>CM060905.1:853664209-856064209 GCA_030737815.1 Allium fistulosum
GTAGTGACTGAGGGGGTCGAAGACCAAGAAGTGAGTTATTTATACCAAGCATTCTTCTTATGGCTAGATCCAATCTCCTGGTCCCTGCGGTCTTCAAACTTGGAATGAGCATGAAGAAATTAACGATACTTCTTTATCTTTTGAGTTGTTCTGCCGGATTGGTCGCTCAAGATCTTTGGTCTTCACCCGGACCCGGATCCGGTGAAAAAATAGGATCACTTCTTATGGATTCGTTGAGAATGCTTCTGATCTAGTTCGTGGCCTATTAGAAGTAGAAGGCGCAGAGTGCAGTTCGCTCAACAAATTCCTACCTCTATATCTATCTCTGAGATGTTTGGATTTTTAAAAACTCCATAGACATGCAGAAGAGAAATGCTATCCCCACTCGGACCAAGACATAACTTTTACCAAAAGTTTTTTATGATCTTTTTGTTCAAATAACAATTAAGGTGAAGCAGGGTCAGGAACAACGAATCACTTTATGATAAACAGATCCATTTTGCAAGTTCGTTATTACGCTGGACCGCCCGGATCCCACGAGTGAATAGAAAGTTAGATCTACATTGGATCTCACCTGAATCGCCCCATCTATCCTCCTGAGGAGAAGTTTGGTTTCAAACTCCGATTCGAACAGGAGGAGTACACCATGCTAATGTGCCTTGGATGATCCACATCTCGATTTACCTAGGTCGGTTTATCAACCAATAGAAAATAAAAATTAATTCTTCTTTTTTTTCGAAACCCTTTCTTGAAATCTCTCTTCTGATTCAAAATCTGAGATAGAACGAGAAAAAGTAAATTTGATTAATGCGACTTCTGAGAGTTTGGAACAATTAGAAAATTACAAAAATATGATTAAGACATTTATGGCTCCCACATAAATAAGAAGCTGGGCGGCAGCTACAAAAAAGGAGTTTGATGAAATATAGAATAAGGATATACAAACAAGAACCGATCCCAACGAAAAACCCTTAGGTGTAATTAGTTAGATACATTGACTTTCTATTATAAAAATATTTGCCGATCGTTTTTATAACCCGTATATACATGGATTTATACGGATATCATGTATCTGCATGCATTCGCATATCTGTTACGTTCCAACATGACGAGTAGAATATTCTTAATATTGGCTAGTGATTGTGAGGCCCCAATTCTTGACTGGATGCTTGTTTGGAGAGATTATCATAAATTATTAAGGTATGGCGTTCACGATACATAAAACATTCAGCTAAAGCCGCACCTGTATAAGGAGCAATCCAAAGATAGGAGTCGTTAGAATATTCTGAACCATTCACGAACATAACAGCAAATATGATTAAGACATTTATGGCTCCCACATAAATAAGAAGCTGGGCGGCAGCTACAAAAAAGGAACGTCTACTTTTCATTTTAAAGAGAAGGTCCGAAAACATATTTATTCTGAATCAGAGGGAAAGATTTCTGAGAGTTGTTTCATGGATCCGGAATGTATTTGCGCCGTCACCATCTTCGAATAAAGTATTTTCTACGATAGCACCTATTTTTATTTTTATTCTATCCCCCGGCACCGGCAGTGTTTGTATCAAACTGCGTCGTATCTTCCCCGAAATATAACCTAGAATTGTATATAATATACAAATAAAAAAAGAAAACTCATTTCGGTCAGGTCAAGTATCCGCCTGGGATCATGTCTTTTTAGGTTTATTCTGGATGTACAATGCAATTTCAGTAGTCATTTTCCATTTTAGTTGGAAAATGCAATGAAAAGAGCTATTGAATTAACCGAACAAACAGATACAAAAGGAATTCAAATACAAATTGCAGGACGTATTACATTTTAGGTGATACCGAAAATTACAGTAACAGTTACATGACTATAAAGGACCTGAAATACCTTGCTTACGTATCATTGGGAAGTGCATTAACATAAATACGGCAGTAAGAAGAGGCAATACAAAAGTGTGTAAACTATAAAAACAAGTCAAGGTAGATTGACCCACACTAGCACTTCCACTTGTTTGATCTTAAGGGAGATCTTCTATAATTTCGCACGTGAGGGGTTATTTCTTGGTTTCGTCCAGTCATTAATAACTTGATACATTTGTCTCATAGATTATGGGGATGGCGAGAAAAGATATATTTTACACCCCAGAGGGGCTATAATAGGCTTCGGGACAGCTATTCGAAATCTTAGGGAAAGACTTGATTTGTTATCTCATGTCTGCTTTTCGTGAAAAAAGACCAATCATTTTTTTTTCATTCCAGGAAACCTTTTTGAAGTATCAACTAAAACTCATGTTTCTATAATCAATTTGATCCGCCGATTCAAAACATATCAATAAGCATACTCTAGATACAGAGTTAATAATATCCTGTCGTCGGTCAGCCAAACCCCAAATTGTGCAGCCTACTTTGACTTTAACCATTTCCGATGTCAAGGTTATGTTCGACATCTTTCATATAAGTCTCATTACTCGAATAGAATACGAATCTCCAAATGGATTCCCGCATCTTGAACAGATCATGAATCACTACATGGATTCATAAATCTTAAACAGATGTCGAACCTCTGCATAGGTACCTCGCATAAGTCCTCCGACGAATGCTAACGCTGTCCTCTCTCTTGGAATACTCCTCAAGATAGACAGTCCTACGCGATAGCATTGTTTGAAATATTAACACTGACCTCTCCCTTAGACTTAACCTAAAGATTGACGGTTTGATTCTATAACATTTTACTTCATAACCTCTTCCAAAACATAGAACTCGTATATTAGTTTTGAAGTGGTATTCGATAAGTAAAACTTTGATCGATCCTGGTCGATTCAAAACTAATTCGATGAATTTCCGGTAAACTCAATTCCAGATTTTTCAGAAGTAAGCGGAAGCTAGAGATGTTTCATACCAATACTCCTCCTTGGGGGTTCTTATTGGTATAAAATCGAGAAGCCTTTCAATAACTTCTTAAGTCAATATTAGGTCAAGTTCTATAATTGACTAATCGATTATCTAATCAAAACAGTTGCTTATACAAATCAATATTCGTACGCTTAACTCGTTCCGATGTTCCAAATTAACTATTCCTCGCTTAAGAGTGAAGCCAGGTAAGTTCGAGCACTGGTTGCATCAACCTTTGCCTAGACACTTCATTCTTGAATCTCACAAATAAATAAGTCTACCTCCCCATGTTTTTCGTGTTAAGTATAGTATTAATGATTTCCATAAACAATAAGAAATCAACACGACTAACACGTTTCCGAAATTTTCCAACTTACCATTCTTCGGTTAAGAGGGAAATCGGTAGGTTAGAGCTCTATTGCTCCATCCCTACTAGACATCAATCTTAACTATCACAAATAGATAAGCCTTACTTCGTCGACTTTTAGTGTTAGGCATAGTTAATTACTTTTCAAACAAGTAATTAAACAATCAACCATTTGACAATTTAACAATCCTAACCATTTTTCAAAAACATTTATATATACTTTTGAAATACTTATAATAGGTTTTCAAACATTTATCCAAAATATTACTTGGAAATAACAACTTTACAATTTTCCTAAAAACTCGAAAACGACATGTTTTTAACAAAAAATATCTTCTTTAAAAATTCACAACTAATTCTTAAAAATTCACAAATATCTCAAAACATTTTTGAAATACTCTAATATGAGTTAGCAATTACTTGTAAAATGCATGAAAAAAATACTTAACCATTTAATACTTAACCAAAATCAATGCTAAACGGGGTAGTTTTGCACAAGTGTAGTGTTGGCCACTTTTCGAGATGTTACTTAACTTTTTACTATTCAAGCTTTTCATAGCATAAAACATACATATAAAACATTGTAAATGTAGTGAGAAACCCCTAACAATCTCCCTACAAAGCTCCATAGCAATCACCAAAACAAGGTAATTCACAACTACATCTTTAGCAACTATCGCTATAAGCACTTTCAAATTCAAGTCCGATCTAAATCAAAGTACATCTATATCCTATATGCTTTGTTCAAGGTCTTTTCACAAGTCATACAAGTCCATTTAAGTCCATTCTATGTTTGTTCAAGTCCATATACATGGATCACATATGTCACTTTAAAAGAAAAGATCCGTATCAATGTTTTAACATAAGTTTAAAACAATTCAAACAACATAAACACAGTCAACACAACCTATTTATGTGTCATATTTTCATTCAAAGTGAGGTGTGAACTCACTTTTAACCCAACAACAACCAAGATCCAAGCTAATAAAGTTCAAACCCAAGCCAGCAACCTCCTTTCCTTCCTTCTTTTCTTCCTCTTTCTATTGCTTTTTCCTTCCCAAACCCCTCCTTGCTCACGAACTTCCTATGCTTGGGAAGTATGACCTCACTTCCTCGGCTTTTGGCTTGGTGAAAGGTGTTCTAATATTGTACTAAGCCTTATGGCAAAGTTTGAAGTGATTTGGAGTTTGTTTGCTAATATTTTGCTTTAGGAATTTATGATGAAAAGGAGAAGAAGCCATGGATTTATTACGACAATTTGCTTTGAATTTGTGAAAGATAACTAAGGGTATGCCCCTCTTTATATAGGCTTAGGAATGGTGTTCCTTAAGCTCTCACTCACCCCCCACCATGCCATGGAAGCTTCACCTCCCATCACTTCTTCTTTAAGTCACTTCTTCTTTGTGCATATCACTCTTATACCCTTCTATGATATCTATTATCCATATGGAAGCTTCTAGAACATTAAAGAGGTGTATATGTTAATTAGTTGCTAATGTGTTCATTTGATCATTAGTCAAATGCATAAGAGTTCGAACAACTTATATCGATCGAAAATGTGTTTACCGTTAAACATATTTTCGGTCATATTATTGATTTTTCTTCGAAAAATATATTTTTGTAAACATATTCCAAAAAAAAAGTTTCTATCATTATTTATCAATTAAATGATGTCTAACATGGTAATAAAATCATATTTAGAACCATTAATTATATTTCAAATCGTTTCGATATTCGAAGAGGAAGTGTTCGAATTTCCAAATAGCTACGTTCTCCCTTATATAGAACATTTCATCCTCGAAATTCAAACAAGAACGATAACCAAAGTAGATGGTGAAACAAGATATACATATACATATGTATATAGTACTTCTGAAATTATATACAGACTAAACTACAAACTGAAATGTATAATAAGCGACTCCACCTCAAGCGGTGAGTACACTACAAATGATATATAATACTAAAATAAGAAGGAATCCTAGTCTATAAGCAACCCTGGATGGATCTCCTTTAAACTGTCCTCCATCTTCTTTGTACCATCTAGAGCATACTCGCTCCATGACACTTCTAACCTTAACAAAGCAATAAGCACATAAGTACTCAAATAGCATTAACGATACTAGCAATCAATGCTCATGGTTTGCTTAGGTTCAAAACTCTTCCATCGTCCAAGGTTGATAAACAATCCACTAAGCATATCTTGCACTCAACAGCCTTAGGTTATTATTTAGACAATTATTCATGTGACCTTATAACAAATCGAAGAGTCATTTCGTAAACTCATCATAAGCTAACAAACATAGTATACCAATGTATTATGCCCGTATGATGCACATGAACCATCCGTACGCAATATCTGAGCTGATCACTTACTCGATCACATAGATTTCACTTCCCAACTAGTATAGATCACTTGACCTCCTTAGTGCGGACTCCGATTTGGTTCCTTGATTAGGAACCTCAGTTTTCCTTGCATACCCATATATATGATAGAAAACATAAGGATTGTACCATGAACTCGTATTAAGTGTTTGCCTTCAAGAATCGAGTGAAAAATCCTCGTTTGGACCAGTGTAAACCACCTCAAAAACTTGTACTCGAATACTAGATCAAGAACAGTCATGCAAATAAAACGATCTACGTACAACTTACATATTTATCATATTGGCTTCTTAACTACAACAATATCTTCTTAATCACATTCATTTACACAAATAGTATGTCATTAAATGCTAAATTATTTATGCAACATTTCATAAATCATAACTTCAAGTTTATAATAATTTTATAACTAAGTTCATGCTTGTATAATACTCCATTACATCCTAAGAGCATATACAAAACATCATTTTGTTACCGAACAAGTATGTTTAACCATTTAACACTTGCTTTAACTTGCTATCTTCATAATTCAATAGTTATACAAACTCAACTCTATATTTTCAAAAACACTTAACTACAAGTTCTATAACAACTCGGAAATTCATGGATATCCAAAATCGTCATAAATTCCATTTCATTTTTACAAATGAAAACTACCAAACTACATATCATATCATGATGCACATACCATACTGGCCTAACACGTAGGCTGTATATGTCCATGAAATAACTTAACCGAAGAATATTTAGAACTACAAACCAGTTTTCATTTCAAATGATTTTTGAAATAATACAAACATGTACCTTTTTGTATATCAAATAATACTTTGTGATTAAATCAAAATCCATTTCATCAAAACAACTTTGTGGCATCCCACACTTACAAACCCAGAACTGAACGCCGATGATGCTACAATCATTACAAAATTATTTCCAAGCGATAGAAGTGAGTTTAGTACATCCAAACCATACTCTTGGCACTTAACCAAAATCATTACAAAGCGGTATCAAATATTTCAAACAATAATACTAAGTATCATGATCCCAACTTCCTTAACCAATTTCCCAAATATTTACCTTTAAATAAAACTATTATTTTTCTTCGCCAAAATCTTGAAAAACATTTTCAAAGACACCAGGATTTTAAATTATCAAATTCTTTGTTTAATCCTTTCCGTTTATAAAGCATATTTTATAAACTATACTTTATATAAAATAAACTTCTTATATTAATCTTTTCATAAATATTTATTTCCAAAATACTCCACCTTTCTTTTAGATGTAGGCCCAACATAAATTTGGATCTTAAAATTGAGTAGATTACTTCAACCTCTTCACTTACTTGGTCTGGTGAGTGGCTAAGAAGAGTAAGATTCTGGGATCCAACTCGGTCCTAGAGTCTACCTTTCCTTAGTTATCCCTAAGGTAAAGATGTCTATTAGTCGGAGCAGTAACATTGGAAAATTTACTAAACAAAATACTCAACTAATTTAAAACTTATCTTTCACAAACCACTTCATATAATACAAGCTAAATACTCATTGCTACATACAAGTTTACATAATATAGATGCAATACTTAGATACAATAACTGTTCACAAGATATGATACTAATGACACAATACCTATCTGTAAGATACGATACTAATACTAAAGAAAACACCCCAGCACCCATACCCCAATACTCTTACAGAGGATTCTCTCCATCAAAGTCCTCCATTAGCGGTCCCTTGAAATCCATTATCTCCACATCATCATCTGATTCCCAACCTTCATGCTCAATCCTTGCAGGTCCTTCCTCACCATCTGATAACTAGTCGTTCAAATGTTCTACCCTTCGGGCTCTATTTCACCATCGAGATCCTCTGCTGCGTCTTCCTTATCCTTGGACTGGCTCACCATTAATGGTTCTTCCATTTCCCAAATAATGTCTTCGTCGCCTTCCGATTCAAGCTCCTCCTCTTGATATTCATGTATAAGTTCCCTTCAGGATCATCAGGCATAAGTTTCTCCTTTGGATATTCAGACACAAGTTCTTCCTTTGGATCTTCAGACACAAGTTCCTCCATCTCCCATCTAGCCACGACATGCCTAAACCTTGCCGCTAACCAACTCTCTCTTTCAGCACTAGATACCATATCCTAAAAACAAAAACAATAAGAACCCTCAGAAACATTAACTAAGCTTTGAGGAAACCTAAGAATAGAGTTTTTCAAGGAAAAGATATCAAGAAAGGATACTTAGAAGGAGATATTCCTAAGGGATGGTTTTAAAAGTCTAGTTTTCAAAATACAAATAAGCTCTCATATATATAATACACTCGAATCATTCTAGGCTGTCACTTACCTTATCTCTAATGAGCCATACCCAACCCAAACCAAGGTGTTTGCCCGACCTTGAGCTCTGATATCAAATGTAACAACGCAACTTTTTGACCCTTGATTGTCGACATTAATACATCTATGGTATTCGTATGTCGAACACCCAAGTGTTGGAAAGGCAGAAAGTCAGGGTAAAATAAAAGAAAAAATAGAACAAGAAAAGAAAAACACAATATCAGAGTCTCCCAATGGAACGGTAATATATAATATCAAAGAAATAGTACAAAGGGTTACTCTAAATACAGAAATACCAGAGTAACTAAAACTTAAGTAGTATCATCAGCTTGGACATTTATAATCACCTGTCTACATAATGCTGATATATACAATATAGAAATGCAATGGAAATAAGAATACAATGAAAGGTAATCATCCAGCTTCTCTCTATATGCTCCAAAGCATCCATAGCTAAATCTGGACACATACATGGGGCTAACCCGAGCATTATAAGAAAATAACACTCGGATCAGTCTAGTACACCAGCACGAGAAAATTTATGAAACATCAAATAGGTAACAGTAACCATTGAGACCGTACGAATTCCTGTAACGATCTTTCCCTCAAAGAAACCAACCATTCATTTAGTTTAATATAGTGATAAGACAGTTAATGTCTAGGGTGTAGAATATAAGTCATATCAAATAGCTATGATGCTTACATTAGTCACACCATAATATATTTAGGTTACACTCAAAACCACTAAAGTAAGTTCACATAATGGATTTTTCACGGAGATCCCTTTGGTCAAGCCAAAATCAAATCTCCATGCATAAGGATCAGAATTCACTTCCGAGCTTCATATATCTCTAGATAAAATCAGCCATAAGGAAACCGCAAAGGCCCAACCCTGAACAAAAACATGAACCACGTGGTACCAAATATCATCAACCCTCGATACCAATACATCGATAAGCATACTCTAGATACAGAGATGATAATATCTTGTCCTGGGTTAGTCAAACCCCAGATTGTGCAGCCTACTCTATCTTTTGCCATTTTCGATGTCGAGGTTATGTTCGACAACTTTTACATGAGTCTTCATCACTTGAACAGAATACGAATCCCCAAATGGATTCCCATATCTTGAATAGATCACGAGTCACTACATGGATTCGAGCATCTTGAATAGATCTCGAACCTCCACATAAGTTCCATACATATGACCTCAACGAATGCTAACGTTGTCCTCTTTCTTAGAATACTCATGAAGGTAGACAGTCCCACACGATAACATCGTTTGAAATGTTAACGCCGACTTTTCCCTTATACTTAACCTTAGGATTGACAGTTCGATTCTATAAGATTTTAATCCACAGCCATTTCCAAAACATAGAACTCGTAAAATAGTTTTGAAGTGGTATTCGATAAGTAAAACACTTACCGATCCCAGTCTCTTCAAAACTAATACGATGTATTTTCGGTAAACTCAATTCTAGTCCTTTCAAAAGTAAGTGAAAGCTAAAGACGTTTCATACCAATACTCCTCCACGGGGGTTGTTATTGGTATAAAATTAAAACACCCCACACCCCTTAGTATTTCCAAAAAGGGAACACCAAAGGATATGGTGCGTTATAGGTATAACTAAAGCATCACAGAGACTAAGATCCATAAGACAAATAAGTAAATGCAGCGGAAAACATTTAAATAATAACTTATCATGCAGAGTTAATCTTCATCACAAAAATAAGTCATAGAAACATATCATGTCTCAAAAAATAAAAATCTCTCATGACTTATGAAAATACATCTTAGTCTCATCAGAGTAAAAGTAACAATAATAATCCCTCTCACAAGTGCCAATCCATCATAAGCCAAATGAAAATGATGAAAAGCAGAAGAATACATCCGAAATGAGGAAACTCTGGAAATGAATCTCCAAGCAACCTAAATCAACTATCCTCAACTCTGCTGGCTTATTGGGTGAAAAGGAAAGATAGAGGAGTGGGTCAGACAATAAGTCTGATGAGTGAAAGTAATTACAAGCATTTCTAAGCAAGATAAATATTATAGACCAAGCAATAGTTCTAACATGAAAGGAAGATACAGAAAAGATAAAACTCGCATAAAATACCGTTTCTGATTCTGTTTGACTGTTTGCTTTGATTGTTTGCACTTGTCTTAAACTGTTGTGATTAGGCTGAAACCCTAATCTTATCCCAACTGCTAACTTGATTATGCTATAATCTTAATTCTACCCAATGATCGGCCTTTCCTATCCCTGTTGTGCCACTGTGAACCCATCCTGTTGGTCCCACAGCAAAAGAAACCTCTTAGCGCTTAGGACGCAGTAGCGAATTATTTACCCTAATCGATGCCGCACTCTCGGTCATTGCCGGTACACACTAACCATCGCCCCCTATTTGACCCTTTATATACCCTAATCAGCATAAGCGTGCCCAACCTCACCCACGTGTGAGACCATCAGTCCTCGACCTGAAAGGGAATGCTACCGGTACTAGTCCTAACAAACAAATCTTCTAACTTTGCACCTCTTGCCCAAATCCCCCAATTTGAGCCTCTATCTATTGGCCACTTATTTACCCTAATCGGCATAAGCATGCCCAGCCTCATTCACGTGTGAGACCATCAGTCCTAGACTTGAAATGGAATGCTTCCAGTATGGGACACTACTGCTATATTTGCTTATTAACTTAATCCAAGAACTAATTTTTAAAATAAGCCCATTCTGTTATTTATTTCTTTCTAATTATAGCCTACGTGTTATAATTGTTCTTGCAACTATTACTCTTCTATTTTTCCTTTTTAGTTATAACCCCTTGTTGTAGTCATGCTTGCAAATATCTCAAATTTGCCTATTTCAGTCCATCTCCATTTTATTTCGGTTTTTCTCATTTTACATCTGATTTCTGTAAATTTAGTGTTTTTCTATTTTAACCCATATTTGCGAATTCTTCTCTTTTTAATATTTTATTCGCGTCAAAAATGATTAAATCTCTATAAAAAGAAAATATCATTTATGGGCTAAATTTTAACTTAAAACAGATGTAAATTACTGTAAATAATTGTAAATAACTGCAAATAACTGAATAAAATAGCGGAATAAAAATAGACTGAAAAGAACTTCTGAAATTTACTTAAAAACTAACTGTAAATAAACTTAAATAAAAACTGTCTCAAAATTGTAGAAAAATACAACTATTGAGAACACTATTATTTTAAATTGCTTACAAATCTAAAATAATTACAAAACACTCTCATGTGGTCCTTAGCTCTAGTCCTGGGCCTTCCTAGACCCACTTCTAGGGTGTAGAATATTTTTATCAAAAAGATCTCCTCCCTCGAAATTTTTTCTATTTAGGGTTCAGCCTCAGGCAATGAACCCAATTGGGAGAAAATATGAATGAGAAAAATAGCTAGGCCTAGGGTTCTAATTATAGTGTGGCTTAGGGATCTCAAGCCATCAGATTTGAAGATTTAATATGGTGCAACCACGTCATAGGCTTACTAGGAACCATCGGATGCAGCTACGAACACACAAGATTTCACAAAAATCGAATTTACACTCTTTGGCTCGTACCTGGACGAATAATCATCCAGGGAAGGTGCGAGTCAACCAAAGCTATTTGCGGGTCGACCTATAGGTCGACCCGACCGTAGCAAGGGTCTACCCCTATGGGTCTTCTTCTTTTTTCCGTTTAAATATATAATTTTGATTTTCTTATTCTTCTCGTAACTTCTTCATACTAGCTCAAATTTTGACAAGTTATATATGGAAATTGATCAGAAAATTGCCGCGGACCCAATGGTGCAACTCCCGTAGCTAAATTCTAACAATTCCAAAAATGCTCATTTTCACTGTTAATTATTATTTTGGTTGTTTAATTATCTAAAAATGCGGTGTGTTACATTCTCCCCTCCTTAAAGGATTTCTCCCTCGAAATCTCCAAGGATAGAAGAATGAAATAAATATTTTCATCCAAATTCCACAACCACATATTCAACCATCATCCATTACATCCATTGTCCTTAAGCTTTTTAATGCAATTTATGACATATGCAATAGTGTAGTGCCAATATCCCTAACTAATGCCAAAGAATAGGCAGTCAACTGATTCAGTCAACCTCCTTTTTATGCGCTCATGTCCGTGCCATGTATCCAAATGAATGCAAAGTCCCTAATGACAACTGATAGTTCTATATGCGTGTTACAATCATCATCCAAATGCAACAATCATATGATAATCACCCATTCATATCAACCATGAAATAAAATTGCAAGTGCACACACATCCATATGTATATGCTTTAGTGACCTAGTTAGGTCGATCTCTAAGAGATAATAGTGCCTAGTGTGTGTATATGTGTCCATTTGTATCCGCTAGCAAACACTTGCAACCACTTGCATCCAACATACATAACATGTTCTAGTAACATGTTTACATTCAGTCCTACCATCTATAGGTAAAATCCTAAGATCTACCCTCCCAAAGGATACTAAAGGAAAGAACCTATTCAAATCGAAAGATGGAAATAGGAAATTCAAGACGTACCATCGAAGAGATGCAGATAAGAGATACGTATTTTCTCCTCAGCCTCCCACGTATCGTCCTCAATACTATCTCCCCACTGCACCTTAACCAAAGGGACTTCCTTATTCCTAAGCTTCTTAATATCATGTCCAACGATCTTGGTAGGAATGCGACGAACCGATGGTTCTCTCTCCACTTCAACTTCCTCAAGTTGGCTAGGTTCCAATACCTCTGCTGAGTCATGTAAGCACTTTCTTAAGTGCGAAACATGAAAAACATCATGAACTTCCACGAGCCTCTCTGATAGCTTTATCTGATATGCCACCTTCCCTACCCTTTCCACAATGGGGAACAATCCTATGAATCTAGGAGCAAGTTTCCCACTTGATCCAAACCTCACTACCCTTCTTAGAGGAGACACCTTAATGAAAGCCAAATCTCCTACCTCAAACTCAATATCCCTTCTCCGCTTATCTGCATAGGATTTCTTCTATCTTGGGCCGTCTTCATTCTTCTTCTAATCAAATCAATCTTTTTCGAAGTCTCTCTAACAATGTCGGGACCAAGTAGCAATCTTTCTGTAGACTCCAACCAACACGAAGGTGACTTGCAAGGTCTTCCATAAAGGGATTCAAAAGGATCCATCCCAATGCTAGCCTGAAAACTATTGTTATAAACGAATTCCACTAAAGGAAGGTTCTCCTCCCAAGTCCCTCCAAAATCAAAAATGCACATCCTCAACAAATCCTCAAGAACACTATTAACTCTCTCTGTTTGGCCATCCGTCTGAGGATGATAGGCCGTACTCAATCTAAGCTGTTTCCTAAAGCCTCTTGCAAGATCCCCCAAAATTCACTAGTAAAGATAGAGTCTCTGTCGCTCATTATGCTAGAGGGAACTCCATGAAGTCGGACTATCTCACGAACGTATATGGATGACAAATAAGGCGTTGTCCTCTTACTCTCGTCCGGAATGAAGTGGACGCTCTTAGTCAAACGATCTACAATCACCCAAATACTGGTATTCTCCTTCCTAGATCGGGGTAAACCATCTATGAAGTTCATCGAAACACTATCCCACTTCCATTCGGGTACATCCAATGGTTGAAGCAATCCGCCAGGCCTCTACTGCTCTGCCTTAACCCTTTGGCGCACAAAACACTTAGGCACAAACTCTGCTACATCCTTCTTCATGCCACTCCAGTAAACCACTCTTTTTTTCACTATAAATCTTATCACCATTCAGATGAATGATCATCTGAGAATGGTGTGGTTCTGCTAGAACTGCACTCATCAAATCACCAGTGCGGGGGACACAAAGTCTTCTATCTCTCCTTAGCCACCCTTTACAATCAATGGAATAGTGTTGGAGATGTCTAGAGACCTCTCCTCTGCTAATCCTATCCATAATATCCACAAGCTTTGATTCCTATCATTGCCTTGAGCCAATCTAATCTATGAGAGTAGGCTTAACCTCAAGTGCTGCCAATAATCCAGGAGTAATGTCCGTAGAGGGCTTAAAATCAAAGGTGGAAATAAACTCTAGGCTTTTCCACTCTACGAACCTTGGGCTAAGGGTTGTTCTCTTCCTACTTAACGTATCCGCAACCACGTTCCCCTTGCCCAGGGTGCAAGCTATCTCAAAGTCATATGATGCCAGAAACTCTATCCAACGCTGCTGTCGCAAGTTTAAATCCTTTTGCGAGAACATGTACTTCAATGATTTATGGTCAGTGAAAAGCTCGAACCTCTCTCCTAGCAAGTAATGTCTCCAAGAATTGAGCGCCAAAACAATAGCAACCATCTCCAAATCTTGGGTGGGGTAGTTCTTTTCATGAGTTCTCAACTGTCTACTCCCATAGCATACTACCCTATCCTCTTGCATCAATACTACCCCAAGGCATGTCCCACATGCATCGGTGTATACTGTAAAAGGCTAAGCTCCATTGGTTAAAACTAACACTGGTGCACTAGTAAGGGCCCTCTTTAGCATCGTAAAGGAATCCTCACAATCCACGTCCCACATGAATGCCGCATTCTTCTTAGTGAGGTGAGTAAGCGATGCTGAAATCTTAGAAAAATCTCTGATAAACTTCCTATAATAACCAGCCAAACCTAGGAAGCTTCTAACTTCGGTAGCATTCTTGGGGCCTTCCGCTACTACCTTAGCGGGATCCACAGTTATACCCTCTCTTGAGACTACATTCCTCAAGAAATGCACCTCCTCACGCCAAAAGTGACACTTCAAGAATTTTGCTTTCAACTTATGAACACGAAGTTTACGAAGAACCTCCTCAAGATGAATAGCATGCTCTTCCATGCTCTTGGAAACCACCAGATTGTCGTCTAGAAACACTACAACGAACTTATTTGGGACATCTCGAAAAACACGGCTCATTAGATCTACAAAATAGGCTGGGGCATTGGTCAGCCCAAACGGCATAACCAACCACTCAAAGAATCCATCGGGTGTCCTAAATGTTGTCTTATCGATGCCATCATCAGCGACCCTAAGCTGATGAAATCCAGTGGCTAAGTCAAGTTGAGAAAATACTAAAGAGCCAACCAACTGATCGAAAAGATCATCTATCCTAGGACGTGGGTAATGGTTCTTCTTCGTGAGCTTATTCAACTCTCTATAGTCAACGCAAAGTCAAAGGGAACCATTCGCCTTTGTAGCAAAGATAACTGGCGTCCCCCACTCAAATATGCTCCGTCTAATGAAACCTTTCTCTAATAGCTCACCAATCTGCTTACTTAACTCCTTCCTCTCCCTTAGAGCCATATGTCTCATGAGCAATGCCATTGGCCTAGCATTGTCATTCAAATAGATCCTAAAGTCGATCTCTCTCTTACGGGGTAGTCCCCTAACCTCCTCAAAAACATGTGGGAAATCTCTACCAAGTGGAACTGAATCTAACTCTCTTAGTAATGAATCAAGGGAACAAAGGAAGCTCAACATGACTGACCCCTGTGGGTCGCAGGAAACGTCGAGGATCTGTCCGCTACATGTCCCTAACCTGACGACTCTACTCTCGCAGTCCAACATCGCACCATAAGTGGATAACCAGTCCATCACCAAAATCATCCCACATCCCGAAAATCCTAGTACATAGGCGTCATAATCAAACTCTACGCCTAGTATAAAATTTTTTCAAACCCCTACAAATCAAGGATAAATGTGCCGATCCTCCTATGGGGTTTGAACCAACTATAGGGTCTACAAATAGAGAAATATCTAAGAGCAAACAATCAACCAAGGAACTAGAAATGAAAGAATGCGATGTTACGGAGTCAAAAATAGTTTGAATATGAAAATCCAAAATAGAGATCAAACATTCTATAGAGACTTTCCTACCTCTGTCCGGTCCACTACTAGAAGGTGCTGCATCCTAAGCCTATACTTGCACAGTAGGTGCACCTACTTTCTTCCCTGTCCTTTGAGGACAAGCTCTACTAAGGTGTTCAGGCTGCCCATAGCTGTAACACCTCCCATTCACTGTGTCCTTCTTACATTCCTTTGAGTAATGCCCAACCAATCCATAATTATGAAACTTCTCGCCCTTCTTGATCTGTCCCTTTTGAGGTCCTCCTCCTTTCTTCTTGTCCTTATCCTTCTTATTCTTCCACCACTGCTTCATAGAGTTTTCTGATTTAGGAACCTCCTTAACCTCTTCTTCCTTAGCAACATCTGATATGAGGGTCATTTCCACAAGTGACTCATACGTCGCTCCCATAGGTACATGTGTCAATGCCAACCCTTGGAGGGGATAGTTCAAACCCTTAGTAAATTTGGTGGCCTTCTTATGCGGTGTATTAACAAGCTCCATCCCGAACCTCGATAACTCATTAAACTGATTTATATACTCTTTCACCAAAAGACTCCCCTGCTTCAAACTAATGAACTTCTCCAACTGCATGCTTTCCTCGGCTTGCGACAAGAACTTTCTCTCAAACCTTTTCCGAAATCTAACCCAACCAATGTCTCTACCCTCCATCTCTACAATCTCCCACCAGTAATAAGCCTCTCCCTTTAGCTGCCAAGATGCAAGATGAAATCTCTATCGGTTCTCCAGTCCTAACAGCCCAAATATCCGCTTCGTATTCCTCAACCAAATTCATACCTATACAAAATCCTCCGTGCCAGAAAAGGTCTTGCCTCCTAGATTAGCGAAGTCCTTGCATAGCTTAGAAAAATTGCCTGCTGCAGTTGGATTAACGGGACCTCCACCTGCCAGTGCTGCATTGGGCGCTTGCCTTTGCACCTCTGGTGCCATAGCTTGGAGGTATCTACGGAACCAGCTAGGGACTTGGACAATATTTGGAAGATTTGGGGCGTTCGCCATTCTATGCAAAGAAAAGAAAATTTAGGCTCGAAAGAATCGGATGAAGGTTGAACTGGACTTTGAGGGGATTTTTATAAAAACTCTCTTATACTTGAAAACTATTTCTATAATAAGAGATTCTTCTTGAATAATACTTTTGGTTTGAAGATATGTTACCTTTGAAAAATACTTTACTTTTAAAACAAGTTTTTAGGAATCCTATAACCTTAGGCTCTGATACCAAATGAAATACCCCACGCCCCTTGTTAACCCGCCTTTTGGCAAGGCCGTAGATAGGCGGACTTAACTAAATTGACTACTCATTCATCGAGGTTGGTTCATGACGGATTTAGTTAACTGGATGGACGGACGATCAAGCATGGATAATAATCATGGATCTATAGTAGGGATTCGGCATAGTCAATGGACGAAGGTTATTGGATACTTGAAACTTGGGTTTCGATGAGTTGCAAGTCGCCCTG
Organism: Allium fistulosum; assembly: GCA_030737815.1. NCBI lineage: Eukaryota > Viridiplantae > Streptophyta > Magnoliopsida > Asparagales > Amaryllidaceae > Allium > Allium fistulosum. Next base: position 853,681,520 of record CM060905.1, read on the forward strand.
GATTTGTTTCGAGTTGTATGGATGATTTCTTCGAGTCTTTTAGGTGGCTCGACATGGGTGGCTCGACATTGGTGGCTCGACATGGGTGGCTCAGCTGTGTTAGTGGCTCGGCCGTGTTAGTGGCTCATCATGGAAGGTGATTCGGCCTAGTTAGATCATGAGTCAGCCTTGGTTGTCGCTCGGCATTGTGGTTCGGTCGGGGTGGCTCGGTAGGAATGGAAGGAATTGGCTCGGTATGGAATGAGGCTCGGTTTCTTCGAGTCCTAAGGTCCTTCGCTTCGGTTTGTCGCTCTATATCTCAGTGGGATATGAAGTGGATCGGCATGACATCGTTCGGCAGCCTCGTGTCCAAGAAGTTGTTGCTTCGGGTCGACTTCGTTGGATGTGGCTCGGCGTAGCTGGTTCGGAAAGTGCTGCTCGGTGACTTGGTGGTGTGGATGATGTGGTGGTATGGCTCGGTCACTGTTGGTGTGGATCGACATACTAGAGTATGGAGTGGATCAGCATCTCTGGGTCGGCCCAAGGGAGTGGTCCGGCATCTCTGGGTGGATAGGCATGCTGAAGTGGCTCGGCAGGAAGGCTACGGATCGGCGTAGAGTGGGTCGTCGTTTAGATTTGCTTTGGGTTAACTTCGAGATGTACTTCGGGTCAGTACCTAGGCTACTCGGGTCCGCTTGCATAGAGTTTGGGATTAGTCGGGATGAGGAGTCTGGTTCGACTTTGGGCCTGATGGGCTCGGATTACTCAGGAAGTCCAGCAACTCCAGTTTTTCCTATAAATACAACATGTAGGGCTTCAGAAAAGTGGGATCTCCATTTTGCCTCTCTTCCTCTTCTACACTAAGGCTGATCTACCATTGTTGTTTTAAAAATTCTGGATTGTAACTTTAATTGATTCTAACATCAATAAAAAGGAAATTTCTGGAGTGGACGTAAGCCGGAGTCAGCCGAACCACTATAAATCCTCTGTTATTACTGCTTACTTTTTAATTTTCACTGTTCTTCATAATTATACTCTCTACATACATTCTATCTACTATCTGTAACTGTGATTTGGTGCTTTCATCTGGATTTGGGTGTTAGTGACCAATTTTGGCGCTAACATTTTGGTGCTTTCACTGAGAAAGCTAGCACTCAGGGATTCAGAAGCTTGGATTTTGGATTCAGAAGCTTGGGAACTTGGATTTTAGTAAGTAATGGCTAGACCATCAACAAGGAAGCAAGCAGCGGAGAGGAGCAACCAAGAGGGAAGTCAAGCAACCACTTCTGGAACTAGAGCGGATCATGCATCCATCTACATAACTCGGGACGAGATGCAAGTTATGATGGATTCTATACAGGAGCAGATGATGAAACAGCAGGAGGAGATGATGCAGGCTCTTCTTAGGCAATTTGGACAATCGGGAACTGCATGTGCTCAAGTTTTTGGAGCTGGATTAGAAGGACTCAACCGGCAGGAGGATGGAGTGATTCAACAGGGGGCAGCTCCCAGTCAACAAACCACTATCAATCTGGATGGACCTAGACTTGGGGGCACACCACCAGGGAATGCTGGACCAATCAACGGAGGGATACCAGATGACGCTGCACAGCCCGACACCAACAAGAATACAGGACTACGTGATAAGGAGTATGTACCAAAATTCCCCCGAGGACTTGGGGGCAGTTAGGAAATATGGATAAGGGGCAGCCCTTGGTAGGTAACGCTGGATTGGCTGACATCATCAGGCGAACCATTCGCGGAGGTCTGACAAACAGGGATTTGGAGGGAGTCAACAAAAGTCCGTTTACCCAGAACATCAGGATAGCTAGGAATCCGCCCGATTTCAAGCTGCTCACTCTAGAAGTATACAACGGGAAGACAGACCCCACTGACCACTTGATGAGGTACACAAGGCATATGGAAGTGCTAGGGGCATCAGAGGAGGTTATGGCTCGGTGTTTCCCCATGTACTTGACCGATATAGCTGCTATGTGGTTCAGACAGCTGGAGGATGGATCTATTGGAACATGGACAGAACTAGTGGATAAGTTCTTAAGCCAGTTTCAAGTTCACATAAAAAGGCCGAAGAATGTGATGACACTGACGTCGGTTAAACAGAGGGCAAATGAATCGCTCAGGACTTTCTTAACTCGGTTTAATGTAGCAGTTGCTTCAGTGGATCGGCCGGATCCATCAATGGTTCTAATGGCTGCAGTATCAGGAGTCAAGGATAATTCAGATTTCAAAGTATCATTGATACGGGATCCACCACTAGATCTCAAGGAATTATTTCATGAAGCTGAGAGATTTCTTCGACAAGAAGATGCATGTTTGGATATGAAGTCAAAGGAAGTAAACATAGTTAAGGATGGAGGACCGCCCGGTGAAAGCTCGGGTAAAGACAAGGATAAAGGGAAAAGGAAGCGATGGGGAGAACCACAATTCTCCACATACACAGGATTGAATGCAACATTGGAGCGGATATTCTTGGATACTCAGGATCACCTTCCTTATCGAAGGCCCGCAAGAAGGGAACCCTCAGAACGTGAAAGGGCATCAGGAAGGCACTGTCTCTTTCATGACCTAGACGGGCATGATACTAACAGCTGCCGACATCTAAAGGATATAATCGAGGAGCATGTAAGGAATGGTCAGCTGCGACAATATGTCGAAACTCGGAATGCGACGGTGGAACAGGAGCAACCACCGCCTACCCTGAACGGCGATGGCACGAGGCCCAAGAATGGTGGTCGGTTGGTCATCAACTGATCATGATGGTTTGGAATAAGTAACAAACTTTCGGCTAACGACTAAGTCGCTTACTCATGTACGGGGACGGAAATAACCCCTAGGCATGCTCTGAGACGATGATGAACCGTGATGCCCAAGTTTGTGAAATCTGTTTTTTCTTTTTTGGTCTGGGCACTTGCTTTCTTCTGCTTTGGTTTTGGTGTTCGGTTTGAACTCCCGGTTTTGTTGGTTTTTTGGTTTGGATTTTGTTTTGGATGTCTGATTTTTGATATGGATTTTTGGTTTTCTAGTTGGATTTGGATTTCGGTTTGGATTTTGATTGGATTTTCTTCTGGTTTTTGGCTAAAAGGTCGTCGAGCATGGACTATGCTCGGCAAGGGTCCGGAGAGACCAGGTTTCAGCCTAGGAGTTAGGCCCCATATTATATATCAGATACTATTTCAGGTCATCGAGCATATTTTGTACTCGGCAAGGGTCCGGAGTGACCAGGATTCGGCCTAGGACTTAGGCCCCTTCCGGTAAATCACTAGTTATTTCAAGTCGTCGAGTATGGACTATGCTCGGTAAGGATCCAGAGCGACCAGGACTTGGCTTAGGACTTAAGCCACGACATTGCTTAGCATTCAGGGACACTGAACCGGGATCACCATCGGTCTTGGACTTAGGTTGGGAAATTACTTCATATAGATCATCAAGTGTGGATTGCGCTTGGCAAGAACACAGAGAAGTTATGGATCTGAATATTGGCTATGAACAACTAAGGATTTGGGCATGGACCCGGAGCGGTCTCGGATACGGACTACAAGACCCGGAGAGGACCCAGACTCGGATAAAATGATCCGGAGAGATTGTGGATTCGGTTAATTGATTTCGGATGGATATGGAATTGGATGAGGATTTAGTTTCTGGATAGGAATTGGATATCGACTCAGAGCAGTCGTAGATTCGGATAAGAATACGGAGATGGCACTTGGATAAAATGGATTGGATTATGAATCGGAAAGTATGGATGTGGATAACATACAGACTTCGGATATCAGACTTGGGGCTATTCAAAACACACCTTCCAATAGCAAGGCATGTTTTGGAGGGCTAGTGTTAACCCACCTTTTGGCAAGGCCGTAGATAGGCGGACTTAACTAAATTGACTACTCATTCATCGAGGTTGGTTCATGACGGATTTAGTCAACTGGATGGACGGACGATCAAGCATGGATAATAATCATGGATCTACAGCCGGGATTCGGCATAGTCGATGGACGAAGGTTATTGTATACTTGAAACTTGGGTTTCGATGAGTCGCAAGTCGCCCTGGATTTGTTTCGAGTTGTATGGATGATTTCTTCGAGTCTTTTAGGTGGCTTGGCATGGGTGGCTCAGCTGTGTTAGTGGCTCGGCCGTGTTGGTGGCTCATCATGGAAGATGGTTCGGCCTGGTTATATCATGAGTCAGCCTTGATTGTCATTTGGCATTGTGGTTCGGTCGGGGTGACTCGGTAGGAATGGAAGGAACTGGCTCGGTATGGAATGGGGCTCGGTTGCTTTGAGTCCTAAGGTCCTTCGCTTCAGTTTGTCGCTCAGTATCTCAGTGAGATATGAAGTGTGTCGGCATGACATCGTTCGACAGCCTCGTGTCCAAGAAGTTGTTACTTCGGGTCGACTTTCTGGGATGTGGTTCGGCGTAGCTGGTTCGGCAAGTGCCATTCTGTGACTTGGTGGTGTGGACGACGTGGTGGTGTGGCTTGGTCACTAGTGGTGTGGATCGGCATACTAGAGTTTGGAGTGGATCGGTATATCTAGTCGGCCCAAGGGAGTGGTTCTGCATCTCTGGGTGAATAGGCATGTTGAAGTGGCTCGGCAGGAAGGCTACCGATCGGCGTAGAGTGGGTCGACATTTAGATTTGCTCTGGGTTAACTTCGAGATGGACTTCGGGTCTATACCCTGGCTACTTCGGGTACGCTTGCGGAGAGTATGGGATCGGTCGGGATGAGGAGTCTGGTTCGGCTTTGGGCTTGATGGGCCCGGATTACTCAGGAAGTCCAGCAACTCAAATTTTGCCTATAAATATAGCATGTAGGGCTTCAGAAAAGTGGGATCTCCATTCTGTCTCTCTTCCTCTTCTACACTAAGGCTACTCTGTCATTGTTGTTTTAAAAACTCTGGATTGTAACTGTAATTGATTCTAACATCAATAAATAGGAATTTTCTGGAGTGGACGTAGGCCGGGGTCAGCCGAACCACTATAAATCCTCTGTTATTACTGTTTACTTTTTAATTTTCACTGTTCTTCATATTTATACTCTCTACATACATTCTATCTGCGATCTGTAACTATGATTTGGTGCTTTCATCTGGATTTGGGTGTTGGTGACCAATTTTGGCACTAACACACAGTATTCCCAAAAAGGGCACACCAAAGGATGTGGTGCGTTATAGGTATAGCTAAAGCATCACAAAGACTAAGATTCACAAGACAAATAAGTAAAAGCAGCGGAAAACATTTAAATAATAACTTATCATTCAGAATTAATCTTCATCTCAAAATAAGTCATAAAAACATAACATGTCTCAACAACTCAAAATCTCTCATGCCTTTTGAAAATACATCTCAGTCTTACATAATCAGAGTAAAAGTAACAATAATAATCCCTCTCACAAGTGCTAATCCATCATAAGCCAATTGAAAAAGATGAAAAGCAGAAGAATACATCTGAAATGAGGAAACTCCGGAAATGAATCTCCAAGCAACCTGAATCAACTATCCTCAACTCTGCTGGACTATTAGGGGAAAAGGAAAGATAGAGGAGTGGGTCAGACAACAAGTCTGGTGAGTGAAAGTAATTATAAGCATTTCTTAGCAAGATAAAGATAATATACTAAGCAATTGTTCTAGCATCAAAGGAAGATATAGAAAAGATAAAATTCGCATAAAATACCATTTCTGATTCTGTTTGACTGTTTGCTTTGATTGTTTGCACTTGTCTTGAACCGCTGTGATTAGGCTGAAACCCTAATCCTATCTCAACTCCTAACTTGATTAGGCTGAAATCCAAATTCTACCCATTGATCGGCCTTTCCTATCCCTGTTGTGCCACTGTGAACCCATCCTGTTGGTCCCACACCAAAAGACACCTTTTAGCGCTTAGGACGCAGTAGCTAATTATTTACCCAAATCGACGCCGCACGCTCGGTCATCGCCGGTACTCACTAACTGTCTCCCCTATTTGACGCTTATTTACCCTAATCGGCATAAGTGTGCCCAGCCTCACCCACGTGTGAGGCCATCAGTCCTCGACCTGAAAGAGAATACTACCGGTGTAGGATGGTTTTCACCTTAGGGGGGTGAATAGGATGATACTAAAAATTAATGCAGAAAAAAAAGTAATGCAGTAGAGATCACAGACAAATTTACCCAGCTTCGGCAAAAACCTCCCTACGTGTTGCCCCTAAGGTTTCTACTAGAAATTAAGTAACCAGACGCTTACAAACACCCGTAAACTTGCGATACCCGCTAACTTGATTAACCTAATTCTAGGCACAAAACCCTAGCACAATTCAGCCACTGAGTTACGAATTCTCAAACTACGCCCCGTAGTTTGTACCTAGTTACACAACTAGAAATTCACCAAATTTTAAAAGGAAATTACAAATAAAAAATAAAACTAAACAAAACCCTATTTAAAAAACACGCCCAATAGAAATATAGACCTACCCAAAGTAAAAAAGAAAAGACAATCTCCCTTAATTCATTTAATCACTTCAGCCGATCCCTTTTGGTTCTCATCAAAAAATTAGGGTTTTGATTTCCTTGAAGTCGCCGCTTGGAGTTCAAATCGATTTCCTGTCATTCCTCAGTTAGCTTCGATGCTTCTTCATTCTGTGCTCTTTAATTTGCTTGCAGTCACTTCAATTTAGTCGAGATCGAATGATGCTTCGAACAGGTACATGATTTGACCCTTTTCAATTTTAATTATGCTCGACTTTATTCGAATTTTGGATTTGTTTTTTGTTTGTTCTAAGTAAGCTCTTCAGAATTTTTTCTCGAACTCGAATGAATATTTCCGATGATGATTTTGGGTTTAAATAGGGTTAAAATCCTATAATTTCGTTCGTATAATTTTGGTTTGAATCTGTCGTGATTTTATCACCTGCATCGATTTTTGATCGTACGATCTTATGATTGCTGACTTGTTCCATTGATCAAAGATAACTCTGATGAATTTGAATTTGAATGAATCTGTTCCAACCTTTTCTCCTAAAACATGAATTTAAGAAGTGTTGACTTGATTATTCGTCGATTGTATTTCTGATATGTTTAAATATATTTGAACTAGTTCCTCTTTTTACTGCCAACGACTTGTTCTTCATTCACTGTGACCTCTGATTGACTTCACTGCAACTTTTTCTACTCCTTGACTAGTTCATGATCCACAACTTTGATTTTCTTCATTTTTATATGCTTATATACATGTACACATACAGACGTGTATATGCATATTTATGTATATATGTCACTGCATATAAACTTGTACATGTTGGGGCTTGTTTTTGTGACTGGTCTGTTTTGCATTCCTTGTGTTCACAACTGCTTCTGCACTGACCATTGCTTGTATTCCTTGAAGTCTGGTTGCATGAACATATTGCTTTCGTGTGTGTTAATTATGTGTAAATTTTGTTGAGGCTTCATGAGTCTGCACTTTGAAGCTCCTGACCATTGCATTGAATTTGTACATGTCTGGTTTTGTTTGAGGCTTCATGTGTACATTTCTGAAACTGTGTTTTTGCATGCTGTTTTTATGTTGTCATGTTGTATCTTCATGGGTCTATATACCTTGATGCTCTTACTTGACTTGTGAGCATGTCTGAAGCTTTGTGAGCATGGTTCTGGTTGGAGTCTTCATGTGTATGTCAATGTCTGGATTCTTTTTGAAGTCTTGTGCATTTTGATTGATCTGGTCTTGTTGATTCTTGACTGGACTGTTCTAATTGTACATTTGGTTGAGCCTGATAGCTGTGTTGTTTTGCTTGAAGTGATTCTGTCTGATTGTAGCTGTCACATCCCAAAATTTTCGACTTTCGAAAATTCAACATCGATACTCACTTTATCGACTGCCGAGAAATCGAACGCCGGAAACTCCAAGAGTGAGGGTTTTAGAAAGAAGAAGTAAAAGAAAAAGAGAAGAAGAAGAAAGAAAGCAGAGAAGAAGGACAACCGAACAACATCAGAACAGAAAACAATATCAGAATCTTACACATCGCAGCGGAACAATATATAATAGATAACACTAGTTTTTTTTTAAAAAAACAGAGAACTATATCAGTTTATACATACATCAATCAGAGTCAATATACAACAATGGACAGTTATATAAACTTGTCCTCATACAGAATACACAGCGGAATAAATACTATCAGATACAAATACTACGTCTCGCCATCCAGCTCATCTCCAAAGCTCCAGAATATCCAGAATATCCTGATAATCTAACTCTAGGCTGCCCGTGTGGAAATTGGTGGGCACCCAGAGTTTAGAAGGGAACAATAAACTCCGAGTCAGTCATGGTGACTGGTGTGAGATCGTAAAACAGTTATTCTTTAAAATAAACAACAGGATAATTTTAAAGTCAATTCGAAATGCTTTTGGAAAATGAAACTACCATAAGACCTCCCACCACACACACAATGCAAACGCAGACTTGGAGGAGATTTCTTCTTATGATAGTCAAAGATGCTTTCTACGAAAAAAATCAAATTCTTTTTGATATTATTATTAGTGCATAGTGTAGAAAACATTTCGAAAGTATAATATTAATCTTAGCCAGCATAGGCATTCCGCACTTATGCCTACTATAGCTACCATCCAAACAGTGGTGACCACCATAAGTGAATGATAGGTTCTACAACTAAAACCGTACAAGATCGTATTGTTTCTTTGGATTTCCAACAAATGGTCAGGCTAAGGAACTTCCTATCCACGATGGGTACGTCCCTGGAATAGACGACCCGAGAACCTAACCGGATCTCTGCCAACACAAGGCCGGGTTACCTCTGCAAAAATAGGTAACTACTGACACGCGTATGCCATCCCCCGATCGTCACCGATCTTCCCGAGGATCCCCGATTTCCAACAAACCACATAGATAATAATAATGCAGTAACCACAGAGGTTAAGTATCTGGGCTCCATACCATGATACCACCTTTATCCAGAAGGAATGACATACACTAAGGGGCGCTACTCCCTAGAACCTTGCCGCATTCTTCCTGTTTCGACCATTTCCGGGGTGTGAGGCTCGACGAAGTCTCGTCCACAAAGCTATGCTTTCTCAAAAAGCCCTGCTTTGGGTCAAACAAAATGATCAACCTATGATCACAAAGATATAAGATCAAACAACTGATCATATCACAAATGATCAAACACTGATCATTTCACAGCAACACTCAGTATGCCACGTTACCAAATTGGGATATATCGCTGATAAATTTCAACTACATAACCTCTGAGCTCGTACGTCTCAGAGAAGGGTGTTAAGCTAAGAGAATAAATTCTCCGCCACCAACAGAAATGTATTTGAAAGAAATCAGCTTTACATCTCAAATTGTAACGTCAGACACACAATCCATACAAGTCTGTTCCGGGATCGAACAGAACCGAAGGCACTTCTCACGAAGCCCTCGCATTTCCGGATAATTTTCAATCACGTCAGGACCTCCCGTCACTAAGGGTGATAAAACCTCTAAACCGAAGATCAGTCGGTGTAGAGTAACTCGACGGTAATCCTTCCGTTTTCAAAAATATCCGGTCTTCAACACCGGTCTTCAAATGCAATTCATAACGACGTATCACATATTCGGAATGGGTTATACGACCCCATGGTCCTTTCCCGGCTAACCCGAATAGTGAGCGTTTATTCAAAAATAAGTGTGGCATTCAAATTCATCCAATTCACAACAAATACCTACTCAAGGTAATTATTGATAGTCGGTTATTTAACTATCAATAAAGATGCGCGACATCATCAGATTCCAAATAATTTTCCAAATTATTTATTTTCCAAAATATCTTTACTAGATATAAAATTTCCACACTTCAGAAATAAATCAACCTTTATTTTTAAGACGAATTCCCATTTCTTTTATAAATTCCAAAGTGAATTTATATTTTCAAAATATCTACTGATATACGATTTTCAAATCGTTTTCAATATTCAATTTCAATTTATCTTTACAACGATAAATTCTCAAAACGTTCATTTCATATTGGAAAAGCATTTCCCTACTTATTAAATAATAAGTATTTCGCAATCATTTATTTCCAACACTTGGAAAATATTTGATATACTTAAATCAAATTAAGTATATATTCATTCTTTAAGGAAATCATAAATTTCAACATCTATTTGAGTCAAAACGAATGTTACGTAAAACATCGTTACGACGACTCAAAAATCACTAGTATAGGGATTCGAAATTTAAAATAGATATGTAGATCCCAATACTAGATAAAAACATTTCCTTTCGGAAATCATTTACTATAACAACAGTGTTATAGTCCACCATTTCCTTATTTCTCGAAAACGTCTATTTCAACAATAAATGTTGAAATCTATGCTTTCGATTCATAACACATTTTAAAACACCTTTAAAATGTTTAACTTCATTTTTAAAATATTACTTCTTCAAAAATGAATCCATTTTACTTAACAATATATTCACTGTCCAAAATCGTGAATAAAATTTACTTAACCCCATTTCAATCATTTCTACACATTTTTATTTCAATAAAAATTCGCTATCCAAAATCGTGAATATATTTTCTTAAATAATCTTCTATATTTTAATTTATCAAGTTCAATCGATTTCGAATTTATAAGCACGTTTATAAATTCTATTTCTCTTTTAATAACAACTTCGACTTATAAACCTTCTTTTATCAACTTCTATATTTAACTTATCAAAATAAGTGACTTTGGGTTTATAACAACTTTTATAAATTTTAATTCCATTTATAAAAGCTTCAATACCAAATCAATTTCAATGTTGATTTCAAATTTTATTTATTGCTACAAAAATAAATTCCTTATTGAATTCATTTTACATTGATTTCACAACTTATTTTAATTTACCAATTAAATTTCAAACTGAATTTCCAACTTATCTTCTTTTAAATAAATTCCTTTTTAAGAAAATAAATTTCAATCGTTTCTTTCAATTTATTTAGAAATCCAGATTTTAAATTAATTTCCTCAACTTAAAATCACTATTATACGAAATTCATTTATTTAACATTTTCACTTTATTCTGGAAATAAATTCGATAAGATTATAAAAATCAACCTTTATTCTTTTAAATTCTTTTCTTCAAATTTATTAAATTTCTAAATTCAATTCACTTAGAATTTTCTACTTGAATTTCAAAAATTCAATTTCAATTTATCTTTGGAATCCAATGATGTCAAACATCCATTCAGCTAAATTTTTAGTTTTCAATCAATTTCCAGACATCAATATGATCAATAACCTCAATATAATCATTCACAGATTTATACCACAGTATAAATAAAATCAATCAAAGTGAGGGGTCCAGTTGGATCCCTCCAACCTGTTTCCCTGCATCCAAAGATGTTAGCACAATACCAATTCCGCTCCAGTACGGAATTATCGCGGTATATAGGTTTTTATAAATCCGCTTACTAACGGCGCAATAGGGTCTCATCCGCTATACGAGGCGGGAAATCATCAATCCAATATATACATATGCCAATATGTATATACTGCTATATATATAGATATATCCTATCATATCTAATAGCACATTCAACATAGCAATCATATCAATCAATTCAATAAATAACTGAAAATTCCACTTTTAAATCGAGTGAGAAAAATCTCACCTTAGCTTTTATTTTGCCATCCATTTCCATCCCAGTTATCTCTCCATTTCAAACCTTGTATAAATATTTTATACAATTCATCAATATCTGAATTAATCGATCAATTAATTACCATTTATTAATTCAATTTAACTAACAATTATTTTAACTGATTATTTTAATTTCAAATCAAATTTCCTATGATAAAAATTTTAGTTAGAAAATGATTTAATCTTAACTAATGATTAAATCCTTAATGAATAATTATATTTCAAACCAATTTTCTTTAATAATCCTTTACTGGCCAAAATAATTTTAATTAACCAACATTTTAATTTCAACTAACTTTCCCTTTAAATAAATTTATTTTAACTAATTATTTTACTTTAAATCAGTTTCCTTTAATAAATCATTTTACCTAACACTAACTGATTATCAAAAATCAAAAGTGATATATTATATTATTATATTTTTTTTATATATAACTTAAAACTGCATAGATTATTATTATTTTTTCTTCCTACCAACTAAACTCTTCATAAATATATTTAAATCAATTTAAAAAGAAAACGAAATACCTTACTGGCCATCGTCGAAACTTTCATCGATCGAAACCCTAAACTCAAATCGCGAATCCATCCTTCGCCTGAGTCGCCAACGTTGGCTGCATTCACGAGCACGCCCCCTCGCCAACGCGCGACACCACGCCGTTGCTAACCCCCAAACCATTGCCGCGCTCCTCCAGTTCGAACCAGCCTCGCGCTCGCCTTCCCTCGCGAACTCGAACACTACAATCGCGATAAAACCCTAGCCTTCGTCTCCGCCGCGCCTTCAGGCGAAACCCTACTCGCGAAATACCCCTTCCAGTCGTCGCCGCTCCACCGAGAATGCCTCCAGATGAACGAATACAGAGTCGCGGCCTCACTTGGTTGCCTTCGAATGCACACGCTCGAGAACGCTCGAGAACGCCTCGCGACCCTGTCGCGATTTTTATTTTATTTTATTTTTTTCTGAGGGGAAAGGGGCTTCGGCCTTGAATTTGTTTTCATTTTAAATTTTCATTCGAACGAAAATTTGAAGTAAGCAGCCATTATCATTTCTTTTTCTCTGAAGCTTTCTTCCTTTGAAAGAAAAGAGTCGCAGGCAACTTAGAAGAATGGGAAGCATGTACGAGTGGGAGACAACGTGGTGGCTAGTTGTACGTATTGTCGGAAAAAGAATAAGCAATATAATTTAAATTGATTTCAAACTGTCTCGAATCTGTAGCTTAAATTTTTGACCTCCTAACGAGGGGTGCCGCTAGACGTTCGTAATGTTATACGCCTATTCCGAACGCAATGGAAAAGGTTTCGGAAGCTAATTCGATCGTATGTGTGAGATATGACAATAAACGATCAATTTAAATTAAACCGATTTAAATCGATTTCGAGGCGGTTTGGCTTGCCCCGAACAAACGATAAATCCAAAAATTACGAAATTTGAAATCTTACAATAATATCACATTACGGATCCGATGAAACTAGTTTCGTCGAAATCCGAGACTTTTTGAAAAATGACTATTTTAACTCGACGATTTACAATTAAAAAGATATCGATGCGTTTCGAGTTGCCACGGTCAATCGACAACTCCAACTGATACGAAAATTGAAATCCGATAATAACTAACTATTACGGATCCAATGGAACTGGTCTCGTTCAATTCTGAGACTGTCCGAAAATTGACTATTTTTACAGTCGATAATTAAATATTAAAATATTCAATTTTCACAGATTAACTCCAAATTCAATTTTAAAAGTTCTATAACCTTTCTATAACTCCAGTATGATTAAATAAAATTTTACAAATCATTTTCAATCATATTAAACTCGATTTTCAATTATTCTGGGATTTCACTATTTAATTTATCGATTTAATTATCAAATAAAACCCAATATTCGAAAAATAAATCATTCGACTTATTAAATTCCATTTATTAATATTTAAAATCAATTAAATATTCGAATTTTAATTATCTAAAATTCTGGGTCGTTACAGACTTCCCCCCTTAAAAGAATTTCGTCCTCGAAATTACAAGTTAGGAAAAAATGGTCCTTAACTCGTCTACTATTTTTCTCAAATTCAATAGTTTTATCAATTCTTCAAAACAAATCTTCCTACTAAAGATTCGTTATCAATTCAACTAAATTTTCCAACTTGAATTCTAAGTTCCAAACAACATTGTTTAACTTCTAAATTCAAATTCGAGTTTAAATTCAAACTTAAACTTTCAAAATTTCTCAAAAATTTTCTAACGCCCGATATTTTCGAAAAATTTCGCCAGCGTCTCCTTTGCGCGGCTAATACGGTACTACTACAAAACGTCCCTACGGACTCTCAGATTTCAAAAAGAAAAGAAAACGCCAAGCGGCTAGACAAGAAATCATCAAAAACTCATATTGGAATTCAAATACGTACCTTTTGTCGAGCAATTCAAATTATCTGTGAAATCAAAATTCCAATTCCTTTACACCTGTATATCTACTAGCCATAATATCTAGTTACATACATACAAATCATTTTGTTACAAAATTTTCAATATAAACTGCTTATACATTTCTAGCTTACTATTGAAGTTACATTCGTTTCTAAACAAAATGAATTCACCTCTATTCAATTTTTCATTTCAAATTTCATTTGAATCTAATTCATAACTTCAATTCTATTTGAATTCAATTTACTTCTGAATATTAAATTCCATCAACTATCTTTATTTACAACTGCACTATTCTAAATTAGTTCCAATTACTAATTCAAATTGATATCAATTCAATTTATTCAAATCTACTTACATTTAAACTGGATTTCCAATTCGAATTCTCATTTCAATTGAATTTCAAATACTTTATAAGTCTTCGACTTATTTACAATTTGATTTACAAAGTCATTTGTACATTCATATTACTAATTCCATTCCTTTATGAATTTTATCTTCAAATATTTTTCGGGAACTTTATTTCAAACTATATATCACATTAATATTTCATATTCACAACTTTTATTCATATATGAATTCATTTCCTTATACTTTCAATTCACATTTATAGATTTCATTTGTTAATGAATTTTAATTCCAATCACAATTACATAATTTACATTAACAATTTCTATTTGTATAAGTTATAAATTCAATCATATTCCATAAATATTCTTATACAGTGTTCCAGAGTCCTTTCAACCTTTCAAAACCATTTTGAAAACAATTCAAATTTATCTTTTTTGAATTTTCAAAACAAAACCCCAAATTTTCAAACAACTCCTATTTAAAACAATTTGGCAGCAATTTCTCTTTTGGAAACCCGAAAATGAACACCAACGATGCCGCGGTCATCATCGAAGTTATTTTCCAGCGACCGAAAAGAGTTTAGAGCTTTTCATTTCTCCAAAATACTTTTCAAAACCTTTGAATTTCATTTTCAACTCCAAAAAGAATTTAAACTTTTCAAATCTCAAAATTCTCAGATTCTTTTCAAAACATTTCCAAAACTTCTCTGGTATTTCGTTTTGAATTACAATTCACATTTATAATTTATATTCTTAAATTTCATTCGTATATGGATTTATTCCTCAACTTTGGAGTTATAATTCCAATTTCTCATTTAATTTCAATGATAATAGTTTAATGTTATCATTTCTAGCAACCATGCAACCATATACTATAGTAATTCATAGAAAATCGTTTCTTTTCTATACAAAAATAGCTTTGGGTAAAATTATTTCATTTACCCTATTTAAAACAATATTGTGCCGAATTGTTCTATTCGAGTGTTTAGAGATCCCTATCAATGATCGTTAATTACTCGTATTGACCAGAATCCATATACCACTCAATAAATCAATCATCACAATATAAAACAATTTTATATTCACTAACAAATACGCGCTCATATCTATTATTACACTCAAACTCATTCTAGAGTACTACTGACTCTATCTCTAATGAGTAACACCCAACAGAGCAGGGTTGTCGCTTAACCATATGCTCTGATACCACTTTGTCACATCCCAAAATTTTCGACTTTCGAAAATTCAACATCGATACTCACTTTATCGACTGCCGAGGAATCGAACGCCGGAAACTCCAAGAGTGAGGGTTTTAGAAAGAAGAAGTAAAAGAAAAAGAGAAGAAGAAGAAAGAAAGCAGAGAAGAAGGACAACCGAACAACATCAGAACAGAAAACAATATCAGAATCTTACACATCGCAGCGGAACAATATATAATAGATAACACTAGTTTTTTTTAAAAAAAACAGAGAACTATATCAGTTTATACATACATCAATCAGAGTCAATATACAACAATGGACAGTTATATAAACTTGTCCTCATACAGAATACACAGCGGAATAAATACTATCAGATACAAATACTACGTCTCGCCATCCAGCTCATCTCCAAAGCTCCAGAATATCCAGAATATCCTGATAATCTAACTCTAGGCTGCCCGTGTGGAAATTGGTGGGCACCCAGAGTTTAGAAGGGAACAATAAACTCCGAGTCAGTCAT
The DNA here is from genome assembly GCA_030737815.1 of Allium fistulosum. Classification (NCBI taxonomy): domain Eukaryota; kingdom Viridiplantae; phylum Streptophyta; class Magnoliopsida; order Asparagales; family Amaryllidaceae; genus Allium; species Allium fistulosum. Next base: position 853,697,667 of record CM060905.1, read on the forward strand.
GGTGACTGGTGTGAGATCGTAAAACAGTTATTCTTTAAAATAAACAACAGGATAATTTTAAAGTCAATTCGAAATGCTTTTGGAAAATGAAACTACCATAAGACCTCCCACCACACACACAATGCAAACGCAGACTTGGAGGAGATTTCTTCTTATGATAGTCAAAGATGCTTTCTACGAAAAAAATCAAATTCTTTTTGATATTATTATTAGTGCATAGTGTAGAAAACATTTCGAAAGTATAATATTAATCTTAGCCAGCATAGGCATTCCGCACTTATGCCTACTATAGCTACCATCCAAACAGTGGTGACCACCATAAGTGAATGATAGGTTCTACAACTAAAACCGTACAAGATCGTATTGTTTCTTTGGATTTCCAACAAATGGTCAGGCTAAGGAACTTCCTATCCACGATGGGTACGTCCCTGGAATAGACGACCCGAGAACCTAACCGGATCTCTGCCAACACAAGGCCGGGTTACCTCTGCAAAAATAGGTAACTACTGACACGCGTATGCCATCCCCCGATCGTCACCGATCTTCCCGAGGATCCCCGATTTCCAACAAACCACATAGATAATAATAATGCAGTAACCACAGAGGTTAAGTATCTGGGCTCCATACCATGATACCACCTTTATCCAGAAGGAATGACATACACTAAGGGGCGCTACTCCCTAGAACCTTGCCGCATTCTTCCTGTTTCGACCATTTCCGGGGTGTGAGGCTCGACGAAGTCTCGTCCACAAAGCTATGCTTTCTCAAAAAGCCCTGCTTTGGGTCAAACAAAATGATCAACCTATGATCACAAAGATATAAGATCAAACAACTGATCATATCACAAATGATCAAACACTGATCATTTCACAGCAACACTCAGTATGCCACGTTACCAAATTGGGATATATCGCTGATAAATTTCAACTACATAACCTCTGAGCTCGTACGTCTCAGAGAAGGGTGTTAAGCTAAGAGAATAAATTCTCCGCCACCAACAGAAATGTATTTGAAAGAAATCAGCTTTACATCTCAAATTGTAACGTCAGACACACAATCCATACAAGTCTGTTCCGGGATCGAACAGAACCGAAGGCACTTCTCACGAAGCCCTCGCATTTCCGGATAATTTTCAATCACGTCAGGACCTCCCGTCACTAAGGGTGATAAAACCTCTAAACCGAAGATCAGTCGGTGTAGAGTAACTCGACGGTAATCCTTCCGTTTTCAAAAATATCCGGTCTTCAACACCGGTCTTCAAATGCAATTCATAACGACGTATCACATATTCGGAATGGGTTATACGACCCCATGGTCCTTTCCCGGCTAACCCGAATAGTGAGCGTTTATTCAAAAATAAGTGTGGCATTCAAATTCATCCAATTCACAACAAATACCTACTCAAGGTAATTATTGATAGTCGGTTATTTAACTATCAATAAAGATGCGCGACATCATCAGATTCCAAATAATTTTCCAAATTATTTATTTTCCAAAATATCTTTACTAGATATAAAATTTCCACACTTCAGAAATAAATCAACCTTTATTTTTAAGACGAATTCCCATTTCTTTTATAAATTCCAAAGTGAATTTATATTTTCAAAATATCTACTGATATACGATTTTCAAATCGTTTTCAATATTCAATTTCAATTTATCTTTACAACGATAAATTCTCAAAACGTTCATTTCATATTGGAAAAGCATTTCCCTACTTATTAAATAATAAGTATTTCGCAATCATTTATTTCCAACACTTGGAAAATATTTGATATACTTAAATCAAATTAAGTATATATTCATTCTTTAAGGAAATCATAAATTTCAACATCTATTTGAGTCAAAACGAATGTTACGTAAAACATCGTTACGACGACTCAAAAATCACTAGTATAGGGATTCGAAATTTAAAATAGATATGTAGATCCCAATACTAGATAAAAACATTTCCTTTCGGAAATCATTTACTATAACAACAGTGTTATAGTCCACCATTTCCTTATTTCTCGAAAACGTCTATTTCAACAATAAATGTTGAAATCTATGCTTTCGATTCATAACACATTTTAAAACACCTTTAAAATGTTTAACTTCATTTTTAAAATATTACTTCTTCAAAAATGAATCCATTTTACTTAACAATATATTCACTGTCCAAAATCGTGAATAAAATTTACTTAACCCCATTTCAATCATTTCTACACATTTTTATTTCAATAAAAATTCGCTATCCAAAATCGTGAATATATTTTCTTAAATAATCTTCTATATTTTAATTTATCAAGTTCAATCGATTTCGAATTTATAAGCACGTTTATAAATTCTATTTCTCTTTTAATAACAACTTCGACTTATAAACCTTCTTTTATCAACTTCTATATTTAACTTATCAAAATAAGTGACTTTGGGTTTATAACAACTTTTATAAATTTTAATTCCATTTATAAAAGCTTCAATACCAAATCAATTTCAATGTTGATTTCAAATTTTATTTATTGCTACAAAAATAAATTCCTTATTGAATTCATTTTACATTGATTTCACAACTTATTTTAATTTACCAATTAAATTTCAAACTGAATTTCCAACTTATCTTCTTTTAAATAAATTCCTTTTTAAGAAAATAAATTTCAATCGTTTCTTTCAATTTATTTAGAAATCCAGATTTTAAATTAATTTCCTCAACTTAAAATCACTATTATACGAAATTCATTTATTTAACATTTTCACTTTATTCTGGAAATAAATTCGATAAGATTATAAAAATCAACCTTTATTCTTTTAAATTCTTTTCTTCAAATTTATTAAATTTCTAAATTCAATTCACTTAGAATTTTCTACTTGAATTTCAAAAATTCAATTTCAATTTATCTTTGGAATCCAATGATGTCAAACATCCATTCAGCTAAATTTTTAGTTTTCAATCAATTTCCAGACATCAATATGATCAATAACCTCAATATAATCATTCACAGATTTATACCACAGTATAAATAAAATCAATCAAAGTGAGGGGTCCAGTTGGATCCCTCCAACCTGTTTCCCTGCATCCAAAGATGTTAGCACAATACCAATTCCGCTCCAGTACGGAATTATCGCGGTATATAGGTTTTTATAAATCCGCTTACTAACGGCGCAATAGGGTCTCATCCGCTATACGAGGCGGGAAATCATCAATCCAATATATACATATGCCAATATGTATATACTGCTATATATATAGATATATCCTATCATATCTAATAGCACATTCAACATAGCAATCATATCAATCAATTCAATAAATAACTGAAAATTCCACTTTTAAATCGAGTGAGAAAAATCTCACCTTAGCTTTTATTTTGCCATCCATTTCCATCCCAGTTATCTCTCCATTTCAAACCTTGTATAAATATTTTATACAATTCATCAATATCTGAATTAATCGATCAATTAATTACCATTTATTAATTCAATTTAACTAACAATTATTTTAACTGATTATTTTAATTTCAAATCAAATTTCCTATGATAAAAATTTTAGTTAGAAAATGATTTAATCTTAACTAATGATTAAATCCTTAATGAATAATTATATTTCAAACCAATTTTCTTTAATAATCCTTTACTGGCCAAAATAATTTTAATTAACCAACATTTTAATTTCAACTAACTTTCCCTTTAAATAAATTTATTTTAACTAATTATTTTACTTTAAATCAGTTTCCTTTAATAAATCATTTTACCTAACACTAACTGATTATCAAAAATCAAAAGTGATATATTATATTATTATATTTTTTTTATATATAACTTAAAACTGCATAGATTATTATTATTTTTTCTTCCTACCAACTAAACTCTTCATAAATATATTTAAATCAATTTAAAAAGAAAACGAAATACCTTACTGGCCATCGTCGAAACTTTCATCGATCGAAACCCTAAACTCAAATCGCGAATCCATCCTTCGCCTGAGTCGCCAACGTTGGCTGCATTCACGAGCACGCCCCCTCGCCAACGCGCGACACCACGCCGTTGCTAACCCCCAAACCATTGCCGCGCTCCTCCAGTTCGAACCAGCCTCGCGCTCGCCTTCCCTCGCGAACTCGAACACTACAATCGCGATAAAACCCTAGCCTTCGTCTCCGCCGCGCCTTCAGGCGAAACCCTACTCGCGAAATACCCCTTCCAGTCGTCGCCGCTCCACCGAGAATGCCTCCAGATGAACGAATACAGAGTCGCGGCCTCACTTGGTTGCCTTCGAATGCACACGCTCGAGAACGCTCGAGAACGCCTCGCGACCCTGTCGCGATTTTTATTTTATTTTATTTTTTTCTGAGGGGAAAGGGGCTTCGGCCTTGAATTTGTTTTCATTTTAAATTTTCATTCGAACGAAAATTTGAAGTAAGCAGCCATTATCATTTCTTTTTCTCTGAAGCTTTCTTCCTTTGAAAGAAAAGAGTCGCAGGCAACTTAGAAGAATGGGAAGCATGTACGAGTGGGAGACAACGTGGTGGCTAGTTGTACGTATTGTCGGAAAAAGAATAAGCAATATAATTTAAATTGATTTCAAACTGTCTCGAATCTGTAGCTTAAATTTTTGACCTCCTAACGAGGGGTGCCGCTAGACGTTCGTAATGTTATACGCCTATTCCGAACGCAATGGAAAAGGTTTCGGAAGCTAATTCGATCGTATGTGTGAGATATGACAATAAACGATCAATTTAAATTAAACCGATTTAAATCGATTTCGAGGCGGTTTGGCTTGCCCCGAACAAACGATAAATCCAAAAATTACGAAATTTGAAATCTTACAATAATATCACATTACGGATCCGATGAAACTAGTTTCGTCGAAATCCGAGACTTTTTGAAAAATGACTATTTTAACTCGACGATTTACAATTAAAAAGATATCGATGCGTTTCGAGTTGCCACGGTCAATCGACAACTCCAACTGATACGAAAATTGAAATCCGATAATAACTAACTATTACGGATCCAATGGAACTGGTCTCGTTCAATTCTGAGACTGTCCGAAAATTGACTATTTTTACAGTCGATAATTAAATATTAAAATATTCAATTTTCACAGATTAACTCCAAATTCAATTTTAAAAGTTCTATAACCTTTCTATAACTCCAGTATGATTAAATAAAATTTTACAAATCATTTTCAATCATATTAAACTCGATTTTCAATTATTCTGGGATTTCACTATTTAATTTATCGATTTAATTATCAAATAAAACCCAATATTCGAAAAATAAATCATTCGACTTATTAAATTCCATTTATTAATATTTAAAATCAATTAAATATTCGAATTTTAATTATCTAAAATTCTGGGTCGTTACAGTAGCCCTGACTATGTCTTGTTAGCCTTGCATTTGCTTCGAGCCCTTGTGCATGTGCATACTTGGTTTGTTCACCACTGCTATGTTCTGGTTTGGTTGTTCACCACTTACTTTGTACATTTGGTGGTCTGTTGTGGTTGAGGCTGTTGTCATGCTTCTTTCCATCCATTTAACCTTTCCAGATCCATTTTGGTCTGGTTCACCACTTTGTCATGTTGTAACTGAACTTGTACATGACTATTCTGTGATGTTTTGTTTTTGTAATACACCTGAGTTGAATCAAGTCTAGGCTTGGGTTTGACCTTGTGCTTACCTGTCCTTGCAATTTTAACAAGCAAATATATTGGTGTGCACAACCTTGTGGCATGTACAGTGATATATTGTGCATGTCACAAGTTGTTCGCGTAAGTTGAATTAAGAAATGATGACGAACAACCCAAATAACTAAGGCAAATAATATTTTTAAACACACGCTTCATTTTGCACCGCAAAATATTTCTTTTTCAATTTTACTGCGTCAGTGTTTATATTGCAGATAGTTCAAATGCTGGATACAGGCTAGAACAAAGTTGAAGATCAAAATACGAGTGAAGAGTGAATATGTAGTGAGGTGAAATATGTATGAAAAATTGTATATTGAAAATTGTGTTGTAATTGAAACTTGTATTGTAATTGAAAATGTGTAAATGTAATGAGAGCTCAAATTTGTACGATTTGAATTTGTAATAAAATATTAGTTTGAATAAAATATTTGTTTGAATATGAATTCTGAGTTATTTATTTTATTCATCAAATATTTATTTAAGTATGAAGAAAAATAAAATAGTATAATAACAAATACATTTAAACGAATATATATATATATATGTTTTTATCATCAGACAAAAATCATAGGCTATTGTATTCTACAATCTCCCAATTTGATGATAACAAACATATATTAAGATTTTGACTCTATTAAAAGTATTTGTTTTCGATGAATTCTATTAGCTCCCCTTATTTAAATGCTCCCTCTACAACAAATCTCCCTCTTAACATATGCATGAAAATAAATAAAACTATGGAAAATAAAAACAATAGAAAATTCAATGAACCTAGATGAGAATATGCAAATAAAAAATTTGAACTTATTTTCCAAAATCTTAACTTCTCTCCCCCTTTTGTTATCAGCAAAAGAGTAATAGTGTTAGATAAGAGTGATAAAGTGATAAATATTAATACAACATTAATACCCAATCGAGTATGTATATTTAAATTTCAATAAAAAATCAAACAAAAATCATAAATACACTGTTATGCGCATATTCCATTTTAGAGCGATAGGGGTGATGTCAGCATAAAAAATCATATAGTCGTGTCCATTTGTGGTATATTTATGACAGGAATTTAATTACTTACTAACCATGCATAACCGTTAGGACTTTTAAATGAGATCAGTAGTAAATTTTTATCAAAAAATGAATTCCAAGTATCTGCTAACCACGCATAACCGTGAGGACTTTTAAATGGGGTTAGAATCAACTCGCCTATTTCAACCAATCTTGATATGTGTTCCATATATGCATAACTGTGAGGACTTTTAAATGAGCATGAATGCACATAATCAAAGATTCCAAGTAGTTCACCCATGCATAACCGTGAGGCCTTTTAAATGAGAGTGAGTACTTTTGGATGATTTTAATGCTAATTAATTAAAAAAATGAATAATTTCCTATTTAAATACCACATTTTGACATACTATATTGGATTTTGATGAGTGATTGTCGTAGAAATATGATAGGAATAGAGATGGTCATGGAATTTTTACCAACTAAAGTTATTACAAATTTTGTTTAAATTTTTAAAGAAATTTACTAAATATACTGTCTCAAGTCATAATGTATGATTAATATCAACACTCATCACTTTTTTCAGTCACTATTTGTCTTTTTGATAATCAATAGGGAATCGGATTAGTTAACATAGGCATTTAAGATAAAATCCAAAAATATAAAATCAAATTTCAAAAATGCCTAAACTGAGACGAAGTCGACAAAAAAACATTTTCTGGAAGGGGTTTTGTAAAAATGTCTGCCAATTGGAAATCAGTTGAAATGAAATTTATGCAAATATTTTCTTTGGAAATGTGATGCAACTAACGAATGCCCCAATATGTTCCACTAGTACTTTTTCTATCAACTAGACTACCAACATAATCTGCATCTGAATACCACTTTAATTGAAAGTTATCATTAGTTGGATACCATAGACCAAACCGAGAGGTGTGCAATAGATATTTTATAATCCTTTTTACAGCTCTTAAATGAGATTCCTTTGGATTTGACTGAAACCGTACACATAAGCAAACAGAGAACATAATGTCTGGTCTAGAGCAGTAAGATAAAGAAGTATACCCGCGTGTATCTAGAGTAATCATCAACCAATACAAGACAATATCCATCACCTAAGCTTGCAATATCGTTAGGTCCAAATAGATCCATATGAACTATTTCAAGGACTCAAGAAGTAACTACAGTGTTCTTCGCATGAAAAGATGATTTTTTTTTAAATTTTCCCAGTTGATCATGGCTGATTGAAATCAGATTATGGTGCAGATTTTCAACATATAATACATCGTTGTTGCCCGTTGTGACTCTGCCACCTTTGTATTTCTCTAGGCTAAGGAACTTTGATTTGTCGCCCGTCATGTGCTTGGAACAACCAGAATCCATGTACCACTGTTGTTGTTCCTTAGCCTGCCAACACACCTACACGAGAGAAGAGTTTTGTGACCTATTTGTTTTCATAGGTCCATGATTGCTAGTGACAAATTTTTTTGAAAAACAAGTAGAACCAAGACAGTCTATGTTTGTTCCTTTTGATACCCAGGTTTGTTTGACTTTAAGGGATTTTACATTCGTGCCTTTAAGAACCCAAATTGGTATGGTTTTCACGTGTTTGGGTTTATACCTGCAATAGTTTTGATTGTGTCCAATTTCTCCACAAATCGTGCACTTGGAGTTGACATGATTAGTTTTACTTCTACCTTTTGAGTATACCCAAGTCCTTGTCTAATAGTATTAACAGTTTGTTTCCCTAATAGCATATTTAGTGATCTTTCTCCTTTGGAGAATCTTCTTAAAGTTATAGACAATTGTTGGACTTATGTTTTGAGAGTTTCATTTTCATTCAATAATAAAGTGCACTTTTTAATAGAATTTTCTCTCCTAGTATTTTCACTTTCTTTCAAAATCAGAATTTCATTTTCAAGTAATTTAATTTTAGTTTATGATTTTTTTCCTCTTCAAATGATGGACGCTTATCACACTTAGGGCACTTATTTCTATAATTTTGAACCATTTCGTCAAGCTGCTTATTCAGTTCTATCAAACTATCTTTTTGTGATTCAATTTTAGCATACTTCTCCCTGAGTCTTTCAAAACAACCATTTACTTCATGAAAATATATAAGTAATTGTGAGTGAGTGAGTTTTGATACCTCACTTGGCTCATCATCATTGTTGTCACTTGTTTCTCCTGAAAAGCATAGATTTCCTTTTTCACTCTCACTGCCAGTGCTTTTATCATCTTCATCACTTTCATTTCAAGTTGCTGCAAAACTTCTCCTTTTTGGTTTCTTTCCTTTGCTGAGTCTATTTTGAGGATAATTGGGCTTGATATGACCCGGTTTATTGCACTTGTGACAAATGATCTCCTGCTTTTTTGAGTTGTCTAGAACTTTGACTATTGTGCTCTTTAGTTCATGATTTTGGGCTGGATTTCGATACTTGCGGTTCCACCTTTTTAATGTCTTTACTATCAGTGCCAGTTCAACTGCTCCATCATCACCATCATCATAATCTTCACTTTCTATTGTTCCTTTGAGAGCTATTGATTTCTTACGCGTATCTCCTCCTTCATGTTCTTCCTTGAATTTGATTTCTAGCTCATAAGTGGTGAGATTTCCGATGAGTTCTTAACTTTAACCTGTTTCAGATCCTTTGATTCTTGGATGGCAGTCACCTTTGCTTCAAAATTTCTTGGAAGAATTCTAAGGATTTTTTGGACTATTTCCAGTTCTATATATGGTCTTCCTAAGGATTTTGATTTGTATACAAGATTAGAAAGGCATCCATACATTTCTTTGACACTTTCATCCTTTGCCATTATGAAGTTCTCGTACTCGCTATTAAGCATGGCAAGGCGAGATTCTTTAACCTTGGAGATTCCTTCATGAGTCACTTCAAGCGTGTGTCAGATTTCCTGCACAGTTAGACAATGTGAGACATAATTAAATTCAGTTTGATCTAATGAGAAGATAATAGAATTCATAGCCTTAACGTTAGCAGTTGCAGTTTATTTCCAAGATCTGTCCATTGATCCATAGGTTTTTCAACTTATTGATTACCTACTATTACTGTTGGTGTGCTAGATTCCCGTTTCAACTATATTCCATGCATCTATGGTTTTTAGAAAAAATTTCATTCTTGTTTTCCAATATGCATATTCACCATTGAACATGGGTGTTCTAGCTTTGGACTAACCCTCAACGAAAGCATTATTAAAAGAAGCCATTACAAAAATAAATTTTTTTCTTTAAACAATCGTTTTTGTTCCTAGCTCTGATACCACTTGTAGGGTCGTTTTCACCCTAGAGAGGGGTGAATAGGGTGATACCGAAAATTAATGCGGAAATAAAAATAATAATAAAAAGTAATGCAGTAGAGATCACACACAGATTTACCCAACTTTGGAAAAAACCTGCCTACTTGCTGCCCCTAAGGTTTCTACTAAAAATTAAGTAATCAGACGCTTACAAACACATGTAAACTTACGATACCCGCTAACTTAATTAACCTAACTCTAAGCTCAAAAGCCTACCATAACTCAGCCACTGAGTTGCGAATTCTCAAACTACGCCTCGTAGTGTGTACCTAGTTACACAACTAGAATTTCACCAAATTTTAAAAGGAAATTACAAATAAAAAATAAAACTAAACAAAACCCTATTTAATAAAGAAGCCCAATAGAAATATAGACCGGCCCAAAGTAAAAAAGAAAAGACTGTCTCCCTTAATTCGTTTAATCACTTCAGCCGATCCCTATTGTTGCTCATAAAAAAATTAGGGTTTCGATTTCCTTGAACCCGTCGCTTGGAGTTCAAATAGATTTCCTTTCATTCCTCAGTTAGCTTTGATGCTTCTTCATTTTGTGCTCTTTAATTTGCTTGCATTCGCTTCAATTTAGTTGAGATCGAATGATGCTTTGAACTGGTACATGATTTGCCCCTTTTAAATTTTGATTTTGCTCGACTTGATTCGAGTTTTGGATTTGTTTTTGGTTTGTTCTAAGTAAGCACTTCAGAATTTTTTCTTGAACTTGAATGAATATTGCCGATGATGATTTTGGGTTTAAATAGGGATAAAATCCTATAATTCGATTCGTATGATTTTGGTTTGAATCTGTCGTGATTTTATCACCTGCATTGAATTTTTGATCATACGATCTTGTGATTGCCGACTTGTTCCATTGATCGAAGAAAACTCTGATGAATTCGAATTTGAATGAATCTGTTTTGACCTTTTCTCCTATGACTTGAATTTGAGAAGTGTTGACTTGATTATTCATCGATTGTATTTCTGATATGTTTAAATATATTTGAATTGGTTCCTCTTTTTTACTACCAATGACTTGTTCTTCATTCACTGTGTCCTCTGACTTACTTCACCGTAACTTTTTCTACTCCTTGACTGGTTCATGATCCACGGCTTTGATTTTCTTCATTTTTATATGCTTATATACATGTACATACATACGTGTATATGCATATTTATGTATATATGTCACTGCATATAAACTTGTACATGTTGAGGCTTGTTGTGGTGATTGGTCTGTTTTGCATTCCTTATGTTCACAACTACTTATGCACTGACCATTGCTTGTATTCTCTAAAGTCCGGTTGCATGAACATATTTCTTCCATATATGTTCATCATGTGTACATTTTGTTGAGTCTTCATGAGTCTTCACTTTGAAGCTCATGATCATTGCATTGAACTTGTACATGTCTGGTTTTGTTTGAGGCTTTATGTGTACATTTCCGAAACTGTGTTTTTGCATGCTGTTTTTATGTTGTAACTGGTATCTTCATGGGTCTTCATAGCTTGATGCTCTTACTTGACTTGTGAGCATGTCTGAAGCTTTGTGACCATGGTTCTGGTTGGAGTCTTCATGTGTATGTCAATGTCAGGATTCTTTTTGAAGTCTTGTGCACTTTCATTGATCTGGTCTTGTTGATTCTTTACTGGACTGTTCTGGTTGTACATTTGGTTGAGCCTGATTGCTATGTTGTTTTGCTTGAAGTGATTCTAGTCTGATTGCAGCCCTGACCATGTATTGTTAGCCATGCATTTGCTTCGAGCCCCTGTGCACGTGCATACTTGCTGTGTTCACCACTGCTCCATTCTGGTCTGGTTGTATGGTTGCACTTGAGTCGAGCTAGTTGTATGTTAACTTTGTACATTTGGTGGTCTATAATGGTTGATGCTCTTGTCATGCTTCTTTGCATCCATTTAACCTGTCTAGTTCCATTTTGGTCTGGTTCACCACTTTGTCATGTTGTAACAGAACTTGTACTTGAACGTTCTGTGATGTTTTGTTTTTCTATTGCACCTGAGTTGAATCCAATCTAGGCTTGGCTTTGACCTTGTGCTCACCTGTCCTTGCAATTTTAACAAGCAAATATATCGGTGTGCACGACCTTGTGGCATGTACAGTGATATACTGTGCATGTCACAAGTTGTTCGCGTAAAATAAATTAAAAAATAATGATGAATAACCCAAATAACTTATGAAAATAATATTTTTAAACACGAACTTCATTTTGCACTACAAAATATTTCTTTTCAATTTTATCGCGTTGGTGTTTATTTTGCAGATAGTTCAGATGCTAGATACAGACTGGAACAAAGTTGAAGATCAAAATACGAGTGAAGAGTGAATATGTAGTGAGGTGAAATATGTATGAAAAATTGTGTATTGAAAATTGTGTTGTAACTGAAACTTGTATTGTAATTGAAAATGTGTAAATGTAGTGAGAACTCAAATTTGTACTATTTGAATTTGTAATAAAATATCCGTTTGAATAAAATATTTGCTTGAATATGAATTCTGAGTTATTTATTTTATTCAACAAATATTTATTTAATTATGAACAAAAATAAAATAGAACAATAATAAATACATTTAAACGAATATATATATATGTTTATTATCATCAAACAAAAATCATAGGCTATTGTATTCTACAGCCGGTACTGGTCCTAACAAACAAATCTTCTAACTTTGCGCCCCTTGCCTAAATCCCCAAATTTGAGCCTCTATCTATTGGCCACTTATTTACCCTAATCACCATAAGCGTGCCCAACCTCACCCACGTGTGAGACCATCAGTCCTAGACCTGAAAGGTAATGCTACCGGTACGGGCCACTGCTGCTATATTTGCTTATTAACTTAAATCCAAGATCTAAGTTTTAAAATAAGCCCCTTCTGTTATTTCTTTCTTTATAATTATACCCTACGTGTTATAATTGTTCTTACAACTGTTACTCTTCTATTTTCTCTTTTTAGTTATAACCACTTGTTATAGTCATGCTAGCAAATATCTTAAATTTGCCTATTTCAGTCCATCTCCATTTTATTTTAGCTTTTTTCATTTTACATCTTTAGTGTTTTTCTATTTTAACCCAAATTTGTGAATTCTTCTCCTTTTAATATTTTATACGCGTTAAAAAGGACTAAATCTCCATAAAAAGAAACTAACATTTATAGGCTAAATTTTAACTTAAAACATATGTAAATAACTGTAAATATTTGCATATAACTGAATAAAAAGCTGAATAAAAATAGACTGAAAAGAACTTCTGAAATTTACTTAAAAACTGATTGTAAATAAACTTACATAAAAACTGTCTCAAAATTGTAGAAAAACTAAACAATTGAGAACCATATTATTTTAAATTGCTTACAAATCTAAAATAATTACAAAACACTCACCTATGGTCCTTAGCTCTAGTCCTGGGCCTTTCTGGATCCACTTCTACGGTGTAGAATATTTTTATCAAAAAGATCTCCTCCCTAGAAATTTTTTCTATTTAGGGTTCGGCATCAGGCAATGAACCCAATTGGGAGAAATATGAATGAGGAAAATAGCTAGGCCTAGGGTTCTATTTATAGTGTGGCTTAGGGATCTTAGGCCATCGGATTTGAAGATTTAATATGATGCAACCACGTCATTGGCTCACTAGGAACCATCAGATGTAGCTACGAACGCATAGGATTTCACAAAAATCGAATTTACACTCTTCGGCTCGTATCTAGACGTAAAATCGTCCAGGGAAGGCGTGGGTCGACCTAAGCTATTTCCGGGTCGACCTCTAGGACGACCCGACCCTAGCAAGGGTCGACCCCTATGGGTCTTTTTTTTCAGTTTAAATATATAATTCTGATTTTCTTATTCTTCTTGTAACATCTTCATACTAGCTCGGATTTCGACAAGTTATATATGGAAATTGATTAGAAAATTACTGCGAACCCATTGGTACAACTCCCGTAGCTAAATTTCGACAATTCCAAAAATTCTCATTTTCACCGTTAATAATTATTGTGGTTATTTAATTATCTAAAAATGCGGGGTGTTACAAAAATCACGAAGCCTTCTGATAACTTCTTAAGTCAATACTAAGCCAAGTTCAATAACCGACTAATCAATTATCTAGCCAAAATAATTGCTTATACAAACCAATATTCATATGCTTAACTCATTTTCGATGTTCCAACTTAACTATCCCTCACCTAAGAGTGAAGCCAGGTAAGTTTGAGCACTGGTGGCATCAACCCTTGCCTAGACACTTCATTCTTAAATCTCACAAATAGATAAGTCTACCTCATTGGCTTTTAACGTTAAGTATAGTATTCGTGGTTTCCACAAACAATAGGAAATCAACACTATTAACATGTTTCTGAGATTTTCAAACTTAACATTCCTCGATTATGAGGGAAACCAATAGGTTAGAGCTCTATTTCTCTGTCCCTACTCGACATCAATCTTAACTCTCACAAATAGATAAGCCTTATTTCGTCGGCTTTTAGTGTTAAGCATAATTAATTACATTTCAAACAAGTAATTAAACAATCAACCATTTGGCCATTTAACAATTGTAACCCCTTTTCAAAAACATTTGTATATACTATCAAAATACTTGAAAACACTTATAATAGGTTTAAAAACATTTACCCAAAATATTAATTGGAAATAATAATTTTACAATTTTCCTTAAAACTTGAAAACGACATGTTTTAAACAAAATATGTCTTCTTTAAAAATTGACAACTAATTCTTAAAAATTCATAAATATCTCAAAACACTTTTGAAATACACTAATATGAGTTATTAAAGACTTTAATGAATGAAACAAAATACTTATATTTAAATATCTTTTCAAACGTTTTAAAGTCCAAAATCAAAGCTAAACGGGGCAGGTTTGCACAATGTTTGCACAAAAAATGGGCAAACACCTCCAAGTCGTATGATTTAGTCAATCTTATGTTGTTCTTAATGATTTGGATGATTTATGCTAATATGTAGAAAGCAGGGACTAAACTGTAAAAGGCACACAGATTTATAATGGTTCAGCCTGAATGTGCCTACGTCCACTTTATATGTTATTCTCTTTTTCTTTTCAGATTACAAGTACAAGGCTTTTATTACAAGTGTATGAAAGAAAGTTGTTTGAAAGTTCTGTCCGTGCTTGAGCTCTCAAACTTGTCTCCCATTGTTGTACCCCTACCCCTCTATTTATAGAGTGAGGCTGGGGGTAGGGGTCTTGGATGTATATAGTTGCTGGTGGGCCTGGGCTGATGTGATCTGGCATGGCAATGTTGGTTCGGAACTCCTTGGTTCGGTAGTACTTTGGTCTGGTGGTGGTTGGTTGGAGTTTGATTCGGTGGGACTTGGTCCGGTGGTGAGTGGTCCGGTAGTGGTTGGTTGGAGTTTGATTCGGTGGGACCTGGTCCGGTGGTGAGTGGTCCGGCAGTGGTTGGTTGGAGTTTGTTCGGCAGTGCTTAGGAAGTGGTTGGTTCGGCGGTGCGTAGGAAGTGGTTGGTTCGGCAATGTTCTCCTTACTCTGGTTCGGTGGAAACAAGTCCAACATTTGCCCCCAAAGTGGGGCATATGCCTGCATATGTCGCGCTTTGTTTATTTGGACACTCTTATTCGGCCCGAGTGCCGAACCGGTTGGTCCGGCTACCCTTTTCTTTTCTATAAGTATGGGCTCCACGCCTCCGTTATTCCTTACCGTCTGAAAGAGCCGAACCAAATTCTTAACTGCCGAATTAATTATAGTGCCGAATCAGACTTAATTGCCGGACCAGGTGAGGCCTTCTCTCGCCGAATGACTCTTATGCTTTGAACTACCGAATGAGCTCGAAGTCTTTGGATGACCAAATGAATTCAGCAGTTTTTGGACTACCGAATAACGCTTCATGCTTAAACTACCGGTTGTGTTCGAATGCCGGATGACCTTTGAGCTTTTTATGTCTTGAACTATGGATGAGGCTTCAGACTGTTAGGTATTTGTTTGTTTATATTTCTACACTCCTTGTTCTAACAGTATGTTTTCATGTGCTGCAGATAATGTCTCATAAAGTAGAAACTCGTTCTGACAAGAAGAAGTCCAAGGACCGAGGAGAGTCCTCCATAGTGCCCCCAGTTCAGGCAGCACCAGAATGACAGGGACCAACCCCGAGATCGCTAGTAGACGGGTACGGTCCTCAAGAGCTCCTGAACTCACCGCCTGGATTGCTTTCCCAACTCCCTCAAAGATGAGCAGCTTGATGTTATCTCTCGCTCTTTTGGGATCGACAGAGCGCACATGTTATTGCCGGGGGAAGGAGTGATGCCGTATAACCCCCCTAAAGGATATTTTGCTTATAGCAGGTATCATTGCATGTGTGGTGCCATCCCACCTATCAATGCTTGGATAGTCAGCTTCATCACATACTTGAAGGTGGCTCTATTCCAGCTTCAGCCCAACTCCTATGCCATCTTGGTGAGCCTGTTCGTCATCTTCCAAAGGAGATACGGGCGTCCTCCTTCCAATCGGGAAATCCAGTATCTGTACAACTTAAGAGGCTACAAGAAGGGGTCTCCGTATATTAGCTTGGAGTCAGCCGTGTCCTTCAAGCCAGTACTGGATTTATATTCGAAATTTAGCATGTTCAAGAAGGAATGGTTTTTTGTCAAAGATGACTCCATTTCTTTCCCTCGCTTCACCTCTGGCTGTAAGTTGAATCTCATTTATAATTTTTGTTCTGACTGCAATACTCCTCCTTACGTGCTTTATTTCTTGCTAGCGGCAGGTGGCTTTGCGGTTGTAGAGAACGATCGTCTAGTTCAGATGGCTGAGGAGATAGAAGCCATTCCGGAAGGGGAAAGGGCGGCTTCTTATTTGATCAGAAACGCTACTCTTCTGGGGCTCAACCTGATTCTGCCATGTCAGTCTGTGGTCAAGCAGAGAGACACAGCTGAGGAGAGGGCCACCAAAGCTAAAGGAGGGGCTACGGCGAAGAGCAGTAAAAGAAAACCCTTCTTAAAGCATCCAACTGCCGGGGGGAAGAAACTTAAGAAATCCGATGGTCCCTCCCCCAGCACATGTCCAGACGTTCCGAAGGAGGAAGATGAGGAGGAAGAAAGAGGCGAGGGTGAAGGAGGTGAGGCGGAGAGTGGAAGTGGTGGAGAGGGTGATGGAAAGAGTGGTGATGATGGTGGCGATGGGCAGAGTGGTGATGGTGCTGGGGCTTTGTCTTCTAAGCAAGCGGGTGTGATCCAAGAGTGGACGGACGATGCTTTCCGCCTAGCTTTCGAAGGGCTGGAGGAAGAACCGGCTCTGGTAGAGAACTCTAAGAAAGCTGACAAGGCCGGAGCCGGCGCCGATTCATCTTCCAAAAGTGTTCTAGTTGAGGCAGCCCCCACGACTCAAGGTGAATTTTTGACTTCTGCAGACTCCATTTATGATAAGGACTTAGGAAAATTGTACGGTCAGCTCCCGTCCTGGAATGAGATCCAGGACTTATTGCAGTATCCCACTCCTCCCCAAGGTTTGTATAACAAAAGTGTCTCCTTACTTTTCCTAACTTGTCATATTTCTTGAATTATAGTTCAACGTCTGCTTGTAACACTTGGTTTTTATCCCAGGATCGGGTAAAGTAGCCAAGACATCGAGTGTTCGGCACCGTCTTGAAAAATAGAAGTCTCTAAGGGCTTCCACTAAGCCAAAGCCTCCGACTAACCGCCCTGGAGACGTAGTCGGCTACCGTCCTCTTCTTGGAGTTATCAAAGAGGATATCCAAAAGAAGAAGAGGAGTCGCTCCTTGTTGGAATCTTCACCTGACCCTCAGCCCCTGACTCAGCTTCTTCAGGATACCACGGAGGAGAATACTGAGCTTATTCCTTCCCCGCACCCGTCTGAAAATCCTACTGTTACCTCGATAGACCATCCTGGCCTGGCTCGTAATCCGTTTGCGGGTCATCCGGATCTGGATCTGGGTTCTCACGATATTTACTTTGATGAGGCTACTAGTGAGCACCTTCTCCCTCGTAATCCCATGGTAAGGGTGCTTGACGAGGCCAAGTCCCTGGACCTTGATTTGCTTACCACTCGGGTTGTAACCTTGGGGACGAAGCTAAGGCAAACATTGACCGGGTTGCTGAGGAAACCAGGAAGCTGATGGGTCATCATGCTCGATTGGTTAAGGCTGGAGAAGAAACCGGCAGTGCTAACATTCGACTGCGTTTAATGGTTTTCGACCAGGCCAAACAACTTGCTGATCAAGCCATCCAGATCTCTCAACATGAGATCGCATCTAGGCAACCAAAGAAGACCATGGAAGTGGTCAGCGAGGCAGAGATGCTGAAAATGGAGGCCGTTTGTAAGGATCGGATTGATATGGCGATTACAACGGTGGATGAGGTTCGGAAAGCGGATCTCGAGCGAGTACAGGAGTTGTCTGGGAAACTTGAGGCTGCGGAGCTTGCTCAAACCAAGTTGAAGGAGGAGATGGAGGCGATGAGAAAAACCTTTCAGGTTGACAGCTCGCGATACCAATCGGAGAGGGACGCCACCATTGTAAAGCTGTTGGCTTCTGAGGACCGAATAAGGGAGTTCGAGGAGAATGAGGGGATAATGGATGAGATGCTTCACAATATATACTTTCGCACTTGGAAACAGGGCAACTTATCTTGGATGGATGATTACCCCCGAGTCATGGCCAGGATTTATCTCAGGGCCTTGGAGGAGGCTAAGTCCGATGCAGATAAGGAGGGTGGTGTGGCCTTTAGAATGGATGTGGTTACGGCTCAATTCACCAAGGAGGAGAAGGTGGCGGTGAAAGAGGGTATGCGGCTGCTTGCTGCCGAGGAGGTTGGTGTGCAGTTGGAGGATGATGATCAAGGAGCAGAGGCTGGTAAGTCTTCTCTTTTAGCTTTTTGTAACCTGACCGCTTATCGCTTATCTAATGGATTCTTCTTCTGGATTGGACAGGTGAGACCTCCAAGGTACCGACTGCCTCCGGCCAGGATGCTGAGAGTTCCGATCCCGTGGCTAAGTAGATCTTGGGGGACCGGCGGGATAGGGATGAAGCTCCGACGCAGCTGACTCCCTGACTTGACCTGGATGTCTTTTTGGTTTGTTTGACATTGCTGTCTACGCTAGCTCTAAAACATTAATGTAGCTTTTTTAGGCTGTAATCATGTTATTGGTAACAAACGACTTTATTCTTAGCCTGTAATTTTTAACTTAAGCTGATTCTGTCATATTTGACTACCTCTGTTATTTTGATGTGTTGCATAAGAAATATAGCTGTGCACATGCCTGTGATTCCATCGTGTTTGATGCCAGTTTCTTGCTTAAGATATAATTTCATACCTTGCAAAGTTGATGTGATGTGCGAATAAATTATAGCTATGTATTTATTTACAAGAGAAGAAAGTACCGCCCTTCATGTTTTAGTTGTAGATGGTAGCTTTGAATGTCTTATATGACTGAGCATGGAATGTAGTTGATTGACTTGTCATCCCATTGTGAGTTCTTATCCTCATCGATGAGCGTCCCCTACTTTGTGTCCTGTACTTTATGGATTGTTATAGAGGATAGGAGGAAAGTTTTTAAATAAGATAGAAATATAAGAAAAAGTAAAACTTCCAATCACGGAAGGCCTGCGATGTGCTTAAGTTCGAGGCAAACGGGTTTTGTAGTCACTTTCCCTAGCTGTGGGTCTTGGAGACATTTGTCACCCATCTTACGCCTCCGCGGGGAGTTTATCTTTTTTACCACAGCCGTACTTAAGACACTCGGAGCCGAGATCGCGCACAATAACTACCCGGGCCATTATGGCCCATAATCGTGGGTATTATTCGATTTACCGTGGCCGGCTAGCGTGGGTGCCGATCGTCAACCGTGAACTACCCCTGGCTGGCCACACCTTAAGTTGGGGCTTAAAGTAGGTTCACGGTTGCCGGCGAGCCGAACGCCATAATGAGCTGCCTAGGCTATGGTTGGCCTACTCGGTGGCTTATTATCGGCTCATTACAGTTGGCTTTAAGGGCCGATCGCAAGCAATGAGTTAACCCACAGCAGAGGGATGCTGGAGCAAAAGTGTCTCATTGGCGAGGGCATAGATTCGCATAGTACCTGTAAGGTCTTGTCCAGGTGAAGTCGCGCCGTGATGTGTCTTGAATGGAAATGCCATTACACAGGATTTCGTTCAACAGAAAAGGATAAGGTTAACAAGCAGCCAAGATATAAAGGAACAAGTTAAAAAGAGACAAGTTTTTAAAGTGGTTCGGCATGAAAATGCCTACGTCCACTGATTCTCTTTGTTAATTCACTTCATATGGGCAGTACAAGTTAAGAAAAGTATCGACGGAGGTGTTGGATGTTCCATGCCCTTTGGAACACCTCTCCGTCTACTGTTGACAAAATATAAGCTCCGTTGTGGAGATCTTTATGAATTACATATGGTCCGTCCCAGATTGGATCTAGCGCTCCGGGGCGTGGGAAGACTCGCTTTAGGACAAGATCTCCTTTTTGTAAGCTACGATGCTTGACTTTGGAGTTGTATTGCGTTGCCACTTTTTGCTTGTGAGCTGCTGCTTTGAGGGCTGCATCATTTCTTCTTTCCTCAATTAGATCCAAAGACATGTGAAGGAGTTCTTTGTTCTCTTTTGGGTTATAGTGGATCCTATGGTGGGAAGGCACTATAGTTTCAACTGGGAGCATGGCCTCCGATCCGTATGCCAAAGAGAAAGGAGTATGCCCCGTCGATGTTCTGAAAGATGTGCGATAGGCCCAAAGTGCCGTAGGAAGTTCATCCACCCAAGCGCCTTTTGACTTTTCAAGTTTCTTTTTGATTAGAGTTTTGAGAATTTTGTTGACAGCTTCGACTTGTCCGTTTGCCTGGGGATAAGCTACAAATGAGAAGCTTTTGTGAATTCCGTGCTCTTGGCACCAGTTGGCGAACTCCTCGCTGTCAAACTGAAGTCCATTGTCCGAAATGATTTTAAGTGGGACTCCGTACCTGCATAGAACATTTTTGATCAAGAAGTTAATAACTTTTGTTGAAGATACTTTATTTAGGGGTTCTGCTTCCACCCATTTGGTGAAATAGTCGACTGCCACTATAGCATATTTGGCCCCGCCTCGGCCCATTGGCAGTTCGCCAATTAAGTCAATTCCCCATACTGCAAAGGGCCAAGGGCTGGTCATTTGAGTAATCTTAGTTGTTGGTAGCCGCGGAATCTTAGCAAACTTCTGACATCTGTCACATTTTTTGACGAAATCTAAGGCGTCTTTGCTTAAGGTGGGCCAGAAATATCCATATCGGAGTATCTTTTTTGCCAGAGTCTGCCCTCCAGTGTGATCTCCGCAGCTTCCTTGATGGATGTTGGATAAGATTTCCTTTGCTTCCCTTCCAGCGACACACCTTAATAAGGGGCTACAGAAGCTGGGCCGATAAAGGGTGCCTTCTTGTATTGTGTAACGGGAAGCTCTCCTCAAGATTTTCTTGACTTCGTTACGCTTGTCGGGCAGTGCGCCGTCTTGTAAGTATTTTTGGATGGGAGTTATCCAAGTTTCCTCTTCGACTGCAGCTATCAGATTCACCTGCTCGAAACTCGGGGTCAGATGCTTTGAGATGGCCACTGCTCCGGAGATAGTGCCGTCTCTCGTGCTAGCTTGCTTTGCCAATTCGTCGGCCTCTTGGTTCTCTTCCCGAGGGATGTGTTTGATTAAATAGTGATCCAATTGATCGAGAAGCAGCTTGGTCTTCTTTAGATATGCTACGAGTCGTTCCTCTCGAGCCTGAAATTCTCCTAGTATTTGATTTACAATAAGTTGAGAATCGCTATGAAGACACAAAGAATTGGCTCTGATCTCTAAGGCAAGTTCTAATCCAGCTATCACTGCTTCATACTCTGCATCGTTGTTGGTGGCAGCGAATTCCAACCTTAGAGCATAGTGTAACTTATTTCCCCTGGGGGTGATCATTACCACACCTGCCCCCCGAGACTTGTTCGTTGGACGCTCCATCCACAAAGAGATTCCACTTGATGTCTTCTGCTATTTCCGATTGCTCCTTACCCTCGTTGGTAGTGAATTCGGCAATGAAATCGACCATGGCTTGTCCCTTGATGGCGGTGCGAGGATGGTAGGTGATATCATATTGACTTAGTTCAATCCACCATTTAAGTAGTCGCCCAGAAGTGTCGGGACGATGGAGTACCTGCCTTAGTGGTTGATCGGTCAGAACTATGATGGAATGAGATTGAAAATAGTGACGCAGTTTCCGTGATGTGATTAGTAATCAGTACACTAGTTTCTCAAGTTTAGGATATCTGGCTTCCGCCCCTGTAAATCTCTTTCTTACAAAGTATACTGGCCGCTGCGTGCGTTTGTCTTCTCTCACCAAGGCGGCGCTTAGAGCATGAGATGACACAGCAAGGTATAGGTATAGCTCTTCGCCTTTGTTCGGAGTTGAGAGTACTGGTGGTCTCTGAAGGTGTTCGATTAAGTTAAGGAAAGCTGTTAAGCATTCGTCGGTACATTCGAACTTTCCTTTGTCTTTCTTTAGAGCTTCGAAGAAAGGGATGCATTTGTCAGTTGCTTTAGAGATGAATCTGCTCAGGGCGGCCACCTTCCCATTTAGGCTTTGCATTTCTTTTCGGGTAGAAGGTATCCTGATATCTTTCAGAGCTTGGACTTGTTCAGGGTTTGCTTCAATTCCTCTGGCATGGACGATGAATCCCAGGAACTTTCCTGATGATACTCCGAAGGAGCACTTTAGAGGATTCAGCTTCATTCCATATTGGCGAAGTACTTGAAACATCTCGCCCAGGTGGCTTACGTGATCGTCGGCTTTCCTTGACTTTACCAGCATGTCATCCACATAAACTTCCATAGTTTGTCCTATTAGCCCCGCAAACATCTTGTTGACGAGGCGCTGATAGGTGGCTCCTGCGTTTTTAAGTCCAAAAGACATTACTTTGTAGCAGTACAATCCCCGGTCAGTGATGAAACTAGTGTGGTCTTGATCGGGAGCATGCATAGGAATTTGGTTATATCCTGAGCATGCGTCCATAAAAGATAAAAGATCGTGCCCGGCTGTGCTGTCCACAAGCTAATCGATTCGGGGAAGTGGGAAGCAATCCTTTGGGCAGGCGTCATTCAAGTTGGAGAAGTCAATGCATGTTCGCCACTTCCCATTAGCCTTCTTTACTAGTACCGGGTTAGCGATCCACTCTGGGTAGATGGCTTCTCGTATGAAGTCATTGGCAAGTAGATTCTTTACTTCTTCATCGAGGGCTGCTGATCGTTCTGCCCCCATACTTCTCTTTTTCTGTTTTACTGGCGCCTTGGTAGGGTCGATGTTTAGTGCATGGCATGCTATGTCTGGGGAGACTCCAGTCATATCGGCATGCGTCCATGCAAATACATCCAAGTTGTGGCGGAGAAAATCAATGAGTTGTTCCTTCAATTCTGCTTTTAGTTGGGACCCGACTTTCAATAGTCTACTCGAGTCGTGTCTGTCCACAGATACAAATTCCATAGCCTCTGCAGGCTCAGCGGTAGCCTCCTCCTCTTTGTCCCTGGGGTCTAATTCATTGAAAGGGTCACTGGTATATCGAAGAGGAGGGGCTTTCTTTAGTTGCTATGCTTCCAAACTTTTTGTGCAGAGGGCAATCTCTGCACTCTTCCCTTTATCCTTCCTGTGGTTATTGCAAAGTTCAGTTACATAACAATCTCGAGCAATGTCCTGGTCTCCCTCTACTTCCCCTATTCCATTGTCCGTTGGAAATTTCATCTTCAGGCACCATAGGGCCAGGACAATTTGGAAGTCAGACAAGGCTGGTCTTCCTAAGAAGGCGTTGTAGGCTGAGTGGTTTTCTATCAACACAAATGTTTGTTTCCGCACAACGGAGCGGGGATGACTTCCAATTTCAACAAAGAGGTCCAGTCGCCCGAGGGGCATCTTCGCATTTCCAGTGAAACCGTGTAGTGGTTTAATGCAGGGAAAACATCCTTTAATGACAGCTTCATTTTGTCGAATGCATGCTTGAATAGGATATTCACTGAGCTTCCAGTGTCCACTAGAATTCGGAAAACTTTGGCTGGACCGAGCCAGGCAGAGATAACCATGGGATCCGTGTGAGGGTACTGCCTTCCCTCCAGGTCACGCCTATTGAATGTGATGTCATCATTCTCTATCCGCTTCGGGTGGCGTTCCTCTATAATAGAATTAACGCATTCTTCATTGTTTCTAATTGACTTTCCGTACCTTTCCATCTCTGCCTAGCTTCCGTCGGCGATGCGTGGCCCTCCCGAGATGGTGTGGACCACTATCTTCTCTTGACTGGAGCCGCTGGTGTTGCGATTTCCTCTACCTATTTCTGGGGAGGGTAACCTTGGGTTCTCATTGGCAGGAGCTGGAGTCATGTTCTGAGCTTTTACATAGCGTTCTAGTCTCCTTCTTCTGATGTGTTCTTCAATCAAGTCTCGGAGATGATGGCATTCATTGGTATCATGCCCATGGGATTCGTGGAAGCGGCAGAATTTTCCAAACTTAATTGCGTTATCTGATTCCTTCTTGTGCGGGGGGCGTTTGTATTTAACTTCGTCTTGAGTGGCCAGAAAGATGTTTTCGGTCATTTCATTCAAAGGGGTGTAAGCGTCAAATCTCGATCCTGGCCGATATAGACGCTTTTCTTTCTTCTTGCCCCCAGCATTGTCTCTAGAATCATTTCTTCGAACGTCCTTTGCTACAGCAGGCGTGTTGCCGTGAGCTGCATTATTTTGTTGCCCTGACTGCCCCTCAGTGGCAGCGTCTTCAAGCCTCATATATTTCCCAGCTTCATGGAAGAAATCGGGTAAAGTAGCTGGTTTTTCTTTGGTCAATCTTCTAGCAAATTTAGTATCCGGGTGCACACCACTACAGAGGGCCATTAAGATAAGCTTCTCATCGGCATCTTGGACTACGGCCGCTGCGGCATTGAATCGGGTTAGATATTGCTGCACTTTCTCTCCAGGTTTCTGTTTGATACTGGATAAGGAATAAGCGTCCTTGGGTTGCTCCACATGAATGCGGAATTGGCTGATGAACTTTTCTTTCAACATCTCCCATGAGCTGATGGATCCTTGGGGTAGATGGCAGAACCTGGAGGTAGCTAGATCTGCTAAGAATAGTGGAAAGCATTTGCACAGTACTCCTTCTGTTGCTCCGCTCATGAGCATATGCTGTGTGTACCTCTGGAAGTGTACAACGGGGTCAGAGGTTCCCTTGTAAGGTTCCATTGTTGGCATTTTCCATTCTCGGGGGGTGATGGCAATTTCGATATTGCGGGCGAAAGGGCTGGTTACCCTAACGCATATCCCTCAATCTCTTTGATCCCGTTGGATGCACTCTCTGAACAAGCGTGCCATCCTTTCATCAGAATTTGGAGCAGATAGAAATGAGTTCGGTTCTTCTTTGTGGGATTGATTCCGTCCAGATGACCTGTAGGGATGGTATCGTCTATCATTCCTAATATTTTCCGGTGGCTGTCTTTGGTCTTCTGGGAGCATGCTAGGGTCAGCTATAGTTGGCCCTCGCCTTGATCTTCCCCTGCTGGGTTCTGTTCTAAGCACTTCCTCGGGTCCAACTTCGGGCTGGACTCTAGCTCAGCCCCGTTCATTGGTGTTTCCGTGGTTAGGCAGCATGACAGGCTCAGCTATAGTTGACCTCCGCCTGGTACCTCCCCCGTTGGGTTCCGTTCCAAGCGTTTCCTCGGGTCCAACTTCGGGCTGAGTTCGGTCTTGGCTCCTACCATGGCTGCTTCCGTCGTTAGCTTCTTCGAAGAAGGAAGATCTTTGTCGCCTCCGAGATCTTCCAGACTGGGACTCACTCCATGATTCAGTGTTGCGGTTGGACTCTTCATCATCCCTTAAGCGTGACATGAGTTGGTTCACCAAGGCTTCCTGTTGGGATGTGAAGCGGTTAGTCACTTCAGCCACAACTCTGTCTAGATCTGCCCTAGTAATTGCTGCCGGCTCTTCCGTGGCAGGGGTTGTCGGATTTGCCCGACCTCCATTTGGTACTGCTGTTGGAATGGGATGATTTACTTGATCTATGACCACTGGATCTGGAATACTGCTAGTTGCGATGTTTTTTCCTTTGTTAACAACTTTCTTCTGCTTGGGAGGCATGTCTTCCAAGCAATGAGCGATGCTGTTAGGAAGAAGGTTAAGTTGGAGAAGCTGAAGTCCTGAGTTCAATTCTCAGTGAAAGCACCAAAAATGTTTGCACAAAAAATGGGCCAACACCTCCAAGTCGTATGATTTAGTCGATCTTATGTTGTTATTAATGATTTGGATGATTTATGCTAATATGTAGAAAGCAGGGACTAAACTGTAAAAGACACACAGATTTATAGTGGTTCAGCCTGAATGTGCCTACGTCCACTTTATATGTTATTCTCTTTTTCTTTTCAGATTACAAGTACAAGGCTTTGATTACAAGTGTATGAAAGAAAGTTGTTTGAAAGTTCTGTCCGTGCTTGAGCTCTCAAACTTGTCTCCCATTGTTGTACCCCTACCCCTCTATTTATAGAGTGAGGCTGGGGGTAGGGGTCTTGGATGTATATATTTGCTGGTGGGCCAGGGCTGATGTGATCTGGCCTGGCAATGTTGGTTCGGTACTCCTTGGTTCGGTAGTACTTTGGTCTGGTGGTGGTTGGTTGGAGTTTGATTCGGTGGGACTTGGTCCGGTGGTGAGTGGTCCGGTAGTGGTTGGTTGGAGTCTGATTCGGTGGGACCTGGTCCGGTGGTGAGTGGTCCGGTAGTGGTTGGTTGGAGTTTGTTCGGCAGTGCTTAGGAAGTGGTTGGTTCGGCAGTGCGTAGGAAGTGGTTGGTTCGGCAATGTTCTCCTTACTCTGGTTCGGTGGAAACAAGTCCAACACACAAGTAAACTTTTGGCCACTTTTTGAGATGGAACTTAAATGTTTACTATTCAATCTTTTAAAAGCAATAAACATACATATATAAAACCATAAATATGGTGAGAAACTACTTAGGATCTTTCTAAAAGGTTCCATAGCAATCGCCAAAACAAGGTAGTTCACAACTGCATTTATAACGGCTATCGATATAAGTGCACTCTAAAATTAGAGTCCGGGTTAAAACAAATTCCATCTATAACCTATGTGCTTTGTTACAAGGTCTTTCCATAAGTCATAGAAGTCCATTCAAGTCCATTTCAAGTTTTTTCAAGTTCATATACGTGGATTAATATGTCACTTATTTTAAAAGCAAGAATCTAAATCAATGTTTTAACATAAAAGTTAAAAACAATTTGAACAACATAAACACATTCAACACAACCTATGCATGTGTTATATTTTCATTCATAGTGAGGTGTTAACTCACCTTTAACCCAACAACAACCAAGATCAAAGCTAACAAAGTTCAAACCCAAGCTAACAACCTCATTTCCTTCCTTTCTTCCTCTTTCCTTTTGCCTTCCCAAACCCTCCTTGATCATGGCCTCCTACGCTTGGGGAGTATGGCCTCACCTCTTCAACTTTTGTCTTGATGGAAGGTGTTTTAATATTGTACTAAGCCTTGTGGAAAATTTTGATGTGATTTAGAGTAGATTTCCAAATATTTTGCTTTAGGAATTTACGACGAAGAAGGAGAAGAAGCCATGAATTTCTTGTGATAATTTGCTTTCAACTTGTGAATGATAACTAAGGTTATGCCCCTCTTTATATAGGCTTAGGAATGGTGTTGCTTAAGCTTTCACTCACCACCCCCATCATGCCATGAAAGCTTCACCTCCCATCACTTCTTCTTTAACTCGGTTCTTCTTTATGCATATTACTCTTATACCGTTCTCATAATATCTCATATCCATATGAAAGCTTCTAGAACATTCCAAGCTTTATGAAGATGTGTGTTCATTAATTAGTTTGCTAATGTGTTCACTTGACCATTAGCCAAGTGGATAAGAGTTCGTATAACTTATCGATTGAAAAGCTATTTACCGATAAACCGATTTTCGACCACATTATCGATTTTTCTTCTTGGAATATATTTTTGTAAACAAATTAAAAAAAAGATTCTTATCATTATTATCCATTAAATGATGTCCAACATGGTTATAAAATCATATTTATGACACTTAATTATATTTCAAAATGTTTCGATATTCGAAGATGAAGTGTCCGAATTTCCTGATCATTGCATTCTCCCCCACTTAGAACATTTTGTCCTTGAAATTCAAACAAGAACGATAAACAAAGGAGGTAGACGAAACAAGATATATATATATATAGTAATGATGAAACTATATACAAACTACACTACAAATTGAAATGTATACTAAATGACTCCATCTCAAACGGTGAGTACACCACAAAAGATATACAATACTAAGATAAGAAAAAATCCTAGTCTATAAGCAGCACTGGGTGGGTCTCCTTCAAACTATCCTCCATCTTCTTTGTACCATCCCGAGCATTCCCACTCCACGAAATTTTTAACCTTAACAGAAGAATAAGCACACAAATACTCAAATAGCAATCAATACTCATGGATTGCTTAGGTTCAAAACTCTCTCATCGTCTAAGGATGTAAAACAATCCACTAAGCATACCTTGCACTCAACAGCCCCAGGTCATTACTTAGATGATTATTCAGTCTACCTTATAATAAATTGAAGATTCATTACCTAAACTCTTCATAGGCTAACAAACATAGTATACCAATGTACTAAAGCCCGTACGATGCACATTAACCATCCATATGTGATCACTTGCTCAATCATATAGGTTTCACTTCCCAACCAGTATAGATTACTTGACCTTTCTAGTGCAGACTCTGATTTGGTTCCTTGATTAGAAACCTTAGTTCTCCTTACATAGATAAAGAATATGATAGAAAACATTATATCATACCACAAACCCGTATCAAGTGTTCGCTATCAAGAATCGAGTGAAAATCCTTGCTCAGACAGGTGTAAACCACCTCAAAAACATATACTCGAATACTGGATCAAGAAAAATCATGCGAATAAAACGATCTACGTTCAACTTATGTATATATCATATTGGCTTCTTAAGTGCACCAATATCTTCTTAATCACATTCATTTACACAAATAATATGTCTTAATGGTAAATTATTTATGCATCATTTCATAAATCATAACTTCAAGTTTATAATCATTTTATAGCTTAAGTTCATACTTGTATACTACTCTATTACATCCTAAGAGCTTATAAAACATCGTTTTTTTACCTAACAAGTATGTTTAACATTTAACACTTGCTTTAACTTGCTACCTTCTAAATTCAAGTGTTATACAAACTCAACTTTATATTTTCAAAAACACTTAACTACAAGTTCTATAACAACTCGGAAGTTCCTGGCTATCAAAATCTCAGAAAATTCCATTTTAGTTTTAACAAATGAAAATACCAAAATGCATGTCATACCATGATGCACATACCATACTTCCCTAATGCGTAAGCTATATATGTCCATGAGTTAGCCTAACTAGAGAACTTTTAGAACTAAAAACTAGTTTTCATTTCAAATGATTTTGAAATAATATATATATATACACTTTTTGTATATCAAATTATACTTTGGGATTAAACCAAAATCTTTTTTATCAAAACAACTTTGTGGTATCTCACACTTAGAAACTCGAAAATGAACACCGATGATGCTACAGTCATCACCGAAATTATTTCCAAACAAAAGAAGTGAGTTTAGTACATCCGAACCACACTCTTGGTACTTAACCAAAACCATTCCAAAGTGGTATCAAATAATTCAAACAATAATACTAAGTATCATGATCTCAACTTACTAAACCAATTTCCCAAATATTTACCTTCAAATAATACTATTATTACTTATTATTACTTTAGCCAATGTCTTAAAAAACATTTTCAAAGACACTAGGATTTAAGTTCTCAAATTCTCTATTTAAATCCTTTCTGTTTATAAACCATATTTTATAAACTATACTTTATGTAAAATCACCTTCTTATATAAATCTTTTCACAAATATTTATTTCCAAAATACTCTACCTTTCTTTTAGATGTAGGCCCAACATAAATTTGGGTCTTAAAATTAATTTGGCTACTTCGACCTCTTTACCTATCTAGTCTGGTAAGTAAGAAGAGTAGAATTCTAGTACCCAACTCGATCCCAGAGTCTACTTTTCCTTAGGTATCCCTAAGGTAAAGATGTCTATTAGTTGGCCCAGTAACATCGGATAATTTACTTAGCAAAATGCTCAACTAATTTAAAAATTATCTTCCATCAACCACTTCATATAATACAAGGTAAATACCCATTACTACATTCATAACCCGTACTACAGTTTTACATAATACAGATACAATACTTAGATACAATACTTATTCACAAGATACGATACTAATGAAACAATACCTATCTATAAGATAGGATAGTAATGCTAAAGAAAACACCCCCATCACATATACTCTAATACTCTTATAGAGGGCTCTCTCCATCAAAGTCCCCCACCGGTGGTCCTTCCAAATCCATGATCCCTCCATCATCATACAATTCCTAACCTTCATCCTCAATCCCAACAGGTCCCACCTCACCATCAAATAATAAGCCATTCAAATGTTCTATCCTTTCGGGCTCTATCTCACCATCGAGATCCTATCCTACATCTTCCTCATCCATAGACTGGATCACCATTATTGGTCCTTCCATTTCCCATATAATGTCTTCGCCTCCCTCTGATTCAAGCTCCTCCTCTTGATCTTCAGGTACAGGTTCCTCCTCTGGATCTTTAGGCATAGGTTCCTCCTCTGGATCTTCAGACACAGGTTCCTCCTTTGGATCTTCAGACCTAGGTTCCTCCTCTGGATCTTCAGACGCAAGTTCCTCCATCACCCATCTAACCACGGCATGCCTAAACCTTGCCCCAACCAACTCTCTCTTTCGGTACTAGATACCATATCCTAAAAACAAAAACAACAAGAACCCTCAGAATCATATACTAAGCTCTCAAGAAACCTAAGGATAAAGTGTTTCAAGGAAAAGATATTAAGAAAGGATTACTTAGAAGGAGATATTCCTAGGGATAAGTTTAAAAGTATAATTTTCAAAATACAAATACGCTCTCATATATATAATATGCTCAACTCATTCTGGGGTGTCGCTTACCCTATCTCTAATGAAGCATACCAACCAAAACCATGGTGTTCGTTCGACCTAGAGCTCTGTTACCAAATGTAACGACCAGATTTTTCGACCCTTGAGTGCCGACATTAGTCCATCCACAGAATTCGTGTACCAAGCATCCATGTGCTGGAAAAGCAGAAAGTTAGTGCAAAAAAATGAATAGAACATGAAAAGAAGAACATAATATTAGAATCCCACAATGGACCGGTAATATATAATATCAAAGGAATAGTACAAATGGTTACTCTAAATATAGAAATATCAGAGTTATGAAAACCTAAGTACTATCGTCGGCATGAAGAGTTATAACTACTTGTCCTCACCATGTTGATATATATACTACAAAAATGTAGTGGAAATAAGAATACTACGGAATGTAATCATCCAGCTTCTCTCCATAAGCTCCAAACCGTCTATAGCTAATTCTAGAAACATACATGGAGCTGACCCGAGCATTATAAGAAAATAACACCCAGACCAGTCTGGTAAACTAGCATGAGAAAACTTATGAAACATGAAATAGGTAGCAGTAACTATTGAGGCCGTACGAATTCTCGTAACAAGTTTCTCCTAAAAGAAACCAACCATTCATTTAGTTTAATATATATTGATATGATAGATAATGTCCAAGGCGTAGAATATAAATCATATGAAATAGCTGTGATTCTTACATTGGTCACACCACAACATATTTAGGTTACACTCAAACTGCTAAAGTATGTTAGCATAATGGATTTTCTATGGAGATCCCTTTGGTCAAGCGAAAATCCAATCTCCATGCACAAGATTAGGAGTTACCTTCTAAAGTTGTATATTTCTAGATAAAATATACCGTAAGGAAAACACAAGGACCCATGCCCAAACACATACTATGTAGTACTAAATATCATCAACCTTGGATACCAATATATCGATAATCATACTCTAGATATGGAGTTGATAATATCTTGTCATAGGTCAGCCAAACCCAAGATTGTGCCTCCTGCTCTGTCTTTATCCATTTCGGTGTCGAGGTTACATTCATCATCTTTCACGCGAGTCTTCATTACTCAAACAGAATACAAATCCCCAAATGGATTCCCATATCTTGAACAGATCATGAATCACTATATGGATTCAAGCATCTCGAATAGATCTCGAACCTCCACATAGGTTCCCTACATAAGTCCTCCAACAATTGATATCGCTGCCCTCTCTCTTGAAATTCCCCTCAAGATAGACAATCCCATATAATAGCATCGTTTGAATGTTAATGCTGACTTCTCCTTCCGACTTAAACTTAGGATTGATAGTTCGATTCTACAACATTTTACTTCACAACCGCTCCCAGAACATAGAACTCGTATACTAGTTTGAAGTGGTATTCAATAAGTAAAACACTTTGCGATCCCGGTCTCTTCAAAACTAATTTGATGAATTTCCGATAAACTCAATTCCAGTTCTTTCAAAAGTAAGCAAAAGTAGAGACGTTACGTATAAATACTCCTTCCCAGAAGTTCTTATTGGTATAAAATCACGAAGGCTTTCGATAACTTCTTTAGTCAATATTAAGTCAAGTTCGATAATCGACTAATCTATTTTCTAGTTAAAATAATTGCTTATACAAATCAATATTCGTATGCTTAACTCGTTTCCGACATTCCAACTTAACTATTCCTCATCCAAGTGAAGCCAGGTAAGTTTGACCACTGATTGCATCAAGCGTTGCCTAGGCATTTCATTCTTAAATCTCACAAATAGATAAGTCTACATCTCGGCTTTTAATGTTAATTCTAGTATTAATGGTTTCTACAAACAATAAGAAATCAATACGATTAACACATTTCTGAGATTTTCCAACTTACTATTCCTCGATTAAGAGGGAAATCGGTAAGTTAGAGCTCTATTGTTCCATCCCTACTGGACATCAATCTTCACTCTCATAAATAGGTAAGCCTTACTATGTCGGCTTTTAGTGTTAAGCATAGTTAATTGCTTTTCAAACAAGTAATTAAACAATCAACCATTTGACCATTTAACAATTCTAACCCATTTTTAAAAACATTGTATATACTTTTAAAATACTTGAAAATACTTATAATAGGTTTTGAAAACATTTTTCAAATATTACTTGGAAATAAAAACTTTACAATTTTCTTTAAAAACAAGAAAACGTCATGTTTTCAACAAAATATTTCTTCTTTAAAAATTCACAACTAATTCCTAAAAATTCATAAATATCTCAAACCACTTTTGAAATACTCTAATGTAAGTGACTAAACACTTGTAAAAGGAATGAAGTAAAATACTAAAATTTAAATATCTTTTCAAACCACGTAAAACCCAAAATCAAAGCTAAATGGGGCAGTTTTGCACAAGTGAAGTTTTGTCCACTTTTCAAGGTGTTAATTTTTTCCTATTCAATCTTTTTATATCTATAAATATACATATATATAAAACATTATATATGTCATGAGAAACAACTAAGGGTCTCTCTATAGAGTTACATAGAAATCGCCATAACAAGACCATTTACAATTGCATCTATAACATCTATCGCTATAAGTGCACTTTCAAATTCGAGTTCGATCTAAACCAAAGTCCATTTATGACTTATGAGCTTTATTCAAGATCTTTCCACAAGTCATGTAAGTTCATTCAAGTGCATTCCAAGTTTGTTCTAGTCCATATACATGGATCACATATGTCACTTACTTTAAAAGCAAGAATCAAACCAACGTTTTAACATAAGTTAACAGCAACGCAAAAAACATAAACACAATTAACACAACCTACATATGTGTTATATTTTCATTCAAAGTGAGGTGTTAATTCACCTTTAACCCAACAACAACCAAGGTCCAAGCTAACAAAGTCCAAACCTATGCTAGCAACCTCCTTTCCTTCCTTCCTTCCTCTTTCTCTTGCTTTTTGCCTTCCCAAACTCTTCCTTGCTCAAAACCTTCCTATTCTATTTTTGGCTTGGTGGAAGGTGTTCTAATATTGTACTAAGCCTTTTGGAAAAGCTTGAAGTGATTTGGAGTTAATTTGCAAATATTTTGCTTTAGGAATTTATGGTGAAGAAGGAAAAGAAGCCATGGATTTCTTATGATAATTTGATTTGAATATTTGAATGATAACTAAGAGTATGCCCCTCCTTATATAGGTTTGGGAAGGGTGTTGCTTAAGCTCTCACTCACCCCCCACCATGCCATGGAAGTTTCACCTCTCTCCACTTTTTCTTTAAGTCACTTCTCCTATATGCATATTACTGTTATACCTTTCTCATAATATCTCTTTTCCTTATGGAAGCTTCTAGAACATTCCAAGCT
The DNA here is from genome assembly GCA_030737815.1 of Allium fistulosum. NCBI lineage: Eukaryota > Viridiplantae > Streptophyta > Magnoliopsida > Asparagales > Amaryllidaceae > Allium > Allium fistulosum. Next base: position 853,732,115 of record CM060905.1, read on the forward strand.
TTATGAAGATATATGTGTGTTAATTAGTTGCTAATGTGTTCATTTGATCATTAGTCAAGTGCATAAGAGTTCGAACAACTTATATCGATCGAAAAATCGTTTACCTATAAATCGATTTTCAGTAACATTATCGATTTTTCTTCGAAGAATATTTTTTTGTAAAAAATTTCGAAATCAAGTTTCTTATCATTATTTATCAATTAAATGATGTCGAACATGGTTATAAAATCATATTTATAACACTTAATTATATTTCAAAACGTTTCGATATTCGAAGATGAAATGTTCGTTTTTCAGAGTCGCTACATACATTACATATGTATTCACATTCACATAATGCTCTAAATAAGAAAGTTTTGGGCATAAAATTTTCATATGAGAAAATTAAAGAGCTGATCAAGGAGGTGGAGGTCACACTTACTGAAGTTTCTGAAGAGTTCATGATGAGTAAAGATATCGAGATTGTACTGACAAATCTTGATTGAACTCATGGAGGAGAAAAAGAAGAAAAATATTTTATAGCCATAATGACTAGGGAAAAGAAAATTTTGGTTAAAAATAAGTTAAAAATTGGAGTTTTATTCAATATTAAAGATGTTTGGCTTATATGTTTACCCAATGAATATTTTATAAAGCAGTTTAAATAACTCCTACTTAAGGTCTATAAATGTAGATTTTATGAATCCTAAAAAGGATACCAGAATGCCTTTTGTGGGTCCAAAAGAAATTTGTAACGAGAAACATAATCTAAATAATGATGATGCAGCTACTTTGAATGTAGATTTTGAACAAATGAATAGTCTAATTAGTAATGGAATTTATTCTGCACATGGTAATGACATGTCAAAGAATCAAAGCCATAATAAAAATAAAAATAATGCAACATCAATAGATACTACAGTTAATACAAATCAGACACAACTAGAGAATTGTAAAGGTTCTACTGATGTGGACAAGCTCTCAGATTGTGGTGCTAGGAATTTTGATGTACATTCTGTGGATAGCCTGAAGGTAAATTTGTACTCTACCTCGCCATGTGATTTGGCAGCAGCTATAGCAAATCTGACAGTCCAGTCAGATACACAAAATGCACAGCAAGTTATTTCCATCTCATCAGAGGAAAAAGTTGATGTGGATGCTCCTTTATCATCACTGAGAAATAGCCATCTTGAAGATAAACTATCCTATTAACCTATTTTATTTACATTCCCTCAGCATCAACTAAATTCAATTGATTCTGAAATTTTACAGGCTTCTAGTGGCATCCCTATGTCAATAGATGTACAGTTCTCTACAGATCAAGTAGCATCTGTAGCCAACACTGCAACTCATGCTATCCTGATCCCTACCCTACAACATTGATGGTAAAAAACTTGTAAAGGAGAATAAATTATGGATTGCCCTTAAAGAAGCAATGAAGAACAAACAGAAAAAAGTGAGTGTACATGGTGTTGATTCTACTCCTTTATTAAGAAGGAGTGATAGACTTTCCTCTAAATAATCATAACCATACCATGCTGGAATGTCAGGGGTTCTAACACCCCCCGAGATGGCTTGACATTAGTAAACTGGTGCAAGAGAGCAAATTTTCATTTGTGGCTCTGATTGAGACTAAAATTTAGTAGTCTAACTTGTCTTTTTATGATAAATACTGGTATTCTCGGTGGTGTAGATCTGGTAACTTCGATTATCATAGTAAATGTAGAATTCTTATCTACAAAAATTATGAGGTTTGGGGTGGTCATGTGATTTCAATGGGTAAGCAACATATCAGTACAATTAAGTACAATAAAGCCGGTGGAGAGCTAATTTGCACGGTGGTATACGCTGCCAACATGAAATTGAAAGAAAACGGTTATGTGATAGTCTTGAAAAAGAAGCAAACACATTTAACATACCTTGGGTGGTTCTTGGAAACTTTAATTGTCTTAGACTAATCAAGGAGAAAAGTGGTGGTATTACCTTTTCGTAAAACTCTTGAATTGAATAAATGCTTGCTGAACTGCTCCCTCACGAAGCATGAAATTAGGAGAATCAAATTCACTTTGAGATCAGGCCCTTCCAGGCATATTGGCTGTAGACTCGACAAAATCTTTGTGAATTGTCTTTGGTTTCAACTTTTCCTTACTCAAATGCTACTACCCCCCCCCCCCCCCCCTCTTTATAGAGTGACTATTCTCCACCTATCCTTAATTTCACCTTAGGACAAAAGTTAGATGGAACAAGTACCTTCAAATTTTGTAATCACTGGCCCTCCTTCCAAGGCTATTGGATGGTAGTGGATGACCTATTAGATTTACTTACTTAAGGAAATCAATTATATTTTATTTGGAAAATGGAAAAGGAGGTCATGGCGAGACTCAAAATCTGGAGTAAAGACAAGAATAATTTACAACAGATAGTTGATCAATGTAGGAATAAATGTGAGCAGTTACAACTAAAATTGGATGAGGATCATACAATTAATAATATACAATTGTTTTATGCTGCTAAACAAGAACTGCATAATGATCTACAAATGTTAGCTCTTTCTCTAAGAAAAAAGGCTAAGTGTGGCTGGATTACCCAAGCAAATGAGGCTAGTAAATTCTTTTATGCTAAATTAGCTAAAAGAAATCACATTAATGCTTTGTCCAACTTTATGAATAAAGATGGAAACATACCTAAAACTGATATTCAACTCTGTGAGGAAGCCCTTCATTATTTTGAACAATTATATAATTCAAAGGTGCAAAATACAGACTTTCCTAATATGGTATGCAAGAACCAAGTCTCAGAGTGTGGAAAAATTTATTTAAATCAAGACATTTCCACGGAGGAGGTAAATTTTGCTGTTTTTTCTATTAGTGTAGACAAGGCTCCAAGCCCAGATGGATTTTCATCTAAATTCTTTCTAATGCACTGAGATAAACTCAAATATATTATTCATTCTATTATAAGTTTCTTTTCTCGAGGGTGAAATAATTAGATAGATCAACCATGATTTCTTATCTTTAGTTCCTTAGAAAAATCCTCCACCATCTTTGAGTGATTATATACCAATTGCATGCTGCAATTTAATCTACAAGGTCTTAGCTAATATACTTTGTAATAGATTTAAACATGTGCTCGAATTTTTAATCTCACCAAATCAACATGCTTTCATCCCAAGCAGAAATATATCTGAAGGAATAATGCTTACTAATGAACAAACTAGAGGTTTTCACTCCAGTGGTGCAGATATAATATGTATAAAAGTTGATCTTAGAAATGCATATGATTTGGTAAACATAATATTATTATTTCATATGTTCAAAGCATTTGATTTCCCTAAAAAGTGGTGCAAATTAATTGAGGAAATGAGGGAAACTCCAAAATTCTCTATTCTATATAAAGGTTTACCCAAAGGTTACTTTGAGAGAAAAAATGGTTTACGACAACATGACCCTCTACCACCTTGTCTTTTTACTATTGCAGTAGAGTTTTTCACCTTTCTGATGGATCTAAAGGAATGCAGTGGGAAATTAAAACTATTCATAAAGAGTGAAAATAGCATAGCTCACTTGATTTGTGCAGATGATGTTCTTATTTTTGTGAAAGCTAATGTTTCAATTTCCCATACAATAAAGAATTTTTTTGGTAAACTACATCAATTTGCTGGCTTGCAAATGAAAAATTAAAAAACTAAAATTTTCTTTAGTAAAAACTGCAATTCTAAGAATGAAGTTTGTAGCATCTTACAGTTGCAAGATTGGGAACTGCCTATTAAACACTTAAGGCTTCCTTTGTCCATTTTGTACATAAAGGATAAATACCATGATAAATTGATTGGCTACATCAGACGGAGAGTGGAGGGATGGGAGTGTAAACTACTTAATGCTGCTGGGACACTGGAACTTATAAAATCTACAATCACCACATTAGTCTTGTTTTAGTGCCAAAGTTTTAGAATCCTTACTGACACTCTGAATAAAGTAATTAAAATATGTTCTAATTTTATGTTGAAAGACAAGTTCCAGAAAATTCATTGGGATGAGGTTTGTCTAAGAAAAGCTAAAGGTGGCTTGAGTATAAGTAATTTCAAACAAATGAATGAAACCTGTGGTTTGAAACTAATTTGGAATTTTCTTAAAAAGGAAAACTTATGATCTTGCTGGTTGATACACAAATACTTGAAGCATGAATCATTTTGGAATATTAAACTCAATATTAATCAATTTGGGAAATGGAAGTGGTTACTAGGTCTTAGAGGTAAAGTTTTCCAATCCTTAGAAAGAAGGGTTGTAGATGAGAAAACTACTAGTTTAAGGTATGATCCATGGATTAATGGATCAAACCTGCTGGAAAAACTTTTAGCTCATAGTTTGGAACTACTTAGAGGACATAATTTAACAGCAAAACTTTCAAACTTTCATGGTTCGATTTTTCTAGTTATCGATATTACCCTGGTAACACAGAGTTACTATTAAACTTTAAAAGTACCGGAGTAGCCTCGGTAACATTAGGAAAGTTTTCAACTATAGGGTCGATGGAAGATCAATCTCCATTTGTCGAGGATCAGCATTGCTCCGACAATGTCGAGAAGATTCAAAACCGCCGAGTAGATGGTGAAAATCAAATCAATTTTTCGGATCGATGTTGGAAATCGATCTCTATCTTCTAGATACTGCTGTTGCCCCAAGAAAGCTAGAAACAACAAATCACTAAAATTAATTGAGAAATCAACTCATAATTGTCAAAAGTTGACATTTCCCAAAGATAGGCGATAACAAAAGGAATAAACTAGAGCCTAGAGATAGGCAACTATTAAGGATAATCCAAAGAATTTAGCTATCCGTGCATGAGTTTCCGGAAATAGAAATTAATGCATGAGCATATCTCAGCATGGGGCTTGAAGGAAATCAATCGCAGTCAAGGAACCAAACACTTGGAATCGAGCGATAGAACTGCAAGTTCTTGGAGATAGGAGCTACCGCATAACAAAAACTGGAGGTAACCAAACGGGTTGCCCGAAATACCTAATCTTTTAATCAAGTGCTTAAATCTAGTGTTCGAAGTAACCATCCCTATGGAGTCGAGGGATACACACACTAGCACTTGCTCGAGATGAGCACTATTAAGCCTAAATAGAAAACAGTCGCGGAGTTGGCTAAACCGAGACACACCATAGTTCTATTACGCCGAAAAAAGCATTGTAGCAATCACAACAGAACTAACTAATATAATATGCTAAATAACTGTAGGAATATTATTTACAGGCACAGAGCTGTGGTAAATAAACAAGCTACACTATTTACATGCACAGGGTTGTGGTAAATACACATATCACATCACACAAAACAACAATATATAATATGGAAATTATAGAACTGGCAATCGTATTATATATACATGCAGTGGTACACGAACAGGCACAGTGATAGAATATAGGAAAAGTACACAAGAGAGATTACAATAGAAAAACCAATCTTTCATTACTCTTATCTTTTTATGTACATGGAAAAACAGCAGGGGCTGTACCGGCACAATATCAGCTAGTTTAAGACTCAAAAGAAAAGAAAAGTATAGACTCCGTCGACATAAAAACATACCAAAACCAAAAGCACTCCACTCCATCAGCACTTAATCAAATCATCAATTCTTAACGCCCTGGCAGGGGTTGATCTTCTTCGGCTTTTCACCCTTCTTCTTTCTGGAAGGATTCTGGACTCTAGAATGAGTGTGCCCTTCTCCGGCACTAATATCAAGCTCTTCAGATCCACCAGTGGGTAGGTCTCTAGGCTTTTGCTTGCCGGTCTTGATAGTAAATGGTAGAACTTTGGGCTTGGCGACACCTGGTTCTGTCTTCAGCTTTATCTTCTCTTCGATCGCTTTCCCTATCCGCTTTTCCGTCCTTTCTCCATTGGTTGGATCAAAAGCACCAACAATCTGAACATCCTCCTCAGTCGATGCAGAGATGTCTTCCAACACCGCAATCTTTTGAGCATCAGAACTAGTTCAGAGCTGGAAGGTTGAACCCGAGCAGTCGTACATATAGAAACAGCAGTCGAGGTGGTGAAAATCACTTCAGTGCCTAAAATCTAGGAGATAGAGGGAAGAGCTGGAACATCCGGCTGAGCTATAAGTTCATGAAGAGAGTCGTACAAATTAGTAAAGGACTTGAGAGTGTAGGTGAATTTCTGGAGGCAATGAAGAAACGAGAGAAATACCTGAACCGGGACTTCTTTCTCAAACTTTGACTTTGAATTCTCTTATTGCAGGGGTGGGGATGTAAGGCTCGATTGTTATAGCAACTACCAAAGTAGCAATGATCGCCACGGGCTCTTCGGACTCGGAAAAAGGCACTTTGTGCTGACCCAAAAATCTCGGGCCAGTGAGAGCATGAGCAACAACCTCGCTATCCTCCTTGGCGAGAATCGCTTTCCCCACGGCTTGCATCTCAATTTCTTCCACGCTTAAGGTACTGCACCATCATTTCCACTTCAGAATGACAACATCCAACACGTTGCCACACCTCTTCCCATGCCTCAGCAAGAGTCGTAGGGTAATCATTCCCTAACCACTTTAGATTTCTATGCATGATAATGCTAGCATAGAAGTATTTAAGATTGCAGTTCGTCTCTTCCCTTTCTCTTGCTCTCGCTTTATCCTCCATGATCTTTTCCACTTCAAGATCTTTGAGTTCACTTCGGCAAACTGCAAGTTCAATATCATTCGCAAGCTTCTCAGTCGATACAGTATCCATCTTCACAACCGACCCTTTATTCTCTTCTTGAACCTTTTGGCTCTCCTTATGGAGTCGTTCGTGCTTGGATGCTTATTCAAAAAGGACCTGGTCTTTAAACCGTATGACTTCATCTTTTTAAATGAGAAGGCGAGCGCTTCGGCCTTCTCCTTGGATTATATCTTGAAATCTGCGCCTTTAGCAAGAGAGGGTTTTGGCTCGTTTCTCATCACAATGGTGGCCCGATCCTAGGCTTATTTCAATTCCTCCATCAACTTTTCCATGTTTTCTTTTTGATTAATTGCAAGATCTCTTTCTCTAGTGACTTTGAGCGGATCATCTTTTTGCTCATTGATCATCTTCTCACGTTCGACTTTTTCCTTTTAAAGTGACTTAATCTGTGTTTAGTTGATTTGATTTACATCGAAAAGAGTCTTACACACACGCTTCCACTCAAGCCTTACTTCTATGGCTTCTTTAACTTCTTATCGCTTCTTTTGAGTAATTGAGGATGTGAGCCTTACACACCAAAGTTTATACTGTGAAGCATCACAGGCCTTACATATACCATGAAGAAAGAGGTGTAGATAGGCAGCTGATAGGCATGGAAAGGCATCAGGAAGATTAAATTTAGTAATACTTGTGGACTGAATGAGACGAGTGGTAGTTAAGGCTTGAGATGATGGGGTTTCTCATTGAACAATAGCTTGAGCACCGGTGCGTGGGGAACAGTATAAACTTCGATGTGTGGAGGAACGAAGGAAGAAGTGGGCCCATGATGCTCAGAGGAATCCTTATTTTGTTTATGCACATCGCGAAAAGAGTCTCCACTAGACTATCCCTTCCTCTTTTTTCTTTCCTCTTCTGTCTCAAGACATTCTCTTTCATCCCTACGAGCCTCCACGCCCTCACAATCTTTTTTCTTTTGTCTTTCTTTATCCGTTTCGTAAGGGTGAGGTGGATGAGACTCGGGGGTATGCCTCCTGTACTCGCTTCCACTGCGAGAGAGAGCTCCTTGTCTACTACGAGCCATAGAATGAAAAATGAGAAGGAAAAATGTACAAGTTTGAAGTTACAAAAGTCAAGTGTATGCAGGAATGAGTGTTTGTGGTCCTAAGTGAAGTGTATGACGTCGAAACCACCTAATTAGTCTACAAACCATGTACGCAAGGTCGTAAGGATGGAGAGTCTCCACCTTCATTGATACTTATCCCCAGAGAAAATTTAAAGTCGTAACATGCTTCTTCCATGACGTCGCTAAATGTAAAGTTTATCTCATTCAGGTCCGCCAAATTGATGAAAACATTGCCAAAGGGACAAGACCTAGTTGCATTTTCTTTAGTATTTGTAGCAACTTGCTCACCAGCTTCACCGGGACTTTTGATAATTATGTGCTCCATAGGAGGTGAGTAGGGGAGAAAAGGACTCAGTTCGGGTGATTCACCAAATGTTTTATCTCCTTCCTCGCTAGCATGATAGTTGCTATCATCTTCACTAGCACTGCCACCCTCTTCGCCAACGGCCGGCCCCTTTCCTTCTCTTCTCATGAATCCTATGTCTTGTGTATGGATCATAGACATTCTAGCATCTTCACCCTCATCAGTAGAGGCATCGCCTCCAAAGGCTCATTGGTCTCTCTACCAACATCTTCCTCCATATATTCTTCACCCGCTGTATCCTCTTCTTCCTCGAGAATTCTCGTCAGAGCTGTGAGTGGGGACATTGGAACGAGTATATGATCTATAACTACTTCATGTTGAGAACTTAATATGAGCAATCCTTCCAAGATGAAGCAGTCCATACTCTTGCAAGTTGTCATTTGTCAGAAGGAACTTGACATAAAGCTAATTTTCTCTAACCGCCTTCAAATCACTAAGCATTCTCTCGTGCTCCCTTTTATCGTTGTGCCTTGGAAAGCCTGCGAGAATCATACATTAAGTTAGAAACTCAAAGTTAGAGATTTCGGGATAAGTGAGATCGACCGAAAGAAGCTTATTTCTTTTTAGCCAAAGGCGGTTGAATCCCTCTGGTCAGCGTACAAAGAAGTATCCATTCTTGAAATAAGAATGTTTACTATGAAGCTTCATGATAACTTTACATCTTTTCCATGCCTCTATTATCACGAAGGATGGACAATCCTTTCTCCTCTTGACCTTTATAAGATAAGTGAGTTCATTGAATCATGGAGGTCGATCGAATTCAATAAAGCATACCCGTTTGGATGAACTTGAAACGGAGCAAGCCCAATCTCTTGTAGAAATTTCATTGAAAAAGGATTCAAAATTGGGATGACCTAGTCGATCTCTATCTGGCCAATGCTTGGAGCATTAAGTACTTCAATTGCGACCAAGCCTATTAGTTGTACATCCCCGGAACTAGCCAGCTTGGCCAGTGAGTCGGCTTTCTCGTTCCGCTCTCTCGGGATGTGTGTAGTGGTGTAGTACTCAAGATCGATTAATATCTCTTAGATCCAACCAAGATAAGGAGCAAGTCACTACCCATTGACCTGATAATCTCACTTGAATTGGCATACTGCTAATTGGGAATCACAAAAGGTTTGTAAAGTTTTCACTCCTAATTCTCTGGCAAGTTTGTCCGGCGATCAAGGCTTCATACTCAGCTACGTCATTTGTTGCAGGGAAGTCAACTTTCAAGGCATAGTAGATTGACCGTTTGTCAGGAGTCACTAGCACGACTCCAGTGCCAGAACATCGATCGTTGGATGCTCTATCCTATACATCTTCCATCGGATGGTTGATTCATTTCCGCTCTCCGTAGATTCATCTAGCGTAGTGAATTCAACTATGAAGTCCGCCAATGCCTGTCCCTGAATTGCTCTCCGAGGTAGATAAGTGATATCGAACTGGCTCAATTCAATGTTCTGCTTGAGCAACCTTTCAGACGTTTCAGGTCGCTATAATACATGTTCTAACGACTAGTTGGTGTAGACGTTGATGGGGTGAGCTTGGAAGTAAGGACAAAGTTTCATGATGCAATCAACGGAGAGTACACGTTCCCGCTTTGGGTAGTTTCTCTCAACACCTGTCAATCACTTGCTAACAAAATATACTATCCTCTGGATCCAATTTTCTTCATGTAACCATGCAGCACTTGTGGCGTGTACCGACATTACCTAGTAGATGTATAGGTCTTCATGATCCAGTGGCTTGCATAGAATGAGAGGTCTCTCTAAGTGATCTACCAGAGCTTGAAATGCGACAATGAAGTCCTACGTCCATTCAAAGTTCCTCTTCCATCTCCTAATTAAATCGAAGAAAGGAATACACTTGTCGGTAGCTCTGCAGATGAATCTTCCTAAGGCGGCAACCTTCCCATAACGGCTTTGTACCTGCTTAATCGTTTTCGACACTTGGTGTTTCAAATTGCTTGAATGTTCTCGGGATTTGCCTCGATTCCACGAGAGTTAACGATGAAACCTAGAAATTTCCCTGATGCAATGCCAAAAGAGCATTTCAAGGGATTGTGTTACATTCCATATTTTCAGAGAACACTGAACATCTCTACCAAGTCATCACTGTGGTTGTTTGATCCTCATGACGTCACGAGCATATCATCCACATATACTTCCATCGATCGTCTGATCTGGTCTTTCAACATCCGGTTGACAAGTCTCTAGTATGTAGCTCCAGCATTCTTTGGCCCAAACAACATCACAATATAGCAATACAATCCCGGATCGAGCATAAAACTGGTGTGCTCCTGGTCGGGGGATGTGCATTGGGATTTGATTGTATCCGGAGTACGTGCCCATAAATGAAAGTAATTCATGTCCAGCGGTCGAGCAGACCAACGGTCGATACTTGGAAGTGGAAAGCTGTCCTTCAAGCACGCCTTGTTTAGTTCTGAGTGTCAACACATGTCTGCCACTTCCCATTTGCTTTTCTCACGAGAACAGGATTAAATACCCATTTCAGGTACAGGGCATCATGGATAAACCCATTGCTTTTGAGCCTATCCACCTCCTTTTTAAGGGTGGTAGATCTCTCCGGATCCTTGTTGCGTCGCTTTTGTTTCACCGGAACATGCCTTGGGTCGATATTCAATGAATGGCTAACGATGGTCGGCGAGATCCTACACATGACAAGCGAGCACATCAAGATTCGCTAGGAGAAAACCAGCTAACTACTTCATCATCACTGGGTCGAGCTGTTATCCAAACTTCAAGACCCATTAAGGGTCATCGTGATCGACCATGACATCGATTGTTAGCTCAGCGGGTGCAACCTTGGATTCTTTGGGCTCTCCTTCTTCGTCTCTTGAATCTATATCTTTATAAATCCGACTGTGGTGCCCGAGCCAAGGCTTCGATGCTAGTTGCTAAGCTTCATTGGTTTTTATGCAAAGAGTCTTCTCCACACCTTTTCCTTTCTCCTTTCGCTGAGCATCCTTTAACTCAGCCACATAATAGGCACGTCCAGTCGCTTGGTCTCCATGAATAACTCCCACAACTCCCACACCGTTGCTGCCGTCCCCTAACCCTACCGGTAGCTCGACATAGCCTACCGCTTCAGTAGCGACACTGTTAAAGCCGTGGATGCGGGTTTTGCACGGTTTCAGGTCTTTGGCTTCCATTCTCATTTGGTCTTAAGCCATCTTGAATATAATATTTACAGAACTACCACAATCAATCAAAACCTTTCTCACTAAGGTGGGGCCGTTCATGCCGAGATCACCATCGGGTCGATCGTAGGGGCCTTTACCTTATCTACATCTCCACTTCGGAATACTATGTTGTCCTTAATAGTACGTTGGTACTTGGCTGGAGCACCATCCTCCGTATTTGAACAACATTCAAAATCAATATGCATGACCACGTTTGCATAACGCTCCATTTAATGCCAGCTCCTATCGGTAGATGCGGTCCTCCAACAATGGTATTAATTACTAGTCTTTCTTCGGTCTGCCCAATTCCTCCGCACTACGCGGAGCTTGACCTCGATTAGGGTTGGATGTTCTCTGCCCGTTGTCCTACGGGGATTTAACAAACTATTGCAACTTTATCTCACGAATTAACTTCTTAATGATATCATACAAGTGATGACACTCGTCCGTATTCTGACCATAGGTTTCATGAAACCTGTAGTACTTCCTTGTCCGCTTCTGCTTCTATATCGACTCTTTCAGAGGTGGTTTTCAGTACTGCAAGGTATTACAGTTCGATAGATAAATGTTCTCTAATGAAGTGTTCAAAGGTGTGTATGTGTCGTACATAGGGATTCTTGGCTTTTGTTTCCCAAAATCCCATCTCGGGTCGCGGTTTCTATCACTGCCTTTTCTCTACTCATTCGGTTTATTCTGAACATTAATCTGAACTTTCCCAAAATTATTGCCAGACTGTTTTACTGCTACATTATTTTGTATTCCCTCGGCACTTGGGCCTGCAACGTCTCTCTTTCTAGTTTTCTTTGCCTCCTCCTTTCTCCAAAACCGAGCCTCTTTTGAAAAGAAACGGTCTAATATGGTAGGAGGCTTTCCTGCCAACCAATCACCAAATTTAGAATCAGGGTCGACTCCCCTAGTCAGTGCCATGAGTATTGCATCATCATTCGGATTAGTGACTTCTATAACAGCTGTACTGAACCTTTCTAGGAAATCTTTAAGTGATGCCCCCAGTGCTTGAACCAAGTTGGAGAGAGACATAACATCTTTAGGGTGAGGCAAATGCATGTGGAACTGCTCCAAAAACTTTGTTGCTAATGCATCTAACGAAGGAGTAGACTGTATTGGTAACTTAGTAAACCACATGGTCACGACTCACTCTAGAAAAATAGGGAAACATCTGCACTTGACATCATCAGGGGCTTTGGTGGAGTCTATAAGCCATTCGTACATCATAAGATGCTGCCTAGGTATGGTTTTTCCTATGTGCAGGGATTGAAGGCATATTAAACCTCCATGGATACTCTTCATGTAGAGTATTATCGGTGAATGCAATATAGCTCCTAGATAGTCCCCAATCATTATTGGTTAAGACATGACTTTCTTTTACAAGCTACCTCACCGTGGCTATTAAGTCCGGTGTTTGCACAGTTGGTGCCAAGTGATGGTCGTGTTCTACCTCGCGTGAATGTCCTGGTCCATGTCTGCGGGCCCATGTTGCCTCGGCTCTCTTGCTCCTGATCCATCTCTTGAGTAGCAGTCCTACCATCATCTCTCAACTGTGGTTCAACTACATTCACCGAACCTCCAGCACCCTAATCAATTGCAGCACCTCCTAAGAGAGCCCCTCCAGCTAATCAGTGATTCCCTCCATAAGTGGAAGGATCAGCACCGATCCCTCTGGAGGGATCGAAGCCTATCGATGCTAGTTGCTGGTAGTCGGTCGCTTGGTTCTATTCTAATGTCCCAACTTTGTATGCTTTAGTTTGTGGTGTCTAGCTCTATGATAATCGTCGAATGAAGAGGATTTTTCCAATCCAAAATATGGAGTAGGCCCCCTCCTTCTTTTCCCACGCCGATCCCTCAACTGGTTCATCAAATCGATGTTAGCTTGGATCTACTAAGTTGAACAGCTAATGGCTACCCATCAACTCCTTCATCGGGACTTCAAAATCGGCTTTGGTGATGGTATCTGTAACAACCCTGGTTTTGGTGATTACATGTGATATTAAATTATAACGGTGGTTATAATTTAATAATGGAGAAATAATATAAATTGGAGATGTAAATTTGTTAAAATTGTTTATTTTAAATAAACAATGAGTTTTGAATAAATATAAAATGTTGGAAATAAAGTTTTTTTTGTTGGTTTGTGATAAAAATGAACATTATATGGTTTTTAATTTGATAAAATGTAATAATTTTGGAAATTATTGCCAAATGTTGATTTTTATTAATTTTAATGAAATATTAGAATTTAATATGGTAAATATTGTAAATAAAAAGGTGGAATTTTGTTCTAAAATAATATTTGGATGTAAAAATGATGTTAATAAGGTTTGTTATATTTAATTGGACAAGAAAATGATTTTTGTGTAAATTTTGGGGTTTAAAATGGTGTTTTATGTATTAATAGTGTAAAATAAAGTATTTAATTAAAAATAGGAATTTTAATAATAGAAATTGATTTTTATGGCTAAAATAACTTTTATGTGTTGATAAAATATTTTTGTAAACACAAACACAGGTTGTATAAATTTATTTGGTTAAATTATGCATAAATATGGTGAAATATGGTGTTAACATAGATTAACTTAGTTAATTTTAATTAAGTATTAACATATAGGCTAATGGGTTCAAGCCCAAACCCATTTCTGGAATGTTCAAAAGAGGATGTACGTTCTTTTCTTCTTCCTCATTTTGCCTTCCTTCCTAAAACAAACCTGAGAAAAGAAAAAATGGCCTCCTCTTAACTATTCAAAACTAGCTTCAAATTAAACAAAATTAAAGGGAAAATTAGTAAATCCAAATTTTAGCATGTAATCAAAACCAAAATCACAAAATCATCTTATCTATTTTCTGTTTGAGAAAGATTGTTGTCTATAACTTTCATTTTCTATGCTGCATGTCATTTTCTTTTTAGTTACAGGTTCTTAGAGCTTCTCCTGGCCATAAAGTCATCACCTTGCAACTCAAATTCGCTCAAAATCATATAAGGTGAGTTTATAGCTCACAAATTCTATCTTAAAGTAAGTTTGTACGCTGGAAATTGCTTGATTTTGCTTACTGTAAACAAAAGTTTCTTCCTTGAAAGTTTACAGTGAAAATATGTTCTAGAGTTCTTCTATTTGTGATTATATCTATCTATTCTTGTCATGAATCCATGCCTGAATTTTTCCAGATTGTTGTTTATTTGTTGTAGTTTGTGCATGTCAAATTTCTTGGTCAGAATCATTTTGGAAGTGGCTGGAACTGTTGCTCAAAAATTGAATCGAAGAAGGCAGAAAATGCCTGTAGGAATCGCGACCTACAGGTCGACCTAGCATTCATGGGGGTTAACCCAAACAATGCATAGGTCGACCTATGGGTCGACCTGGGTATGTTTATTTGCCCATGTCGACTTTTTTTCCTCTTGTGCATTATTTTTGCTTGTTCTGCTTGTTCTAATGACTTTTCCAACCAGTTTTTGTGATGTTCTAAAATATTTGAAGGGCTTAAAACCTATCAATAGGTAAGCCAACATTATAGTTGATTCGTATTTCGGATTGACATGTTTTTGAGACGATTTCATATGCCGATTTTATGGTGTTTTCAATGATTTCTGTTGTTTTCGAGCACTGGTTTTCTAAAACGATTTTGAAATGATTTTTATAATAAAGTAGTTTTTGAAATAAATATTTTACAATATTTATAATTATTTTAAAAGCTATTAAAAATTTATATTCTCTATAATAAAGAGAAATTTCAAAAATTGTTTAAAAACTAGTTTTCTCAAAACAAATTATTTTCTATATAAAATACACGTTTTTGCACTCTTCGAGCGTATCAGAAAAAGAATTAAACGATTTAGTAAAACCTGTGGTATGGGACACATGCGTTTACTTTTTCGGTTAATTTTGAACTTGTTCGTTTGAAGCTGTTTTTGCACTCTTCGAGCGTATGAGAAAGAGAATAAAATGATTTAGTAAAACATGTGGTAAGGGACACATGCGTTTACTTTTTCGATTAATTTCGGACTTGTACATTTGAAGCTATACATTTTTATGGACCTTCGGGTCATTTGTCCTTTGGGATGTTTGTCCTTCCGGATGTTTGTCCTTCGGGATTATTTGAGATACAGTACTTGGTGGGCTTCTGCCATTTTATTGAGCACGTGCATTCTTTTGTGATATATCATGGTTTATTTGTGATTTCCAAATGTTTTCGTCATTTCGAGATTATTGGTCCTTTTGAGCCATTTGAGAAATTATTATATGGCGATTACATTTTTTGAGTTTTGAACTCTTAATCGACTTCTACATATTATGATTTGTGATTTCCATATTTTGGCGTTTATTTTGAGATTTATGATCTCCTTTTTAGGAGCTATTTGTGAATGCCATTCTTTGGCGTATTTTTGAGATTTGTGATTTCCTATTTAAGAGTTATGGTTAATGAAAGTCATTATATTGGCTATTGTACATGTCGATGATATGAGGCGATTATTTGTGATTAATTGATATTGTCATTGAATTTGCCTCTTTCGAGATATCCTCTTATGATATATTTTAGTGATATTCTCTTACATAAAGTTGTTGACATATATTTGTGTTACTTCTTCTCTTTTGAGAAGAAATATTATCCTTTATCCCTTTATTTCACCTATCATATGCTAATCGGTTTATTTAAGCTAGACTGACCCGTGTATTTTATATACTCAGGTCAGACCGAGTTGTTTCATATTAGACACCTACTGTAGATTACCGCTATGCTACTTCCGCTATGGATTTTCTAGCTTTCTTTTGATGCTAGTCATCTTTTGTGTAGTCTTGTTATATTTTGTGAACTCTGATATGTACTTATTCTTTTTGACTCGATGTATGTATTATGGTCTATGTACCACCACTATTATATCACTGTGTAGTGTACTATGATGTATCTGTATATATGTATATATGTGTGTGACTGTTGTTCTGTGATCTGTTGTATTTGTTGTTATTATATATTATTCTGATGGATCCATTAGCCATCGTAGATTTGTGTTAAACATTTATTGAGTGTGTCGATCCACTTGATAAAGGTAAAGGAAAAAAAGCTAGAGCACCCAATCGACGTATTCAATACTTGTTTAAGACAAGTCTTACGGATGGTCGCTCCTAACCAGCCCTATTCTATGCATTAACAGACAGTATTACTCCGTAATGCTATTTGTTAATGTGGGTCTCGGGGTGGGGCGTCACAGCTTGGTATCTTCTAGCCGGCCCTACTCTCGGCATTAACAGACAGTATTACTCTGTAACGCTCTTTGTTAATGTAGGTCTAGGGATGGGGCGTCACAGCTTGGTATCACAATAGAGTTCAGAACAAAATATGATAAAAACAGAACAAAACATATATTACAATACATCAGAGTACAGTATAAGTGTTACATATTCCCTAATCATCGTGTCTAATCTTTTTGTGTCCTTTGCGGGTAGATATAGGTTAGGAATATGTCTAGGAATGCATTTTAATTCCGTAGTATTCCGTAATTGAAATAAGGATATTGTTATCCCGCCTTTTGGCAAGGCCGTGACACCAAGAACTTGATTAGAAACCAGTGACAGTTCGTCTTGGAGATCGATTACACGCAGGCTCACTATGGATATCTATGAATTTTGTCTAAGTCCGGATCGAGCCACAATTAACAAGACATAACAAGCAAAGCCAGGGCAACCAACGTCCTAGGTTTCAAGTCGATCCGAGTACGTATGCTCAAATTATGATCTACGCAAGTTAGGAGAGAAGAAATGATTTGAATCCATCTATTCGAATCCATCAGGAACGAATCGATCAACAGGCTGGGCAAAGTTACATACTTCGTATTCACATCCATCAGGTTGCTTCATGTCCATTTGCGTTCACATCGACCAGAGGCAAATTAGCCTCACGCTTACCTGGTTCGTATCCCTCAGGATGGAGTGCTTTGAATCCATGAAGTTGCCCTGCTTCGAATCCATCCTGTTACAACGACTTCGTATCGATCCACTATTGTATATCGCGATCGATACGAACGAACATCTGTTCGAATCCATAAAACCAAGCCTTAGTTCGAATCCATTAGTTTTTCCTCTACTTCGAATCCATGCAATCGATATACTTCGACTCCATCCCATAACTTACTTCGAATCCACCCTGTTGAGGCAGCTTCGAACCGATCAACTATGAGATACCTCGATCGATTCGAACGAACATCTCCTCAAATCCATTCCCTCGAATCCACTAATTAAAGGCAGTTAAAACCATGGATTCGACCCAGTAAACTCGGAGAAAAAGCTGGATCAACCCGAGAAGCACGCGCGACATGTCACCATTCACACGCGCATACCATCGATTCGACCCTATCGATTCGAAGGGGATCGATTCGAACCAAGCATGTCAACCGGAAATACAATCTTGAATCGATCATATCTCGAGATCTACAAGTCCAAATGCTATGAAACTTTTACAAAAGCTTGCACACATGTTGAAGAATGTACACACCAAATTTCAGCTCGATTGGACAATTTCTTGATCGATTCGAATGGACTTCGAATCAATCCCAAAGTGGGCCCAGATTTCCTGAAAGCGGGCGAGTGGGCCCCCTCACGTGCCAGAACTGGTCTCTCGAGATTTAGGCGAAATATCAGCCTCCTACACCTATAAATAGAGCCCCTGGTCATTCAGAAAAGAGGTCGGAGAATTTTGAGAGCTAAAGAGTGCCCGGACTCTGCCAGATTTACTCAAAATCGCCATTGCTGCCTTAGATTCAGATTTAGCTCATAAAGTCAGTTGCGTTACATTATAAGAAATTGCAATCTTCAAGGTATCGAGCAATAAAATCATCAAACTTCATAGTGGACGTAGGCGAAACGCCGAACCACTCTAAATCGCTTGGGTTTGCAGTTTACTTTCTGCTATTTGGAGTTTTTGTTAGATAATCCACAGTTTTAATTTTCATTCTTCACTTTTATCTCTTCAAAAACTTCCGAAGAGTGTTGTGCCCATTTTTGGTACAAACACTTTGGTGCTTTCACTGAGAGAAACCAGTTTTTCTTCTGCTCTTTGGATCTACCATACCGGATTGCATAAATCCAAGGGGAAGATCCAGATCTCTACTCCAGAATCCTTCCATTCTATTCATATTTGCATAAAATCTAGGAAAGGAATCAACTACTCAAGATGGTTAGTACAAGAACTACCTCTACGGCTGCTGATCAAGAAGGTCGGGATAGACAGAATCCTACACAGCAGCTACAATCCAATCAAGACAACACTGCTCACTCAGATCCGTCTGGGCCAGTAACCAGACAAGAGTTCCATGTATTGTTCCAGGAATTGACTCAAAGTCGGCAGCAGCTGGCCGAACAGTTGCATGCTAATATTGAATTGACCAATCAATTAAACCGCCGAAGGCGCAGGAGGACCAGGAGGGATGATGCTTCCCACTCGTCCACTGAAAGTTCTGCATCATCTGACTATCATGGCAGACCTACACGTCCCCGATTGAACGCAAGTCATACACAAGACATCAACCTGCCTTGACTATAGGACAATTGAGGGTCGGACCGTCAACTAGCTTCCAGGCCGGGCCCTCGTCACGAGAAGGTGCTGTTCCACAGCATACCACAGACAATCACACTGCAACCGCCGCGGTAGAAACAAGGGGTTGATACACGGAATCTGTCAGATCCGAATAATCAACAACGTGGGCGTACTCCTGAACCATACGTCCCAGAAGATGTGGAGCCAAGGAGGCGAGACATAGGCCGTCGACAGCGTCCGGTCCAAACTCGCACTGTGGAACCCGACCACACCTTAGCTCAGCATGCACAGAATGTGGCTATGCCCGATATTTCAACCATGATACGTCAGATGATTCGCGAAAGCCAAGGGCTTACCAACGACGATTGGGGAATTTCTCGTAGTCATACTCCTTTCATAGACGAGATATTATACGCTAATCCACCTCGACGATTAAGAATGCCAACTCTCCCTATGTACGAAGGAAATTCCGATCCCAATCAACATATTTTGAAATACGAATGGTCAATGAGCGCCGCAAGGGTTGACGATGCAGTAAAGTGCCGAAGTTTCCCCATCTCTTTGGGAGGAATCGCAACAATGTGGTTTACAAGGTTGCCGCCTAGATCTATCTCTTCGTTCGATCAACTGGCTAAGAAATTTGTCGAACAGTTTCGTATGCATGTCGCTAGGCCTAAAGACGTTAACACCTTATCTAGCGTCACCCAAGCTAAGGGAGAGACACTCAGACGTTATTTAGAAAGATTCCACGCGGCATGTGTAGAGATTAGTAATCCTAACGATAACTCAATCTTGATGGCATTAACCAAAGGGATCGATCCCGATTCTGAGTTTGGAAATTGGTTAGTTGGGAAACCACCCGCATTGTTGGACCGTTTCTACTCCAAAGCCGCTCAGTTCTTACGGCAAGAGGACGCGAAACAGTCTAGGAAGCAGGATGATGCGATGCCCAGAACTGAAGGAATACAAAGTAATGTGGCAGTTAAACAGTCCGGCGAGAGTTCCGGAAAAGTTCAGTTGAACATATTGAACAAACAGACTCGACCGCGAGGCAACAATAGTCAGGATAAAAAGAGAGATCCAAATCAAGGCCCACAGCGTAGGACCCCAATGTTTGATAATTACACGCCATTGAATACATCGTTGGAAAATGTGTATCTGCAAACTTGCAACACTGTGCAATATAACAAACCTGCTTCGAAGCAATCGTCGGAGAGGTAGATTCAAACAGGGAAGTTTTGTAGATTTCACGAGAGTTATGGCCACAATACCAATGAGTGTCAACATCTGCAGGACCTCATCGAAAAGTTGATCAGGGAAAGAAAGTTAGACCAGTTTGTGCGGGCGGCGCAGTCTGGTGGTGCGGGCCCTTCAAATCAGAATCGTGCACAAAATCAGGAAAGACAAGAGGAACCCGCTCGTACGGGTGGAAGGCTAGTTATAAATACAATAAGTGGTGGTCCCCATCCAGCAGATAGAAGCTGGAGGGAAATGGAGTCATATGCCAGCTCTATCAGGCATGCGGACTTCGAATGCGGCAGTAATTGTGAAGATGGAACTCCGGTTAAACAACATAAAACTATGACTGATGATATCATATTTATAAGAAGGGATGCTGATAAGATTGAAGCCCCAACAATCGACCCACTGGTCATATCTGCCCAGGTAGGTCCTGCTTGGATGAAGAGAATACTAGTTGATAGTGGTAGTTCTATAAACATCCTGCTTAAACGAGCCTATGATTTAATGAAAATGGAAGCAACAGACTTAAAACCTTGCCAATCTGGAGTTCACGGCTTCAATGGAAGTGCTACAATACCCACCGGAGTGGTGGAACTACCAGTGGAGTTGGGAATTGGAGAACGCCGGAGAGTCCGGATGTTGTAGTTTGTCGTTTTAGATATTGATTCACCTTACAATGCGTTTTTGGGCCGACCGACCCTTGCTGAGTTCAGGGCATCCATTGCCTCATGGTGTCTGACTCTGAAATTCCCCACTGATCATGGAATTGGAGTCATTGAAGGAGACCAGGCAGTAGGAAGAGCCTGTTATGTTGCTGAACTGCGCGAGGCGCAGAGAAAAGATAAAGGAAAGGGCGTAGAGGAATCTCTCTACATCCGTTTTACTGATGATTGACAATTAGTGCCTGGGCCTAGGCCCAGGCACCACGACCAATTCCTTAAAGATCTTGACCCTAGAGACAACGAAGATAAAGACGAATCTAAAGAGAATCAAGCTTCCCCAGCCGAACTGACTGTGGACGTCCCGGTCAGTGAAGATGATGATTCAAAAGTACAAAAAGTTGGATCTCAACTGGGAAAACAGACACAACAGGAATTGGTTGAATTTCTCCGAGCGAATCTCGACATTTTCGCCTGGACACACTCTGATATGTGCGGAATCTCACCAGACATCGCGAGTCACTCGCTGAATATTGATCCGCGACATGTTCCGGTCAAGCAGAAAAGGCGTGGTATGGATCCAGAGAGATCTGCTGCCCTTAAAGAAGAAGTTGATAAGTTGCAATAGAATGGATTCATCCGAGATGCTTTGTATCCGGAATGGGTGTCAAATCCCATACTGGTTCGAAAACCGAATGGAAAATGGAGAACTTGCATCGACTATTCTGACTTAAACAAGGCTTGTCCCAAAGATAGTTTTCCACTTCCTCGAATCGACCAGCTCGTAGATTTAACGGCTGGACATGAGTTATTATCTTTCATGGATGCTTATTCTGGCTACAATCAAATACCTATGCATTTACCTGATCAAGAACATACCAGTTTCGTGACCGATCTGGGACTCTATTGCTACAGAGTCATGCCTTTTGGTCTAAAAAATACCGGAGCAACATACCAACGCTTGGTCAACCGGATGTTCGCCGACCAGATCGGAAAGACCATGGAGGTTTATGTGGATGACATGCTAGTAAAGTCCCGATTTTCCACAGATCTCGTCAGAGATTTAGATGCGATGTTCCGCATTCTTCGAAAATATGGAATGAAGCTCAACCCATTAAAGTGTCATTTCGGTGTCGCCTTTGGAAAGTTCCTCGGGTTTATCATTAACGCTCGAGGGATAGAAGCAAATCCCGAAAAGATCTGGGCAATAAGGAACTTACAAACTCCAAGAACCATAAAACAAGTCCAGAGTCTCAACGGGGAGGTAGCAGCGTTGAGCAGATTCATCTCGAAATCCACCGATAAATGCATTCCTTTCTTCAATTTGATACGAAAAGGGAGGCGAAACTTTGAATGGACCACGGAATGTGAAGACGCATTCCGATCGCTGGTTCAGCATCTTTCCACACCACCGATCTTATCAAAACCAATTGACCACGAACAGTTGTACCTTTACCTGGCAGTATCAGAACATGCAATCAGCGCTGCTTTGGTTCGGGAAGAAGACCGAGTGCAGAAACCGGTCTACTAAGTTAGTAAACGGCTAACAGGAGCCGAGTGGAATTACCCAAGATTAGAGAAACTGGCTTATTGCCTGGTCATTGCCTTGAGAAAGCTTCGCCCTTATTTCCAAGCTCATCCTCTTACTGTGTATATTGATCAGCCGTTACGACAGGTCCTCACGCGGCCTGAGACGTCTGGCAGGTTGCTCAAGTGGAACATTGAACTAAGTCAATTTGACATCACTTATGCTCCGCGGCGAGCCATTCAAGGACAAGTCCTAGCCGATTTCATAGCCGAATTTACTGTCCCAGAGGACTTATCCGAAACCAGTGAATCCCCCGAATACATCTGGAAGCTGTATACTGACGGTGCATCAAACAACCAATGTTCGGGTGCCGGTGCTGTACTTGAAACTCCCGAAGGCCGATCTATATGTTATGCTTTGAAGTTTGGTTTTCGTGCAACCAATAATTAAGCTGAATAAGAAGCCCTCTTAGCTGGACTAAAACTTGCCAGAGATTTGAGAATCATCGCTATGGAAATTTATTGTGATTCACAATTAGTCGTGTGTCAAGTACAGGGAGAGTATCAAGCGAGAGATCGAAGGCTGGCTGCTTACTTGGCTCGAGTTCAGGAAGTACTTAGTCAGTTTGATTATTATGCTATTTATTATATACCTCGAGAACGCAATCAAAAAGCCGATTCGTTGGCAAAGTTAGCCAGCACAGGTGAAGCACAGCAAGTGGGACTTGTCCCCGTCGAAACTTTGTCCTTCCCAAGCATCGATCAAATAGAGACGAGTTTTGTGTTTGAAACCGCTCCCAATAGAGAATCGTGGATGACTCCATATCGAAACTACATCGAGAATGGGACATTGCCTGAGCACAGAAATAAGAAGAGACAAATTCTACGAAAAGCTTCACGGTTCGTCATTCAAAACGGAGTCATGTATAGAAGGGGTTATTCTGTTCCTCTCCTCTGGTGTATCGCGCACGATGAAATTAAACGAGTGTTACATGACGTACACGAAGGAGAGTGCGGCGATCACACCGGTGGGCAAGCTCTCGCTAAGAAAATACTCCGATATGGATACTACTGGTCGACAGTAATCCGAGATGCAACAAACTATGCCAGAAAGTGCGATAGATGCTAGAAACATGCCCGAATTCCAAGAGCCCCACCTACCGATATAACTCAAATGGTCAGTCCCTGGCCATTCACGATGTGGGGCATCGATATCATCGGCGCTCTACCTTTGGCAAAAGGTGGTGCGAAGTACGCCATCGTCGCCGTCGACTACTTTACAAAATGGGCTGAAGCCGAAGCTCTCGCAACGATTACAACAAAGAAAGTAATAAATTTCGTAGTTCGCAATATCATCTTTCGATTTGGACTCCCGCATACCATCATCACCGATAATGGAGCCCAATTCGAAAGTGCAGAGTTCAAGAATTTCTGTCAATGGTTTCATATTCATAAAAAATTCTCGGCAGTTGCACATCCTCAGGCAAACGGTCAGGTTGAAGCTGTCAATAAAGTTATAAAATCCATTCTAAAAAAGCGACTGGAAAAGGCCGGGGGCAAATGGGTTGATGAACTCCCTATGGCATTATGGGCTTATCGAACGACTCACAAGACTGCAACCGGACACACCCCGTTTTCCTTATCTTATGGCTCAGAAGCCGTTATTCCAATCAAGACAGAAGTTTTTTCCCATCGCGTGACTTATTATGATCCGAAAACAAACGCTATATTGCTTGCTGAATCTTTGGATCTACTAGATGATAAGCGGGAAGAGGCTGATTTGAGAGCGGCCGCACATCGGGGTCGAGTCGCCCGACTGTACAATACCAAAGCTCGACCTCGAACTTTTGAACTCGGCGATCTCGTTCTCAAGAGAATCTATCCGGTTCCTTCACACATGAAACCAAATTGGAAAGGACCATACGCGATTACACAAAGACTCGGAGATGGCACATTCAAACTATCGACCGTTGACGGTCTTGATTTGCCAAGAGCCTGGAACAGCGAGAGTCTCCGTCGCTATTACACATAACAGGCTCTATTTATTTCATTATATTTTTCCATTTATTAATTTGCTTTTGCATTTCGAAATTAGAATTTGTAATAAGGCAACTGACTTTGCCATATTTTCTTATTTCAGCAATAAAATGCCATCTCTTCGGGCCAGAGCTATGATTCATTAAATACAATGTACAACCTCACAATGCACGAAGAGCCAAATTCCATCACACAATGGGATTTATTCAAGAAAGGAGTGGATGTGATACGATCGGCCGCTCGCTAAGTGAAACCCGAGCTCGGGGGCAAGCCATCACATCAAGGCTAGAAATTGGTTGATACACGACAATCCTTCAAAAAAATCTGTACTCCCAGAGTGCGAGATGGAGTATAAACATTTACTCAACTCCGTACTCCCAGAGTGCGAGACGGAGTATAAACATTACTTAACTCCGTACTCCCAGAGTGCGAGACGGAGTATAAACATTTACTCAACTCCGTACTCCCAGAGTGCGAGACGGAGTATAAACATTACTTAACTCCGTACTCCCAGAGTGCGAGACGGAGTATAAATATTTACTAAACTCCGTACTCCCAGAGTGCGAGACGGAGTATAAACATTCACTAAACTCCGTACTCCCAGAGTGCGAGACGGAGTATAAACATTACTTAACTCCGTACTCCCAGAGTGCGAGATGGAGTATAAAACATTCACTAAACTCCGTACTCCCAGAGTGCGAGATGGAGTATAAACATTTACTCAACTCCGTACTCCCAGAGTGCGAGACGGAGTAT
This sequence comes from Allium fistulosum, assembly GCA_030737815.1. Taxonomy (NCBI): domain Eukaryota; kingdom Viridiplantae; phylum Streptophyta; class Magnoliopsida; order Asparagales; family Amaryllidaceae; genus Allium; species Allium fistulosum. Next base: position 853,757,201 of record CM060905.1, read on the forward strand.
AACATTACTTAACTCCGTACTCCCAGAGTGCGAGACGGAGTATAAACATTACTTAACTCCGTACTCCCAGAGTGCGAGACGGAGTATAAACATTCACTAAACTCCGTACTCCCAGAGTGCGAGACGGAGTATAAACATTCACTTAACTCCGTACTCCCAGAGTGCGAGATGGAGTATAAACATTCACTAAACTCCGTACTCCCAGAGTGCGAGACGGAGTATAAACATTCACTAAACTCCGTACTCCCAGAGTGCGAGACGGAGTATAAACATTACTCAACTCCGTACTCCCAGAGTGCGAGACGGAGTATAAACATACATCAACTCCATACTCATCCCCAAGACTGGGGGCAGGACCAAAGCAAAGCACGCTAATTGAACATTTGTCTAAAAGAAGATTGCAACGAAACGATTTAAAGACGACTGTCAAGCAATCAACCAGTTGAACAGAAATATTCAGCATGAAAGATTGCAGTTTTTCAAAGCACGTCATGTTTACACAAGACGTACTTTGGGGGGCAAATGTTATCCCGCCTTTTGGCAAAGCCGTGACACCAAGAACTGGATTAGAAACCAGTGATAGTTCGTCTTGGAGATCGATTACACGCAGGCTCACTATAGATATCCATGAATTTTGTCCGAGTCTGGATCGAGTCACAATTAACAAGACATAACAAGCAAAGCCAGGTCAGCCAACGTCCCAAGTTTCAAGTCGATCCGAGTACGTATGCTCAAATTATGATCTACGCAAGTTAGGAGAGAAGCAATGATTCGAATCCATCTATTCGAATCCATCAGGAACGAATCGATCAACAGGCTGGGCTAAGTTACATACTTCGTATTCACATCCATCAGGTTGCTTCATGTCCATTTGCGTTCACATCGACCAGAGGCAAATTAGCCTCGCGCTTACCTGGTTCGTATCCCTCAGGATGGAGTGCTTCGAATCCATGAAGTTGCCCTGCTTCGAATCCATCATGTTACAACGACTTCGTATCGATCCACTATTGTATATCGCGATCGATACGAACGAACATCTGTTCGAATCCATAAAACCAAGCCTTGGTTCGAATCCATCAGTTTTTCCTCTACTTCGAATCCATGCAATCGATATACTTCGACTCCATCCCATAACTTACTTCGAATCCACCCTATTGAGGCAGCTTCGAACCGATCAACTATGAGATACCTCGATCGATTCGAACGAACATCTCCTCGAATCCATTCCCTCGAATCCACTAATTAAAGGCGGCTAAAACCATGGATTCGACCCAGTAAACTCGAAGAAAAAACTGGATCAACCCGAGAAGCGCGCGCGACACGTCACCATTCACACGCGCATACCATCGATTCGACCCTATCGATTCGAAGGGGATCGACTCGAACCAAGCATGTCAACCGGAAATACAATCTTGAATCGATCATATCTCGAGATCTACAAGTCCAAATGCTATGAAACTTTTATAGAAGCTTGCACACATGTTGAAGAATGTACACAACAAATTTCAGCTCGATTGGACAATTTCTTGATCGATTCGAATGGACTTCGAATCGATCCCAAAGTGGGCCCGGATTTCCTAAAAGCGGGCGAGTGGGCCCCCTCACGTGCCAGAACTGGTCTCCCGATATTTAGGCAAAATATCAGCCTCCTACACCTATAAATAGAGCCCCTGGTCATTCAGAAAAGTGGTCGGAAAATTTTGAGAGCTAAAGAGCGCCCGGACTCTGCCAGATTTACTCAAAATCACGACTGCTGCCTTAGATTCAGATTTAGCTCATAAAGTCAGTTGCGTTACATTATAAGAAATTGTAATCTTCAAGGCATCGAGCAATAAAATCATCAAACTTCATAGTGGACGTAGGCAAAACGCCGAACCACTCTAAATCGCTTGGCTTTACAATTTACTTTCTGCTATTTGGAGTTTTTGTTAGATAATCCACAGTTTTAATTTTCATTCTTCACTTTTATCTCTTCAAAAACTTCTGAAGTGTGTTGTGCCCATTTTTGGTACAAACAGATATCTTACCCTATGAAAATCCTTATCTTATCTTAAACTTTCAACTTATGGCTGGAAGAGGCAGAGGTCGTCGTTCTAATGTTGGGCCGTCCAGTGGCTCACATCTAGACGGCATTTATATGTCTGTTGATCAGTTCATGGAGTTATTTAGGAGCACTCAGCCTCCAGCTCCTACTCCTTCATCTCCTCCACGCAAGTCAGCTTTTGCACGTATGTGCAGTGATTTCTCTCATCTTGGAGGCAAGCCTTTCAAAGGCTCAGAGTCTGTTCTTGAGGTCCAGGCATGGTTTTGTACATGCGAGCGTATCTTTACTCTCATGGATCTTTCCGACCATCACCGAGTTCTTGTAGCATCGAGTATGTTGCAAGAGCATGCACTTGATTGGTATGAGCTTCTTATTGCTGAGCTTGATGAGTCTACTCTTACTTGGATCCAGTTTAGGGAGCGATTCAAACTTAAGTTTGTTCCCAAGTTCGAGAAAGCCCTCTTAGCTCGTCGCTTCCTTGAGTTGAAGTAAGGAAAGTCTTCAGTTTTCGAGTATGTTTCTTCATTCGAGGCCTTGTCTAAGTACGATCTCGAGTATATTAGCACTTCTTATAAGAAGAATCTTAAGTTTGTTTCTGGCCTCAAGAAATATTTGAAGAAATCTTTGATGCTTCAGCTTAAGCTTTCATTTGAGGAGTTGGTTGACTCGGCGCTTTACCTTGAAGCAGTCGAGAAGGAGAGAGATAGTAGTGATGAGACTGAGGTTCGTAAGAACCCCAACAAGAAGAAGTATCTGTTTTAGAAGTCCAAGTCCTTTCCTCATAACAAAAAGAAGAAGTCTGTTGGTTCTATCTCTCACCCCAGTGGAGCACCTCCTAGTCAGAAAGGGTGTTTCAATTGTGGCTCTTATGATCATTTGATTCGATATTGTCCCAAGCCTCTCATATGTCGTTATTGCAAGAAAGAGGGACATCGGGTTTCATCTTGTCCCATTGCTCCTAGTAATGCTAAGTCAGGCAAGCTTAATGTGGTGGATGCTTCTGGTGGTTCTTCTCAGCCCAGAGGTACTTCTCCTTCTATTCTTGAAGGTTCTATATTATTTCGCGATCGTTCTATTCTAGTTCTCTTCGATACGGGTGCATCACATTCATTCGTATCTAAGGAACTTATTGATGCTATACCGTTGGATGTTTCTTTCCTTGTTACTTCTTTGAGGATTGCGCCTATTGGGGGATCCGCAACAATTAGCATGCTTTGTAGTGATGTTGAGATTATTCTTTGTGGGTTTTCTTTCCATGAAAATATGCACGTTATTCACTATCTTGGATTTGATATGATTTTGGGGATGGATTGGCTTGCATGTTATCAAGCCCGAATCTTATGTTCTGAAGGGATCCTATATCTTAGGCATCCTGTCGGCTAATCAGCTATCTCTTGTTCTTCGGAATGTTGATGATAATTCCGAAGCATCCTTATTTGCTCTTGAGTCTCAAGATGATGGTGATGTATCTCGAATTCCAATCGTTTGTGATTTTGCTGATGTATTTGAGCCTGTTTCGGGTTTGTCAGCCAAGCGGGCAATTGAGTTCCGTATTGACCTCATTCCTGGTGCTCAGCCTATTAGTCGTCCTCCCACGAGGATGTCTACTAAGGAAAATGAGGAACTCAAAAAGCAATTGTTGGAGCTTAAAGCCAAGCAATTCATTCAGTCCAGTTCTTCACCTTGGGGTGCCGCAGTTGTCTTTGTTAAGAAATCTGATGGTACTCTTAGGCTTTGCATTGATTACCACAAGCTTAATTAGTTAACCATTACGAATAAGTATCCATTGCCCAGGATCGGTGACATGTTTGATCAATTGAGTGGTGCTAAGGTCTTTACTCAGCTTGACCTTGCATCGGTTTTCATCAGTTACGAGTTGCGGAGAACAACATTCCTTTTACCGCATTCTGCACTCGTTATGGTTCTTATGAGTGGCTCATTATGCCATTCGGTTTGACGAACGCTCCAGCTTATTTCATCGATCTTATGAATCGAGTATTCCGGGAATATCTCGATAAGTTCATCCTTGTATTCATTGATGATATTCTTATCTATCCTAAGTCCGAAGCCGATCACGCTCATCATTTGAGGATTGTTTTGAATACTCTTCGTCAGCATCAACTTAAAGCCAAATTCTCCAAGTCCCACTTTTAGGAGAATGAGGTGAAGTTCTTTAGCCATGTTGTATCTTCTGATGGTATTTATGTTGATCCATCGAAGATAGAAGCCATTCAGAATTGGAAAAGGCCAGAGAATATTTCTAAGATTCGTAGTTTTCTTGGATTGGCAAGTTATTACCGTCGGTTCATCAAGGATTTCTCCCGCATTGTTCTTCCTCTCACTAGCCTTAAAAGAAAAGGTGTTCGATTTGTTTGGTCTAATAAGTGTGAAGCTTCTTTTCAGAAATTGAAAGAACTTCTCACTAATGCTCCTATCCTTGTGGTTCCCAAAGGGAATCAAGATCTTGTTGTCTACACCGATGCTATTAGATGTGGTCTCACTGCCATGCTTATGCAGAGAGATCGGGTAGTTGTTTATGCTTCTAGGCAATTGAGTTCGAATGAAGTTCGCTATGCCACCAACAACTTAGAGTTAGCCGCAATAGTCTTTGCCTTAAAGATTTGGCGCCATTATTTATTAGGCGAGCGCTTCATTCTTTATACCGACCATAAATCGTTAAAATATCTATTTACCCAGAAAGAGCTTAACATGTGGCAACAGCGTCTGCTCGAGTTCCTAGCCTATTATGATTTTGATATCCAGTACACTCCTGGAAAGGGGAACCGAGTTGCAGATGCGCTAAGTCGCAAGCACTCAGCTGTTGTTTCTATAATGATAGCCGAGTGGGATATGTTAGAGACCTTATCTCTTTGTGATATTCGTGATCGTGATCGTGCTCCAGCTTCAGATTCTCCTATCTTATTATATAGTATGGAAGCTCGTCTTAGCTTATTGGATCGTATTGCCGATGCTCAGCGGCAAGATCCAGATATTGTGTGTCTTATTTAGCTATGTAAGTCTGAATCCCATGATGATGAGCTGAGGGATTTCAGCATTGATATTCATGGTTGTCTTCGTAAGAAGAATCGATTGATTATGCCCTGTGTTTCTGATCTTAGGCGGGACATTCTTCTTGATTATCACCGTTCTAAGTATACTATTCATTCCGACAGTAGCAAGACGTATGCCAATATGAGACGCTTGTATTATTGGGAAGGCATGAAGCGTGATGTTGTGAGTTATGTGAGTAATTGCATGACTTGCCAACTTATTAAAGCCGAACATCAACGTCCCAGTGGTCTTCTCTAGGCTCTTGAGGTCCCGTTGTGGAAATGGGATCAAATCTCTATGGACTTTATTGATGGCCTACCTCGTTCGAGATCAGGCCATAACAGTGTTTGGGTTATCATGGATCGCTTGACTAAATCTTCTCATTTCGTTCCTATTAAATCTAATAGGACAGCTTCTCATCTGTCTAAGCTATATATTAAGGAGATCGTGAGACTTCACGGTGTTCCTAGTTTGATCGTTTGTGATAGAGATCCACGTTTCACTAGTAATTTCTCGTAGCGTCTTCAGAAAGCTTTGAGCACAAAGCTTAACTTTAGCATAGCTTATCATCCGCAGTCTGATGGACAAACTGAACGGGTGAATCATATACTCGAGGATCTACTTCATGCATGCATTCTTCATTTTGGTGGTAGTTGGGAAGACCATCTACTACTTGTTGAGTTCTCTTATAACAACAGTTTTCAGTCCAGTATCGGTATGGCTCCTATCGAAGCCCTTTACGAAATGCCATGTCGATCACCTTCTTGTTGGTTGGAATCCGGGGAGAAGTTGATTTTAGGCCTCGATCCTATTCGTGAAGCTTCAGAGAAGATAGAACTTATTCGTCAGAGAATGAAAGAGGCATAGAGTCATCATAAATCCGTAGGAGGCCTCTTGAATTCTCTATTGGTGATCTTGTTTATATTCGGGTATCTCCCTTGAATGGGGTAATGCATTTCAGTAGGACCGGGAAATTGGCTCCTCGATTCATAGGACCATTTCCTATTATTGAGTGTATTGGTCCAGTTGCTTATAGAGTATCACTTCCGACTCATTTATCTGGTATTCATGACGTGTTTCGTGTCTCTCAGCTTCGGAAGTGCCTTCGTGATTCAGATTCTGCTATGGATTTTCTTTCTTTCTTTTGATGCTAGTCATCTTTTGTGTAGTCTTGTTGATTTTGTGAAATCTAATATGTACTTATTATTTTTGACTAGATGTATGTATTGTGGTCAATGTACCACCACTGTTGTATCACTATGTAGTGTACTATGATGTATTTGTAGATATGTATATATGTGTGTGACTGTTGTTCTATGATCTGTTGTATTTGTTGTTATTATATATTATTCTAATGGATCCATTAGCCACCGTAGATTTGTGTTAAATATTTATTGATTATGTCGATCCACTTGAGAAAGGTAAAAGAAGAAAAAGTTAGAGAACCCAATCGACGTATTCAATACTTGTTTAAGACAAGTCTTACGGATGGTCGCTCCTAACTAGCCCTATTCTCTACATTAACAGACAGTATTACTCCATAATGCTCTTTGCTAATGTAGGTCTCGGGGTAGGGCGTCACAGTATAAGTGGGATTCTGGGGATTTGCAACAGCTGGTGGTACGTTCTGATCAACCTATTGTAAACTAGCGTCGTCGTTGCCTTCAATAGGAACACGAGAAGTAGACGTAGTTCCTCAAGCCATTTCTATCAGCTTCCACCTAGAACTTTTCCCAATCAGAGTCGAAATAGAAACTTTATAGGGTAGAAATTCAGATCTTATCTCGTGGATAATGGAATCCACTAGTAGATGGTGAGATCCAATGAAGCTGAGAAGTGAGATTCTCAGTGAAAGCACCAAAATGTTTGCACCAAAATTGATCACAAACACCCAATAGAGTTTTGTTGGGAAATAAATGAAGGAATCCAAACGAAAATAGAGGAGACAAGCAATTAAATAATAGAAAATAAGAAAAAATAAGAACACAACAACTTATAGTGGTTCAGAAATGAAAGCCTACGTCCACTTTGGAGAAATTGCTTTATTAATGATTTTGAATTCTGAGTACAAGAGGTATCAGATCGGAATCCGTGAATACAATGGAGTACAAAGAAAACAACAATGGAAAGATCCCATAAATGAACTATGAAGCCTTTATTTATAGGGGGAGACGACCAAATATCTTCCTAAAAATCGCCAACGGAATCTCCAGATGCAGACGAGGTCACATGGGCGATCGTCAGGCCCAAATCCCAAGGAATAGGGATTGGCCCCGATCCCTCCTAATGGCCACATGGGGTCTCGCGATCCCTTTTGTGGGTCCCCCATCATGTTAACTCCATGTCACAAAAGTATTTGCATATTTGACTTCTGGTTGTTGAGATATCGGTCAATCTCCGTTGAGTTGAACTGCTAAGCTGATACAACCCGATCCTTTGTATAGTGGTAGGGATCATACCCGATCCCTAGCCTAGTTATGACTATAATCCATGTTTAGAATGTGCTATAGGGTTCATTTCTTGGTTTTACTTGATCATTACTTCATATTTCCATCTATGCTTGAACTTTGGACTCTGTCATCACCTCAATGAACTACTTTCTCTGTCTATCATCGAGTGTAACTTGTCCGGTCAGCCTGGATAAATAGCCGGGTCAAAAAGTCGTATAACATAAACATTTTAATATGGTACCTATGTAACAACCCGCCATTTCAACCATCAAAAGTCGACACCGAATATATCCACGTTTTTCAAATGCCAAACATCCAATCGTCGAAAAGGCAGATTGTTCGGGTAAAATAAAAAACAGAATAGAGAATAGGGAAAACATAATCTCACAGCGGAAACGACAACGTATAATATAACAAAGATAGTATAAACTACCACTCCAAAATACAGAATACTCTAGAGTTAAAGTGAACCTTATTAGTTGGATAGTTATAAAATCTCGAATTTACAATTAATGATAGGTATACAATATAATATAGCAGAAAATAAAACACTACGATAGGTGAATATCCAACTCTTCTCCGAGAACTCCATATCACCAAAGCTAACAAAGGAAAATACTCGGTCTGACCTAAGCATTATAATAAAATAACACCCGGATCAGTCTGGAAAACCAGCATGAGAAGAATCAAGTAATGTTGGGAATACATAATAATTCTACGAGACCATGCCACTAAACGTGAAACGGTTTTAATCTCACAAGAACAACATTCATAGATGAAGAAATAGAAAATAAATATGAACAAAAATCCAAACAATAATAAATGAGCATAGACAAGATAAAAATCCAAACTTAAAGGATGGACACAAATAATTAAAGATCGAGAATGGCACAAGAAACTTCTCGATGCAATTAAGAAAAACAATTCAAAGATTTGAATCAAAGAAAGGAAAGGAAATTTTCCAACAAATGACTAGGATGGTGCGCCCCCCTTACCGAAAGTATACCTCTAGAAGTATACTTAAGAACGTCATATACTCTGTGACACCTCTCAAACATGTCCAACCCGGACCCTGCCAACCATACCAAGAATCTGTGCATTTCACATCTCAATGCGTGAAACCGAATCCAATCTAGAGTGGATGTGAAATTACCTTAATAGGAGCAACCCCATATAGCTTGGCTTCAACTCGCTCTTATGGTTTAGTCATTTTCAACAAAGGATAACAAAGCTCAAAAGAGCAATAAATCATCTTGAATAGACAAAATACAAAAAAGAAAGCAAAACCAAAGTGGTATTCAGTAATTCAGCTATCGAGAATGATAAAATGGTTGTTCACACTTGCGCTTGATTTTGACATCACAATACTTTTAAAGTCACTTTAAAAACACTCTATAAAATATTCTTTTAAAAGGGAAAATTATATTTTCTAAGTGTATTAAAACCAAGATCAAAACAAATGTCAAAACATTATTTATAATAAACCCAAAACTATTTACACTTAGCGTTATTTTGAAACAATTCCTTTTAAAAATATCTGTTCATTTATAAACAATAATATATAAATTTCTTCAACATTTATTATCCTAAAAGATAATAAATCAATTAAATTAATTTTATAAATTAAATCAAATATTAATTTATCCCGAAGGATAAATTATAATACCGTTTTTATTACTTCAACGCTACATTAACTTTTCCCATTAAAAATAAACCAAATTTAAAATCTTTTTTTATAAATTTAAACCAACATTTATTATCCTAAAAGATAATGAATCAAATTTAAAATTCTTTTGAATTTAAAAATGATATTAATTATCCCGAAAGGTAATTTATCGAATTAATTTGTTTTAGTAAACTAATCAATTGTCAATATTAAAATAGTTAATTATCTTTAAAACACTTTTTATTTAATCGGTAAATTAACTTAAAAACCTTTATTGAATCAGCTAATTAACTTTAAAATCCTAAATCGGTTAATTCACTTTAAAACACTTTTATTTAATTAGTTAATTTACTTTAAAACACCTTTAGTAAATTAATTAATTAACTTCAAATATCATTAGTTAAAACAATAATTAAATTCAAATAACATTTAATTGAAATTATTAATTAAATCCAAATATCATTAACTTGATGGATTAACTAAATTAAAATATCATTAATCAAAATGATTAATTAATTCAAATCTCATTAATCGAAATGATTAATTAATTTTAAAAAATCAACAATTAGAACAATTTATTAAATTCAAATAATTGTTAACTGAAACGATTAGTAAAATTAAAATATCATCTATTAAAGTGATCAATGAATTTTAAACATCTAATTTTGTGAAATACAATCCCAAGTTCAACACAGACAAAGGGTTTAGGAGATGATATTGAATAAATGACGGTATAGCGAAAATTGCTATAACGACACTTAAACAATTTAAATAGAATATCATGATTGATTTCAACTAAACATCAATATAAGCAGCATAAGGAAATAAATAAATTATTATTGGTTAGAAACCTCTTAGGGTCTCTCTATAAATATTCCCTGCTAAACAATGGTAACAGATAATAAATATAATCATATGGGTTCACAATAATTAAGTTAATAGTCATCCATTTTCCAAAATAGGATTTCAACCAAACAATCAATCAAATAACAACAACAATATCTAAACTATCAACCAAGCATTCAATAACAAGTTTATAAAATCATAGATATTATATAGCTAATTTAAAGGTGAGTAAACTCATCAAAATTCAGTTATTATTGTAGCGTTCTGGTTCCGACTAAAATCGAACAGTGTTCGTTTAATCTTGAAATTCTACAAGCTCCAGTTCCTACCAATCCAATTCTATTGCGAAGAATCGTTGATACAATTCTATCGTGACTAACCGCGTCTGAATCTGACCACGTATGAAATATATATCTAGTTTACCAGATTTTGAATCAATTAAAATAATTAATTAACTAATCCATAATTAATTACCCTAATCTCTTCACTAATCTATCACTAAACAAACCCAGCCGCACTTATCAACTCTGACCGACTCTACGACGCCGCCACCGCCATCCTCTTTACGCCGCCTAAGCAAAACATCCGATCGCCGCCATCCTCTTTAGTATTCATTAATTTAAACAGCGTTCGCCTAAGAAAACATCCGATCGTCACTTAGAAGATTATTTTGAATTACCACAAAACCAATCAAGATGCTTTCCTCCGAGTTACCCTAAAGAAAATGCATTCATTTAAAATTTTAGTTCCAAAATATTTTTAATCATAAACACTCCCAAGTGATGTTACTGTTATTTTTTTCGAAATCTCTTTAAAATTATTTTCAAACAAACTCGTAGATTTATTTAAAAATCCTTTTTAAAACACATTTTATAAACCAAATTTATATAAAATTGCCTTTATATAAAATCATTTCATATTATAATAACTCTTCTTTATTATAGTAAAATTATCTCAAATAGTTATTCTCTAAATGTGTTATCCTACCATTTAGATTGTATTAAACAACTTTTATTAAAAGTTTCACCTTTAATTCAACATTCTTAAAAGTTAATTTTTAACTTAAAATTTTCTCCAAACACCTTGTAGTCAAATTGTGAAATTTAATTCACAAAGGGTTCGTATAATGTACTTACAATTATTAAACAATAGTCAATGCTCCAAAACTACCCAAGCACAAAAAATCAAACTATAATGACAATAAATTAATATTACCATTTTTAAACAAACACACCATAATAACTATATCAGTTTTGAAAATTGTTCCTATATATATATATAATATAATCCTAAGCAAGATATTTCATTCGCCAAATATTCAAAAATCAATATTGTGTTCGTTTGCCTTATTCAAGCGTTTAGAAATCCCTATCGACGCCGTGGCATCCCACATCTCGATCAAAATTCATAAACAACCCAATAGACCAAATAAAACAATAAGTTTTTACCGCATTAACAAATACGCACCCATATATATTACTCTCAAACTCATTTTAGGGTGTCACTTACCTATCTCTAATGAGTCATACCCTACCAAAGCCATGGTTCTCGCTTAACCTTTAGCTTTGATACCAAATGTAACGACTTGCCTTTTTGACCATTGAAAGTCACACCGAATACATCCATGATATTCAAATGTTGAACATCCAATCGTCAAAAAGAAAAATTGTTAGGGTAAAATAAAAAGAAAAGAATAGAGAACAAGGAAAATAGAATCTCACAGCAGAAACAACAATATATAATATAACAAAGACAGTGTAAACTGCCACTCCAAAATACAGAGTACATCAGTGTGAAAAACTAACCTTATTAGCTGGATAATTATAAAATCCTGACCTTACAATTGCTGATAGGTATACAATATAATATAGAAGAAAATAAAACACTATGGTAGGTGAACATACAACTCTTCTCCATGAACTCAATATCACCAAAGCCAACCTAGGAAAATACTCGGTCTGACCCGACCATTATAATAAAATAACACCCGGATCAGTCTGGAAAACCATCTTGAGAAAACTCAAGTAATGTGGTGAACATATAATAATTCTGTGAGACCACGCCGCTAAACACGGAATGGGTTTTTACCTCACAAGCACAATATTGATAAATGAAGAAATGGTAAACAAATCATAACAGCAATCTAAACAATAACAAATGAGCATAGACAAGATAAAAAGCCAAACTTAAAAGATGGACACAAACAATTAAACATCGAGAATGGCACAAAACACTTCTCAATGAAATTAAGGAACACAATTCAAAGATTTGAATTTTAAAAGGAAGGAAATGCAATTTTCCAACAAATGACTAGGAGGGTACACCTCCCTTACCGAAAGTATACCTAAGAATTATACTTGAGAGGGTCATATACTTTATGACACCTCCTGGACACGTCCAAGCCGGACCCCGCCAACTATACCGAGAATCCGAGCATTTCACATTTTAATGCGCAAAACTGAATCCAATCTAGAGTAGATTTGAAAATACCCTAATGGGAGCAACCCTACAAAGCTCAAAAGAGCAACAAATCGTCTTAAATAGACGAAACGCAAAGAAGAAAGTATAATCAAAGTCGGTAGTCGATAAATCAACTATCGGGAATGATAAAATGGTTGTTCACACCTGCGCTTGATTTTCACATCACAATACTTTTAAAGACACTTTAAAAACACTCTTTAAAATATTCTTTTAAAAGGTAAAATTATATTTCTAAGTGTATTAAAACCAAGATCAAAACAAATGCCAAAACATTGTTTATTATAGGCCTAAAACTATTTACACTAAGCTTTATTTTAAAACAATTCCTTTTAAAAAGATTTTTCATTTATGAACTATTATATATAAATTTCTTCAACATTTATTATCCCAATAGATAATAAATCAAAAAAATTACTTTCATAAATTAAATCAAATGTAATTTATCCCGAAGGATAATTTATAATCCGGTTTTATTACTTCAAAACCAAATTAATATTTCCCAAAGAAAATAAATCGAATTTAAAATCCTTTTAATGAATTTAAACCAACATTAATTATCTGAAAGATAATAAATCAAATTTGTAATCTCTTTTAAATTTAAAAACAATATTAATTACCCCAAAAAATAATTTATCAAATTTAAAATTTCTTTTAATAAATAAATCAGTTATCTTTGATAAAACAATTAATTATTATTAAAACACTTTTTATTTAGTCAATAAATTAACTTTAAAACCTTTATTGAATCAGCTTATTAACTTTAAAATCCTAAACCAGTTAATTCACTTTAAAACATTTTTATTTCATAAATTAATTTACATTAAAATCCTAAACAAGTTAATTCACTTTAAAACACTTTTACTTAATAAATTAATTTACTTTAAAACACCATTAGTAAATCAAATAATTAACTTTAAATATCATTAGTTAAAATGATTAATTAAATTCAAACACCATTTAATTGAAATTATTAATTAAATCCAAATATCATTAACTGGATAGATTAACTAAATTAAAATATGATTAATCAAATGATTAATTAAATTCAAATCTCATTAATTAAAATGATTAAGTAATTTGAAGCAACATAAATCAGAACAATTTATTAAATTCAGATAATGGTTAATTAAAATGATTAATTAAATTAAAATATCATCAACTAAAATGATTAATGAATTTTAAACATCTAATTTTGTGAAAATACAAGCTCAAGTTCAATACACACAAAGGGTTTAGGAGATGATATTCAATGAATGATGGTATGGAGAAAATTGCTATAACGACACTTAAAACAATTTAAATAGAATATCATAATTAATTTCAGCTAAACATCAATATAAGCAGCATAAGGAAATAAATAATTATTATTGGCGAGAAACCCCTTACGAACTCTCTATAAATATTCCCTTCAGAACAATGGTTATAGATAATATATATAATCATATGGGTTTACAACGATTAAGTTAAAATGTCATCCATTTCCAGAACAGGATTTCAACTAAACAATCAATCAAACAACAACAATAATATCTAAACTATCAACCAAGTATTCAACAATAAATTTATAGCATCACACATATTATATAGCTAATTTAATGGTGAGTAAACTAACCAAAATTCTGGCTATCATCGAAGTGTTCTGGTTTCGACTAGCTTGAAATTCTACAAGCTCCAATTCCTACCAACCTAATTCTATTGCAAAGATATCATTGATACGAGTCTAACACGACTGACCGAAACTGAATCTGACCACGTATGAATAAATATATAGTTTACAAGATTTTGAATTAATTAAAATAATTAATTAACTAATCCATAATTAATTACCCTAATCTATCACTAAACAAACCTAGCCACACTTATCAACTCCGACTAACTCCATGACGCAACCGCCGCCATCCTCATTACGCCACCGCATACTACCAGAAGGAGCCCCAACCGTAAGAAACACCTCGACACCTGAATCACCTCCTACCGTCGATGCTTGCCCAAGATCTAACCCAAAACGAATGCCTCTGTTCAACCATGATTTCCCGCCACTGCAGGTGGACTTAGGCCACCAGTCTTCACCGGGAGGTAGCCCTCAACAACCCGGATAAATTCCCTTCACGGTTGCCGCCCAAAGATCAACGACGACGTTGTAAATCTCAGCCCTAGCTATGCCATTTATAGGCGATTTCCAGCCAGCCCAATTCGTTGATCGATAATCCCTCGGTCACATCACTCAACACACCACCATGTACATTTTCTTAGTTGGGAGCTAAGCCTAATTTGGCCCCTAGCGGCATCGATCATCTATGGCCAGTAGATGAGGTTATTTAGGGTTACAGCTTGGGCCAAATGAGAGAGGGTGGGTATCCTTATATAGGCTTCTCTAACCGGCACTATTCACGCCAAAATTTTACGAACTCCGATCGAGGCATGCTTATTGGCATTCCTAGATAAATACCCCTATTCTGAACTCAATGGAACAGTTATCGGGACCTAATTCAATCATATACATAAGCTAGCTTTTTAAATCAAATTATATTCTTTTAATTCTCTAAAATCATTTGCTAAATGTTTTGAGCTCGCTCGGTCATAAGGTACATCTGATCGTCATGAAACTCGTTGGCGTATAACAATTTATTATTCCGGATCTAATGGCACTAGTTTTATAAAAATCCAAGACAGTCCCCCAGAATGATAATTTCACACATTTAAGTCATTTTACAATTTTCGATCACGTTATCGATATTTATCTAAAAAATTTATTATTGTAAATAAATTTACGAAATGAGTTCACCGGTATTATTTATTAATTAAAAGGATTTAAATAAGCTTATTAAATCTAATTAATTAATATATAATTAAAAATTAAAATATTTAAATAATCCCATATTTGAATAAAAGTTATTATGTGACGACCCGCCCTTCTCCGCCCTCGAAAATCGACACAAAATACTCAACAGTATAATATGCCAACGATCGAATGCCGGAAAAGACAGATTGTAGAAGAATAAGAAAGTATATAGAAGAAGAAAGAACTAAACAAATCAGAACCTCACAATCGCAGCGGATAAAATATAATATATAGAACAGATCTTTACACAAATGAAAACTATATCTTTTTATATACAATACATCATCAGAGTCCATCACAACACAATCAACAGTAATCAGATACATGACTAACAACAATCATAGCAGCGGAATATAAACAAGTACGAATAATACGCCTCGACTCTAGCTCCTCTTCTGCTCCATAGCAACCTATCCTGAAAATATACTCGGTCTGACCCGAGCATTATAATAAAATAACACCCGAGTCAGTCTGGAATACCAGCGCATCATAAATACACCCAATTGATTATTAAAGTTTTTTAAAATCCTTTGAAAACAAAAGCATCTCGTAAGACCACGCCACAAATAAACATGTCGGGTTTTTACCTTACGATAGCTAAAACACTTTTTATAGCAATCCTCTGATATTATAATAGTGTCTAGATACAAATACTTATTAAAATAGCTGAAATTGTTACATGATTAAATTCCAGCATACTAGGTATACAAACAAATACCGTACAAGGCATGTAGGGATAATGGATTTCCAACGAATGACTAGGCACTGGGGTACCACCTGTCACAGTACGTGGCCTAGATCACAGTACCGAGGAGTACGCCCGCTCCCCTTCAACACAAGGCCGGAATCATCCCTTACTGGATAATTCCAAGTAAAATCACCCCACGGTTGTGATCAGCAACCGCACCACTAAGCCGAAATAAAAGGGACATCTAGACAGGGATGACCTTACTCTCAAGTGGGGTCTACCCACGAAGCCTTGCTACATATCCCCTGATTTTCAGTCATTCCCGGTTGATGAGGCTCGAGGCTTAGCGTTACCTTTATAGCACATATCCCTTAGAATGCCCATCGTCCACCTGACGATGTCACGAAAGCATTCGTCCATACAAGTCCGTCCCGGGTCCGAACGGAACCGAAGGCACTACTCCTACTACATCCATTTTGGAAATATCCTCAGGATTAGTAGCGACTAGCCCTTACACTTCACTGCTCCATCTTCGACTCCGAACACGTTACACGAAACGTACAAACCGGATCGAAGTGGTATTCGAGTCTCCAGAGCTAGAATCCCGGTATACGGAAACCCGATCCCGGTCTCTTCGAAACGATCAGCGCATTTGGCCAATATTGATAGTCGGTGATTTAACTATCAATTGATGTTCACAAACATCCATACACATCCATCTCGCAATAAATAATCTCCATATTATTTATTTGCCTCTAATATCTTTCAAAGATATATATTTCAAATTTTCAAAACTCGTTTGAAACAATTTCTCCAAACTCTTCCTTTACAAGGTAAATCTTTTACCCTTTATTCCCATCGGGAATAACCAAGTATAAAACAATTTGCATTTTAAACAGCTAAAATACTTTATACTGAAATATACTTTAAAATATGAAAATTACTTCTATTTATTTACTTAAAATATAAATTTAAAATATGTAAAAACTAGTTATTAACACATAAACTTTGATTTAAAGATAAGGGTCTTAGTTTAACTAAATTCAAAATAGCGTTATAAGAAGAAAAATACTAATTTTAACAACTTAAGCTAAAACCAACTTTTAAATAAATCCATTTGTAAAAAATATTTGCTAATATACTCCCAAATTATTACAGTATTAAAAATTATAAATTTATTTCTTAAAAATAACGATTTCTTAAAAATACTTTTTAAAACGATTTAAAACTTAACCTTTAGTTAAATAAAATCTTTTTATAAACATTTACTTGGTTTTCCCAGGGTAATACTTTCTATTTCAAACATTTCAAAATACTCTTTCATATAAATCCACTGATTTATTTCAAGTCAATTTATGTTTTACAACATAAATCCCCAATCCCATGCTTAACTATAACTCCTTCCAAAAATTCAATCACAATTTCTCATTCCCGGAAATTCATTTTAAAAAAATATAGGTTTAAATCATTTTTCAATAAATAAATTCGGAGAATTTTCAATGAAAAACCATATTTACAATTTTACTTAACCGAAATCCCAATGGAAAGGGCATTTCAAAATATTTCATTTACATTTAAAATTGCTAATTTAAGGCCGGAAGCTTCGTTACAACGCCTTTCAATTTTCCAGATAACACTATTTATTTTTAAAATAATTCATCGATATTTTAAACAATTCATACTTTCCATAGAATTTATTCCCACAAATTTATACTTCCCATCTATCCATTTTATAAACTTCCTGTTATATTTAAAATCCCAATTTGACCAATTTTACATTTTCCATCCAAACCTGATTTCCAATTCTATTCTTCGAAATTCTTAATTTAACAATTCATTTTATTTCGTAAAACCCAATTTAATCCATTTATAATTAAATTCTATAATTATAATTTATACAACAATTTCACGGTACAATTTAATTTCAGATTTATCAATCACAACATATAAACAGGTATCACTATCAATTATAAAATAATTGCTACATTATGAGGAATCCAGTTGGATCCCTCCAACCTGTTTTTCCCTGCATCCACAGATATTAGCACATCACAATATAAATATCAATCCAAACTGATAACAACAGTTATAATCAACCATTCACACATATATTTAAATATTAACTATTTAAAATGCCTAGCATCCAGATGTGAGTGAGAAAACTCACCTTGAATTTCGGCGAGCGTTCGAAATTTAAATTAAACCGGACGGTGTCCGATTTAACCCAAATTCCTACTTGCCCGGAATAATTCCGGAACTGCTCCGCTGCGAAGTGTTCATCTCTATGATTCCATCGCTTCCAGTTTCGTTTGAATCTGATATCATATGAACCCGATATGATTTTACAAAGTTTGAAATAAATTTAAAAACAAATTTCTTTCTTTTTTTTATATTACCCAAAAATATACGGCCCGCCTCCCTCCTTCTCATGCAAATACGAACAGAGAAAACGAACCCATCTTCGTCACTTAGGGTTCGTAGCCGCTACCACAACGCTCCGCTAGGGTACGATCGGTGACTGCCAATCTCTTCGTCTACGAGAACGCCACCTACGCCTGAAAGCTAGGCGAGCTCGGTCGCCTATATTCCTCTCATTTCAAGTACGAACGGCCGACGTTCGAGCTGCAGAATCCATCGATCCACCTCGCTAAAACTCATCTCACCCGTAGGATCTAAAGATCACTATCCCCTCTACAATTCTCTAGTTGAGAGTTTTCAACAATATTGACTAGATTTGGAGAAATTCGAGAATTAAATCTGGACGTTTTCGTCCATCGAATGCAAATGAGCGGCGGCCTGAGAATATAGCTAGGGTTTGATAAATATAAACGTGTATATATATTATTTAATATTAATTTAATCTCGTTCTTCAAATTTAACAACCTATGCAAACGAACTCCAATCCTCACGTTCCGACAGGCTATCCCGGGGTTTTTCCGCGTTCCGGACGCAATGGAAGAGGTTTTGTAAGCTAATTTGATCGTTTGCACGAGATACGAAATTAACCGACTGATTTAAAATTAAATCGGTTAAATCGATTTCGATGCGTTTCGAGCTGCCACGGTCACACGACAACTCCGATTGCTACGAAAATTGAAATCCGATAATAACTAACTATTACGGATCCAATGGAACTGGTTTCGTCGAATGCCGAGACTGCGCCCCGGAAGGCTATTTTAACTCGTCTATTGAATCAGACGATTTTCTGAAATTATCAAAAACACTTAAAAATTCACTTTTAAAATTTTATTAACTTAACAATAAATCATATAAAATTTATAATCACATTAAAAATCATTTTGGCTAATTTCCGACCAAAATCTGATTAAATTGCATTTTAATAATATTAAATTCATTTTTAAATTAATATAATATCCCAAATATTAATTTATCGACTTTTAAATTTATCTAAAATTCCCACAATATTATTTGTAACCAATTGAACTTAAAAATACACTTAAATACCATTTTTATAATCATTTACCCCAACTTCACCTTTTATCCCAATTTCGAATATTAAATTATTATTTTTCCATTAATCAAATTCAACCAAAATTGCTATAATTAAAATTTATATCTTATTTCATTGATTGAACCCGAATCCATTCATTTAAAAATCAACTAAGAATCCACATTAACATTTAAAACGAATTAAATGTTCAAATTCAATGGCTTAAAAATACGGGATGTTACATTCCTCCCCCCTTATAAAAATTTCGTCTCCGAAATTTGCTAATGTAGGAACATACTTCCCAACCCATTTACTTACTCAATTTGCTTAGCTAAAGTTTATATTCACTTTCCAAAATCCTTTAGCCCAATCCCAAACTCAATTGCTACCATTTACTCTAAAGCCTTTATTTTAACTTTATTTCAAAATAACTTTACTAGTTATTAAAAATTTTCCCAAAACCCCAAAAATTTTATAACTCCCAAAATTTCTGAAATTTTTTGGCAGAGTCTCCTTTGTATGGAGGAGCTTCTGCGATATCGCAGGATACACAAATATATATACATCGGCTCACACGGCCGGAAACCAAAATATATCACAATATATATCTCATTTCCCAATTATATTTGCGTAGGCGTACCTTTTAAGCAAATTTTAACAGCGAGCGGCTAAAATGACGCATATACGCGCTCCAACTCTCTCGAATGTCTTCCGTACCTGTACTAAACTCAACAAACTCATCAGTTTCCAAAGATATGAGCATTTTAGTAACATTTCCAATGTAAATGCAAGCCACACATATCCATT
Organism: Allium fistulosum; assembly: GCA_030737815.1. NCBI lineage: Eukaryota > Viridiplantae > Streptophyta > Magnoliopsida > Asparagales > Amaryllidaceae > Allium > Allium fistulosum. Next base: position 853,777,527 of record CM060905.1, read on the forward strand.
TCATAACCAAACCAAGCAAACCTCATTATTAACAATGTTAACCACCTTATAAACAATTTTACAATTTCAACATCATTTTAAATCCTCTTCACAAATTCAATCTTTATAGTTAAACAATGTTAACCATATTTTATCAACAATTCAAAGATTTCAACCACATTCAAATTACTTATTCAAGTCTACTACATTTTATTTCACTTGAATGCCTTAAATTCAAGTTTCGCTACATACAATCTATATTAATTATAAACAATCCATTTCTATTTCAATATGATTAACATATGCCTCTCTTACATTTTTAAATTTAACTTACATTCCAAATTTGATTTACAATCAAACTTCATTTTAAACTTGAAACATTTGCATTTCTTTTATAATCCATTTTCATTCATATGCAAACATTACTTATTAAAATGTCAATTCATTCCAATTTATTTTAAATCCATTCTATTTGCTACTTAAAACCAATTCACTTGCATTCATTTACAAAACTCTTTGAATTGGGTTCCCATTCATATCAATTTATTCACAATTCAATTTCAATTGCTTTTTAAACACTCAATTGCAAATACATGCAAATTTCCAGGTCATTCAAGCAAAACAATTGCCACTTAAGCTTATAACCATTTAAAATTAATTCCAATTTAGATTCATATTCATTTTATTCCATTTCGCATGGTTTACAATTCAAGCATGCTTATTCAATCGCTATCTTTAATTCAATTTTTTTTTCTTCTTTTTTTTTTTCACTTCAAGATTAACATTTTAGTTCAAATTATAGCATCTCAATAATCAATTAATACAATTACCCAAACATTTCCATTTTACTTGCTAACAAATTTCATTCAAGACCACATTATAAAGCTCAACCACAATTTTAATTCAGTTCGCTTAAGTTCTTTCACAATAGTTTTATTATCTTCTTATATCAATTTTATTTGATTCCCATTTGATTCCCATTAAATCAATTTCCAATTCATTTACAACTTAAATGCTCTTTGTTTACTTATCCAATCCATGTACGAATTTATTTATTAACAAGGAGACCATTTAAATTATTTCACTCATTTGAATTTCCTTTACAATTCAAACCATCACTATTATAAGCTTATTTCATTATTCATTCACACTCTCAACATTTATTATCAAAATTAAACCCCAATCCAAATCGGGCGTTTTATTTACCTTCACATTTTAATCAAACTATCAAAATTCTATTTATTGCAATACAAATTCCATTTAATTTAGCTTACACAAGATTTATTTCCAAACAATCATTTTGGATTTAATTGAGTAAGCATTTACTCCATTCAACATCATCTCAACTGAATTAAATTTCCATTAAACTCAATTCTTATCCCATTTTAATTCAAGGTTAACTAAATTATATTTGCATTTTCAATTTAATTCCTTTCCAGAATTTATTCAAGTTCATCTAAATTTTATTTAGCCCACCTGAATTTAAACCATTTCCTTTACTACTTTAAATAAGAATTTAATTACATTCATTCTTATTCATAACACAACAGAAATTTTAATATTCAGCTTAATTCCATCTTAGTCGAAGTTAAACCAAATTCAATTTAATCTTAATTCTCCATATCCAAGTTCAACTTATTTACTAACTTCAGTTCACTTACCCCTTTTATATTTTATAATTGTTTCACCTTACCTTGCATTCCATTTAAAATTAAGTTCGAATTCACCATTCCATTTATTATTTCCATTAATGAACTTCAATTTCACTTCTATTTAAGAGTTCAGATTGCCCATTTAAGTCCATTTCCATTTAATCACAACTTCAAATTATAACACTTAATAACTTAAGAATATGAAGTTATTTGCATAATTTTGAATTCACAAATTTTAGATTGGAGGTATAACACTTAATAGCTTATGGGTACCATTGGTTACACAATGACCCATAATTACAAAGTCATTTTACATTTCAGATTAACTCAAATCAATTAGATTTCAAATTCTAAATTTTATTTGACTAATCCCAAGTTAAATTCAAATCCCCATTCATTTTAATAATTTCATTTACTTCCATTTACCCAAATTAAATTTTAATTTCAGGATTAAAATTTCCATCCTTCCTTTCTCACTTAAATCAAATTTACTTTATAAGTTATATAGTTGAATCATTTCAACTTTCACATTTTTATTTCAAAATAGAATTCCCAGAATTCAATTTACCCGAATTTATTTCAAAACCAATTTGAAAAAAATCAACACATTTCTCTTTTGATATTCAAATCAAATACCAAATTCCAAAACAAACTGCTTTTACCAAACAATTTTTCTCTTTGAAATTGTGAAAACAACTTGTATATAAACAAGTATAACCAAATATCTTAACCAATCACCACGGAAGCAATCCATCACTTTAGAAACTCGAAAATGAATTCTAATGATGTGGCCAGCATCATCAGGATTATTTTCCAGCGACTGAAGTGAGTTCAATGCTTTCCACTTCCAAAATCCACCTCAAAACAATTTCTATTCAAAAATATTTTCCAAAATATACTCCATCATTGACTTTAAAACCTTTGGAAACATTTTAACATTCCCAAAATTTCAATCAGATTCAATTTAAAACCCTTCCCAAAATTTCCGGAACCAAAATTCTGGTTTAAATTAAAATTTAATTATACTTCTTCTTACTTAACCCATACTTAGTTAATTCTGTTTGGTTATAAACCATTTTAATATTTCAAATTCTCATTGGCTTAGAAATCATTTCAAATTTTAGATCATATTCTAATTTCTTATTTGATTATAGAAGAAACAACCAAACAAACATCCAATATATATAATAATTGAGAAAACCATTTCTTTTATATCAAAATATAGTTTTGGGTAAAATTATTTCATTTACCAAATTAAAACAATACTATGTCGGTCTATCTTGTTTAAGAGTTTAGAAACCCCTATCGATAAGGTTGTATTTCCCGCACCGACCAGAATTCATAAACACTCAACCGATAAGTCAACATAGTACAAAAACACTTTTATATCCACTAACAAGTACGCTCTCATAGCTATTATTACACTCAACTCATCATAGAGTACTATTGACTCTATTTAACATGAGAAATTTTCCCACCAAAGCCTAGGTTGTCGCCAACTTAAGCTCTGATACCACGTGTGACGACCCGCCCTTCTCCACCCTCGAAAATCGACACAAAATACTCAACAGTATAATATGCCAACAATCGAATGTCGGAAAAGACAGATTGTAGAAGAATAAGAAAGTAGATAGAAGAAGAAAGAACTAAACAAATCAGAACCTCACAATCGCAGCGGATAAAATATAATATATAGAACAGATCTTTACACAAATGAAAACTATATCTTTTTATATACAATACATCATCAGAGTCCATCACAACACAATCAACAGTAATCAGATACATGACTAACAACAATCATAGCAGCGGAATATAAACAAGTACGAATAATACGCCTCGACTCCAGCTCCTCTTCTGCTCCATAGCAACCTATCCTGAAAATATACTCGGTCTGACCCGAGCATTATAATAAAATAACACCCGAGTCAGTCTGGAATACCAGCGCATCATAAATACACCCAATTGATTATTAAAGTTTTTAAAAATCCTTTGAAAACAAAAGCATCTCGTAAGACCACGCCACAAATAAACATGTCGGGTTTTTACCTTACGATAGCTAAAACACTTTTTATAGCAATCCTCTGATATTATAATAGTGTCTAGATACAAATACTTATTAAAATAGCTGAAATTGTTACATGATTAAATTCCAGCATACTAGGTATACAAACAAATACCGTACAAGGCACGTAGGGAAAATGGATTTCCAACGAATGACTAGGCACTGGGGTACCACCTGTCACAGTACGTGGCCTAGATCACAGTACCGAGGAGTACGCCCGCTCCCCTGCAACACAAGGCCGGAATCATCCCTTACTGGATAATTCCAAGTAAAATCACCCCACGGTTGTGATCAGCAACCGCACCACTAAGCCGAAATAAAAGGGACATCTAGACAGGGATGACCTTACTCTCAAGTGGGGGCTACCCACGAAGCCTTGCTGCATATCCCCTGATTTTCAGTTATTCCCGGTTGATGAGGCTCGAGGCTTAGCGTTACCTTTATAGCACATATCCCTTAGAATGCCCATCGTCCACCTGACGATGTCACGAAAGCATTCGTCCATACAAGTCCGTCCCGGGTCCGAACGGAACCGAAGGCACTACTCCTACTACATCCATTTTGGAAATATCCTCAGGATTAGTAGCGACTAGCCCTTGCACTTCACTGCTCCATCTTCGACTCCGAACACGTTACACGAAACATACAAACCGGATCGAAGTGGTATTCGAGTCTCCAGAGCTAGAATCCCGGTATACGGAAACCCGATCCTGGTCTCTTCGAAACGATCAGCGCATTTGGCCAATATTGATAGTCGGTGATTTAACTATCAATTGATGTTCACAAACATCCATACACATCCATCTCACAATAAATAATCTCCATATTATTTATTTGCCTCTAATATCTTTCAAAGATATATATTTCAAATTTTCAAAACTCGTTTGAAACAATTTCTCCAAACTCTTCCTTTACAAGGTAAATCTTTTACCCTTTATTCCCATCGGGAATAACCAAGTATAAAACAATTTGCATTTTAAACAGCTAAAATACTTTATACTGAAATATACTTTAAAATATGAAAATTACTTCTATTTATTTACTCAAAATATAAATTTAAAATATGTAAAAACTAGTTATTAACACATAAACTTTGATTTAAAGATAAGGGTCTTAGTTTAACTAAATTCAAAATAGCGTTATAAGAAGAAAAATACTAATTTTAACAACTTAAGCTCAAACCAACTTTTAAATAAATCCATTTGTAAAAAATATTTGCTAATATACTCCCAAATTATTACAGTATTAAAAATTATAAATTTATTTCTTAAAAATAACGATTTCTTAAAAATACTTTTTAAAACGATTTAAAACTTAACCTTTAGTTAAATAAATTCTTTTTATAAACATTTACTTGGTTTTCCCAGGGTAATACTTTCTATTTCAAACATTTTAAAATACTCTTTCATATAAATCCACTGATTTATTTCAAGTCAATTTATGTTTTACAACATAAATCCCCAATCCCATGCTTAACTATAACTCCTTCCAAAAATTCAATCACAATTTCTCATTCCCGGAAATTCATTTTAAAAAAATATAGGTTTAAATCATTTTTCAATAAATAAATTCGGAGAATTTTCAATGAAAAACCATATTTACAATTTTACTTAACCGAAATCCCAATGGAAACGGCATTTCAAAATATTTCATTTACATTTAAAATTGCTAATTTAAGGCCGGAAGCTTCGTTACAACGCCTTTCAATTTTCCAGATAACACTATTTATTTTTAAAATAATTCATCGATATTTTAAACAATTCATACTTTCCATAGAATTTATTCCCACAAATTTATATTTCCCATCTATCCATTTTATAAACTTCCCGTTATATTTAAAATCCCAATTTGACCAATTTTACATTTTCCATCCAAACCTGATTTCCAATTCTATTCTTCGAAATTCTTAATTTAACAATTCATTTTATTTCGTAAAACCCAATTTAATCCATTTATAATTAAATTCTATAATTATAATTTATACAACAATTTCACGGTACAATTTAATTTCAGATTTATCAATCACAACATATAAACAGGTATCACTATCAATTATAAAATAATTGCTACATTATAAGGAATCCAGTTGGATCCCTCCAACCTGTTTTTCCCTGCATCCACAGATACTAGCACATCACAATATAAATATCAATCCAAACTGATAACAACAGTTATAATCAACCATTCACACAGATATTTAAATATTAACTATTTAAAATGCCTAGCATCCAGATGTGAGTGAGAAAACTCACCTTGAATTTCGGCGAGCGTTCGAAATTTAAACTAAACCGGACGGTGTCCGATTTAACCCAAATTCCTACTTGCCCGGAATAATTCCGGAACTGCTCCGCTGCGAAGTGTTCATCTCTACGATTCCATCGCTTCCAGTTTCGTTTGAATCTGATATCATATGAACCCAATATGATTTTACAAAGTTTGAAATAAATTTAAAAACAAATTTCTTTCTTTTTTTATATTACCCAAAAATATACGGCCCGCCTCCCTCCTTCTCACGCAAATACGAACAGAGAAAACGAACCCATCTTCGTCACTTAGGGTTCGTAGCCGCTACCACAACGCTCCGCTAGGGTACGATCGGCGACTGCCAATCTCTTCGTCTACGAGAACGCCACCTACGCCTGAAAGCTAGGCGAGCTCGGTCGCCTATATTCCTCTCATTTCAAGTACGAACGGCCGACGTTCGAGCTGCAGAATCCATCGATCCACCTCGCTAAAACTCATCTCACCCGTAGGATCTAAAGATCACTATCCCCTCTACAATTCTCTAGTTGAGAGTTTTCAACAATATTGACTATATTTGGAGAAATTCGAGAATTAAATCTGGACGTTTTCGTCCATCGAATGCAAATGAGCGGCGGCCTGAGAATATAGCTAGGGTTTGATAAATATAAACGTGTATATATATTATTTAATATTAATTTAATCTCGTTCTTCAAATTTAACAACCTATGCAAACGAACTCCAATCCTCACATTCCGACAGGCTATCCCGGGGTTTTTCCACGTTCCGGACGCAATGGAAGAGGTTTCGTAAGCTAATTTGATCGTTTGCACGAGATAGGAAATTAACCGACTGATTTAAAATTAAATCGGTTAAATCGATTTCGATGCGTTTCGAGCTACCATGGTCACACGACAACTCCGATTGCTACGAAAATTGAAATCCGATAATAACTAACTATTACGGATCCAATGGAACTGGTTTCGTCGAATGCCGAGACTGTGCCCCGGAAGGCTATTTTAACTCGTCTATTGAATCAGACGATTTTCTGAAATTATCAAAAACACTTAAAAATTCACTTTTAAAATTTTATTAACTTAACAATAAATCATATAAAATTTATAATCACATTAAAAATCATTTTGGCTCATTTCCGACCAAAATCTGATTAAATAGCATTTTAATAATATTAAATTCATTTTTAAATTAATATAATATCCCAAATATTAATTTATCGACTTTTAAATTTATCTAAAATTCCCACAATATTATTTGTAACCAATTGAACTTAAAAATACACTTAAATACCATTTTTATAATCATTTACCCCAACTTCACCTTTTATCCCAATTTCGAATATTAAATTATTATTTTTCCATTAATCAAATTCAACCAAAATTTCTATAATTAAAATTTATATCTTATTTCATTGATTGAACCCGAATCCATTCATTTCAAAATCAATTAAGAATCCACATTAACATTTAAAATGAATTAAATGTTCAAATTCAATGGCTTAAAAATACGGGATGTTACATATTAAATTCTAAAATCCAATTATTTAAATATTTAATACTTAAAATTAATTAAATATTTAAAATCCAATGAACAAAATTTCGGGTTGTTATAATCTATGTATATTGATTGGGATAATCACGACATCCTCTTTTACCAAACATAAAGGCTATGAAATCCTTCATCAAGAATTAAACCACCAAGCTTTAAAAAACTTTAACATAGGCACTTCTTTACCAACCAATAACATGATGTTTACTTATAGTAGTAGAAAAGTCCTATTACTTTAGTTTTCTTTCTTATAGACACATGCTCCCTCTGAATTTTGACTTAAACTAAACTATTTGATTTATCCTTTAAAATACAGGCTTAACCTTTAGATGCTCATTTGAGGTTATATCTCAAAATTCCACATGCTTTGTTAATTCTCCCAGTAACTTTGAGACATTTTAGCAATGGTGTGCCAACAGACACCATTATTATTTAGAATTTCTACTACATCACATCAGTGTTTCAAAACTCAAAGTCATATTGTGCAATAATTTTCAAGTAGAATTCAAATGAACTGAAGCATAGTAACTAGCAAACTTGGCTCATAATTCCAACATTTAAAAATGCCAAGGTCATTTCCCATTAACCTTGCTTATACAATTCCAACTACATTCTTGAAGACTCAATTATGTCCAATGGATCATACACTTTCGTATACAATTTCCAAAATAAATTTTATTAATGTACTTGCAATCCATTTCAAGTTTAAAGCATCATGCAATATGGCAGAGTTTATACTCTTTATGGCTTGTCGACAAATGAGGAGACTGTTATTACTAATAATATGATTGCGCGAAATCGATAAGAAACTCATATCTTCTCTTTAATGTGCGAGAATTCCTATTAGAAACTCATATCTATCGCATCTCCACTAATTTCTCTAGAAATAAATTTCTTAACCAAGAAGGTGGCATGTCTTGAAACAAGAAGTTTTTCTCAATGCGATGGAATAGGCATTCAAAATATTTTATAAACTACCTATAGAATTACATAAAATAGAAATGCCATGCTCATGAAATTTACGTTCATAATGTGGATCGAACAACTACATATCTTAAACTATTTAAGATGGGGTTTCTTCCCAATTCATATCTTATATGGAACCATAATCTCAACTTTAGATGAAACCATATATGCTTACTCTTAAGTATGTTTCCTTAATAAAATTTGTAACCTAATTTCACTTATTATCAATTTATACTTGTCTTATGGAGTCTGATTGCTGCTTATCGATACATTATTATGTAGCAAAGGGAGGAGCGATGCTAAGAGTGAATTGTATTCTCTTTTAGGTACCCTGGGAAGTCTTATAAAAGATACTCACCTATTTGATAAAATCAATTTGTTTTAATTATTTTGAATGATGCAATTTTATACTTCCATTTATATTCTATAAACTTATCATAGATATCTTACTTGTGTATCAAATACACATATTTGTATCTTAAAAATGAAGGAACTAGGCTTCCTAGATCGGTTGATGTTGGCTCAGTTTTTCAGCAGGCAGAGAGAAGGAGGTAAGGAAGTAGAGTTGGGTTATGACGTAGAAGGCAGAATTGCCGGACCAAACATTTGGTCCGGCATGCCGGACCAGATATTTGGTCTGGCACTCTCTGAAATGCAAGACCAAATGTTTGGTCCGGCCTGACATATCAAACACGGGACCAAAAATTTGGTCCGGTACATAGACATGCCGGACTAAATGTTTAGTCTGGAAAATAAGAAGCTCCAAGGCAAAACACCGAACCAGACATGGAAGAGCAACTAAGCAAAGAATGCACCTTGACCAAACGCCGAACCGGACCTTCTAGCCCAAAATGCCGAACTAGATTCGGGGAGTTATAATCTCAACCTCCACACTCCACAACTCCACTCTATAAATAGCAGAGCTCCTCAACAACAATAGGGACCGAATTTTTGAGAAAAGAGGGAAAACTCTGCTGAGACTTAACCACTCCAGCCGCTCTAAGTTTTTGCTCTTTCTAGTAAAACTTGTACTTATAATCAAATCGAAGAAGCATAATAAGATAGACAGTGGATGTAGGCACGTTCTGGCCGAACCACTATAAAATTATGTGTGATTTACTTCCTTTAGCTACTTTCCATCTCTGAACCTATGAACTATTCTGCGACTGCAAAACTATCTGCTAACGTATTGGAACATCAAAAACTTCATATCAGGCAACTTAAACGCAACTTAGTCAAATTCGAACTTAGAGGTGTTTGTTCAATTTTTGTGCAAACATTTTTGGTGCTTTCATTGAGAGGGTGGCGTAGAGAGCCAAACTCTTCTATCCAGTCTCCTTCCAGCCTTAACACATCATTAGAACATGGCTCCCTCTAGGTGAAACGCTGACAAGGGTAAGAACGCTGCCACTGCTAGTACACTCAATCCCATCCAAGAGGATCAAGAAAACCAGGCCACCCATTCTCAGCTTCCAGGTTCAGCTGTCACCCGAGAAGACCTAGATAGAGTTGTGAATGAGATGACTGACCGCTTCACTGCCCAACAAAAATCTTTAGTGGACCATCTCATGACACGCTTGAGAGGCACGGAGGAATCCACCCACAACATAGAATATCGAGGTGAATCTCAATCTAGAGAGTCTCGCAGATGAAACAGATCCCCTACGAACGAGGAATTCAATCAAGAAGGTACAAGAACTCGAAACCGAGCTAGGACTCAGCCCGAAGCTGGTCTTGAAAGATCACCAAGAGCTAGGCCCAGCCAAGGGGGTACTAGGCAAGGACTGGCTGTGACTAACCCTGTCATGCTTCGAGCCAACCATCACCAATCCAACCTCAACAAAGGTTCCAGACGTCATCAGCATCAAAAGGAAGCCCCCACTTCTCCCAGGGCTACCCCATCATCCGAGGAAAGGATGACACGCCTCTTCAGGGAGTATCTCAGGCCCAAACAACTCGAAAGAGGGGTGGGAGCAAGGGTGCCCATCCCATTCACCAGGGACATAGAAGCAACCACCACTCCTCGGGAATGGAAGATGCCCACCATGGATCCCTACAAAGGCACATCCGACCCAATCACCCACTTACAATGCTACACCCAACACATGCTCATGAATGGAGCAACAGAGGGTGTGCTGTGTAAATGTTTCCCGCTATTCCTGTCAGACTTAGTGACCATATGGTTTTGTCGCCTGCCTCATGTCTCTATTAGCTCTTGCGAAATGTTGAAGGAAAGATTCATAAGTCCATTCCAAATCCATGTGGAATAGCCCAAGGATGCCTATTCCCTATCAAACGTAAAACAAAAAGCCGGAGAACCACTGCAGTAATATCTTACCCGCTTTAACGCTGTCGCGGTAGCAGTGCAAGACGCCGATGAGAGGCTTACACTTATGGCGCTGTGCGGAGGCGTCCACCCGGATTCAAAACTCGCGAGATGATTGACGAAGGAAAAGCCTCTAACTCTTCCGGATTTCTTTCATGAAGCTGGAAAATACATGAGATTGGAGGACGCGGCGACCCACCGACATAGCGAGCAACCCGCAAAGGCTTCTAGCATCCAAGGAAACATGGGAGCTTCACCCCAAGAGGAGGGGAATAAGAAGAACAGTGAAGTAAAAGGTGGCCACCAAGGCAACTCTGGAAATGAAAAAGGAAATAAGCGACGATACCAACCCGTACCAAGATTCGATTCTTACACGCCGTTGAACGACACTGTGGAGAACATTTACATAACTACTCAACACGAGTTGAAATACAAACGCCTCCATACAAAAAAGAGTCAAAAGCCGCAATTAGAACAGGATAATATTGTCGCTTCCATGAATCTCATGGGCATAACACCGAAGAATGCCGCCACTTGCGAGATCTCATTGAGGAATATATCCAAAAAAGAAACTAGAACGATATGTGAAGAAAGGACACAACTCTCCTGCTCCGACCCACGAAGGCTCTGGGCAACCCCCGCAAGGGAATAATAAGGAAGGAACAAGTGGGAGCCGCTCCAGCCAAGAAAAGATAACTATCCACACCATATCTGAAGGCCCTCATAGAGCTGATGGAAGTTGGGCAGAAATGGAGAGGTATAGAAAATCCTTAAAAGATAGGGAAGGATACGTTCATTCCATAATTAAAGACATCGCGAAACGGAGAGAAAGAATCAACATAACCTTCAATGATGAAGATTTTTTGGGAAACAGTATCCGCACACTGAACCCCTAGTTATCTCTGCCTGGATCGGCCCGGTAGAGGTGTTTCACATTTTGGTCGATACAGGAAGCTCGGTGAATATTTTATTCAAACATGCATTCAATAAAAATGAAATTGTCAATGAAAGATGTATCCCCATGCCATAAGCCTTTACACAGGTTCACCGGGGAAGCCACAATGCCACTCGGGCAGCTAGACTTGTTTGTTGAGCTTGGAAGTCACCCTCGGTAAGTTGTGCGAAAGAAAACCTTCGTACTAGTAGACGGCACTCTGCCTACAACGCCTTCTTGGGAAGACCAGCCTTGTCAGACTTCCAGATAGTATTAGCACCGTGGTGCTCGAAGATGAAATTCCCAACCGATAATGGAATAAGTGAAGTGGAAGGAGACCAAAACGCGGCTCGCGATTGTTATGTGACTAAACTTCACCAAAATGAGAAAAAGGAAAAGGGGAAAGGCGTGGGGGTCAACCTCTGCGCCAAAAATGCAGAAGCATAGCAATCAAAGAAGGCCCCCTCGCTCGAGTGTACTAGCAACCCATTCAACGAATTGGACCCCAGAGATAGAGAGGAGGAGGTCAACGTCGAGCCTATGGAGGCTATGGAAATGTGATGGTAGACGAGCATGACAAAACATGGTTTTTAAAGATAGGTTCTCAGTTAAACTTGAACCTCAAAGTCCAGTTAATAGGATTCCTACGAAAGAACTTGGATGTATTCGAATGGACCCACGAGGACATGGTAGGGATATCGCCAGAGATAGCTTTCCATTCCCTCAATATTGACCCAACCAAGATCCCGATCAAACAAAAGAAAAGGAGCATGAGGATAGAACAATCAACCACTCTCAATGAGGAAGTGAAGAACCTACTCACCAATGGTTTTATCCGCGAAGCCATTTACCCAGAATGGATCTCCAACCCGGTCATGGCAAAAAGCCTAATGGAAAGTGGTAAACCTGCATTGACTTCTCCAACCTCAATGATGCTTGCCCCAAAAACTGTTTCCCTTTACCCCGATCGACCGACTGGTGGACGAAACCGTAGGGCATGAGTTGTTGTCATTCATGGACGCATATTCAAGATAAAACTAGATTCCAATGCATGTGTCAAATCAAGAACACACTAGCTTCATCACGGATCTAGCCTGTATTGTTACAAGGTCATGCCCTTCGGGTTTAAGAATGCTGGCGCTACCTATCAACGCCTGGTTAATAAGATGTTTTAGCAACAAATTGTTCACTCCATGGAAGTCTATGTTGACGATATGCTTGTTAAATCAAGAAGAGAAACGGATCATCTGAGCCACTTAGACGAGATGTTCCAAGTGTTACGCAAACACCAAATGAAGCTAAATCCACTGAAATATTCTTTTGGGGGTGTCTTTGTGTAAATTCTTAGGTTTCATCGTACACGCTAGAGGGATAGAGGCGAATCCTTAAGAGGTACAAGCTTTGAATGACATCAAAATCCCAGCAACACGAAGAGAAATGCAGAGCCTAAATGGAAAGGTAGCCGCTCTGAGCAGGTTTATATCCAAAGCAACGGACAAGTGTGTCCCATTCTTCGAAGCCCTCAAAAAGGATAAAGGGAGGTTTGAATGGACTGACGAGTGCTACTCAGCCTTCCAGAGTTTACTCGAACATCTACAGAAGCCGCCAATACTCTCCACTCTGATGGATGGAAAGAGCCTTTACTTATACCTGGCAGTATCCTCCCACGCCCCAAGCGCCACACTAGTACGAGAATATGATCGCATCCAAAGACCGGTATACTTCATTAGAAAAAGATTCACGGGCACAAAAGCTAGATACCCTAAAATCGGAAAATTGGCTTACTGTCTGCTCATAGCATCCAGGAAATTACGACCTTACTTTCAATCACACTCTATTAAGGTTCTAACAGATCAACCCTTGAAACAAGTCCCACATAAACCCGATACGTCAGGGCGCCTGCTAAAATGGTGCATTGAGCTAAGCCAGTACAACATCATGTACCATCCACGCACTACAATTAAAGGACAAGCCTTGGCTGATTTTATAGCTGAGTTTACAATGCGAGATGAGGAGGCAGAAGTGAAAAATGAGGAAACTTTCAAATGGAATATGTTCATTGATGGAGCGTCGAACGAGCTCGGCTCGGGGGCAGGAGTCATAATAGTCACACCCCAAGGAAGAAAGTTAAGCTATGCGCTAAGGCTAGAGTTCGCTGCAACTAATAATGAAGCTGAATACGAAGCAGTGATAGCTGGCCTATAGATCATTAAAGAAACAGGGGTTAAATCGATATGTATTCACAGTGACTCACAACTGATTGTGAACCAGATCGTTGAAGAATTCCAGACTCGCGGACAAAAGCTTGCATCTTACCTCAAAAGGGCCAAAACCCTCCTCAATAAGCTAGACTACTATGTAATAAAACACATCCCGCGAGGAGAAAATGAAGAGGCGGATGGCCTCGCCAAAGAGGCGAGCATAACGATTGAACTAGTGCTGGGGGAAACCCCCGTCATGAGTCAACTCACACCAAGTTTCGAGTGGCTTCAAATCATGGGGACCGTAAACAGAGAGGAGACATGGATGTCCTCCATCATCAGATACTTACAAGATGGAACCTTACCAACAGAACGGAACGGGGTCAGGAGAATCCTAAGGAGGGCATCCCGCTACACTGTCCAGAATGGCATATTGTACCGTCTAGTTTTTCCAACCCACTACTAAGTTGTGTCGTTGGGAACAAAGCAAAAGATATCCTTAATAACATCCATCAAGGGAGTTGTGGCGATCACACCGGAGAGCAAACTCTAGCCAAGAAGCTTCTCCGCTACGGATACTTTTGGCCCATGCTAAACAAAGATGCAGCCGAGTTCGCTAAGCAATGTGACAAATGCCAAAGATTTGCCAAAATTCCAAGATTACTACCTACCGGTTTGATCCAGATGGTCAACCCCTGGCCCTTTGCGATTTGGGGGATTGATCTGATCGGGGAACTCCCCATGGGTCGAGGAGGGGCAAGATACACCATAGTGGCTGTGGATTATTTCACAAAATGGGTGCAAGTGGAGCCTTTGAACAAAATTTCATCTACCAAGGTGATAAACTTCCTAATACAAAACGTCCTGTGCAGGTATAGGGTACCGTAGAAGATCATATCGAATAACGGGCTCCAATTCGATAGTGAAGAATTCTCCAGTTGGTGCCAAGAACATGAGATCGCTTGAAGCTTCTCGGCTTTAGCTTATCCCCAGGCGAACGGGTAGGTCGAAGCGGTAATAAGGTATTGAAAACGCTGATAAAAAAGAAACTAGGGAAGTCCGAGGGAGCATGGGTCATCGAATTGCCTACTGCGCTATGGGCCTACCGAACTTCCTACAAAACCGTGATAGGGCACACGCCATTTGCATTAGCATACGGAGCCGAAGCCATGCTCCTAATCGAAATAGTCGACCCATCGCACCGAAGGTCCGAAAGAAAATGAGGAGCTCTTGAGTATGTCACTCGACCTGATCAAGGAGAAGAGAAACAACGCCGCCCTCAAAGCTGGCGCTCATAGGCAGAAGGTGGCAAGGCAATACAACTCCAAGGTGAAGCCTCGAGCGCTACAAGAAGGAGACTTGGTACTAAAGCGGGTCTTCTCACGGCCAGGAGCATTAGCCCCAATTTGGGAAGGGTCGTTTATTGTTCATAAGGATCTTTGTAATGAAGCTTACATCCTGTCAACAATAGATGGGGAGGTGTTTAGGAAAGCATGGAATCTCCAACACCTCCGCCGCTATTTCTCTTGAACTATAAAGAAGCATGTATTAACTAAAACAACAAAAGAAAGATAGTGGATGTAGGCATATTTCGGCCGAACCACTATAAAAACTTGGTGTCTCGCATTACTTGTCTTATTTAAAATTTTATTTCCTTTAATTGTTTATCTGATGACTATTCCTGCTGCGAGCAATCGCAAGCGCTCGCGGGTAGTGGTGGAAAAAAGATAGCTATGACAAGAGGTACGAAACCAGCCTCGGCAGTTCACTACCGACGATCGGCGCCCTCAAGCCGGCAATAATGAACCAACTATAATCCACGGATTAGGCACGATTTATAGCCTAGGCAGTTCATCATTGGCGTTTGGCTCGCCAGTAACTACGAACCGATCATAAATCCCACGACTAAGGTGTGGCTGCAGCCAGTGGTAGTTCGCAGTTAACAATCGGCATTACGCATACCAGCAACGATAAATCGAATAATACAAACGACACGGGCAATAGCCCAGTAATTATCGTTCGCGATCGGCCCAGAACATAGCACACGTTTATGGTTTTCTACATCTCAGAACACAATAACGATTAATTAAGTCGCAAGAAGTTCACAAGTAGACAAGGCAGACTATAAAAATCATGTGTCACAAAAGTCATTCCAGATAAACATGCAAAGAACAAAAGTCGAACATTACAACATTGAAATCTATATGTACAAAAATTTTCGTTTATATACATATGTAGAGCAACCATACATCCTCCCAACAATACATACAAAAAAGAGAAAGTGAAATTTCCTCGACTAAGCGAGAGGGACATCCTTGTCACTCGGCCCGCTCCCTTCGACCATGTCCTTCGGAAGCTCGGGTCGCTCAGACGGCTCCACCTCTCTTTGCGATGCAACATCAGCACCCTTTGGTGGCCCGACCTGCCCTGAAGACATCCCTGCACGATGCAAGTAAGAAAGATCATAAATTTTATAGTCTGAGATAAATAATGACGAAGCTGAAGTAAAAAGACAAGATACCTACGGTAATATTGTGTGGATCACCAATCCCCTTAAAATCTGAACCCTCGTCATCATCCACATCCTCCGCCAGCAGCTCGCATCCCTTAGCAATGGCCTTGGTCTCTTCCACCGTGAACTGATGGTTCACCATCTCAACATTATACACGGCTCCTTCCTCCTGTGCAACCGCAGCCTTAGTCTCCTCAATGAGCCGAGCATGGATTCCTACCATTACTTGGGGATAGTCGTCCATCCATTGAAGTTTCCCCTATTTCCAGAACATGTAGTAAGTGTCCTTCAGCATTTGGTTAAACGTCTCACAGAAGTCGCTGGTCTTGTCGACTTCGGTTTGGAGGAACACCACCTTATTCATATACTGTTCCTTATCCTTCCTCAGCCGAATTTGCTCCGCCTTCAGCATATCGATCTCAGCCTTGTACGAATCCTTTTCCTTCTGCCACTCACCCTGAAACTTCTTCAGCTCAGCCAAGACTTCCTGCGATTTCTTCATTTTACCCTTGAGAGAGCGGATCCGCTCAAGATCCTTCTGTCTGGCTTCATCCACTGAACTTATAGCCTCATCAATCTGTGTCTTGCATAAGTCAGTAGCCTCTCTCGTCGCTTCTTCCTTGGCTTTCTTTATCTCGGCTGCACGAGATGCTTCAGCCGCCTCCAACTTCACATCCTTCTCCCCGAGCGCTCTACGAAGAACCTTCACCTCCAAGCGTAACCGTACATTAGCGCAACCCACTTCCTCACTGGCCTTGGCTAAGCGGGATTGATAATCAAAATTTTTTCTAGTCTCATCAGTAATCTGGACCATTCTCGTTGACAAATTGGCAAAATTGAGAGTTTTTGCCTCATCCATGATTCGGACTAGAGGATTTCAAGGCAGAAGGAACTCGGTATCAGAATCCGCTGGATGGCGACCTGCATAGCCAGGATTAATATCAAGGTGACTCTCGAAGGGATTCCTCAACGGCGGTTGAAAATCTAAGAAATAAGCACAAACATATTCTTCCCCTAAGTCGCCAGGCACCTCATGCACTACAGAACCAGATGGATTTTGGCGATGGCGACGAGAAGAAGTTTGAGAACCATTGGAGGTAGCATCCTTGTCCGAAGACCTTGCACATTTCTAGGACGTCTCGTTGCTCTGTCCTAAACCCAAGCCTGACGGCGTCTCCTCGACATTCTCTTGCATAGTTTTTTCCTTTTGAGAGGCAATCTTATAAGGAATGAAGGCCCCTTTCATCCGTTTGAATTGTTCAAGTCACCGAGACATTTCATTCCTCTTTGGATTTCTTCTTTTCCCTGCAAAGCAAATAACTACTTTAGAGAAGAGAAACGGAGAAAGCATAAACATAAAACATGCAAGACACTTGGACACTGCAAGCTACCACAGACCCTTAGGGGAGACTGGATCAAGTGGTTGGGACGGGGTCTCAATCAAGTGGGGAATACACTGGGACGGGACTCCACTCAGAGGAAGGACACATGGCGACTGGACTAAATTGGACTGAGGAGCAAGTGGAGACCGGGACTCATCTAAAAATAAAAAATTCTCAAGAAGTACCCCAAAATGCATGCAGAAATCGAAAGTACCTGATGACAGCCCGAACGCCTCACCGATTCCCGCTCCGCTTTACACTGGAAGAACTGACATTCCACTCAAGTCACTTGTGGCCACATTCTCTTGAGAGGGGTCAGCAATGAAAGTTGACCCAGGTATCGGCTCGGATTGATCTAACTGATCGTGCCACTCCCGCACTGCCTCGGCATTCTTCAAGGGAGTCTTGTCCAAACCTTCGCTGCCAATAATCTCCACATCCTGAGAAGCATGGGCCTTCGATTCTGTCACCCCAGAATATCCCTCCGACCCTTCCTCATCCTCGCTGTCACCCTCCAAACGAGAACCCTCCTCGTCATCAGGAGAAGGCGCATCCCGTATGCGCAAAGATTTCCCAGAAAGGGGAGGACGAACTGCACTCTTCTTACGCTTCAACTTCTTCGAGGCTACGGCCCCTTCACCCTCTTCCTCCGGTTCCTTGCCTTTGCCAGAATCTCCCCCTTCTCCTTCGGCTCTTGTTACTCTCTCAGCTGAGCTTGGCCTAATCTTGAACACGGATTGACCAGGACCGATTAGGTTGTAAAAATGAAGGGCTTTGTCACGAAGCATGAATGAGGCTTCCCTCTCAACCTTAGGGATAGCTAAAATTTCCTTTGCCATCTTCTTCAAACCTTCATCCTCTGCCGCCTTCACACAACCTAAAAATATGAAGCATCAGGGAACAAAGTAGACAGAAAACTTAGAAGAGGATGTAAAGGAAACTTACACCCAGAAGTGAAAACATGTTGAGACGGCACCATCATGCATAAAGAAGTACTCCTTCTTAAACATACTAAACTTCGAGTATAAGTCAAGAACGGGCTTGAATTTGTGAGCCGACTCTAGGCCGATGAAGGGGCTCCCCTTTCGATAACTTCTCACATTGTACAAGTACCTGACCTCTCTATGGGTAGGGGGCCTCTGATAACGCTTCATAAATATCAGATACAAGCACGTCAAGATAGCATAGGAGTTCGGTTGAAGCTGCAGTGTAGCAACTTTTAAATAGACCACGAAGCTGGCAATCCAGCAGGTGAGCGGAGGAATTGCACCACACATACAATGATATTTACTATACGCTATGTGTCCCTCTAGGGAGAGCATGCCCTATCATTTGGTCCGGGTAGTAGCATGTCCCGACGAACAATCTCGAATGTTTTGGCTATGGAATTAAGCTTCTTTATTGTCAGCACGCTAGGATAAGACTCGAAAGGCTTCACCGGCGTCTGGTTGGGAGCGTAGCCCTCCACCAGCGAGTAAGCGAAGCTAGGCTATTTTGGAGGTTTAGCAGGAGCATCCGAAGAAGAAGCGCCAGTACCGGCAGGCTGTGATGATGCGTGCTTGAATCGAAGCTTGCAACAAGATGACATTTTCCTGCACAAGGAAATAAAAAGCAGACATAAGTCCAACACCCCAATAGATATGCAATCGTAAATGGAAATTTAAACGCTCGTCTAAAGCCTCCTATCGCCTGGTCCGGTTAAAACCTTACTCCAAACCTAACCCTACGAAATTCAGACTACCGTTCCAAGGATCTCCCCTTTTGGCTCGGCATACTTATGATCGCTATGCTCGAACTAAACTGGTCCGGCATCACCCTATCCCAAAAACCAAACAGCACCATGAGGTCGAACCAAACCCACTGAGTGGTAACTATTTTTGCCTGTAGCTTACCCTCATGCAGCCAAGCCACGCTCACAACCCCATTACATAGAAGCACATCTCATGTCCTAGCCTAGCCGAGCGACCACCCTTGAAATGGGGGTAATTACTAACCCAATGGAAAACCCTTTCGCCATCCATAGTCACAACCACCCCACCACCACCAAGCATGAAGTTC
The DNA here is from genome assembly GCA_030737815.1 of Allium fistulosum. Taxonomy (NCBI): domain Eukaryota; kingdom Viridiplantae; phylum Streptophyta; class Magnoliopsida; order Asparagales; family Amaryllidaceae; genus Allium; species Allium fistulosum. The sequence goes on from CM060905.1 coordinate 853,797,409, forward strand.
TCCATTGCCGAATTACTCTAGAATCACATCGCTCACTTCCTTCCCTCAATTTGAAGCAAAGGCCATTCATGCTCACAACACGTACCAAACTCCCCTAAAACCTAAACCTTAAAGCCTTGGGACAGAAATCGAATCTAGAAGGCCTTACCTTGAGTAATGGAGAAGCAGAAATATTAAGAATTAAGGCAATAAAAGCTTCGATCGACTTGGAGTAGATTGAGGAATTTTAGTTAGGAAAAAAAAGAAGGAGAATAAGAAGAAGGGAGTGGTATTTAAAAGGGAAAAGGAAGGGAAGTCGAACAGTCATAAATTTTTGAACCGGTTGTAGAAACTTAGTGCCGAACCAAACAAAGCACGTTGTGTGACTACACAACATACTTTGGAGGGCAAGTGTTGGCTCGGTTTTTCAGCAGGCAGAGAGAGAGGGAGGTAAGGAAGCAGAGTTGGGTTATGGCGTAGAAGGCAGAATTGTCGTACCAAATATTTGGTCCGGCATTCACTAAAATGCCAAGCCAAACATTTGGTCCGCATGCCGGACTAGGTATTTGGTCCGGCACTCTCTGAAATGCCGGACCAAATGTTTGGTCCGGCTTGACATATCAAACACCGGACCAAACATTTGGTCCGATACATAGACATGCCAGACCAATGTTTGGTCCGGCAAAAAAGAAGCTCCAAGGTAAAACACCGAACCGGACCTTTTGGCCCAAAACACCGAACCAGATTCAGGGAGTTATAATCTCAACCTCCACACTCCACAACTCCACTCTATAAATACCAGAGCTCCTCAACAATAATGGGGGCCGAATTTCTGAGAAAAGAGGGAAAACTCTGTTGAGACTTAACCACTCCAAGCCGCTCTAAGTTTTTGCTCTTTCTAATAAAACTTGTACTTGTAATCAAATCAGAGAAGCATAATAAGATGGACAGTGGATGTAGGCACGTTCTGGCCGAACCACTATAAAATTCTGCGTGATCTACTTCCTTTAGCTGCTTTCCAACTCTGAACCTGTGAACAATTCTGTGATTGCAAAACTATCTGTTAACGTATTGGAACATTAAAAACTTCAAATCAGACAACTGAAACGTGACTTAGTCAAATTCAAACTTAGAGGTGTTTGTTCAATTTTTGTGCAAACAGTTGAAATACATGGTTTCAACAAAATTCCTATTTGGATCATATTAGGCCGATGAAGTCTAATGGATTTCACTTGATCCAATCTAGTTGTTGCATATTTATTTAACATTATTTTATACCTATTAATTAATCACATTAATTAATCTAACTAAATGTTTTATTTGAATGTATCATGCACATATTCAATGATATAACAACATAACACAATGAAATATAAACATGTGTAAACCATATATGTACATATAGATATTGGGATTTATATCTACCGTATGAGGTTGCCATGATACTAACCTCATACATTTGAGGTGCTGAATTCTCTATTGAATAATGCTTCTCTTTCAATGCTTCAACTCTGACCTAACTATGGTACTAGATGGATAGACATGCCACGATTGAACTATAATCAAAGTAGAGTTTTCACATTATAGTTCCATAGTATTCTCAAGTCAAGGGATTATGTAACATTATCACTTTGAGGTTTCCTATTTGACCTAGTAGTTATTAACCAATAGGAAACTCTAGAATGAATCATTCTAGAGTTATCTAATGACTAAGAGTACATAACCCCTTGGTTTTCCCATCAGCCATTTAGAATACATTGCATAACATTTGAAGAACATTACGCACTCTGGTCTCAATTTATGTATCGATATCCTTTCTCAAAACATCTTGACCTGGAATATTTAAAACAATATGGTATTTTATGTCGTGATAATTTTCTCATAATTTCAATAATTTAAAACTATTATCATATAACATATTATTTAAGGATTTTCTATTTGTATATTTTAAATTGATTACTTAATTAATTATATCACTATATAAAAAACTATACAACAAATACTAAACACCTTAATTATGAACAAGATTAGTCATTGAGTAAGATATATGTAACAAATTGCATAAATGCTCTTATTCCATACCCCTAACATTCTTATAAAATTCATAGGTGAATTTAACGAAGTAAGTGGATCCTCTTTCGATATTATTAAAACTTTGTTAGCTTCATTTTTGGACTAACACCCAAATCGATAAAATATTCAAGATAAAATTAAAATAAAAGAAATCAAAAATAGAACCAAGAGAATGAATGCAAGAGCTTTTAGAGTGGTTCGGCACATCACTAGCCTACGTCCACTTCATAGCTTTTATTGATGATTCCTTGCTAATACAACCAATTTACAATGAGAATTTCATAACCCTATAATTAGATCTCAAATTAGCAGCGTATCCCCTTGGGAAAAGATCCAAAATTCCTTTTTCAATTAAAGAAGGTTGTTATTTATAGCTGAATTTATTCATTAGAATTGCTAGATCCAATTTGAATTCATTGGTCAACCAGATTCGACGAGAAAGGACAAAGAATAGACCATTTTTGAGCAAAATCCTAAGATTTCATGGATCAATAATAATACATGGACTTAGTCTAAAAGTTGTGTAGTTCCTCCATCTAGCCTTTTGAAAATGCAACATGTATACGACTAACTTAAGATAATACTCGAGATATGCAACAAATATATAATAAGTAAGAGCAAGTATGTAATGGATCACGCCAGAATTTTATACTGGTTCAGACCACCCATCCTATGTCAACCTCGAAGCTCCCCTTTGTTATTTCACTAAACAATACCCTTACTCAAGGTGGAGGAACAGATATGATACAATTTAGTCTGATCTTCATGAACCAAACTTCTTCATTTACAAATGAATAATCTTTGACAATGATGTGTTCTTAATCAACACTTATTTTTCACTCTTTTACACCATTCCTATAACCATCTTTGATAGTGGTAGCAAGTGTATGTGTAGAGTTAAGGGAGAAATTGGTCACTCAGAAGAAATATAACTTGCATGCTAGAGTGAACTTTAGCTCTAGTGAGTTTTCAAAAGCCTTTAACAAGCAAGAAATAATATGCAATAGATAGAACAAGAGTGTATAAAGATGAATGACCCTTTGATCCAAAACTTATTTATCGAGTTATGAAAAGTTTTATTGAAGAATTGTGATGACCGATGAACAGTAATCAAGGACGTATTAAAAAATGTTAGGGTTATGATACACGGTAAAATAAAATGCTACATAATGATAATGTAATATTTTACTAATATAAAGACCAAATCAAGCGCACAAAAAAGCTTCAAATCAGTTTTTCTTAATAACAAAAACAACTTGTTATTAAAAATCGTACCAGAAAACCGAATGATATTAGGAGGCTGTCTGGATAAGCAAAGGTCGACATGAGCTGTTTAGAATGGAGGCAAGCACCTGATGTTGCTTGATCTTCATCCTTGCAGACCTCATCAATGCTAGGTTCAGCAATAAGAGCTAGGAAGAGGTGCAACTTGGCAATGGGGTTTTGGTTGTTAGCAAGCAACAGAGTTGTTCAAAGATAAGGCCATAATAGAGTCGATGAGAAATAATAAAATCATCAGGGAGACTGCGGCGAAAACGAAGGATATGGGAACAAAATTCTTTTTGGGGAAAACGAAATTAGGTTTAAAGAGAGAAATTAAATTTTCAATGAAATAATGAATGAAGTGGTGGGCTGCAATTATTTGGGAAAGTGTTTACCAGCGATTCCATAAAAAAAATTATATTAGCAAAAGGCTGAAATACATAAAAACATTGTAATATACTAAAAAGTTGAAATTAGACGCTGTAAGAACTCATTTTCTTGTAGTGGAAGATGATATCCTTTTAGATTTTTAAAAATAGAATTTTAGAAAAAATATAGAAAATAATTGTTATAGTGGAATAATCAATTGTTGGAAAATGTTCAATTGACTGTTTGTTGTGTGTAATTTCCTGTAAAACTTCCTAAAAAAATAATATATTAAATAGTCGACTAACAACTTCTAATCTGTTGACTACCATGATGATAGTCGATTGATTAAAATCAATCAATCGACTGTTTAATAGTGAATTGTCAACTGTTGACCTGTCTTTTGTAAAGTTTGTTTCTAAGTTAGTGTTTTTGTTTAACTTTTATAAATACCAAATCTTCGGGTTGTGACAAATCTTATGTCATGAAAATGACATTGGTGCATATTTCTACCACTATGGAGAGCTTTTAATGTCAAAATTTTCTAAGGCAATGGCTATTACATTTATTCGTTTATCGATTTTCTATCCAAGTCGTCATTTATTTTGTCATCTCATCATCCATGTCCTTTGAATCTTTTATACCTAAAATAAGTGAACACTACAAAGATACACTTTGCATAGTTTTCATTACCAAAACATAAAAGTAACGTTCTAACACCTTAGTCCTCATGCTTTAAGTATTCTGGGAAAATAGTCCTTATGATGGGTCGATACAGATCCCTCCCAAAATACCTAAACTTTTCTTTTTCTTTAAATATCATGTAAACCCATTATTCAGGAGATTAAGTGGAAATTTTCCCTTTAGACGGACCAACACCAATGCATCCATGGAACAGTATCGATCCATGGAGTTAGGAAAATTCCTTCTCTTTTCTCCTTTTGATCCTTGTAGTTAACCTCCAGTAAATCCATATTCAATTCCCTTGCTATTTCGCAGTTCAGTTCCATCGAAATGTTGCTCAGGGGAAATATCGTGTAACACTTGCTCCTAAAAGTATGATTATATGAATACGAAGCATTCTTTGAACCGAGGAAAAGTGACCAAATCTGGATTAGCATAGACGCTTCCGTTACTCGATACATTTCCTTAGAATGTTGCATCCTCATTAAAAATATAGACATTTTATCCCGTACATCAATCATGACTCTGCAGTAGATAGAAATATTGTAGTTTCGATTTCAAAAATTCTTCATTCTATCCTCACTGAGAAATTATGAAAGTTTTCCTAGTTCATGGTTAGGTAGATATTCATTTCTCCTCTATTTTTTTTAATACTTGATTTATAAGTATCAATCAGCTAATACTAATCCATATAATAGCTTTCATACTTGGCTATTTTTTCCACATCATACTTACTTTTCTTTAAATATCCTTACCTTCAGACTTTAAGTATGAGATCCACCTGTCACCTTCATCTGCTTAGTTTATTGAGTAACTTCAAAACCAAGTAGTTTTGACAGGGCTGATCCATCCGAAGAACACAACCTGGATCTGTAACGACCCGATATTTTCAACCATTCGCATCCATTATAAGTGTATAGGTAGACACTCATGCCGGAGTTGAATTGCTCAAAATACCGCGTTGTAATTAAAATTTGGCAAATCTCAGAATATACAGTAATTAAATATAATCACAGATCACAGACACAGAGTAAATAATGCAGCGGAAGTAAAAGAAATAGTAGTTCATGAAGCTACTATATAAATATATCAGAGTACATAAGATACAATAGAAGAAATAGAGTACAACGGAAGTATAAATAAGATAACCAAGTACAAGCTGAACAGAGCAACATAACTGAAGTCGATAGAACAAGACTAGCAGATAATCTCCCGCGATTCAAATCTCCAGAAGGTGGAAATCCAAATCTGTGAATACTCAGGCTGACCCGAGCGTAAAGCAAAACACAAACACTCGAGTCAGGACAATATATACTTATATAATATAAACCAACTCAAGTGAACTGTAATAAGGTACAAGTAACTTAAAGAATGCTTGGGACCGCCCATTCTTTAAGGATCCGTTAAACTATCTACTATGTAGTAATATTCGCTATTATAATAATGTCTAATCAGTAAAGTATAATCATATAGAAAATAGCGTTAAGGGGATGGAGAACCTTAACGCGGTCGGATCTTAAAATCATAATCGTAGTAAAGCTCGATATGGTAGGTGACACGGCACAACTAGGCAATGCCAGGGTAGATATACCAATTACGCATCCGGACTAGTGGTGACGCATAGCAGCCACTACCGCCCACCTCGAACAACACTCCCAATCAAGGGTGGCCACCAAATCAATCACAAGTAATAGAATGGTATCGAAGAAGTGTGTCCGATAAGAGGTGCTACCTCCTTGGTCCGTCAATCGCTCCTGTTTTAGCCACCTTATGCCAACTCACGGGAGTTGGGTCCACGTAACATACCTTAAGAACGTCGCCACCATCCTACTTCATTCTGGAATCTCCACCGCGTACACGGTTGTCAAAGTGGTTTTCGGTATCGACAGAGAGTATGTCCATATCCGATCCCGGTCTCTTTGCCAACCAATCGATATTATAACCCGTGGTTATAACTTTTAAAAACAATACTTTACTTCAAAATAAGATATCATTTCAAAATCATGTCTTTATCAAAATAAAGATTTATCATTTCCAAATCATTTCAATATTCTAAAATATCGTATCCTTTCAAACTTCTTTTCAAATCATTTTAATACATCAAAATATTATATCTTTTCAAACTTTATTTCAAATCATTTTTATATATCAAAATATCATACCTTTGATAGTTATACTTCGAAACCAAAATCATTTTATTTCAAAACTATGTTTATTTCAAAACAACATCATTTCCATTTCAAACATATATTCACCTTTCAAATAGTCTATACTTTCAAAGTTATAACTCTTTTGAAACAAAACATTTGAAATCATTATACTTTGAAAATCACAGCATTTCGAAATCATATATTTAAAACCATCTTTTAATTCTATACATTTACAAACTTATTAAATTCAAACCATCAAATTTCAATTCAATTACAGTTTACCAACAAACCGTTTCAAATCTTATCAATTCCCAATATAGATTAAATCCACAAAATACAATATTCAATCTTTAGTATATTTCAAAACTTTAAATCTCCCACATTTCATAAATCCAATATCATTTAAATAAACTCAATTAATATATACTTCAAATATTCATTTATCAAATAAATTAAATAAGTCAGAAATCAAGTATCATTTCAAACTCATTTCACAATATCAAAATATTATTCAAAACACCATTCATTTTTATTCATTTAAATACCATTTAAATCCATTCATTTTATTAAATTTAAATACCATTTTAAACTCACATTAGAAATCAAATTCTTCCACTTAAATATCTCTTCATTATCTTTAGAAATTTAACATTTAATTTCCCAAAATTATATCATTTTCCAGATATTATTTTTCATTAAAATTAATTTAAAACAACAAAATATAGTTTTCGTAGCACTTATAAAATGCTACGTAAAGTAATAGTTTAAAACAGTTAATTAACAAAAGACAGCGTTAAATGCTGTAATAGATTTCTTTTAAGTTTCAATTAACTTACATGTTAAGTTTAACCACTATAGCACTTACAAAGTGCTATAATAGCCTTTATTTCAAATTAACCTTTTAGTTCATTTAAAACACTACAACATTTACAAAATGCTGTAATATCCTTTACATTACATTTCAAAATGCTGTTAAATCATATTCAGAGTTTTATTTACAATTCCACAAATAATTAACTTTTAATATAAATCATTTTAACTTATAAAATCATATATTTCACATTTAACACAATCATTTAAATACCTTTATTTCTATGATTTTATAAAGTCAAATTTCCATAAAAAAATCAAATTTAATAACAATTAAATTTTCATTTCTTTAATTAAATTATTAACTGAACAACTAAGTTTAAATTTCCAAAAATATAGCTTATTTCCATTTATTTTACTTAATTAAAATTTCACTTTTAAACAAATTTCACAAAATTCAATTTAAGTTATATTTCCAAATTCAGTTTAAATGTTCATTTATTCCATATTTTAATTTATACAAAATCATTAACACCTTTAAAACATTATTATTACTTAATAAAAATCATTAAATTCATCTTTAAATCAAATTTGTCATATTTTCTTACTTTACAAAAATTCCATTTATAAACAAAATCATAAATTCCAAAATTAACTTATATTTTAAATTCTACTTCACCATTTACTTAATTCACTTATTTAATTTGTAGAAAATCACAAATACTTTATAGAAATCATTTTAATGAAATTTAAATCAAAATACCATAATATTTACATTAAAAAACAGTATTTTAAAAATTTCAGAAAAATATATAAACCACGGGTCTGTATATAATTTTCTAGCCTAGGTCAAGTGATACGGATATGTATCATTTCAATCCGCAGTTTACAAAGAAAAACCGGGTTTTATCATTTCAAACCCGCAATCCCAAGTAATATAAATAAATAAATAAAAACCGTTCAGGCCTATCATTTCAGCCCATAACAATTTTTCCTTATTCTAAAGTCCGTTCGGGTATGTATCATTTCAACCCATAGTGATTCTAATCTACAGGGAACTTGCAGTGTGATAAACTGATATAAATAAACAGAATATCATGAGATAACAGTAATAGATGATATAACATATGTAATAACAGGGGTAAACATTATATGATCATAATATAACAGTTACAACAGGATGATATAATTTTACAGATTCAAATGGTGTCAGTTTACTAGTTATATAAGTACACATTGTCTGGTGAGAATTACTCACTTGTTCAAGTTGGAGATGACAACCACAAATGCACAACAAAGATTTCCAGAGGCACGAGAGCACGATAATTATTTGAGTGTGGGAGAGCCAAAGCTAATTGCCTTGTCACATTCAAACCAAACAATTACAAACAACATAAGATTTCAACCCAAAAATTCAATAAACAATGCTAGAAATGGATGCATAAACAAAGTCAAAGTGTTTGCACTTGATTCCTACCACCTATGCTTCAGCTCCAGATCTGAAATGGCACGGCTAAAGGCATGGTTTGGATCAGGTATGGTCTGGAAAAGGTGCGGCTACAAGGTGATGAAGGTGAGTGGAAGTTACAAGGTGTTGAAGGCAATGGAATACCAAAGGGTTTCAAGGCAAAGTGTGGCTTTTGTTGCACCATAGGGTTCGGCCCCTTGCTGATGTGGCTTGGCCATGGTATGTGGTGGTCAGGTGGTGGCTGGAGTGTGGGCCAGAGGTGGTGGAAGGTCAGGTCAGAGGTGGTGGTGGTGGTGGTGGAGGTAGTGGTGGCAAAAGGTGGTAGAAGGAGGAGATGACAATTCTAGGTCATAAGTGATAGTTTGTGATGGTTTTTGGTGGATTTTGTGTAGATCTTGGACTTGGAATGGTTAGGCCTGAGGAGGAGGGTTGCTAGGATGGGTGATGGTCAGAGGAAGGGGGTCGTGGTGGTCGGCCAAAGCCTGGAGGAGGAGGAACCAAACTATGAAGATAGAGAGCATATGCAGTTTCAATAGAAAAAACATAGAAAACAAGGAAGAAAGAAGGAATTTTTACCCAAAATTTTGAAGCCATGGCCGTGATTTTTTTGGAGGAGAAAGAGAAGTGTTTGCGTGAAAAAAATGAAAAGAAGTCCGCTGAAAAGAATAGGGTATGCATGGCCAAAAACATTGAAGAGAGGAGTTGAGAAAGTGAAAGGTCGGGAGGTGAAAAGCCATAGGAATTTCAATAGTTTAAAACTTTTCATATTTCCTCTAATTTCTTTTTAAGTTTTATATAACTGAAATATATATATAAACTCAGATAAAATACGAAAATTTAGTAAATAAACAAAAATAAATTAATTAATTATTAATTATATAAAATTTAATTAAGTAAAACAGCAAAAATTGCAACTAGTCTTGAAAATATGAAAAATAAATGCAATGGAATTTGGAAAAAGTTTATGGACTTGTAAAACATTTATAAACAAAGATAATAACATAAAATAAAAATTCATTCACAAAATGAATAAATAAATTTTAATTAAATATAATTTAATTGAAGAAAATAGCAGAAAAATAGAAACTAGCCTTTAAAAATAGAAAATAAATTCAATACGCTTTGGAAAAATTATATAATCACTTTAAATTATTTAAAAGACAAAATTATACATAAAATAAAATACTAACACATATTAGAACAAAATATGACAAATAAAATATAATTTAAAATAGACAATATTGCTAAATACATCAGTTTACACACAATATTGAAATATACATAACTTTCACAATTTAACTCCGTTTCCAACGAAACGAAAAGCTGTATCCATGGAATTAAATCTATTTTCATAATAAAAGATAAAATTTAAGAATTTGAAATATTTAAATTTAAAGTTCAAAAGTCAAAGTTTGACCAGTTTCGATAGAAATTCACTTTTCAGTGAAATATCCAATTTATACTAGTTTGAACTATAAATCACTTAATAGTCAACATTCATATTTAAAATGAAATGTTTGAAATAGAACAAGTTTAAAATAATTTAAAATAAAATAAAGTCAAAATTTAAAATATAGGCCAAAATCTAGGGTTGTTACACTCTCCCCCACTCAAAACTTTTCGTCCCCGAAAAGGAATGAAGTACGGGAAAACACAGGAAAGATAAAATTGAAATGAGATTAAGACAAGATGACAAAAGATTGAAATTATACCTGATAACTGTGGTTATAGGTAAGTTTAACAAGGTGGAGATGGTCTTCCCAAGATTCTCCAGAATTAGGAACACAAGTACGAAAAGATCCTCTAGAATCTGATTCACTCTTTCCGCTTGACCGACAGTCTGTGGGTGGAAAGCAGTGCTCAGATTTAAAATGAGTACCAAAGATTATCAAGATTATAGAAAGATTTCTAAGCAAAAAGATTATAGATAGATGCCTATACCAGTTTGTAGCAAGATAAGGAAAAATAAGGACAACTAACAGACAGTTTGAAAAACAAAATTAGGTAATAAGTTTGAAAAACAAAATAAGATAATAGGTTTGAAATTTTTATGGTTTCAGCTTAACTGACAATTAATTTTACACAAGTTAAATAAATCTTAACTATCTCTAATTTCATTATCTTATCATCAAATTTTCTTAAACAAACAATCTCTAAAATCATGATTTGATTAAAATTAAGTGTATAACATTCAATAAATTTAATTCTTCTTTATTCCTAATTATAATTAAATTTATCCCTCTCAAATATTTTATCACATATGTTAAATATGCTTACACTTATTATAACTGTTTTAATTTATTCCTAATTCCCTTAACATCATTTGTATTGTAAATTATTCAATTAACCTTTTAGTCTATTTACCTGTGTTAATCTTTTTATAACTAAAATTTAAGTGTATAATATTTATTATAACCACTCAAATTTTATTTATAAAAATCTTTTTATATTGTATATTATCCAATTACATTGTTAACTTCTAAAAATTAAGGTAAGTTATATTGGAATGCAATTGAGAATTATACAAATAAAACTTTCTAAAATTAATATACACTATAAACATCCTAATTCAATCATTTCAAGCTTGAATCATCTATTCAAAAAATTTGATTTTCTTTTTATACTTGAAGTTATTATTTAAGACAGAATTTAAGAATAAAATCTCCGATTCCTTTCAAACCATTTAGAGATAGATAAATGTATGTACATAATTTGTCAAATCAAATTTAAATCATATATCTATATATTTTATAAATCAATCATATTTTAGAAATTTATATCAATCAAGTTTCCCAAAACAAAGCTGTAGCAAGACTACAGAATGGTTTCTTCACTTCGAAACTCGAAAATGAACGTCGATGATGCTGCAGTCATCACCGAAATTATTTTCCAGCGACAAAGAGAAGAGCACTTAATTTTTAAACTTTAAAATCCTTTAGAGACAAAAAAAAAATTTCAAAAATACTTTAAATAATATCCTTTTAAAAATTTTAAACACAAGGTTTGAAATCCATCGGAAATTAAACTCTTTAAATTTCTTGTTTTAAATTCATTTCAGTTCCCAAATAAATTTATAAACAACTATTTATAAATTCCTTTGTAGAACAATAAATGATAAATCAAGTATTATCATTTTAAATAATCAATTTAAACCAATTTATTAAGTTCCATAAATTTACTTATATATTAAAATTTATTAAATTAACCAAATTTTAAAATAATATTGTATCGGTTTGTTCTGTCAAAGTGTTTTAGAAATCCTATTGATAGCGTTGATCAGACGAATCGATCGAAAACCCAAATCGACATCAACAACTCAAACAACACAATATATAATAAAATATAGATTTAAAAGTACAATTCAAAATGTTGGAGATAGTTTAGAAACAAAGACAAGATGATTAATTAACAAAATATGAAGATGGATAAGCTTAGATAAATCGCGGGCAACCTTAACCGGGTCAACCGTGACTTAATGAATAAGAGCAAATGTGGATTTTCCTTGGGTAAATCTACATCCGATCTCAAGAGATAGAGTTTGGAATAACAAAAGATATTAGAATCTAAACCAAGGATAAATATAAATCTCTGGTGAATCGATGCAAATTTGTAAAGGAGTTTTCCCCCTTTTTCAAGTCATTAGAATATTGGCGAGACCACCAATTCACTATAAAGCTCATTCGAAGCGGAGTTATGGGATACTCCAGAATCAAAAGAAGATGAATAGTGAGGGACAAGAATGAATTTTGGAACCGCAGGGAACGTTCCAAAAATTAAAAGGAAATTCGAATCAAGAGGAAAAGATTCAAACTCGAATGAAAGTGATTCTGTAAATAAATCTACTCTATATGCTGAGTTTTGCCTCAAAGCCAAAGCTCTGATACCAACTGTAACGACCCGATATTTTCAACCATTCGCATCCATTATAAGTGTATAGGTAGACACTCATGCCGGAGTTGAATTGCTCAAAATACCGCGTTGTAATTAAAATTTGGCAAATCTCAGAATATACAGTAAATAAATATAATCACAGATCACAGACACAGAGTAAAATAATGCAGCGGAAGTAAAAGAAATAGTAGTTCATGAAGCTACTATATAAATATATCAGAGTACATAAGATACAATAGAAGAAATAGAGTACAACGGAAGTATAAATAAGATAACCAAGTACAAGCTGAACAGAGCAACATAACTGAAGTCGATAGAACAAGACTAGCAGATAATCTCCAGCGATTCAAATCTCCAGAAGGTGGAAATCCAAATCTGTGAATACTCAGGCTGACCCGAGCGTAAAGCAAAACACAAACACTCGAGTCAGGACAATATATACTTATATAATATAAACCAACTCAAGTGAACTGTAATAAGGTACAAGTAACTTAAAGAATGCTTGGGACCGCCCATTCTTTAAGGATCCGTTAAACTATCTACTATGTAGTAATATTCGCTATTATAATAATGTCTAATCAGTAAAGTATAATCATATAGAAAATAGCGTTAAGGGGATGGAGAACCTTAACGCGGTCGGATCTTAAAATCATTATCGTAGTAAAGCTCGATATGGTAGGTGACACGGCACAACTAGGCAATGCCAGGGTAGATATACCAATTACGCATCCGGACTAGTGGTGACGCATAGCAGCCACTACCGCCCACCTCGAACAACACTCCCAATCAAGGGTGGCCACCAAATCAATCACAAGTAATAGAATGGTATCGAAGAAGTGTGTCCGATAAGAGGTGCTACCTCCTTGGTCCGTCAATCGCTCCTATTTTAGCCACCTTATGCCAACTCACGGGAGTTGGGTCCACGTAACATACCTTAAGAACGTCGCCACCATCCTACTTCATTCTGGAATCTCCACCGCGTACACGGTTGTCAAAGTGGTTTTCGGTATCGGCAGAGAGTATGTCCATATCCGATCCCGGTCTCTTTGCCAACCAATCGATATTATAACCCGTGGTTATAACTTTTAAAAACAATACTTTACTTCAAAATAAGATATCATTTCAAAATCATGTCTTTATGAAAATAAAGATTTATCATTTCCAAATCATTTCAATATTCTAAAATATCGTATCCTTTCAAACTTCTTTTCAAATCATTTTAATACATCAAAATATTATATCTTTTCAAACTTTATTTCAAATCATTTTTATATATCAAAATATCATACCTTTGATAGTTATACTTCGAAACCAAAATCATTTTATTTCAAAACTATGTTTATTTCAAAACAACATCATTTCCATTTCAAACATATATTCACCTTTCAAATAGTCTATACTTTCAAAGTTATAACTCTTTTGAAACAAAACATTTGAAATCATTATACTTTGAAAATCACAGCATTTCGAAATCATATATTTAAAACCATCTTTTAATTCTATACATTTACAAACTTATTAAATTCAAACCATCAAATTTCAATTCAATTACAGTTTACCAACAAACCGTTTCAAATCTTATCAATTCCCAATATAGATTAAATCCACAAAATACAATATTCAATCTTTAGTATATTTCAAAACTTTAAATCTCCCACATTTCATAAATCCAATATCATTTAAATAAACTCAATTAATATATACTTCAAATATTCATTTATCAAATAAATTAAATAAGTCAGAAATCAAGTATCATTTCAAACTCATTTCACAATATCAAAATATTATTCAAAACACCATTCATTTTTATTCATTTAAATACCATTTAAATCCATTCATTTTATTAAATTTAAATACCATTTTAAACTCACATTAGAAATCAAATTCTTCCACTTAAATATCTCTTCATTATCTTTAGAAATTTAACATTTAATTTCCCAAAATTATATCATTTTCCAGATATTATTTTTCATTAAAATTAATTTAAAACAACAAAATATAGTTTCCGTAGCACTTATAAAATGCTACGTAAAGTTATAGTTTAAAACAGTTAATTAACAAAAGACAGCGTTAAATGCTGTAATAGATTTCTTTTAAGTTTCAATTAACTTACATGTTAAGTTTAACCACTATAGCACTTACAAAGTGCTATAATAGCCTTTATTTCAAATTAACCTTTTAGTTCATTTAAAACACTACAACATTTACAAAATGCTGTAATATCCTTTACATTACATTTCAAAATGCTGTTAAATCATATTCAGAGTTTTATTTACAATTCCACAAATAATTAACTTTTAATATAAATCATTTTAACTTATAAAATCATATATTTCACATTTAACACAATCATTTAAATACCTTTATTTCTATGATTTTATAAAGTCAAATTTCCATAAAAAAATCAAATTTAATAACAATTAAATTTTCATTTCTTTAATTAAATTATTAACTTAACAACTAAGTTTAAATTTCCAAAAATATAGCTTATTTCCATTTATTTTACTTAATTAAAATTTCACTTTTAAACAAATTTCACAAAATTCAATTTAAGTTATATTTCCAAATTCAGCTTAAATGTTCATTTATTCCATATTTTAATTTATACAAAATCATTAACACCTTTAAAACATTATTATTACTTAATAAAAATCATTAAATTCATCTTTAAATCAAATTTGTCATATTTTCTTACTTTACAAAAATTCCATTTATAAACAAAATCATAAATTCCAAAATTAACTTATATTTTAAATTCTACTTCACCATTTACTTAATTCACTTATTTAATTTGTAGAAAATCACAAATACTTTATTGAAATCATTTTAATGAAATTTAAATCAAAATACCATAATATTTACATTAAAAACAGTATTTTAAAAATTTCAGAAAAATATATAAACCACGGGTCTGTATATAATTTTCTAGCCTAGGTCAAGTGATACGGATATGTATCATTTCAATCCGCAGTTTACAAAGAAAAACCGGGTTTTATCATTTCAAACCCGCAATCCCAAGTAATATAAATAAATAAATAAAAACCGTTCAGGCCTATCATTTCAGCCCATAACAATTTTTCCTTATTCTAAAGTCCGTTCGGGTATGTATCATTTCAACCCATAGTGATTCTAATCTACAGGGAACTTGCAGTGTGATAAACTGATATAAATAAACAGAATAGCATGAGATAACAGTAATAGATGATATAACATATGTAATAACAGGGGTAAACATTATATGATCATAATATAACAGTTACAACAGGATGATATAATTTTACAGATTTAAATGGTGTCAGTTTACTAGTTATATAAGTACACATTGTCTGGTGAGAATTACTCACTTGTTCAAGTTGGAGATGACAACCACAAATGCACAACAAAGATTTCCAGAGGCACGAGAGCACGATAATTATTTGAGTGTGGGAGAGGCAAAGCTAATTGCCTTGTCACATTCAAACCAAACAATTACAAACAACATAAGATTTCAACCCAAAAATTCAATAAACAATGCTAGAAATGGATGCATAAACAAAGTCAAAGTGTTTGCACTTGATTCCTACCACCTATGCTTCAGCTCCAGATCTGAAATGGCACGGCTAAAGGCATGGTTTGGATCAGGTATGGTCTGGAAAAGGTGCGGCTACAAGGTGATGAAGGTGAGTGGAAGTTACAAGGTGTTGAAGGCAATGGAATACCAAAGGGTTTCAAGGCAAAGTGTGGCTTTTGTTGCACCATAGGGTTCGGCCCCTTGCTGATGTGGCTTGGCCATGGTATGTGGTGGTCAGGTGGTGGCTGGAGTGTGGGCCAGAGGTGGTGGAAGGTCAGGTCAGAGGTGGTGGTGGTGGTGGTGGAGGTAGTGGTGGCAAAAGGTGGTAGAAGGAGGAGATGACAATTCTAGGTCATAAGTGATAGTTTGTGATGGTTTTTGGTGGATTTTGTGTAGATCTTGGACTTGGATTGGTTAGGCCTGAGGAGGAGGGTTGCTAGGATGGGTGATGGTCAGAGGAAGGGGGTCGTGGTGGTCGGCCAAGGCCTGGAGGAGGAGGAACCAAACTATGAAGGTAGAGAGCATATGCAGTTTCAATAGAAAAAACATAGAAAACAAGGAAGAAAGAAGGAATTTTTACCCAAAATTTTGAAGCCATGGCCGTGATTTTTTTGGAGGAGAAAGAGAAGTGTTTGCGTGAAAAAAATGAAAAGAAGTCCGCTGAAAAGAATAGGGTATGCATGGCCAAAAACATTGAAGAGAGGAGTTGAGAAAGTGAAAGGTCGGGAGGTGAAAAGCCATAGGAATTTCAATAGTTTAAAACTTTTCATATTTCCTCTAATTTCTTTTTAAGTTTTATATAACTGAAATATATATATAAACTCAGATAAAATACGAAAATTTAGTAAATAAACAAAAATAAATTAATTAATTATTAATTATATAAAATTTAATTAAGTAAAACAGCAAAAATTGCAACTAGTCTTGAAAATATGAAAAATAAATGCAATGGAATTTGGAAAAAGTTTATGGACTTGTAAAACATTTATAAACAAAGATAATAACATAAAATAAAAATTCATTCACAAAATGAATAAATAAATTTTAATTAAATATAATTTAATTGAAGAAAATAGCAGAAAAATAGAAACTAGCCTTTAAAAATAGAAAATAAATTCAATACGCTTTGGAAAAATTATATAATCACTTTAAATTATTTAAAAGACAAAATTATACATAAAATAAAATACTAACACATATTAGAACAAAATATGACAAATAAAATATAATTTAAAATAGACAATATTGCTAAATACATCAGTTTACACACAATATTGAAATATACATAACTTTCACAATTTAACTCCGTTTCCAACGAAACGAAAAGCTGTATCCATGGAATTAAATCTATTTTCATAATAAAAGATAAAATTTAAGAATTTGAAATATTTAAATTTAAAGTTCAAAAGTCAAAGTTTGACCAGTTTCGATAGAAATTCACTTTTCAGTGAAATATCCAATTTATACTAGTTTGAACTATAAATCACTTAATAGTCAACATTCATATTTAAAATGAAATGTTTGAAATAGAACAAGTTTAAAATAATTTAAAATAAAATAAAGTCAAAATTTAAAATATAGGCCAAAATCTAGGGTTGTTACACTCTCCCCCACTCAAAACTTTTCGTCCCCGAAAAGGAATGAAGTACGGGAAAACACAGGAAAGATAAAATTGAAATGAGATTAAGACAAGATGACAAAAGATTGAAATTATACCTGATAACTGTGGTTATAGGTAAGTTTAACAAGGTGGAGATGGTCTTCCCAAGATTCTCCAGAATCAGGAACACAAGTACGAAAAGATCCTCTAGAATCTGATTCACTCTTTCCGCTTGACCGACAGTCTGTGGGTGGAAAGCAGTGCTCAGATTTAAAATGAGTACCAAAGATTATCAAGATTATAGAAAGATTTCTAAGCAAAAAGATTATAGATAGATGCCTATACCAGTTTGTAGCAAGATAAGGAAAAATAAGGACAACTAACAGACAGTTTGAAAAACAAAATTAGGTAATAAGTTTGAAAAACAAAATAAGATAATAGGTTTGAAATTTTTATGGTTTCAGCTTAACTGACAATTAATTTTACACAAGTTAAATAAATCTTAACTATCTCTAATTTCATTATCTTATCATCAAATTTTCTTAAACAAACAATCTCTAAAATCATGATTTGATTAAAATTAAGTGTATAACATTCAATAAATTTAATTCTTCTTTATTCCTAATTATAATTAAATTTATCTCTCTCAAATATTTTATCACATATGTTAAATATGCTTACACTTATTATAACTGTTTTAATTTATTCCTAATTCCCTTAACATCATTTGTATTGTAAATTATTCAATTAACCTTTTAGTCTATTTACCTGTGTTAATCTTTTTATAACTAAAATTTAAGTGTATAATATTTATTATAACCACTCAAATTTTATTTATAAAAATCTTTTTATATTGTATATTATCCAATTACATTGTTAACTTCTAAAAATTAAGGTAAGTTATATTGGAATGCAATTGAGAATTATACAAATAAAACTTTCTAAAATTAATATACACTATAAACATCCTAATTCAATCATTTCAAGCTTGAATCATCTATTCAAAAAATTTGATTTTCTTTTTATACTTGAAGTTATTATTTAAGATAGAATTTAAGAATAAAATCTCCGATTCCTTTCAAACCATTTAGAGATAGATAAATGTATGTACATAATTTGTCAAATCAAATTTAAATCATATATCTATATATTTTATAAATCAATCATATTTTAGAAATTTATATCAATCAAGTTTCCCAAAACAAAGCTGTAGCAAGACTACAGAATGGTTTCTTCACTTCGAAACTCGAAAATGAACGTCGATGATGTTGCAGTCATCACCGAAATTATTTTACAGCGACAAAGAGAAGAGCACTTAATTTTTAAACTTTAAAATCCTTTAGAGACAAAAAAAAAATTTCAAAAATACTTTAAATAATATCCTTTTAAAAATTTTAAACACAAGGTTTGAAATCCATCGGAATGACAAATATGAGAGGCTAAACCCCTTCAATTTAGGGGTTATGAAGCTCTCTAATTATGTCCCTTCAACTATTTGTTAATTCATGCTCTCTTTTTGTGCTTAATGATGATGATAGAAATGGTTTACTAGTTGCTTTTGCTTTGAATTTGATAGCCTATATTGTTGACATCGAATAGACTATGCTTAAACAATCACTAACACTAATTGCCTCTTCATCAAAATATGATTATGGCAAAAGAAAGTGATTTGAAATTAAAATTTGATGGTCTATATTTCTAATCAATAGTTAATAGGTCATACTTAAAATAGATTTCATTTTCATTTTCATTGTCAAATTTCATGAAAGTTAGTAAGTGCTTTAAGGGGTGTGTTATAGTTTGATGGCTTATGTTGGCTAATTGATAGCACAAATATGTCATACTTATGGTAAACACATTAATTAAAGCACTAATGACTAAAAAAGAGAGATTATGATTTCATATGTGTTGAACTACATGATCTAGAGAGTGGATTTATTCTCTAAATTGTCATTTAACTCTTATATTTGCATCTCTTTTCTTTTAGTTAGTTAGCTAATTTTCTAATTCTCTAGCTTAACTTTCACTCGACTTTGGTTTAATTTGATTGAATAGATTTTTAAAATCATCAATTCCCTGCGGATCGACCCGTACTCGCCACGTACTTCAATAGTACGCCGTGCGCTTGCGGTTAAATTTTTATTTTAAATTCGTTCGACGGTTTTCTAAACCGATAGAATTTCCGTCGACGAACAAGTTTTTAAGTAAAACCCCACTTTTAAGTTTCCTTTTCAAAAAAAAACTAAAAAAAACTTGTGTATATATCTTGTTTTTATTTCAGGTTGCCGAAGTAGAAGGAGACAGCCCGCTTGCTAAAAAAAAGGAGAAGAAAATAAACCGCTTGCTTGCTATATTTATTGTTTTTATTTATCTTGCATTGTTGTTTGCTTGCATTTGCATAAAAAAAATTTTCAAAAACCAAAATTCCATTCGTAGTTGCATCGTTAGATTCACGTTTAATTTCTGCTTTGCATTTCATCCTAGAATTTGTTAATAATAACGGTTAGACATCGATAGCTCTTAATTGTATATTGACAAGTTGTCTTCTTTGGACAATTTACTTTCTTGGTGTCTAGGCTACGGCAGAGTAATAACCATTTATAAATATTACGGTGATTCGTAAATATTATAGTGGTTGTTCCTCTGAAGGTATTTAAACCTTCGGCTGCGTTGCTACGGTGATTCATGGTGCACCGATAACTCCTGCCCGTTACCTGGCTGAGAACTATCTTGTTGATTTAAGACAAAGTGTGATTATACAATTTTGGGTTAACTTAGGATAAATCATTTGTAATTAATCCTTGCATTCATTTAGTTGCATTAGTTCATGCATACTTAAAAAAAGAATCAAAATCCAAAATTTTTAAAAAAAATTGTATATATTTCTTCTTCTTTGAAATTTTTAATCCTTTTCCTTTGAAAATCAAAAAAAAAATCTAGAAAAAAAATCCAAAAAAAAATATAAAATCTTTTCAAAAAAAAACAAAAATTAATTTCCCTTTTGAAAAATAAATTTTATTTCTAAATATTTTTCCTTTACAAAAAAAACAAAAACAAAAACATTCTTGAAAATGTCCGAGTTTCCCTACTTACATGAATTCTACGATAGTTGTGAAAATCAATATAATCCATATAATTTCACACCAAATTCGTATGGATATTTTAACAACAACTATTGTTCAAGCGACTCGGATTTTGCACCACAAAGTTTTCAAAATAACGAACAACCCTCAGATCTTGAAAAGAGCATTTCGTCTTTACTTGAAATCTCTACACAACAAAATCAAATGATAAATGATTTGTGTAATTCATATTTGGGCAATGATTCAAATCAAAGTTTTCAAAATAATCAAAATTTGAATTCAATTCAAAATTCAAACGATCTCGAGTATAACCCATGCCAATTCATTTTGAATTCCGAAATGAATTTCAAAATCAAAACGAAAATGTGATCCACTTTTCAAATAATTTTGGCGATGGTAATAATCTCGACTACGATACGAGTGAAAAATTTTGTTCTCAACACGTCCAATTCGAAAATTCTCAGGTCAATAATTATAAATTGGATTTGGTTGAGAAAATGAACGAAATTTACGATGATCACACGAATTCGTTGTTTGAAACATATATGAAACAACGTGAAAAACAAAATCAAATTCCAACGTGTGACGAGTCAAATAATAATCCATCTTTTACCCAAATCGACGATTTTCAAATT
The DNA here is from genome assembly GCA_030737815.1 of Allium fistulosum. NCBI lineage: Eukaryota > Viridiplantae > Streptophyta > Magnoliopsida > Asparagales > Amaryllidaceae > Allium > Allium fistulosum. Next base: position 853,818,961 of record CM060905.1, read on the forward strand.
ACAAATTTTGAAATTGAAAATAACGATCTTAACGAAGTTGTTAAAAATTTGTTGATTGACTTGGATTTCAATTCTTTTGAGGGTGAGAAACTCGATTTAAATTTCGATCTTCCTTTTTTTGAAAATTTGAATACAACAACTTTGGATTTTGAACTTGAGATACGCAATGAAGTTGTTGATAATCCAACAAAGGAAGTCGAATTTAACGAACACGAGTTTTTTGGACTTTTTGAAAACGAGTCGTTAAACTCTAATGGGGAAGATTTAAATCACCAATTTAATTTTGAAATCAACAATTCTGAAGAATTTTCCAATGATAAATTTGAATTTCAATTTGGTGAAAACAAACTTGAACTTCAATCAATCGTTTTATCAACCCCAAAAATCATTGAAAATAAAACGACTCGTATGATTTTCAATAAAACGACATTCGTTTTTCCAAATCAACATTCAACTTTGAAATCTTTTATGATTTGGTTTTTCGAGCTTGAGTTGTGTCTCGTATACTTAACGAGACAAATGAATCGGTCTTTGGAAGACTGTTTCATTTACTTTTTGACGATATACTTTCTGATCTCGTGTAAATACCGTTAATTTTCATTTAAATAAAGGTCATGTTTGTATTTTTATTTTTCTCCTTCCACTTGGGTTGACTATGGGGACACAGTCAAAATCAAGTGTGGGGGGAGACTCACAATCATTTTCAATGTTTCCAAAATTAAAAAAAAAATCTCAAAAACAAAAAAAAACAAACAAATTCTTTTTTAAGCATTTTAATTTATTTTTAAAGAAACACTATAAGATAAATATATGGTTTTGGTTTATTAAATTGAAATTTTTGAAAATTTATTCGTCTTAACAAAAATAAAAATGAAATTTGATTACAAATACTAATGGTTTAACTAGTATATAGGGAGATTCATACGTGATAATTATGAAATATATCCTAATTGAAAATCTTTGTTTTAAAAAGTTGTTGATTTAAAGTAAAGGATATAACATTTTTTTTGTCTTCTAAGTTAAATAGTGCTAAGATAATTTAGGGAAACTCTCTCTTTCAAAAAAAAGCAACAACACAAAAACAAAAAAATATTTCTTGTATATATGTATATATTTTTTTTAATAAACACCTAGAGTCATGTGTTCACACTCGTGTGTTCACTCGCCATGCTCTGTACCCATCTCACGTAAGCCTGAAAGGCAGTGCACGATCGGTATATCTGGCCTCAGTTTATTTGAGTTAGGTGTATATATATAAAAATTCTTTTTAATAATGCCTACAGTCAATAGGAAATTTTGACAAGTAAATGACATAAGTTTTCAAGATAATAACCAAACCTATATTTAACTTATTTGTGTCTATTTAAAAGTAAATCTTTCATTTGTAAATATTTCCAAAAACCCGCATTCATCTCTTTGTAAATAACCTTGCATTTTGTAAATATTTTCATGTTGCATTTGGATTTTGTGGGTAGTATCCGCTGAAAACCCTCACGAGACAACACTCGTCCTACTGGGGACACCCAGAGGTTTAACGGCTTGTTGCATACGCTCAATGTAATCGTGCACCCTACGAAAATGGATTTATCTTAGTTTTTCATTTATTCGAGGACGAATAAAAAGATAAGTGTAGGGGTATTTGATGTGCACGTAAATGTGCATATTTTTACCACCATATTTAATCTATTTAAATTAAATAAATGATCATATTGGGTATTTTAACTTGTTTAACCCAAAATTCAAATTATTTGAAATTGTCACATATTCATCTTCATATAAGGGCAAAATGGTCATTTTTATGCATTTATTAAATTGTGAAAATTAACTTGGAATTTTCTATGTTGTTTTGTAGGAAATTTGGTGAATTTTACAAGTGGTTACATGATGATATATGCATGCATAAGAGTGAAGAGAACAAATGAAGATGGAAATAATTCAAAGTGAAGATAATGGAGGACCCTACCTACCCACCTACCTTAATGTACAAATTAGAGGCTAATGCACATGCTTATGGAATTAATGGCTTCATGTACACTTAAATGAGGATTACTTGAAGCTAATGATTACTTGGCATCCACACTTCCTAGGAGTGTATTTTGGGCATTCCCCAAAAATATGAATTAGGGTTTAACACATGTATAAAATTCCCATATGTTTCATGTAACTTCTCCCTTAGTCTCTTTTAGTTAGTTTTTAGCTTAGAAAATAAATCAAAGTTCTCTTTCTTTTCATGGCTACTTAGCCATTTCTTCTCTTATGTAATTTCTTTTTTTTATGCAATGTAATTAGTGTTTCTTTTTAATTATATGTTCATTTCCTTTCATGCTAGTAGTGTAGATTTTCTTTTATGCAATTGGAATAGTTTTCTTTCATTTAGCTTTCTTTTTGCTTTCTTTTTGCTTTCATGTTGCAAGCTACATTTGTTAATCAAATGACAAATATGAGAGGCTAAACCCCTTCAATTTAGGGGTAATGAAGCTCTCTAATTATGTGGCTTCAACTATTTCTTAATTCATGCTCTCTTTTTGTGCTTAACGATGATGATAGAAATTGTTTACTAGTTGCTTTTGCTTTGAATTTGATAGCCTATATTGTTGACATCGAATAGACTATGCTTAAACAATCACTAACACTAATTGCCTCTTCATCAAAATATGATTATGGCAAAAGAAAGTGATTTGAAATTAAAATTTGATGGTCTATATTTCTAATCAATAGTTAATAGGCCATACTTAAAATAGATTTCATTTTCATTTTCATTGTCAAATTTCATGAAAGTTAGTAAGTGCTTTAAGGGGTGTGTTATAGTTTGATGGCTTATGTTGGCTAATTAATAGCACAAATATGCCATACTTATGATAAACACATCAATTAAAGCACTAATGACCAAAAAAGAGAGATTATGATTTCATATGTGTTGAACTACATGATCTAGAGAGTGGATTTATTCTCTAAATTGTCATTTAACTCTTATATTTGCATCTCTTTTCTTTTAGTTAGTTAGCTAATTTTCTAATTCTCTAGCTTAACTTTCACTCGACTTTGGTTTAATTTGATTGAATAAAATTTTAAAATCATCAATTCCCTGCGGATCGACCCGTACTCGCCACGTACTTCAATAGTACGCCGTGCGCTTGCGGTTAAATTTTTATTTTAAATTCGTTCGACGGTTTTATAAACCGATAGAATTTCCATCGACGAACAAGTTTTTAAGTAAAACCCCACTTTTAAGTTTCCTAGAATTTGTTAATAATAACGGTTAGACATCGATAGCTCTTAATTGTATATTGACAAGTTGTCTTCTTTGGACAATTTACTTTCTTGGTGTCTAGGCTACGGCAGAGTAATAACCATTTATAAATATTACGGTGATTCGTAAATATTATAGTGGTTGTTCCTCTGAAAGTATTCAAACCTTCGGCTGCATTGCTACGATGATTCGTGGTGCACCGATAACTCCTGCCCGTTACCTAGCTGAGAACTATCTTGTTGATTTAAGACAAAGTGTGATTATACAATTTTGGGTTAACTTAGGATAAATCATTTGTAATTAATCCTTGCATTCATTTAGTTGCATTAGTTCATGCATATTTAAAAAAAGAATCAAAATCCAAAATAAAAAAAAATTGTATATATTTCTTCTTCTTTGAAATTTTTAATCCTTTTCCTTTGAAAATCAAAAAAAAAATTTTGAAAAAAAAATCCAAAAAAAAAAATAAAATCTTTTCAAAAAAAAAATTGAAAAACCAAAAAAACAAAACAAAAATTAATTTCCCTTTTGAAAAATAAATTTTATTTCTAAATATTTTTCCTTTACAAAAACAAAAACATTCTTGAAAATGTTCGAGTTTCCCTACTTACATGAATTCTACGATAGTTGTGAAAATCAATATAATCCATATAATTTCACACCAAATTCGTATGGATATTTTAACAACAACTATTGTTCAAACGATTCGGATTTTGCACCACAAAGTTTTCAAAATAACGAACAACCCTCAGATCTTGAAAAGAGCATTTCGTCTTTACTTGAAATCTCTACACAACAAAATCAAATGATAAATGATTTGTGTAATTCATATTTGGGCAATGATTCAAATCAAAGTTTTCAAAATAATCAAAATTTGAATTCAATTCAAAATTCAAACGATCTCGAGTATAACCCATGCCAATTCAATTTTGAATTCCAAAATGAATTTCAAAATCAAAACGAAAATGTGATCCACTTTTCAAATAATTTTGGCGATGGTAATAATCTCGACTACGATACGAGTGAAAATTTTTGTTCTCAACACGTCCAATTCGAAAATTCTCAAGTCAATAATTATAAATTGGATTCACGCTTCTTGCAAATTAAGAATTATAAGGAATGATTGACTGTTTGATGTGCTGTAGATGGTTGTCCTTTTAGGATTCACGCTTCTTGAAAATTGAAGCGATTGGACCAATTGTTTGTTAAAAAATATTCATTTAAGCCATTCTTGTGGTGGTGTTTTTCGATCGATTAGTAGTCCAACTATTAATAGTAATCTTGTGAAAAGTTCAATTGTTAATCAAATTCGTGATGAGCCAAAAAGAAAAATGAAGGATATTATGAAAAGTTTTAGAAGAGATTATGATGTGGATTTGAGCTATTATTTTTCTTATAAGGGTAAGAAAATGGCTATGAATGATATTTCTGGTGATGAAAAGAAATATTATAATGATTTGGTTTGGAATTTGAAGGCAATGGAAAGAAATAATCCGAATAGTTACTCAAGTATGGAAGTGGATCTGGATACTAATCAATTTGAGAGAGTTTTTGTTTGTTATGAGGCATGTATCTTTGGATTTTGTTATTGTCGTTCTATGGTGTTTTTAGATGCAACATTTTTGAAAGGTCGAAGTGGTATTTTGATTGCAGCCACTGCAAAAAATGGTAATCAAGGTACATTTGTTATCTTTTTTTTGTTTTTAATGTATATGGGTTATACTTTGTAGTGTTTTCATGCTTACCTTGTTATAAATTTGGGCTTGACAGTTGTGCTGCTGTAATTTATTGTTCTAGTTAATCAAATATGCTGTAATTTATTGTTAGAAATTTGGGTTAGATAGTTGTGCTGTTGTAATTTGTTGTTGCTATGTGGATTAACAGTGAATGTATTTTGCTGTTTTTTTAGGTTTTTTTCCATTGGCAATGGCTCTTGTTCCTAAGGAAAATGAAGAGTGTTGGAGTTGGTTTTTGACTCACTTAAAAAATGCTCTTAGTTGTGATAGACCATTGACTTTGTTAAGTGATAGACATTGGGGTTTGCTCTTAAGTATTCCTAATTTTTTTCCAAATAGTTATCATTCTTATTGTTTGCATCATATGCAAAATAATATTTCTGGTATTGTGAAAAGTGGAAGGGGTTTGTGGGTAGCTTATTTACTTGAACATTGTGCTTTAGCTTCCAATTTTTTATGAGTTTGAAAAAGCTATGTCAAAGTATAAAGAAATTGGAGATGCAAAAGCTATTGAATATTTGAATGATAAGCCATGGGCTGATTTATTTTTTCCTGGGAAAAGATATGGTGAAAATAAGTCTAATGTAGCTGAAAGTTTTAATTCCTAGATTTTGGATGAAAGAAGTCTACCTGTCACTTCATGTCATTATGGTATTCGGGTAAAACTTATGATGCAAATGTCTAATCGAAGAGAAGAGGCATCTAAGTGGACAAGTGTGCTTTGTCCAAAAATGGAAGCTCGTTTGTTGAAATTGAAGGAAGAAGGATTTGGATGGAGTGTTTCTAAATCATCTAGGTATGTGTTTTTATTTTATTACATGCTGCTCATAGTTTCTGAAAAAGATAAATGTATTTATGTTTTTTTCAATCTTCTATATACCCTGTATATTATGTTTTGATTTTGTTGTTGCATGTTATTTTTGCAATAAAGAATTCGTTTTGTTATCTGACACACTTTTCGGCACATACTTTAAGGCTTATGTGTTACAGAGAATATATATAGTGTGAATTACTTTTGTTTGGAAATACAACTTGTTTATATATATATGCAAGATTGTGTCATATGTATGTTACAATATAATGGCAGAATCGGAATTTGGATTGCATATGTATGTTAGGATATTTCAACAATCATTTTCCCTACATTTATTGTGTTGTTGTGATTAACTCCAATAGTTTATTTATTCAACTTAGTATTCTCATATGTGAGGTTATGTGTAGGTGAAAGTGTTTGTTGTTAGAATATTATGACAGAATGTCAGTTAGGATATCTCTACAATCATTTTTGTTGTATTTGTGTTAAATGTGGTTTTTGTCATCATTTCTTACGTTTGTTTCATCAGTTGGTATTTCCATTCAACTAGTGATGTTGAATGCAAGATTGTATGAATATGGGAATTGCTAAATCAATGCATTTCTTTATGAAATTGTTTTTTGCTATAGTTTAATGGCAGAATAGGCAAGTGAATTGCAAAGTATGTTAAGATTTTCCGACAATGATTTTCCCAATATTTTGTTTTGATGCTAAAATTCTCAGTTTTATTTTCTGTTGTGGTTGTGTAAATTTTTAGAGCATATCACTGCTTACATTTTTTGCTTTACTATGTTGATTTTTTTTATACTTGATACATTCATCACATTTTTTAAATTTTGTAGGTATATTTTTTAAGTTCATTTTCCAACGTCGTAAAAAGTTGACCTTAAAAATTGCATATGTAGTTGCAATCAATGGAAAGTGACGGGTTTTCCTTATGCACATGCTTTGAAGTGTATTTCTTTAACCAGAAATTTTGTTTATGATTATATTGAGAATTACTTTACTGTTGAGTATTATCGAGCTTCGTATTCGCATGTGATCAATCCTATTCAAACTTTTGATAAAGAAGCAATTGAAGCCGAAAAATCATCTACTGTTCTTCTTCCTAAGCCTTTTCGTGGAGCCGGTAGGCCTAGGATGAATGGATTGAAGGGGTTGATTTTTATGCTAAGCAAAACAGATGTGGAAAGTGTAAATAACTAGGACATAATAGAAAGGGGTGTTCTTTGAATAATTGAGTTGAGTGTTAATCCAATGTATTTGATTGATTGTTCTTTGAATATTTTGAGTTGAATATTCGAATAATTGGGTATGTTGAATTGTTGCTGATATGTTTCTGATTATTTTTTGTTGTAAGAAATTTTTATGTTTAATTGTTATTTGGTATACATTGTTGTTAGTTTTGTGAAAAAGATAAATTCATACATCTTTTTTTTGTTCTGCTATATAGCCTTTGTTTTATGTTTTGATTTTGTTGGTGTGTGTGATTAATTGCTAGATTTTGTTGGTGCATGGACTACCAAATGTCATTGTAAGGCATCAGGTAACAATAAGAACCTAAATAAGTTTTCAGAAGTGTGTATATATTTACAAATATTTTGAATATTATCAATAGCAAACCATGAGTTGGAAAACATGGTTTGTTTGTGACTGATGTAAAGAGAATAGACCTCAGATAAATGCTTTATTAATAGTATGTCGTAATGAATAAAGTCAATTAATGACATTATCACATGACATGTTAAACAGATGATGTTTCAAATATCGTTAATTGTGTAAATTAGTGGTTTAATCTACAACCTGAAACGACGAATATAAACAATAGTATTAGTGTTTCAAAACTCTGTCTAAAAAACTAATACTATCTATGAAAGGTGAAAAAACCTGCTTTTCTTTGTTTATTAAGCATGCATATCATGTGCTTCGTCAATGTGACGCATGCATAGTAAACTCTTACAACTTTGAAAGGATAGATCATCAAAATTAGAGTGATTCAGTGACAGGTAGTACATTTGGACCATGTAGCTTTTGCAGACATTTTCAGCCTATGGCACTCAAGTAGTAACCTAAGCTTATCACTGAACTATCTCTAATGCTCCAAATATAGGAGAATATGCAGAATGTTAAATAGTACATGAAATAAAGTGAATATTGCTATACATATAAATCTGGGAGACATAAAAATAGTGCATACTGTAAAAGATTGATACAACATACTGTTAATAACGTATTATTTTATGACATCATAATATTATCAATAAAAGATAAATGCTTTTATCTTTCTTAACAAAGCATTAGAAACAAATTAGCCATTACAAATTCATGATCAGGTATCAGAATTTCATCATCAAATTAACATCGGTTGTGTAATTACTTGCTAGTTAACATCAGCCATTACAAATTCATCATCAACTTCATCATTAAATTTAGATATACTACCTAAAGTCTATTATGAACAATATAGTTTTGGATATTGTAATAAATTTTTAACAAATGCATGATAAAAAGACCGTCAGACATCAAACAAATTGTTCTATCATTCTCAGTTCGCATTTTTTGTAGCTGAAGCTGAGCTGCAAAAATTTTCAACTGTCCAGCAATATGGTAGCTATTTGGGCTCTAAATGCATTGAGTTGTTCAAGACTGATTTTTGATGTAGTCTCCATTCCTTGTGTAATCTTTTGTATGAACATCAGTACGAAAACTCCAAAGTCGAACCTATATTTCTTAATTTTAGTAATTTGAATATAATGATAAAACAGATTATCTATTCTTCATTTTGATAATGAATTGTATTTAGTAGTGTGTTTATCCAAGTAACAGTATGTGAGTAAATAATAGTATCTAATTGGCAATATGTGGGTAGCTAGTTATCGTGTAACATGCATTTTTGTATAAAAATCTCCACTATCTTCAAAATTACCCATTGCTTTGTTGGGCACAGTCAACATTTTTAAGCAATGTAGACTTCCCCAGAATTGTTTTCTACCGTGTGTCTTATAGCTCTTTATTAATGTTGTTTACTGATGCTTTCTACCAAAATAAATAATTTTTTTACAATAAAGATAAATCTATTTATCTTTTTTTACTTTCTGTGTATTTTTACTTACCACATTAATAGCAAACTTTGAATGTCCACTTCTTAAGGTCTTAGATCTTGTGGTCAAGTGTAGAGAATCGTAATGGTTCCAAGTACATGATTCCACTACTAGTTCTAGCAAGCTCCAATGTTCGTTGCCGTGTATAGGAAATAATATATTGCAACATAATGGATTTAGAAGTGTTTGTTTAATAAAAGGATTAAACATATCTCTTTTGATATTTTCCATGCTTCCGTCTGTTGCACTTTTCTATTAATTTTTTTTTCCAGAAAATTCATCTTATAAAGAATTTTTTATTTGCCATTATAGTTCACTTACTGTCATTGTCGTGTTCACGTAGATAATGCTAGAACTTTGTTCTAATAACTTTGTTTTTCTGAACCAAACCAATCGATAACCTACATTTCAAAAAGAATATGGATTAAGTATAGAATTTATAATAAAGCAAAGTATAGTTTTTTCTACTTACTTGACCAGAAATATATTCTCCATAGAGAAGTTCTTCAATCATACTTTTTGTGATGGTGATCAAGTTTCCATCATCTCAAGTAAATGCTTCATCGTTGAAAAATTTGATGGTTGTTAACATAAGAAATTAAGATTAGTATGTACTGTGTTGTTTCTATTTACTTGTTAATAAAAGAAAATAACAACCTTTGTAGAGGTTTGTATGAAAAGATAAAGATAAATTAATTTATCTTTTTTAGTTTTGTTTAGTTTTTTTATTTGTAAATCATCAGATTTTGATGCTGAAATAAAAAGCCTTATTTGAGTTATATGTTGTTAACATATTGTACCATAAACAATATCTTATTGGAATAAATCTATATTTAAGTAAATTGAGTGAAAAGTAGTTTAGTTACTTACTTGTTTCCTCCAAGAATTTTGAATTTTTTTTTTGACAATTTCTTTTTGTTCTTCACTAAGATATTTGAGGAGTGGACACTTTTCAACATTCCTTGGCTTCTTCTTTTTTTTGGTTCTTTAAGGACAACATCTTCAACAACAATAGCATTTTCGGGAGAAGTTTCTTGAGCAAGTACTTTCAGATTGTTAGATTTTAAACTATCTTGTGTCTGCTCTTCTAGTATGAAATCTTGAGTTTGCATTATATCAAAAGTTGGAAAATTAGCAGAACTTTTTATGTGAATCATACCAACAATTTTTCTTTTTTTCTTAACTTTTTCAGCTTCATTTTTTTCCTTCAAATCATTTTTTTCCTTTACATCACGCTCTTCTAAAATTTCCAACTTCTAGAGCTCCATTTCAAGATTCTGGATTCTTTTTTCAGCCATTTCTCTTAAACGTCTTTCCTTATTTAATTGTTCCGCAACATTTTTCATCTCACTAGTCAAAATGATGACTTTTGACTATTGCTCCTTTATGCTACTAGCACATCTATTGTCATATTTTTTCGGACTTTCGACTTCATGATGCTCATCTAATTTTCTTTTCTTGGTTTGGTCTTCTTCCACCTCAATAGCTTTTATTTTATTTGAAAGAAATTCTTTCTCTTCTTTTGTTACATTTGAAAAAAAAATAAATCTGCAAGGAAAATATTTAAAGTTAAGCTTGTACATGTAATGTCATTCAAGTACTAGACAAGTTAGAAGCATAAATTTAAGTAAGTATGACAAACTCAGGCTGTAAAAAAAAGATAAATGTTTTTATCTTTTTTATTTGTTTAATAAAGAAAGAAAAATTCCATGACAAATAACCAGCTGCATGAAGGGAATGATTCATATATGCCTAATATAAATAAAGCTGATGAGATGGACTTTCAAAATATGAAAACAAATCAAAATAGCAACACCAACTATTCTACCCAATCAGACAAAGACAAAACTGAAAAGGTGAATTACAATCCATACCAACACATAAATTTAAGTTCATTGTTACTGCAGAATTCTAGACAGTCCTAATTCAAATTACAAGTATAGTTCAAATTTATTAGTGAATTCATCCCAAACAAATTTGAATTCATCCCAATTCAAATAATTTTTTTATTTCTAGTTATTTGTTAAAAACTTTTATCTGAGATGACTATATCCCAAACAGTAGCATCAATGGTGATCAGTATTGGTCGCTTAGTCCCCATGTCATTATTATGTAAAACTTCCAATTAGTGAGGAACTTAGTCATGAGTATTTGAATGTTGTTTGTACTTAATTTAGTCTCAAATAGGCTTATTAATGAAAGATGATGAGACTGGAGGACCCTAAACACAGATAACATTTTGTTTTCTTAATTTAGGCAACTAACATTTCAAGAAATGGCATTCATTTGATTTTTGTCGTGACCCTTATATATTTTTTAAGAGGGGCTAACTGGACTTGAGATGATTTTTCATGTTTCTTCTTATAGTTTACATTTGCCTGAACCAATTGGGGAACAAATTTTGGAATTTTTGTTGCTTTTCCTTTATCCTGTATTTTTGGTGTAATTTATGATATAACTTGTTGCCCTTCTTCTATAACTTCATAACCAACATATGTTCATCACTTAGGTATTTGGTTACTTTCACTTCTTATGTTGTTTCAGGAATTGGTGCATTAGATGTTTGAGGTTTAGGAGGTGGATCTTTGTTAAGCACTTAATCAGAACTCAACTGGTTGAGGTCTTTGGACAAGCATGCATATTTATTGGTAGTTTGAACCATGTCAGTAGGTCATTTACAAGAGAATATTTGTGTACATCAGTGGTCGGTTTTGTACCATTCTCATGTGTGTTAAGAGTCATTGAAATCCTCTTTTTCGTGTTCATGTAAAGAAACATTATCTGATGTAGTATTATTTTGAACATTATCTAACATTTTTCATCCCAAACAAATTTATCAGTGAATTCATCACAAGTTAGAAATTAGAAATAAAAAAATGTACAGTTAAAAAAAAACTATTGTCACGTACGGGAATTTTCGACTTTCGAAAATTCGACATCGATACTCACTTTATCGACTGCCGAGCAATCGAGTGCCGGAAAACTCCAATAGTGAGGGTTTTAAGAAAAAGAAAAAGTAGAAGAAGAAGAAGATAGAAGAAAAAGAGAAGAAAAGAAAGAAAGAGAACAACAGAACAACAGAAACAGAACAATATCAGAATCTCACATATCGCAGCGGAATAATATACAATAGATAATTACTAGTCTTTTAAAACAAAGAACTATATCATTTTATACGTACATCAATCATCAGAGTCAATATACAACAATGGACAGTTATATAAACTTGTCCTCATACAGAATACACATCGGAATAAATAATCAAATACGGATATACGTCTCGCCATCCAGCTTGCTTCCAAAGCTCCAGAATATCCAGAATATCCTGATAACATAACTCTAGACTGCCCGTGTGGAAATTTGTGGGCACCCAGAGTTTAGAAGGGAACAATAAACTCCGAGTCAGTCATGGTGACTGGTGTGAGATCGTAAAACAGTTTATCTTTAAAATAGACAAAGGAATATTTTTTAAAATCAATTCGCAATGCTTTTGAAAAATGAAACTACCATAAGACCTCCCGCCACACACACAATGCAAACGCAGAATTGGAGGAGATTTCTTCTTATGATAGTCAAAGATGCTTACTACGCAAAAATCAAATTCTTTTTGATATTATTATTAATGCATAGTGTAGAAAACATTTCAAAAGTATAATATTAATCTTAGCCAACATACGACCAGTATCGTATGCCTACTATAGCTACCATCTAAATAGTGGTGACCACCGTACGTAAATGGCAGGTTCTACAACTAATACCGTACAAGGTGCATATTGGAGTTTGGATTTCCAACAAATGGTCAGGCTAAGGAACTTCCTATCCACGATGGGTACGTCCCTGGAATAGACGACCCGAGAACCTAACGTTACGGTTAGATCTCTGCCAACACAAGGCCGGGTTACCTCTGCAAAAATAGGTAACTACTGACACGCGTATGTCATCCCCCGATCGTAACCGATCTTCCCGAGGATCCCCGATTTCCAACAAACCACATCAAAATAATAATGCAGCAACCACATAGGTTAAGTATCTGGGCTCCATACCATGATACCACCTCTATCCAGAAGGAATGACATACACTAAGGGGCGCTACTCCCTAGAACCTTGCCGCATCCTTCCTGTTTTGACCATGTCCGAGGTGTGAGGCTCGATGAAGTCTCGTCCACAAAGCTACGCTTTCTACAAAGCCATGCTTCGGGTCAAACAAATGATCAACCTATGATCACAAAGATATAAGATCAAACAAATGATCATATCACAAATGATCAAACACTGATCATTTCACAGCAACACTTAGTATGCCACGTTACCAAATTGGGAGTATATCGCTGATAAATTTCAACTACATAACCTCTGAGCTCGTACGTCTCAGAGAAGGGTGTTAAGCTAAGAGAATAAATTCTCCGCCACCAACAGAAATGTATTTGAAAGAAATCAGCTTTATATCTCAAATTGTAACGTCAGACACACAATCCATACAAGTCTGTTCCGGGATCGAACAGAACCGAAGGCACTTCTCACGAAGCCCTTGCATATCCGGATAAATTTCTAATCACGTCCGGACTTCCCGTCACTAAGGGTGATAAAACCTCTAAACCGGAGATCAGCCGATGTAGAGTAACTCGACGGTAATCCTTCCGTTTTCAAAAATATCCGGTCTTCAACACCGGTCTTCAAATGCAATTCATAACGACGTATCACATATTCGGAATGGGTTATACGACCCCATGGTCCTTTCCCGACTAACCCGAATAGTGAGCGATTATTTAAAAACAAGTGTGGCATTCAAATTCATCCAATTCACAACAAATACCATTCAAGGTAATTATTGATAGTCGGTTATTTAACTATCAATAAAGATGCGCAACATCATCAGATTCCAAATAATTTTCCCAAATTATTTATCTTCAAAAATATCTTTACTAGATATAAAATTTCCACACTTCAAAAATAAATCAACGTTTATTTTTCTAAATAGTTTCCCTTTCCTTTATAAATTCCATATTGAATTTACATTTTTCGAATATCTACTAATATTCGATTTTCAATCGTTTTCAAATATTCAATTTCGATTTATCTTTAAGAAGATAAAATCTCAAAACGTTTCATTTCATTTTGGAAAACATTCCATACTTATTTAATAATAAGTGTTTCACAAATCTTTTATTTTCAACATTTGAAAATACTCGATATACTTAAATCAAATTAAGTATATATTTCATTCTTTTAGGAAATCTATTTTCTATAACAACATCAATTTGAGTCAAAACGAATGTTACGTAAAACATCGTTACGACGACTCAAAATCACTAGTATAGGGATTCGAAATTAAGATAGATATGTAAATCCCAATACTAGATAAAAACATTTCCTTTCGGAAATCATTTACTATAACAACAGTGCTATAGTCCATCATTTCCTTATTTCTCGAAAACGTCTATTTCAACAATGAACGTTGAAATCTATGCTTTCGATTCATAATACATTTTAAAACATCTTTAAAATGTTTAGCTTCATTTTTAATATCACTTCTTCAAAAATAAATCCATTTTACTAAACAATATATTCACTGTCCAAAATCGTGAATATACTTCACTAACCACATTTTCAAAAATCTCTACACATTTTATTTCAATAAAAATTCGCTATTCAAAAATCGCGAATATATCTTCTTCAATAATCTCCTATATATAATTTATCAAATTCAATCGATTTCGAATTTATAAAACGAAGTTTATAAATTCTATTTCTGTTTTAATAACAACTTCAACTTATAAATCTTCTTTTTATTAACTTCTATATTTTACTTATCAAAATAAGTGATTTCGGATTTATAAACAACTTTTATAAATTTCAATTCTATTTGTAAAAACTTCAATACCAAATCAATTTCAATATTGATTTCTAAATTTATTTTCAACCTTAAATAAAATTTCCATACTGATTTCTCAAAAATTCATTTCCAAATATTAATTCAATTACATATTGATTTCTAATTTTATTTATCACTACTAAATAAATTCCTTATTTTTCTCAAATTATTCAATATTCTGTTTTTAAATGGATTCTTCAAATTGAAATCATTTTACATTGATTTCCCAAATTATTTCAATTTACCAATTGAATTCCTAAAGGGATTTCCAACCTATCTCCTTTTAAATAAATTCCTCTTTAAGAAAATAAATTCCTTTATCTTTTTCAAACTATTAATAATCCAATTTTAATTAAATTCTTCAATTTAAAAATCACTATTATACGAAATTCATTTATTTAACATCTTCACTTGATTCTGGAACTAATTCAATAAGATTTTAAAAATCAGCCTTTATTCTTTTAAATTCTTTTCTTCAAATTTATTAAATTTCTAAAGTTAATTCACTTAAAATTTCATACTTGAATTTCAAAAATTCAATTTCGTTTATTTTTGGAATCCAATGATATCAAACATCCATTCAGCTAAATTTTAGCTTTCAAACAATTTCCAGGCATCAATATGATCAATATAATCATTCACAGATTCATATCACAGTATAAATAAATTCAATCAATATGAGGGGTCCAGTTGGATCCCTCCAACATGTTTCCCTGCATCCAAAGACGTTAGCACAATACCAATTCCACTTCGAGGTGGAATATCGCGGTATATAGGTTTTATAAAAATCCGCTTACTAACGGCGCAATAGGGTCTCATCCGCTATACGAGGCGGGAAATCATCAATCCAATATATACATATGCCAATATGTATATATTGCTATATATATATATGGATATATCCTACTATATCTAATATCACAATCCAAATAGACAATCAAATCAATAACTGAAAATTCCACATTCAATTTGAGTGAGAAAAATCTCACCTTTGCCCTTTATTTTGCATTCCACTTTCATCTTGACTCGATTTCTTGATTTATAGACCTTGAATAAATATTCGATAAGTTTATTAACACTTGTATTTTAAATCAAACAATTTATTATCATCCACTTATTAAATTTAACTAATTATTAAATTTAAAACTAAACCCCTTTAAATAAACTAATTAGTTAACCATTCAATTTTAACTAAAATATTTTTATTATTTTAAACAGAAACCACATCCAATAAAAATGGTCTTTACGAGTTTTAAAAATCCAACCTTTATATAAATTTAACAACATTTACAACTCCTATATTACCCAAATCTTTTATATACATATACTATATTTAGAATAAAATGGCTTTTATCTTTTACTATAAAAACATTATATATATATATATATATATTACTGTAAACTTCTTTTTCTACTTTAACCTACATATATGTATTAAATCGAATTTCCTTTATACTTACAAAGAATTTATATGTTGTGACATACGTATATATATAAAATTTAATTAAATAAAATAAAACAGTGAGTACCTCACCCTACAATCAAAATGCTGGCCTCGACCAAACCTAGACTACGACTTCGGCAAGCTTCCTAACGAGCTTGCTTCCTCCCAGATCTGCAGCCTCCTCCACCAGCCTCGACAAATGAACGATCGCGCTTTCCAATCCATGCTCGAAATCGAGCCACCACACGCCGACGAACCCTAGCACCTCTTCCCATTATCGCGACCGAACCCTGACTCAATCGCGACAGACGCGAGCTCGCCGTCGCGATGTCCAGTCGCTGCCACGAATTGATGAAGCCTCGAGTTCCCCCATCAGCAAGGTGATTCGCGACCACCCTAACTCCACGTGCTTTGATTTCGAGTAGAGACGCGATTTCAATTTGAGGCCAGCGCCTTTTTTTTATTTTTTTTTATTTTAACTGTCGATAGAAATCGAAAGGGAAGAGGGAAAACATGATACAGTTGCTCGACATTTTTTTTTATAACGAGAGGCTTCGGCCATTTTTTTCTGTTTTTGATTTTATTTTTATTTTCTCTGTAATCGATAGGGGTGTCGGCCATTAATGAAGAACGACGTGATCAAACAGAGAGAACGTGCTCGCATGATTCTAGCCGTGATTCTCGACTTGAGTTTAGGCGTAAAGTTAGGAGATAATTAATTTAAATCAAATTCGTTTTAAAATTTCAATGCGTTTATATGTCGTGTGCACACATAACAACTCTGAAAAAAACGAAATTTGAAACTCGGCAATAATTCCATATTACGGACCCAATGGAACCGGTTTCGTCGAATTCCGAGACTGTTTGAAAGATGACTATTTTTAAATATCGGTTCAACCAATTAAATTCAAAACTGAACAGAACAGTTTCAAATTAAATTCTGAAAGTTTGATTATCTTCGGTATTAGCAATACGAATTTTAAAAGCTTTCGAAATATTTTTCTTCAGCTTAAAATTGAAGATCCAAATTTTTATTCAACATTCACTAGATTAAATTTTATACTTTAATCGTCAAATTCAAATTGATTTCGGGGATTCAAATTAAATCATCGTTCAAATATTTAAAATAAATTAAATATTCTCAATTTAATTTGTTCAAAATTCTGGGTCGTTACAGACTTCCCTCCTTAAAAGAATTTCGTCCTCGAAATTACAAGTTAGGAAAAAAAGTCCTTAACTCGTCTACTATTTTTCAACATCCAATAGTTTTATCAATTTATCAAAACAAATCTTTTTACTAAAGATTCGTTATTAATTCAACTAAATTCCCAACTTCAATTATAAGTTCAAAACAATATTGTTTACTTCTCAATTCAAATTCAAATTTGAACATTCAAAATTTTCTCAAAAATTTTCTACCACTCGAAATTTTTGAAAAATTTTGCCAGCGTCTCCTTTGCGCGGCTAACACGGCACGACTACAAAACGTCCCTACGGACTCTCAGATTTCAAAAAGAAAAAGAAAAAGCCAAGCGGCTAGACAAGAAATCATCAAAAGCTCATATTAAAACTCAAATACATACCTTTTTCGAGCAAATTCAAATTCATCTTTGAAATTAATATCCCAATCCCATTATACACCTGTATATCCTACTAGCCATAATATCTAGTTACATATTCAAACCATTTTGCAAATTCTATTACAAAATTTTCAATATAAACTGCCTATACATTCTTAGCTTACTATTGAGGTTACATATCTATTTTCATTCAATTTTACATTTCAATTTCTCATTTGAATTTACTTTACCATTTTAATTCAATTTGGATTCTATTTATCTCCTGAATATTGAATTTTATCGATTAGCTTTCATTTACAACTGCTTATTTTAGATTAGTTTCAATTACTAATTTTATTTCAATACTTCACAATCAAATTCAATTCCATTTTTATTCGCTAACAAATTCAAAATGAATCTCAATTTTCAATTTCACTTTTATTTATTCAAATTTATTCACTTATACTTCTTTAATTTAACTCTATCTTTTAAGTTAAATTTATTCTATCAGAATTCAAATTGTATAAGTTATCAACTTAATAATATTTCATAAATATTTTTATATATAGTATTCCAGAGTCTTTTTCAACTTTTTCAAACCCATTTTTGAAAATAATTCAAATTATTCTTTGAATTTTCTAAAACAAAATCCAAATTTTCAAAACAACTTCCATTTAAAACAATTTGGCAGCAATTCCTCTTTTGAAAACCCGAAAATGAACACCAGTGATGTCGCGATCATCATCTGAATTATTTTCCAGCGACCGAAAAGAGTTTAGAGCTTTCATCTCTCCAAAATACTTTTCAAAACCTTTGAAAATCACTTTCAAACCAAAAAGGATTTAAACTTTCCAAATCTCCAAAATTTTCAAACTCCTTTCAAAACATTTCCAAATACTTCTCTGGAATTCCGTTTCAAATTACAAATCACTTTTATAATTTATATTTTTAAATTTCATTTGTATGTGGATTTATTTTTTAACTTTGGAGTTATGATTTGAATTTCTTATTCAATTTCATATAATAATGATAACATTTCAATGTTATTATTTCCTAACAACCATGCATCCAAATACTATGATAATTCATAGAAAATTATTTCTTTTATATACAAATATAGTTTTGGGCAAAATTATCTCATTTACCCAATTTAAAACAATACTGTGTCAGTTTATCTTGTTTAAGAGTTTAGAAACCCCTATCGATTACAGTTAGCTAGACTGCACCGACCAGAATCTATAAACAATCAACCGATAAGTCAACACAATACAAAACAATTTTATATTCACTAACAAATACGCACTCATATCTATTATTACACTCAACTCATTCTAGAGTACTACTGACTCTATCTCTAATGAGTAACACCCAACAGAGCAGGGTTGTCGCTTAACCATATGCTCTGATACCACGTTGTCACGTACGGGAATTTTCGACTTTCGAAAATTCGACATCGATACTCACTTTATCGACTGCCGAGCAATCGAGTGCCGGAAAACTCCAATAGTGAGGGTTTTAAGAAAAAGAAAAGGTAGAAGAAGAAGAAGATAGAAGAAAAAGAGAAGAAAAGAAAGAAAGAGAACAACAGAACAACAGAAACAGAACAATATCAGAATCTCACATATCGCAGCGGAATAATATACAATAGATAATTACTAGTCTTTTAAAACAAAGAACTATATCATTTTATACGTACATCAATCATCAGAGTCAATATACAACAATGGACAGTTATATAAACTTGTCCTCATACAGAATACACAGCGGAATAAATAATCAAATACGGATATACGTCTCGCCATCCAGCTTGCTTCCAAAGCTCCAGAATATCCTGATAACATAACTCTAGACTGCCCGTGTGGAAATTTGTGGGCACCCAGAGTTTAGAAGGGAACAATAAACTCCGAGTCAGTCATGGTGACTGGTGTGAGATCGTAAAACAGTTTATCTTTAAAATAGACAAAGGAATATTTTTTAAAATCAATTCGCAATGCTTTTGAAAAATGAAACTACCATAAGACCTCCCGCCACACACACAATGCAAACGCAGAATTGGAGGAGATTTCTTCTTATGATAGTCAAAGATGCTTACTACGCAAAAATCAAATTCTTTTTGATATTATTATTAGTGCATAGTGTAGAAAACATTTCGAAAGTATAATATTAATCTTAGCCAACATACGACCAGTATCGTATGCCTACTATAGCTACCATCTAAACAGTGGTGACCACCGTACGTAAATGGCAGGTTCTACAACTAATACCGTACAAGGTGCGTATTGGAGTTTGGATTTCCAACAAATGGTCAGGCTAAGGAACTTCCTATCCACGATGGGTACGTCCCTGGAATAGACGACCCGAGAACCTAACGTTACGGTTAGATCTCTGCCAACACAAGGCCGGGTTACCTCTGCAAAAATAGGTAACTACTGACACGCGTATGTCATCCCCCGATCGTAACCGATCTTCCCGAGGATCCCCGATTTCCAACAAACCACATCAAAATAATAATGCAGCAACCACATAGGTTAAGTATCTGGGCTCCATACCATGATACCACCTCTATCCAGAAGGAATGACATACACTAAGGGGCGCTACTCCCTAGAACCTTGCTGCATCCTTCCTGTTTTGACCATTTCCGGGGTGTGAGGCTCGATGAAGTCTCGTCCACAAAGCTACGCTTTCTACAAAGCCATGCTTCGGGTCAAACAAATGATCAACCTATGATCACAAAGATATAAGATCAAACAAATGATCATATCACAAATGATCAAACACTGATCATTTCACAGCAACACTTAGTATGCCACGTTACCAAATTGGGAGTATATCGCTGATAAATTTCAACTACATAACCTCTGAGCTCGTACGTCTCAGAGAAGGGTGTTAAGCTAAGAGAATAAATTCTCCGCCACCAACAGAAATGTATTTGAAAGAAATCAGCTTTATATCTCAAATTGTAACGTCAGACACACAATCCATACAAGTTTGTTCCGGGATCGAACAGAACCGAAGGCACTTCTCACGAAGCCCTTGCATATCCGGATAAATTTCTAATCACGTCCGGACTTCCCGTCACTAAGGGTGATAAAACCTCTATACCGGAGATCAGCCGATGTAGAGTAACTCGACGGTAATCCTTCCGTTTTCAAAAATATCCGGTCTTCAACACCGGTCTTCAAATGCAATTCATAACGACGTATCACATATTCGGAATGGGTTATACGACCCCATGGTCCTTTCCCGGCTAACCCGAATAGTGAGCGATTATTTAAAAACAAGTGTGGCATTCAAATTCATCCAATTCACAACAAATACCATTCAAGGTAATTATTGATAGTCGATTATTTAACTATCAATAAAGATGCGCAACATCATCAGATTCCAAATAATTTTCCCAAATTATTTATCTTCAAAAATATCTTTACTAGATATAAAATTTCCACACTTCAAAAATAAATCAACGTTTATTTTTCTAAACAGTTTCCCTTTCCTTTATAAATTCCATATTGAATTTACATTTTTCGAATATCTACTAATATTCGATTTTCAATCGTTTTCAAATATTCAATTTCGATTTATCTTTAAGAAGATAAAATCTCAAAACGTTTCATTTCATTTTGGAAAACATTCCATACTTATTTAATAATAAGTGTTTCACAAATCTTTTATTTTCAACATTTGAAAATACTCGATATACTTAAATCAAATTAAGTATATATTTCATTCTTTTAGGAAATCTATTTTCTATAACAACATCAATTTGAGTCAAAACGAATGTTACGTAAAACATCGTTACGACGACTCAAAATCACTAGTATAGGGATTCGAAATTAAGATAGATATGTAAATCCCAATACTAGATAAAAACATTTCCTTTCGGAAATCATTTACTATAACAACAGTGCTATAGTCCATCATTTCCTTATTTCTCGAAAACGTCTATTTCAACAATGAACGTTGAAATCTATGCTTTCGATTCATAATACATTTTAAAACATCTTTAAAATGTTTAGCTTCATTTTTAATATCACTTCTTCAAAAATAAATCCATTTTACTAAACAATATATTCACTGTCCAAAATCGTGAATATACTTCACTAACCACATTTTCAAAAATCTCTACACATTTTATTTCAATAAAAATTCGCTATTCAAAAATCGCGAATATATCTTCTTCAATAATCTCCTATATATAATTTATCAAATTCAATCGATTTCGAATTTATAAAACGAAGTTTATAAATTCTATTTATGTTTTAATAACAACTTCAACTTATAAATCTTCTTTTTATTAACTTCTATATTTTACTTATCAAAATAAGTGATTTCGGATTTATAAACAACTTTTATAAATTTCAATTCTATTTGTAAAAACTTCAATACCAAATCAATTTCAATATTGATTTCTAAATTTATTTTCAACCTTAAATAAAATTTCCATACTGATTTCTCAAAAATTCATTTCCAAATATTAAATCAATTACAGATTGATTTCTAATTTTATTTATCACTACTAAATAAATTCCTTATTTTTCTCAAATTATTCAATATTCTGTTTTTAAATGGATTCTTCAAATTGAAATCATTTTACATTGATTTCCCAAATCATTTCAATTTACCAATTGAATTCCTAAAGGGATTTCCAACTTATCTCCTTTTAAATAAATTCCTCTTTAAGAAAATAAATTCCTTTATCTTTTTCAAACTATTTAGAAATCCAATTTTAATTAAATTCTTCAATTTAAAAATCACTATTATACGAAATTCATTTATTTAACATCTTCACTTGATTCTGGAACTAATTCAATAAGATTTTAAAAATCAGCCTTTATTCTTTTAAATTCTTTTCTTCAAATTTATTAAATTTCTAAAGTTAATTCACTTAAAAATTCCTACTTGAATTTCAAAAATTCAATTTCGTTTATTTTTGGAATCCAATGATATCAAACATCCATTCAGCTAAATTTTAGCTTTCAAACAATTTCCAGGCATCAATATGATCAATATAATCATTCACAGATTCATATCACAGTATAAATAAATTCAATCAATATGAGGGGTCCAGTTGGATCCCTCCAACCTGTTTCCATGCATCCAAAGACGTTAGCACAATACTAATTCCACTTCGAGGTGGAATATCGCGGTATATAGGTTTTATAAAAATCCGCTTACTAACGGCGCAATAGGGTCTCATCCGCTATACGAGGCGGGAAATCATCAATCCAATATATACATATGCCAATATGTATATATTGCTATATATATATAGATATATCCTACTATATCTAATATCACAATCCAAACAGACAATCAAATCAATAACTGAAAATTCCACATTCAATTTGAGTGAGAAAAATCTCACCTTTGCCCTTTATTTTGCATTCCACTTTCATCTTGACTCGATTTCTTGATTTATAGACCTTGAATAAATATTCGATAAGTTTATTAACACTTGTATTTTAAATCAAACAATTTATTATCATCCACTTATTAAATTTAACTAATTATTAAATTTAAAACTAAACCCCTTTAAATAAACTAATTAGTTAACCATTCAATTTTAACTAAAATATTTTTATTATTTTAAACGGAAACCACATCCAATAAAAATGGTCTTTACGAGTTTTAAAAATCCAACCTTTATATAAATTTAACAACATTTACAACTCCTATATTACCCAAATCTTTTATATACATATACTATATTTAGAATAAAATGGCTTTTATCTTTTACTATAAAAACATTATATATATATATATATATTACTGTAAACTTCTTTTTCTACTTTAACCTACATATATGTATTAAATCGAATTTCCTTTATACTTACAAAGAATTTATATGTTTTGACATACGTATATATATAAAATTTAATTAAATAAAATAAACAGTGAGTACCTCACCCTACAATCAAAATGCTGGCCTCGACCAAACTTAGACTACGACTTCGGCAAGCTTCCTAACGAGCTTGCTTCCTCCCAGATCTGTAGCCTCCTCCACCAGCCTCGACAAATGAACGATCGCGCTTTCCAATCCATGTTCGAAATCGAGCCACCACACGCCGACGAACCCTAGCACCTCTTCCCATTATCGCGACCGAACCCTGACTCAATCGCGACAGACGCGAGCTCGCCGTCGCGATGTCCAGTCGCTGCCACGAATTGATGAAGCCTCGAGTTCCCCCATCAGCAAGGTGATTCGCGACCACCCCAACTCCACGTGCTTTGATTTCGAGTAGAGACGCGATTTCAATTTGAGGCCAGCGCCTTTTTTTTATTTATTTTAACTGTCGATAGAAATCGAAAGGGAAGAGGGAAAACATGATACAGTTGCTCGACATTTTTTTTATAACGAGAGGCTTCGGCCATTTTTTTCTGTTTTTGATTTTATTTTTATTTTCTCTGTAATCGATAGGGGTGTCGGCCATTAATGAAGAACGACGTGATCAAACAGAGAGAACGTGCTCGCATGATTCTAGCCGTGATTCTCGACTTGAGTTTAGGCGTAAAGTTAGGAGATAATTAATTTAAATTTAAATCAAATTCGTTTTAAAATTTCAATGCGTTTATATGTCGTGTGCACACATAACGACTTTGAAAAAAACGAAATTTGAAACTCGGCAATAATTCCATATTACGGACCCAATGGAACCGGTTTCGTCGAATTCTGAGACTGTTTGAAAGATGACTATTTTTAAATATCGGTTCAACCAATTAAATTCAAAACTGAACAGAACAGTTTCAAATTAAATTCTGAAAGTTCGATTATCTTCGGTATTAGCAATACGAATTTTAAAAGCTTTCGAAATATTTTTCTTCAGCTTAAAATTGAAGATCCAAATTTTTATTCAACATTCACTAGATTAAATTTTATACTTTAATCGTCAAATTCAAATTGATTTCGGGGATTCAAATTAAATCATCGTTCAAATATTTAAAATAAATTAAATATTCTTAATTTAATTTGTTCAAAATTCTGGGTCGTTACAACTAGCATGCCTTGTCATTGTCAACTTCAGTGAGGTCCAAATCTTTTAGTTTTGATAAATCCTTTTTTCTCATTCTTGGGATTTTGGTTTGCATATTTTCCTTTTCATCAATTATTTGTGTTCGTTCACAAAACCAGTACTGTAAGAAACCGATAAATAGATTTATATTTTTGTAATAAACATAAATTTGAATATATTTATATTTAGTTAAAGTTATGAAAGCTTACCAGTAACACCATAGTACAGCCTGGTGTACTTCTCGGATCAGCATGATACTTTTGAACAATTTTCAAAACATTTTCACATATTGCCCGTGGCTAGGAGATTGAGTTCAATTTTTTTAAATTTAACAACTTCGGCAAGAAACCCCATTGCATATAGCTTTGGTTGTTTGGAAAAACGAAAGTTATAACCAGCAATAATAATAACAACTTCACTAAATTTTCATTCCCTTTTTCCTCTTCTAACATTGTATTCAATCTTTTTGTTACTGTTTTTTAGCTGATTATGTCTTCTTCCTTAAAATTAGCACTTAAAAAATTGGAGAAACTTTCTATAGTTGAGGCTTTGTTAGAAGCTGGTATAGGGAATAAGACTTCTCGAGCTAATGGCATTCCAAATATGAGACTGACTTCTTCAGGACTTATTTTCAGAAATTTGTTTCCAATTATGAAAGCATTTTCTTTTACATCAAAAGAAGTAATGATGTCATCTAAATTCAAAGTACTTTTTCTTAAACCTTGTCGTGCTATTGAATCTTAAGAAAAACATTGAAGAAGTTTTTGAATGGTGTTTTTTCTATATAAGCCGTTGCTTCAGGTGAAAGAATATTTTGCGTTCAAATTACATCTATATGTACCAGTGTACTGCTGACTTCTCTGCTTTTTGGTTATTTTTTAATTTCATACTGATCGACATCATCAGAATCAGTAGTTCCTTTAGTTAGTTCTTGTGAAATTGTTCTTTCTTCATCAGAGTTGTCTAACTGATTATGTTTAAAGTCTTTATTTGTCAAGTCTTCTTCTTCATAAACATCTGTGTTTTCCTCTGTTGGTTCAGTCTGATCCTACATTCATGTAAATCATATAATCAATTGGGAGGTAAAAATAACAAGTTCATCAAAAAAATATCATACTGCATAAAAATTTGAATAAAAAGATAATATGCTTTATCTTTTTAATTGTTTAGTATTTTTTGGGATTAAGATATTTTATATCAATGAATAATTGTTGTTTCATACAGCAATTTGAATATAGTAGTGGCATGCAAATTTTAATGCTGTGTAGGATACAACAGTTTAATTGTTAAGTAAACTTTATAGCAAATATGATTAGGAATTTGTTGTTAACATTAATTGTTTGCAGGATATAGCAGTTTAATTGTCTAGGATATAGCAGCTTTAAATCTGGTTCATATGTTATGTACTAATTTTAAATCATTACTAAAACAGCAAACATGTTTAACATGTATCACTATTTAACAAACATACATAATAAATATCAGTAATTATTAAATATACCTAGTGTTTAGCATGTAATTTAACTCTTTTACTTTAAAAGATAGATGCATTTATCTTTTTTAACAGCTAAACTATAACATTTCAAGTAAAAAAATTAGGATTTAGTATCATCTGTCACTGAATATTTACATATGCTTGATTAAACATCTGTCAATTATATTAAATCATAACAAGCACTAAAATACTTTAAATCCATTACAAAAATTGTCTTCAGCATCAATAATAAGCAATAAATGTGGGGTATATTTAACTAGGGTTTATTATCTAAGTAATATGTATATTTAACTAATATGTTTACATGAAAATTAAAGAGAGTTTACTTGTTGATTCCACAGATCGTTTGCCGAATGTATTTGAGCCAAATCCACAAATCGTTCATCGAAAGTATTTCAGTTTGATCTAAAATTGATGAGGCTTAAATCAATGAAGTAGAAGTCCTTGTAATTGAAATGCGGCACAAAACTCAATCGATTGTGAAAAAATAATTTGTAATCGATTTGGCTAAGATTTTGAAAAGAGAAATCGATTGTTTGTATTCTAAACCCTTGTTTTCGATTTCGTTTGACTCACTGAAAAATGGTTGAAAAGAAAAAAAAAAAGGACCGGAAGGAAGACATGAAGTAACGGATTAATGGGCTGACGTCACATATAAAAAAAATTGTCCTGAAAAATAATCTTTTTAAAGCCATGTCCTATTACTTTATTGTTTGTTTAAAGAAGGCCCTTATGGTAAAATTCCCCTTTTATTGATCTCACTTTGTTGCTTGAAAATATTTCTAGTGATGGCTAAAGCATCATCGACATTCATTTTTGGGTCTCAAAGTGGGGGATGTTAGAACCTAGTATCAGAGCTTCGGTTAGGGGACACTTAAGTGAAACAGAGCTAAGTTTAAGTTAGAAAACTAGAGAATGAGCACCTTGGAGAGAGTGTACACTACACACACATGCAATATATATATATATATATATATATATATGAGCGCTTGCTTACGTAGAAAGATGCAATTAATCTACAAAATGGACATTTGACGTTGGGAGGAGAAAGGACAAATGCAAGCAAAGGAACCACTGGTCCAAAGACTAGCTGCCAAGGAGGGGAGGCAGTTCCAAAAGTTCATGCTAAAGCTGATAATGAAATACCTGCCCCGATTGTTATGAATATGGATATGAACGCACTCTTTCAAGGGTTTTCTAGCAAACTTGGCATAATAACAATTACCACCACATGCCCACAATGTACCAAGAGGCTCGACGTGTAGTTACAGTGGAATTTTCCAAAGTGAATAAGGATTTCAGGAGCTTTTGGGGAGAAATGTTTGATGGGACAAAAAATGCATTAGGGGTTAGTAATTGGTTGGTGATATGTGAGAGAATTTGTGAACACTTAGAGCTGACAGATGCTTAAAATGTAAAACTTGTATCTAAGTAGTTCAAGGGACTGGCAAGTGTCTAGTGAGGAACTATGAGACCAGAGATTCCAGAGCAAGAAATCACTTAGCAGTGGTTTAGGGAGATGTTTGAAGAATAGTATATTCCTAGATCAGAGTTGTGAGCAATGATTTTGGAGTTTGTAGAGGTTTAACTGGGGAAGTTGATAGTGCCTGAGTATGTGCATAAGTTAATTGCATTGTCTATATACGGAACTGATCTGATTAGCACATAAAGAAACAAGGAAGAGAAGTTCATCTTGGAATCGTGATCGGGATTGAGTGACCGGAAAATGGCTCATCTAGCACCTCCATTCAACAAATAGGTAGCTATAACGAGGAGGTATGAGAAGATGTATCCTAAAAGGCGAGCTATGGGGTAGAAGGCTCAGATTGATAAAAAGAAAATGAAGTTTGCTTGATATTAGAAAGGCAAGAAATGCTAAAAATAGAAAGGAAAGTCTAATGGTGGAGGAGAGCGGAAGAATGTTGTTGATGTAACATGTTATAATTGTAGGAAAAAGGTGCACTATGCAAATAAGTGTCTGAAGCCGGTTAGGATGGTGATAGGAAAATGCTTTATCTGTGACAAAACCTAGACACAAGAAGAAAAATTGTCCGAAGTTAAAGCAACCAAAATTTTCGCTTTGGAAGGACTGTCGGCTTGATCGGCGACTGAAGAGAAAGGGAAGAAAGTTGTCCTAGGAGGTATGATCTTCACCTCTCGTACTTCAGTTAGAGCTCCTTTTGATATGGTGCTAGCCACACTTATATTTTGAAATATGTAGTGGATAGATGGAGTTAGATACTACATATTTAGTCACGTCTTTACATGTGGTTAATCCGATCGATGGGTATGCTACTCTTGGATTAAGATGCACTGATCTTGTGTTTGATTTTTGTGGTCATTTTTTTTTGTTTTCAACCCATATATGTTTGACTTCGTGGGGCATGTGGTAATTTTGGGTATGGACTAGTTAGTGTGTAATGATATCAGGATCTTTTGGGCTGATGGAGTTATCAATTTATGGAATCCAAATGAGGGAAAAAGGATCATGGTGGTACCATATGTGATGGATGAAAAGCCAAGATTGGCATTATGCACAATGGAGGATTAAGAGGAAGAGATAAGTATAGTACATGTAGTTCGGGAGTTTATGGATGTTTTCGAACTAGTAATGGAATTACCACTAAGGAGAGCAATTGAGTTCGGAATAGACTTGCTGCTAACCTGTTAGCATATCAACTAACATAATGTTGTCCAATAAGATGGAAGAGTTGAAGAAGCACCTGGTGGAATTTGAGCATAAGAGTTTCATTAGGCCGAGTAGTTCACCATGGGAAGTAGCATGGTATTTATGAAGAAGTCGGATGGAACTTTACGGATGTGCACTGATTACCGAAAGTTTAATGAGCTTACTATGAAGAATCGTTATCCATTACCTATGATAGATGGCTTATTTGATCAATTGAGTGGAGCTAGAATATTCTTGTAGCTAGATTTGACAGAGGGATTCCATCAACTGATGGTAGCATAGGATAGTGTTCCATTGACCGCATTCAAATAATATATGGTTCATATGAGTGGTTAGTGATGACATTTGTATTGACCAACGTACTGACATTCTTCATGGATCTTATGAACCGATTTCACGATCAGTTGGATAGATTTGTGTTGGTATTCGCTTATGACATTTTGGTATATATTATGAGAGAGACCATGAAGTACATCTTAGATTGGTGTTGGAGATGTTGAGCAATTATAAATTGAAGGTGAAGTTTTCAAAGTGTCACTTTGGATATGAGGAGTTAAGTTTCTTGGGCATATTGTGTCAGAGAATGGATTAGCAGTGGATCCATCGAAGATAGAAACCATAAATAGATGGAATAAACTGTAGATGATCATAGATATAATTATTTTCTTGGGTTTAACTGGTTATTTTCATGGATTCATTAGGATTTCTCGCATAGTATCACCTTTGACTAAGTTGACGGGGAAGAACAAGAAGTTTGTGTGGACCAGTAGGTGTAAAGGGTCATTTTAGGTGTTGCAGAAATTATCGACAAATCCTCCTATCTTGATCATGCCTATGGGGAATCAGGGTCTGGTAGTGTATATCGATATCTATAGGATAGGGTTGGGAGCGGTGTTGATACAAAAGGGATGAGTGATAGCTGACGCATCAAGGCAGTAGAGACCACATGAAGTTAGAGTTCTGACTCACAACTTGGATTTGGCGGCGGTAGTTTTTGCCTTAAAAATTTGGAGACATTACCTTTTGGGAGAGCAGTTCAAGTTGTACATGGACCACAAGTCTTTTAAGTATTTATTCTCTTAGGAAGAACCGAATATGAGGCAACAGAGATGGCTAGAATTTGGCGACATACAACATCGACATAGAGTATATGCCAGGAAAAAGGAACAAGGTTGCAGATGCTTTGAGTAGAAAACATTAGAATGGAGTTTTAGCCATAATCGAGCAATGTAAGACGTTAGAGACATTGGCATCTTATGGAGGGAATTATAGTACAAACGTAGGATTAAGTCGAGATCCAGGATTGAGAGCAAGTTTGGAAGT
Source organism: Allium fistulosum (assembly GCA_030737815.1). NCBI lineage: Eukaryota > Viridiplantae > Streptophyta > Magnoliopsida > Asparagales > Amaryllidaceae > Allium > Allium fistulosum. Next base: position 853,849,255 of record CM060905.1, read on the forward strand.
ATATCCAACTCTTTTAGATAAAGTTGCTTGATGACAAATAGAAGACTTGTTGTTAGTCATAATTGGCTACTGGGAATCTGTGCTAACGTTAAGGACCTAAAAGGGTTCAGATAAACTTGAAGGGATTGCTTAAGAAGAAAGGAAGATTGTGTATTCCAAATGTAAAAAATCGTCATAAGGAGATCATGGAATAAAGTCATCGATCTTAGTTTATCATTCATTCCAGGGGAACGAAGATGTATCGTGACATGAAGAGGGTGTTCATATGGGAAAGGAAGAAAATGTATATCGGTGAATGTGTGAAGAGACGTTTCTCCCATCAATAGGCAAATGATGAACAAAAGAAGCTGAGAGGATTACTTCAAATGTAAATGGATTTTATCGATGGGCTGCCCAGGTCAAGAATGGGAAACGATAGCATTTGGGTGATAGTCGATAGATTGACTAAGACTGCCCATTTTGGGATGGTAGCAAGTTTGGAAGTATATCCAAACCTTTTGGATAAAATTGCTTCATAGCAAAGAGAAGACCCGTTGTTAGTAAAAATTAGCGATTGGAAATGATGTAGATGTTGAGGATCTAAAAAGGTTCGAGATAGACTTGAAGGGATGGCTTAGGAAGAAAGGAAGATTGTGTGTTCCAAATGTAAAATATTTTTTCAGAAGGAGGACTTGGAAGAAAGTCATCAATCTAAGTTTATCATTCATCCCGGGGGAACGAAGATGTATTGTGACATGAAGAGAATGTTCGTTTGGAAAGGGATGAAAAGGGATGTCGGTGAATGTGTAAAGAGACATTTCTCCTATCAATAGGTAAAGGCTGAACATCAAAAGCATAACGGATTACTTCAAATATAAATCGATTTTATTGATGGGTTGCCCAGGTCAACAACGGGAACAATAGAATTTGGGTGATAGCCGATAGATTGACTAAGGCATTGGAAAATTGAAAACCTAACTAAACTCTATTATTTCGGAAAATCGAAATAAAATCAAAATAAATTCCGTAAAATTTCCCAAACTTAAATTCAAGTATCTCAACATTTTTATACACGTATGGCACCAAAGAAAGCTAGGGTTCGATCATCTATTGTAGTGCTGTAGGCATGCATTCATATGAGTGGAAGAAGAAAGGAAGACACAATAAATAGGTGAGTGTTTTACTTCAAATTCTATGTCTACTATCTTAATTCCATATGTTTATATATGTGAGTCAAATGATATTTGTGTGAATAATGTGGTGAGCTTCGAATTGGTGATAAAATAACATTGAATGGAAATAATGTTGATCGAATAGTGCACGGTCTGGAGCATGGAATGCTCTAGACATCACCGAACGGTGGACCGGTCGTGGGCGACCGATGCATCGGTGGTGAAGCCATGTGGCTTATGTGTGTTTTGGTGTGCGTAACCTTCTGCATGTCTGTTTACACATGTTTTTGAGTGTGTATCCTTGTATTTTCATGTGTGTGTATGAAGCCTTGTGTATGAGATTGTAATCATTTGGGTGTGAGTGCTGCTATGTTGGTGAGATAGTGTAAATGTGAGCATGTGTGTGCAGTTTGCATATGTATGCTATTGTGTGTATGTGCAGACGTGTGTGGGTGCATGCAATTATATGTGATTTTATTCTATATGTTTTTGCAAGCTTTTGTTAAATTAATGTAAAAGTGTATATATATATATAAAATAAATTGAAACAAAAATAAATTTTGAACTCTAATGTATATATATGCTTATATATTATATTTGAATGCAATTATGATGTAAAATTAATTGTATTATTTGAATAGAAAGATATGACATGGTTTGTAATTGTTATTTTATAGTTTTCAAAGTATATTTTATGAAATTTTAAAATATAATTCTAGTTTTGAAACTATATTTGATTGGTTGTAAATATTTAAATTGATTTAGATGTTTTGTAATTATTTATAAATAGTATTTAGTTATAGTAAACTATAGAGTTATTCTTAAACGTGATATTTAGTTTTACAATCTATTTTGGATTTTCAAATGAAATAGGATTTCTATGGCTATTTATGAATACTACATTATTATTTAATTTATAAAAGATTGAGAAGTTTGTTATTACTGTATATGCTATTTAGGTTTAGTTAGTTGTTTATTTCGTCCTAGAGTATATCATTATTATCCATTTCTAAATATTTGTTTTGTTATATAAGATTATATGTTGTGATGGGTTATGGAATACTAATTGTTTATTTTATATATAAATGTAACTTTGCTCAAGTTATTTGTCTTGTTTATCAGATTTTACTTCTTCTTACATATTGAATTGGATTATATGTATGATTGTCTATTGATATGGATTGTTTTGGTAATTTGATATGATACAGTGATGACATCTTTATATTTGGTTTGTGTGATTTTATATCTGTATGGCGAGAAACTCGAATAAATGGTTTAGTGATACTATATGGTATAGGAATTTCGGTAACACTTTTCAGGTTATTTATCGGTCTCATTACATAGAGATACCAATTGTGGATCGAGTGTAGTTTATGTGCATTAAATAATTATTCGATAACATGCGGTGGTATGGAACGTCATTATATTATTTATAATTATATGTCACTCAAAAAGGGATTACTCATGTGTATGTGATTAAGCTCGCTGTGGAGAGTATATTGTAGCCACGCGTTACTTATGATTAAAGCCATGTGTTGGTGACGGATTAGAGCTCTAGTATATCATAGCCATGTGTTGCCTTATACGGAGCCTTGTGTCGGCTTATGTCTAGAGCTTTGTTTAGATATAGGATATGAGTACTATTTGTCATCCACTTTTTTCCATCTTCCTTTATGGTTCTAGAGTGAAACAGATTGGCTAGTATCCATCCTGACAGCCTTATTTTGGGGTTGCGCCTCAGATTCGTGATGCCCTTTTCATATATAGCTATGTGCTATTGCTATGTGTGAACCCCTGTGTCACGTAGGTCAGTAGACTGTTATCGTTGGGGCAAGTGTAGGACCATGACCAAGGTTATGCGTAGACGAGCCACATGCGATGTGGGTTACAATGTCTGTCGAGGTAACTGAAGACTGTAAAAACAGATCTGGCTATTAACGGGAGGCTAGTAAGCCTTGGGTTCCTAGAGCGTGTTGTGTGCTTTCAGTCTCCCTTTCTGGTTCGGGTTATGTGTGCATTGTGGATTGGCATATATTATTCACTATCTAATGGTTTTTCTATACTAGAGATTGTGTGTTTAAAGTGTGGTCGGTCCCCCTATATCCATACCTTTATGATTTATTCATGTATGAGAAGATGAGAGTATATCTGGATAGGTGTCCAAAGTGTAACGATCCGCCATTTTGACCATCAAAAGTCATTACTCAATACATCCATGGTATTCAAATGCCAGCATCCAAGTGTCGAAAAGGCAGATTGTTAGGGTAAAAAGAAAAGGAATAAGAATAGAAGAAATGTAATTTCATAGCAGAAATGACAACATATAAAATAACAAAGCAAGTAAAATTTGTCACTCTAAAATACATGGTATATCAGAGTTAAAAAACAAACCTCATCGGCTTGGATGGTTATAACTTCCTGACCTTACAATTGCTGATTGGTTTATATAATAATACAGCAGAAAATAAAAACTATGGTAGGTGAACATCCAGCTCTACTCCATGAGCTCCATCTCCAACCAACGACAACCTGAAAAAAAAATACTCAGTCTGAATCGAACAGTATAATAAAATAACACTCGGATTAGTCTGGAAAACTAGCATGAAAAGACTCAAGTGATAAGATGAACACATAATAATTCTATGAGACCACGCCGCTAAACATGGAACGAGTTTTACCTCACAAGAACAACTTCCGCACATAAATAAATGGAAAAAAAATTAAAACAAGACCCAAACTTGAAAGAATAGGCACAAATAAGATCAAAATCCAAACTTAAAGAATGGATACGAATAATTAAACATTGAGGAGAGCTCCAGTCACTTCTCGATGAAATTAAGAGAACAAATTCAAAGATTTGAATCAAGGAAGAGGAAGTTTTCCAAAAATGCCTAGGAGGGTGAACCCCTCTCACCGAAAATATACCTATAGAAATATACTTGAGAACTATGATGGCTCTTGGACACGTCCAAGCCGAACCTCCGCAACTTTACTGAGAATCCAATTATTTCACATCTTTGTGTGAATACCGCCGAATCCAATCTAGAGTAGATATGAAGATACCCTAATGGGAGAAACCACGTATAGATTAGCTTTCATTGACTCTTTGGTTTTAGTCATTTCCGACAAAGGATATCAACACTCAAATGAGTAACAAATCATCTTAAATTGATGGTACACAGAAGAAAGTTGAATCGATAGTCAATAAATCAACTATTGAGAATAAGCAAAATAATCATAAATGGAAATCGAAGCTAAGTAGTGTTACCTCTAGGCATTGCCTTGACAATAATTTTAACATTCGAGATAAAAATGTGTTTCCATACCTCGACTTTTAGTGCTAAGAGTTAGACTAAATCCTATTTATATAAGCGATACCATTTAAGGAAATTAAATTTCTTATCTTTTATGTAACCGAATCAAACTTTTAACCTTTTAAAAATCGAACATGTGCTTGAGTTTTACATCACAAATATTTGTAAACACTTTAAAAACACTCTTTAAAATATTCTTTTTAAAGAGCAAAATTATAATTTAAAGCGTATTAAAAAGAAGGGTAAAAAACAAATGTCATTAAAACATTGTTTACTATAAACTCAAAACAACTTACACTTAACTTTATTTTTAAAAACCATTCCTTTTAAAAGATCTTCTCATTTATAAACTATTATTCATAAATTTAAAACAACATTTATTACCCTAAAGGATAATAAATCAAATAAAATGCTTTTATAAATTTAAACTAATGTTAATCATCCTAAAAAATAATTGATATAATTCTTTTATAAATTTAAAACCACATTAATTATCACAAGAGACAATTAGTCAAATTTATCACTCGTTTAATAAATCAATTAATTAACTTTAAACACCTTTATTAAATTAGTTAATTAACCTTTAAAACACTTTTATTAAATCGGTTAATTAACTTTAAACATCAATAAATTTATTAATTAACTTTATTATAGTTTAATAATAAGTAAGAATATATTTAAACCTCCAATTCTTTTCAAATACTTATAGAATCCTTATAAACCCATTTGAATACAAAATATTTAAGTTAAATAACCTTTATAAATTTAAACAAAATTAATTATCATGAAAGATAATTAAATCAAATTTACAATCTCTTATAAATTTAAAATGACATTAATTAGCTCTAAAGATAACTAAAAAATTTTATAATCACTTTATAAATTTAAAACAGTGTTAATTATTCCGAAAGATAGTTAATTAATTTATACTCCTTTTATAAATTTTAATCAACACTTATCCTTTATTTTCAAAATTCTCAAAATACTTGAAAATATAGTTTAAACAATTTTCCAAAGTGAAAAGACACGACCAAACATTTATTTTGTAAAAGTACAACCTCAAGTTCAACACACAATAAGTGTTTAAGGGGATGATATTTCATAAGTGATGGTACAACAGTAACAGCTGTAACGATACTTGCAAAATCAACCAGTATGCCAAAAATATTTCAACCAAACATCAATATAAGTAACATAAGAATATAAGTAAATATATATTGGAGAGAAACCTCTTTGGGTGTCTCTTCAAAAGTCCTATGTAAACCAAACATATGAATGTGTATTCCGAAATGTTCCGTAGTGACCTATTCGCCACATACACGTCGACTTCCTCCTGTTTTTGTTCCCTGCAACACAATGGTTATTTATGTCATTCGCTTTTCAAGCGAGAATTTAAATCCAGACAAACAATCAAACAAAAACATAAACTATCATCCAAGCATTCAATAGTAATCTATAGCAATATAGATACTATATAATTTGTTTAGAGTTGAGTAAACTCACTGAAATTCCAGTTGACGCTTTCGTGTTTCGGTTTGGTTTAAATTAGTGACGTTCGATTTTAGCTCAAAATTGTACTATTTCCAAATTTAACGAATCCAATTCTATCGTGTAGATGGCGTTCTTATGAGTCTAACACAAAAGACCGTGTCTGAATCTGACCCTGTACACACTAGTTATTGAGTTTATAAGATATCAAATAAAATAAATAATTAATCAAGTAATTAATCACCATTTGCAACTTAATTCCCTATTTTATTTAAACCCTTCTTCCTAAAATCATAATCCTGCCTACACCTGTAGCCCAACCCACAAATGCCGCAGCTTCTCACCACCATATCTTGAGCTACAGTTGGCGATATCACATATGACTATTGTCATTCATCACGTGTAGCGATGGAAAACATGCCTGCACCTATCCTTTCAACTCTGCACACCCTATTTCGACCATGACATTGGCCTCTCCCTCCTTGCCATATGATGTCCCGATTAACAACAGAGGATCAAAGTTCAAAACATCGATGCCAACAGAGGCGTAATGTAAGGAGGAACCCATTAATAATCACTACAACATTTAACTCCAACTACAATGCTCGAAATCTGCAACCCTAGTTTGCCTCTTGAAATGTCAATCACCATAAACCCTAGCCGCACTCTCTTATCTTAAACCACTCGATGATCTCACCCAATGAATATGTTGGACCCAAAATTATATTTTCTTTTATCAAGTGGATTGTTTGATTTTTAATTTTGAATGGAGGAGAACATAATTTTGTTTATTGTGAACGAAAAACAGAAGGGGGAAAGTGAAATAAGTGAGAGGGGAAATGAATTTTGTCAAATGTTGAATTTACTTCAATTTTATAAACAAAATCACTTACCTTGCTTTAATCACAAGTAACTTAAGATTCTGAAGTTAACCAAAAAATTTAAGCAACACATCACATCACCGTCAAATTTTGAATTTGATTTGATTTCTAAAAGGTTTTAAAAAGAAGGTTTTGCGATATTCCGCTGCACAATATCCCATTCGCGTATGAACCATGAATGAAAGAAATAAAAATATGATAGTGCACAACAATGCAACACGATCACAAATCAACAATAAAATACAATGGTTATTTCATTCCATGAAATTTCAAAAATACCATCGTTTGTCGTAAAATACATCAAACGGAAATTTTAATATTTTCCAAATTAAAAATTATGGAAAAATCAAGTTAACTAACATAAAAATACGTCACTAAAATTAAGTCTTTTTATTAACAATTAATTTTCATGTTATTTATTTGAACCGTTTATTATTGTTAATAAACTTACAAAATGAGTTTTACATTTATTATTTATCAATTGAAAAGAGTAAAATAAGGCTATTAAATCATTTAATTAATATTTAATTCATAATTCAAATATTTAAATAATCAATGCATTTGAATTCAGGTTATTAAACTTTAAGACCAATTATTTAAATATTTAAAATTAATTATATATTCAAAATTAAATGATGAAATTACCGGATGTTACATTCTCCCATTCGTAAAAGAATTTCATCCCCGAAATTTCCAACGGAATAAAATTTCCCCATACCCTTAAGGTTTAAAAACTATTAACTAAAATGAGTTCTTAAACTTTTAAAGTTCCTTATATTACGGAAAATTTTGGCAGCACCTCCTTTGCACTACTAGATCTGAAAAACTACAACTCGCCACAACTGGCCAAATCAACAAAAGAAAAAAAACCAAGTGGCCTCTCATATCTAGGGCATAAAATCATCAATCAATAACAAATCTCTAAATCTACTACGTACCACTTTTACGTTTGATTTTTATTTTTGCAAGCAACTTACTATCTTGATGTGAATGCAGGTGCATAAGAAATCAAATAATAGTCTCTTACATCCTTGTAACTAACTTGTACTTAACAAATTCAAAAGAGAATCATGCTGACAAAAGAGCAATAATAGCAACATAAACAATATAACAACCATACACAACAAAAGTGTAGAGAATACTCTGTAATAAAATAATACGCATCAAATCTTTTCAAAAGATAAATTTAGAAATAAATGTCAGGGTTTTATATTCAACATATTTTTTCCAAATTTCTCCAAAGAGAAATACATCAAAACCAAAATCAATTACGACAAGGAGGGGGCTCCTCCTACCGAAGCATGGTATAATTCTAGAATCAAAACAACACGGATCATCCAGTGATATTCCGATCTCTCCTAAAATAACAAATAGTGTAAATAAATATAATTGACGAGTCTTTCAAATCAGAAAACCTCCAATCCCACAACTTTAGTCATAACTAAAAATATTTAAAAATCACTTCATAAAATCTCTTTTCAAATATCCTGAAATAATAATACTTCACCAAATATTTCAAGAAAAAATATTATTATTATTTCTTTCACAAATTCTTCCAAAATCACTTTTTAAAAAGCACTAGGATTTAAGTCCTAGTAAACAACAACTTTATAAACCATTGTATATAAAGTCACATATCAATCAAATCAAATTCCATAAGGGAATAAAATATCACTTAACATTATTTAAAATGTTAAATGACAAATAGAAAAGCTATAGAAATTATCTTAGTTTCATAACTTTCTCGATTGTACAAGGATATAGTTAATTTTCTAAGTGTACTATTCTCATCAGCCATTAGTTATTTCTTAGAAGATTATCTAAGTTACCTTAGAAAAAAATTGAAAGTTACTCCCTAAACTTTCCTAAGCCACACAACAAAATATACAAATATACTTAAGCCATATGATGTACATAAATTATTCATACGCAATATTTGTTCCGACCACATGCTCGGATACATAAACTTTACTTTTGAACTAGCATCGCTCACTCAACCTCCTAGTGCGGACGCCGATTAGGTTAATTGATTAAAAACCTCTGTTCTCCTTACATAGCCATGTACTATGACAAAAAACCTCAATATCATATCAAGAATCCAAATCAAATGTTCACTGACAAGAATTGAGTGAGAAATCCTTTTTCGGACTGATGTAAGTCACCTCGAAGTTATGTACTTGAATCCAAGATCAAGAACCACGCGAACAAAATGATCTATGTACAACTTACATACTTAATCCCATTGGTATCTTAACAACACCAGTCTCTTGCTGAATCATTTTCAATTTCACTTATAGTATTTCATTCAATACTAAAAATATTTATAAATTATTCCATAAATTTTCACTTAAGTTTTCCAATATTTTATAAAGACATAACTTTATAAAACATTAAATTGAAATTTTACTCCACTTTTATTTACTTGTATAATACTCCTCTATATCCTAAGAGTATATACAAAATGTTAATTTTTATTTTATTTATTATTATTAGTATTTTTCAAAATTCAAATTGTGGCCCAAATAGAATATGGTTCTTAAAAATGAATCAACTATTTCGACCTTTTTACCTTAGAGTATCCCAAGGAAAGATGTTTACGGGTTGGCCCAATAACATCAAATAGTTTACACAACTTAGATGTTCCAAACAAAAGCTATGGTTTTAATAAAACAATGCATATCAAAAACTTCCTATCCAATTTAACCTATTTTAAAAATTTTAGTTAAATTATCTCTTCTTTATCCAAGAGTTTAAAATTTTCATTTATTAAATTATTTATCGAAGTACCTTTTACTTTATATCAATTTCCTTTAAGAAAACATAAGAACTATGTAACGACCTGCCTTTCTTACTCCTAAAGACAACACTTAATACATCAATGGTATTTGTGTGCTGATCATCTAGGTATTCGAAAGATGGGCCGTTGGGGTAAAAGAATATAAAGACAAGAAGAAAGAAAACACAGAATCTCACAACACAAGGAAATCATATATAATAGAGCATAAGATAATACATATAGTCGCTGCCAGAATGAAACATCAGAGCTACAATAGTACTAGCTTCAGTGACAATTGCCTTCCCCAACAATGCCGATACATACTATACAAACACAATGGAAATAAAATAGATCACTAGATAGCATTTAAGCCTCCTTCACTATGCTCATCCAAAATGCATCCATAAGAACTTGGACTACTTTGCTACTCAAAAATTAGAGTACCCAAGTGTTTTACAGAAAAAAGAAAATCTCCAGATCAGATATGGATCAAGGGTGAGTAAATTCAAATTTACTGAATTATTATACTTATAAAACCTTTCAAAAAGAACAGTATCTGGTAAGACCACATCGCACATAAAAACGGATGGGTTTTTACCTTACAATAACTAAAACATTTCAATGGAAAATCCAGTGATATTATGGTAATGTCTAGGGTTTAAAATAAATATAGAACAAAATTGAAATGCTTGCATCCCACATTCCAACATATTTGGGCATAACTAAGTCCGTAAGGCACTTATTGAAAACTGGTTTCCATACAATGACAAGGCTACTAGGGTACCGCCTATCATAGTACACCTCTAGATAAAATGTACCAAGGTAAACAAGAACATCTTGCACCCCTGCCAACACAGGACCGACCTACCTCTTGCTGGATAGTACCGAATATGATCCTCCCTCGGTTGTGATCAACAACCGCATTGGGCCCCAAAGCATACATCCAAAGAAATAATGCTAATCTAGATTAGTGATGACCATACACTATAGGTGTGACCCATACAGCCATGCCGCATCTCCTTTTTTTAGTCATTCCTGGGTTGTGAGGCTAGAGCATATGTTTTAACTTTCCATATACCAGTCTGACTTGGAATGCGAACACTGTCCTCTATGGGACACTGCAATGTTAGCATTCATCCATACAAGTTGTACAGGATATAAACAAACCGAAGGCACTACTTCTATTACATCCATTTTGGAATCACCCTCAGTTTTATTAGGAAGTGGCCCTTGCACTTCAAAGAACTTCATCTTCGATTCCGTCATCTTAGAGATGTTTTCAATTCGAACACCTACTTTGGTTCGAAGTGGTTTTCAGGTAAATCATGCTATCCGATTCTGATCTCTGAGAACCAACATTCGATAATTTTTAAAGTGTCGAGTTATCGATAGTGGACGAATCCACTATCTATGGTGTGTATAGATTTGCATATGGAAAATAAGACATCCTATACTGATCTCCACTTTCCGATTTCAAACAGTACTGTCCCTTGATTAACAATGAAGTAGGACAAGTTAGAAACTAACCTTGACTCGATGTACATTCTTACTTCTCGGGATAGAGACGAGTTTCCATATCTCGGAATTTGGTGTCAAGTATACCATGAAGTACCTTCCATATAATTAATCATGACCCATTTATCGAAATTAACAGTCTTATAATTACCATGTTTTTGACATTTCAACTTTTCTATCCCTTGCCCAAAATCAACGCCAGGTAAGTTAGGACACTGGTTGCTCCTGGCCTTGCCTTAGTTAGAGCATTCCGATTCTAGATCTCATAGATAAAGAAAAGTCTACTCATTGGCTTTTAGTGTTAAATACAAGATGACTTACTTTCCATAAACGTGTCAACATTTTAGCACTACTTATAATATTTGTTTTATGTTACTTAATGGCATAGGTAAAGAAATCCCTTGTTTCAAACAAAGTCCTTTAAAATAAATCGAAAAACCAACTCCACAAAGTTTACAAAAAAGGTTTAAAAAATAAACAAGTTTGTAAACCATTTCAAAACACTTTAGAAAACAAAGTAGTAAACCATTAAAAAAAGCACAGGATTTCAATGTCGCATAAAAACAAATCATTAAAGCAAGTCAAATAGCCACAACATCCACTTCATTATGTCATACATACCAAGTAATAATGTAAAGAAAAATCAACATCTACGAAAGGTCCAATTGGATGCCTTTATAAATCTTTCGAACTGTATTCATCGCGGCCTTTCCACTACGAACCACTTCGAATCCTTTCCATACTCCCCTGCAAAATACAAGTCATATGTCTCGACTAACGAGTAGAAATTGTAACGACCCCGAAATTTATATAAATTTAAAATTGATAATTTTAAAGAATTTTTGAATTAAAATTTGTTAAATTAAATGATGAAGAGATGCGAGTTTCCCCAAGATAAAGATATTATTCAAGTAGAAAGTAGAACGTATTAAGCAAATTCTAACAACAAGGTAAAATAGAAATTTAATTTTATTGTAAAGTAATGTTGTAAAGGAAAAGAAGGAAATATACATAGGCTTGCTTAAGAAGACAATATCATACATCTATATACATGACAAATAGTATAAGGTCGTAAACAAAGATATTCAATTATACAATGAGAATTTATGAAGCCACCAAGTACCATCATCTCAGCCGAGTAAAGTAAGCAAGGCAAGTAAATAAAAATGTTAGTTTATGAAACAAGGATAAGATAAGCATGTAGATAAATATCTTGGCATTGAAGGCTTTCAAATTCACCCATACGTAGAGTACAAAGCTTATAAAAGAAGACAGCAAACCTATATAGAAATGTACAAACAAATTTGATAAGTGCGAAATTGTACAAAGGCAATAAATGCCATGTATCTTCAGCCACCAAAGCAAGATGTACATCAGCCGAAATCTTGTTTATCAAACAAAGAAAAATGAGAAAAATCTCTGATGTGCATTGTACAAACCAATAAAAATATACCTTACCTTGTACAAATATCATCATCAACCTGTATACTTTATTCCATATATCAACTGTTCTCAATTCAGTTCGTTCATTTCAAACTGAGATAATATCACTTGTAAACAAATAAACATCTCAAATAAAAGCATCAAAGCAATCGAAGAAAACAAGAGAATCAAAGAAAGGTTTCAGCTTACAATTTTCAAAACCTGGTTCAAATGAAGCAGCTCTGTTCTTCTCTGCTTCAATCTCTGGTGAGCAACTCTTCTTATTTACCTGTGAGTAAACTCTCTTTAAAACCCAAATTTTCTTTTCTTGATCTATGCTCTATGATGATGAATGATATGGATGATGTTGTAACTATGTTTGTATGTATATATATGTATACATATGTGTACAGATTGAATAATGCATGTCTGGTTTAAAGGCAATATTTGCCTCTGTTGATTACAGGCTTCCAAACCTGTCTTCAAAATAAAAGAAGAATTAAAGTGTTCCTTCTATGATCATTTTTAGCCAGTAATGTAGAAACAAAACATGTTTAAAATCATCATAACCTAATTTTAAAAATATATTTTCAATATAATATGAAGTGTTTTTTTTCTAAAGGAAGAAACACACTGACCTTCAAATTTTATCCAATTTTCGATTTGCATGAATTCAAATTTGGATTACATCATATAAAACTACTTTGAACATAATGATTTTTAAAACGAAAATTAGATTTTTTTTATTACAATTTGAGGTCGTATGGGCTAGTTGAACGGAAATAGGTTTTGTGGGAAATTCTGGTAATCAGTACGGATGTTGATTTTCGAACGCGAAAAATCCGAGTCGTTACATTTGGTATCAGAGCTAAGGTTGAACTTTAGCTCAGGAGTATAACACATTAAGTAGCTCATTAGAGATAGGGTGAAGTATACCCTAGAATGAGTATTCCTCGGATATCCGTTCGAAAGCCTCAGTAAATTCTCTTACTATCCACTGATAGTGAGTATGAGTGCAAGAAGAGGACGAGATAGGGGACAGGGAATACGACTATAAATGGTCAATATCCTGTAACAACAAGGGAACAATCTTTTCTCTATCAATCTCTTTTGTTCAGTATCTCTTCTCAATTCTTCGATGGTTTCTGGTAGATTCAGGAAGAAGATTCGATATATTAATATGGGACGTAAACTCCGGATGGACCAAAAATTGTTTGTTTGGATGGATTGTTTGCTTTGGTTGCTATGGTTGATAGGTATACTTTAGTTCTAAACTAAAAATTTTGAAATTGTATCTATATATCTATCTATTCTTTTAGGTCCCAATATATTCTACGAATGGTTAGTTATCCTTTCGAACTGACCGATGCCCCTGCATATTTCGTAGATCTGGATAACCCGCGTATCTTGTAAAGTGTTAAACAGATTCGTTCTTGTATCTATTATCAATATTCTGATTTGGTAAGCCAAATGCAGAATAGATGTTCAGTTTGATGTGATGAAACATTCTTCATCTATCTTTGTGTCTCCTTGGTAATTTCGAGGACGAAATTCTTTTAAGGGGGGAAGTCTGTAATGACCCCGAAATTTATATAAATTTAAAATTGATAATTTTAAAGAATTTTTGAATTAAAATTTGTTAAATTAAATGATGAAGAGATGCGAGTTTCCCCAAGATAAAGATATTATTCAAGTAGAAAGTAGAACGTATTAAGCAAATTCTAACAACAAGGTAAAATAGAAATTTAATTTTATTGTAAAGTAATGTTGTAAAGGAAAAGAAGGAAATATACATAGGCTTGCTTAAGAAGACAATATCATACATCTATATACATGACAAATAGTATAAGGTCGTAAACAAAGATATTCAATTATACAATGAGAATTTATGAAGCCACCAAGTACCATCATCTCAGCCGAGTAAAGTAAGCAAGGCAAGTAAATAAAAATGTTAGTTTATGAAACAAGGATAAGATAAGCATGTAGATAAATATCTTGGCATTGAAGGCTTTCAAATTCACCCATACGTAGAGTACAAAGCTTATAAAAGAAGACAGCAAACCTATATAGAAATGTACAAACAAATTTGATAAGTGCGAAATTGTACAAAGGCAATAAATGCCATGTATCTTCAGCCACCAAAGCAAGATGTACATCAGCCGAAATCTTGTTTATCAAACAAAGAAAAATGAGAAAAATCTCTGATGTGCATTGTACAAACCAATAAAAATATACCTTACCTTGTACAAATATCATCATCAACCTGTATACTTTATTCCATATATCAACTGTTCTCAATTCAGTTCGTTCATTTCAAACTGAGATAATATCACTTGTAAACAAATAAACATCTCAAATAAAAGCATCAAAGCAATCGAAGAAAACAAGAGAATCAAAGAAAGGTTTCAGCTTACAATTTTCAAAACCTGGTTCAAATGAAGCAGCTCTGTTCTTCTCTGCTTCAATCTCTGGTGAGCAACTCTTCTTATTTACCTGTGAGTAAACTCTCTTTAAAACCCAAATTTTCTTTTCTTGATCTATGCTCTATGATGATGAATGATATGGATGATGTTGTAACTATGTTTGTATGTATATATATGTATACATATGTGTACAGATTGAATAATGCATGTCTGGTTTAAAGGCAATATTTGCCTCTGTTGATTACAGGCTTCCAAACCTGTCTTCAAAATAAAAGAAGAATTAAAGTGTTCCTTCTATGATCATTTTTAGCCAGTAATGTAGAAACAAAACATGTTTAAAATCATCATAACCTAATTTTAAAAATATATTTTCAATATAATATGAAGTGTTTTTTTTCTAAAGGAAGAAACACACTGACCTTCAAATTTTATCCAATTTTCGATTTGCATGAATTCAAATTTGGATTACATCATATAAAACTACTTTGAACATAATGATTTTTAAAACGAAAATTAGATTTTTTTTATTACAATTTGAGGTCGTATGGGCTAGTTGAACGGAAATAGGTTTTGTGGGAAATTCTGGTAATCAGTACGGATGTTGATTTTCGAACGCGAAAAATCCGAGTCGTTACAGAAATACATCTCCAAACCAAACACATAAACTCTTACTTATAATCAAACACATAAGCAAAGCAACATAAATTGATTTTTCTCACCAAATAAACTTTAAATCCTTTTGATTTGGTGAAGCAAATGAAAACCTTGGTTGCCTTGAAGATGAAGAGTTTATTTTGTTTCTTTTTTAGTTTGTGAATGACTTAAAATGAGATATGGACTTGGGTATTTATAGGTGAAGAGAAGGGTACTTTAGTAATCTCTTATAGCCAAACCTGATTCGATCAAATTTTGGTCCAATGGAAACCATCCGCATGTTATAACCTTATTCGACCACATTTTGGTCCAATAGCAATCATTTGCATGGCATAACATGATTCGACCATATTTTTGTCCAATAGTAATCATTTGCTTGGCATAACCTGATTCGACCACAACTTGGTCCAACCAAGGAGTAGAAAAATTAAAATTTTATTATTATAATTTAAATGAGAATCATAATGTTATTTTGTATGATACTATTGTTTTAATAGGCAGGTCATTATACCATATTATTTCATTAGGCATGGTTAATAATTTTTCTTGTTTTATTAGGCAAATCATTATATTACTTTGTTTTATTAGGCAAGGTTAATAATTCTCTCTTGTTTTATTATGCAAGGTTAATAATTCTCTCTTATTTTATTAGGAAAAGTTAATAATTCTATCTTGTTTTATTATGGAAAGAAAATAATAGTCTTCTTATTCTTAATTAAATTGGTATCCATAACTGGCTTACAATTCGAATCATCTTTAAATTAACATTTTATACCCGCTTTTAAAATCCATTGAAGATGTTTTATCAAAATATTATTTTTTGTTATAAAATCAACTATAAAATGTATTAAATACTCATATTTAAAGTTACTAAATTATGGGTCATTACATTTTTCCCCTAGAAGGAATTTTGTCCTAAAATTAACACACAAAAAGATAACTCTAAAAGGATATATATATATATACTAAGCAACACATTCAAGAGAAATATATACTAAGCGGTTACACCCGGAGTGGTGAGTACACTATTTACATACAATGCAAACTATTAATCTATCAAAAACTCGGGATAAGCTTCTCTCATGATATCCTCAGTTTCCCAAGTGTAATCTGGATCTTTGCTCCATTGAATTTAACCAATCTCACAACTTTTTTCCGCAATTGTTTCACATCTTGATCAACAATGCGGACTGGATGCCTTATTATGGTCAAGTTCGGTTCCACTTCAAAATCTTATCAATAACAAGCAACGGATCATGCATATATTTTCTAAAATGTGATACATGAAATACATTATGAACTCTTAATAATCTTTCAGGTAACTCAACTGGATAGGCAAAAAGCCTAATCCTCTCAAAAATCTCAAAAGGCTCAACATATCTAGGTGCCAACTTCCCTATTCTTCCAAACCGTACAACTCCACTTATCGAAGAAATCTTTACAAACATTAAATTTCCGACTGAAAATTCAAGGTCTTTACTCCTCTGATCGGCATAGCTCTTTTGTCGATTTTGAGCTTCCTTCATCCTTCTTTTTATTACCGCAACATTATTTGCACCCTCTCGAATCATACCAAGTCTAAGCACTAACTGATCCCCAGTCTCCACTCAAAACAATGATGAATTACATTGTCGTCCATAGAGAGCTTCATAGGGTGCCATGCCAATGCTTGCTTTATAACAATTGTTATAAGAGAATCCATCAAGTGAAGATGATCTTCCGATGATCCTCTAAAGTCCAATATACATGCTCTCAAAAGATCTTCCAAGATTTGGTTCACCCTCTTTGTTTGACCATCAGTTTGAGGATGGTATGCTATGCTCGAACTTAGCTTTGTTTCCAAAGCTGCTTGTAATGTTAGAACCTCTTATTTTAGGTATTTTGATAGTAACAACGATACATCACTATATTGCATATACTAACCAATTGCGCAGGAAAAGATCGACAAAAAGAAGACCATGATGGCACAATTATGTTGTATAAGTCATAGGATCTTAGTTTAGATATATATATATATATATATATATAAATTGTTGAAATGTCTTCTGGTGGTATAGACAAATACACACAATCACAAATTCATTAGAGAAATCAAAATATGCATCAGTCAGTTGACTAAAACATCCATTTCAGTCGACTGACTCAAAGAAAATAAAAATTGCATCAGTCAGTCGACTGAAACTCACATTGATTGTAACATCCCACCCTTTTGTACGCTTAAGCAGACATACGTGCCAACTTAAACCATACAGAAGGGCGGATTGTTATGGGGTAAATAAGAAAAGTGGAGAAATAAAAGAAACAAAATAGAATCTTGTAGCGGAACGATAAAATATAATAATCAAATAACAGTTCATGAAGCTGTTTTACAAAACATTTGATTATACTTATACAATACATATCAGAGTTACACATACCAGAGAATGATAATTAATGCAGCGGAATACAATAGTGTAGTGGAATATAACAAATAGTAATAATAATTCTTCGTCTTCGTCCTCCAGAATTAAGGCCTTCAAATCCTGAAATGCTCAGGCTGACCCAAGCGAATTGAAAAGACAAAACACTCAAGTCAGAACTAAAAGATCTTATGTAAGTTAAATCAAAGATAATTATATGAGTGGAACGGCGTCAGAGATGTTTACAGGATTTGACATCTCCTATCCAGTGTCTAACGTGAGTGCAGTAACTTAAGAGATGTTCGGGATTCACATCTCCTAAGGATCCGCTAAACTATCTATTATGTAGTAATATTCGCTATTATAATAATGTCTAGTATAAAATAAACATACTTTTTAATAGCGTCAAGGGGTTACCCATATAGCCCTTAACACGTAATAGTCCTAGTAGTCTATCCAGTATTAGCATACTCCCAAAATGGGGGCTACCCTCGATACTCTACAGGCTACGGGAGAAATCACAAATCGTAGTAAAGCTCTCTATGGTAGGTGACATGGCACAACTAGGCAATGCCAGGGTAGATATACCAATTACGCATCCGGACTGGTGGTGACGCATAGCAGCCACTACCGCCCACCTCGAACAACACTCCCAAATCAAAAATCGAAGGGTGGCCACCAAATAAATCACAAGTAATAGAATGGTATCTAAGAAGTGTATCTGATAAGAGGTGCTACCTCACTGGTCCGTCAATCGCTCCTCTTTTAGCCACCTTATGCCAATTCATGGGAGTTGGGTCCACGTTTATACCTTAGGATCGTCGCCACCATCCTACTTCATTCTGGAAACTCCACCGCATACACAGTTGTCAAAGTGGTTTTCGGTATCGACAGAGAGTATGTCCATATCCGATCCCGGTCTCTTTAACAACCAATCGTTATTATAACACCGTGGTCATTTAAAAATACATATACTTTTAAAAACACAATCATTGCCCTTTCAAAACATATTCTTTATTTCAAAATAGTATATACTTCAAAAACCAAAATATTATTGCTATTTCAACCCATATCCTTTACTTCAAAATAGTATATACTTTAAAACCAAAATATTATTGCTATTTCAAACCCAAATTATCAATGTATTATTTCCATTTCGAAACCCAATTAAATAATATATCATTTCCATTTCCAAAACAATTCAATAATATCTTATTTAAATAAAACCCAATTCCCAATCACTAATCTTTCTTTAATTTAGATAAACTTGAAATATTCTTTTAAATCATCTTAAACCCAAACCACATTTTGAAGTCATATTCTAAATTTTCAATTTCAATGGGTTTCCACTCAATATATTCACAGATAATTCTTAAATAAATTCCATTTTAAATAAATTCATTTTCAAACCATATTACTTCCAAATTTATAAAAATTTCGAAAACTAATACTTTAAAAACAATAATACCTTAATTTCAATAAAACATTTCAATTTTGATATATTTCATGTCTTTAAATATTCCAAAATTCCCAACCAAATCTGATAATCTTATATATACCTTAATTCAATTCACTATTATTTAGTTTAGAATTATTTATTTAATAAATTCAATATCCCTTAAATAAAGCTCAAACTTGAAATATTCGTAAATCAAACTTAAAACATCATCAAGTTACACATAGCTTAAATTTTAGAATTTAACTATATATATAAAATATTATTTATATAATATCAAAATTTAATATTTATTAAACTGTATCTTTCTTTCCAAACCATAGAAAAATCACTTTAAAATATTTTATATATAGACCACGGTGCCTGTATATAATTTTATATCCTATGGTCAAGTGATACGGATATTTATCATTTCAATCTGTAATTTTAAAAATAAAAGTTTACGGTTATATATCATTTCAAACCGCAATCCCGAATGAAATAAAAATGCATAATAACTTGCAGTTTATACAATATAAAATATAGCATCCATTCATCCAAATATCAATAACAACCATTTATTACAATCATCATCCAATTTAAACTAAACATCAATATAAAGCATATAAAATATAATAGGCATCAACGAATAGTTTATATAAAAAAAAATTAATAACTGTTTAACTAGCAGTTTATATGCAATAATAAATAAATTTAACTAGCAAATTATATGCAATAATAAAATTAAATAACAATTTAATTTAAATAAATGCTATCTAACTGAGATGATGATTAAATATATGCCCAAACAATCATAGATAAATTTTAAATCACATCAAAATTTAATTTAACAAACATAAGAAATCTTAGAAGTTGTGAGTGGGTTAAAACACTCACCTTTTGAATTTAAATCCAATTTAAATTCAAAAATTTGACAGTCTCCAAATTTGTCCAAACCAGCGTCAGAAGATCTGGAATTTGTTACGATTCTAACAAAAAAAATCGTGTGTGAAACGGAGTTCGTATGAGAAAGATATGCGTGTTTGAATGATTTGAAATCAAAATTAAAAACAAAAAAACAAAAAAAAACAACGAGCCTGTGATATCCCGGAATTTATGGACAATATCAATTTAATAATCTGTTTAAATAATTAAATTGATCTGATAATCTTTGATAATAAAATTTGAATTAATTTAATAATCTAATTAAATAAATATTTAATTAGTGAATTTTATCTTTTAAAAACTAATAAAATGATTTCTATTTATAATGTGTATATTTATGTGTGTATATATTGTAAATAGATAGGCTTTGGTTTAAAATTTAATAAATAAATAAAATCTTGTTTTTAAATTTCTAATATATATATTTTGATAGTTTGGAAATTATGATTATTTAATATTAAGATTTTCAAAGCTATTTAAACAAATAACATATGGTTTTAAATAAGATGTATAATAAGGTTTATTTTATTTTCTTTTTAAATATTGCTTAATAAATATGATTTAAGAGTATATATAAATAAGTGCTTATTAACTAATTAATTAAGTATAATCTTACATTAACTTTTATTAACATTTAAAATAAATACTAATTAATTAAAGAGACATGTGTTATTTCCTAAGGCTTCATTATAACATGAGTTAAGTAATTAAATAGGGTGAAAGACAAGTGTCATATTTAATTTTTGTTTTTTTTTAAATCAATTCAGCCTACATATACATGTTTTCATCTCTTCATTTCTTTCTAATCTTCTTTTTCAAAATCAAAAGCTAAGTTAAAACTCAAACCAAAATCTTAAAACATATCTGAAAATAAATTCTCCTCTCAAATGAAAATCAGTAATCAAACTCCTCAAATCAAAAAGCATAAATCCCTGTAATACATTTTCCAAATCAAAAGATCAACCTGTAACCAAGTTTGCAAATCACAATCAAACCTGTAGGTTCAACATTTTTCTACAGTTTGGAAACATGTTCAAACAAGTCATCTCTGCATGCACCTGCATCTTTTCAAACTAAAGCTAGCATTCCAGTTTTCAAGTTTAAAATCAAGTAGCATTTTCCAGCATTCAAGTTCTAAAGTTTTCAAAATCAAAATTGGTTTCAAAAGAGGGCTCTGTTCTTCAATTTTAAACAGGTGAGTAACATCACAACTTAAATAGTTTAGGTATATAAATATGTTGCAGGTTTACCTCTGAAATCAAGTATGTTTTGTGAATGCATTTTTAAGTATATCTCTGTGCATGTATGTATATGAATATTTGGTTGTGTGCATTTGCTATGTGTTTGAATGTTTATCTGTTTTAGTTCCCAGGCACAAGTTTTGTTTAAAATCCATTTTCCCTTGATCTAGTTTCTGTTAGGATTTAAATTATAAACAAAATTTGTTTATTTATTCATAGACTAATGTTTAAAATTTTTATTATGTTAAAATTTAACTTGAATGTCTCTGGAAACTAAAAATAATAGAGCAAGCTCAAGATAACTAAAAATTCAAACACCTTAATTCATCACCTCAGATTTATGATCTAAAACCCTATCCAAAATTATGATTTTTAGAGGTGAAATCACAATTTTTAGAATTAAATTATAGGAGCAGTTCTAGTTCGATCAGTTTGGGTGTTTTGGGTTGTCTCTGGTGATCTCGATGGTCGGAGAGGTCAGGGTTCTTTCTAGAGGTAGAGTGATGAATGGAGAGTATGGGAAAAATGGCAGTGAGGTGTTTAGAGCACTGTGGAGGTGGTGGTTGATCAAGGAAGGTCGTAGCCCTAGTTTTTGTGGTGATCGGGGATTTGTTTCCCACGGCATCTAGAATGGATCGAGTTCATCAGAACTCTGGGGATTGGAAGCTTGGAGGATGGCGTAGGTGAGGCTGGAAGCGTAGGTGCTCTGGTGATCGGCATTACGAGTTCGAGGAGTTTTCTGGTTGCACTTCTGGTTCCAGATTTGAGCTTGGATGCTCGAATTCAAATTCGAGGAAGAATCGATGATTTGAAGATCGTGATTAGGTGCGAGGGTGATCGCCGACTTGTGAAGGGAACGTGGATGATCGGAAGTGGAACGGCGCCACCGTGCATGTGCACGATGATGATTTGGATACTAGTGAAGTTTGGTTTTGGCAGAGGTGTAACAACCCGCATATCTATCGATTTTATATTTAAATATTTTATTTAAATATTTTATCGTTAGTCGGATGTTAGTCCGAAAAGCTACTTTTTGCATACGGTCAAATTAGGACTCGAGACCACCCCCATTGAGTTCAAAATGACGTTTGCGATCTTTTTAAGTGTAAACTTCGATATGTTTGGAGATAGTGAAATTTTCGTCACTTTTCCCGCTTGTGACTTTGGTTTGGACTGCACCTTCCTTAGTTCAACCCAACCCTCTTCCTCACTTGATTCACCATTTGTTTTAACATTCAAGCTTCATCAAAAATGGTGGTGGGAAGTGGAAATTAAAACTCCAAACTCAAATTCTATTGAAAATGCGAGATTCAACTCCAAATTCAAGTAGAAGATAGTGGATTCAAGCTTTGGATTGCTTCTCCTTACTTTCAATCTCCATCTTCATCAAATTCCGTGAAAAGGTGAGATTTTAATCTCACATCTCGCCTATAACTGTCATTGGGTTGTTGGAAATGACTTCCTATCACTTTAGCATTAATGTTTGCAACTGGTTTGGATTGAATTGGTGAGAAACTCAAGTTTCAGTGCTGTTTGCAAAATCTGGCCCTAGGTCGTTCTGCCCTGGTTAGGTCGTCCAGGCTGCTAGCTCGCGCGTTGAAAAGTCACCACTTTCTTAGGTCGTTCACGAGTTAAGACTTAGGTCGCTTGCGTGCTTAGGTCGTTCTGGCTTAGGTCGCAGGGAAATAGGTCGTAGGTCGAAGCAGCTTTAGGTTATAGGTCGTTGCCGACCTAAAATTCCTAGGCAAACCACTAAGTCGCTCGACTTTTGTTAAGTCGTAGGTTGTTGCCGACCTATAATCTCCAGGCAAAATGTTAGGTCATTCGCCCTTAAGTCGTAGGTCGTTGCCGACCTATAATCCCCCAGGCAAACTTTAAGTCGCGAGTCTTAGGTCGCGAACCACGTTAGGTCGCGTACCCTTAGGTCGCGAATCACCTTAAGTCGCGTAACTCTGTTAGGTCGTAAGGCCTTTACTTCTAAGGTCGTATGGACTTAACTCCGTTAGGTCACAAGATCTTGTTTCCCTTAGGTTGTAAGGCCTTAGGTCGCGCCTCACTGATAGGTCGCGCACATCCTTAGGTCGCGCCTCATTGTTAGGTCGCGCACTTCGTTAGGTCGCTCGCAAGTTAGCACTTAGGTCGTTTGACCTGTTTTCCCCTAGGTCGTTCGACCTGTTCTTCTGCTAGGTCACATGGCATTCTTCCCTTAGGTCGTTTGGCTTCTCGAACCCCGTACAACTCTGCGTAGGCAATCTTATCTGAAAAGCATTTAACAGAACTTCCACTTTAATGCATTTTAAGCTGATTTCCTTGGATTTTGTTCACGTCTTCGAATGTGAATTTTTGTGATAGATTGTTTCAACAATCGCTTTATGACTTGTCACTTTAAAGATATATGAAGGTTTCAATACTAGTAGTAAATATCAAAACTCTTTCATCAAAGCGATTTCATCACTATTTTAAATATCAAAAGTTCGTTTTCTCAAACCGATTTCCAATCTACTAGTATATACAAGCCTTTACTTCACTCGAATGAGAAATCGACTTAAACGACTTAGTAAAATGAGTGGTATGAAACACTTGCGTTCACTTCGTCGGTTAGCTCTTGGACTCGTTCGATTGAACCCTTTTTATGACAATTTTCTAGTGAAGATTTACAGCTTGTTCGTAAATATTTAAGTTAAGCAAGTGGTTATGGGACATGAAGCTAAACTCATATATTTACTAGCTTGGTGTGATTGAAACTTCCTTATGATCATGACGATCATTTTTGTGATTTAGACTAGCGATTGAGCGATGTCTCTTTGTCTGCGAGGGAGACTATACCCCGTTTGTGTGATGTTTCACCATCACATATGTAGGGTAGCGCCCTACGGTCTTCGGGCCATTTCTGTGTGGAAATTTAATGGATAGCTTCCATGAGATAGCTTCTCATTCATGTGTTTACGCGTAGGTGAGTTTTCATGCTCCCATTCATGTGTTAGGCCTCCCCCTTTTTATGTGTTTTTCTGGATTTCTTGTGATGATTTCTGGAATTTATGCTTCACCAATTTTCATGATTTTCATTGATATGATATCAGCTTATGTGCATTGGTGAATTTATGTGTTATCGACTTGTTATGAATACAAGTTTAGGGTATGATACCCTATTTTATCTTTGAGAAGATTATTGTGATATTGATTGATCTTTTGTTGATTATCGTTTACATACTTACAGTAGTATGCCGTCATAGTTGTTACATGTTCATGCCATATTATTTATCCTATACCTTATCATCTGATATTTATAGCTAGACTGATCCGTTTATTATTTTCTTATAAATAATACTCGGGTCAGACCGAGATGTTACAGGTGCTTCTGCTTGACTTCCCTTCAGGATTATTCTGACTTTTGGCTAACTACTTAGATTAGTAGCTTTTGGCTGTACACATTTGAGATATAGACTCTATGTAGTGTACTTATTCTTTTGTATAGCACGTGATGCTATTCTTTTGTATTATCGTGGATCTTTCTGACCACTACTCTGATGTACACTTTCATGTGTTATATATATTTATTCATATCTTCTTCCGCCTTTGTGATATGGATGTCTGTGACTGATTTATGTTATGATTACTTCTATGTTTGTTTTCGAAGATTATATATAGCCACCGTGTGATAGCTTTGTGTTTGTATCGGTATGTCGGATTTCCTCCTTAAAAGATATGCATTCTATTCTATCTGACATATCGGTGCTCGCACAAAGAAGTTACATGGATGGTCGCTCCTCCACAGCCTTATTCTCCGTGCTAATTGATAGCACTACATCGTAGTGTTCTTAGTTAGCGTGGGTATAGAGGTGGGGCGTCACAGCTTGGTATCAAAGCCAAACTTCGGAACAATGTAGAATAACTTAACAAGGATCATCGTCCTAAGTCCACCTTAGGAGTTGTGTTTCAGGATTTAGTTCGAGTCTTTGAACCGATTCATCTTGTTCTCTTTATGATTCCTTGTTTCATCTATCAAGATTTGCTTGATATTCATTTGGTGAATAACCTTTTTCTTCTTCTCTCTTTCTTAAAGAGGAGAATGTCTAGACCAGGTCGTCCCAGAGCTGGACCGTCTACTGTTACTCCCCAGGATGGAGTTTTCATGACTGCTCAACGCTTCTTGATTTAGTAAAGAATGCTCAAGCAGCTGGTCCTACTCAGGAACCTACTCATCCTAAGTCTGGATTTGCACGTTTGTGCAACGATTATACCAACTTGGGTGGGAAACCATTCAAGGGTTCCGAAACTATTATCGAGGTCCAGGCTTGGTTAAGAACATGCGATAGGATCTTTTCTCGCATGAATCTTGTCGATCTTCACCGTGTTCAGGTAGCCTCCAGTATGCTCCAAGAGAGAGCATTGGATTGGTATGAACTTCTTATTTCTGAGATTAATGAAGCGGATCTCACCTGGGAGCAATTCCGGGAACGCTTCGAATTAAAATTAGTACCAGAAGCAGAGAAAGTGACATTGGCTCGTCGTTTCATAGACCTTGTTCAAGGTACATCCTCTGTGATAGATTATGTCGCATCCTTCGAGTCACTGTCCAAATACGGGGTTGAATACATCAACACCCCGTTGAAGAAGAACCAAAGGTTCGTCTATGGCTTAAACAAGAATCTCAAGAAGCCATTACTTCTAAAATTAGAAGTTTCTTTTGATCAACTCATTGATATCGCTCTTCGTCTTGAAGAGGCAGATAAGGACAGTGAGGTTGAAGTGGTGGCTGCTAAACCAAACTTCAACAACAAGAAAAGGCCTAACAAGTTCAAGGGTCCTTATCCCAACAAAAAGGGTAAACAATCAACTCCTGCTGCAAAGACATTTTCCCCCAGTGATAACAAATGCTTCAACTGTGGTGCTAAGGACCATTTTTCGAACAAGTGTTCAAAGCCCCGCTCTTGCCGCTATTGTAAAAGTCCAGATCATTATATGCACCAATGCTCCAAGCTTCAAAGCAAGGAGGGAAAGTTAAACGTTGCTCAAGCCCCTGGCAACACATCTCGCAATCAAGGTATGTCTCATTCTGTCCTTGATGGCATTATTATATTTCATGATCAACCTATTAGAGTTCTCTTTGATACGGGTGCATCCCATTCTTTTATATCAAAGGAACTTGTAGACACTCTTTCTTTAAGTGTTACTGCTTTAATGACTTCTTTAAGAATTGCGAACCCAGTTGGTGGATCCGCAACTCTTAGTCTGCTTTGTAAAGATGTCGAGATTATTTTGTGTGATTTTTCTTTCCTAGCCGATTTGCATGTCATGCGTTACTTAGGCTTTGGAATGATTTTGGGTATGGATTGGCTTACTCGTTATGAAGCTCATATCCTATGTCCTGAGCGGACTATTTATCTTCGACATCCACTATCTGTTAAGCAGATTTCTATTATTCTTAAAGATTCGGATTCCGCTTTAGTTGCATCATTATATTCTTTAAATCCTCGTGATGATGACAATGATGATGAGGAGGATGTCATTTCTCGTATTCGCATCGTTCGTGAATTTTCCGACATCTTTGAGCCCGTTTTAGGATTACCACCTAAACGAGCAATTGAGTTCAAAATTAATCTTTTACCTGGAGCTCAACCTATTACCCGTCCTCCTTATCGCATGTCCAATAAGGAGAACGAAGAGAAGCGCAAACAATTATCCGAGTTAGAGACGAAGCAACTTATTCGCTCTAGTTCCTCGCCTTGGGGAGCCTCAGCTATTTTTGTAAGTAAGTCCGATGGTACACTTAGGCTTTGCGTCGACTACCGCGAGCTTAATGATCTTACTATTAAGAATAAATATCCATTACCTCGGATTGATGATCTATTTGATCAACTTACTGGTGCTAGAGTCTTTTCACAATTGGACTTGGCTACCGGTTTCCATCAGCTTCGTATTGCAGAGGATAGTATTCCTTTGACTTCGTTCCGTACGCGTTATGGATCTTATGAATGGCTAGTTATGCCATTCGGTTTAACGAATGCTCCGGCTTATTTCGTTGACCTTATGAATAGAGTTTTCAAAGATTTTCTCGATCGGTTTGTTCTCATCTTTATTGATGATATTCTTGTGTATTCTAAAACCAAGGAGGAACACGAAAAGCATCTTCGAATTGTATTGGAAACTCTTAGGAGCAATCAACTAAAAGCAAAATTTTCTAAATGCCATTTTTGGCAATCTAGTGTGAAGTTCCTCGGTCATATTATTTTCGAATCCGGAATATCAGTGGATCCTTCAAAGATTGAAGCGATTCAAAATTGGAAGAGACCGGAGAGCGTGACTGAAATCCGTAGCTTTCTTGGATTGGCAGGTTATTATCGCTATTTTATAAAAGACTTTTCTAAGATTGTCGTTCCTCTTACTGGCTTAACAAAGAAAGGTGTTAAATACATTTGGTCGGACAAATGTGAAACTTCTTTTCAGAAATTAAAAGAACTCCTTTCTGATGCTCCTATTCTAATTATTCCCGAAGGGAATCAAGACTTTGTCGTTTATACCGATGCTAGTCGCGTTGGTTTGGGTGCCGTTCTTATGCAAAAAGAATGTGTTATTGCTTATGCTTCTAGGCAATTGAAGCCGGCTGAGACTAGATATGCCACACACGATTTAGAACTCACGGCTATCGTTTTCGCCCTTCGAATTTGGCGACATTATCTTTTGGGAGAAAAGTTTATTCTTTATACTGATCATAAGTCTTTGAAATATTTGTTTTCTCAAAAGGAACTTAATTTGCGTCAACAACGTTGGCTCGAATTTCTTGCCTCTTATGATCTTGACATTCTTTATACTCCCGGAAAGGGGAATCGAGTTGCCAACGCACTTAGTCGAAAACAACAAGCGGTTGTTTCCATGATGATATCTGAATGGAACGATCTCGAACTTTTATCCACTTGTGAAATTCGAGATCGCGTTTCCGATTTGTGTTCATCTCTTGTTTTATGAAGCCTTGAGGCTCGTCCTTCTTTATTAGACCACATTCTTGAAGCTCAACAGCTAGATCCTGAATTGGCTTTGCTTGGCCAAAATCTTAAGGATAAAACCGATATTGAAGGTTTGAAAACTTTGATATTGATTTTCGTGGCGGCATTCGAAAATTTGGTAGATTGATCGTACCAAATATTAGTGATCTTCGTAGAGATATTCTTGAAGATTCACATCGTTCCAAATATTCCATTCATCCCGGTAGCAGTAAAATGTACGCTGATATGAAGCGACTTTATTATTGGGAGGGAATGAAATCTGATATCGCTAACTTTGTTAAGTGTTGCATGACTTGCCAACTTGTTAAGGCTGAACATCAAAGGCCCGGTGGGTTATTGCAACCATTGGAAATTCCAGTATGGAAGTGGGATCAAATTTCCATGGATTTTATTGATGGCCTTCCCCGTTCTCGTTCGGGTCATAATAGTTTATGGGTGATCGTTGACAGACTTACTAAATCTGCCCATTTTATTCCCGTTCGGTCGAACCGAACCGTTCCTCTTCTGGCCAAACTTTTTATCAAAGAAATTGTTAAATTACATGGGGTTCCTACTTCCATTGTTAGTGATCGGGATCCATTGTTTACTAGTGGATTCTGGAAGAGTCTTCAAAAAGCTTTGGGAACGAAGCTTAATTTTAGCACCACTTATCACCCCTAGTCCGATGGACAAACTGAGCGTGTGAATCAAACACTTGAAGATCTTCTCCGTTCTTGTGTGCTTGATTTCGGTGGAAGTTGGGAAGATCATATTTCACTTGTTGAATTTTCCTATAATAACAGCTTCCAATCTAGTATTGGTATGGCTCCTTTCGAGGCACTCTATGGAAGGCCATGTCGATCTCCTTCTTGTTGGCTTGAGGCCGGTGAGAAACTAGTTTTAGGACCAGACTTTATTCGAGATTCCACAGAAAAGATTGAACTTATTCGACATAGGATGAAAGAAGCCCAGAGTAAACAAAAATCCTATGCCGATAATCGAAGAAGGAAATTAGAATTTTCTGTTGGTGATCTTGTATTTATCCGTGTTTCACCTATGAAGGGTGTTGTACGTTTCAGCCGATCGGGAAAGTTAGCGCCTCGATATATTGGGCCATTTCCTATCACCGAGCGTATTGGTTCCATGGCTTATCGCCTTTCATTACCGGCTTAGTTTTCTGCTATGCATGACGTGTTTCATGTTTCTCAATTACGGAAGTGCCTTCGGGATTCCGATTCTACTCTTGAGCCCGGTGTTGTGGAAGAGATTGAAGTTTCACCTAATTTAACTTATGAGCAGCATCCTGTTCGAATTATTGCTTCGGAGATCAAACGGCTTCGAAATAAAGATGTTCCGCTTGTTAAAGTTCAATGGTCCTCAAATCCTAAGGATTGCTCTTGGGAAACTAGAGAATTCATCGAGCGTACACATCCGGAATTACTTTCTCATGCTC
Source organism: Allium fistulosum (assembly GCA_030737815.1). Lineage (NCBI taxonomy): Eukaryota > Viridiplantae > Streptophyta > Magnoliopsida > Asparagales > Amaryllidaceae > Allium > Allium fistulosum. Next base: position 853,879,335 of record CM060905.1, read on the forward strand.
TTTGAGGTAAACTTCTTAATTCCAATTTCTTTTGTGTTAATATGCTTTTTGGTTGTTACTTTTTATTTCCACCATATATATTGCGAGGACGCAATTTCTTTAAGGAGGGGAGTCTGTAACAACCCGCATATCTATCGATTTTATATTTAAATATTTTATTTAAATATTTTATCGTTAGTCGGATGTTAGTCCGAAAAGCTACTTTTTGCATACGGTCAAATTAGGACTCGAGACCACCCCCATTGAGTTCAAAATGACGTTTGCGATCTTTTTGAGTGTAAACTTCGATATGTTTGGAGATAGTGAAATTTTCGTCACTTTTCCCGCTTGTGACTTTGGTTTGGACTGCACCTTCCTTAGTTCAGCCCAACCCTCTTCCTCACTTGATTCACCATTTGTTTTACCATTCAAGCTTCATCAAAAATGGTGGTGGGAAGTGGAAATTAAAACTCCAAACTCAAATTCTATTGCAAATGCGAGATTCAACTCCAAATTCAAGTAGAAGATAGTGGATTCAAGCTTTGGATTGCTTCTCCTTACTTTCAATCTCCATCTTCATCAAATTCCGTGAAAAGGTGAGATTTTTAATCTCACATCTCGCCTATAATTGTCATTGGGTTGTTGGAAATGACTTCCTATCACTTTAGCATTAATGTTTGCAACTGGTTTGGATTGAATTGGTGAGAAACTCAAGTTTCAGTGCTGTTTGCAAAATCTGGCCCTAGGTCGTTCTGCCCTGGTTAGGTCGTCCAGGCTGCTAGCTCGCGCGTTGAAAAGTCACCACTTTCTTAGGTCGTTCACGAGTTAAGACTTAGGTCGCTTGCGTGCTTAGGTCGTAGGGAAATAGGTCGTAGGTCGAAGCAGCTTTAGGTTATAGGTCGTTGCCGACCTAAAATTCCTAGGCAAACCACTAAGTCGCTCGACTTTTGTTAAGTCGTAGGTCGTTGCCGACCTATAATCTCCAGGAAAAATGTTAGGTCGTTCGCCCTTAAGTCATAGGTCGTTGCCGACCTATAATCCCCTAGGCAAACTTTAAGTCGCGAGTCTTAGGTCGCGAACCACGTTAGGTCGCATACCCTTAGGTCGCGAATCACCTTAAGTCGCGTAACTCTGTTAGGTCGTAAGGCCTTTACTTCTAAGGTCGTATGGACTTAACTCCGTTAGGTCGCAAGACCTTGTTTCCCTTAGGTCGTAAGGCCTTAGGTCGCGCCTCACTGATAGGTCGCGCACATCCTTAGGTCGCGCCTCACTGTTAGGTCGCGCACTTCGTTAGGTCGCTCGCGAGTTAGCACTTAGGTCGTTTGACCTGTTTTCCCCTAGGTCGTTCGACCTGTTCTTCTGCTAGGTCACATGGCATTCTTCCCTTAGGTCGTTTGGCTTCTCGAACCCCGTACAACTCTGCGTAGGCAATCTTATCTGAAAATCATTTAACAGAACTTCCACTTTGATGCATTTTAAGCTGATTTCCTTGGATTTTGTTCACGTCTTCGAATGTGAATTTTTGTGATAGATTGTTTCAACAATCGCTTTATGACTTGTCACTTTAAAGATATATGAAGGTTTCAATACTAGTAGTAAATATCAAAACTCTTTCATCAAAGCGATTTCATCACTATTTTAAATATCAAAAGTTCGTTTTCTCAAACCGATTTCCAATCTACTAGTATATACAAGCCTTTACTTCACACGAATGAGAAATCGACTTAAACGACTTAGTAAAACGAGTGGTATGAAACACTTGCGTTCACTTCGTCGGTTAGCTCTTGGACTCGTTCGATTGAACCCTTTTTATGACAATTTTCTAGTGAAGATTTACAGCTTGTTCGTAAATATTTAAGTTAAGCAAGTGGTTATGGGACATGAAGCTAAACTCATATATTTACTAGCTTGGTGTGATTGACACTTCCTTATGATCATGACGATCATTTTTGTGATTTAGACTAGCGATTGAGCGATGTCTCTTTGTCTGCGAGGGAGACTATACCCCGTTTGTGTGATGTTTCGCCATCACATATGTAGGGTAGCGCCCTACGGTCTTCGGGCCATTTCTGTGTGGAAATTTAATGGATAGCTTCCATGAGATAGCTTCTCATTCATGTGTTTACACGTAGGTGAGTTTTCATGCTCCCATTCATGTGTTAGGCCTCCCCCTTTTTATGTGTTTTTCTGGATTTCTTGTGATGATTTCTGGAATTTATGCTTCACCAATTTTCATGATTTTCATTGATATGATATCAGCTTTTGTGCATTAGTGAATTTATGTGTTATTGACTTGTTATGAATACAAGTTTAGGGTATGATACCCTATTTTATCTTTGAGAAGATTCTTGTGATATTGATTGATCTTTTGTTGATTATCGTTTACATACTTATAGTAGTATGCCGTCATAGTTGTTACATGTTCATGCCATATTATTTATCCTATACCTTATCATCTGATATTTATAGCTAGACTGATCCGTTTATTATTTTCTTATAAATAATACTCGGCGTTAGCACCAAAATTGGTCGCTAACCTCGTAGAAGAAGATTGTGAAGAGATATAAGTGATGAAATCAAATTAAACAAAGGAGACAGTGCTAATCTAAATACAGAAAGTAAGAACACCAAATTTATAGTGGTTCAGCGTAATTGCCTACGTCCACTTTGAGGTTAAACTTTATTGATCTTCTCTATAGTTGATTACAAATACAATTCGTGAATCAAATGCTTGAATGAAGTTGTTATGTAGAAAAGATGAGTCTTGAAAATGGCAGAGTCTCCCTGGTGTTTTCTCTCCAAAAAAGGATCCATTTCACTGTGACCCTGCCCCTCTATTTATAGGCAAAGATGGGCTGGACTTCCCAAGTGGGCTGATTGCCGAACGCTCCAGCCCGAGTACAGGGGTCGTCGTATGCCGAGCAAGGTTCGCCGAACGCTCTGCGCCGAACCATCCCTTCTATGCCGAACGGTATGTTGGTGTCGTGGGAAGTGTAGGATGGTTGTCTGTTGAGGCCGAACGCTCTGCGCCGAACCATCCCTTCTATGCCGAACGAGGTGGTTGATGTTTGGGAAGTGTAGGATGTTAGTTAGTTGAAGCCGAACGCTCTTCTTGACGCTGAGTGCCCTTACGCCGAGTACTCCTGTACGCCGAACAGTCTCGTATGCCGAGCAGTCTTGACGCCGAGCACACTTGTCGCCGAGCACTCGTTGGATGTTGGGTGCCTCGCCGAACACTCCTGGCTGTCAAGTGCCTCGCCGAACACCATGGGATGCCGAGTACTCCTGTATGCCGAGCAGCCTTGACGCCGAGTACTCTGGTACGCCGAACAGTCTCGATGCCGGACACTAATGGATGCCGAGTACTATGCCGAGCACACTTGTCGCCGAGCACTCATGGATGTCAGTTGCTTCGCCGAACACTCCTGGATGGCCAGTGCTTCGCCGAACACTCCTTGATGCCAGTCGCTCTCTGATGCCGAGCACTTATTGCCGAGTACTAGTTGCCTGGTCAAATCCCCAGGAAACACTTGCCCCCCAAAGTGTATTGTGTGGCCGAACGTGATGCGCTTTGAATCTGATACAATCTACCTCGGAGGTACCTTCTCGAGAATGCTAGCGAAGGAGGTGCAAGACGAGCGAGATTTAGATGCCGAACGATACGCTCGAAGCCGAACGTACCTCGTGTGCCGAACGTCACATTGCTACGATGCCGAACCCTTCGGTGTTGACCGGTTCTACCGGGTATAGCCTCTTCAACTTCTACCTCCCTCTATATAACCAGGTCCTCACCGTCTCTCTTCCCTTTATGCCTTCTCTTCAGCCATTCCTTAGAGACTTTCAACTCTTCCCATCCTACCAGATATAAAGCCTTTATTATCCATTCTCAACTTCGATCGTCGAATTAGGTATCCTTCCTTTAACAATTGCACTACTTCCATTTTAGGTTCATCGTGGTTTGCTCGTTTTGAGTTGTCTAATTGGGGATAGCTCCTCCGTGCCGAACGATAGAAGGGTAGATGGGGTGTTGAACGGCGTAGTCTTTGCCGGGCGATCCGTCTCTGTCGTTCGGCGTGGATGGAGAAGGTGTAGGGTAGAGTTGAAATCGTGGCGGAGCACCACTTTTAGCCGAACGATGACATTAGCCGACCAATACGATTGATACGCCGAACACTGACTTTAGCCGAACAATATAATTGACATGCCGAACAATGACTTTAGCCGAACAGTATAACTGACATGCCGAACGATGACTTTAGCCGAACAGTATAACTGACATGCCGAACACTGACTTCAGCCGAACAACCCTTAGGTCGAACCATTACCTTAGTCAAACAAAGCAATTGCCGGACAATTCTTGGACCGGATAATGTCTTTAGCCGGTCAATACAAATGCCGAACAACATTAAAAATGCCGAACAGGATAGGTGTCTAACTACACTTTAAGCCGGTCACTTTAGAAATCATATGTCTTCTGAATCTGGGACTGTAATCTCCTCAAGGCGAGCTTTCTGAGACGGTCAGCGATGACGGTCTTCGAAGGCGATGATTCGAAGCTAAATATTACATCTTTAGAACCTTTAGATTCTTATTGCCTGCACACAATTGCTTGCACTAGTTCACACACCACATGGGGGGAAAAATCGTGTTGCTAATTCTAACGTTCAACGTTTTTTAAGTATAGCTCTCTCAAGCATTTAGCCAGGTTCATTATTTATTCGGGATGTCGAGAAAATCTAGTTCTGCCACCATATCTGACAGGCCTGGGCCGTCAGCAAGGCAAGGAGCCGCAGATGTTTCCAACCCGTCAATCTCTCCCGCTCATAACTTGGCGCCCGATGCTCTGGAGTCAACCATCTTACTGGACAATCCGATCGATTCTCAAGCCTCGAAGATCAATGAGGCCGCTCTGCGACGGATATGTTCCATTCACGGGATTCCCTTTGCTGACGTGTTAGTTCCTTCGAGACACGACCGCCCTCATCTGCCCCCAGTCGGGTACACAGCCTGCAACAAGTTCATGTGTTGGATGGGCAGCGTGCCTCCGTTCAATTTATTTCTCCGGGATGTGCTGCAGTATATAGACATCGCTCCGTCGCAGCTGCACCCGAACGGCCATGCGTTTCTATATGGGACTTATTTACTTTTCATGGCCGTCTTCTCCAGACCTCCAACCCCCGGCGATATCCGATACATTTATATGTTCAAGAGACGGAAAGATAGCCCTTCCTTCATGTTCCTCGAGCCATACCACAAGTGCCAGATCTTGACAGGGGCCTGTAGCAAATTCGCCCTGTACAAACAGGAATGGTTCTATGTGCGCTGCCCTTCCAGTTTCGCTAGGAGATGGGTTGAAGGCAGTAAGTCTCTTTGCCGAGTTACTATTCGTATTTAACCCGAGCATGTCTTTCCTAACTTTCTGTTTCATCTTTTCAGGTATCAGCCCACGCCCGGAAGGCCGAGGATATTCTGATGCTGTCGATGCGATTAGAGCTCTTCCGGCCGAGGATCGAGATATCCGAGCTATCATTTCAAATGAATCGCTGTCGGGGTTCGGCTTGCTAGCTCCTGGTCGTCGGATCAGCCTTCCAGAAGGTGTTACAATTCCCAAACCTTCATCTGGTAAAGGGAAAAAACTTGTCGGACCGTCGTCGCGTCGCGCTCCCGACGCGCATGAAGAAGGCGAGCGCAAAGAGGATGATGCCCCCGAAACTCAGGGCGAGAACGTGGGTCCCGCTTGGAATCCGGCAATCGAAGTTCAGGATATTGAGACATCATCCCCCCCTTCGAAGGGAAAGAAGAAGTTGAAATACACGGTTCAAAAAGAGAAAGTTGGTGGCACCTCAAAAGTTACGCCTACCCCTCCTGAGAAAGAGGCTTCTTCGCAGCATCTGGAAAGTTCCTTGAGAGGTCTATCGAACCTTTCTATTCCCGAAGACATACTTAATTACGGGTTCGATGATCTTGAAGCTCTCAAATTCTCTTCGCCCGCTAGAGGCAATGTAGGAGTTCAACTCCCGGCTCAAAGAGACAATACTCCGATTAGCAAAGATAAACGAACGGGTCCGTCGGGGGGAACACTTAGGACACACACGCACATGCGCATTCCATAATATACTTCAAGTCTTTTTAATTCGTGAATTCTCCTTAACTCGTTGTTATCTCCCTTCTTTGCAGGTGATATGGGCCGCTCACACGGACTTGATCGCCTTCAGGGGTCTTCTATATTCCATCACTCCGGACGGGATTCCGGTTCAGGCAGACGCCGGGACCGAGGTGATTATGAAGATAGGGACAATCGTCCGCGCGAGTCGTCTCACCGCAAGAAAGCACACTATCAATCTTCCCAGTCCAGCGATCTTCCTCCTACAACTGAGCCGGATAAAGAGAAGTCTTTGCAGAAGGGTTATCAGTCTGATGCTGCTCGAGAACAACATTCCAGTTCATCAAGTACGAGGCAAGTTCGAGAGCCGCGTAAAAGAACGGAATTCTCTAAGCCTCCTCCTCCTACTCCTGCCGTGGACCCAACTGTTGCGGAAAAGATGGTCGACCTTAAGGCCAAGTTTCTGAAAATCTGTTTTGACGGTTTGAAATTCCTCCCGGCCATCCATCACATTCCTGGGCACGTGAAGCAAAGTGCCATTGCCTGCAACAATGACGTCTATGTTCAACATGACGCATTCGTGCACTTGGTGGAGAAGATCTCAGAAGTATCTGTCGAGCGTCAACACGAGATTGACCGTCTGAATCTGGAGGCTGACAGCGATAAGAAAATCATCAAACTCCAAGACGAAGAACTCGCCTCTTATAAGTCAAAGCTAGAAGCCGCTGAACAAGGTGCAAAAGATACTGCTGAGGCAGTTACTCGCTTAGAGGTGGCTCACAAAAAGGAGCTTGACGAAGCAGTTCAACGCAGCGGCGCCCTTGCCCTAGAAAAAGACTCTGTCCAAAAAGAAAGGGACGCGCTCGCTACTCAAGTCAAAGAGCTGAAAGAACAACTCTCCAAGGAGAAAGAAGACAAAATAGCCGCTCAGGAAGAATCACAGCGGTATTGTGATGAGATTGTTGCTACTCGACTCCTGAAGGCAAAGCTCGACGGTGAACTTGCCGGGGTCGAGAAAATAAAGGATGAGGCCTGTGAGGAGGGCAAAAGAATGGCTGTGGAGGAGCTTGATTCTCGCCTTGAGGCGGCCGCAGAGGCCGGCAGGGAAGAGGTCAAAAGTATGTTTGACCCGTTGATCGCCGAGTACGGAGCCCGCGTCCTTATGCACCGCGACCTAACATTCTTGGGCGACGGCTACCACGAATCCCTGGCTGAGGCATGGGAAACTCTGATAAAGATCAAGAAAGTCGAGTCAGGCTCCGAAGAAATCGACGAGGATGCATTGGTGAAGGAGTTCCTGAGGGGGAATGAGCCATCGGATTTATCCGCAGCATTGGCTCTTTATAGCAAAGGCTCTTCCCCTTCGAAAGAGAAGAATGACGAGGCTGGCCCGTCAGAGGCCGACGCTACTACTCCTCACATCGCCGCTCCTTATGCTGCTCAATCGGCCGGTCAGTCGACGCTTGATCCATTCGAGCAGCATGCCAGTTATGATCCCGAAGATCCCGGGCTCGGCGTTCATGTGCTGTCACCTATCCTGGAGGGTGAAACCCCGCGCGCCACCGATAGCCAACCGGATCCTGGTAGGAAATTCTTCTTTCTCTAGAAGTCGAAGAGATCCCGTCATTTTTCAGCAGTGGTTATTCGTTCTAATGCCCACTTCTTATATTTTCGTGCAGGTCGTTCTGACGCCGAGCTAACTCCGAGGAGCGATGACGCCAAGGAGGAAGCGGGGAAAACAAGCGACATTGCTCACGCAGGGGTAACTCCCGGCCCAGACGCTCAAGTGATCGGGGCGCTTGATGATGACAAACTTGATACTTCGTCTCCTGCCGAAGGAAGCGACGAAGTTAAAATCACTGGCGCCTCTGAACATACTTCAGAGATGAGCATGAAGGACCGTCTCGCCGACGAGGAGAAGAGAAAGGTCAAAGTCAAAGTTGAATCTGAAGTCCTGGAACTCACTGACCCGCGGAACAGACCTCTGAAAATCATTCTCCCGGGCAGGTCCAAACCACTAGATGTTCCGTCTCCTACTCCTGACTCCGTCTCTCTAGCAAGCAAAAAGTCCAAGAAAAAACGTGAGGGAGAGGAGTCGTCGGAAACACCAAAGGCAGACAAGAAGAAGAAGTCGAAGAAATAATCGATGCACTTGTTCAACAAGTTTCCTGACTAAGCTTTGTAATTGTTTTTATCTCCCATGATTTGTAGTTTGTATAGAGAGGTCTGAATTTTGTAGGAGTGGTCATGTATCCCCATTTTGGACTTATTGAATAAAGTTTTAGTTTCTTTTGCGTTTGAATGCTTCTCTTGTCTTTATTTGGTTTGCTGACTAATTGTAGCCATAACTCAAGTTCTTATGAGTTGCATTATCTCCCAGTCCATTCTTGCGCTGTTCAAACATTTTTTGGACGTGGCGTACCTCTCGTCCCACATCTTTCGAGTACTTGGACTTCTTGCAGACTCTGTGTCCCGGGGACTTGGAGGCTTGAAATAGTTTATGCTCTAGTCCGTGCTCTGGGGATTCGGAGATTTGGGATCGTTTATACTCTAGTCCGCGCTCGGGGGACTTAGAGTACTCCGATCCACGCTCCGGGGATTCGGAGATTTGGAATCGTTTATACTCTAGTCCGCGCTCTGGGGACTTAGAGTACTCCGCTCCGCACTCTGGGGATTCGGAGATTGGAAATCGTTTATACTCTAGTCCACGCTCTGGGGACTTAGAGTACTCCGATCCGCGCTCTGGGGATTCGGAGATTGGAATCGTTTATACTCTAGTCCGCGCTCCGGGGACTTAGAGTACTCCGATCCGCGCTTTGGGGATTCGGAGATTGAAATCGTTTATACTCTAGTCCGCGCTCCGGGGACTTAGAGTACTCTGATCCGCGCTCTGGGGATTCGGAGATTTGGAATCGTTTATACTCTAGTCCACGCTCCGGGGACTTAGAGTACTCTGATCCGCGCTATGGGGATTCGGAGATTGAAATCGTTTATACTCTAGTCCGCGCTCCGGGGACTTAGAGTACTCCGATCCGCGCTCTGGGGATTTGGAGATTTGGAATCGTTTATACTCTAGTCCGCGCTCCGGGGACTTAGAGTACTCCGATCCGCGCTCTGGGGATTCGGAGATTGGAATCGTTTATACTCTAGTCCGCGCTCCGGGGACTTAGAGTACTCCGATCCGCGCTCTGGGGATTCGGAGATTTGGAATCGTTCGTATGAGCCTGTATGTCGCGCAGAATAATGTAATTTGTCATCCAATTAAGAGATATAGAAACTTCATAGAAAATGTGGCTTCAAGCCTTTATTAATGAAAATAAACTAAATTGCTCGATTACAACTTTAAATGGAAACTAAGTCATTATTGAATGGAAACATGTAGGAAACAATAGTGCCTATAACAAGAAAGGGAAACATGCTAAATGTAATAGTGCCGCAAATGTTCACTGTTCCATGCTCGGGGGAGTGTCGCGCCATCAACGGTCGCTAGCTTGAATGTTCCTTCTCCAAGCTTCTGTTCAATGGCGTATGGACCTTCCCAGCTGGGATTCATGCGTGATGGTACCGGGAAGACTCGTTTCAGAACGAGATCTCCCACCTCAAAGATTCTTGGGCAGACTCTGCCGTCATAGTAACACTTGACTCGATGTCTGTGCGCCGCCGCCCTTAATTCAGCTTCTTCCCGTTTTTCATCGATGCAGTCCAGTGATTCCAGCAAGAGATTTTGGTTCGTCTTGGGATCGTAGTATGTCACTCGGTGCGATGGAACTTCACGTTCCACGGGTATAACGGCTTCAGAGCCGTATGCCAAGGCGAACGGAGTGTGGCCGGTCGCGGACTTGTGGGTAGTTCTATACGCCCATAATGCTGTCGGGAGTTCATCTACCCATTTGCCTCCAACCTTCTCCAGACGCTTCTTTAGTATGGACTTGATTATTTTGTTAACGGCCTCGACTTGTCCGTTAGCTTTTGGGTGTGCAACGGCGGCGAACTTTTTCTCGATGCCGTACTTTAAACAGAACTCTTTGAACTCTCTACTTTCGAATTGCGTTCCGTTGTCTGTAATGATGGTGCGTGGAAGGCCAAAGCGGCATATAATGTTTCGTACAACGAAGTTAATGACCTTCTTAGAGGTGATAGTGGCCAAAGGTTCTGCCTCAGCCCATTTCGTGAAATAGTCGACTGCAACTATTGCGTATTTCGCACCACCTTTGGATAGAGGCAAAGAGCCGATTATGTCGATTCCCCAGATCGCAAATGGCCAAGGACTGATCATTTGTGTGAGTTCCGTTGACGGAGCCCTCGGGATTTTTGCATATCTTTGACACTTGTCACATTTTCTTGCGTAGTCCGCGGCATCCCGGTTTACGGTGGGCCAGTAATATCCATAGCGGAGGATCTTCTTTGCTAGCGTTTGCCCCCCAGTATGGTCGCCACATTCCCCTTCGTGAACTTCCCTCAAGACTCGCTTTGTTTCATCATGAGCGATGCACCGTAACAATGGGACTGAGAATCCTTTCCGGTACATGGATCCACCCTGCATTACGTACCGCGCAGCCTTTCGAAGGACCTGTCGTCTTTCGCTTCTTTTTTCTGGTAAAGCTCCGGTTGTCAGGTACAGTTTGAATGGGGTTATCCACGAGTCCTTCTCGATCTCTGTTTCCAACACGCGATCGATTTTCATCTCGTCTACGCTCGGGGCATGCAAGACTTCAACGGGATACAATCCCATTTGTTGAGCATCGTCGGTACTTGCGAACTTAGCCAACAAGTCGGCTTCTTTTTTCTGTTCTCGTGGGATATGTGAAATGTCATAACGCTCAAGATTTGATAGTAGTTCTTGGACCTGAACGAGGTACGGAGCAAGCTTTCGTCCTTTTGCTTGGTAGTCTCCTCGTACTTGGTAAACCACTAACTGCGAGTCACAAAAGATTTCAACTGATTCGATCCCGAGTTCTTTGATGAGCTTCAAGCCAGCGATCAGTGCTTCATATTCAGCTTCGTTGTTCGTAGCCGGGAAATCGAGCTTCAGGGCATAACAGATTGATCGGTTTTCCGGAGTTATAAGAACTACGCCCGCGTCGGAGCAACGGTCGTTTGATGCACCGTCAGTGTATAATTTCCATCGAATGGGGGGAATGATGTCGTGATCGTCCGGTTTGATGGGTATGGTAAATTCAGCGATGAAGTCTGCTAACGCTTGCCCTCGGATGGCTCTCCGTGGTAAGTACGCGATATCGAATTGGCTCAACTCGATGTTCCATTTTAGCAATCTTCCAGAAGTTTCCGGTCGTTGAAGTACCTGCCTCAGGGGTTGATCGGTATAAACGCCGATTGAATGCGCTTGAAAGTATGGGCGCAGCTTGCGTGATGCAATCACCAAGCAATAAGCCAATTTCACGATTTTAGGGTAATTCTTCTCTGCTCCCGTTAAACGCTTGCTAACATAATATACCGGCTTCTGGACTCGATCCTCCTCACGAACCAAAGCTGCGCTTATCGCATGAGGGGATATAGCCAAGTAAACGTACAGCATCTCATGGTCAACTGGTTTAGATAGCATTGGTGGGCTCTCCAGATGCCTTACCAGGTTCTGGAATGCTTCCTCGCAGCTAGACGTCCATTCAAAATTCCTCTTTCCTTTCTTTATTATGTCAAAGAACGGGATGCACTTGTCAGTTGCCTTGGATATAAATCGACTCAGCGCAGCTACTTTTCCGTTCAAGCTCTGTACCTGCTTTATAGTCCTGGGCGCTTGTACATCTCGAATGGCTTGGATCTTTTCTGGGTTGGCTTCGATTCCCCTAGCGTTGACGATGAATCCTAAAAACTTCCCTGATGCAACGCCGAAAGAACACTTCAGCGGGTTGATCTTCATTCCATAGAACCTGAGTATGTTAAACATTTCAGCTAAGTCTTGAATGTGGTCGTTTGACCGTCGTGACTTCACGAGCATGTCATCCACATAGACTTCCATGGTTTTGCCCAGCTGGTCCTTGAACATTCGATTCACCAAACGTTGGTAAGTTGCTCCAGCATTCTTTAATCCAAAGGGCATCACTACATAGCAATACAGCCCGACATTTGTAACGAAGCTGGTGTGTTCTTGGTCCGGAATATGCATTGGGATTTGGTTGTATCCTGAGTACGCATCCATGAATGACAATAATTCGTGTCCTGCTGTGGAATCGACCAACTGATTGATCCTAGGCAACGGGAAACTGTCCTTAGGGCATGCTTTGTTCAAGTCGGAATAATCTACGCAAGTCCTCCATTTCCCATTCGCCTTCTTTACTAGCACGGGGTTGGAGACCCACTCCGGGTAGAGGGCGTCGCGGACGAACCCATTTGCTTTGAGTTTGTCCACCTCCTCTCCAAGAGCGGCGGATCTCTCCGGATCCATTCCTCTCCTTTTTTGCTTGACTGGGACGTATTTCGGGTCTATGTTCAACATATGACTCGTGATGGCGGGAGAAATCCCACACATATCAGAATGCGTCCAGGCAAAAACATCAAGGTTTGCCCGGAGGAAGTCGCTAAGGTCTTCAGTCATTGCGGGGCCTAACTGTGATCCGATCTTCAGTATTCGCGAAGGGTCATCACGGCTAACTGAGATGTCAATTGTTAATTCAGCCGGTGCCGCCTTCTCTTCCCTGGGTTTCTCATCGTCGTCTCTCGGATCTATATCTCCGTAGATCCGAGAACTATGCCCGAGCCAGGGCTCGGGCACTACTTGTCAATTATTCGTATTGAGGATGCGGACGGGATTGTCCGCAACCTTTCCTTTCTCCCTCCGGTGGGCCTCTCGAAGCTCGGCCACATAACAAGAACGACCAGCTGCTTGGTTACCGTGAACAATGCCTACTCCTTTGTCAGTCGGAAACTTCAAAGTCAAACACCACGGGGCTAGTGCCGCCCTAAATTCAGCCAGGGCCGGCCGACCCAAGAAAACATTATACGGAGAGTCCACATCCAAAACTACAAAGGGTAGAATTCGTACCCTCCGACGCTCGCCTTGTCCCAGTTCAACTGGTAACTCGACATATCCTACCGCATCAGTCGCAGCGCCGTTAAAGCCGTGGATACGAGCTTTGGATGGTTTCAAGTCTTTTGTCTCTAGCTTCATCTGATCATAGGCCTTCTTGAAGATGATGTTGACTGAACTTCCACAATCAATCAAAATTCTTTTTACATATGCTGGTCCGATCGTTGTAGATATGACCATGGGATCGACGGTCGGAGCCTCTACCTGATCAGCGTCTCTGTTCTTGAACACAATATCGTCTGTCATCACGCACTGCTGCTTAGCAGGGGCCCCGTCCTCTACGTTCGAACAGCACTCAAAATCTGCATGCTTCAAGGAGCTTGCATATCGTTCCATCTCTTGCCAGTTTTTATCTGCGGGATGAGGTCCGCCGATAATTGTATTTATGACCAGTCTTCCAACAGTCCGAGCAGGCTCCTCAGGATGACGTGGAGCTGGTGCACGACCTGGGTTGGACGTTGCCTGTCCTCCTTCCTGTGGATCCTTTACGAATTCTTGCAACTTCTTTTGTCTGATCAATTTCTCGATAGCATCATGCAGGTGTCTGCATTCTTCCGTGTTGTGTCCATAAGTTTCATGGAAGCGGCAATATTTCCCAGTCCGCTTCTGTTCTTCAGTTGATTCTTTTGGACGTGGTTTTCTGTACTGAAAAGTATTGCAGGTGGATAGGTAAATGTTCTCAAGTGGGGCGTTTAGCGGAGTGTACTCGCTGTAGCTTGGAATTCTCGACTTCCACTTTCCCGCTTCTTTCCTCTTTCCTTGACTTCTTCCTCCGGACTCTTTGGGCTGCACAGGCTTACTCTGGACATTGACTTGGACCTTTCCCGAATTGTCTCCAGATTGCTTCACAGCAATGTTGCTCTTGATTGACTCTTGGGCAGGTCCCGGTGCCTTATCTCGTCGTACCCACCTAGCTTCCTCTCTTCTTATGAACTGGTGTGCCTTGGAGTAGAAACGCTCTAGCGTAGCCGGAGGTTTTCCTGCCAGCCAGTCTCCAAATTCAGAATCCGGATCTACACCTCTCATTACAGCCATTAGGATTGCATGGTCGTTGGGATTACTAACTTCAGTTGCCGCAACGTGGAATCTTTGTAAGTACTCCTTCAGCGACTCTCCGGGATTCTGGATTACACTCGACAGAGACATCACGTCCTTCGGGCGTGTAGTGTGTATCCTGAATTGCTCAATAAACTTCTTTGCCAACTCCTCGAAGTTTGATACGGATCGCGAAGGAAGTCGAGTGAACCACATATTAGCGATCCCAGATAGAGTAATCGGAAAGCACCTACACTTGGTGGGATCATTTGCTCTGGCTGAATCCATCATCCATTCATACCTCATTACATGTTGTCTGGGGTCAGTCTTTCCTTCGTATGCAAAAATGGTTGGCATGCTAAACTTCTTGGGGTACGCCGCTTGCAGCACAACATCCGTGAACGGAGTATGACTTCTTGACACTCCCCAGTCGTCATTTGATAAGCCCTGATTTTCTTTCATCAGTTGCCTGATCATGGCTGTCAGATCGGGTGTCTGTATGGAAGTTGGGAGGTTGGAGTTAGTTCTACGCGCCTGTTCATGCTGATGCCTCCTTTCCTGGCGATCTGCCAATCGTGCGTCGTGAGGTTCAACATTGTTAGCATTTTGATGATCTGGAGCTCCATCCTCCATCTGTATTCCGGTTCGGAAGCTTCCAGTTCTGGCTTGGTCGCGGCCTCCAGCTGTTCGAACAGCAGCATCCGCCCTTGCAGCTTCAGTCTTACGGCGTCTACGCCTGGGTGGTTCATCAGAAGAAGTAGAGCTGTCAGATGAGGAATAAGCAGCTGGATTGCCCCCAGCATTCTGTTGCTGCTGTTGAGTGAGTTGTGCCATCAGGTTGGCATTAGCATGCATCTGTTCTCCCATTTGTCTCCTGCTTTCCCTAAGTTCTCTCATCAAGTCATTGAACTCTACTCTGGTGACAACTGGAGTCTGTTCTTGAGCGGCAATCCCTGCACTCGGGATCGCAGGTTGATTGCTAGGTCCTGCTTGTTGCATGCTAGCAGTCTCTCGGGCATCCGCATTAAGAGAAGCTGACCTGGTACG
Source organism: Allium fistulosum (assembly GCA_030737815.1). Lineage (NCBI taxonomy): Eukaryota > Viridiplantae > Streptophyta > Magnoliopsida > Asparagales > Amaryllidaceae > Allium > Allium fistulosum. The sequence goes on from CM060905.1 coordinate 853,894,544, forward strand.
TGGTCTCGCCATTGTAGAGTTATTGGTATGAACTCTGAGTAGAATCAACGGATGTCCCATCAGTAAGTCGGATCTTCTTTGGGGGATTTGTTCAATCCAGTAGCTTCAAAGCAGATCCTTGAGGTCTGAGAATTCGATTCTCAGTGAAAGCACCAAAGTGTTAGCACCAAAATTGGTCGCTAACCTCGTAGAAGAAGATTGTGAAGAGATATAAGTGATGAAATCAAATTAAACAGAGGAGACAGTGCTAATCTAAATACAGAAAGTAAGAACACCAAATTTATAGTGGTTCAGCGTAATTGCCTACGTCCACTTTGAGGTTAAACTTTATTGATCTTCTCTATAGTTGATTACAAATACAATTCGTGAATCAAATGCTTGAATGAAGTTGTTATATAGAAAAGATGAGTCTTGAAAATGGCAGAGTCTCCCCGGTGTTTTCTCTCCAAAAAAGGATCCATTTCACTGCGACCCTGCCCCTCTATTTATAGGCAAAGATGGGCTGGACTTCCCAAGTGGGCTGATTGTCGAACGCTCCAGCCCGAGTACAGTGGTCGTCGTATGCCGAGCAAGGTTCGCCGAACGCTCTACGCCGAACCATCCCTTCTATGCCGAACGGTATGTTGGTGTCGTGGGAAGTGTAGGATGGTTGTCTGTTGAGGCCGAACGCTCTGCGCCGAACCATCCCTTCTATGCCGAACGAGGTGGTTGATGTTTGGGAAGTGTAGGATGTTAGTTAGTTGAAGCCGAACGCTCTTCTTGACGCTGAGTGCCCTTACGCCGAGTACTCCTGTACGCCGAACAGTCTCGTATGCCGAGCAGTCTTGACGCCGAGCACACTTGTCGCCGAGCACTCGTTGGATGTTGGGTGCCTCGCCGAACACTCCTGGCTGTCAAGTGCCTTGCCGAACACCATGGGATGCCGAGTACTCCTGTATGCCGAGCAGCCTTGACGCCGAGTACTCTGGTACGCCGAACAGTCTCGATGCCGGACACTAATGGATGCCGAGTACTATGCCGAGCACACTTGTCGCCGAGCACTCATGGATGTCAGTTGCTTTGCCGAACACTCCTGGATGGCCAGTGCTTCGCCGAACACTCCTTGATGCCAGTCGCTCTCTGATGCCGAGCACTTATTGCCGAGTACTAGTTGCCTGGTCAAATCCCCAGGAAACACTCGGGTCAGACCGAGATGTTACAGGTGCTTTTGCTTGACTTCCCTTCAGGATTATTCTGACTTTTGGCTAACTACTTAGATTAGTAGCTTTTGGCTGTACACATTTGAGATATAGACTCTATGTAGTGTACTTATTCCTTTGTATAGCACGTGATGCTATTCTTTTGTATTATCGTGGATCTTTCTGACCACTACTCTGATGTACACTTTCATGTGTTATATATATTTATTCACATCTTCTTCCGCTTTTGTGATATGGATGTCTGTGACTGATTTATGTTATGATTACTTCTATGTTTGTTTCCGAAGATTATATATAGCCACCATGTGATAGCTTTGTGTTTGTATCGGTATGTCGGATTTCCTCCTTAAAAGATATGCATTCTATTCTATCTGACATATCGGTGCTCGCACAAAGAAGTTACATGGATGGTCGCTGCTCCACAGCCTTATTCTCCGTGCTAATTGACAACACTACATCGTAGTGTTCTTGGTTAGCGTGGGTATAGAGGTGGGGCGTCACAAGAGGAGTGGTACTCGAGTTTTTCTCGAGTTGATCGCGTGAGTGACTCGAAGTATATAGGGTTTTGACTCGGGGAAAATTGAGATAGGCTTGGGTCATTTGGTGATTACAAGTTTTAGAATCTGACAGGGGTTTTAAAATTCAAAATGAGTTTAAAAATTTGAAAGCAGGATTTAAACCAAGTTTTAAATCAAGTTTTCATATGGGTTCAAGTTAAATTTGATCCTAGATTTGAGATAAATAAAGTTTTATAAAAATAGATGTTTTAACAAATTTAAAATGTTTAAAGTATAAAACTCTTAAAGTTTCTTTTTAAATGATAAATGTTTCTTTAAAATTTGATTTAAAAGGTTTTTAAATTTGTTTAAATTTTGTTAAGGTTTAATGATTTAGGATAAATTAAATTAATAAGGTAATTAAAGGATAATTGAATAATTTAATTAATTAATGATTTAGTGTTAATTAATTAAATAATTAGGATTATAAGTTAATTAATTAAGGGTTAATTAATTTGAAATTAAGGATAATTAATTAGATAAGTATAGATTATAAATAAATGATTAGGAATAAATTAATCACGTGATTAAAGATTAATTAAGCAATTAATTAAGTAATAAGAGATTAATAAATTAGTAATTAAGAATTAATTAATTTTTAATTAATAATGGTTGATTTAAGTTTAATTACTTAAGGAATGTAAGTAAAGAATGGTTAATATTTAATGAGAGATCATTACCTAAGGATTATTAAAATAAATTAATTAATGTGATTAATTTTGATAATCAATTAGATTAATTAATTAATGATAATCATTTATGAAATTGGTTAAGTATAATTACTTAATGGAAGTAATTAAAGGAATTAATTACTTAAGGTAATTAATTAAATAAATTTGATAAGTTTGAAATTAATTAATTAAATTAATTTAAGATAATCACTTGGTGATTTGATAAGTATAATTACTTAAATATAATTAATGAAGTGTAATTATTTAGGGAAGTAATTAAAGGTAATTACTGGATGTAATTAACTGAAGATGATTTAATAATGAAAGTAATTTGAGTTTAATTACTTTGTATAATTAATCAAGGGATTAATTAAAAGGTAATTAATTAAATAAATTTGATAAGTTTGAAATTAATTAATTAAATTAATTTAAGATAATCACTTGGTGATTTGATAAGTATAATTACTTAAATATAATTAATGAAGTGTAATTATTTAGGGAAGTAATTAAAGGTAATTACTGGATGTAATTAACTGAAGATGATTTAATAATGAAAGTAATTTGAGTTTAATTACTTTGTATAATTAATCAAGGGATTAATTAAAAGGTAATTAATTAAGGAATAATTAATTTATGTAATGAAGTAATTAAGGGAAGTTAATTACTAAATGAGATTAATCAAAGGTGATTAATAAATGTGATTAATTAAAGATTAATTATTAAATGTAATTAATTTAAATAGGATAATTAATTAAGAGTAATTAGGATCATTAATTAATGATGTAAGTAATAATTGATTAATTTAAACTAATTAATAAATAATAAGTGATTAAAGTAATTAATTAATTGAAATTAATTAAGGATTAATGTAATTAAGTATAGTTAATTAATTAATGAAGTAATTAAAGATTAATTACTGTAATGGTTTAAGATAATTAATTTGTGAAATTAATTAAGGATTATTTACTTAAAGTGATTAAAGGATAATTAATCAGGAATGATTAATTAAGATGGATACTTAGAGTATGATTAATTAATTGGTTTAATTAATGATTAAGTAAGCAGGATTTATAGAATGAAGTAATTAATTTAATTCACTTTAAATTAATTAGAGATGATATAAATCATTACTTAGGGATGGATGAATAATATTGAATGCTTGCATTGTTTGATATCTCTGATGAGATATGTGCTGATATGTGATATGGATGTTTTGGTTGAATTGTAATGATAATGTGAATTATCTGTTTGTGATGATAATATGGATTATCTATTGTGCATTATCTATCTCTGTGTATATAGATAAAGAATTGAATTGTTTTAACTTTAAAACAACTTGGCCTTAAAAGATACGTTTTGGATTTCGATGAGACCGGGATTGTAACGACCCGGTATTTTCAACCATTCGCATCCATTATAAGTGTATAAGTAGACACTCATGCCGGAATTGAATTGCTCAAAATACCGCGTTGTAAATAAAATTTGGCAAATCTCAGAATATACAGTAAATAAATATAATCACAGACACAGAGTAAAATAATGCAGCGGAAGTAAAAGAAATAGTAGTTCATGAAGCTACTATATAAATATATCAGAGTTACATAAGATATAACAGAAGAAATAGAATACAACAAAAGTCTCAATATAATAACCAAGTACAAGCTGAGTAGAACAACGGAATTGAAATAGATAGGACAAGACAAGCAGATAATCTCCAGCGATTCAAATCTCCAGAAAGTGGAATCCAAATCTATGAATAACTCAGGCTGACCCAAGCGTAAAGCAAAACACAAAACACTCGAGTCAGGACAATATATACTTATATAATGTAAACCAACTCAAGTGAACTGTAGTAAAGGTACAAGTAACTTAGAAGATGCTTGGGACCGCCCATCCTCTAAGGATCCGTTAAAATATCTACTATGTAGTAATATTCGCTATTACAATAGTGTCTAAATAAGTAAAGTATAATCATATCGGAAAATAGCCTTAAGGGGATGGAGAACCTTAACGCGGTCGGATCTTAAAATCATAATCGTAGTAAAGCTCGATATGGTAGGTGACACGACACAACTAGGCAATGCCAGGGTAGATATACCAATTACGCACACGGACTGATGGAGCGCATAGCAGCCACCATCGTCCACCTCGAACAACATTCCCAAATCGGAGGATGGCCATCTAGTCAAATCGCAAGTAAGAGTATAATATCGAAGAAATGTGTCCGAGAAGAGGTGCTACCTCACTGGTCCGAGATCGCTCCTGTTTTAGCCACCTTATGCCAACTCACGGGAGTTGGGTCCACGTAATATACCTTAAGAACGTCGCCACCATCCTACTTCATTTTGGAATCTCCACCGCGTACACGGTTGTCAAAGTGGTTTTCGGTAAGACAGAGATTATGTCCATATCCGATCCCGGTCTCTTTAACAACCCAACGTTATTATAACCCGTGGTTATAAGTTTAAAAACAGTTTATACTTCAAAATAGAATATCATTTCAAATCCAAATCTTTATCAAATAAAGATTAAATCAATTCCAAACCATTTCCATATTTTTAAAATATCATATCATTTCAAAACTTCATTTCAAATCATTTTAATATAATAAAATATCATATCCTTACAAAACTTCATTTCAAATCATTTTAATAAAATAAAATATCCTATCCGTTCAATCCAAATATTCAACTTTAAATACCCTTTAAATTCAAAGATATCGTTCATTTACTATCATTTCAAATCACCTTTAAATAGTTTATATTCCAATCAAAATAATTAATTTAAACCTTTTAAAAGTGTAATTATTATATTTTCAAATCAAGTATTCAATTTCCAAAGTTTCAAACCATTCTGAGTTCGTTTACAAAGTCAAAAACCCTAATTTTTAAAATTTCAGCATTTCACAGCATTTAAAAACAACTGCTATAAGTTATATTTGAAAACATTTTTAATTCAGCAAAGACAGCACTTAAAACTGCTATTAAAACTGCTATTAAAACTCAGTTTTAGTTGAATTATAGTTCAAAACAGAAAAGATAGCATTTCAGAAGTGCTGCGGTAGTTCAGATTTCAAAACAAGGGTTAAATTTGGTTTCAGCAAAGACTGCAGACCATCATAGCATTTCCAGAGAATGCTATAATAGACTTGAGTTCAATATTAGCCTATAAGTTCAATTACAGCAACTACAGCATTTCTAATAGCTCTTTTTACACAAATTTAGTTCAAAACATGTTGGGCGTGTTCTCACCTAGAAGAGCTCAACAGCAAGAAGCTGATTCATTCACACTCGCCTAAGTTCCATCCGGTATTCCAGACTGCCGAACCAACTCTCTCTCGAGACTGCCAAACCAACTCTCTCTCGAGACTGCCGAACCAACTCTCTCTCGAGACTGCCGAACCAACTCTCTCTCGAGACTGCCGAACCAACTCCCTCTCGAGACTGCCGAACCAACCCTATTCAGACTGCCGAACCAACCCTCTTTCGAGACTGCCGAACCAACCTCCTACCACCGGACCAAACGCTACCGGACCAAGACGTGCCATGCCAGATCACGTCAGCCCAGGCCCACCAGCAGCTATATACATCCAAGACCCCTGCTCCCAACCTCACTCTATAAATAGAGGGGCAGGGGTACAACAATGGAGAAGTTTGAGAGCTCAAGCACGGAAGGAACTCTTCAAACAACTTTCTTTTACTTACACCAAAGCTTTGTACTTGTAATCATAAAAAAAGAAGAGAAATAACATATAAAGTGGACGTAGGCACATTCTGGCTGAACCACTATAAATCTGCGTGTCTTTTTACATTTTAGCCCATGTTTTTTACGTATTTGCATAAGTCGCTCAAATTACTAAGAATAACATAAGATCTACTAAATCATACAACTTTGAGGTGTTTGTCCATTTTTTGTGCAAACATTTTTGGTGCTTTCACTGAGAACTAGAAGCTCAAAGCTTCAGCTTCATCCGCTTAACAAGTTTTCCTAACAGCCTCGTCCGCCACTTGGAAAACATGCCTCCCAAACAGAGAAAAGATGTTAACAAAGGAAAAAACATCGCATCCAGCAGTCTTCCAGATCCAGCTGTCACGAATCAAGTAAATCGTCCTCCTCCAGCGACGGTAACAAATGAAGGACAGGCTAACCCAACCACTCCTGCCACAGAACAGCCTGCAGCAATTACTAGGGCAGATTTGGACAGAGTTGTTGTTGAAGTAACTAACCGCTTCACGTCCCAGCAGGAAGCCTTGGTGGACCATCTCATGTCACGCTTGAGGGACGCTGAAGAATCCAACCGCAACACTGAATCATGGGGCGAGTCCCAGTCTAGAGGATCTCAGAGACAGCAAAGGTCTTCCTTCTTCGAAGAAGCTAACGGCAGAAGTAGCCGTGGTAGGAGCCGAGACCGAGCACAGCCCGAAGTTAGGCCTGAGGAAACGTTTGGTACCGAACCCAACGGGGAAGGTACCGGGCGAAGGTCAACTGTAGCTGAGCCTGTCATGCTGCCTAACCACAGAAACACCAGTGAACGGGGCCGAGCTAGAGTTCAGCCCGAAGTTGGACCCGAGGAAGTGCTTAGATCAGAACCCAACAGGGGAAGATCAAGGCAAGGGCCGACTGTGGCTGACCCAAGCATGCTCCCAGAAGATCAAAGGCAGCCACTGGAAAATATGAGGAATGATAGACGATACCATCCCTACAGGTCGTCTGGACGGAATCAATCCCACAGAACAGAACCAAACTCATTTCTATCTGCTCCAAGTTCTGATGAAAGGATGGCACGCTTATTCAGAGAGTGTGTCCAACGGGAGCAAAGAGATCGAGGGATAGGTGCTAGGGTAACCAGCCCTTTTGCCCGCAATATTGAAATTGCTATCACCCCCCGAGAATGGAAGATGCCAACAATGGAACCCTACAAAGGAACCTCCGATCCCGTTGTACACTTGCAGAGGTACACGCAGCATATGCTCATGAGTGGAGCAACAGAGGTAGTACCGTGCAAATGCTTTCCGCTCTTCTTAGCAGATCTTGCTACCTCCTGGTTCTGTCATCTACCCCAAGGATCCATCAGCTCATGGGAAATGTTGAAAGAAAAATTTATCAGTCAGTTCCGCATTCATGTGGAGCAACCTAAGGACGCTTATTCATTATCCAGCGTCAAACAGAAACCTGGAGAAAAGCTGCAGCAATACCTAACCAGATTCAACGCCGCAGCAGCCGCAGTTCAAGATGCCGATGAGAAGCTTATCCTAATGGCCCTCTGCAGTGGGGTGCATCCAGACACTAAATTTGCTAGAAGATTGACAAAAGAAAAACCAGCTACTTTACCCGATTTCTTCCATGAAGCCGGGAAATACATGAGGCTTGAGGATGCTGCCATTGAGGGACAGTCAGGACAGCAAAGTAAGACGACCCATGGCAACATCCCTGCTGTGGCGAGGGACGTTCGAAGAAATGATTCCAGAGACAATGCTGGGGGAAAGAAGGTAGAAAAACGCCTATATCGGCCAGGACCAAGATTCGACACTTACACCCCTTTGAACGAGACCGTCGAAAATATCTTCCTTGCCACCCAAGACGAAGTTAGGTACAAACGCCCACCATACAAGAAGGAATCAGATAACGCACAGAAGTCTGGAAAATTCTGCCGCTTCCACGAATCTCACGGACATGATACCAACGAATGCCATCATCTCCGAGATCTGATTGAGGAACACATCAGAAGGAAGAAACTGGAACGTTATGTAAAAAGCCAAGACAGGACTCCAGCCCCTGCCAATGAAAACCCGAGGCTACCCTCACCAGGGACCGACAGAGGAAACCACAACGCTAGCAGCTCTAGTCAAGAGAAGATAGTGGTCCATACCATCTCAGGAGGTCCGCACATCGCAGACAGAAGTTGGAGAGAGATGGAAAGATATGGGAAGTCGCTTAGAGACAATAAAGACTGTGTCAATACGGTTATAGAAGAGCGCCACCCAAAGCGGAAAGAAAGCGATGACATCATATTCAGTAAACGCGACCTAGAAGGAAGACAGTGCCCTCACATGGATCCCATGGTTATCTCTGCCCGACTCGGTCCCGCCGAAGTTTACCGAATCCTGGTAGACACTGGAAGCTCGGTAAATATCCTGTTCAAACACGCATTCGACAAAATGAAGCTATCAATGAAGGATGTATCTCCCTGCGATAAACCACTACACGGTTTCACTGGAGATGCGAAGATGCCCCTCGGGCGGCTGGACCTCTTCGTTGAGATTGGAAGCCATCCCCGCTCCGTGGTAAGGAAACAAACGTTTGTGCTGATAGAAAACCATTCGGCCTACAACGCCTTCTTAGGAAGACCAGTCTTATCTGACTTCCAGATTGTCCTAGCCCCATGGTGCTTGAAAATGAAATTTCCAACAGACAATGGGGTAGGGGAAGTGGAAGGAGACTAGGATATTGCACGAGACTGCTATGTAACCGAACTTCGCAATAACCACAGGAAAGATAAAGGGAAAGGTGTAGAGATTGCCCTCTGCACAAAAAGCCTTGAAGCATAGCAACTAAAGAAAGCCCCTCCTCTTCGATACACCAGCGACCCTTTCAACGAATTAGACCCTAGGGACAAAGAGGAGGAGGCCACCGCTGAGCCTGCAGAAGCTATGGAATTTATATCTGTAGACAAGCACGACTCAAGTAGGCTACTGAAAATTGGGTCCCAGCTGAAAGCTGAATTGAAGGAACAACTCATTGATTTTCTCCGCCACAACTTGGATGTATTCGCTTGGTCACACGCTGACATGACCGGAATCTCCCCCGACATAGCATGCCACGTATTAAACATTGATCCTACCAAGGCGCCTGTAAAACAAAAAAAGAGAAGTATGGGGGCAGAGCGATCAGCAGCCCTCGATGAAGAAGTAAAGAATCTACTCGCCAATGACTTCATACGAGAAGCTGTTTACCCAGAATGGATCGCCAACCCGGTACTTGTTAAGAAGGCTAATGGGAAGTGGCGGACCTGCATTGACTTCTCCAACCTAAACGACGCCTGCCCAAAGGATTGCTTCCCGCTTCCCAGAATCGACCAACTTGTAGACAGCACAGCCGGGCACGAACTCCTATCTTTTATGGATGCATACTCAGGATATAACCAAATTCCTATGCATGCTCCCGACCAAGACCACACTAGTTTCATCACCGACCGGGGTTTATACTGCTACAAAGTGATGCCTTTCGGACTTAAAAATGCAGGAGCCACCTACCAGCGCCTCATCAACAAGATGTTTGCAGGGCTAATAGGACAAACTATGGAAGTATATGTGGACGACATGCTGGTGAAATCGCGGAGAGCCAAAGATCACGTAAGCCACCTAGGCGAGATGTTTCAAGTACTTCGGCAATATGGAATGAAGTTGAATCCACTAAAATGCTCCTTTGGTGTGTCGTCAGGGAAATTCTTAGGATTCATCGTTCATGCCAGAGGGATAGAAGCAAACCCTGAACAAGTCCGAGCATTAAGGGACATCAAGATACCTTCCACCCGAAAGGAGATGCAAAGCCTAAATGGAAAAGTGGCCGCCCTAAGCCGATTCATCTCCAAAGCAACGGACAAGTGCGTCCCCTTTTTCAAAGCTCTAAAGAAAGATAAAGGACAGTTCGAATGGACGGACGAATGCTTAACCGCTTTCCTTAACCTAATCGAACACCTCCAGAAACCACCGGTACTCTCGACCCCAAGCGAAGGTGAAGAATTATACCTATACCTTGCTGTGTCATCTCACGCTCTAAGCGCTGCCTTGGTAAGGGAAGACAACCGCACGCAACGACCAGTTTACTTCGTCAGTAAAAGGTTTACTGGGGCAGAAGTCAGATATCCTAAACTTGAAAAGTTAGCATACTGTTTACTAATCACTTCACGAAAACTACGTCACTACTTCCAATCCCATTCCATCAAAGTTCTGACCGATCAACCACTGAGGCAGGTACTCCATCGTCCCGATACCTCCGGGCGACTACTTAAATGGTGTATTGAGCTGAGTCAATATGATATCACCTATCACCCTCGCACCGCCATCAAGGGACAAGCCATGGCTGATTTCATTGCAGAATTCACTACCAACGAGGATAAGGAGCAACTGGAAATAACGGAAGATATCAAGTGGAATCTCTTTGTGGACGGTGCATCTAACGAACAAGGCTCGGGGGCAGGTGTGGTAATAATCACTCCCAGGGGAAATAAACTGCACTATGCTATAAGGTTGGAGTTCGCTGCCACCAACAACGATGCAGAATATGAAGCAGTGATAGCTGGACTAGAAATTGCCATAGAAATCGGAGCCAATTCTTTGTGTCTTCACAGCGATTCTCAACTTATTGTTAATCAAATACTAGGAGAATTCCAAGCTCGAGAGGAACGACTCATAGCATATCTAAAGAAAACCAAGTTGCTTCTCAGCCGATTGGATCAGTACTTAGTCAAACACATCCCTCGGGAAGAGAACCAAGAGGCCGACGAATTAGCAAAGCAAGCGAGTATGGGAGACATCGCCATCTTCGGGGCAGTAACCATCTCAATGCAAACGGTCCCAAGTTTTGAGCAAGTGAATCTGATAGCCGCAGCCGAAGAAGCAACTTGGATGACTCCCATCCGAGACTACCTACAAAGTGGCACACTACCCAACGGGCGTAATGAAGTCAAGAAAATCTTGAGGAAAGCGTCCCGCTATACAATACAAGAAGACATCCTCTATCGGCGCGGTTTCTCTAACCCATTATTAAGGTGTGTTGCCGGAAGGGAAGCCAAGGAAATCTTATCCAGCATCCATCAGGGGAGCTGTGGAGATCACACCGGGGGGCAAACATTAGCAAAAAAGATACTCCGATATGGATATTTCTGGCCCACCTTAAACAAGGACGCCTTAGATTTCGTCAAGAAGTGTGACAGATGCCAAAAATTTGCTAAGATCCCTCGGCTACCAACAACCGAGATTACTCAGATGACCAGCCCTTGGCCCTTCGCGATATGGGGAATTGACTTAATCGGCGAGCTACCAATGGGCCGAGGCGGGGCCAAATATGCTATAGTGGCAGTTGATTATTTCACCAAATGGGTGGAAGCGGAACCTCTAAATAAAGTATCTTCAGCAAAAGTTATTAACTTCTTGATCAAAAATGTTCTATGCAGGTACGGAGTCCCACTAAAAATCATATCAGACAATGGACTTCAGTTTGACAGCGAGGAATTCGCCAACTGGTGCCAAGAACACGGAATTCACAAAAGCTTCTCATCCGTAGCATATCCCCAAGCAAACGGCCAAGTCGAAGCAGTCAACAAAATTCTGAAAACTCTGGTCAAAAAGAAGCTCGAAAAGTCAAAGGGCGCTTGGGTGGATGAACTCCCCACGGCACTATGGGCCTACCGCACATCTTTCAGAACATCAACAGGGCACACTCCTTTCTCTTTGGCATACGGATCGGAGGCTATGCTCCCAGTTGAGACCATTGTGCCTTCCCACCGTAGGATCCACTATAACCCAGAAGAGAATGAAGAGCTCCTCAACATGTCTTTGGATCTAGTCGAGGAGAGAAGGAATGATGCAGTCCTTAAAACAGCAGCCCACAAGCAAAAGGTGGCAGCACAATACAACTCCAAAGTCAAGCATCGTACCTTACGAGAAGGGGATCTTGTCCTCAAGCGAATCTTCCCTCGCCCCGGAGCACTAGACCCAATCTGGGATGGACCATATGTAATTCATAAAGATCTCCACAACGGAGCCTATATTTTGTCAACAGTGGACGGAGAGGTGTTCCAGAGGGCATGGAACATCCAACACCTCCGTCGATACTTTTCTTAACTTGTATTGCCCATATGAAGTGAATTAACAAAGAGAATCAGTGGACGTAGGCCTTTTCGTGCCGAACCACTTTAAAAAACCTTGTCTCTTTTTTTGTTCCTTTGTATCTTGGCTGCTTGTTAACTTTATCCTTTTCTGTTGAACAAAATCCTGAGTATACAGCATTTCTATTCAAAGCACTCCACAACACAACTTCACCTGGACAAGACCTAACAGGTACTATGCGAATCTATGCCCTCGCCAATGAGACACTTTTGCTCCAGCATCCCTCTGCTGCGGGTTAACTCATTGCTCGCGACGGCCCTTAAAGCCAACTGTAATGAGCCGATTATAAGCCACCGAGAAGGCCGACTATAGCCGAGGCAGCTCATTACGGCGTTAGGCTCGCCGGCAACTGTGAACCGGCTATAAGCCCCAACATAAGGTGTGGCCAGCCAGGGGCAGTTCACAGTTGACGATCGGCACCCACGCTAGCCGGCCACAGTAAATCGAATAATACCCACGATTACGGGCCATAATGGCCCGGGTAGTTACTGTGCGCGATCTCGGCTCCGATGTGTCTTAAGTGCGGCTGTGGTAAAAAAGAATTAACTCCCCGCGGAGGCGTAAGATGGGTGACGAATGTCTCCAAGACCCACGGCTAGGGAAAGTGACTACAAAACCCGTTTGCCACGAACTTAAGCACATCGAAGGCCTTCCGTGATTGGAAGTTTTACCTTTTTTACGTATTTCAATTTTACTAAAAAAGCTTTTTTCCTATCCCCTATAACAATCACTAAAGTACATGATACAGAGTAGGAGATACTCGCCAATGGGTGTAGGGACTCACAGTGGCAGGACATTCGGCTACAGTCCATGCTCGGTTCTACAAGATATTCAAGACTGCCATCTACGATTAAAACATGAAAGGCGGTATTTTCTTCTTTTATGTACAAATACATGACTATAATTTGTTCACACCACACGCTAATACTGCAAGTCATAAAATTATGGTTTAGAACCAAAGTCTAACATCAAACACAATTTAATTACAAGAATATACATAGCTAACATTTCTCATACGATATGTCGAAATAACAACAAATATTCAAGAAACGACAAAATCAGCTTAAGTTAAAAAAAAAAATTTTTACACGTCAAGCATAATGTTGATTGTCACAAGTAGCAAGAATTACAACTTAGAAGTTACTCTACTATCTTAAGACTAACATGTACAACCATGCCAAGCCTACAAAAAGAATTTTCCAGGTCTAATCAGGGAGCCGGTTGCGTCGGAGTCTTGTCCTTGCTCTGTTGCCCGCCTGTCCGGTCATAAAAAGGATTCATTAGTAATAAGCAACCAAGTTAATCGGGAAGCTGAAAAGGAAAACTTACCAGCATAAGCTTACTGGCCACTCTGGTCGTCATCATCCACTTGCACCCCTGCCTCCTCAGCAGCGAGCAACCGCATACCCTCCTTCGCTGCCGCCTTCTCCCCCTTGGCAAACTGGGCAGTGACCGCATCCATGCTAAAGGCCACGCCACCATCTTTATCCGCGTCGGCCTTGGCCTCTTCCAAAGCCCGAAGATAGATCTTAGCCATGACCCTGGGATAATCATCCATCCAAGAGAGATTGCCCTGCTTCCAAGTTCGGAAATACATGTCCTGGAGCATGTCATCCATCATTCCCTCATTCTCCTCAAACTCCCTCATCCGGGCCTCGGAAGCCGACAACCTTTCGACGGCAGCATCTCTCTCCAATCTGTATCTCGAGCAATCAGCCTGAAGGGACCTCCGCATCACCTCCATCTCTTCCCTCAACTTAGCTTGAGTAAGCTCTGCAGCCTCAAGTTTCTCGGACAATTCCTCCACCTGCTCGAGATCCGCTTTCCGAACCTCATCCACCGTGGCAATAGCCATGTCAATCCGCTCTTTGCAAGTAGCTTCCATTTTCCGCAATTCGGCCCGACTGGCCTCTTCCATGGTTTTCCTTAGTCGCCCAGTAGCAGCCTCATGCTGAGAAATCTGAATAGCCTGATCCGCAAGCTGTTTGGCCTGATCCGAAACCACCAATCGAAGTCGGATATTGGCACTCCCAATCTCCTCTCCGGCCTTAACCAGCCGAGCATGATGCCCCATCAGCCTCTTGGTCTCCTCTGCCACCCGATCAATATTTTCCTTGGCCTCATCTCCCATAGTGACTATACGAGTAGTGAGTAAATCGAGATCTAAGGACTTGGCTTCATCAAGTACTCGTACCATGGGGTTACGGGGGAGAAGGTGTTCACCAGTGACTTCGTCAAAAGTAATATCATGAGAGCTTGGATCCAGATCAGGATGACCCGCAAATGGATTACGAGCCAAGTCGAGACGGTCGATATGAATAACAGAAGGGTTTCCGGACGGGTGCGGAGAAGGTGCAAACTCGCTACCCTCCTCAGTAATATCATGAAGAGGCTGAGCCGGAGGCTGAGGACCGGGCAAAGTTTCGGATAAAGGATGACTCCTCTTCCTCTGCTGAATACCCTCTTCGATGACCCTAAGAAGAGGACGGTAGCCGACTACATCCCCGGAGCGTTGGGTTGAGGGCTTCGACTTAGCAGAAATTTTGGAAAGTTTATATTGCTCAAGCCTGTGTCGAAGGTCTGAAGCTTTGGACGTCTTGCCTGCTCCTGATATAAAGAACAAGTGTCACAAACTTACATTACTATACGATTCGAGAAACGCGGTAAATTACAAGTTAAAAAAGGAAAAGAAACACAGCTGTGGTTGTACAAACCCTGGGGAGGAGTGGGATACTGCAATAAGTCCTGGATTTCATTCCAGGACGGGAGCGGGTCATAAAATATTCCTAAGTCCCTATCATTAATGAAGCATGCAGGAGTCAAGAGTTCACCTTGAGTCGTCGGAGCCACCTTGGCTGGAATGGTCGGAGAAGACTCACTTGCACCAGTCCCGGCTTTGTCCGCCTTCCCGGTCTTCTCTGCCAAAGCCGGATCCTCATCCAACCCCTCAAAAGCCTGGTGGAACGCATCATCCGTCCACTCCTGAATCTCGCCCGCTTGCCCAGGAAGTAGGGCCCCGATGCCATCGCCACCTTTGTCACCATCCCGACCATCTCCACCCTCGCCTCTTTCCTCCTCTATGTCTTCCTCCTCCCGGGTAAGTGGACAATTGCTGGGGGAGGGACCGTCCGATTTCTTGAGTTTCTTACCTCCGACAGCTAGAGGTTTTGTGAAAGGTTTCCTCTTGCTACTCTCTGCCGTAACACCTTCCTTGGTCTGAGCAGCCGCCCTATCCTCCGCCGTTTCCCTCAACTTAACTACAGACTGCTGCGGAAGGATTAAGTTATATTCCAGAAGAATCGCATTTCTAATCAAGAAGGCAGATGATCTATATTTCCCAAGAATGGCTTCTATCTCAGCCGCCGTCTGAACCAGGCGGTCGGTCTCCACAACCGGAAAGCCACCTGTCGCTAGCAAAAATGAGAAAGTATGAGAAGAAGCATCGCAATTGGAATAGAAATTATAAGTAAAAGCATCAACTTACATCCAGAGGTAAAGCGCCGGATTGAAACGGAGTCGTCCCTAACAAAGAACCACTCTTTCTTGAACATGCTGAATTTAGAGTACAGATCCAAGACCGGTTTGAAGGTCACGGCTGACTCCAAGCTAATGTATGGGGATCCTTTCTTGTAGCCTCTCAAATTATATAAGTACCGGATCTCCCGGTTGGAAGGAGGGCGCCCGTACTTCCTCTGAAAGATGACGAAAAGGCTCACCAGTATGGCATAAGAGTTGGGCTGAAGCTGGAATGGGGCAACCTTTAGATACGTGAGGAAGCTGACTACCCAAGCATTGAGAGGCGGGATAGCACCACACATACAATGGTACCTACTATAAGCAAAGTACCCTTCGGGAGGATTGTATGGCATGACTCCTGGGCCCGGCAACAGCATGAGGGCTCTATCGATCCCAAAGGAACGAGATATAACATCGAGCTGCTCCTCTTTGAGAGAGCTAGGAAAGCAGTCAGGCGGGGAATCCAGCAGCTCCTGGGGACCATGTCCATCCACTAATGACCTTGGGGCGGGCCCATGACGCTCCGATCCTGATTGAGCTGGGGGCACGGCCGAGGACTCTCCTTCGCCCTCGGACTTCCTTTTACCTGATCGGGTTTCCACTCTTTGAGACATTATCTGCAAACACAGGGAAAGTATATCATTAGAGCATACAAACAATGTAGTCTGGAATTTCACTTAAAGTCCAAAGCATACAAATCAATAGTTCATTCGGTGGCACAAATCAATAGTTCATTCGGTAGTACAAATCAATAGTTCATTCGGTAGTACAAATCAATAGTTCATTCGGTAGTACAAATCAATAATTCATTCGGTAGTACAAATCAATAATTCATTCGGTAGTACAACTCAATAGGTCATTCGGTGGCACAGCTCGATAGGTCATTCGGTGGCACAACTCAATAGGTCATTCGGTGGCACAGCTCGATAGGTCATTCGGTGGCACAACTCAATAGGTCATTCGGTGGCACAACTCAATAGTTCATTCGGCAGAAATAATCGTACCTGGTTCGGCTAAATTACTTGGTCCGGCTGGAATGCTTGATTTATTTGATAACTTGATTCGGCTAATAACTTGGTCCGGCTAACACTATAATTCGACAGATAGGAAAAGGGATGGCCTAAGCCCCCTATTTATAAGGGAAGAATGAATGACCGGACCATCTGGTTCGGCTCAGGTACCAAATACGGTCACTCGAGACAAAACAAAGCACGGCACATGCCGGCATATGCCCCACTTTGGGGGGCAAATGTTGGGCGTGTTCTCACCCAGAAGAGCTCAACAGCAAGAAGCTGATTCATTCACACTCGCCTAAGTTCCATCCGGTATTCCAGACTGCCGAACCAACTCTCTCTCGAGACTGCCGAACCAACTCTCTCTCGAGACTGCCGAACCAACTCTCTCTCGAGACTGCCGAACCAACTCTCTCTCGAGACTACCGAACCAACTCTCTCTCGAGACTGCCGAACCAACTCTCTCTCTCGAGACTGCCGAACCAACTCTCTCTCGAGACTGCCGAACCAACCCTATTCAGACTGCCGAACCAACCCTCTTTCGAGACTGCCGAACCAACCTCCTACCACCGGACCAAACGCTACCGGACCAAGACGTGCCAGGCCAGATCACGTCAGCCCAGGCCCACCAGCAGCTATATACATCCAAGACCCCTACTCCCAACCTCACTCTATAAATAGAGGGGCAGGGGTACAACAATGGAGAAGTTTGAGAGCTCAAGCACGGAAGGAACTCTTCAAACAACTTTCTTTTACTTACACCAAAGCTTTGTACTTGTAATCATAAAAAAGAAGAGAAATAACATATAAAGTGGACGTAGGCACATTCTGGCTGAACCACTATAAATCTGCGTGTCTTTTTACATTTTAGCCCATGTTTTTTACGTATTTGCATAAGTCGCTCAAATTACTAAGAATAACATAAGATCTACTAAATCATACAACTTTGAGGTGTTTGTCCATTTTTTGTGCAAACAAAACAGAATCTATAGCATTTCTGAATGCTATTAAAAGTTAATTTCAGGTGTTAGTGTATTTCCAGCAATTAAATAACTTTAATTTAAAACACATAAACATTTAAAAAAAATCATATTTTAACGTTTAAAATTTTCATTTACATATCATTTAACATATATCTTTTTCACAATAAATTTCTTATAATTAAATCCAATTTTCAACAATTTACTTAATAAGTTTAAGTGTAAAGGTTCCAATTCTTCACATTTCAACAAATAGACTTAACACTTCAAATTAAATTACCATTTCACAATTTAACAAAATTTCCAATTTTATTTAATTAACTTAAACCTTTAATTAAAACCAAATTTCACATTTCCAAGTCAAGTTATATTTTAAAAGATCACCTTTAAACATTCATTTATTTAACCACTTAAATTCATAGGAAAATCAATAATACTTTAATAAATCACTTAAATTCAAATTTAAATCAAATTATCATATTTACCATTTCCAAATAAAATTTAATATCCATTTTATTTATATAACTTAAATATCATTTTTAACCAAAATTCCAAATTTCCAACTTAAGTTGTATTTCAAAAATCCAGTTAAACCATTCATTAATTACATTTTTAACACATGGAAAAAAATCATAATTTCTTTATTTTAAAACATTTCAAAATCTATTTAAATCAAATTTCATAAATTTATAATTTTTAAAATACTTAAAAATATTCAAAACACTTTATAAAATAACCACGGGTCTGTATATAGTTTTCTAGTCTAGGTCAAGTGATACGGATATGTATCATTTCAATCCGCAGTTTAAAAAGAAAAATCCGGGTTCTATCATTTCCAACCCGCAATCCCAAGTTAAAATAAATTAAATAAAAACCATTCAGGCCTATCATTTCAGCCCATAACGATTTTTCCTTATTCTAAAGTCCGTTCGGGTATGTATCATTTCAACCCATAGTGATTCTAGTCTATAGGGAACTTGCAATGGTGATAACTGATATAAATAACAGAATAACATTAAATAATAGTAACATATGATATAATAGGTGTAATAACAGGTGTGAACATCATATAATCATAATATAACAGTTATAACAAGATGATATAAGTTTTACAGATTCAAATGGTGTCAGTTTACTAGTTATATAAGTATACACTGTCTGGTGAGAATAACTCACTTATATAAGCTGGAGACAACGATCAAAAGCACAAACTGAGATCTTCAAAAGCACTATGGCACGACAACATGGATATGACAAGAGAGTGGAGAGAGCCAAAGCTATACACCTTGAATTCATTTACATAAAACAATGCAAATGTACAAATAAGTTTCAACACAAGCTATCACCAATTAACGCTAGAAATAAATGCCCAAAACAACATCAAATGGTTTGCACTTGTTCTCAACTTCACATGGATCAGTTAGTGATGGAATAAGGTCAGCTAAGGCAGGGACTAAGGGCTGGGTTTGGGTCCATAGTGGTCGACCTACGTGGGTTTAAATGGTGCATATGTATATAGGTGCAACAATCTTCAACTACAAGGCAACTATCATCACTTTTATTGCTACAAAAGGGTTCGGCCCTAGGTCCTATGGTCATGGCCAGGTATCCAGAAGATGTTGGGTGGTGTGGTAGAGGGTGGAGGTCAGGTCAGAGGTGGTGGTGGTGGTGGAAGTGGCGGCTAGTGGTGGATAAAGGTGGGTGTGGCAATCTAGGCTCGGTTTGCAATGTTAGGTGATGGTTTGTGAAGTTTTTGTGGTGGTTCTCATGCCATGAGTGCTCGGCCTGGTAGGATGGCGGTCTAGGGTGGTTGCTGGTCGGAGTATCAGGTGGTGGAGGTTGGCCAATGACTTGGTGGAGGAGGAGCCGATCAACAAAGATGAGAACAACATGCAAATCAAAGTAGAAAAACATAGAAAAACAAGAAAAGAAGAAGAGATTTCTTACCCAACTTTTGATCCTATGGCCATGCATTATTTTTGTGAGTTTGGGAAGGTTAAGATACGTGAAAACAAATGAAAGATGCAGCTGAAATGGTAAAGAGATGAACGGCCAAAAATCATAAAGGATGTAGGTTGAGAAAATGAAGAGGTGGAAGGCTAAAAGACAAAAGAGTTTAAAACTTTTCATATATCCAACCATTTCCTTTAAATTTTTAAATAACTGAAATATATATATAAATTTAGGTAAAAATACGAAAATTTATTAAATAAACAAAAAAATAAATAAATAAATAAATAAATATTAAATATATATAATTTAATTAAATAAAACAACAAAATTTTCAACTAGTCTTGAAAATATGAAAAATAAATGCAATGAACTTTGGAAACTTTTTATGTACTTAAAAATATTTATAAATAAAGGTAAGAACATGAAATAAAAATTTATTTACAAAAATAAATAAATAAATTTTAATTAAATAAAATTTAAATGAAGAAAATAATAGAAAAAATAGAAACTAGGCTTTATAAATTGAAATAAATTCAAGTAAACTTTAGAAAAATTATATGATCATTTTTAAAAATATTAAAAGATAAAATATACTCAAAATAAAGTATTAACCCAATTAAAATAAAACATAACAAAGAAAAATAAAATTTATATCATTTGAAATAGACAAAATTGTTAAATAAACAAATTATACTCAAAGTTGAAATGTACATAACTTTTACAGTTTAACTCCGTTTTCAGCGAAACGAAAAGCAATATTCAAATTATTACATCTATTTTCATAATAAAAGATAAAATTTATAATTTCAAATATTTAAAAATTTAAATTTAAAAGTCAAAGTTTGACTATTGACCAAAATTCACATTTTCTGGAAATATTAAATCTAGTCATATTTGGAATTCTAATCCACATCAAAATCAAAGTTTATATTTAAAATAACAAAATTTATTCTTTTTCATAAATAAAGCTTTTGAATCTGGAAAAATCAATTTAAAAATATTTGTACAATACAGGGTTGTTACACTCTCCCCCACTCAAAACTTTTCATCCCCGAAAAGGAACGAGGTACGGGAAAGCACAGAAAAAGATAGAATGAAATAGAATTAAGACAAGATGATAAGAAGATTGGAATTACACCTGATAACTATTGTTATAGGTAAGTTTAATAAGATTGAGGTGATCAAATCAAGAATATAAGCATGAAAAAATCCTCTAGAGTCTGAATCTCCCTTTTCACTTGACCGACGGTCTATGAATGGAAAACAGTGTTCAAATCCGGATGAGTAACAAAGATTATCAAAGATTACAGAAAGATTTCTAAACAGAAAGGTTTTAGAAAGATGCTTATACCAGCCTGTAGCAAGATGAGGGAAAATAAGGACAACCAAAAGATGGTTTGAAAAACAAAATAAGATAATAATTTGAAACCATAATGCTTTGAAATCATAACAATTTAGGGATGTTAATCATTTGGAAATCATACTACTAAGATCATAACACTTGGAAATGTTATTCTAAAAAAACATAATACTTAGAAAATCATAACACCTTTTAAAATAATCTTCATTTAAAATATTTTAATTCATATAAAAGTTGTAACATTTCTAAGTTCATTCAATTATAAAAATTTCCAAAACATTGTATTTTCAAAACAGCAGCACTTATAAAATGCTACCGTAGATATATTAATATTTCAAATCAGTTTAATTTCAAAAATATTCATTTAGATATCATTTAACTTATGACTTATTAAAACAAACTTTTATGAATGGAATATTCAAATCAAACTATACTTCATTTATTAAGTTTAAAAGTTCACTATTTTAGTTAGCTCTTAATTTAACACATAACCTAACACTTTATTTAAAATACCCATTTCCCAAATAGATATTCCTTTAATAAGTTACACTTAAAATTCCATTTGAAAACAAAATTCTCAATTATCAATTTTTAGTGATGTTAAAATACATTTTAACTATTTAAATTATAATCATTCATTTTTCAAGACATATCTATTTCATAAATAAAATATTTATATAGCAAATATAACAATCAAATTTCTTTACACATTTATTCATTTAGACATCAATTAAACTATGAATTCAAGTTAAATAAACTTTATTACAAAATGTCTATTTCAAATGTATTTTATTTTATCTATTCAAAGATCATTATTTATTATACAACATACTCATTTTAGGAAATAACCTTTATTAAAATTCCATTCTAAATATACCATTTTTTTTCAATATATTTCAAAGCTTTAATATTCAACATTTCAAAGTTAGATTTAACAGTTTCATATAGCTCTTGATTTTAACTTCATTATTATTTAATCAGGGAAATATTCACTTAATAGATTCAATATCATTTACTAGCCTTAAATCACATTTTCTAAATATTTCCTTAAATTTATTTAAACAAGAAATATTCATTGAATTATTTAAATCAAACTCAAGTTATAAATCATATCTTAAATCCCAATTTCAATAAGCTTTAAATTGGTTTAATTAAATAAAATTCTTTACTAAATTCAAATTATCTTCCCAACCTTAACTTAATCAAATTTTTACCAAAATCTATTTTGAAATATAAATTTTATACTTAACATATTATATGTATTAAATCCATCTTAATTAAATTAAATATCATTATTAAATCTATATATATCACTACCATTTATATATAAAATTTTAAGAATCAACATTTGTTAAGACCATATATTTCTTTCCAAAACCATAGGATTCAATTTCAAAATATTTATATAGATGGACCAACGGTGTCTGTATATATATTTATCATATGGTTAAGTGATACGGATATTTATCATTTCAACCCGAAATTTAAATATATACGGGTAGATATCATTTCGACCCATAATCCCAATTTCAATTCAAATGAAAATCACTTGGGTCTATCATTTCAACCCATAACGAAATTCTCCTATTCTATAGTCCGTTCGGGTATGTATCATTTCAACCCATAGTGATTTCTAAACTACAGGGAACTTGCAGAGTGATAACAGATAATACAATAAAATAATAGGCATATATCATCAATAACAATATAATATAAACAACAGGATATGGTGTCATATCCCGTAGGTGAACAGTTACAGATAATAGCATATGTAACAAATTTAAATAACTACAGCAGCACATTTCAATTGTTGTTTCAATTGAAATCAAATTTAATGAATAAAAGAATGTTAATCGTGAGTGATTGCTCACCTTTCGAGGCTAGGGTGAGATTTTGAACTAGGTTACGAATCCAAGAGCGAATTTCCAAACGAACAAGATTGGCACGAATTGGACGAACAGGGCTGATAAAATAGAGATCGGTGAAAATAAATCAGAAACTGCTCGATGTAGACTGAAACAAAATATATATTATTCTAATATATTATTTGCTTAACCAATATAAATTTTGAAACTCAATAAAATTATATTATATACGTTTTCAAAAATCATAGTTTTAAACAAAACACATATATAAATCAACGTATATACACTACGAAATCATAAATTTATATAAAAGAAATATATTACCATTTAACTTTACAAGTATGCACGAAAGTAACTATATACATATTTATCTATACAGAAGTTTACAAACCAAATTTTATATAAACCCCATATATATAATACTTACTGATATATATAGAACATTATGTATAAAATTCTAATATATAAAACGGAACTTATTTATCAAACATATACAAACAACCAATTGTAAACACAGATACTGTAACATACATATGCTGGGAAAATTTTATAAAACAAGGAATCCAAGGCTACACATATAACTCACCTACTATAATAAAGTACTACTAAAAGAACACAACCTAACATATATATATATATATATAAAATCTTGTCTACCCTTACACCTTTCTATACTATGTATATATATTATATTTATAAATGCTAGTCCGGGTTATATAAAATACTAATGCAACCTATATATGACAGATAACCACAAATCTATAAAAAAAATAACTATACTTATGCAACATATATTACTGTCAAAGTATGCTTATACACTAATATATATTCGCACAGCAAAAGGCTTAGTCAACAACTAGTTTTATATAACATATATAAATACAGACCTTTAACCTACATATACATTGCTTGCAGGCTTTACATAAACTACCGCAAACCAATATAACTTTTTAATTAAATCAATATACATAGTTCACATTCTATTTAACGTATTATATACATGCTTAAACAAAAGGGTATTACAGATATAAAATAACATCTTTTAATACAACCCCATACCTATATACATGACCTACTGTAACCACTTTATTTTAAAACTTTATATACTTTACAATATATACTGTATAACTTTATAAACTATATATGTATACCAATATCAAACTAGACTGTTATATATATATATATATCTACTCAGGCTTAACACATATATATATTCATATAAACTAACCATAGAACAAATGCAAACGTTTATAACTTTAAATCAAATGTATACATGCGCTGCACTATATAAACATACTTATATTTTATAATATATACTTGAAACATGTTATACTTAATATATATATATATAACGTAACACATATATAAACATCGGGACGAACTTAAAATATAATAAAACGTAACATAAATAAATATAATATAGTGAAAAAAATACCATGTATAAAAATATACAAATAATAGCAGAAGGAGGAGGCTTGGACCATGCTGCCAAAGGGTGAAGTGGTGAGCAACTGTGCATGCTATAGGGGAAGGTGGGAAGGAATTCAAGGCAGAGGAGGAGGGAGAGGCCGGAGTAGCTGCTGCCGAGGTGGCTTGGAGTGCGGGTTTGGACCCGCGTGCAGCTAGGGTGCATGTGGCGGTGAGGTTGAGCGAATCTTTGTGTGGCCTGGTGGTGGGTTGTCACGGGCGGAGGACGTGAGGAAGTGGAGGCTGACGTGGCGGAGGCGAGGTCAGGTGGTTGAGCGAGGCATGGGTGCTCTCGGTTGGAAGGATGGTGGAAGGAAGATAAGTTTCAGAGCATATGAGAGGAATGGGTTTCAGAAGAGCAAGCAGCCATTTCAAAATTTTTTTTAACCGTGAATATGGAATGAAAATGAACAGTGAAGGATTGAATGCAAACGTTAGAAATTTAAACAAATATATGCAAAGATTGAATGAATGCAACGGTCACACGATTACAATTCGGCTGACTAAAAGATTAAAGCAAATTATTATTGTGGTCCCGGTGCACGTTTCAAATTTTGAAAGGTAAAGGAAGGCGAAAAGTTAAAAAGTGGTACCGTTACAACGTGCTGTTATCAACATTTTCGTCGCGTATCGGACCCTAAAATACAGACAAATATACCGCAGAGATCAGCACAACGAGACTATCAAAACGGTATACAGATATTTTTGGTACGATCATCTGATCGAAAGTCGATAATCGGTACCAGAAATGCTGTTATTTTGCCAGAATTAAGATAAACGGAGCAATAGAAATCCAAATTTGACGAAATGAAGACTGATGTTTCACTCAGCAGATGATTTAGAAATTTACCGTATAAAAATATTCAAGTTTGGAAAAACATTTTATTTCCCTCAAAAATTAATTGACTTAAATTGAAATAGAATTTCACAAGAAAATAAACTTTAACATTATCAGATGAAAATTTACCAGTTGCTATATTAAAATAGACGTATTCCAAATAATAAATTTTTATTTCCAAATTTTATTGTTTAAATTTCACAAAATTTCAATTAATTTAATCAATAAAATCACTAAAGATTATGGGTCGTTACACTCTCCCCCACTCAAAACTTTTCATCCCCGAAAAGAAAGGAGGTAGAAGAATAGAAACAACCACAAAGAAAAATAGATTAAAAGTTAAGATTAAATAATTAATTTAAAATTATATAAATTTTACTTGAAATATTCATTTGAAAACTTCGTTTGCAAATCAATTATTTTTAATACTTTAATACTCATTTGCAAATTTCTTGCTTCCTTTATAAATACCATTTATATGTTTAAATAACACCCTTATAAATATATGAAGACTATTTGAAAACAATTATTCACATTATTACTTATATTTACAAAGAAGCTATTTGAAAACATTGAATCCATAATTTATAAATTTATAAATTTTTATCTCAAGAAAATTTTCAAATATTATTAATAAATCAATGAAAAGGATATAGTCAACAAGGAAAAGGAGGAGGATTTGGAAAACAGAATATAGGTGAATAAATAAAGCTGAGCAGATAAGGTGGATTCAAAAGAATAGCATCGGGCACGAACAATTAATTCAAACCATAAGAATTTCAATTCCAAATACTAATACAGAATTTCTTTGTTGGAAATACTTTTATAATAAATTATTTTTATAACGAAACAAATTTCATTTCGAAAATACTTTTATAACTCGATGTCTCAACAAGTTTATCCTCGTTCCTGCAGATTCTGGCAGTGCGTTGATCAAGCGCAAAGCTAGAATTCTTCAGGTACTTAGTAGACCTGTTTCAGCACCCAGTGAAAATACTGGAAAACTTTTTTTTTTAAAAATAGATATGGAAAGTACAATCCAAACAAAAAACAAACAAATCATGGATCGTAGATACACAATGGTTACGCC
Organism: Allium fistulosum; assembly: GCA_030737815.1. Lineage (NCBI taxonomy): Eukaryota > Viridiplantae > Streptophyta > Magnoliopsida > Asparagales > Amaryllidaceae > Allium > Allium fistulosum. The sequence goes on from CM060905.1 coordinate 853,920,943, forward strand.
TGGGTCCCCCAGGAAACATCCGTACCTTTTAAGCAATCACTGCCTTGCGAATTTCGCCATGATAACAAAACTGTGGACCGCAGGATACATAACAATGGTTACGCCTGGATCCCCCAGGAAACATCCGTACCTTTTAAGCAATCACTGCCTTACGAATTACGCTATGCAGTCGAGTTCGTAAGACCATGGGTAACGCCATGGAATTCGAAGGACACTCGAGTATCATATCCGGAAAACCAAAAATCAGAGAGAATAATATCGATAGAATGAATCCAAGATGTGGCCACAAATCGGATATCAAGCAGAAGGCACTTTCCATATCTTTACTTCGAAAATATGTATCATATAGTACCTTTTCAAATCACTTTCAAATATCGTACTTATATAAAATCCATTATATATAAGATTTAATTTTTAAATCAAATACTTTTCCAAAATCAAAAGTATATCAAATCACACTTATATAGACTTTAATTATATAAGATTTCACTTTTCAAATTGAGTACCCTTTCAAATCCATAGTTTTCGAATCAATTTTATATAAGTTCGACAACTCCCAAATCAAGTATTTAGTAACACAAGGTTCTCAAATTTCAATTTGTTTCAATATCAGTTCAATTTCAAAATCATATACAATTTCACCAAATTATTTCTTCTCAAATTAAATATCTTTAGTTTCAAAGTTTCCAAAATAATAGATTTAGAAAATAAATCCAATTTCCAAATCAATATAATTTAAGTCAACCAATTCATTTCTAAAATCAATGGTCTAAAAATCATCTTATACTTACGTAAGGTCAATCTTATATAAGGATCAAAAAAAATTTCCAAAATAAATTTCGTTGTATGCAGAGCCATATGGGATTGAATATCTTTGCTTTTATGGGTTATATATCTTTATAATTTAAATTGGTAATTTTCTTTTAGTAAGCAAAGATATTCTAACTCGACAACTTTCAATTTCAGCGTCAAAATATATCAATGATATTAGAATATAAGATGTACATACGTCATTATTTCGCAGAATCACATTTGATCGCTCGCTCGATCACACAAGTTCGCTTTCGATCTAGTATTGTCCATTCGACTTCCCTAATGCGGACTTCGATATGGTTTCTCGACTAGAGGTCATCAGTCTCCTTGCATAGCCATATACTATGATAGAGAATTCTAGAATCAAGCCCAAAATCCATATCAAATATTCGTCATCAAAAATCGAATGAAAAATCCTAACGCGAAATGGTGTAATTCACCTCGAACTTGTGTACTCAAACCTGGATCAAAGTAATTATGCGAATAAAACAGCATGCGTACAACTTATATATTTAGTTTCATAAAGATGTTACTAAGTTAAAACATTTAATTAAACTTTATTCAAAATATTTTGAAGACCAAATTCTTTTCAAAACATTTCAAATCTAAATTTCATATTAGAAATTTTTAAAATTTGCCTTATTCATTTACTTAACAAAACAGTTTCAACTTATTAAAATCATATTACTACATACTTTAACATACATACCAAACTTATATACTTTATACTTTTCAAAATTTCTTAGCTTTGAAAAGTTAACCTTGATTTGGAAGTGCTCGAATCTTCGGAATAGTTGAAGAAATCATTTTCAAATTCAAGAGTTAGAAATCAACAACAAATCAATAAATCAATTTCAAAAGATAGGTTTATATCAAATTCGAAACACGAGGACTGAACACCGGCTTACTTCAAATCATTTCGAATACATATACATATATCTTTCGAATATCAAATCATACTTCAAAATTTGAAATCAAAATTGGTTTCGCAAAATCACTCGCGTAGCAATGCTACTAAAGTGGCCTTTCCCTCACTCTGAAACTCGAAAATCAATGTCGATGATGCGTGCACTCATCACCGAAATTATTTTCCAGCGACATAAGTGAGTTCTGGACTTCTGTTTTCTCAAACTTCTTTTGAAATTTCTTCGAAATCATTCGAAACTCATTAAAATCATTTGAAACATTTCTTATTTGGAAAATACTTTAAATCATATTATTATTATATATTTCAAAATCTTAAAACCAATTTCAAAATACCGGAGTTCAATTCTCGAATTTCAAATTTAAAATCCTTCAGTTATAAATCATTTTTAGATAAATCAAATTCTTATATAACTTTCAAAATTTCAAATCCTTTCAAACTTCGAATTCTCATTTTTAAAAGGTATATATAATCCTTATCGAAAACATTTTCCCTTTTATATATATAGAATAAAATCATATTTATCAAAATAATAATTTCAATATATAAAACAATTTCTAAAATACGAATAAACCCGATTTTTCAAAAGGATGATTCAAGAATGGATTTCAAAAAAAAGATAGAAATTCAAATTAGAGGGACTCTAATCAATTAGGATAATGATTCGAAGATAAGCTCGAACGAAGATGAGATAATTAAATTTCAAAATAGAAGATGAATATACTTATATAAATCGCGGATGACCCTAGGGTCAACCGTGACTTCAGGAACAAGATCGATGCAGAATTCCAAGAAAAATCAACATTTGATCGCAAGAGATAGCGGCATCTAAACCAAAGATATAGAAATCTCCGGTGAATCAATGCCAATTGTGAAGGAGTTTCACCCCTTCACAAATCATTCAAAGATTGGTGGGATCCTATTCTTATAGAGATCATTCGAAGTGGAGTTATGGGATACTCCAGAATCAAAAGAATACAAATAGAGAGAGACAAGATGAATTTTGGAACCACAAGAAACGTTTCAAAGTTCAAAGGAAATCGAGTCAAACGGAAGAGATTCAACTCGAACGAAAGTGATTTTGTAAATAAATTTACTATATATGCTAAGTTTTCCTAGAACCTGGCTCTGATACCAACTGTAACGACTCGCTATTTTGGACCATTCAAATCGACAATAAATCCACACATGCCGGACTTGAATAATTCAAAATATCAGATTGTTATTTAAATTTGGCAAAACTCAGAATATACAGTAAATAAATCAATCACAGAATCACAGACACAGAGTAATACAATAATACGCAGCGGAATAGATAAAATAGTAGTTCATGAAGTTACTATATAAACATCAGAGTTAAAAAAATAAAATACAACAGAATATCTCAAATGCAGTGAAGTCTCTAGTACAACAGATGACTTCTCTGGACAAATCAACTAGAAGAGCTGAAAGCTGAGGCGATAGTTGGATCTCCAAAGGAAGCTCCAAACTCCAAGGGTGAGTCTCAATGCTGTATCCCTCGGTCTGACCCGAGCGTAAAGCAAAACACAAAACACTCGAGTCAGGATTAACATTCTTATATAAATAAATCCAACTCAAGTGAAATATCAACTGAAATACAAGTAACTTAAAGGATGTTTGGAATAACCATCCTCTAAGGATCTTCAGAACTATCTACAAGGTGGAAATATACATTATAACACCGTGGTCATTTCAATTTAATTTATACTTCAAAACCCAAATATCATTTCTTTTCAAATATAACTATTTTCCAAGATAGTATATATATTAATAATTTATAAAGTAAAGCATTAAATTTTCTCAAGTCTCGCAAATCGATTAAAATCAACTTCAAATTCCAAATTCAAGTTTATTCAAGCTCCATTCATCAATTTAATTCAATTCTAAATATACCATTTATTTTCAATATATTTCAAAGCTTTAATATTCAACATTTCAAAGTTAGATTTAACAGTTTCATATATCTCTTGATTTTAACTTCATTATTATTTAATCAGGGAAATATTCACTTAATAGATTCAATATCATTTACTAGCCTTAAATCACATTTTCTAAATATTTCCTTAAATTTATTTAAACAAGAAATATTCATTAAATTATTTAAATCAAACTCAAGTTATAAATCATATCTTAAATCCCAATTTCAATAAGCTTTAAATTGGTTTAATTAAATAAAATTCTTTACTAAATTCAAATTATCTTCCCAACCTTAACTTATTCAAATTTTTACCAAAATCTATTTTGAAATATAAATTTTATACTTAACATATTATATGTATTAAATCCATCTTAATTAAATTAAATATCATTATTAAATCTATATATATCAATACCATTTATATATAAAATTTTAAGAATCAACATTTGTTAAGACCATATATTTCTTTCCAAAACCATAGGATTCAATTTCAAAATATTTATATATATAGACCAACGGTGTCTGTATATATATATTTATCATATGGTTAAGTGATACAGATATTTATCATTTCAATCCGAAATTTAAATATATACGGGTAGATATCATTTCGACCCGTAATCCCAATTTCAATTCAAATGAAAATCGCTTGGGTCTATCATTTCAACCCATAACGAAATTCTCCTATTCTATAGTCCGTTTGGGTATGTATCATTTCAACCCATAGTGATTTCTAAACTACAGGGAACTTGCAGAGTGATAACAGATAATACAATAAAATAACAGGCATATATCATCAATAACAATATAATATAAACAACAGGATATGGTGTCATATCCCGTAGGTGAACAGTTACAGATAATAGCATATGTAACAAATTTAAATAACTACAGCAGCACATTTCAATTGTTGTTTCAATTGAAATCAAATTTAATGAATAAAAGAATGTTAATCGTGAGTGATTGCTCACCTTTCGAGGCTAGGGTGAGATTTTGAACTAGGTTACGAATCCAAGAGCGAATTTCCAAACGAACAAGATTGGCACGAATTGGACGAACAGGGCTGATAAAATAGAGATCGGTGAAAATAAATCAGAAACTGCTCGATGTAGACTGAAACAAAATATATATTATTCTAATATATTATTTGCTTAACCAATATAAATTTTGAAACTCAATAAAATTATATTATATACGTTTTCAAAAATCATAGTTTTAAACAAAACACATATATAAATCAACGTATATACACTACGAAATCATAAATTTATATAAAAGAAATATATTACCATTTAACTTTACAAGTATGCACGAAAGTAACTATATACATATTTATCTATACAGAAGTTTACAAACCAAATTTTATATAAACCCCATATATATAATACTTACTGATATATATAGAACATTATGTATAAAATTCTAATATATAAAACGGAACTTATTTATCAAACATATACAAACAACCAATTGTAAACACAGATACTGTAACATACATATGCTGGGAAAATTTTATAAAACAAGGAATCCAAGGCTACACATATAACTCACCTACTATAATAAAGTACTACTAAAAGAACACAACCTAACATATATATATATAAAATCTTGTCTACCCTTACACCTTTCTATACTATGCATATATATTATATTTATAAATGCTAGTCCGGGTTATATAAAATACTAATGCAACCTATATATGACAGATAACCACAAATCTATAAAAAAAATAACTATACTTATGCAACATATATTACTGTCAAAGTATGCTTATACACTAATATATATTCGCACAGCAAAAGGCTTAGTCAACAACTAGTTTTATATAACATATATAAATACAGACCTTTAACCTACATATACATTGCTTGCAGGCTTTACATAAACTCCCGCAAACCAATATAACTTTTTAATTAAATCAATATACATAGTTCACATTCTATTTAACGTATTATATACATGCTTAAACAAAAGGGTATTACAGATATAAAATAACATCTTTTAATACAACCCCATACCTATATACATGACCTACTGTAACCACTTTATTTTAAAACTTTATATACTTTACAATATATACTGTATAACTTTATAAACTATATATGTATACCAATATCAAACTAGACTGTTATATATATATATATATATATACTCAGGCTTAACACATATATATACTCATATAAACTAACCATAGAACAAATGCAAACGTTTATAACTTTAAATCAAATGTATACATGCGCTGCACTATATAAACATACTTATATTTTAGAATATATACTTGAAACATGTTATACTTAATATATATATATATAACGTAACACATATATAAACACCGGGACGAACTTAAAATATAATAAAACGTAACATAAATAAATATAATATAGTGAAAAAAATACCATGTATAAAAATATACAAATAATAGCAGAAGGAGGAGGCTCGGACCATGCTGCCAAAGGGTGAAGTGGTGAGCAACTGCGCATGCTATAGGGGAAGGCGGGAAGGAATTCAAGGCAGAGGAGGAGGGAGAGGCCGGAGTAGCTGCTGCCGAGGTGGCTTGGAGTGCGGGTTTGGACCCGCGTGCAGCTAGGGTGCATGTGGCGGTGAGGTTGAGCGAATCTTTGTGTGGCCTGGTGGTGGGTTGTCACGGGCGGAGGACGTGAGGAAGTGGAGGCTGACGTGGCGGAGGCGAGGTCAGGTGGTTGAGCGAGGCATGGGTGCTCTCGGTTGGAAGGATGGTGGAAGGAAGGTAAGTTTCAGAGCATATGAGAGGAATGGGTTTCAGAAGAGCAAGCAGCCATTTCAAAATTTTTTTGAACCGTGAATATGGAATGAAAATGAACAGTGAAGGTTTGAATGCAAACGTTAGAAATTTAAAAAAATATATGCAAAGATTGAATGAATGCAATGGTCACACGATTACAATTCAGCTGACTAAAAGATTAAAGAAAATTATTATTGTGGTCCCGGTGCACGTTTCAAATTTTGAAAGGTAAAGGAAGGCGAAAAGTTAAAAAGTGGTACCGTTACAACGTGCTGTTATCAACATTTTCGTCGCGTATCGGACCCTAAAATACAGACAAATATACCGCAGAGATCAGCACGACGAGACTATCAAAACGGTATACAGATATTTGTGGTACGATCATCTGATCGAAAGTCGATAATCGGTACCAGAAATGCTGTTATTTTGCCAGAATTAAGATAAACGGAGCAATAGAAATCCAAATTTGACGAAACGAAGACTGATGTTTCACTCAGCAGATGATTTAGAAATTTACCGTATAAAAATATTCAAGTTTGGAAAAACATTTTATTTCCCTCAAAAATTAACTGACTTAAATTGAAATAGAATTTCACAAGAAAATAAACTTTAACATTATCAGATGAAAATTTACCAGTTGCTATATTAAAATAGACGTATTCCAAATAATAAATTTTTATTTCCAAATTTTATTGTTTAAATTTCACAAAATTTCAATTAATTTAATCTATAAAATCACTAAAGATTATGGGTCGTTACACTTATTAAATCCAAAGGGTTAACAATTTATATAAAGTGAAATATTTAAGTGGTTTCAATCATTAACAACAAATCAATACAACAACCATCAATTTCAACAAACAACATACACACACAAAACAAGGCAACCATTTAATCCAACAACAAATAGTTGTTCGGGTTCAAAACTTTTAAATTGTACGGAATGAAGAATAAACCATCAAGTGCATCATTTACTCAATAGTCTTAGATTTAACACAATGGATTATTCATCCATCCCAACAAAATTAAAGTTCCCTTACCCAACAACCATAACCACGACAAACAATAATTTCAGCAATAGTTTTAGTCTATTACTATTCATTCAATTCATACATTTGTTGTTTGATTCTTTTTATTCACATAACGACCTATCTTTTTATTTATTTTCATTTATTCCTTTCAATTTTATATTCAAATAACTTCAATCCTTTTCTTAAGTTAACAATTTATCTTTATTATATTACATTCATTTATTATTGCATGATCTTATTTATCCACACTTTAATTACTTAAGTTTAAAATCATCCATTTGTCATACTTACCTTTAATTGTATTTACTTGGTAAAACTTCAGTTATAACTTAAGTTTATAGCATTAAATTATCATTTAACAGCAATTTCATTTAATACTTTCACTATTTCAAATTTCTACTTGTATAATATTCTATTCCAATTTCTTATTTAACATTTCAACTTTTAATATTTGGTAAGTTATATATGTTATTTAAGGGTGTAACTGAAAGTTATACAAGTTTCTCATTTCTTTTAATTAATTCATTGTTTAATAAATTTTTTTACCTTTTGTCTTATAAGTTACCATTTCAACTTCCTTTTATTTCCTTTATAACTTGGCATTAAATCTCTTACCTAAATTAGAGGTTTCAATTTTTAATTACTTACCTTTAATTTCACTACAATAATTGAACAATTTATTAACGGAAATTTAAGAATTAATTACCGGGTTAAATCTCAAATTATTTTAAAATAATAGATAAATATATACTTAAAATTTATATATCCAATTATATTTAAAACAATTTAAAAATATTTATTTGTCTATCAAAATAATTCTTGTAGTAAAACTACTACAGTGGCCTTCCCACTTTGAAACTCGAAAATTAATGTCGATGATGCGGCCGCCATCACCGAAATTATTTTCCAGCGACAAAGAGGGGAGTACAACTTATTTCTTTGCTGAATTTGTTTTAAAACATTTCTTTCAAATTCTATTAAAATATTTATATCAGAAAATACTTCTAACAATATTATTATTATATTCCAAAAGATTTCGAAAGAAAGTTTCAACCACGGAACTTAATTCTAAATTTCCAAATTTCGTTTATTTTATTCTTCAATCTTATTCCTATTATTATTTATACACTTTATTACCTAACAACCAATCTATTGCAGCCAAATATAGATATCATTTGAAACATTTTATTTTATATATAGAAAATATAATAGGCAAAATTATTTCATTCACCTATATTAAAAACAAATATTATGTCGGTCTGTCCTATTAAGTGTTTAGAAATCCCTATTGATGTCATAGCGTCCCATGCATCAACCAGAATTCATAAATACAAAACGGAACAGATTAACACAATATTAAAACCTTTTTATAACACTAACAAATACGCTCTCTCATATATATACTCTCAGCGACTCCCATAGGGTATTATTACCCTATTAGTAAAGAGTCAAACCCCACAAAGCTAAGGTTTATCGCTAAACCAAAGCTCTGATACCAACAGTAACATCCCACCCTTTTGTACGCTTAAGCAGACATACGTGCCAACTTAAACCATACAGAAGGGCGGATTGTTATGGGGTAAATAAGAAAAGTGGAGAAATAAAAGAAACAAAATAGAATCTTGCAGCGGAACGATAAAATATAATAATCAAATAACAGTTCATGAAGCTGTTTTACAAAACATTTGATTATACTTATACAATACATATCAGAGTTACACATACCAGAGAATGATAATTAATGCAGCGGAATACAATGGTGTAGTGGAATATAACAAATAGTAATAATAATTCTTCGTCTTCGTCCTCCAGAATTAAGGCCTTCAAATCCTGAAATGCTCAGGCTGACCCGAGCGAATTGAAAAGACAAAACACTCGAGTCAGAACTAAAAGATCATATGTAAGTTAAATCAAAGATAATTATATGAGTGGAACGGCGTCAGAGATGTTTACGGGATTTGACATCTCCTATCCAGTGTCTAACGTGAGTGCAGTAACTTAAGAGATGTTCGGGATTCACTTCTCCTAAGGATCCGTTAAACTATCTATTATGTAGTAATATTCGCTATTATAATAATGTCTAGTATAAAATAAACATACTTTTTAATAGCGTCAAGGGGTTACCCATATAGCCCTTAACACGTAATAGTCCCAGTAGTCTATCCAGTATTAGCATACTCCCAAAATGGGGGCTACCCTCGATACTCCACAGGCTACGGGAGAAATCACAAATCGTAGTAAAGCTCGCTATGGTAGGTGACACGGCACAACTAGGCAATGCTAGGGTAGATATACCAATTACGCATCCGAACTGGTGGTGACGCATAGCAGCCACTACCGCCCACCTCGAACAACACTCCCAAATCAAAAATTGAAGGGTGGCCACCAAATAAATCACAAGTAATAGAATGGTATCGAAGAAGTGTGTCCGATAAGCGGTGCTACCTCACTGGTCCGTCAATCGCTCTTGTTTTAGCCACCTTATGCCAACTCATGGGAGTTGGGTCCACGTTTATACCTTAGGATCGTCGCCACCATCCTACTTCATTTTGGAAACTCCACCGCGTACACAGTTGTCAAAGTGGTTTTCGGTATCGACAAAGAGTATGTCCATATCCGATCCCGGTCTCTTTAACAACCAATCGTTATTATAACACCGTGGTCATTTAAAAATACATATACTTTTAAAAACACAATCATTGCCCTTTCAAAACATATTCTTTATTTCAAAATAGTATATACTTCAAAAACCAAAATATTATTGCTATTTCAACCCATATCCTTTACTTCAAAATAGTATATACTTTAAAACCAAAATATTATTGCTATTTCAAACCCAAATTATCACTGTATTATTTCCATATCGAAACCCAATTAAATAATATATCATTTCCATTTCCAAAACAATTCAATAATATCTTATTTAAATAAAACCCAATTCCCAATCACTAATCTTTCTTTAATTTAGATAAACTTGAAATATTCTTTTAAATCATCTTAAACCCAAACCACATTTTGAAGTCATATTCTAAATTTTCAATTTCAATGGGTTTCCACTCAATATATTCACAGATAATTCTTAAATAAATTCCATTTTAAATAAATTCATTTTCAAACCATATTACTTCCAAAGTTATAAAAATTTCGAAAACCAATACTTTGAAAACAATAATACCTTAATTTCAATAAAACATTTCAATTTTGATATATTTCATGTCTTTAAATATTCCAAAATTCCCAACCAAATCTGATGATCTTATATATACCTTAATTCAATTCACTATTATTTAGTTTAGAATTATTTATTTAATAAATTCAATATCCCTTAAATAAAGCCAAACTTGAAATATTCGTAAATCAAACTTAAAACATCATCAAGTTACACATAGCTTAAATTTTAGAATTTAACTATATATATAAAATATTATTTATATAATATCAAAATTTAATATTTATTAAACCGTTTCTTTCTTTCCAAACCATAGAAAAATCACTTTAAAATATTTTATATATAGACCACGGTGCCTGTATATAATTTTCTATCCTATGGTCAAGTGATACGGATATTTATCATTTCAATCCGTAATTTTAAAAATAAAAGTTTACGGTTATATATCATTTCAAACCGTAATCCCAAATGAAATGAAAATGCATAATAACTTGCAGTTTATAAAATATAAAATATAGCATCCATTCATCCAAATATCAATAACAACCATTTATTACCATCATCATCCAATTTAAACAAAACATCAATATAAAGCATATAAAATATAATAGGCATCAACGAATAGTTTATATATAAAAAAAATAACTGTTTAACTAGCAGTTTATATGCAATAATAAATAAATTTAACTAGCAAATTATATGCAATAATAAAATTAAATAACAATTTAATTTAAATAAATGCTATCTAACTGAGATGATGATTAAATATATGCCCAAACAATCATAGATAAATTTTAAATCACATCAAAATTTAATTTAACAAACATAAGAAATCTTAGAAGTTGTGAGTGGGTTAAAACACTCACCGTATGAATTTAAATCCAATTTAAATTCAAAAATTTGACAGTCTCCAAATTTGTCCAAACCAGCGTCAAAAGGTCTGGAATTTGTTACGATTCTAACAAAAAAATCGCGTGTGAAATGGAGTTCGTATGAGAAAGATATGCGTGTTTGAATGATTTGAAATCAAAATTAAAAATAAATAAAACAACAAAAAAAACAACGAACCAATTTCGGCTATACAAAAAACTCAAATCCAAGAACGAACTGCAGATCTGAGATGCATACATCAAGAGTTTCATCATACATATTTTTTTTAGGAATTTTATGAGAAGTTTGAATTTTTTGACTTTGATTTGATTTTGAAATGAAAATAGATGTAGGGTTTGCACCTATTGAGGAAGAGGAGGAGTTGATGAAAAATGAACGCACAAATAAATGAGAATAGATGGAGGCTAGGGTTTATAATTGGGTTTATATAGATATGTTAGAATTAGAGTAGATGGATCTGATAAACAAACGCGATGAACGATAATTTAAATTAACGTAATAATTACATGTTTAATTTCAAATTAATTGCAATAAATCCAAATAAATACATAAAGCTTGATTCCCGTTTAAACACTTAACTCATTTGATTGAAATCAACCTTTTTATAGTAAATTAAATTCCAATATATTAAATAAACTTTATTTCCATTCTTTATATACACTAACCATCATTTAATGAAGAATTCATTTATGTTATTTCCCATTTATGACCTTAATTTATTTAACGTAACATTAAATTTACATCTATTGCACTGATTTCCAATTTAGTTGAATGAACTAATTATATATAACTCCTAATAATTGTTGTAAGACTCTCAATCCCACATTTATAAGTATATTATTTCCACTCAAATATTATAGATATATACAGAGTATTGGTTTTCATTAAATCATTATTTATTATATATTTTAATTAAATAAATTCACTATTTAAGTCCGTTCAAATTTATTACCAAATATCCATTTACCTTTCCCATTAAATTTGAATTCCCTTCAATTAATCTAACCAATCAAATTTCCATCCACACTTTATTATAGACCTAAAATATGCAATTCATTATCTTGTATTGATTTTATACAATTACCATTAACTTTACATTCCATCACTATTCCATATATATTTATTCATCAATCAATTAGGGAATTTCTATAACAGTTGTTAGCTACTTTTATATTAATTAAATAAATTCAAAATAAATAAATTAAATCAAATTTACCACTTCAACTCTAAATTATCAAAAAAATTTATCAGTTTGGATTACTTGGTAAACCTAGAATCTTTTAATAAATCTCTACATTCATTTATCGTTAAAAATTCCAAATTCACAACATTTAGTTTTAAACTTTCAATTTATCCAGTAATTAAATTAAATTGCTCCAGAAATCCATTTATTTGGTTTTTAAATTCTTTTATTCACTCCATTATCACCAAGTAGATAAATTGGCATTGGTTAATGGTCTAATATATTGTTATTCTAGATTTCCAACTAAAACTCCACTAACATAATATTTAACATTAAATTCCCATTTAATTTAAATAACCCAATTTCACAATTTAACCTCAAATAAATAAACAACCTTTTATATTCCTAAATCAATTACAATAGTTTAACAAATTTGAAAGTAAATTGAAAGTTGCTAAATTTATCGATTTTAGAAATTTCCCTTAAATCCATTTAAATTCAGAGACTATCTATTAAATTAACGAATCTTTAAATTTGAATTAGATGGATTAAATATTGGACTCACACTATTGCATTCATATTTTCCGTTTCACTTTTATCCGTATTAACTATTTCAATTTTACTTATTGTAACACTAACAAAATTTCAATATATAACGCCGATTTATTTCCTTGCATTAACATACCCCTATCCACATTTATTATTAAAGTAATGCTTGAAATCAATAACTACATTGAAATTACTCACATTCAAATGATCGTTATTTCAATAAATTTATCAACCAATTAATTAGGGAATTCATAATAGTTGTTATCTACCCTTATATTTATTTCCTAATAAGGTACTACCTACTCTCCTCTAATTGTGATTTGAATTCCAACCTTTATTTCATACTAAATAAAATAACAACATATAAATTGTTACCTATTTCCCTACATGCCTATATAGGTTTATTACTTAACAATCACCATTTAAAATCCCGTGTATACACAAATTATTACTTAACATAAGTCTATTCTTTTATTACTTTACGTTCACACTTTACTCTATAATAAATCACTAAGTAACGTTATCATCAAACCAACATTAATTAATATATTAAATGCTTACATTTATTTCTCTACATCCAATTTTTTCCAACTTAATTTATATTAATGCCATTCCCTTATGCTAACTTTTATTACCTAAATTTTCCGTTGTTGTAAGCCTTTAATATTTTCATTTAAATTAAATATAAATTCCAATTCAATCAACCCTTTCGACATGCAACTTATAATAACTGCTTACAAGTATGAATAGAATTATCATTTATTTCAATGTTTTTTAACTTTACATTAACATATTAGTTAATTCCCTTAAATGAAATTTATATCCAGGTATAATACTTACCCATTTAATTTATTCAAATTGCTAGTAAATAGGTTTTAAATCACCACTTATATTTTATTAGTGTTCATTTCATTATCCCTTCTTTTCTACTAAATTAAATTTACACAACTCATTAATTCGACCAAATTAAATCCACGAAATTTACGGGTCGTTACATTGATCATCACATCAACTTTGAGGCCAACAATCTCAAGATTTACCCATTATTGGTAAAATTATTTTATGCTAATTTAAACTAAGATTTCGTGAATCCACACAATAGAGAAAATTGTATATGGACTCTTCTTTATGGTGTCAAATTTTACCTACCTATTGCAAGATTAGGATGTATTTTAAATTGCCCATCGAAAGGAGAAGACTTAGATGACATTGAAGTAGATTTGAACAATCATGATGAAATTAGTCATCTGTTTCTAGCTAATAATTTGGAAATGTTGAAAGCAAAATTTTTACTTCTAAAAGCTAGAATTTTACATAGAGTGCTTACTCATTCCATACAACCACAAACCGGTAGTTATGAGGTGATTTATAAACATAACTTCCAAGCTCTTTATGCACTATTTGGTCGTCGAAATGTGAATTAGAAAAAAGTAATGATGGATGAGTTTTCAACATTTCGTTACCTTAAAACCAAAACAATCCATTATGGAGAATATATAATGTGTATCTTAATGAGTTTTCAAGTTCCTCTCCCAAATTCAGAATTCACTACAGTTGGTTGTTTAGACTCAAAAACTCTCGGTCTCATGAAACTTCCACAAAGAGTCGAACACCACAATATCATATCCTTCAACCAATGGAAAGTAAACAGAGAAGTTGGTCTTCCCCAACCTGCCAACCCTACTGTAGTTTCCTCTTCTCAAGCTCCTCCACCTCTTCAGCCTCAACGTGATGAGGATGACATAGAAGGAATATCTTTGGATCATCAAGCACGTCAGGCATATATTACTATCTCTCGTAAATAAATTAAGCTTGATCGACAACTTTCCTACATTGAGCACACTATCACTAGGATGGATAACAAGCTTATCGACTTAAAGGATTCTTAAACAAATTTTGGGATAAAATATCATGCGCTTCATCCTCCTTTGCATATATACCATCCAAACAAATTCCTGCAAATCCTGAGCACTTAACTTGGACAACAACTAAGGAATAAGAAGAAGGAGAAGATTCAGTTGAGCATGGAGAAACCAGTAGAAGTCATGACTATTGAGCCTTGATTACGATGGTACTTTCTTTTATTACCTATGTATGCTAATTTTATTTCTACTTCTACAAAATCTTCTTACTTCATAAAAAATTTGGGTTGCTGTTATGTAGCTGTGATAATTAAGTAAATTTTGTCATTTGTTTCCCTATTTCCTGTTATTGTTATGTTTTGTCACTATTAGTAATTTTGACAAATTGTGTTATTATTTGAGTTGTTTTTGTGATTGTTATGTTATGTCACTATAAGTCTTATTCTTAATAGTCGTTGTGACAAATTACGCTATTCAGTCAGTTGACTCAAACACCCATTTTTGTCGGTTGACTCAAAGAAAGTAAAATATACTCTATCAATAGTAGCCGAAACAGTCACCTAAATATATTTTCAATCGACTGAATCAACAATTTCAGTCGATTGGAACTACTTACTTTAGATTACTCAGTTTCTGTTTATTGAAATGTCTATCTATATTTAAATACAATCGACTAGTGTGTTTGTTTCAGTCGAGTAAACGATCATAACAGCCATATTTTTCAAATTATCTAAACAGATGCTCTTCTCCATAAAGAGTTATGCCTCTTCTTTAATGGTTGCAATCATTCCTCTAACCATTTCAACTACTTATCATCTATATAAGCAATGCATTTCAAAGATTTAACTAACTTGATTTTTACAATTCTTTATATCTCAATCTTGATTTAGTCTCAGGCATTTGATTCAAAATATTGCTTTAAGTTTTTGATCACACATTTATTCAAGAATATTTTCTTGTAATCAAATTAATTCCTTATTCACGAGCATACATTATATGATGAAGAAGAAAATTATAGGAAGGTCGTACTTATTGGCTAATCCATGTTATATAAGAACACAAGAAGTCACAAACAATTCTACTTACTTTGTAGATGAAGTCCTGTTAGGAGTATTTCAGGCACGAAGACCTGTTCGGTAGCTCAGGCGGTCGTAATACCTATTTCTCCAGGTTAAGTGAGGATGTTGCTAGTTAATTCCAGAATGAGTCTGGGACTGGACGTAGAATTGGAGTTCGAACCGGTATAAAATCTCTAGTTTTATTTTCTTTCTTGCTATACTTTTTTATTTATATTCTGCACAGGTTTATAATGTAGACAATTATCCATATTACTCAATCCATAAAGAATTTCATGTAATACCTACCAAAATTGGTTGGTAAAGATTGGATCCTGATCGCTTACAATGCTAATTGGTACTCCATGCAAATGGACGATCTCCCTCATATAAATCTCCGCCAAACTTGTCGCGGTCCTAGTCGGCTTTATTGGAATAAAATGGGCACTCTTGATTAGCCGATCCACAATGACCCAAATATCTTCATTACCTTTCCTTGATCTGGGTAAATCATCAAAAAAATCCATTGATACTTGTTCCCATTTCCGATTTGGGATCTCTAGTGGTTAGAGTAGCATAGTAGTTCTTTACTTGTCACCCTTTATTTGCTGGCAATTAACACATCGGCTAACATAGATTAAAATATCCATCTTCATCCCTGTCCACTAAAATACGCGCTTCATATCCTAGTATATCTTATTAACTCCAGGGTGGATACCTTTCATAGATTTATGGCATTACTTCAAAACCTCCTGCCTAAGACCATCAACATCTGGATCGCATACCCTTCTGTTGATCATCAAAAATTTATGGCTATCAATCTCAAAACTCAAGTATCGACCTTCTTCCACTCCTTGCATAAGTTCCTCCAGAAGACTATCTTCCCTTTGTTTCCTTGCAATCCTCTCCAGTAGAGTCAGAGTAACTTCTAGATGAGCCAAAATTGCATGCCTTTTACTTAGCGCATCAGCTACTACATTAGCTTTCCCGAGCATATACAAAATATCAAGGTCATATGGTGCAAGAAATTATAACCAATGTTGTTGTCTTATGTTCAAGTCTTTCTGCATGAAAAGATACTTCAAGGATTTGTGATTCGTGAAGAGCTCGAACTTTTCACCTAGTAGGTAATGCCTTCAAATTTTTAATGCAAACACAACGGATAATAATTCTAAGTCATGTATTGCTTAAGTACACTCATGAGGGTTTAGTTGTCTACTAGCATAACAAATAACTTTTCCGTACTGCATCAATATCGCATCCAAACTTGTGCCACAAGCATCCGCATACACAGTCAACCCTCATCTCCATTCGAAATAGCTAGGATAGGAGCGCTGATTAACCTCCTCTTTAACTCGTTGAATGCTTCTTTACGCTTTGGAGTCTAGATAAACTTAATATCCTTCTTTGTTAACTTTGTTAGATGCGAGGTAATTTTGGAGAAGTCTTGAATAAATCTTCTATAATATCCCACCAAACCTAAGAAGCTACGGACCTCTGTTGGAGTCTACGGTGTCTTCCAATCTTGAATAGCTTCTACCTTTTCTGGATCAACTGAAATACCATTCCTCGACACAACATATCCAAGTAACCTTACTTCCCATTGCCAGAAATGGTAGTTAGAAATTTAGCCTTTAAAATCTACCTCCTTAACTTTCCCAACACAATTTCTAGAAGGCATTTGTGTTCCTCCTCGGTCTTGGGATAAATAAGAATATCATCTATGAAGACCAACACAAATTTATTTAGCACATCTCTAAAGACTCGATTCATAAAAGCGACAAAATAGGCGGGTGCATTGGTTAGCACAAAAGGCATAATCAACCACTCGTACAAACAATCCGGGCCTTTAAATGCTGCTAAAGGTATATTATCCTCTGCTATCCTTAATTGATGAAATCCAGTGCTAAGATCCATCTGTGACTATAACGACCAGTAATTTTTCGATAATTAATTTATTGAATTTAATAAGGTTTTTGTGATTTAATATTGGAAGAAATAAAATTTGTGACTTGATTAATGTGAGAAAATTTAAAATTTAAGATTTATTAATGGGAATAATAATTGAAATGAAATGTAATAGTATTAATTTAAGGTAATTGATAACTGCTTTAAATGTAATTCCAATTAATTGAAATGATTAGAAAGTTATAATTGGTTATAGATTGTAAATTAATTGTAATAATGTGTGTATTAATTGATAATTGGAATAAAAGAGTAATTGATAATTTAAATGTTGTATTTATTAATGAAATAATGTGTAATAAATTGTAATTGGATAGAATTAGTATTGTGTAAGTTGTTATAACATTTGTTTGTAAATAATAAACTTATAAATGTGATTGAAAGTTAATGATGACAATTATTATATGTTACCTATTCAGTTATTATGTTAAATTAAATTGGAAGTCAATTGCAATTAATGTAATTAAATATTACGTTAATGGAAATTAAGATGAAATTGGAGAATATTAACGTAATAAGATATAAACCAATGTTAACTATGCCCATAGAGTAATGATTGATTGAATAAAAAATTGAAATCAAATTTAATCAATTTATTGAAATTAAAATTTATTTAATTGGATTTATTGCAATTAAAATTGAACACTGTAATTAGTGTAATATTTAACACTGAATTGATATGTAAATTTGTTTTAAATTATTGTAAATGTCTAAATAATCAAAAATGATGAAAACTGTTAGTTATTAAATTTGAAATTAAAAAAGTGATTTAATCAATTTAATAATAATTCATTTAATTAATGTGAAAATAGCCATTTTGGCCACTGTCTTGGATTTCGATGAAAATAATTTCATCGGATTCGTAACGGTGAATTATTATAGGATTTTAAGTTTCGTAGCGATCAGACTTGTCGTTCGATCATATGGACTCGAAACGCCTAGAAATCAATTTAGTTGAAATCAATTTGAAATAAGCTTATTTTAAGCTAACTTCTTTATATGGTGAAATTAGGAGTTGAAACCTGTTCCATTGAATTTAGAAATATCGAAAACATCTATTTTGATATATGAGATGACCCACTTTCATTTCGGAAGCGAAACGGGCGTTTGGTCGCTACTCGTCGTTCGTTTAGATTTGATATGTGTTTATTTCTTATCGGGCTTCGTTAATATAAATAGTCTTGTTTCCCCAAACCCTAGTAGTCTTTTTTCTTATTCTGTACGTACATCATCTTCTGTCTGTTCCTTCCTCTCAAATGGCAGAAACCCAAATTTCTAGATTCAATTACAAATCAGAAGCAAATCAAAAAATCAAAACTCCTCAAACAATAACATTTTATATATCGATTCAAAGCTCTCGACGAGCGCAATTCAAATCTTCAATTCATATTTCGATTCGAGTCATGGTTTGGCCAGAAATTGGTGATTTATTCTCGACCGTCCATAGGCCATAACCTCGTTTAACGGTGGATGTGCAACGAGGAGTCGATCAGAGGGCATGGGCACATAGAGGATGACGAGCAGGTTCGATCCATGCAGCTACTTAGACCTGGAGGTGTTTGGATTCACCGTGATTGGCCATGGAAGGCGACGGTGGCGTTTAGGATTGGCGAGCTCGTAGGTGGACACATGGCCATGAGGGTAGGCGGTTGGACTTGAGAAGGAGATCGGCGATGTCGGATCGTGTCAGGGATGGCTGGTGTCCAACATTCATGGATGCTTGTCGTGACTACTGTGTTCCTTCCAACACATACGTGAGGATAGTTTTAGGGGTTGGGAACGTTGCTTACGTGGCTTGAGGAAACGTGTATGCTTTCGTTTTTTTATTTTATTTAAATCTTCTAATTGCTATAACTTTTTCAAACGAGGTCGGATTTGCCCGCAGCTTTGTTTCTTTGGGATCATATCGAAATTCCAGACATTTTGGCGCTGGTTTGGACAAATTCTAAGACCGTTGAAATTTGGGCCTTATTTTGGATTTCAAATCGATTTGAAATCAAAAGGTGAGTGTTTTGATCCACTCACAACTTTTAAATTATCTTATGTTAGTTAAATTAAATTTATGATGTGATTAGAAATAAATTGATTGATGTTTGGTATGTTTAAATGTCATTCTAGTTAAATTTGACTTTTATTGCATTTAATCACTGTTTAATTTAATATTGAATTCAATTGTCAATTTAATACCTGTTAATGATAAACAGTAATCTATTGATGTTTATTGATTGATTTGGATTATGGTTTTGATGGATGTTTGATTATTGATATTGGATGACTCGATGTCATATTTTATATAATTATAACACTGCAAGTTTCCTATGGGTTGAAATGATACATGCCCGAACGATCATATAAAATAGGGGTAAATCGTTATGGGTTGAAATGATAAAACCAAGCGATTTTCATTGAAATAAATTTAGGATTGCGGGTTGAAATGATATATACCCGTAAATTTAAATATTTGCGGATTGAAATGATAAATATCCATATCACTTGACCATAGGGTAGAGAATTATATACGGACACCGGATTGGTTAAATTTAATGATTTTAAATCTTTAAACTTTGAATCCAATTTAACGATAATTGACATAGAAATTTGACTGATATAAATTAAATTGTTTTAAGCAATTATTTAAAGGATTTAAATTGAAACTTTAAAGTTGAATTTAAAATATAAACGACGTTCATCGAAATTGAGTTATTGAAATGTTGGAACTGTAATTTTGAAAATCTATTAAAATTGGAATAGTTAAATTTGATATTTCAAGATTTGAAATTGGGTTTTGATTTGAAATCTGGATATGGCCCAGATTTGTTGGAATGGAAGAAATGGTTAAATATGATGTTAATTTCAAAATTTATTATCTCAATTTAAACAGTAAATGTTCTTTTAAATTCTAATTTTAAGGTTTTCAACTATTAAAATAAGTTAATCTATTTTTAACCAACTTAATCAATTTAAACTATTTAATTTATTTTAATCTAATTTAACCTATTTTAAACTAATTAACCTATTTAATCTATTTTAATTTATTTTAAAACTATTTTAATATTTTAAAACTATTTTAAATCATTTAAACTTTATTAAACTATATTAAACTATTTTAATTTAATTAAACTATTTTAATTTATTTTAAACTATTTAATCTGTTTTAATTCTATTTAATTGATTTTAAATTCATTTAATCTATTTTAAATCTAATTAATCCATAATAAACCTATTTAATCTATTTTAAAACCGTTTTAACTATTTTAAATCTATTTAAAGTATTTTAATCTATTTTAAATTTATTTAGTCTATTTTAAACCGATTTAACTTAATTTATATATATTTAAAACTATGTTAAACTAATTAAACTATTTATAACAATCTAAATTATTTCTAAATTTTAGATGGTGTAGAGTGGAAATATGTAACATCCCACTTTTTTGGACCATTCAAATCGACAATAAATCCACACATATCGGACTTGAATAATTCAAAACAATAGATTGTTAATTTAAATTTGGCAAAACTCAGAATATACAGTAAATAAATCAATCACAGAATCATAGACATAGAGTAATACAATAATACGCAGCGGAATAGATAAAATAGTAGTTCATGAAGCTACTATATAAACATCAGAGTTAAAAATAAAATACAATAGAATATCTCAAATACAGTGAAGTCTTCAGTACGAATAGATGACCTCTCTGAACAAATCAACTGGAAAAGCTGAAAGCTGAATCGATAGTTGGATCTCCAAATGAAGTTCCAAACTCCAAGGGTGAGTCTCAAATGCTGTATCACTCAGTCTGACCCGAGCGTAAAGCAAAAACAAAACACTCGAGTCAGGATTAACATTCTTATATCAATAAATCCAACTCAAGTGAAATATCAACTGAAATACAAGTAACTTAAAGGATGTTTGGGATAACCATCCTCTAAGGATCCGTGGAACTGTCTACAATGTAGAAATATACACTACAACACCGTGGTCATTTCACTTTAAATTTATACTTCAAAACCCAAATATCATTTCTTTTCAATATATCTATTTTCCAAAATAGTTTATATGGGTTAAATAATTTATAAAGTAAAGTATTTAAAATTTCCCCAAATCTTGCAAATCGATTCAAATCAACTCAAATTCCAAATTCAAATTTATTCAAAGCTCAATTCATCAATTCAATTCAGTTCTCGATAGACCATTTAAATTTCAGTATATTTCAAAGCTTTAATATTCAACATTTTCAAAGTTAAATTTAACAGTTTCATATAGCTCTTGATTTAATTTCATTATTATTTAAATCATGAATATTCACTTAATAAATTCAGTATCATTTAACTAGCCTTAAATTACATTTTTACTAAATATTTTCTTAAATTTATTTAAACAATAAATATTCATTAAATTACTTAAATCAAACCCAAGTTATAAATCATACCTTAAATCTCAATTTCAATAAGTTTCAAATCGGTTTAATTAAATAAAATTCTTTATTGAATACAATTTCAACTAAATTCAAATTATCTTCCTTAACTTATACAAATCCTTAAAAATCTATTTAGAAATATAATACCTAGACATGTTATATTAATTAAATCAACTTTATATTAAAACTTATTTCTATATAAAACATTTCCAATATTAAATAAGACCATATATATATTCCCTTTCAAAATCATAGAAATCATTTTAAAATATTTATATATATAACAACGGTGTCTGTATATATTTTCTACCCTATGGTCAAGTGATACGGATATTTATCATTTCAATCCATAATTTAAATATATACGGGTAGATATCATTTCGACTCGAAATCCCAAATTCAATTCAAATGAAAATCGCTTGGGTTTATCATTTCAACCCATAACGAAATTCTCCTATTCTAAAGTCCGTTCGGGTATGTATCATTTCAACCCATAGTGAATCCTAAACTACAGGGAACTTGCAGAGTGATAACCGATAATATAATAATATAAAACAGGCATATATCAACAATAACAATATAATATAAACAATAGGATATGGTGTCATATCCCACAGGTGAACAGTTACAGATAATAGCATATATAACAATTTAAATAACTACAGCAGCATATTTCAATTGTTGTTTCAATTGAAATCAAATTTAATAAATACAAGAACGTTAATCGTGAGTGATTGCTCACCTTTCGAGGCTAGAGAAATTCGACAATGGGATGAGTTTCGAATTCAAGCACGAATTCCAAGTCAAAGCAAGATGGGCACGAATCCGACGAAAAGAGCTGATAACAGAAATAGGCGAAATCAAATCAGAATTGGGTCAATGGAGATAGATGGGTATAAGTGAACTTATATATAACTATATATGATTATCATATCCTAAATTTAAACACATATTAAATTAAATATATATATATATATGTATTTCAAAATCCATAATTTTAAGATTAAATTTCATCCATTAAAGTACAACATATATATAAAAAAAATTGAATCAATACATTAAAACTTAAATAACTAACAGATTATATAATTTATAAACTAATATATAAACAACTTTAAAATTTTATAAACCTTAAAACTGTACAACATAGGACATATATATACTTAACTTATACAATCAAACTATATATATAAACTATAGCCAGTAACCCAGTATAATATAAACTAATATAATAATATAAAAATATATGTTAGTAACCAAAATAACTTGCTGTGAGTAAACTATATACTTTAACAAACTTCATAAGCTTTATAAACTTTATAAACTTATAAACTTTACAAACTTTACAAAATTATAATTTAAATCTATATACAATTCAAAACAAAACAAAGTGGATGTACGTGATCAACTAAATGCACTCAGGCTTTACATATATTATGCAAACTGATGTATGGAAACTCATATATCATAATATTTCATATGGCAGACTACATATATATAAACCATATATAATTTTTAATATCAAAACTAATATATTGTAAACCAACAGGTTATATATTAACTAAATATATAATATAACCCTCTATACAAAATATATATACAGTAACAGTTAAAACTTATAAAATATACTATACTGACGTATAATAAAATAGAATATATATATAAAACATAAACGTACAAACTACTTTGAATTATAAACTGTGAGCAACAACAGACATGAGTATATATCAATAAATGTATACCCAGGTCATATAGTTTTTTTTTCACTATATATATATAATAACATAAATCTTATATAAATGAACAGGTATGCAAACTAATATACACAACAAAATATGTGACCTATGTGTACCCTGTAGATACCAGACATATGTTTAACAAATCTATAGCAGATCCAAGAAATATGCAGACCAAATAAACATATGCAGACACACTATAATTAAATAAATGTATAACATATATATATATATACAAACTATAAACAACATGTAGATTCAAATGCTTATGTATACTCGCATGCATAAACTAACAACATCATATACTAACAACAGGGTGTATATAGATATTCTTTTATAAAAAAATTGATGTCATAACAAAATCTATTAAAATAAAAGGGTAAATAAGCCTTTAACGTATATATATACATATGCCTTTACATATAAAGATTGTTATAAAAGCTTGCTTAGGAGCAAAATCTACAAATCAGTTTGCGTGGAAGAACAGTAATATAAAATCCTATAGAAGCAAAAATCTCATCCTTCACGCCTAATCAGTTATAAAGTATAGAGATAACAAATTGCAACATTTAACAGCCTTCTGTGATACACACAAAACTCACCTACAAACAAAGAAAGATGACATCAAATTACTTCTCATATGAAAGTGTGAAGAGCAGGCTATAGGGTTAAGCAACATATGATTTCATTCGGTCAGAGGACGAAGCTGCATGTTTTGGTCAAAGGACGTATGGGTAGTCTTGCATTCGGTGAAGTGGTGGCTGGTGGTAGCTTTGGAGGCTATCAGTTGTGGTGATCGGCTGTGAAGGGAGGAAAGAGAGTGGGAGGCAGTGATGGAAATAAGCGAAAGTTGGCCATGGGGTTGGAGTGTTGCCTAGCTTCGAATGCTTGAAATTTCAGGGAAGAAGGTATAGAATTTTTTTGCCAAATGAGTAATATATTTTCTTTAGAAATGAAGGAGTCAGATCTGAGAAAAAGGAACCAGCTTTATCAATTGTAACCGGGGAATGGTGACAGCCAGCTGTACATTGATTGAGAAGTTATTAAAGCAATTTATTTTATTGCTTGAGATCCACGTTCAATTATGAAAAGGGAAAGGAAAACTAACGGGCACAAATTTCGATACGGTACGACAAACAGTCTTGCCGTTTCCACCGCGTACCGGACCTCAAAATACATAAATAAATATACCACAGAGATCAACACGAAGAGACGATCAAAACGGTATACAGATATCGGTGGTATGATCACCCGATCAAAAGTCGATATCGGTACCGAAAATGCTGCTATTCTACCGAAAATAAGAAAAACAGAGCAATAGCAGTCAAAATTTTACGAAACGAAGGATGACGTCTCACTCAGAAGGTGACTTACAAATTTTCTATATAAAAATATTCAGGTTTGGAAAACATTTGATTATCATCAATATTAATTGATTTAAATTGAAATTGAATTACACCAGAAAATAAACTTTCAAATTATCTGATGAAAATTTACCAGTTGCTATGTTTAAGAAGACGTATTCCAAATATAAAATTTTTATTTTCAAATTTTATTGTTTAAAATTTCACAATATTTCAATTAATTAAATAAATAAATATCACTCAAAATTTTGGGTCGTTACACTCTCCCCCACTCAAAATTTTTTGTCCCCGAAAAGGAAGGACGTAGGCGAATAGAACAACCAGTGATAAAAGTAGATTGAAAGCAAGGAAAATCAATTAATTTAAAACCATATAAATTTGCTTGAAATATTCATTTGAAAACTTAATTTGCAATTCAATTATCTTTAATACTTTAATACCTTCCAAAACCCATTTGTAAAATTTCTTGCTTCCTTTATAAATACCATTTATATGTTTAAATAACATCTTTATAAATATATGAAAACTATTTGAAAGCAATTATTTACATTATTACTTATTTTTACAAAGAAGCTATTCGAAAACATTAAATCCATTATTCATAAATTTATTAATTTTTATCCCAAGATACTTTTCAAATATTATTAATAAATCAATAAACATTTACTTTAAATATGTTTTATTTAATTAATAACTTCTAATATATTTATAACACTAAAATTTTCTATTAAACCATATAGTATATAAATAAACAATATTTAAAAGGATATAGTCAACAAGGAAAAGAAGGAGGATTTGGAAAAACAGAATATAGTTGAATAAATAAAGCTGAGCAGATAAGGTAGATTCAAAAGAATAGTATCGGGCCTGAATAATTAATTCAAACCATAAGAATTTCAATTTCAAATACTAATACAAAATTCCTTTGTTGAAAATACCTTTATAATAAAATACTTTTATAACTCGATGTTTCAACAAGTTTATCCTTGTTCCTATAGATTCTGGTAGTGCGTTGATCAGGCGCAAAACTAGAATTCTCCAGGTACTTAGTAGACCTGTTTCAACACCCAGTGAAAATACTGGAAAACTTTTAAAAACAAATATGGAAAGTACAATCCAAACAACAACAAAACAAACAAAACATGGGTCACAGATACACAATGGTTACGCCTGGGTCCCCCAGGAAACATCCATACCTTTTAAGCATTCACTGCCTTGCGAATTTCGCCATGATAACAAAACTGTAGACCGCAGGATACATAACAATGGTTACGCCTGGATCCCCCAGGAAACATCCATACCCTTTAAGCAATCTCTGCCTTGCGGATTACGCCACTAACACGACCATAGATCGCAGATACACAATGGTTACGCCTGGATCCCCCAAGAAACATCCGTACCTTTTAAGCAATCACTGCCTTGCGAATTACGCTATGCAGTCGAGTTCGTAAGACCATGGGTAACGCCATGGAATTTGAAGGACACTCGAGTATCATATCTATAACGACCCGATATTTTGGACCATTCGCATCCATTATAAGTGTATAGGTAGACACTCATGCCGGAATTGAATTGCTCAAAATACCGCGTTGTTAATTTAAATTTGGCAAAACTGAACATATACAGTAAATAAATAATCACAGATCACAGACACAGTGTAAAAAGTGCAGCGGAAATAAAAGAGATAGTAGTTCATGAAGCTACTATATGAATATATAAAATACATCAGAGTTTACAACAGAAGAGTAATACGATACATCAGATACAAATCAGAATACATCACTGGAATCATCGAATACTGAAAGTAGAATAGATGGCTGGATCTTCAAGCAAAGCTCCAACTCCAAAGGTGAGTCTCGAACACTGGTACACTCAGTCTGACCCGAGCGTAAAGCACAACACAAAACACCCGAGTCAGGATTAACATTCTTATATTAATAAATCCAACTCAAGTGAAATAGCAATTGAAATACAAGTAACTCAAAGGATGTTTGGAATAACCATCCTTTAAGGATCCGTTAAACTATCTACTAGGTAGTAATATACGCTAAGTAGATAATGTCTATCAGTAATTTAATGTATCAAAATAGCGTTAAGTCATGGCCCATTCCACCCTTAACACATTTTTATTCCCAAAAGCATATACAAGACCGTAGTTTCCCCAAAACCGGAAGTCACCAGAGGGCAATCCATATACTAAAGGTACAAATCAAAATCGTAGTGGTCACGTATAAATGGAATACAAGTATGACAAGGCACATGAGGCAATACCCAAGGTAGTGATACTACCGTTTGCCTGATCCGGACTGGTGAGAACGCAACGCCGCAGCGCCCGCAACACCGTGAAACAACACTCCCAAAATCAAGGGTGCACCAATCGACAACAAGTAATGAGTAGTTCGAAGAAGTGTGTCCACTTGAGGTAGCTAATCCTCCATTGGCCCGGCACGGCTCCTGTTTTAGTCATTTCCAATTTGACACAAGTGTCAAGGCTATCCATTATCGTTCACTTTCTTCAGTCATCACGAACATCATTCCAACCACTTCATTCTGGATCAACACTCCGCGTATGTTAGTTATTAAAGTGGTTTTCGGTATTGACAGAGAGTATGTCCATATCCGATCCCGGTCTCTTTAATAACTTCCGTAATTATTTCACCGGTTGGTCGTTTATATATTTCCAAACCAAATCAAATTCATTTTCAATTAGAATTTGTAAATCAACATTTCATTTGTCTTTCGAAATCAATTTCCCAAAATTTACGTTTCAAAACTTCATAATTACCATTTCAAAATCTTATAATTCAATTTCAATCTTTATTTAAAACCATTCAAATATTGATTCAAGTTCGTATATAAGTTCCATTCCGAAATCATCTAAATTAATTAAATTTAACATTCAAATCAATTTAACTTCATTTATCGATTTCATTCAATATTCATTAAGTAAATTTGTATTCAAAACAATTTCTATTAAATTTCCAATTCATTAAATCCCTTATTCAAATTCAAACTTCATTTTATCAAAACTTACAAATTGAATTAAATTAAATTCATCAAATCAAATTCTTTAAATTTCAAGTCTTGCATTAATTTCAATAAATCACATTTTTATTTCTTGTTAAAGAAATTCAATTTCACTTATTTACTTACTTAAATAAATTTCCAAAACTTAATTAATAAAAAAAAACTCAATTTCAATTATTTACGATGTAAAATTCACTTATTCACAAATTCAATTTAATTTAATCATTAAATAGTTCAATCTTATTTAATTATTAAATAATTCAAAACTTAATTATTAAATAATTTCAAAATTTAATAATTTCAAACTTACTTATAATTTCAAACTTAATTCAATCATTTCTCAAATTTAACAACATTCTTTCATCAATTACATTGTTAATATTCTGTTTCAGATTATTAAATATTAACATTTTCCTTTCAATAAAAATTCGAATTTCAACTTCATTTCAAAACCATATTATTTATTCAAATAAAATCTTTGTTTTATTTTTAAATCAAATTATTGACCAATCGGGTTTTATTTAATTCTCTATCCTAGGTCAAAGTACAATTTGGGTATTTATCATTTCAACCCGATTCCAATTCAATTCAAAATCAAAGCATAACAAAGGGAACTTGCAGTGTGATAACTGGGATGGTGTCAAAGTAAATAAACAAGCCATAACAACAATCAATAACAATCCAATAATCAATTCAAATAATCCCGAAATAACCGTATTAATTCGCATTGTTATTTGTACGAATTAATATAATTATTTCTAGAATCTACACTATCATTTCATGTAGATTAAAGATTATTACATTACGGTTTTCACTTGTCATTCGATTCAATTTTAACACTACAACAATTTATCCAATATACGTTCAATGGTTCAAAATGTAATTATCACTATTTACATGTCAATTAATTTAACAATAAAAAGGGGTCATATTCAACTAATCAAATTCAACATATAGATTCAATTTAAATCGTTAACTATCATATATCATTTCAATTGCATATTATTTATCACTTTATCATTAACAATTTAATGTCCAATATAAACATCAACAATCAATCATTTATCAACTAAACTGGATTATCATTGTATAAATAGCAGATAATGGTGTCAGATGTCACAGGTGAACTGATTCAGGTAATAACAGATATAACAGTGTAAATAACTAACAGTTGCATATTTTAATTATCGTTTCAATTGAAATTAGATTTAATAAATAAAAGAACATTAATCGTGAGTGATTGCTCACCTTCCGAGGTTGGAGAACACAAGAAGATAGACGACACGATAGGCTACGCTTTGAATTTCGAAATTTGACCGAATCCAACTGCCGATTTTCAAAGCAAGGCGGGATTGACACGGATTTCGACAGATAAAGCTGATAAAATGGAATCGATGAACAAAACGAATCAGTTTTTGATATAAACTGAAAATGTATACATCATTATAAATAAATTTGTTTTCTAAAATAAATTTCAAAACATAACATATAAAACTATATACCAATTATATGTATAGTCAATATAACCCATCATAACTTATATAAATAATAATTATACACCCGATGCTTATACCATACTTTTGTAACCTTATAACCAAAGACCATAGATACGAACAATAAAAAAAAACAGACAGAACAAAATTTATGTGGGAAAATGTACATGCGAGGACTACATTTGTAAACAAATATGCACACCTACAAAATTACATAAATGTACATTATATATAAG
Source organism: Allium fistulosum (assembly GCA_030737815.1). Taxonomy (NCBI): domain Eukaryota; kingdom Viridiplantae; phylum Streptophyta; class Magnoliopsida; order Asparagales; family Amaryllidaceae; genus Allium; species Allium fistulosum. The sequence goes on from CM060905.1 coordinate 853,951,363, forward strand.
CTTTTTATATTTAAGATTAGTGCTTATCCAAATCAATGCGAGTTTATATACTTCAAAATATATATATCTGTAAGTCTTTAATTATGCTACAGTCCTAAACAACCACTGTAGATATAAAAATGAAGGCTGACACAGTACCAAATCACATGAAACTTTATCACTTATATATACTAAAGTAATTCTACCTAACCTATACATATATATATAAACAGAACATACATCATGGAACAAGTAGCATTCAGATTGAAATTTATATGTATATAACTACGGGCTTATATATGTTACTAACTATATAAACATATACATCTAACATAAAATAAGACTACACATAATATTCCCTTCAAGAAAACATTCAGTACCATATATTTGCAAAAAAATGATTTTTTTTACATAACTCACTCAAACTAATATATGCATACCTTCCAAATATATACAAACGCATGCAACCGAGGCTGTTCTCGTCCAACTGGACGCACGCCGGTCGGAGGATCAAGAAAGAGGGGCGAAGAGCCGTCCTAAACGAGCTGACATGCTCGGCTAGAGGAGAAGAAATGGTGGCTTTGTGATGGTCGGTAGCTCGGCCAGGCGGTTGATGGCTTTGCTTCGGTGGTGGATGGGTGTAGGCTGGAGGCTACGTCATCAGGGAGGGGCAGAGGGGTAGGGCTGCTGTTCGGAGGAGGAACGAGTAGGCGAGGAGGAATGGTCAGAGGGTGGCTTGCTGGTTGCTTAGGCGGAGGGCTGGTCTTGGCGTCAGGGTGTGGAGTTGAAGGGGTTTTGGGCGTTAGTGGGTGCTGGAGGGATGGGCAGCGGATCAGGTGAGGTTTGTTGTCGGTCGAAGGAGATGCTATCGGTCTGGGTTGACGGCTGGATGGTGGTTGTTTGGGGCTGTGGGTGGGTTGTGAGATCAGGGAGAGGATGACATGCGGGGAGATTGGTGCCGTGTGTAGTGAAGTATGAGAGAGAGGAGAAAAAATGAACAGAGAAAATAAAGTGGACATAGAAGAGGAGAAGGGAAGCTTAGGTCACATGGCTTCTGGAAGTTACAGGCATTGAAAACGAAAATGAAGGTGAAGAAAAGAAAAAGGAGAGAGAAATGGTTCACAAAACAAAAAAAATGATGGGAATAGGAGGACGCCAGCATGCTCGCTCTGATATCTAAACTATTTAACAATATGATTTCTTTATTAACAGGAAAGAAATAGAGGACGAGTTGTCAGGGGAAGGAGGCGGAGTGATTCTCGTGTGGATGAGGAAGTAGAGGGTGGGGAGGTGAAATACAAATATTTCCTATGAGCAAGAATATAGAGGAAGGTGAAAGAAAATAAAATAAAGAGGGGAAGAGCAAAAGAAACGTTCCATCGTAAATACATGTATAGATTCAAAAGCCAAAGAAACGTACCCTTTTTTTGGAAACTGAAGTGATGGGAATGTAACAGCTGTACATTGATTGAGAAGCTATTAAAGCCATTTATCATGTTGCTTGAGATTCAAGTTCAAATTTGAAAAGGCAAAGGAAGGCTAACGGTCAAAAATTATGGTACCGTTACAGCGAACAGTTTATTTTTTTCAGCGCGTACAGGACCTCAAAATATAGAAATAAATATACCGCTGAGATCCGCATGAAGAGACGATCAAAACGGTATACAGATATCAGTGGTACGATTGAATTATAAAAATTCGAATTTTTTACTGGCGGAAAATGCAAGAAAAACACAGAAAAATAAGATCGACGGAGCCAAAGATGTCCGAATTTGGAAAAAGATAAACTAACATCTTGCTCAGAAGATGGTTTAGAATTTTTCTATGTAAAAATATTTAGCTTTCGGAAACATTTTATTTTCATCGCTTTTTAAATGATTAAATTGAAGTGAATTTACGCACGAAATAAACTTTCATATTTTCGGACGAAAATTTACCAGTTGCTATGTTTAACTAGACGCATTCCAAATATCAAATTTATATTTCAAAATTTTATCGTTTAAAATTTCACAAAATTTCAACTAATTACGTTATTAAAACAGTTGAAATTTATGGGTCGTTACACTCTCCCCCACTCAAAACTTTTCGTCCCCGAAAAGGAACGAGGTAGAAGAATAGAAACAACCAGAAAGAAAAATAGATTTGAAATACAAAATAACAATTAATTTAAACCATATAAATTCAAATTTAAATTAATCGATATTCAATAATTGATTTAATCCATTTGATTTCACTAAAATCAATCTCAACTATTTCTAAATTCATTATCTTATTATCCGATTTCTTCAATTTACAATTTCTAAAACCATAAATTTGAATAGTCTTTTATTATAATCATATTTTCTTCAACAATTTTAAATTCTTCTTTATTCCAAATTACTGTTAAATTTATTCTACTTAATATCTACTCACATATATTTAACCCATATAAATTAATTTAAAACATAAAAGTTTCGATTTAAATTAATTTACATCTATTAATTTCTTTTAAATTCAAGGTATTTTCATATGCTGACCAAATTTTAATTCATTAATTCTTTCAAAACAAATTTATTAATTCTTTCAAAACAAATTTATTTCATTATTAACTGAGTTTACTTATTATCCTATCTAACTCTATTAACATCTTTATAATCAAAATTTAGTGTATAACATTTATTATAAACACTCAAATTTTATTTATAAATTCAATTTATATTATATATTATCCAATTATATATTCAACTTCTGAATGATTTAGGTATTAGAATGCAGTTGAACAATATACAAATAAAATTTTCCAAATTCAATTATTCAAGTTTAAATATTTATCCCAAATTTTGGTCTTATTTATAATTGAAATCATCCTAAAATTTAAGAATTAGATTTCCGATTAACTTTAAACAATTTAGAGATATATGTAATATATTTATATCAAATCAAATTAAATTTAAAATAAGATACCTATATATATAAATCAAATTATACTGAAGAAATTCAAATCAAAATATTTTCCCAAGCAAAACCGTAGCAAAGCTACAGAATGGTTTCTCCACTTTGAAACTCGAAAATGAATGTCGATGATGCGGCCGCCATCACCGAAATTATTTTCCAGCGACAAAGAGAAGAGCACTGATTTCAACATTTTAAAATTCTTTGAAAATGGTTCCTATTTGAAAATATTTTATATAACATACGTTTTAAAACCATAGTTCGAAATTATCAGAAATTAAATTCTCAAACTCTAATTTTAAATTCATTTCAAATTCCAAATCAAATTATAACCAAGTTTATAAATTCGTTTATTTATATTATGCAATAGTCAATGATTTACAAAAGAATAAATGAAAATCAAATATTATCATTTCTGACAACAAATTCATTAACAATTTAATTTCATAATATAATCATTCAACTTTATTTTATTTACCAAAGTTGAAAACGAAATTGTGTCAGTTTGCTCTGCTCAAGTGTTTTGGAAATCCTATCGATAGCGTTGATCAGACGAATCGATCGGAAACCCAAATCAACATCAACAACTCAAACAACACAATGTATATTAAAACATTTATATATTAGTTTACAAATACATTTCTTTGCTCGACGATACAGGGATGAATATTCAAAATAAGGATAGGGTTTCAAATTTGATGGTCTCAAATCAAAGAGAATTTTGATTCGAAAATAAGTTTGAACAAAGACGAGATAATTAAATAATAAAATAAGGCGATGGATAAGTTTATATAAATCGCGGGCAACCTTAACCGAGTCGTCCGTAATTTCAAGAATAAGATCGATGTTGAATTTCGAGGTAAATAAACACTCGATCTCAAGAGATGGAATTCAGGTATAGCGGGTAATAGATAGCATCGTAAACCGAGGATACAGAAATCTCCGGTAAATCAATGCCTATTGTAAAGGAGTTTCACCCCTTTACAAATCATTCGAAGTTTGGCGAGACCGCCGATTAACTATAAGGCTCATTCGAAGTGGAGTTATGTGATGCTCCAGAATTGAAAGAAGACGAATAGTGAGGGACACGAATGAAATTTGGAACCGTAGGGAACGTTCCAAAATTCAAAGGAATCGAGTCAAAAGGAAGAGATTGAAACTCGAATGAGAGTGATTCTGTAAATACATTTACCCTATATGTTAAGTTTTGCCTAGAGCTACCAAAGCTCTGATACCAACTATAACGACCCGATATTTTGGACCATTCGCATCCATTATAAGTGTATAGGTAGACACTCATGCCGGAATTGAATTGCTCAAAATACCGCGTTGTTAATTTAAATTTGGCAAAACTGAACATATACAGTAAATAAATAATCACAGATCACAGACACAGTGTAATAAGTGCAGCGGAAATAAAAGAGATAGTAGTTCATGAAGCTACTGTATGAATATATAAAATACATCAGAGTTTACAACAGAAGAGTAATACGATACATCAGATACAAATCAGAATACATCATTGGAATCATCGAATACTGAAAGCAGAATAGATGGCTGGATCTTCAAGCAAAGCTCCAACTCCAAAGGTGAGTCTCGAACACTGGTACACTCAGTCTGACCCGAGCGTAAAGCACAACACAAAACACTCGAGTCAGGATTAACATTCTTATATTAATAAATCCAACTCAAGTGAAATAGCAATTGAAATACAAGTAACTCAAAGGATGTTTGGAATAACCATCCTTTAAGGATCCGTTAAACTATCTACTAGGTAGTAATATACGCTAAGTAGATAATGTCTATCAGTAATATAAGGTATCAAAATAGCGTTAAGTCATGGCCCATTCCACCCTTAACACATTTTTATTCCCAAAAGCATATACAAGACCGTAGTTTCCCCAAAACCGGAAGTCACCAGAGGGCAATCCATATACTAAAGGTACAAATCAAAATCGTAGTGGTCGCGTATAAATGGAATACAAGTATGACAAGGCACATGAGGCAATACCCAAGGTAGTGATACTACCGTTTGCCTGATCCGGACTGGTGAGAACGCAACGCCGCAGCGCCCGCAACACCGTGAAACAACACTCCCAAAATCAAGGGTGCACCAATCGACAACAAGTAATGAGTAGTTCGAAGAAGTGTGTCCACTTGAGGTAGCTAATCCTCCATTGGCCCGGCACGGCTCCTGTTTTAGTCATTTCCAATTTGACACAAGTGTCAAGGCTATCCATTATCGTTCACTTTCTTCAGTCATCACGAACATCATTCCAACCACTTCATTCTGGATCAACACTCCGCGAATGTTAGTTATTAAAGTGGTTTTCAGTATCGACAGAGAGTATGTCCATATCCGATCCCGGTCTCTTTAATAACTTCCGTAATTATTTCACCGATTGGTCGTTTATATATTTCCAAACCAAATCAAATTCATTTTCAATTAGAATTTGTAAATCAACATTTCATTTGTCTTTCGAAATCAATTTCCCAAAATTTACGTTTCAAAACTTCATAATTACCATTTCAAAATCTTATAATTCAATTTCAATCTTTATTTAAAACCATTCAAATATTGATTCAAGTTCGTATATAAGTTCCATTCCGAAATCATCTAAATTAATTAAATTTAACATTCAAATCAATTTAACTTCATTTATCGATTTCATTCAATATTCATTAAGTAAATTTGTATTCAAAACAATTTCTATTAAATTTCCAATTCATTAAATCCCTTATTCAAATTCAAACTTCATTTTATCAAAACTTACAAATTGAATTAAATTAAATTCATCAAATCAAATTCTTTAAATTTCAAGTCTTGCATTAATTTCAATAAATCACATTTTTATTTCTTGTTAAAGAAATTCAATTTCACTTATTTACTTACTTAAATAAATTTCCAAAACTTAATTAATAAAAAAACTCAATTTCAATTATTTACGATGTAAAATTCACTTATTCACAAATTCAATTTAATTTAATCATTAAATAATTCAATCTTATTTAATTATTAAATAATTCAAAACTTAATTATTAAATAATTTCAAAGTTTAATAATTTCAAACTTAATTCAATCATTTCTCAAATTTAACAACATTCTTTCATCAATTACATTGTTAATATTCTGTTTCAGATTATTAAATATTAACATTTTCCTTTCAATAAAAATTCGAATTTCAACTTCATTTCAAAACCATATTATTTATTCAAATAAAATCTTTGTTTTATTTTTAAATCAAATTATTGACCAATCGGGTTTTATTTAATTCTCTATCCTAGGTCAAAGTTCAATTTGGGTATTTATCATTTCAACCCGATTCCAATTCAATTCAAAATCAAAGCATAACAAAGGGAACTTGTAGTGTGATAACTGGGATGGTGTCAAAGTAAATAAACAAGCCATAACAACAATCAATAACAATCCAATAATCAATTCAAATAATCCCGAAATAACCGTATTAATTCGCATTGTTATTTGTACGAATTAATATAATTATTTCTAGAATCTACACTATCATTTCATGTAGATTAAAGATTATTACATTACGGTTTTCACTTGTCATTCGATTCAATTTTAACACTACAACAATTTATCCAATATACGTTCAATGGTTCAAAATGTAATTATCACTATTTACATGTCAATTAATTTAACAATAAAAAGGGGTCATATTCAACTAATCAAATTCAACATATAGATTCAATTTAAATCGTTAACTATCATATATCATTTCAATTGCATATTATTTATCACTTTATCATTAACAATTTAATGTCCAATATAAACATCAACAATAAATCATTTATCAACTAAACTGGATTATCATTGTATAAATAGCAGATAATGGTGTCAGATGTCACAGGTGAACTGATTCAGGTAATAACAGATATAACAGTGTAAATAACTAACAGTTGCATATTTTAATTGTCATTTCAATTGAAATTAGATTTAATAAATAAAAGAACATTAATCGTGAGTGATTGCTCACCTTCCGAGGTTGGAGAACACAAGAAGATAGACGACACGATAGGCTACGCTTTGAATTTCGAAATTTGACCGAATCCAACTGCCGATTTTCAAAGCAAGGCGGGATTGACACGGATTTCGACAGATAAAGCTGATAAAATGGAATCGATGAACAAAACGAATCAGTTTTTGATATAAACTGAAAATGTATACATCATTATAAATAAATTTGTTTTCTAAAATAAATTTCAAAACATAATATATAAAACTATATACCAATTATATGTATAGTCAATATAACCCATCATAACTTATATAAATAATAATTATACACCCGATGCTTATACCATACTTTTGTAACCTTATAACCAAAGATCATAGATACGAACAATAAAAAAAACAGTCAGAACAAAATTTATGTGGGAAAATGTACATGCGAGGACTATATTTGTAAACAAATATGCAGACCTACAAAATTACATAAATTTACATTATATATAAGCTTTTTATATTTAAGATTAGTGCTTATCCAAATCAATGCGAGTTTATATACTTCAAAATATATATATATATTTGTAAGTCTTTAATTATGCTATAGTCCTAAACAACCACTGTAGATATAAAAATGAAGGCTGACACAGTACCAAATCACATGAAACTTTATCACTTATATATACTAAAGTAATTCTACCTAACCTATACATATATATATATATATAAACAGAATATACATCATGGAACAAGTAGCATTCAGATTGAAATTTATATGTATATAACTACGGGCTTATATATGTTACTAACTATATAAACATATACATCTAACATAAAATAAGACTACACATAATATTCCCTTCAAGAAAACATTCAGTACCATATATTTGCAAAAAAATGATTTTTTTTACATAACTCACTCAAACTAATATATGCATACCTTCCAAATATATACAAACGCATGCAACCGAGGCTGTTCTCGTCCAACTGGACGCACGCCGGTCGGAGGATCAAGAAAGAGGGGCGAAGAGCCATCCTAAACGAGCTGACATGCTCGGCTAGAGGACAAGAAATGGTGGCTTTGTGATGGTCGGTAGCTCGGCCAGGCGGTTGATGGCTTTGCTTCGGTGGTGGATGGGTGTAGGCTAGAGGCTACGTCATCAGGGAGGGGCAGAGGGGTAGGGCTGCTGTTCGGAGGAGGAACGAGTAGGCGAGGAGGAATGGTCAGAGGGTGGCTCGCTGGTTGCTTAGGCGGAGGGCTGGTCTTGGCGTCAGGGTGTGGAGTTGAAGGGGTTTTGGGCGTTAGTGGGTGCTGGAGGGATGGGCAGCGGATCAGGTGAGGTTTGTTGTCGGTCGGAGGAGATGCTATCGGTCTGGGTTGACGGCTGGATGGTGGTTGTTTGGGGCTGTGGGTGGGTTGTGAGATCAGGGAGAGGATGACATGCGGGGAGATTGGTGCCTTGTGTAGTGAAGTATGAGAGAGAGGAGAAAAAATGAACAGAGAAAATAAAGTGGACATAGAAGAGGAGAAGGGAAGCTTAGGTCACATGGCTTCTGGAAGCTACAGGCATTGAAAACGAAAATGAAGGTGAAGAAAAGAAAAAGGAGAGAGAAATGGTTCACAAAACAAAAAAAAAATGATGGGAATAGGAGGACGCCAGCATGCTCTGATATCTAAACTATTTAACAATATGATTTCTTTATTAACAGGAAAGAAATAGAGGACGAGTTGTCAGGGGAAGGAGGCGGAGTGATTCTCGTGTGGATGAGGAAGTAGAGGGTGGGGAGGTGAAATACAAATATTTCCTGTGAGCAAGAATACAGAGGAAGGTGAAAGAAAATAAAATAAAGAGGGGAAGAGCAAAAGAAACGTTCCATCGTAAATACATGTATAGATTCAAAAGCCAAAGAAACGTACCGTTTTTTTTGGAAACTGAAGTGATGGGAATGTAACAGCTGTACATTGATTGAGAAGCTATTAAAGCCATTTATCATGTTGCTTGAGATTCACGTTCAAATTTGAAAAGGCAAAAGAAGGCTAACGGTCAAAAATTATGGTACCGTTACAGCGAACAGTTTATTTTTTTCAACGCGTACAGGACCTCAAAATATAGAAATAAATATACCGCTGAGATCCGCACGAAGAGACGATCAAAACGGTATACAGATATCAGTGGTACGATTGAATTATAAAAATTCGAATTTTTTTACTGGCGGAAAATGCAAGAAAAACACAGAAAAATAAGATCGACGGAGCCAAAGATGTCCGAATTTGGAAAAACGACAAACTAACATCTTGCTTAGACGATGGATTAGAATTTTTCTATGTAAAAATATTTAGCTTTCGGAAACATTTTATTTTCATCGCTTTTTAACTGATTAAATTGAAGTGAATTTACGCGCGAAATAAACTTTCATATTTTCGGACGAAAATTTACCAGTTGCTATGTTTAACTAGACGCATTCCAAATATCAAATTTATATTTCAAAATTTTATCATTTAAAATTTCACAAAATTTCAACTAATTACGTTATTAAAACAGTTGAAATTTACGGGTCGCTACAATATCCGAAAAACCAAAAATCAGAGAAATATCGATAGAATGAATCCACGGTGTGGCCACAAAGCGGATATCAAGCAGAAGGCACTTTCCATATCTTTATTTCGAAAATATGTATCATATAGTACCTTTTCAAATCACTTTCAAATATCGTACTTATATAAAGTCCATTATATATAAGATTTAATTTTCAAATCAAATACCTTTCCAAAATCGAAAGTATATCAAATCACACTTATATAGACTTCAATTATATAAGATTTCACTTTTCAAATTGAGTACCTTTTCAAATCCATAGTTTTCGAATCAACATCATACCTATACAAACCAAATTTTATATAAGTTCGATAACTCCCAAATCAAATATTTAGTAACACAAGGTTCTCAAATTTCAATTTGTTTCAATATTAGTTCAGTTTCAAAATCATATACAATCCCACCAAATTATTTTTTCTCAAATTAAATATCTTTGGTTTAAAGTTTCCAACATAATAAGTTTAGAAAATAAATCCAAATTTCCAAATCAATACGATTAAGTCAAACAATTCATTTCCAAAATCAATGGTTTTCAAAAATCATCTTATATTTACATAAGGTCCATCTTATATCAGGATCAAAATTTCAAAAATAAATTTCGCTATACGAAGAGCTATATGGGATTGAACATCTTTGCATACTAAAAGTTTTGAATTTAGAATAGTTTGTATATAAGATAGTTTGAAAAATAGTTTTGTAAATAATTTGTAAATAAAATAGTTTAAAATAGTTCGTTTTAAGAAGAATAAAAGAAAAATAGTTTGAAAATGGTTTTAAATTGATAGTAGTTTTGCATAAAAGAAAAATTACAATTAAATTACAAAGATATCCAACCCAACAACTTTCCACTTCTGCGTCAAGTATATCAATGATATTAGGATATAAGATGTACATATGTCATCATTTCGCAAAATCACATTCGATCGCTCGCTCGATCACACAAGTTCGCTTTCGAACTAGTATTGTCCATTCGACTTCCCTAATGCGGATTTCGATATGGTTTCTCGACTAGAAACCATCAGTCTCCTTGCATAGCCATATACTATGATAGATAATTCTAGAATCAAGCTCAAAATCCATATCAAATATTCGCCATCAAGAATCAAATGAAAAATCCTAACACGAAATGGTGTAATTCAACTCGAACTTGTGTACTCAAACTTGGATCAATTCAATTATGCGAATAAAACAGCATACGTACAACTTATGTATCTATTCCAACTTTTTCCATATATAGTTTTATAAAGATGTTACCCAGTTAAAATATTTAAACTAAATTTTATTCAAAATATTTTGAAGACCAAATTCTTTTCAAAACATTTCAAATCTAAATTTCATATTAGGAAATTCAAAATAGCCTTATTTGTTTACTAACAAAATAGTTTCAACTTATTTAAATCATATTACTACATATTTTAAACATACATATCAAACTTATATACTTTATACTTTTCAAAATTACATAGCTTGGAAAAGTTAACCTCGATCTGGAAGTACTCGAACCTTCAAAATAGTCGAAGAAATCATATTTTCAAATCCAAGAGTTGGAAATCACCAACAAATCAGTAAATCAATTCCAATAGATAGGGTTATATCAAATCAGATCCAAAACTCAAGGACTGAACACCGGCTTACTTCAATCATTTCAAATATATATATATACACACACACACACACACACACACATCTATCTTTCGAATATCAAATCTTACTTTGGAATTTGAAAAAAAAAATGGTTTCACAAAATCACTCTCATAGCAAAGCTACTGAAGTGGCCTATCCCCCACTCTAAAACTCGAAAATCAATGTCGATGATGCGTGCACTCATCACCGAAATTATTTTCCAGCGACATAAGTGAGTTCTGGACTTCTATATTCTCAAACTTCTTTTGAAATTTCTTCGAAATCATTCGAAACTCATTAAAATCATTGGAAACATTTCTTATTCGGAAAATACTTTTAAATCATATTATTATTATATATTTCAAAACCTTAAAACCAATTTCAAAACACCGGAGTTCAATTCTCGAATTTCAAATTTAAAATCCTTCAGTTATAAATCATTTTTAGATAAATCAAATTTCTTATATAAATTTTCAAAATTACAAATCCTTTCGAAACCTCACATTCTCATATTAAAAAGGGTATAGAATCATTATCGAAAACATTTCACTTTTATATATATAATATAATCATACTTATCATAATAATAATTTCGATATATAAAACAAATTCAAAATACAAACAGACCCGATTTTTCAAAAGATGATTTAAGAATGGATTTCAAACAAAGATAGAGATTCAAATTAGAGGAACTCTTAATCAAATAGAATTATGATTCGAAGATAAGCTCGAACGAAGATGAGATAATTAAATTTCAAAATAGAAGATGAATATACTTATATAAATCGCGGGCGACCTTAACCGGGTCAGCCGTGACTTCAGGAACAAGATCGATGCAGAATTCCAAGAAAAATCAACATTCGATCGCAAGAGATAGCGGCATCTAAACCAAAGATATAGAAATCTTCGGTGAAACAATGCCAATTTTGAAGGAGTTTCACCCCTTCACAAATCATTCAAAGATTGGTGGGATCCTATTCTTATAGAGATCATTCGAAGTGGAGTTATGGGATACTCCAGAATCAAAAGAATACAAATAGGGAGAGACAAGAATGAATTTTGGAACCGCAAGAAACGTTCCAAAGTTCAAATGAAATCGAGTCAAACGGAAGAGATTCAAACTCGAATGAAAGTGATTCTGTAAATAAATTTACTATATATGCTAAGTTTGCCTAGAGCCAAAGCTCTGATACCAACTGTAACATCCCACTTTTTTGGACCATTCAAATCGACAATAAATCCACACATGTCGGACTTGAATAATTCAAAACAATAGATTGTTAATTTAAATTTGGCAAAACTCAGAATATACAGTAAATAAATCAATCACAGAATCACAGACACAGAGTAATACAATAATACGTAGCGGAATAGATAAAATAGTAGTTCATGAAGCTACTATATAAACATCAGAGTTAAAAATAAAATACAACAGAATATCTCAAATACAGTGAAGTCTTCAGTACGAATAGATGACCTCTCTGAACAAATTTACTGGAAAAGCTAAAAGCTGAATCGATAGTTGGATCTCCAAATGAAGCTCCAAACTCCAAGGGTGAGTCTCAAATGTTGTATCACTCAGTCTGACCCGAGCGTAAAGCAAAAACAAAACACTCGAGTCAGGATTAACATTCTTATATCAATAAATCCAACTCAAGTGAAATATCAACTGAAATACAAGTAACTTAAAGGATGTTTGGGATAACCATCCTCTAAGGATCCGTGGAACTGTCTACAATGTAGAAATATACACTACAACACCGTGGTCATTTCACTTTAAATTTATACTTCAAAACCCAAATATCATTTCTTTTCAATATATCTATTTTCCAAAATAGTTTATATAGGTTAAATAATTTATAAAGGAAAGTATTTAAAATTTCCCCAAATCTTGCAAATCGATTCAAATCAACTCAAATTCCAAATTCAAATTTATTCAAAGCTCAATTCATCAATTCAGTTCTCGATAGACCATTTAAATTTCAGTATATTTCAAAGCTTTATTATTCAACATTTTCAAAGTTAAATTTAACAGTTTCATATAGCTCTTGATTTAATTTCATTATTATTTAAATCGGGAATATTCACTTAATAAATTCAGTATCATTTAACTAGCCTTAAATTACATTTATACTAAATATTTCCTTAAATTTATTTAAACAATAAATATTCATTAAATTACTTAAATCAAACCCAAGTTATAAATCATACCTTAAATCTCAATTTCAATAAGTTTCAAATCGGTTTAATTAAATAAAATTCTTTATTGAATACAATTTCAACTAAATTCAAATTATCTTCCTTAACTTATACAAATCCTTAAAAATCTATTTAGAAATATAATACCTAGACATGTTATATTAATTAAATCAACTTTATATTAAAACTTATTTCTATATAAAACATTTCCAATATTAAATAAGACCATATATATATTCCCTTTCAAAATCATAGAAATCATTTTAAAATATTTATATATATAACAACGGTGTCTGTATATATTTTCTACCCTATGGTCAAGTGATACGGATATTTATCATTTCAATCCATAATTTAAATATATACGGGTAGATATCATTTCGACTCGAAATCCCAAATTCAATTCAAATGAAAATCGCTTGGGTTTATCATTTCAACCCATAACGAAATTCTCCTATTCTAAAGTCCGTTCGGGTATGTATCATTTCAACCCATAGTGAATCCTAAACTACAGGGAACTTGTAGAGTGATAACCGATAATATAATAATATAAAACATGCATATATCAACAATAACAATATAATATAAAAAATAGGATATGGTGTCATATCCCATAGGTGAACAGTTACAGATAATAGCATATATAACAATTTAAATAACTACAGCAGCATATTTCAATTGTTGTTTCAATTGAAATCAAATTTAATAAATACAAGAATGTTAATCGTGAGTGATTGCTCACCTTTCGAGGCTAGAGAAATTCGACAATGGGATGAGTTTTGAATTCAAGCACGAATTCCAAGTCAAAGCAAGATGGGCATGAATCCGACGAAAAGAGCTGATAACAGAAAAAGGCGAAATCAAATCAAAATTGGGTCAATGGAGATAGATGGGTATAAGTGAACTTATATATAACTATATATAATTATCATATCCTAAATTTAAACACATATTAAATTATATATATATATATATATGTATTTCAAAATCCATAATTTTAAGATTAAATTTCATCCATTAAATTACAACATATATATAAAAAAAATTGAATCAATACATTAAAACTTGAATAACTAACAGATTATATAATTTATAAACTAATATATAAACAACTTTAAAATTTTATAAACCTTAAAACTGTACAACATAGGACATATATATACTTAACTTATACAATCAAACTATATATATAAACTATAGCCAGTAACCCAGTATAATATAAACTAATATAATAATATAAAAATATATATTAGTAACCAAAATAACTTGCTGTGAGTAAACTATATACTTTAACAAACTTCATAAGCTTTACAAACTTTACAAACTTTACAAAATTATAATTTAAATCTATATACAATTCAAAACAAAACAAAGTGGATGTACGTGATCAACTAAATGCACTCAGGCTTTACATATATTATGCAAACTGATGTATGGAAACTCATATATCATAATATTTCATATGGCAGACTACATATATATAAACCATATATAATTTTTAATATCAAAACTAATATATTGTAAACCAACAGGTTATATATTAACTAAATATATAATATAACCCTCTATACAAAATATATATATACAGTAACAGTTAAAACTTATAAAATATACTATACTGACGTATAATAAAATAGAATATATATATAAAACATAAACGTACAAACTACTTTGAATTATAAACTATGAGCAACAACAGACATGAGTATATATCAATAAATGTATACCCAGGTCATATAGTTTTTTTTTCACTATATATATATAATAACATAAATCTTATATAAATGAACAGGTATGCAAACTAATATACACAACAAAATATGTGACCTATGTGTACCCTGTAGATACCAGACATATGTTTAACAAATGTATAGCAGATCCAAGAAATATGCATACCAAATAAACATATGCAGACACACTATAATTAAATAAATGTATAACATATATATATATACAAACTATAAACAACATGTAGATTCAAAAGCTTATGTATACTCGCATGCATAAACTAACAACAGCATATACTAACAACAGGGTGTATATAGATATTCTTTTATAAAAAAATTGATGTCATAACAAAATCTATTAAAATAAAAGGGTAAATAAGCCTTTAACGTATATATATATACATATGCCTTTACATATAAAGATTGTTATAAAAGCTTGCTTAGGAGAAAAACCTACAAATCAGTTTGCGTGGAAGAACAGTAATATAAAATCCTATAGAAGCAAAAATTTCATCCTTCACGCCTAATCAGTTATAAAGTATAGAGATAACAAATTGCAACATTTAACAGCCTTCTGTGATACACACAAAACTCACCTACAAACAAAGAAAGATGACATCAAATTACTTCTCATATGAAAGTGTGAAGAGCAGGCTATAGGGTTAAGCAACATATGATTTCATTCGGTCAGAGGACGAAGCTGCACGTTTTGGTCAGAGGACGTATGGGTAGTCTTGCATTCGGTGAAGTGGTGGCTGGTGGTAGCTTTGGAGGCTATCAGTTGTGGTGATCGGCTGTGAAGGGAGGAAAGAGAGTGGGAGGCAGTGATGGAAATAAGCGAAAGTAAGCCATGGGGTTGGAGTGTTGCCTAGCTTCGAATGCTTGAAATTTCAGGGAAGAAGGTATAGAATTTTTTTGCCAAATGAATAATATATTTTCTTTAGAAATGAAGGAGTCAGATCTGAGAAAAAGGAACCAGCTTTATCAATTGTAACCGGGGAATGGTGACAGCCAGCTGTACATTGATTGAGAAGTTATTAAAGCAATTTATTTTATTTCTTGAGATCCACGTTCAAATATGAAAAGGGAAAGGAAAACTAACGGGCACAAATTTCGGTACGGTACGACAAACAGTCTTACCGTTTCCACCGCGTACCGGACCTCAAAATACAGAAATAAATATACCACAGAGATCAGCACGAAGAGACGATCAAAACGGTATACAGATATCGGTGGTATGATCACCCGATCAAAAGTCGATATCGGTACCGAAAATTCTGCTATTCTACCGAAAATAAGAAAAACAGAGCAATAGCAGTCAAAATTTTATGAAACGAAGGATGACGTCTCACTCCGAAGGTGACTTACAAATTTTCTATATAAAAATATTCAGGGTTGGAAAACATTTGATTATCATCAATATTAATTGATTTAAATTGAAATAGAATTACACCAGAAAATAAACTTTCAAATTATCTGATGAAAATTTACCAGTTGCTATGTTTAAGAAGACATATTCCAAATATAAAATTTTTATTTTCAAATTTTATTGTTTAAAATTTCACAATATTTCAATTAATTAAATAAATAAAAATCACTCAAAATTTTGGGTCCTTACAAAATATTTATAGTTAAAGCCTTGATTTTAAAGCGAATAAGGTTCAATAATGTTATAACATAAGTTGGGATTTGAAATGATATTTGCTGGTGAAACGACATATTTGAGTAAATATGATGATTATGAAATGAGAATTTAACCTAATTATGAATACAATTTCAAAAGTAATATGGTTGAATTGGATATAATATTTTGATATCAATTATGAAATAGTTTTAGAAATTTAAAAGAACCATCTAGTGTGAAATAAGTGTTTGATTGTTAAAGTGACTAGGATCGGATATTGTCATACTCTCTGCCAATACTGAAAACCACTTTAACAACTGTGTACGTGGTGGACATTCCAAAATGAAGTAGGATGGTTTGGTGTACGATTCTGTATGAGGTATTTACGTAACCCTGACTCTCGTGAGTCAACTTAGATGTGACTAAAACGAAGTTATACCGGGCCAAGTGAGGTCGCACCTCCGATCGGGCACATTTCTTCGATACCATACTATTACTTTGTGATTGATTTGGTGGCCACCCCTTGATTTTGATTATGGGAGTGTGTCCGAGGTGGGCGGTAGTAGCTACTATGCGTTACCACCAGTCCGGGAGTGCAATTGGTATATCTACCCTGGCATTGCCTCGAGTGCCGTGTTCACATGTCGTATCGCGCCTTCTACGAGTTTGTTTTGTAATATACCTATGGGGTGCCCTTTGGGTAAACCTCACGGTACTGTATAGACTATGGGAATATATGAAATGTGTTAAGGGGGATATGGGTAATGCCTTAACGCTATTTTAATACTTTACTTTGCTGTAGATGTTATTATAATAGCATATTGTACTACATAGTAGATAGTTTTTTCGATCCTTAAGAGATGGAAATCCCGAATATCTCTTAAGTTATTACACTCACGTTAGACACTGGATAGGAGATGTCAAACCCCGTAAACATCTCTGACGCCGTTACACTCATATTTATTTACTGTTGATTTAACTTACATAAGATCTTTTAGTTCTGAGTCGAGTGTTTTGTCTTTTCAATTCGCTCGGGTCAGTCTGAGCTTTTAAGTTTTTCGAAGACTGCTTTCTGGAGGATGAAGACGAAGATTTTGTATTATTGTTATTTATTATATTTATTCCACTGCATCATGTTGTTCCGCTGCATTTATTTATTATTTATTTTTGTTGTATGTAACTCTGATCTATATTGTAAAAGTATAATAAAAGATTATTTGTAAATAGCTTCATGAACTGTTTATTTGATTATTATATTTTTTCATTCCACTGCGAGATTCTGTATTTGTTTCCTTTCTTTCCTTGCTTTTTCTTATTTACCCCATAACAATTTGCCCTTTTAATGGTTTGAGTCTGACATGTGTGGTTTATCGTCGATTTTAACTGTCCAAAAGGGAGGTCGTTATAGTGACAATACCCAAGCACCTGAAGTTGGTCAAACAAATCATCTATATGAGGTAGAGGATATTTGTTACAAACTGTCTATTTGTTTAGCTCATGGTAATCAGCACAAAGCCTTAGAGAACCATCTGACTTTGCAACAAAGACTACAGCTACTCCCTAACATGAACAACTTGGTCTAATCAATCCTCTTCTCAACAAATCATCTATCTGATCCCTTAACTCCTCTGCTCACTCGGAGCCATCTTAAAAATACGTTAAATAACAGGTTCCCAGTCGGGAATTAAGTCAATACAAAAATCAATATCCTGACGTGGAGGTAGACTGTTAGCTGCTTCAAAAACATCAGGGAAATCCTTAACAACTACTATCAATCCCAACTCTGCCTGGGTTAAATCAAGGGCATATAAGAAACTTCTCATTCATTTGTTTCGTTCATCACATAAAATTATAGCAAATTTTCGAAATTTGGCTTCTAAAGATATCGTCTACCTTAACCAATCTAAGACAACCATACTTTGATAACCAATCCATACCATGAATAACATCAAACCCCTGAAAATCTAGGACAAACAGGTCATAAGAAAAATGGTCGGTAAGATAAGTAATCGTTATATCCTCACAAATCACGCACATATTAGTGGTACCTCTTATGGGGTTAGACACACAGATAGGGGTTTTTACAATCCTTGAGGAAAGTTCTAATCTATCAACCAATCTTTTAGAAATAAAACTGTGGGAAGCCTAAGTATCAAATAATACTCGTATTAGAATGTCATTAACATATATGGTACCTTCAAGAACTCCTTTCCGTTTCACATCCTCTAAGGATGATTATTCATCCTTGATAGCATGAACCCTAGCTTGTTCCCATTTCTTCATCAGTGGATAGTCCTTCACCATATGTTCCGGTTACTGACAGTTGTAGCAGAGTGTCTTGAACCATATGAGAGAAAGGTCCTGTCGGCTGCTTCTGAACCTTGGAATTCTTACAGAACCTTGCAATATGCCCTTTTGCTTAAAAATATTACAAATATATTACAAATATTACAAATATGAATCTTGTAATCTGTCTCCTTTAGCCCTTCCTCCTAGCTTTCCTCCTCACCGCTTCTTTCCTTGTTGATTGAACTTTCTCTTGTTGGGATTGTTGCTATAATTGCATGGTGCTGCGTTGGATTGTTCTTATCAAGGACTTCATAATGCAAAGCCATATCCATGAGGTCTACAAAAGATCCTTTTAGGTGTGCGATAATCTACTAATGAAATTCTTACCTCATCCGTATTACAAACATTTCATTCTTTTTAAGAGGAGTATCAATAAGTCCAGGCCCGAAGCATGACAACTCATTGAACTTAGTCCCATACTCAGTTACAGTCATTTCCCCTTGTTCAAGATCTAAAAAGCTTCTGTAAAGACATATCTTCCCTGCTGTAGGCATATACTGATCTTCAAATACATCTTTAAACTTTTCCTAAGGAAAGTCATCCTCTGGGAAATTGGCGGTAATTGAATCCCACTATGCTAAAGCTCCTTCTTGCAGTTGCCAAGATGCAAGAAAGTGCTTTTGCTCATCAGAAAAAACCAAGCCCCTTGAAGATCTTCTCAAAACAACATATCCAAGCGAACTTTGATAATAGATTTTGTGCCTTTGAACGGCTTTCCGTCCAAATCGATATAGTCTTTGCATAGCGATTCAAAGTTAACTTGGGGTTGCATATGCGCCACTTCTTCTACCACTCCTATCCTACCACTATTTGGAGCTCGACCATTGCTGGTCGTAGTACTGCCAGTTCCCCTTCCTTATCTTCCTCTTGTACTCACTTCTTACTACCTAAATATAGTAAGATAACTTTTAGAATACATAGACGAGATTAACTTAGGGATAAGGGTATTAAATCAAACATGTAAATATTGATCAAAATACCTCTAATATATATATATATATATGTATGTATATATGTATGTATGTATGCATGTAAGTATGTATGTATGTATGTATTCGAATAAAAATTAAAAGTACGTACTCTCATAGATTAACTCATTCTAGGGTATTACTAACCCAATCTCTAATGAGTTGATACTACCCAAGGCCTAGCCGTTCGCTCAACCTAAGCTCTGATACCATATGTAACGATCTACCTTTCTTACTCCCAAAGACAACACTTAATACATCCATGGTATTCGTGTGCTGATCATCTAGGTGTCCAAAAGGTTGTCCATCGGGGTAAAAGAAAATAAAAGACATGAAGAAAGAAAACATAGAATCTCACAACGCAAGGAAATCATATATAATAAAACTTAATATAACACATATAGTCGCTTCCAAAATGAAACATCAGAGTTACGATAGAACTAGCTTCAGCCATGGACAATTATAATTGCTCGCCCCTACAATGATGATACATGTTATACAAACACAATGATAATAAAATAGATAACTAGATAGCGTTGAAGCCTCCTACTCCATGCTCATCCAAAATGCATCCATAAGAACCTGGACAGCTTGGCTAATTAGAAATTAGAGTACCTAAGAGTTTAGGGAAAGAAAGAAAAACTCCGGGTTAGACATGGGTCTGGTATGAGTAAACTCAGATTTACTGAATTATTATACCTATAAAACCTTTCAAAAAGAATAGTATCTCATAAGACCACACCACACATAAACCCGAAAGGGTTTTTACCTTCAGATAACCAAAACATTTCAATTGGAAATCCAATGATAGTATGGTAATGTCTAAGGTTTAAAATAAACAAAGAACATAGTTGAAATACTTACATCCCACATTCCAACATATTTGGGCATAACTAAGTCTGTAAGGCACTTATTGGAAAATGGTTTCCATCCAATGACAAGGCTACTAGGGTATTGCCTATCATAGTATACCTCTAGATAAAATGTACCAAGGTCAACAAGAACATCTTGCACCCCTGGCAACAAAAGACCGGCCTACCCCTTGCCGGATAGTACCGAATATGGTCCTCCCTCGGTTATGATCAACAACCGCACTGGGCCTCGAAGCATACATCCAAAAAAAATATCGATCTAGATCAGGAATGACCATAGCTTAATTGGTGCAACCTATATAGCCCTGCCGCATCTCCCATGTGTTAGTCATTCCTAGGTTGTGATGCTTGAGGCTATGTTTTACCTCTATATACTAATCCCACTTGAAATGCTAACACTGCCCTCCAGGAAATAGTGCAATATTAGCATTCATCCATATAAGTTGTTCAAGATATGAACAAATCAAAGATACTACTTATACTACTTCCATTTTGGAGTCACCCTCAGGATTATAGCAAGTGGCCCTTGCACTTCAAAGAACTTCGTCTTTGATTTCATCTTCTTCGAGATGTTTCTAATTTGAATTATGTTGGTTAGAAGTTGTTTTTGGATAATTCATTGCTACCCGATCTCGATCTCTTCGAACCAACATTTGACAATTTTAGAAGTGTCAAGTCATCGATAGTCGACGAATCCACTATCTAAGGTGTGTATAGATTTGCATATACAAAATAAGACATACTATACTTATCCCTACCTTTTGATTTCAAACAGTACTATCCCTTGATTAACAATAAAGTCCGACAAGTTAGAAACTAACCTTGACTCGACATATATTTTTTCTTCTTGAGATAGTGACGAGTTTCCATACCTCTGAATTTGGTATCAAGTATACCATGAATTACCATCCATATACTTAATTAATCATGACACATTTATCTAAATTAACCCTATTATACTTATCATGTTTTCGACATTTCGACTTCTCTATCCGTCGCCTGAAATGAAAGTTGGTAACTTAGGGCACTGGTTGCTCCTGGTGTTGCCTTAGATAAAGCACTCTGATTCAAGATCTCACAGATAAAGGAAAGTCTACTCATTGGCTTATAGTGCTAAATACAAGATAACTTACTTTTCATAAACGTGTCAACATTTTAGCACTACTTATCATATTTGTTTTATGTTACTTAATGGAATAGACAAAGAAATACCTTGTTTAAAAAAAGTCTTTTAAAATAAATCGAAAAACCAACTGCATAAACTTTACAAAAAGATTTAAAAACAAAAGGAAAGTTTTCAAACCATTTCAAAGCACTTTAGAAAACAAAGTAGCAAACCATTAAAAAGAAAGCACAAGATTTCAATGTCACATAAAAACAAATCATTAAAGCAAGTCAACAAGCCACAACATCCACTTCATTACGTCATACATAGGAAGTAATAATGTAAAGTAAAATCAACATTTGCAAGGGATCTCGTTGGATCCCTTTATATATCTTTCAAAGTGTATTCATCGCGGCCTTTCCGCTACGCACCACTTCAACTCCTTTCCATATTCCCCTGCAAAATACAAGTCACATGTCTTCACTAATGAGCAAAAAAACATCTCTAAACCAAACATATATACTCTTGCTTACAATCAAACACATAAGCAAAGCAAAATAAATTGATTTTTCTCACCAACTAAACTTTAAATCCTTTTGATTTGGTGGCTAAAATGGAAACCTTGGTTGCCTTGAAGATGAAGAGGTTATTTGGTTTCTCTGTTTAGTTTATGAATGCCTTAAAATGAGATATGGACTTGGGTATTTATAGGTGAAGAGAAGGGTACTTTAGTAATCTCCTGTAGCCAAACCTGATTCGACCAAATTTTGGTCCAATGGCATCTATCTGCATGGCATAACCTTATTTGACCACATTTTAGTCCAATAGTAATCGTCTACATGACATAACCTGATTCGACCATATTTTGGTCCAACGGTAATCATCCGCATGGCATAACCTGATTCGATAACAATTTGGTCCAATCAGAGAATAGAAAAATTCAAATTTTATTCTTATAATTTAAATGAGAATCATCATGCTATTTTGTTTTATACTGTTGTTTTATTATGCAGTTCATTATACTATTATATATTATTAGGCAAAGTTAATAATTGTTTCTTGTTTTATTTGGAAAATCATTATACTATTTTGTTCTATTAACCAAGTTAATAAATCTCTCTTATTTTATTAAGAAAAGTTAATAATTCTCTCTTGTTTTATTAGGCAAAGTTAATAATTCTATCTTGTTTTATTATGGATAAAAAATTATAATCTTCTTATTATTAATTAAATTGGTATCCCAAACGGGCTTTGTAACGACCCGCTATTTTGGACCATTCAAATCGACAATAAATCCACACATGTCTGACTTGAATAATTCAAAATATCAGATTGTTAATTTAAATTTGGCAAAACTCAACATATGCAATAAATAAATCAATCACAGAATCACAGACACAGAGTAATACAATAATACGCAGCGGAATAGATAAAATAGTAGTTCATGAAGCTACTATATAAACATCAGAGTTAGAAATAAAATACAACAGAATATCTCAAATGCAGTGAAGTCTCTAGTACAACAGATGACTTCTCTGAACAAATCAACTAGAAGAGCTGAAAGCTGTGGCGATAGTTGGATCTCCAAAGGAAGCTCCAAACTCCAAGGGTGAGTCTCAAATGCCGTATCACTCGGTCTGACCCGAGCGTAAAGCAAAACACAAAACACTCGAGTCAGGATTAACATTCTTATATCAATAAATCCAACTCAAGCGAAATATCAATTGAAATACAAGTAACTTAAAGGATGTTTGGGATAACCATCCTCTAAGGATCTTCGGAACTATCTACAAGGTGGGAATATACACTATAACACCGTGGTCATTTCAATTTAATTTATACCTCAAAACCCAAATATCATTTCATTTCAAATATATCTATTTTTTTTCCGAAATAGTATATATATATATATTAAATGATTTAAAAAGTAAAGTATTTATAATTTCCTCAAGTTTCACAAATCGATTCAAATTGACCCAAATTATAAATTTCAATTTAATTCAATCTAAATTTTCCATTTTAGTTTAATTCAGTTTCTAAATAACAATTCAAATTATATTGATTTCAAATACAGATCTGAATCACAAAATAAACCATTTAAATTCCAATATATTTCAAAGCTTTATTATTCAACATTTCAAAGTTCAATTTAACAGTTTCATATAGATCTTGATTTAACTTTATTATTACTTAATCTGGGGATATTCACTTAATAAATTCAATATCATTTACTAGCCTTAAATTTCATTTTTACTAAATATTTCCCTAAATTTATTTAAATAAGAAATATTCTTTAAATTATTTAAATTAAACCCAAGTCAAAATCCTATCTTAAATCTAAATTTCCATAAGTTTCAAATTTGTTTAATTAAATAAAATTCTTTAATGAATACAATTTCACTAAATTCAAATTATTACCAAAATCTATTTTGAAATATAAATTTTATACTTAAACATATTATATGAATTAAATCCATCTTAATTAAATTAAATATTATAATTAAATATATATATATATATATCATTACCATTCATATATAATAATTTAAGAATCAATATTTATTTAACCCATATATTTCTTCCCAAATCCATAGAATTTATTTTCAAAATATTTATATATATGGACCAACGGTGTCTGTATATATATCTATCATATGGTTAAGTGATACGAATATTTATCATTTCAATCCGTAATTTAAATATATACGGGTAGATATCATTTCAACCCGTAATCCCAATTTCAATTCAAATGAAAATCGCTTGGGTTTATCATTTCAACCCATAACGATTTTCTCCTATTCTAAAGTCCGTTCGGGTATGTATCATTTCAACCCATAGTGAATTCTATACTAACAGGGAACTTGCAGAGTGATATCAAATAATATAAAATACAACAACAAACATATATCATCAATAACAATATAATATAAACAATAGGATATGGTGTCATATCCCACAGGTGAACAGTTACAGATAATAGCATATATAACAATTTAAATAATTAACAGTTCAATTTAGCAGTATATTTCAATTGTCGTTTCAATTGAAATCAAATTTAATAAATATAAGAACGTTAAATCATGAGTGATTACTCACCTTTTGAGGCTAGAGAAATTTGACAATGAAATGAGTTACGAATCCAAGCACGAACTTCAAAGCTAAGCCATATTGGCAAGAATTTTAACGATCAAAGCTGATAAAGAAGAATTGACGAAATCAAATCAGAGTTGGGTCGAGGAAGATAAATAGGATTAGTGAGCTGTATATAGTTGTATATATAACTATATATAAATAGAACTGTATTCTAAATTTAAACATATATTAAATTATATATATTTTCAAAAATCATTGGTTTAAACAAAACATATCTATATGTAGTATAGTTTGAAATAATGTATATGTTTAAACCCATATACAAACCAATATCCAAACACCATCTAAAATTTAAATCTTTATAAAAGTAACCTTTATAAATAAAATATTAAAATCAATTTTAAAACATATAACATAAAGTCCATATATTATATATCAATACCAAATCTAACTCCGGTATATGTAAACTAATATAAACCCATGTAAACTTTATAAAAATCTATATGTTATTAAAATAGATTATATATAAAATAAACCAATATATAATACTAACAGTAATATATGTTAGTTAAAGTCAGTACATAAATATACTCAACACCTTCTATACTTTACAATACTTTAAACATGCTAGCACTGCAACTATACAAAATATACATAGTACTGTAAAACAATTATATACAATAAAACAAAATAAAATAAAAACACACACACCTTATACAAAACGCATATAGAAACACTACATATATATATATATATATATATATATATATATATGCGAACAAGATATAGAACAAGAGAAGAATCAAGGAAGAGGACAACAAAACTCACCGCGGCAAGGTAGTGGTTCGCCGAACAACGTCAGCATGGAAAGAGGAGGAGATGGAGGGCGGAGATGATCAAATGGAGGTACGGAAATTGAGGCGGAGAGGCTAAGGGTGCAAGCCAGAGGCGGAGGAGTGTGTTTGTTTCTCTCTCCTTTTTTTTGTTGTTGCTGGGTTTCAAAAAGAGAAGGGAGCAATATATGTTGAGGGAGTAAAATGTGAGCAGGTGAGTAAAAGAAGGATGCAAGTATGAGGTGGAAAGTGAAAGCAAAGTGAAGTTGCAAAAGTGGAAATTGATTTATAAACGCAATTGAAATATGAGCCTTTGCCCAATCAATGTAAAAAAAACGTACACAAATAAATGAATATGGGACAAATGAAGATGAAGGGGGAAAGAAATAAACTATTTATGGGCGTTGAATTTATAAAAGGGACCATGATGTGTACAATAATTGAAACGAAAACGTACACAAATAAATGAATATGAGACAAATGAAGATGAAGAGGGAAAGAAATAAACTATTTATGGGCGATGAATTTATAAAAGGAACCATGATGTGTACAATAATTGAAATGAAAATATACACAAATAAATGAATATGGTACAAATGAAGATGAAGGGGGAAAGAAATAAACTATTTATGGGTGATGAATTTATAAAAGGAACCATGATGTGTACAATAATTGAAATGAAAATATACACAAATAAATGAATATGGTACAAATGAATATGAAGGGGGAAAGAAATAAACTATTTATGGGTGATGAATTTATAAAAGGAACCATGATGTGTACAATAATTGAAATGAAAACGTACACAAATAAATGAAAACCAGTGAAGTTAAAAAGGCAATAATAGTGTAAATGTGAATCGTTGCCACATAAACAAATAAAACGTATACAAATCTTTTACCGGTTATGTGATGGCAACGGTCACCCTTAATTGAGCTGAATAATAAAAGCCAATGCTTTGAACGTATGCCATAAATTAAGTAACAGACACTGATTTCTAAATTTATTAGTAGCTAGGAATAGCAACGTTTGAACGTGAATTGGAAAGCAATTAATACTGTGGTCTAGCCTGTACGTTTCAAATTTTGAAAACGAAGAAAATAGAAATGGAACAGGTTGCAAAAGGAAAGCCACACATATAAATGGAATAAAACGTTAACAATGAAACGTGCCACATTCAATGGAAAGAAACTGAAATGATAACGTCAAGCATGGGAATTAAGGACAATAAAGTAGAAAGTATGAGAAACGTAAAAGTGAACAAACGAATGCATGCAAGCTACAGATATATATATATATATGATGTAAAATATTATGTTTCTACCAGAGAGAAGAGAAAATGTTTGAAATGGAATAAATAGGGAAGGAACAAACCCGAAATGAAATAGCAACGGATAGAAAATTAAAGTGCTACAGCATGAATACAGGGAGTAATAAAGGTATGGTATTGATTGGATTGTAACTGATGTAAAACTTGAATGGACAGGGAAGAAATAAAATTTATGGTAACAGTCGATTTCCTTGATTTCATGCAAATTTATTTTCAACAATTCTTAACTGATTTGAATTTAATAGAATTACATAATAAATAAACTTTCATATAATTAATTGAAAGTTTACCATTTGCTATATTTAATTATATGTAATCCAAATAAAAAAAATTTCAAAATTTTATTATTAATAATTTCTCAAAAATCCAATTCAATACGTTATAAACCAATTAAAAATTGCTAAACTTTTATGGGTCGTTACAGGCTTATAACTCGAACCGTCTTTAAATTAGCATTTTACATCTACTTTTAAAATCCATTCAAGATGTTTTATCAAAATATTATTTTTGGTTATAAAGTCCATTATAAAAATATATTAGAGACTTATATTTAAAGTGACTAAATTATGGGTCGTTACAAACTAAATCTAGTTTTTATTTTAAAACCCATTTTTGAAATCATACTATATATATTTCTATATATAAAATAACTTCAACAATTTATCCACTAATACTTGCTCTGGGTTCGTTTAGATTTGAACTCATTTTGATCGCACGATGATAAAGAGAATAATTTACTAAGTACACTACAATGTTCGCCTAAGCAAACATTCAATCGTCACTTAGAAGATTATTCAAATTGCGACAAAACTAATCGAGATGTTTTCCCCCGAATTATCCAAAGAAAAGATATCTTCATTATAAATTCTCTACGAAATATTTATTCTCATACATACTTCCTAGTAACATTACCATTAATTCCCTCAAAAGCGCTAATGTAATCCTTTCAAGCAATACGGAGATTTAAATTCTCAAAAATTCTTCTTACTTATATAACACCGTTTACAAATCATAAAAATCATTTTATAAACCAAGTTTATTTAAAATTTCCATTATAAAAATCATCTCATATTGTAATAATTCTTCCTCATTATAATAAAATTTTCACAAATATTTATTCTCTAAATGTCTTTTCTTACCATTTGGATTATATTAAACAACTTTATTAAAAGATGACTTTTCACTTAACATTTTTGCCAAACACCTTATAGTCAATTTGTGAAACTCAATTCACAAGGGTTCGTTTTAATGTATTCACAATTATTAAAACAATGAACGCCCATAAACTGGCCGAGCATAAATTAATAACCAACAAACGATAGTCAATGCTCCTAACTACTCGAGCATGACAATTCAAACAATAATGATAACAAATATATAGTACCATTTTCAAACAAAAAAACACAACATAGATAACTATATAAATTTTAAAATTATTCCTTTATATATATAAAAAATATATAACCCTAAGTAAAATATTTTGTTTACCAAATTTTCAAAAAAAATCAATATCGTGACCGTTTCCCTTATTTGAGTGTTTAGAAATCCCTATCGACACCGTGGTGTCCCAAGTCTTGACCAAAATTCATAAACAACTCAATAGAACAATTAACACAATACGTTATTATAGCAATAACAAATACACTCTCATATACATAATACTCTCAACTCATTCTAGGGTGTCACTTACCCTTTCTCTAATTAGTTTACTCTACCAAAGTCGAGGTTCTTGCTTAACCTTTAGCTCTGATACCAAACGTGATGACCCGCCTTTTCGACCATCGATAGTCGGCACTCAATACGTCCACGTTATTCTAATTTCAAGCATTTAAGTGTTGGAAATGCAGATTGATAGGACAAAAAGAAAAAGAATAATAAAAAGAATAGGAGAAACATAATCTCACAGCGGAAACGACAACATATAATATAACAAAGACATTAAAAGTTGTCACTCTAAAATACATGATATATCAAAGTTAAAAAAACAAACAACATCAGCATAGATGGTTATAACTTCCTGACCATACAATTGCTAATGGTTATATATTAGAATACAGTGAAAAATAAAATAGTATGGGGGATGAACATCTAGCTCTACTACATGAGCTCCATGTGCCACCAATGACAACCTGAAAAAATAATCGGTCTGACCCGAGCATAATAATAAAATAACACCCAAATCACTCTAGAAAACCAATATCAGAAAACTCAAGTGATAAGATGAACACATAATAATTCTGTAAGACCACGCTGGTAAACATGAAACTTGTTTTACCTCACGAGAACAACTTCCACAAATTAATGAATGGAAAAAAATTAGAACAAGACCCAAACTTGAAAGAATGGTATAAACAAGATCAAAATCCAAATTTAAAGAATGGACAAAAATAATTAAACATTGAGAAGAGCTCCAGTCACTTCTTAAGGCAATTAATAAAATAATTCAAAGATTTGGATCAACAATAAGGAAAAGGAAGTTTTCCAACAATAACTAGGAGGGTGTACCCCTCTCATCGAAATACCTCTATAAATATACTTGAGAACAATGATGGTTCTCGAACATGTCCAAGCTAGCTTCCACCAACCTTACCGAGAATCCGAGTATTTCACATCTCCGCACGCATACCATAGAATATAATCTAGTGTAGATGTGAAGATACCCTAATGGGACCAACCCATATAAGTTAGTTTTCACTCACTCTTTGGTTTTAGTCATTTCCAACAAAGAATAGCAACGCTTAAATGAGCAACAAATCATCTTAAATGATGATACACATAGTAGAAAGCTGAATCGATAATCGATAAATCAACTATCAGAAATAATCAAAATGATCATATATGGAAATTAAATCTCATGCCCTTACCACTATTCGTCGACTTCAAACTTGTACTATCCCTCGGTTGAAAATGAGGTCGGGCAAGTTAAGGTAGTATTACCTTTAGGCATTGCCTTTATAATAATTTTAACATTCGAGATAGAAACGAGTTTCCATACCTCGACATTTAATGCTAAGAGTATGACTAGATCCTTTCCATATAAGCGATATCGTTTACGAAAATTAAATTTCTTATCCTTTTCGTAACCGAATCAAACTTTTAAAAATCGAACTTGTGCTTGAATTTCACATCACAAATATTTGTTAAACACTTTTAAAACACTCTTTAAATTATTCTTCTTAAAGAACAAATTATATTTTTAAGCATATTAAAAAGAAGGGTCAAAAAAATGTCATTAAAACATTGTTTACCATAAACTCAGAACAATTTACACTTAGCTTTATTTTTTAAAAACATAAGATTTTCTCATTTATAAGCTATCATTTATGAATTTCAAACAACATTTATTACCCCAAAAGCTAATAAATCAAATAAAATACTTTTATAAATTTAAAACAATGTTAATCATCCTAAACAATAATTGATATAATTCTTTAATAATTTTAAAACCACATTAATTATCCCAAGATATAATTAATCAAACGTATAATTACTTTAATAAAAATCAATTAATTGACTTTGAACATCTTTATTAAATTAGTTAATTAATCTTTAAAATGCTTTTATTAAATCAGGTAATTAACTTAAACATCATTAGTAAATTTATTAATTAACTTTATTATTGTTAAATAATAATTAAGAATATATTTCAACATCTAATTCTTTTCAAATACTTATACAATCCTTACAAACCCATTTGAATAGAATTTACAAAATATTTAAGGTAAATAACCTTTATAAATTTAAATAACATTAATTATCCCAAAAGATCTTAAATCCAATTTATATTCTTTTATAAATTCAAAATGATATTAATTATCTTGAAAGATAATTAATCAAATTTTATAATCTCTTTATAAATTCAATACAATGTTAATTATTCCGATAGATAATTAATTAAATTTATACTCCTTTTATAAATTTTAATTAAAACAAATCCTTTCTTTACAAATTCTCAAAATACTTGAAAATATAGTTTAAACATTTCTCCAAAGTGCCAAAACACGACTAAACATTTATTTTGTAAAAGCGCAAGCTCAAGTTCAACACACCATAAGGGTTTAAGGAGATGATATTTCATAAGTGACGGTATAACGATAATCGCTGTAACGACACACACAATCAAACAATATATCACAAATATTCCAACCAAAGATCAATATAAGCAACATAAGAATATCAGTAAATAAATTATGGTAAGAAACCACTTAGGAACTCTATACAAAAGTTCCCCCATAAACCACACATATGAATGTGTATTTTGAAGTGTTTCATAGCGACCTATTCGCTACGTACACTTCGATTTCCTCCTTTTTTTGTTACCTGCAACAAATGGTTATGTATGTCATCTTCTTTTCAAGCGGGAATTTCAATTCAAACAAACAATTAAATAAAAATATAAACTATCATCCAAGCATTCAGCAATAATCTATAGCAACATAGATATCATATAATTTATTTATTCAGGTTTGGTCTTCGATTTTAGCTCTAAATTCTACTAGCTATATTCAATGAATTCACTTCCATCACATAGATAACATTGATACGAGTCCAATGCAAAAGATCACGTCTGAATCTAACCTCGTATGAAATGGTGATTAAGTTTATCAGATATCAGATTAAATAACTAAACAATTAAGTAATTAATCACCATTTTCAACTTAATTACCCTATCATATTTAAACCCTTCTTCCCAAAATTCAAATTCCACCCATGTCGGTTGCCCAACCCACTATTGCTACCACTTCTCACCACCATATCTTGAGCTACAGTCGACTATATAGCACAAAGACCATCGCCATACATCACGTGGAGTGGTGGCGAACATGCCTGCACCTATCCTTTCTCCTCTACATGCCTCATTTCGATCGCAACATCCACCTCTCCCTCTTTGCCATATGATGTATGATTAACAAAAGAGGAATGGAGTCCAAAACGTTGATGCTAGCAAGAGCATGATGCAGGGATAAACCCATCAATAATCACTACAACGTCTAACTCCAGCTACAAAGCTTGAAATCTAAAACCCTAGTTTTCCTCTTAAAATGTCGATCACCACGAACCCTCACTGCACCTTCCCATCTTACACTAACTCGAAGATCTCACCCCCACGAACACGTCAGACCCAAAATTGTATTTTTTTCATCAAGTGGGTGATTTGATTTTTAATTTTGAATGGAGGAGAACATTGTTTTGTTTACTGTGAACAAAATAGAGAAAGGGAAAGTGAAATGAATGAGAAGGGAAATGAATTTTGTGAAGTATTCAATTTAATTCATTATTATAAAAAAAATCACCTATTTTGCTTCAATCAGATGTAACCCAAGTTTCTCAAGTTAACCAAAATTTTAAGCAACACATCACACTACTGTCAAATTTTGAATTTGATTTGATTTATAGAAGGTTTTAAAAAGAATGTTTTGCGGTATTTCGCTGGACAATGCGCCATTTGCATGCGAACCGCGAACGATAGAAAGAAAAATACGATCGTATATAACAATGCAACATGGCCACAAATCAATAATAAGATACACTGGTTATTTCGTTCAGTGAAATTTCAAAAATGCTATCGATTGTCGTAAAATACATCAAATGAAAATTTAAATATTTTCCAAATTAAAAATTATGAAAAAATCAAGTAAATTAAATTAAAAGTACATCATTAAATATCAAGTTGTTTTATTAACAAAAGATTTTCTAGATATTTATTTGAACCATTTATTACCATAAATATATTTACAAAATGAGTTTTACCATTATTATATATTACATAAAAAGATTTAAATAAGGCTATTAAATCCATATAATGAATATTTAGTGTGCAATTCAAATATTTTAATAATCACTATATTTGAATTCAATTTATTAAACTTTAAAACCAATTATTTAAAATTTTATAATTAATTAAATATTCAAAATCAAAATAATAAAATTACAAGATGTTGCACAGAGTACGGAAGATCCTTATATCTTTTATTATGTATTGATATGCAACCTATCTTATTTTTGGTATATTGATGATGTTACTTTTATTATTGAATGATATATATTTTGGATATAGTTGTAAGATAATTTAATGATAGCTCATTATTGGTGATTTCTTGGTTTTGATGAGAATATCTAGACTTGAATGTTTCACCCGTTTGTAGTTGATTCTGTGATTTATTAGTTTGATTTACTTTCATATGGATGATGATGTATGTGTGTGTATATACATATAATTTGTGATATTTGGATTTTATATATATATTTGAGGTTGTCTTTGATGTTGTAATTGAATACTTTACATATTTTATCACGTAATAAATTACAGGATGGATGTTTTATATTATTCTCTTACACTTTACATATATTTAATTATATATATAAACCCTCATTATAGACATAGTCTGACCTATGTGTTATTTATAATACTTAGGTTAGTGTGAGATTTTATAAGTCCAGGGACGATGTGATGATCATGTGTTATCTGGACATAGAGGAGACTAGGATATAACTTTATAGTGCATCGTTAATGTGTTAGATAATTTCATGTATGTATATCCTTAAGATGTATTTTGGACCTACACTGTATATTGTATATTATATTTTATCGCTGCGATTCTGACTCTTTGTTCTCTGTTTATGTACTATATATTTTGTATTGTTCTATACTGGAGGCACACTTGTTTATTGCTTTTTGCTGATGCTATGTACGTATAGGTGAGTTATTCATTTGATTTTTAAATACATACTAGTGTTAGCCTAAGGTAATATTCATGTGTGTACCCCATATAGCATCATTCTTTGTATTATCCAACGGTATTAATCTGCAGTACTTTTGTATAGTATGGGTATAGAGGTGAGGCGTTATACTTTGTTTGCTAGTGAGTTTTAGAAAATTTTGAAGGGTGCATTGGATACAGTATTGAGCATGAGTACGACTTATCACCCACAGACTGATGGCCAAACAGAAATGGTGAACCGTATGCTCGAAGATTTGCTAAGGAGTGTGTTTTAGATTTTGGAGGATCTTAGGAGGATCATTTGCATCTTGTAGAGTTTGCCTACAATAACATTTACCAGTCGAGCATCAAGATGCCTTATTTAAGGCACTGTAGATTGACCCTGTTAGTCACTTATTTGATGGTTGGACATAAGGGATAGGCTCGTATTGGACTCGATTTCATAAGGGAGGCTACTAAAAAGGTAGAATTAATTTGTGCTAGAATGAATATAGCACAATCAAGCCGGAAGTGTTATGCCAATAAGAGGAGAAAAGAGCTTGTGTTCATGATATGAGATTGTGTCCGTGAAGGTTTCTCCGATGTGAGGAGTTATGTGCTTTAGGAAGGCAGGGAAATTGGCACTTAGAAATATAGGACCGTCCCTGGTGACTTAGAGAGTTGTTAAGCTCGCTTATCTTGTCGAGTTATCAAGTTAGTTTAGTAGGTATGCATAATGTCTTTCACATCTCACACTTAGGGAAATGTGTGCACGACCCAAATACGGTAGTAAAGTCAAGGGCAGTTGATGGCTTATTTGTAGAGTTAGATTTGACTTATTTTTAGATGACCAAAGGGAATAATAGGTCGTGATACAAAAGAGTTAAGGAACAAAGCTATCAAACTTATTCACGTCCAGTGGAGTGATGATGGCGATGATTGTACTTGAGGGGAGGGAGTAGAAGGTTAGATTAAATATCTTTGTCCAGATTTGTTTAGACATGTATGATTGGACATGTATATTTTTGTTGTTTAGATTAGTAATGACACTAATATGACTTCATGTTATGATATAATTGTGTATCAGTAGTGAAACTAATACATTATGATTATTAATTGATGATTTACATTAGTAGGAAACTAGTGTAGTTATCATACCGTGCGTACATTATTTAGATGATGGCGTTCTTTATCATGCCTTGTCTGAATTTCAAGTATGAAGTTCATATAAGGATGGGAGACTGTAACACTCCATATTTTGGAGTACCACAATATTAAGAAATTAATCAAATAATAAATTAATTAGATTAATTCATAAAGATAAAATAAAGACAAGTTATTGAAAATGGAATACATTTAAGACGAAGAGTTAGGAAAATTAACAAGAATACGTTAGAATGGGGTCTTAGTCCAAAGCCCAAATTACTAAACCCCTAACCTTCCCACCTTTCATTCATTCCATCATTCACTCAAAAACATAAAATAAAACCAACCAAAGTGAGACATGCCACATTTTTAAAGAAATAGAAGAAGAAAATTTAAAGGAAATAAAGGAGCTCCATTCATAAGAAGAAGCAAAGCTCTAAATCAAGCATAATAAAACAAAAGATCAGTAATTCTTTCTAAAATCTTCCAAACTCATATGGATTTGGATTGTATGTATTTGTGCTGTTTTAAATGTTAATGAACAAGTTTTGGAAGACTAGAAAATGTTTATTCATGTTTGGAAATTTAAAGATGATGATTTTAAAAGTATTCAAGGAAAAATTTGAACCAAACCTTCCCCAAATCACTTGAAATTTTTATACGATGTGTAGAATAATAATGTGGAGGTAGATTTTTAGTTTAATAATTTTCTGAAGTTATTTGGAATTTGTGTGGGTTTTATAGTTAAGAAAATGCCTAATGTCATAAATTAATTATTTAAAATATTAAAAATAATTACTTTGGCTTGAAAATTGTATATGAGGCAAAATATGATTATTAGGATTTTTAATGAATTTTTGGGATATTTCCCATGCATTTTCGAATTTCTAAGAATTTTTTGGCAAAGGGAATAGCTAATTACAAAAGGGTAATTAATTAATTAAGAAGGTAGTTAATAAATTATGAAAAGAAAACTACATAAAGCCCTGGCAAACCAATAATAATTCAATGTGTAACTAGGTCAAGTAAAAAGTAATTCCTTTGAATGGAAATAATTTAGTTTTCAAGTTAATTACCAAATTTCCATATCAACTTACTATAGCTCAATCACAACTTGTGATAGCTCAATACTAACTTGCTATAGCTCAATCTCAACTTGCTATAGCTCAATATCAACTTGTGATACCTTAATATCTACTTGCTACAGCTCAAACTCAACTTGCTATAGCTTAATATCAAATGGAGGTAGCTGATGTCAACTGGAGATAGCTGATATTAACTTGCAATTGATATCAATTGGAGATATCAACATGCGATAGCTTGACATCAACTTATGATAGCTGATATCAATTGGAGATACCAACTTGCGATGACTTGAATCAACTTGTGATAGCTGATATTAATTAGAGACACCAATTTGCGATAGCTTAGTGTCAACTTGCGATAGCTCAATCTTAACTTGTGATAACTTAATCTCAACTTGCTATAGCTCAATCTCAACTTGTTAATGTCAACTAGAGATAGCTGATATCAATTAGAGGTGTCAACTTTCGATGGCTTAATCTCAATTTGCTATAGCTCAATCTCAAATTGCTATAGATCAATATCAACTTGCTACAACTTAATTTCAACTGGAGATAGCTAATATAAACTAGAGATATAAACTGGAGAGAGCTTAATATCAACTGGAGATATCTTAATGTAATTAAATTATCTAGCCGCTCTTTTTACTTAATGTTGTGAAAAACAGTTGTCGCTTGAATAATTCTGGCAATGACTGTAGGATCAACGACATTCATTTTCGGGTCTTGACCTAGAGGTTGTTATAGACACAGGACACATACACCGCATTGGACTCAACATTGCCTTAGTCGATGTAAAAAACCTAATGGGCCAACACACATTGATAGTTGTTGGAAACTATACACTGACTACACACGGGGAATGGATAACAATTCATTCCGGTATGTGCAGAAATTTAAATTACCTGACTATGTTCATCTTCCAAGTTTTCAGTCCATAATAGACCCAATTGACTCTCTTTGCGGTCTCCATCGCGGCAGTAGATGCTTCTACTTCCACTCCACTAGTGGTGGCTTACAACTCGACACTAGCTTCTACTCCGGTCACCATTGAATCCCATAAACCTCATCGCCGCCACGGGCCTCCAAAAGATGTTGTTATGCTAATAATCAACAAGGATCCCCCCAGCGAGGTTTCCCTTAATGTTAACTTAGACGAAATCGTTGTTCTTGACAATCCATAGGACTCCTCAGCTTCTCTGCCAACTTCTGTTTAACTCCAGCGGATATGCATATGACTTGGGGTCTCGATGGATGAAGTAAGGCTCTCGTTGCCACATCACTATGCAAATTATCCTTCCATAGGTTACACCGGATGAAACAAATACAGGTGCTTGTCTGGGGCGGTATCTCTGATCAACCCACTCCTCGGGCATATTCTCCAATCAATGAAGCTCTACCCCTCTCCGCTATATAGCAACACATAGGTAGTGCTTCTCAGCTTGTACATAATCTTCTCTAAACGTATCGAGAAGGAGCCATACTTTGCGGAGATTCACTACTTATGCACCTTCAAGTGGCGCTCCTCTATTCCTTCCCTCATTTTCTTTGAGGCCTTTAGAGATTGTAGAGTAGTCATCGACCTTTATAGCAAGAGGAGCTACTTCAAGGATGAATACTCCTTCGTCCAATTCACAATTGGCTTTACTTAGAAGTAGTTGTCTGGATGTAAGTCCTACACCGTCCGATTCAATTACCGCCATATTTGAATTTACTCCACTCAAATAACTAACTCTACTCTTTTATACTGTTGTAATCCCTCCAAGAGTCAAAGATAATGGCCTCAGGCATATGGTTATGCAACTACAAGCCATCCCTGTGGACAAGCATAGAATGAAATATTTATTGAATAACCTCTGTCTTTGCCAATATCCGCTCCTCTATAATGAACACAAAGTGCACTTTGAACTTACTCCTCTCGATGCTTCATAGGCTGCTCCTCAAACTGAGATTCCTCCACTAACCTTAACCATTGTGAAACCGTAGATGAATAGAAAGGATAATTCATTGCTCTTACTTCAAATGAAGGGAAGGACAAAGAAGAGTATAGGGAGAAAGCAAAAGAAGAAAAAAAAGATGAAAAGAAGAAGAATACGAGTCAACTAGGGTAAATAACGTGCAAGAAGGCACTTCCACATCCATTTCCCCAGTTCAAACGCTTAAGAATGGGGCTTCCATAGTTAATCCTATTCCAAGCCAAAGTCAAACTGGGGAATCAACTTTGGCCCTAATCAATAAAGAAGTATTCAGTCGGCTCTTTGGCATTGAACCTATTGACCTTCAAAAGCTAGACTTTAACAATCCAGACATTTTGTAGCAATAATGAATGAGATGGACGATGTCACTACTTTCCCTCATGCAGACGTAGCCGCTTCCTCATCCCCAAACCGAGCATGATATGTATGATAGAAAGGGTTGCACCACACCAACACCACTTAGGATCACATCCACATGCACCTTGCATTTTCGATCATCCAATTCTAGTAATAACTCTGATTATTTTAATTTCAAGTGTAATGGGAAAACACAATTATTGTAAGAATCTTGGGCAGAACACCCAGAATGTCCCTATCAACAAATCTGGCACACATCACCGGCACCACTCTTCAAATGAGTCTTGTCGTGAAATAGGAGAGAAGATGACTAGAGAGGAGAGAAAAGAGAGAAGAATTATATGAGTGCTGAGTCCATGAGAGAGATGACTCCTAGAGCACCAGTAATCTCCAAAAGGCTTTAACTCCCGCCACTCTAAGTGCCAGTCTCATTCCGACCATTCAAAGGACTCTCATTCTTACTCGGGTCAATCTCCTTCATGGTGAACTCATAGGATTTCTACTACCACTCATGCTCCGATAGTGAGTTCCGTTCCTCCTACTTCCATAATGCGTATTCCAACCTCTAAGAACAAGTTGACTCCAGTTCCCACTAATGGTCCTCTATATTAGCAAAGCATGTCTCTCGCCTATACAACCACTTCTTCTTTTGGGTATATCTAAAGGCCAGGAAAAGAGACCACAATCTCTATCACCAATGCTCCTACTTCTCACTCCTCGGTATCAACTCCATTATCCTTCCAACTGCAGCACTCGGGCTTATATCTCATTAGAGCTTGCTTCAAATACAATCTTGATGAATCCCACTGAAGATGTTCAAAATGGGAAATTATATACAAGACCTTGTTAGAGAGATACAATAATTGAGGAAGTTGACCAAAATTTGACTAACATCAACAAAAAGAATCGCCTTCTCCTTAAAGAGTCAAAGCCAAATTCTGAATTAGATAAAAGTGTCATAGGCATTCTCAGTAATGAAGTTAATACTTGTAAAAAAGATATAAATGCCAAGGTCGAAGCCTTCAGCAATGAAAGAGAGCAGCAAGGGCTGAAGTTTAGACGCTTAAGATAGCATCGACGAATTGAATGGACAGGTCGAGCAACCACATGTTCAAATGGCTAGCTAGGCAAGGAAATTTAATAACTCAAAGCCAATATTTATGCCACCATGCTCCAACTTGTCACAGCTAACTTTGAGATTGCTCGGTTCAAACTAGAAATGGACAGATCATAGGCTGAGGTAAAAGAAGTCACAATACTCAAGGCTAAGAACTAAGAGTTACAACTGTAAATGATGACTTGAAGAATAATTTGCTCAAGTTGCCAAAGAGAAGGAAGCCAAGGAGGACTAAGTGAACCAAACCATCTTCCGCTTCTATGTCAATGTTTTCAAACCAACGAAAATGAATCGCTTTCATTCAATTAAGCCAGGACTCTAGATGACTAGTTTAATGACGAAGGCTTGATAGCTCTCGGGGAAGGCAGAGAGAAATGACTAGCCGAAAAGGCTTTGTAGACACTCGCCGAGGTCCCTATTAAATTCCATGCGAAGGAGTCAGCTGAGAATTCTCTTACTCCAACCAAAAAAAAGTCCTTGGTGCAAATTCCTCCAACCATGGCGGCCAGCTCCCACTACTCCTATGTCTACATCCTAAACCTCTAAAGATGCCAACTCAGCCGATGAATGTAATCTAGCTTTCATATCGCTCCTGCGCTATCTCCTATAACTGACGAGCGACAGATCACTCTATGACTCACACCTTTGGAGCAGAGCTTTCTTTAGCTACATCAGATGCTAAGGAAACATTCAAACTAGTCTAGGTCCAGCTCGAGAGGTGAGTCGTCCCTCCTCCTTCATCTATGGAATCCATTTTCGAGCTTCCTGCTTCCTCCATACCAATGATTATTCTACTTACCCCTAGAGCTTCTCAGTCCTCAAAGCACAAACTAATCATTTCTGCTGATAATCCATCTGGCAATGAAAAGGAGATGACCCTACTAGGAGACAATACAACTATAACAAGCCTAAAAGAAGTGAAGCGTCAAGCCTCATTTCTTTTTTGTAGATAGGATGACAAGTTATACAGATCTAACCCTCGAACTCATGTGAATAAAAAAGAAGCAATGAATGATTCTTTTTGTGAAATATGTCTTATTTACTTTCTCATAATTTTTTTCCACACATATGTATTGTTCTTGCATATGTATGAATATATGTATACTTGTAATGATTTTCTTATATATCATACCTCCTTGTGTCCGTAATCAATGCAATGCATTTATTTATTGTAGCTTTATACATACACACACATATATATATATATATATATATATATATATATATA
This sequence comes from Allium fistulosum, assembly GCA_030737815.1. Taxonomy (NCBI): domain Eukaryota; kingdom Viridiplantae; phylum Streptophyta; class Magnoliopsida; order Asparagales; family Amaryllidaceae; genus Allium; species Allium fistulosum. The sequence continues at coordinate 853,992,164 of CM060905.1, forward strand.
TATATATAAATAAGCTTCCATAATTGCATGGAGTTTTCCTTTTACTTAATCTTATTTATTAGTAGTTGAGTTTGTCCTATTCAATAGTAAATAAAACCATATTATGCTGCTTCCATCGAAGTTACGCAGCTTTCCTCTTGTGTTCACATAAGCACTAATGCAATCCCTGTAACGTAGATGCAAGAGTTCAATTATACGCCAACACTTATCTCCGAGCATCGATGTCTATGATGCCTATGTCTGGGCATCCATCTTTGACATCGCATATCTCCGAGCACTAGTCAAAGATAAGATGTATAGGGGCGAATAATCTAATTTTCCCCAGTAGATTATAATCCAAAGTATTAAACATGCTTTAAAGGAGCCTGTCGATACCTTTCTCCGTGTACCTAGACATCTGGTTTGCAAAACTCATGATGTTTACTTGTGCCACTGATCCTGTAACACGAAGTCGACCTTAATGGATATGGTTCCATTGATTCAAAAAGCTAACTTTATTATAATAATCTAACAGTGTATCCCGTTTTATTACTTCCAATCAAATCCACAAGAACGTCCAAAAGAAAATAAATCCTAAAAACACAAGAAATCAAGTCAAATAGCAGAGCAAATGCTCACTATTCCATGCCCATAGAATTGGGTTTTTAATAGTTATCAATAACTTGAAAGTGTTGTCTCCAAGCTTCTACTTTATCACTTATGGTCCTTCCCAATTCAGACAAAGAGCCCCATCTCAAAATAAGGTTGCCAATCTCAATAGTATGGCTCCAAACCTTGACGTTGAACATCCTCGCTACACTTTACTAGTGTGCAGCAGTGTTGTAAAAATCCTTCTAGGACTCTGACTTGGCCCTACCTAGGTGCTAGGTAAGGCTTACTGTTTAGCAATTTTCCTAGTCCCTCCTAGTTAAGGTTTATACCTCATGTAAGAATCTAAACATGTATTTAGGCACCAGTTAGGCATTATATAAGGTTTAGATCCATGTATAAGAATTAATATGCTAGTTTTAATCAGTCTTGCCTCCTTGGGTACTCCAATGCACATCCAAAATCCCAAAATTTCAATTTATATCCAACAACACTAAATAAAACACTAAAATTTGATCCAAAATACATGAGTTATCAAAAACACCTAGCTCCGATTAATCCATGATCAATACATGTCTAAATGATTAATCCCTAATCTATACTTATCAACCAACGTCTGTCTAGTGATTTTTACAACCTTGATGGGCAGTTACCATTAGATTCGACTCTTCTCGCTTTTCCTCTACCATGTTGAGGAATGCTGGTAATAGCTCCTTGTTTAGTTAGGGTCATAGTATATGCATTGAGAAGAAAGGACTTCTGCTTTAATAGGTTTCATTGATTACATTCTGTAAGCCAAAGCGAGAGTATGTCCAGTTATGGACTTTTGGGTTGTCCGATAAGCCCACAAAGCCAGTAATAACTCATCCACTAGATCGCCCTTAACTAGTTTTAAACGCTTTTTGATGATGTATTTGATAACCTTGTTCATCTCCTCTACATGTCCATTCTCCTGTGGATGTGCTACTACCAAAAAGATTTTCTCAACTCAATATCAACCACAGAACTTACTAAATTATGACCTTTCGAATTGAGTTCCATAATCGATTATAACATTCGTGGCACTACGAATCTGAAAAAATGTTATTTATTATGAAAATTATCACTTTCGCCGATGTGATTATGGTGAGGTGCTCCATCTCAACCCATTTTATAAGGTAGTCCACTAACATAAATACGTACTTTCTCCTTCAGGGACCATCAACAACACCCCGATAACATTAATTCCCTAAACCACATACAACCATGGGCTAACCATTTTTGTAAGCTTATAGATAGGAATTAAGGTAACTTCATAAATCACTGGCACTTATCATATTTCTTTGAGCATTCAGCTGCATCTCCATTGACAGTTAACCAAGAAATATCCACAGTGAGGTACCTTCTTTCCCAAATTTTTCCCTCGGTGTGATTGTCATAGCTTCCTTCATGAAAGTCCTCAAAGATTTTCATTGCTTCATCCTTGTTGACACACCTTAACAAAAGGGTTGAAAATCCTCTCCAAACTAAACTCTATCTTGCATAATGTAGCATGGTACTTTACATAAGAGTTTCCACTTTTCATTCCGGCTCATTGGAAGAGTTCCCTTCATCAGATATGCTTAAATGAAATCATCCATGACTCCATGTCTTCGACCTCTATGATATAGTCAGTATCTATTTAATCAATTCTTAGAGTCATTAGCTTCCCTATCATAAAGAACCCTAACAATTGCGCATCTCCAAAGTTTGATAATTTGGTTAACGACTCTACTTTCGTATCCTACTCTCCAGGGATGTGCATTATCATACAGTACTTAATATCGTTCGATAGTTCCAACATCTTGGACACGTAAGGGGATAGTCGTGCGCACTTAGCTTAAAATTTTTTTACTAGACAAACCATCAATTAGGAGTCACTAAAGATGTGTAGTGTTTGCACTCCCAACTCCTTTGTTATTTTGAGTCCCACTATCAATGCTTCGTATTTTGCTTCGTTATTCATAGCATGGAACTCAAGCTTTAATGCATAACGGTTCCTTTATCCTTTTGGAGTAACCAATACTACCCATGATCCAGAAACATGCTCATTGAACACTCAGTTCACATATAACTTCCATTCCGAAAGTGTGACCATCTCCTTTTTCGTTTCATCATCCAGGATGGAAAATTCAACAATGAAGTCCGTCAATGCTTGTCTGCTCATTACCTTTATGGGGTTATATGTAATGTCATACTGACCCATCTCAATATTTCATTTTAATAATTGTCCTAAAATCTTGGGACGATGCGGTACTTGCCTGAGAGGTTGATCCGTCAACACTCTTATCGGATGAGACTCTAAATATGAGCTAACTTCCTTGATACTATTAATAAAAAGTAGGCTAGATTCTCTAACTTTGGGTAATGCTTTTCTATGTTTGCGAACCATTTACTGATGTAGGGTACCAACCTTTGGATCTTACACCCTATGCGAATCAATGTCACACTCAGTATGTGAATCAATACCGCCAAAAAGATGTATAAATCTTCTCCTTCCAAGGGTTTTGATAGGATCGATGGTTTTCGAAGATGTTCTAATAAGTTTGAAAGGCAACTTTAACACTCGTTTGTCCATCGAAACTTCCCTTTTTCCTTCTTGAGAGCATCAAAGAATGATGCGCATTTATTGGTTGGATTTGACATGAACTTACTCAAAGCAGTAACTATGCCATTCAAACATTACATTTCCCACCTAGTCCTTGGGACTGCAACCTATTTAATGCTTGGATTTTCTCTAGATTAGCTTCAATCCCCCGTGAATTCATAATGAACCCTAAAAAATTCTTGATGGGACTTCGAAAAACATTTTAGTAGATTCAATCTCATTCAATACTTTCAGACCACATCAAATATGTTTGATAAGTCACTTATGCGGTCCATTGATCTCCATGAATTCACTAGCATATCATCCACATAGACTTCCATTGTCTGTCCAATTTTCTCCGTAAACATCTTGTTAACCGAACGCTGGTAAGTAGCTTCATTGTTCTTTAAACCAAATGATCACCTATAGCAATACAATCCCAATTCCATGGTAAAGTTCATATGCTCTAGATCAGGGATGAGCATCGCAATCTGATTATAGTTGGAATATTCCATAAATGACAGTAGTTCATGATCGATTGTTCTATCCATGAGTTGAGAAATCCACAAAGCGAAAAGCAGTCCACCGAGCATGCTTTATTTAAGTCTAAATAGTCAGTGCACATCCACTACATTCCATTTACCTTCCAAACCATCGCGGGGTTTACTACACATTCTGGGTAAGGTGCCTCTCGAATGAAGTTGCTTGCCAACCACTTATCTACTACATCCTTGAAACACCCATACTTCTATAACCTTACTATCCAAGAGTACTATTGAGTAATACTATCGGGTAGTACAAAGAATTAGGTGATATGGGGTAAACATGTGAATATACCCTTGGACTAACATCGGCACATACCTCATATCATATAAAATTTACCACTGATGTACACAGTCTCAGTATAAAGAAATAAACACATGTGCTCCCAAAATAGAACAATTCAAAATCACAAAATAATACCGAGTCACAACACGACAGATAAAATATAATGAATAACATATATAATACATAGTCCTTGGCTATAAAATGATAGTTACTAGCCTTCGATACAATATATCAATACATAGAACTTTTAGTACATCAATGAGGCTACAAAAATGTACATGGTATGTATCATCCTATAGTACTACTAGTAGCCTCCTAAAAGCAAAGTAATCCTGCTAGCTGCATGGAATCTGCACCTGCAAAATCTTGGACTGCCTCAAGTATAAATCACATGGGTTGGACTATGTCTGAATCAAATTCAATGGTGATATAGGTGAGAAACTCTAGGATCGTATCTATGTATAATATCAAACCATACTTCATACTATAGAACATAACATGTCATATAAATGAGTATGGTTATATGGGGACTGACTATATTTTAGACTCAAAGTCTCCAGAGTAGTCATACACATCATCGAAGGAATATAAATGGTATATGCCTATCTACCACACACATCAAAACCAGATGGGAGACCAACAACACGTCTTCTTGCTCTAGGAGTAACATGTGTATCCTTCTAACTTGACTCCTATAGTCATTAGTTACCTCTCACTCGGTATCGTGACAATGATCTACCAATGTGCTCGACAATGTGAGGACTCTTCGATCTTGAATCGACATATTGCCCTTATAGTTAACTTACTGTTGGCCAAGGTGACACATGGGCAAATGCTCATAACTCAGGAACATAGTAATATGTATAAGGATGTCATAGATCTAGGGTATTGTAATGACCCGCCACTCATTCCACAGAATGACGCATCATTAATAAGAAAGAAAGGGATAGAAAAGAGAAAAGAAGAGAAAAGAGAAAGAAACAACAACAGATACTCACAGAGGAAACGGAACAAAATATAATATATCACATAACTATTACATAGTATACAACACTTATCAGAGTTACACAGCATATACACATCACATACTAGACAGTTATACACATCTGTCTAGTTATTACATCCCAATACAAAACAAAGATCTAAACAAGATCAACACAGCGGAAACTACTATCTATATCTACAACGCTGAAGCCTCCTGCTCCATTGCTCCTCCAGATTACTCGTGAAAGCTAACCTGAATCCCTTGGCTACTCGTAAAAATTTGAGTACCCAAGAGTTTATAAAACAGAAATAAACAACTTGGGTCAGACATGGGTCTGGTGTGAGTAACAGGTTAAACTTGTTTAACTTCAAAACCTTTTGAAAGAAAAGGTATCACGTAAGACTCCCCACAAATAAACATGGGTAAGTTTTTACCTTACGCTAACCAAAACATTTGATAGGAAATTCGATTGTATTATAATAGGGTCTAGGGTTTTCAAGTAAAATACAGAAATAGCTGAAATGCTTACATCTCACATTCCAACATAGTTGGGCACAACTAATACGTACGGCACTTATTGGAGTTTGGATTCCATACAATGGCAGGGCTACTGGGGTACCGCCCGTCACAGTACGTGGCCAAGATCACCGTACCGAGGATCACTCCCAATCCCCTGCAACACAAGGTCGGAACATTCCTTACTGGATAATTCCCGCACAAGATACCTCACGGTTGGGATCAGCAACCGCACCACTAAGTCGAAAATAGAAAGGGACATCTAGACAGAGGTAACCTTGTCCTACTTGGGTGCTACCCACTAACCTTGCTGCACCTCCCCTGTTTTAGCCATTCCCGGTTTGTGAGGCTTGAGGTCACGATTACCTTTAAATAGAACACATCTATCTTAGAATGCTCATCGTCCACCTGACGATGTGCTGAAAGCATTCAATCCATACAAGTTCGTTCCGGGTTCGAACGAAACCGAAGGCATTATCTCGTTACACTCGTTTTGGAATCACCCTCAGAGTTAACGACAATAACCCTTGCACTCTAAATCTTCATCTTCACTTGATTCACGACCTATCGTTAATTTGGATCGATGTGGTATTCGGGTCTCCAGACCTGGAAATCCGGTATACGGAAACCCGATCCCGGTCTCATCAAAATCCAAAGCGTATCTTTTAAGGCCAAGTTGTTTTAAAGGTTAAAACAAATTTAATTCATTATCTTTATACACAAAGAAAGATAATTCACAACAGATAATCAACATTATCAGATAATCCATACAATTCAACTAACATCCATATCATACAGCATATATCTCATCAGAGATATCAATCAATGTCAAGTATCCAATACTAACACCCATTCATAAGTAATGATTTATATCATCTTAAATTAATTTAAATTGAATTAAATTAATTACTTCATTTTATAAATCCTTCTTACTTAACCATTAATTAATTACAATCAATTAATTAATTATCCTCTAATAATTCATTTCAATTAATCATCTTGATTAATTATCTTTTGATTACATTCAAGTAATTTATTCTCAATTAATTACTTAAATTAATTATCCTTAACCACTTATTGTAATTAACCTTTAATTACTTCATTAATTAATTTACTAAAATTAATTAACTTAATCAACTATAATTAATTACATTAATCCTTAATTAATTACATTGATTAATTACTTCATTTATTAATTATTACTTAATTAACCGATCTTAATTACATCATTAATTATATTAATTAATGATCCTTAATTACAACTTAATTATTAATTACTTAATTTCATTAAGTAATTAACCTTTATTTAAACAACATTTATTAATCACTCTTGATTAATCTCATCTAGTAATTAACTCCCCTTAATTACTTTCATTAACTAAATTAATTACTTCCTTAATTAATTTCTTAATTAATCCCTTGATTAATTATTCAAAGTAATTAACTCAAATTACTTCTATTAATAAAATCATTATGCAACTAATTACTTCCAGTAATTATCTTATTATTTACTTCTCTAAATAATCTTACCTTAATAATTACATTAAGTAATTATTATCAAATCATCTCTTGATTATTCTAAATTAATTAAACTTAATTAATTAATTTAACTAAATCAAATAACTTCAATTAATTATAATAAGTAATTAATTCTTAATTACTTCCAATAAGTAATTACATTTAAACAAATTCTATCATTGATTATCTTTAAATTAATTAATCTAATTAACTATTAAATTAATCTTATTAATTTATTATTTAATAATCCATAGTTAATGACTTCATTAACTACTATTTAATTACTTTCCTTAAGTAATTAACTTATACTAATTATTAATTCTTAAATTAATAAATCTTAATAACCAATTTATTAATCTCTAATTACTAAATTAATTAAGTGTTAACCATAACTTAATTAATATTTAATTACTTATAAATTAATTCCTAACCATTAATTAATACTTTAATTTATAATCCCTAACTACAAATTAATCATCCCTAATTAATTTATCTTAATCATAAATTAATTAGTTTAAACCTTTAATTATCTATTAATTAATCCAAATGATTAATTAATTTGATTATTTAAACCATTTTAATTTACCTTAAAGATTTAATAATGTTTTTAACTTTAAGATAAAATATTTATTTATCCAAGTTTAAAATTCCTTATTCACAAAACATTTGAAACATCCATTTTCAAATTTACTTATAAATTTCATTTTAAATTCTGGATTTAAAATGAATATCAATTTCGTCTTTAACAAAGTTAAAACCAATTTTTAAAAACCTTTATATGTTAAAGAATTCCTATATCTTATAAAAGAATTTCTAAAAGAGCTTAAATCAAATTCCTTTTTAAATTTAAAACATTTAAATAAATTAACATTTTAACTTATTTACAACATTTAAATTTATAAACTTATTTATTTCCAATCTAAGATTTAAACTAAACCTGAATCCATATATTTAAACTTTGATTTAAATTCCTGTTTTTATATTTCTTCACAAATTTAAATTCAGTTTAAATTTAAACAAACAGGTTTTTAAAAACCTGGCAACACTAATGTACTCGAGCTCCACCCTAATTACTTCGAGTCGCATCCCCTAAAACCTCGAGTCTCCCTCGAAATAACTCGAACAAAAACGCGAGACCTTCCTCTGTAAAAACAGACTTCACCCAGATACAATCTTCGATCTCGTGCACGTGCACGGTCACCTACGGCAACTCCGGTCATCGACGACATCTTCCATCAGTCCACGTTCATCCACATACTAGAAAACGATCATCCTATCTTCGATTCATTCATCAAATCAAAATCGAACCCTAAAATCAAAAACCTGGAACAGAACCATCACCACTGACCAAACCTGGCACATCGCTCGTGCTCGCGATTCCGATCATCAGAGAAACTAATTCTCTGGCCATGACTACGTCTATACCTAAATTTCCATTTGCCAAATCCTCGTTCAACTCGATCGACTACAGATCCCATTTCGATCATCTTTCCCTAACCCAGTAAAACTAGGTTTAAAAATTTCAAACCTAAATCATTTCTGTCTTACTACCTTAAAAATTCTCCTGACAATTTTCCTATCATCCATGATCATTCCACTACCATTACTAAAAATTTTGAACTTCCAATTTCACTGAGATGATCAAAATCACCAGAACTTCATCTCTAACATAAACCAGAACTGCTCTTATTATACTAGACTAAAAACTATGATATTCATGCTAAAAATCATATTATCATTTATGTTTTTGATTATAAGTCTGAATATATAAATTATAAAGTTCAAATTTTCACTTTATTATAACATGCCTCTGTTGTTTTAGATTACAGGGGCAACCAGGTATGAATTTTGACTTAACTAGGCTTTTTAAACCTTAGTATATGATAATTAAACAATACTTACTTATAAGTTAAATCCTAATAAAAACTAAATCAAGTAGAAAGAGATTTAAAGGAGAATTCTGGAGTCTGGCAATAAACAGATCAGAGAACAATATCATACATGCACACTTATATACATTCATGTATATACAAAATCATCAACAAAAATTCACATCCAAACAATATTTATCACCGGGTTAAACATGCATCATGATTTCCTAATTTAATTTTAAGTAAAAATGTTACTCACCTGTTTAAAGATGACAGAGGCAGTTTAATCTTTTTTGGAAAAGCTTTTGAACTTAAAACTTGAAACTGAGAGCTTGAATGCTTTTGCTTTTTGCTTATTTGATTTAAAACTTGAACTGCTAGATTTTAAATTGCTTTAAATCTACATGCATGCTTGCTCCAGGTTGAAGAAATGAAGGCAAACAGACTTGAGATGATTCCAGATTGAAAATGAATGCAGACTGTTTTTCTTGAGTTGATTCAAGAGATGAAAAGAATTGCAGACCTTTGTTTTTGATTTGAAAATTTGATTATAGATCTTTGATTTGGTTTGAGGAATTCTCAGATTTGTTTTTGAAGAAGAATGTTGGCTGATCTGATTTGCTTCAGATTTGTATTGGAGAATTGGTTTGGGTTTTCTTGGTTTTGAAATGAAGATTTAAAAAGAAAATGAAGTGAAGATATGCAAATGTATATATGTATGTAAATTATGATAAATAGAAATAAAAGAAAAAGAAAATAAATAAGACACTTGTCACAAAGATTTGTTACTTAAATTACAAGTGTTAAAATAAAGCTTTAGATAAAGACACATGTCTTTAAGTAATTATTCATATTTTTTTATTATTTTAAAAGTAAATAAAAGTCTTTTTCTTAATTTATTAAACACTTATCTATATATAATTCTATTTTAAAGAGAAACCAAAAACTAATTATATTTATAAATAAAAGTTTATACAAATATTTTAAAATCCAAAACAATTTAAATATATATTCTTTTGAATTTCAAAGCTTAAATTCAAATTGAAATCAAATTAAATCCTAAGATTCAATTTAAAAGTTAAGTTATATATATATTTACATACACTATTTATTCAATTTAAAAATAACAATTCCTTTTAGCATTAAAATTCATACATATTAAAAATAATACATTATACTTATTATTTGAAAATAACATATTTTATAATTTAAACAAGAGATTATATTATCAAGAAATATTTAAAAAGAAATAAAACAAACCAATTTTTGTAAAATCTTATTTATTTAAACTTAAGTTAAAATATCTCTTAAACAATTAAATATTTACTTAAAGTATTTTAAAACTATAAAGTTACTTATTTAAATATCTTTGAAAAGTCCAGATTAAATTAAATCTAAATTTCCAATTTACCAAAGCTTTCTATTTACAATATATACAAATAAATATATATATTCAAATAGAAAATATCTTATTAACTTTTAAAAGATAAAATCATCAATTAATACTAATTTAATCAGATTATTAAGTTAAATTCAAATCTTATTATCAAAGATTATCCATATCAATTTAATTATTCAACAAATTATTAAATTGATATTGTCAAAATTTCCGGGATATTACATTCCTCCCCCCTTAAAATAATTTCGTCCCCGAAATTTAAACAAAGGTAATTTAATAATCTTATTAAAGATTTAAATTCAAAACACAAGCATCTACTATCATCCATATGCTAGCAACCATAGCAACCAAATCATCCAATCAAACAATTCTAACTATCTAGACTAAATTCTAGATAAAATTCCTCGAGTTTCCCCAAGTATATATATATACCGGGATACTCGCTCTACAAACAATCTAAAATACTAAGCTATAGATCTCCTACTCATCTAGATTTATAGAACTAAACAGAATATCAGACTACAGACGAGTCTGACTCAACTACCAAACTTCCCAAACTGCAGATTCTAAAACCAGAGATAAATCAAATACGTATTCCCTCAGAGATACGTAAAACACAATGAATTCCAGTTATCCGAACTGACAATTCAACCAAGTAGACCAATTACTTATCCAAATCAGAACACAGACGAGATCCAAACATAACTCTACTTCACAACATCAGTAGATTCCAAACTTACTTCTCCCATCCAGAGATACACTCCAAACTGCTTTCGCTGTTCAACTCTGATCTGAGGTAGAACACAAGCACAGACTGGACAACTCATTTCTAGAAATAAGGTTCACTGATCCATAAAGAAAACTCAGATACTCCAGCAAAACTTGAGCTGCTTCACCAAACTCTATCTCTAGGAAACATCCTTCCACTAGACTGAACCCTCGGTATCACTCTTGGAATCCAGTCGATAAGAGAACTCAACCTTCAGATGCGGACAAACTTCTGACTTCTCTGAAGACATCCAGAAAAACTCTGACAACCCAAGAGAACACTCAGCAATCGCAAGTCACTTTTGCGATCAACCCAACCTAATTCCAAAGAAAAACTGTTCCTCTTTACACAATCCGAACAGCTCATACTTAACTATCCAATCCATCGAAGAAATGGATCCACTATGCTGCTTCTGAACTTCACTTCCAGAAAAACTGCTCATCCAGAAAACTTCCTGCCATCACAGAATACTCCGAGCTGCACTGCTGACACTGATGCCAAGGACTTCCAACCAAAGCTCTTCGAGAAACTCGGACTCTAAACCAACAGAAACACCATGCTGAACTCAGCCACAATACCAAAGCATACACACTTCCTTAATCTTGTTCCAAAGAAAAACATTTTCAGGAACATCCATCATCACTGTATCTCATCATACAGCTACTATTACCTGAGGTATCAAGGTACCATCACTCACTTCTGTTCAACCGACAGATCCAACTCTACTCATCCAAACTTCAAAGATAAACTCCGAACCATTACAGTTTCCTTCGGAGATCGATGAAATCCTTCACCACAGCAAAGCTTACTCGAGACAGTATTAGGTCTACAGTCTCGACAGATACACTTCCAACCTCAACACTCAATCTCCAACCATTGGTAGTCGTGTTACACACACCACCACCCTATCTACCTTTATATCCTATATTGGAAAACCCGAACAGATAACCCAACAAATAGGTAGAAATATATATATTTAAAATGATACTTTTTATATAGAAATTATTTCTGGGTAAAATTATTTCATCTACCTCTTTAAAACAATATTGTGTCCGTTGGCCTGGTTCAAGTGTTTAGAGATCCCTATCAATAACGTTAGCTACTCGTATTGACCAGAATCCATATACCACTCAACCGATCAATTAACACAATATAAAACCATTTTTATATAACTAACAATTACGCGCTCTCAAGATAGACACCACTTCAGAGCCTAGGTATTCACTCAACCTACTGCTCTGATACCACTGTAACGACCACGACTTTCTCTCCATAGAAAGTCGTATCGCTAATAAGAAAGAAAGGGATAGAAAAGAGAAAAGAAGAGAAAAGAGAAAGAAACAACAACAGATACTCACAGCGGAAACGGAACAAAATATAATATATCACATAACTATTACATAGTATACAACACTTATCAGAGTTACACAGCATATACACATCACATACTAGACAGTTATACACATCTGTCTAGTTATTACATCTCAATACAAAACAAAGATCTAAACAAGATCAAAACAGCGGAAACTACTATCTATATCTACAACGCTGAAGCCTCCTGCTCCATTGCTCCTCCAGATTACTCGTCAAAGCTAACCTGAATCCCTTGGCTACTCGTAAAAATTTGAGTACCCAAGAGTTTATAAAACAGAAATAAACAACTTGGGTCAGACATGGGTCTGGTGTGAGTAACAGGTTAAACTTGTTTAACTTCAAAACCTTTTGAAAGAAAAGGTATCACGTAAGACTCCCCACAAATAAACATGGGTAAGTTTTTACCTTACGCTAACCAAAACATTTGATAGGAAATTCGATTGTATTATAATAGGGTCTAGGGTTTTCAAGTAAAATACAGAAATAGCTGAAATGCTTACATCTCACATTCCAACATAGTTGGGCACAACTAATACGTACGACACTTATTGGAGTTTGGATTCCATACAATGGCAGGGCTACTGGGGTACCGCCCGTCACAGTACGTGGCCTAGATCACCGTACCGAGGATCACTCCCAATCCCCTGCAACACAAGGTCGGAACATCCCTTACTGGATAATTCCCGCACAAGATACCTCACGGTTGGGATCAGCAACCGCACCACTAAGTCGAAAATAGAAAGGGACATCTAGACAGAGGTAACCTTGTCCTACTTGGGTGCTACCCACTAACCTTGCTGCACCTCCCCTGTTTTAGCCATTCCCGGTTTGTGAGGCTTGAGGTCACGATTACCTTTAAATAGAACACATCTATCTTAGAATGCTCATCGTCCACCTGACGATGTGCTGAAAGCATTCAATCCATACAAGTTCGTTCCGGGTTCGAACGAAACCGAAGGCATTATCTCGTTACACTCGTTTTGGAATCACCCTCAGATTTAACGACAATAACCCTTGCACTCTAAATCTTCATCTTCACTTGATTCACGACCTATCGTTAATTTGGATCGATGTGGTATTCGGGTCTCCAGACCTGGAAATCCGGTATACGGAAACCCGATCCCGGTCTCATCAAAATCCAAAGCGTATCTTTTAAGGCCAAGTTGTTTTAAAGGTTAAAACAAATTTAATTCATTATCTTTATACACAAAGAAAGATAATTCACAACAGATAATCAACATTATCAGATAATCCATACAATTCAACTAACATCCATATCATACAACATATATCTCATCAGAGATATCAATCAATGTCAAGTATCCAATACTAACACCCATTCATAAGTAATGATTAATATCATCTTAAATTAATTTAAATTGAATTAAATTAATTACTTCATTTTATAAATCCTTCTTACTTAACCATTAATTAATTACAATCAATTAATTAATTATCCTCTAATAATTCATTTCAATTAATCATCTTGATTAATTATCTTTTGATTACATTCAAGTAATTTATTCTCAATTAATTACTTAAATTAATTATCCTTAACCACTTATTGTAATTAACCTTTAATTACTTCATTAATTAATTTACTAAAATTAATTAACTTAATCAACTATAATTAATTACATTAATCCTTAATTAATTACATTGATTAATTACTTCATTTATTAATTATTACTTAATTAACCGATCTTAATTACATCATTAATTATATTAATTAATGATCCTTAATTACAACTTAATTATTAATTACTTAATTTCATTAAGTAATTAACCTTTATTTAAACAACATTTATTAATCACTCTTGATTAATCTCATCTAGTAATTAACTCCCCTTAATTACTTTCATTAACTAAATTAATTACTTCCTTAATTAATTTCTTAATTAATCCCTTGATTAATTATTCAAAGTAATTAACTCAAATTACTTCTATTAATAAAATCATTATGCAACTAATTACTTCCAGTAATTATCTTATTATTTACTTCTCTAAATAATCTTACCTTAATAATTACATTAAGTAATTATTATCAAATCATCTCTTGATTATTCTAAATTAATTAAACTTAATTAATTAATTTAACTAAATCAAATAACTTCAATTAATTATAATAAGTAATTAATTCTTAATTACTTCCAATAAGTAATTACATTTAAACAAATTCTATCATTGATTATCTTTAAATTAATTAATCTAATTAACTATTAAATTAATCTTATTAATTTATTATTTAATAATCCATAGTTAATGACTTCATTAACTACTATTTAATTACTTTCCTTAAGTAATTAACTTATACTAATTATTAATTCTTAAATTAATAAATCTTAATAACCAATTTATTAATCTCTAATTACTAAATTAATTAAGTGTTAACCATAACTTAATTAATATTTAATTACTTATAAATTAATTCCTAACCATTAATTAATACTTTAATTTATAATCCCTAACTACAAATTAATCATCCCTAATTAATTTATCTTAATCATAAATTAATTAGTTTAAACCTTTAATTATCTATTAATTAATCCAAATGATTAATTAATTTGATTATTTAAACCATTTTAATTTACCTTAAAGATTTAATAATGTTTTTAACTTTAAGATAAAATATTTATTTATCCAAGTTTAAAATTCCTTATTCACAAAACATTTGAAACATCCATTTTCAAATTTACTTATAAATTTCATTTTAAATTCTGGATTTAAAATGAATATCAATTTCGTCTTTAACAAAGTTAAAACCAATTTTTGAAAACCTTTATATGTTAAAGAATTCCTATATCTTATAAAAGAATTTCTAAAAGAGCTTAAATCAAATTCCTTTTTAAATTTAAAACATTTAAATAAATTAACATTTTAACTTATTTACAACATTTAAATTTATAAACTTATTTATTTCCAATCTAAGATTTAAACTAAACCTGAATCCATATATTTAAACTTTGATTTAAATTCCTGTTTTTATATTTCTTCACAAATTTAAATTCAGTTTAAATTTAAACAAACAGGTTTTTAAAAACCTGGCAACACTAATGTACTCGAGCTCCACCCTAATTACTTCGAGTCGCATCCCCTAAAACCTCGAGTCTCCCTCGAAATAACTCGAACAAAAACGCGAGACCTTCCTTTGTAAAAACAGACATCACCCAGATACAATCTTCGATCTCGTGCACGTGCACGGTCACCTACGGCAACTCCGGTCATCGACGACATCTTCCATCAGTCCACGTTCATCCACATACTAGAAAACGATCATCCTATCTTCGATTCATTCATCAAATCAAAATCGAACCCTAAAATCAAAAACCTGGAACAGAACCATCACCACTGACCAAACCTGGCACATCGCTCGTGCTCGCGATTCCGATCATCAGAGAAACTAATTCTCTGGCCATGACTACGTCTATACCTAAATTTCCATCTGCCAAATCCTCGTTCAACTCGATCGACTACAGATCCCATTTCGATCATCTTTCCCTAACCCAGTAAAACTAGGTTTAAAAATTTCAAACCTAAATCATTTCTGTCTTACTACCTTAAAAATTCTCCTGACAATTTTCCTATCATCCATGATCATTCCACTACCATTACTAAAAATTTCGAACTTCCAATTTCACTGAGATGATCAAAATCACCAGAACTTCATCTCTAACATAAACCAGAACTGCTCTTATTATACTAGACTAAAAACTATGATATTCATGCTAAAAATCATATTATCATTTATGTTTTCGATTTATAAGTCTGAATATATAAATTATAAAGTTCAAATTTTCACTTTATTATAACATGCCTCTGTTGTTTTAGATTACAGGGGCAACCAGGTATGAATTTTGACTTAACTAGGCTTTTTAAACCTTAGTATATGATAATTAAACAATACTTACTTATAAGTTAAATCCTAATAAAAACTAAATCAAGTAGAAAGAGATTTAAAGGAGAATTCTGGAGTCTGGCAATAAACAGATCAGAGAACAATATCATACATGCACACTTATATACATTCATGTATATACAAAATCATCAACAAACATTCACATCCAAACAATATTTATCACCGGGTTAAACATGCATCATGATTTCCTAATTTAATTTTAAGTAAAAATGTTACTCACCTGTTTAAAGATGACAGAGGCAGTTTAATCTTTTTTGGAAAAGCTTTTGAACTTAAAACTTGAAACTGAGAGCTTGAATGCTTTTGCTTTTTGCTTATTTGATTTAAAACTTGAACTGCTAGATTTTAAATTGCTTTAAATCTACATGCATGCTTGCTCCAGGTTGAAGAAATGAAGGCAAACAGACTTGAGATGATTCCAGATTGAAAATGAATGCAGACTGTTTTTCTTGAGTTGATTCCAGAGATGAAAAGAATTGCAGACCTTTGTTTTTGATTTGAAAATTTGATTATAGATCTTTGATTTGGTTTGAGGAATTCTCAGATTTGTTTTTGAAGAAGAATGTTGGCTGATCTGATTTGCTTCAGATTTGTATTGGAGAATTGGTTTGGGTTTTCTTGGTTTTGAAATGAAGATTTAAAAAGAAAATGAAGTGAAGATATGCAAATGTATATATGTATGTAAATTATGATAAATAGAAATAAAAGAAAAAGAAAATAAATAAGACACTTGTCACAAAGATTTGTTACTTAAATTACAAGTGTTAAAATAAAGCTTTAGATAAAGACACATGTCTTTAAGTAATTATTCATATTTTTTTATTATTTTAAAAGTAAATAAAAGTCTTTTTCTTAATTTATTAAACACTTATCTATATATAATTCTATTTTAAAGAGAAACCAAAAACTAATTATATTTATAAATAAAAGTTTATACAAATATTTTAAAATCCAAAACAATTTAAATATATATTCTTTTGAATTTCAAAGCTTAAATTCAAATTGAAATCAAATTAAATCCTAAGATTCAATTTAAAAGTTAAGTTATATATATATTTACATACACTATTTATTCAATTTAAAAATAACAATTCCTTTTAGCATTAAAATTCATACATATTAAAAATAATACATTATACTTATTATTTGAAAATAACATATTTTATAATTTAAACAAGAGATTATATTATCAAGAAATATTTAAAAAGAAATAAAACAAACCAATTTTTGTAAAATCTTATTTATTTAAACTTAAGTTAAAATATCTCTTAAACAATTAAATATTTACTTAAAGTATTTTAAAACTATAAAGTTACTTATTTAAATATCTTTGAAAAGTCCAGATTAAATTAAATCTAAATTTCCAATTTACCAAAGCTTTCTATTTACAATATATACAAATAAATATATATATTCAAATAGAAAATATCTTATTAACTTTTAAAAGATAAAATCATCAATTAATACTAATTTAATCAGATTATTAAGTTAAATTCAAATCTTATTATCAAAGATTATCCATATCAATTTAATTATTCAACAAATTATTAAATTGATATTGTCAAAATTTCCGGGATATTACAGGTATGACCACCATGATCAAGCCATCAAGGAGGATACTGGCCAATCTAGTTCACTCCTGAAATATAAAGGGAGTTGGACAAGGTAGATAGACACATAGTATCTATTCTCAGTAGCTAACACGGCTCCACATGAATGCTGACACATGGCTCTATATATCACTGTCACACAGCTTGATTCCATTGCCAACACATGGTCATATACGTGACTCACCACAGAGAGCCCCATCATATATAACAAATCCTCGTTTGAGTGATATTTACTTGCATTGAATAACTGAACAAATAACATAATGGCTCCCATAACACTGCATGCTATTCAAATGTTTATTCAATGGTCATAAAATACACTCAATCCACACTATATAATGCTATGTAATAAACCCGATGAATAAACGAAAAAGTATTACCGAAAGTCTCGTACGAGGTGGTATTACTAATCCGTTTATTCAAATTCCTCATTACATGGAAATGATAACACATAATAATATTAAAAGTAATTAATAAAAATATATTATGTTTGAAAACATAATTATTTTACTATTTTTAAAGTAAACATTATTTAATAGATTAATACATGGTAATATCTGATTAAATATATTTATAAGCCTTAGAATTTCTTATGAAAGTCTACAATATAAGTTATTTAAGCTTTACCAATTATTATAAATACATTCAATAATTTATAAATAAGAATTTACTAACCTAATTAATTTTCCACTTAAATAATACTATTAAATTCACTTTATTTATTTATTTATTTATTAAACTTTAAATTATATTTACATTCATATATAATATATAAGTGTGTGTGTGTGTATTTGAGTTAAGTATATTTATTTCGTATATTTATTTTAGTTTATTTTATATTTAATATATATAAATATATATTGGTTTAAGAATATATAACGGTTGCTTGCAAACACACACATACACACACAGAGAGGATTGTACACACATGCACAGGCACACATGCATAGGATTGTGTGCATATACACAAGAGCATGGGGCTAGCTCCAGGTTCTTTACTAGTTCACCGGTTATCTTTGATCAATCCACCGGTTGGGCTATGCTTGGAGACAACTATACTCCATGACGTACGTCGTTCAGTAGATTCTGGTCCCCTTCGTCGCCACCTTTGTACACGTATTCGGTCACTGATATCTGTCTTGTCTACTTATCCATATATGCAAGTTAGTGTGAATAATTTCAATTTATAAAGGAGGATATAAATGGAGATGCACAGAAATGCACGTATACCCAAATCAAATTCTCAACTTTTATTTGAATTGGACAAGCTTAGACGTAGTTGTGAATGTAAGAACACTCACCTTGATTAAAGAATAACACTTATATTCCTAGCTCCTTCTTCTTGCTCTTCTACCTTTTAATGTTCCTCCTTTTCCTTTTACTCTATGTCACTTCCAGTTTAAATATATTATTAATGACTTGATTTCTTGATTGCAATTAGTGTATAGATACCGAGAAGCTTCGTTTTTAGTTGTTGGGATTTATAGGATTCATTTGGACTTTAATTTGAATTTGTAGAGTGGTAGGGTT
Organism: Allium fistulosum; assembly: GCA_030737815.1. Lineage (NCBI taxonomy): Eukaryota > Viridiplantae > Streptophyta > Magnoliopsida > Asparagales > Amaryllidaceae > Allium > Allium fistulosum. The sequence goes on from CM060905.1 coordinate 854,011,673, forward strand.
TAGGTGTTGCGATCATTTTCTAAAGTAATAAAATGTAAACGTTGATGTTGTTTTTATAATTGGAGAAGAAAAGCCTAGGGATTGAAATCTATGGAAATGGAAATGTCAAGAAAAAATCAAAAGTTAGGTTTTGTGCTAAATGGTGATAGGCTTTGTTTATTTATTTTTTTTCCTTTCTTCTTTTTTTCCTTTTTTTCTTTTGCTCCATTAAACAATATAAATTCAAGCCCAATTACAAAATCAATTCTATCATGCTAAATTATTTTTTAATAATTCATTCCATTCTTTATTTTATAAAATTATTTTCTATAATTTATTTACTTAAGTAATCATTTTTATTTAAATCATTTTCTAATTAATTTCGAAACTATATTATTAAAATTATTGACTTATAAGAATAAACTTCATATTTACAAAATTTAATTTATCATTATTTCCAGAATAATCAATTCATATTTTCATACTCCAAAATAATTATATAAATCATTAAATTATTATTCTTTTCATCTTCAATTCTTATCATGTCAATATAATATTTCTTATCAAATTCTAAATCACTATTTTAATTTCAAATAATTAATTCAAATCCTACTTAATTCATTATTTTTTATTATTTGATCATTAATTGATTGCGTCTTGACAATGGGTTGTTACAATCCTTTAACGCAATGTATCTCTCTTGTACCATGTTGCACCTTTTATGCTTTATAGGAACGAACACCGGGTTGACATTTAATGTATGAAATGCAAATTCAAGTGAAAATCTCACACATGTTAGAGTTTGTCCATATAAGCACTTCCATATTCGCTCTTTGAAACCCAATCGGTTCCCTTTTCATCATCAATATAATTTGAGACCCAATTTCGATGATCTTGGTCAAATCATCTTCATCCACTTGAATATTGTCTGTTAGCTCCTTTGGTCCTACCCTAGCCATCTCCAACACTTTACATAGGTCCATAGCTTTGTAGGATCATTAGTGAACCCAACCTAGGACCCGAATGGTAGTTGCTATGCTTTTTTAAATTTGATACAGAGAGCCTTCTTTGTATTCTTTGTTTTTTCCTTAAATCATGTTTCCCATAGCTCCATGACATAACACCCTCGCCAGTACCCTGATCACCTTGGATTCCCAACACTCCGCCTTTTGTTGGTAATTTCATCATTAAGCACCATGGACTAAGTACAATCCTAAAATCAACAAAGGCCAGTCAACCAAAAAATGAATTATTGGTGGAATATCTTTCCACCACAATAAAGTTCTACACCTATATTGCCCTAAGGTTTTTGTCTCATAACTGCAAGGGCAATTTGATGTACCCAGTTTGTGATATTACCTCTCTGGTGAATCCCTGAAGTTAGGATGTATAAGGAAATAAATTATTTTCTTTTAGTCGCATCTAATCTAACACACTCTTTATAATAACATTTACTGAGCTTTGGTCGCTAATCTTCACTCGACGAACAGTTGTCAACCCATTCATGGTCGTAATCACCATTGAGTCGAAGGTTGGAGCTATAACCTTGTCGGCATCTCGATTCCTAAAGACGATATCATTGTTTATCCTCTTTTATTGCTTTGTTGGAGCACCATCTTCGATCGTGTGCCACATCTCTTGCAGAGAGTGTACTAATGAGCTCTCGTAATGCTTCATCTCATTCCATCTTTTCCCTACCAAATGTAGCCTCTAGAAATAGTATTAATTACCATTGCACATGTTATAGTCCTTGCACCATCTCTATTGGTCCCTTCCATGTTACCATGAGGTAGCTACCTCTTAGGTTGAGCATTTCCTTTCTTGACTTCCTATAGGTCGCTAACATACTATAGGAGTTTCTTCTTCCTATTTAATTCCTCAATCATATCAATTGATCCTAAAAATGGCACAACACCCAAAGTCCCCTAGAATTATAGAAATCTAGAAGAAAACGACGAAAAATAGAGAAAATACCAAGCTTTTTAAAGTGGTTCGGTTGTCTTTAGCCTACGTCCATTATAGTTCTTATTGATCATAGATTTGAGAGTCACTAGCGTAAGAGTTTTACTATTCTAATAACCTAGGACAACAACAAATAGTAGTTTTCTTAATGATTATGGTTGACGGGAGATAGAAGGTGAAGGGAGCAAACACTAAAATTCCTCCACTAATTACTGTGAGTGCTGTATTTATAGGGACACTGTATAGCAGAGTTTTAAATCTGTGAAACACCAGGTGCAGATCTAGGTCCAAAATGTAGGAGGGGAAGACTAAGTGCCCCGAGCTATAAAATCTACACGGTACTTACCATAAATGGTCTGTACTGACTTGATTTTTGGTGGGGAACTTCCCCTTCTTCTCTCCTTGATCTACTATACATGTTTTGTTGCTTTCCAAGCACTATCTTTAGATTGTGATATTTCTAAGGGGTCCTAATATTATTTTTACTTGTTTGCTTTCCTTAAGATCTTCCTTGGAATTGTTCGCCTATTCTCTAAGAAATGTACTTCATGATGATCACTCAGGCCAAGGTTCCACAAGCTATAGCTCCAAAACCCATAATTGGCTATAGAAAGAGGTCGGAACTAGGTAGATCTTATCAGAACCAATCACTCTCCTCAACTCCAATCACTCTCTAATTCCTTAAGTCCTATTCTACTATCCCCCTAAGTGTGTTTCAAAGTAGGAGAATTGTTTCATCTTCTCCTAATGTTCTGATTCGAGCAAAAGTCTGCTTGGTTAAAAAGCTGGAACACTCACCCCCTAAAGTGTGCTTCTATTGGAAATGAAGCATGCATTGGAACACAAAAAGCATTTTCTATTATCCATATATGCCCATTGGTTATCCAAGGGTTACATTAAAGCATAGTCTCTCTTCCGTGGATATATGTTCAGTTTCTTTATGCAGTAGAAATTCCATTCTTCGCACTACGGACGTGAACTGTACCCTGGAGATCGTTCCATGCCTTAGCTACACACGCACTTCCTTCCATTTTCTTTTTTCATATTTTTGGTCCAAAAATTCATGCCGCTACCAATTAGTTTTTTTTGGTACCGAGCACTTTTATCTAGTCACTGAGTACCATTTATACTTGGAACTTAAGGAATTTTTCTTTCCCATTCATTTCATTATCATGTTTTTTCCTTACCAATTACTTTTCTCTCTAGTTCACACCTGAATTCTTTCCAAAGCTGCTTCTTCATCGTGGACCGATCGCCACCAACCATCCAAGTTACCACCATCTCCAGAAGACCGTCGCCCAGTGCTGTCGTTCATTCCAAATGTTTCATCACTGAATCCTTTGTCGCAACTCAACCTTAAATTCTTTAATCCAACATCCAGATCCATAAGTCGCTGAGGTGGGTTACTGATTGGCGATTAGGTCAGGGCCATACTATGGCGGTCGGCGATGGTGATGGCAATTTGGATGGCATTGGTTGAGGTTGGTTAAAAGAGTTCCTAAGTCTTCTTGAATTTGTATTTGGGCTCTTCTTAGAGTTCTACTCGGGTTGTACACAAAGGGTATTCGCCTAGCCACAATTCCAAACTTTGTACTTCAAGTTTCCTTGGCAAACCCATTCCAGCACTTATCTGATAGCATATCACCATATGAATGCTAAATTGCTAATATGACAATTATCTTCTAAAGAATAGTAGTACTAGATGCATTCTAGCAGCTGAATAGTTCCTTTGCATAGCATATCCAATTATTTCACTTCCCGTGTTCCTATAAGAGAAAAACTTCCACATCGTTCCGTACTATGGTTTGGTTATTGATTATTCGACGATAACAGATAAAATACAATGCACGGTTCCTTCGGCGTGGATCATTTTTCTAGCATGAGCGAGACATCTATGCGGGAGGGTCCTTTCATGGTGTACGAGACACAAGATTCATAATATATATTAATACTTTCACTTGACCCGGTCGACATTCAGAATTCGATTGGTCAACACAAGTTGACATCTATTTGATTCAAAGTGCCGATCACATGAGTTTAAATTTGAAATAGAATTCTTAAATAAAATATACCTGACCATGTTGAACGCCTCGTTTTCATATCCAAAATGACCTGTCAATCGCCTCACTTTAATATCATTGTTGGGCCCTCTACTTCTCTTAAAGTTGGATCTTTCACTACTTAGGTATCAACACCTATGCCTTTTAGGCCTAAGCGTTTGATTACCGTCGAATTAGAAAGAATGATCATCCTAGTAAACCCGAACCAAGAGCAACCACCTCCATTAAATGAGTATATAATTTTAAGAGTTCTGGATGATCCGCACGAATAGATGTTGTCAATCCTTACTCCCAAGATGCTTCAAACCATCCACCGATAGCATTGAATTCTCAAACGCGATATCCTAATTCCAACCCATGGACAGTGAACAAAAAATCCTACGATAAGCTATACAAGACTATAATAGATACATGTGCTTAGGTGGCGATGTATTTCCTTTCAATACGTTCCTATACATGATTCTTTAAGGATTCGGTTGGCTCCATCCCAAGTTCATCCTAACAGATACACACTATTAAGCTTCTTATATGTGCTATTCATGAACCGATTCCAACAACCTCCCAATTTCAAGGATTTAACTCACATTTTGAGCTTTAAACATTGGTAAGACTCGCCATCTTACATGATAAGTAAGGCCTGGTACATATGCAAGGTTATAGAAGTGCTCCACAATAAACGCTCATGTTTTAAGAATGAGTATTTCTTCGTCCAGTGCCCGTATGGCTTCAAAGGGGCATTGGCTCTCTGGTAGTAAGATTCTCTTCCCTTCACTCTTCCCGTACTTTGATTCCATTTATCCAAGTGTTTAGATTATTATCTAACTCCCTCATAGATATTCCCGCTCGAGACACACATGACAAGCATGCTGAAACTTTAAAAGCTCTAAAGAGAATTAGCTTCCAACATCGCACCACTACTTATCTTCTAATAAATGAGAACCTCCGATGGTGCAATTGGCTACATCTTGAATGATTTGCCATTGTCACAGCCACTCCTCCAAGTAGTACCAGAATGCATATATGATCTTTGGCCCCATTTGCGGTTCCGACGACAGTCTCCAAGGGGTGGTTGGAGGTACGTCTGGTACAAAAAACGTTGACGAGCTTGCCAACAGGGCAGCAAAAGAGCCTATTATGGTGAATTTCAAAAAGAAGGGAATGGAGGGCTGGGATGTAGATGATCCTAGAAGAAAGCGATGAGGAAGGTAGAAGAGAAGGAAAAGAAGAGGAAAAGGAAGAAGAGGAAGAAGGATATGAGAAAATCGATGAAGGAGGCAATAGTGATTATGATGTTAGTCTAGAGGGAGATGAGTCGCACGGCGAAAAATCTTCTGAAGGCATGGAACTTCCTGGCTTGCCTCATCCAAAATGTATAATTATCAAAACTTATAAAGATATCATAGAACCATGTGTGTTTCCATTTGCCGTGATGAATCTTCCGGTTGGTTCTTCTGAATATATATTTGGTTCTTTAAGTGACTTTGATATCACCAATCTTCTCAAAAAAGGGTCTCCGGGTTTTAGCTTATTGCCTAGGGATATCCAAGCTAATGTGTAGCACCCCGATATTTTATGGGAAATATAATTAAAAAGAAATTAAAAGCGCATTTGGTACAGTGGTAAAGGCGCATGTTGACTTCCTTAGTGACCAGGGATCAAGTCCCGTTGTCGCCCAAAATCTGGAGTGATGTTTTTTTAGCTGGTTCATTTCCAGCGATTTTCCTACATATTTCAGCGTTGTTTCTGACATGTGGTGGCTTCCCATTCGCTCCAGTGATGTAAAAGGATGAGATGGCTAAATTTTATTGGTTGAGTGATGTGTATGGGCTAGAATGGATAACCATTAAGTGTACGAAAGAACCAGATTTAATCTAAAATAATCTAATGGATTATATTCACTCAAACAATCTATAAATAAACCATCTAACCTAAACCTAGTCTCTTATTCAGCCGTCGCCATAATTCTGCAGTAAAATTAGTGTGTATTATTCTTCCTCCTTTTCTCTACTAAATAAACAAATTTCTATCAAATTAAGTTATCTATATATATTCAAACAATTTGGGGAGTTTAGTAGAATCAAAGGGAGAAAGATTAAAGCAAAGCTTTTTCAAATTTATACAAGCTCATGTGCTAAGTGAGTGGGAATTAATATGACATAGAAAAATAAAGTAGTTCAATTTCAATTCTTTTCTAGCACGTTAATATGAATTAATTTCGGTTATTAATTGAGAATAGATGTAAATTATTGCAACTTCTTCTTCTTCTTTCACTTCTCAAATCTAATTCATGTTTGGTTTAAAATATGGAACATATAAATTTTCTATTCACGTTTTATGGCATAAATAAAATTGAAATTTATGTAAATTATTGTATCTTCTCCTTCTACCACTTCTCTTCTAATTCATGTTTGGGTTGAAATTTGGAACAAACAAATTGTTATTACGTTTCATGGCATAAATAAGATTGGTTTAATTAAATTAGAATTGTTATTCAATTTCTAATGGTAGAACATGGTAGTTGAATAAATTCAGAATATGTTACTTGAATAAAATTGTGATTTTGATTGATATAATTACATAATTTTGAATATGGTTTTGGAACAAAATTGGGAAGTTTAATTGGCATAATTGTTTGTTTCATATATGGCCTAAAAATGTAAAAGTGGAATTTTGTGTAATTAAATGGTTTATGGCTATTGGATAAAAAAATTTGTACAGATTAAATCTCTAAAAAGAGAATGTAAATTAGGGTGGAAAAAAAATGTAAATTAAATGGACCCTAAAGGCGAGTGTAAACCTATAACAAAATGGTATAAAAATTACAAGCAAACCATATGGACTGAATGGACGTGAAATTGAAATACCATTTATGTAAGAAAAAGGGAAATTTTGAAATAACCAAATCAGTGGTAAAAATGGCCTAAAGAAGATTAATGGAAATAAAGAGTATGTAAAATGTAACGGTAAAATTAATTAATCTGGAAGTGATTTGGTAGGCAGACCTTGTAAAGGTCTGTTTAGGTGTTTCATGCAGTTAAGACCAAAGTATAGTTTTGGCTGTACGTACTAGGAGCAGGCAAGTAGGTTCGCAAGGATGTTTGTTAACTTTCATAGGTTGCATGTACGTAGGTTAGATAGCATCCGCAATCGTAGGCTTCTTCAGGCAGATCGACGCGGACGGAATAGGACAAGTGTGCTCTGACGTAGGCTTCTTTATGCAGATCGTGGGAGGATTTTGCGCAACCGACCCAGCTGCGGGTGCTCTTTCGGAGGAACGACATTTTGGATACGGGCAAGTCCACGTTGGTGACCGAGGAGACAGGAGGATAGGAGTCCAGTTTGGCGGGGTCTGAGCGCAACTTCGAGGTCCTGCAAGGTTGTTTGAGTCGGCGCCGTTCAGACGTAATAGGCATTTAATCACAGTGCACGGGTGAAGAGCATGACTTTCATGCTGTAGCACATGGATAGACAGTCACGGTGCGTGGGTGAAGAGCATGACTTTCACATTGTAGCACATGGATAGGTAAGGATAGCAGGTCCGACAGGCCGATTGACGTTTAGTATTACTGCATGGTTGACTTCCCTAGAGTGACCATGGACTTTGGCTTCTTAGGAACTGTATCTAAGAAGGATTCACTGCATTATATAATTCACCCTCTGCGATATCTGGGGAAGACCTGGAATTAAACTGTTTTATTCTTTCTGCTTCATTTTATTTCTCATTCACCAGACTTTATGTTTGACCCATTCCTATTTTCCCCAAATCACAGGAGGGCGGGTCTAGGTTGTAGTTCTTTGCAGCTTGGTGGGTCATTGAAATAGTTTTTATCTTCAGCTTTTGTTTCTTTTGTTTCATGTACTTTGTTTCTCTTTTCCGTACTTTACTCTATATATGGGGACCTATTTTGTGAACCTTTTTTGCTATTAATTTATGGTTAGTGAAAGTTTTCTTTCGCTGTAATATTTTAATCAATTTGTGTCGTTGCCTTAGTCTCTATGCTATGTTATGGATTTTTATTTCACACGACCACCCGTGCTTCTAGTCATGTCCGTTTTTCGGCGTGCCTAGAGGTGCGGGGTGTCACAGTTGGTATCAGAGTGAGGTTTCGGTAATCCTAAAAATATTTTAAAAATATAAAGGTTTTCAAATTATTTTTAAAGAGTATTCCAAATAATACTTTTAAAAGTATATGTATATATTTTGGAAAGAAAAGAAATTTTATAAATGGGTCCCTCATATCTCTTCCTCCATATTTATTGAACTATTTGTGGAGTACCTAATCCCATCTTTTTAATATCCACTGATAGAAATGTCTGAACCGCAAGATATCCCCAAAGTTCCAGGCCTTAATATGCATGCTTAGTTCAGACGTTAGTTGCAGGCTACTGCATGAGCAGAGCCACCATCTAGGGATGCTGCTCCGGTGGAAGAGGCTCCAGCTCGTCCGCCAGGCATTCCCGATTTTCCCAAGTTATGCAAGGACTACACTAGCTTAGGAGTCAATTCGTTTCTTGGTACCGAGTCATATACTGAGACGAGTCCTTAGATCCGTAGTTGTGAGCGGATATTTGGACTTATGGGATTGTAGGACTTAGCTCGGAGGTCATTGGCTTCATGGTAGTTGCAACTAGAGAAATTTATACATCTTGGGTTGAGGCTGATAACTTGACTTGGGCGGATTTTCGTACTAGGTTCGAGAGGAAATTCTTATCCCGGGCTGAAGAGGGAGTGCAACTAGAGAAATTTATACAGCTCAAGCAAGGGGATATGACAGTTAAGGAATATGTTAATCAATTTAACTAGCTTACCAGATTTGGACTAGACCTGGTCAATACTCCTCACAATAAGGCCTTGAAGTTCGCTAAGGGTTTGAGTCAGCCACTACAGAGTTTGGCTGTGAGCCACATTCCGAAGGGAGCATTTTGAGGGATTGTTAGAGATGGCTTTACTTGCTGATACTGAGAAGAAAGGAGATGTGGCGTAGAAGAGTGATGGGAAGAAGTAGTGGAAAGGAAAGAGGAGAGGAGGAGGAGGGTCAGGTGGAAAAAGGAAAGTTCCAAGGAAGGACTGGAAGTGTAATACTTATGGGAAACCAGGTCATCTTGTTAAGGATTGTAGAGGGGCAGGAGAGAGACCGAGACTGTGGTGCTATCTTTGCGATCATGTAGGGCATATGAAGAAGGACTGTTCGACGAAGCCCAAGGACAGTTCACAAACAACTTCACAGCCTGCTCCGGCTTATGCTTTAGAGGCAGCCCCTACCTCTAGTACTCGTCTGATTGTAGACAAGGGAAAGAAGTTGATCATCGAAGGTGTGTTATCTATCTCTGATTTTCCTGTTCGTACCCTATTTGATTCTGGAGCTTCACACTCTTTTATATCTAGTACTCTTATAGAGAGTTTTGGTCTTGATGCTTGTTTAGCGACCGACCCGGTAGTAGTCTCAAATCCCGTAGGAGGATCGGCCTATTTTTTCATGTTATGTCAGGATTTGAAATTGTTTATTTTAGGGGTTCAGTTTGACTGTAGTGCCTTTGTATTGGGCTTTTCCGGGTTCGGGTTGATTCTTGGTATGGATTGGCTATCCATGTATGGTGCTGTTCTTGATTGCGATAAGAGGGTAGTGAGGTTAGGCACTTGTAGTGGACGTACCTTGGAGGTATCTTGTGACCCTAGAGGATCAGTCATGTTGAGTTACTTTTATTCTCTTGACTTATCGCCCGATAGTTTGAGTTCGGTACCCATTGTTAGAAACTTTCCAGACGTGTTTGAGGAGGTTGTTGGCCTTCCACCTCAAAGAGAGAACGAGTTCAAGATTTATCTTATCGATAATGCCAAACTGGTTGCTTTACCGGTAAGGCATATGGCTCCTAAGGAACGTCGTGAGTTAAGCAAGTAGATTGGAGAGCTTTTGGAGAAGTGCTTCATTCGTAGGAGAATTTCTGAGTGGGGCGCACCCATCGTCTTTGCCAATAAGGTGGATGGCTCTCTCAGACTTTGCGTGGATTATAGGGAGCTTAATACGCTGACAAAGAAGAATCGTTGTCCTCTTCCCCGTATAGACAATCTCTTCGACCAACTAGTAGGAGCCAAGGTATTTTCGCAGCTCGATTTGGCCATGGGATTTCATCAGTTGCGTGTGGCGATGGATATCATTGAGAAGACTACGTTTAGGACTTCGGATAGGTTATTTGAGTGGTTGGTCATGCCATTTGGGCTAACCAATGCTCCGTCACATTTTGTGGACACGATGAGTCGAGTATTTCACGAATCGTTGAACAAGTTTGTGGTGGTGTTCGTCGACGACATATTGGTTTATTCACGATGCAAGGAGGAGCATACTGTTCACTTGAAAGAAGTGCTTAGGACCCTGCGAGCACATAAGTTGAAGGTGAAGTTCTCCAAGTGCCATTTTTAGAGGGATGAGGTTCTCTTTTTGGGAGACATCGTTTCAAAGGATGGACTTGCAGTAGATCCGGCAAAAGTGGCAACCGTATAGGATTGGCAGACCCATAAGAATGGCATTGACATAAGAAGTTTCCTTGGTCTTGCAGGCTACTATAGGAAGTTTATTAAGGACTTCTCTAGGATATTAGCTCCACTTACCCGCCTTACCAAGAAGAACTCAGCTTTTGTTTGAGATGCCAAGTGTGAGGATGCCTTTGGTCGATTGAAGGAAGCTTTGACTACCGCACCCGTATTGGTATTACCGAATAGAACCAAGCCTTTCTCAGTTTATAGGGATGCTTGTGGTACGAGGCTAGGGGCGGTACAGATGCAAGAGGGTAGGGTAGTGTGCTATGCGAGTAGACAATTGAAAATGCATGAGAAGAACTACTCGATGCATGATCTTGAGTTGGCAGCTATAGTTTTTGTTCTCAAGTCTTGGAGGCACTATCTCTTAGGAGAAAGAGTTTTGCTTTTCATGGATTATAAGTATTTAAAGTATCTATTCTCTCAGAAAGACTTGAATTTGAGACAGCAAAGATGGATGGATTTTATAGCATCTTATGACTTTGAGATTTCCTATACCCCTGGCAAGGGTAATGTAGTGGCAGATGCGTTGAGTAGACGCAAAGTGGTTTTAAGTCCTCTGTTTTTGGAATGGAAGCATTTGGAGTACATTGCTACCTTTGATTTTAGACCTCCATCAAATTAGCTCTGAGATTGTTAGCAGCCCTCGACGTCCAGCCTACTTTGATGGAGCAGATTGGAGCAAGGCAAGGTGAGGACGAAGAGTTAAAGGACATTTTAGATAAGCTTGGTAGAGGAGAGTCATCACCAAATCTTAGGCGCTATACCATGGACACTAGGGGATGGCTTAGAAGGGATGGTAGACTTTGTGTTCCCCGTAATGAGGATTTAGTAGATGCGGTGTTGGCCAAGTCACATCATTCTAGGATGACAGCGCACCCCGGTGGTGATAAGATGTACCAGGATATGAAGAGGGTATTCTATTGGCCCGGAATGAAGAAGAGGGTGGCAAAGTATGTATCGAAGTGCATCACTTTCCAAAGGGTAAAGGCGGAACAGAAGAAGCCTAGAGGACTATTGCAGCCATTGGATATTCCATTATGAAAATGGGAGAGCGTCTCTTTGGACTTCATGGATGGATTACCAAGGTCACGGAGGGGGAACACGAGAATTTGGGTCATTGTGGATAGATTGACGAAGAGCGCTCATTTTATACCCATTAAGAGTAAAAGGACGGTAGCTTCTTTGGCGACTCTTTATGTAAGGGAGATAGTTAGGCTTCATGGAGTTCCCGCCAGCATTGTGAGCGACAAAGATCCATTATTCACAAGCGAGTTTTGGAGGAGTCTTCAGCAAGCCTTGGGAACGGAATTGAATCTGAGCATGGTATATCAATCTGAGATAGATGGATAGACTGAGAGGGTAAATAGGGTTTTGGAAGATTTGCTTAGATTGTGCATCATTGACTTCGGAGGCTCTTAGGAAGACCACCTACCTTTGGTGGAGTTCGCGTATAATAATAGTTATCAAGCAAGCATTGGGATGGCACCGTTCGAGGCCCTCTATGGCAGACCATGTAGATCACCAGCCTATTAGTGGGATACTACTGATAGGATCTTGCTTGGACTAGACTTGGTGAGGGAAACTTCCGAGAAGGTGGATTTGATTCGTAAGAGGTTGAAAACTACACAAGGTAGAAAAAAGTGATATGCCGACAGAAGACGTTCAGATTTGGAGTTTAAGGTTGGAGATATGGTTTTTGTCAAGGAATCTCCTTTGAGAAACGTTATGAGATTTGGCTCAATGGGTAAGTTGGCACCGAGATTTGTAGGACCATTCCCTATTACCGCACGGATTGGAAAAGTGGCATACATAATTGATCTTCCAGATAAGTTGGCAGGAGTTCACGATGTTTTTCATGTTTCACATCTGAGGAAGTGTCTACATGATTTCGCAGCAGCAGTAGAACCAGTTCAGCTAAGGGAAGTGGAGGTAGAGCGCAAATAACTAGTGCGTCGTACACCCACCCGTATATTGGAATACGGCGTTAAGAGATTATGAACAAGGAAGTTCGTCTCATGAAGGTTCAGTGGGGAGATGACCCGAAGGAGTGCACATGGGAATCTGAGGAGAGAATTCAAACTTCTTATCCTTTACTATTTGAAGGTACACTTCAAACATCCTATCTTTGATCTTTGATCTTTCCTTAGTTAGGGTCCTTTTGATAATCTTTAGGTGAAACCTATGGATGGTAGCTTGGTTGTAAACATGTCATTAGGGCTTGTTATGTTTGATGGATGAAAATGATTGTAAATGGATGCATTGCATGCACTAGATAGATATTAATTAGGATAATCGGCCAACTAGGTACACACACTGGCATATACATGCCTGTTATCTATTGCATTTGCACATAGTTGTGTATATATATATATGTGTGTGTATGTGTGTGTGTATAAATGGATGTTGCATGTGGATGGTACATTTGGGTGAATGATTGAAACATACATATAGAATTATCAATTATACTTGGGTAATTGCATACATTTGGTTGCATGGCATAAGCATACTTGCATTACAGGAGGTCAACTGAATCAGTAGACCGACTACATTTTCGCATTAGGTAAGTTCATATGCATTTCACTTTGCATAAATCATAAATTGCATTAGTTAAAAATAAGGACAATGGTAGAAATGGATGATGGTTGAGTAGATGGATCTAGTTCTTGGATGCTGGTTGTTAATTACGTTCTACCGTCTTTGGAGATTTCGAGGATGAAATCCTTTAGGGGGAGAATGTAACACCCCAATATTTTACGGGAAATATAATTAAAAAGAAATTAAAAGCACATTTGATACAGTGGTAAAGGCACATGTTGACTTCCTTAGAGACCAGGGATCAAGTCCCGTTGTCGCCCACAATCTGGAGTGATGTTTTTTTAGCTGGTTCGTTCCCAGCGAATTAGCTACGTATTTCAACGTTGTTTCTGACATATGGCGGCTTCCCATTCACTACAGTGATGTAATAGGATGGGATGGCTAAATTTTATTGGTTGGGTGATGTGTATGGGCTAGAATGGATAACCATTAAGTGTATGAAAGAACCAAATTAATCTAAAATAATCTAATGGATTATATTCACTCAAACAATCTATAAATAAACCATCTAACCTAAACCTAATCTCTTATTCAGCCGTCACCATAATTCTACAGTAAAATTAGTGTGTATTATTCTTCCTCCTTTTCTCTACTAAATAAACAAATCTCTACCAAATTAAATTATCTATATATATTCAAGCAATTTGGGGAGTTTAGAAGAATCAAAGGGAGAAAGATTAAAGCAAAGCTTTTTCAAATTTATACAAGCTCAAGTGCCAGGTGAGTGGGAATTAATATGAAATAGAAAAATAAAGTAGTTCAATTTTAGTTCTTTTCTGGCATGTTAATATGAATTAATTTCTGTTATTAATTGAGAATAGATGTAAATTATTGCAACTTCTTCTTCTTTTTTCACTTCTCAAACCTAATTCATGTTTGGTTTAAAATATGAGACATATAAATTGTCTATTCACGTTTTATGTCACAAATAAGATTAAAATTTATGTAAATTATTGTATCTTCTCCTTCTACCACTTCTCAATTCTAATTCATGTTTGGGTTGAAATTGGGAACAAATAAATTGTTATTCAAGTTTCATGGCGTAAATAAGATTGGTTTAACTAAATTAAATTAAATTAAAATTTTTATTCAATTTCTAATGGTAGAACATGTTAGTTGAATAAATTCTGAATATGTTACTTGAATAAAATTGTGGTTTTGGTTGATATAGTTACATAATTTTGAATATGGTTTCGGAACAAAATTGGGAAGTCTAATTGGCATAATTGTTTGTTTAATATGTGGCCTAAAAATGTAAAAGTGGAATTTTGTGTAACTAAATGGTTTGTGGCTATTGGATAAAAAAATTTGTACAGATTAAATCTCTAAACGGAGAACGTAAATTAGGGTGGAAAAAATGTAAATTAAATGGACCCTAAAGGCTAGTGTAAATCTGTAACAAAATGATATAAAAATTACAGACAAACCATAAGGACTGAACGGACGTGAAATTGAAACACCATTTATGTAAGAAAAAAGGAAATTGTGAAATAACCAAATCGGAGGTAAAAATGGCCTAAAGCAGATTAATGAAAATAAACAGTATGTAAAATGTAATGGTAAAATTAATTAATCTGGAAGCGATTTGGTAGGCAGACCTTGTAAAGGTTTGGATAGGTGTTTCATGCAGTTAAGACCAAAGTATAGTTTTGGCTGTACGTACTAGGAGCGGGCAAGTAGGTTCGCAAGGATGTCTGTTACCTTTCATAGGTTGCTAGTAGTAGTATAGATAGCATCCACAATCGTAGGCTTCTTCAGACAGATCGACGCGGATGGAACATGACAAGTGTGCTCCGACGTAGGCTTCTTTAGGCAGATCGTGGGAGGATTTTGCCCAGCCGACCTAGCTGCAGGCGCTCATTCGAAGGACCGACATTTTGAATAGGGGCAAGTCTACATTGGTGACCGAGGAGACAGGAGGATAGGAGTCTAGTTTGGCAGAGTCTGAGCGCAAGTTCGGGGTCTGGCGAGGTTGTTTGAGTCGGCGCCGGTCAAACGTAAGACATTTAATCATAGTGCATGGGTGAAGAGCATGACTTTCACGCTATAGCACATGGATAGACAGTCACGGTGCACGGGTGAAGAGCATGACTTTCACTCTGTAGCACGTGGATAGGTAAGGACAACAGGTCCGACAGGACGATTGTCGTTTATTATTACTGCATGGTTGACTTTCCTAGAGCGACCATGGACTTTAGCTTCTTAGGAACTGTATCTAAGAAGGATTCACTGCATTATATTATTCACCCTCTGCGATATCCGAGGAAGACCTGGAATTAAACTGTTTTATTCTTTCTGCTTCATTTTATTTCTCATTCACCAGACTTTATGTTTGAGCCATTCCTATTTTTTCCTATTTTCCCAAATCACAAGAGGGTGGGTCTAGGTTATAGTTCTTTGCAGCTTGGAGGGTCATTGGAGCAGTTGTTATCTTCAGCTTTTATTTCTTTTGTTTCATGCACTTCGTTTCTCTTTTCCGTACTTTACTCTATATATGGGGACCTATATTGTGAACTTTGTTATGTTTTATGTTTTGGTAGAGACTACTTGGTACTTTTGGTTTCAGAAATAAATTTGGGATAATGTTGTTTTTAATGAAGCTGTTTTGCTATTAATTTATAATTCGTGAAAGTTTTCTTTCGCTGTAATATTTTAATCAATTTATGTTTTTGCCGTAGTCTCTGTGCTATGTTATGGATTTTTATTTCACCTGACCACCCGTGCTTCTAGTCATGTTTGATTTTCAGGGTTCTTAGAGGTGCGGGGTGTCACAAAAAGAAGGTGAGATTTCGTCTTTATTTCCATGTGAACATGGTCTATGTAGTACTTAGGGTGGACATCGACAATCCATACACTTCTAGGATCACAAACACACATTCCTTGCATCCGTTTACCTTCCAATATTTTGAAACTTGTACAATCCCTCCTCTAATTTCCGGTACCATGGGCAGAGACAAGTTTGACAACCTTCACTACAGCGTCAGCGAGGAGAGAAGGCACACACCTGAACTGCCTCGCTTCAGTTACCGAAGTTATAAGCAGATAGAGGAGGGGAGATTTCTAAGAAAGGAGAAAGAGCGAGAGGTAGAAAAAAACAACCAGGCCAAGAGGGATGGATGGAAAAGGTAGGCCAATTGGAGGGAACCCTACGACCAGGGAAAATGGCGCAAAGGCACACATGATCATCGTGACTCATCTTATGGCATTCCTCTACATCATTCTAGACCCCAACAATCTATATGTCAACAAACTTCGACCTCCCGTTCCTTCACCACTATCGTGCCCCATAATCCAAAGGAATCACTCCTTCTTCAACTCCTATTCTAGCTTCATTATCTTGCATGCAACTTGCTTTCCCCAACCTTTGCTTAACCGATGTCATGTTCGATCGTGACATTAAAGACATTCCTACGAAAGTAGCAGACCAGAGAGTTTCATGGGTCCAGGAATTTGTTGATCATAGTTACGAATGGAAGAAGCTTATCTATGCCCCCTTTAACGTTAATCAAATCAATCAAATGAACATTCAGTCCTTTAAAACTGAAAAGAAGAGTTACGACTATCTGATACAGGGGTTTAAAGGAGATGTGGAGAAGATGTAGGCAGAGAAAGATGCGGCTTTAAAATTCAAGGCTAGTACCGAGAGCCTAATGGGAGAAATAAGGAAAGCTCATAGCGATGTAGAAACCAAAATAAAAAATATGCTAAAGATTCCCTATGAGGATAACGCTACTTTTACGACCCAGCTTGCTGAAACGGACCTAACTCTCAATGTGAAGGATGAAACTACTTGGGCTAATAATAAAACCAAGGAAGACCAAGTAGCTAAAATTAAAAGGCTCCTGGCTAAAAAAGATAAGCTAGAGGAAAGTTTGCTACTAGCAAAGGCTGTGAAATTATACATTGAAGTTTAATATTCCATTACCACGCACGATCTGAAAATTCTCAAAGAGAAAAAAGGCCTAGGAATGAGAAGAACTCAATGACACTCTCTAGCACTTCTTCGCCAATGTTATACAATACAAGAACCTGAAGTGGTTGGGTAGTAGAAATGTCGTCACCCTCGTAGATGCCCAGGAAAAAGTGTTGCACCATGTAGAGGTGATCGACGAAGGCCTCGTCGAAGAAGAGTTGATGGCCAAGTACCTTGATGCCAACGATATAGCGAACAATAAAGAGCGAAAGACTATCCTGGTAGGTGAAGTGTTTCCGCCATGGCTGCCGTTGAAGCTCCTGCCGACCCAAGTGCATCGGGTTAGGTAGAATAGTCAACTCCAAGATCCTAGGGCCTTATAGCAAATGTTCCCACAACTAAGGGGGTCTGTTCCAAGGCCATCCAAGTAGTTCCAACTTCTTAGGCTATTTCAGTTGAGCCCTACGTTCCCCTCTTTATTGATTCACCAGCTCAACACTTAATCAAAGAGGGGTAAATATCTAAGTCTCCTTTCCAATAGTTGAGTCCGAATGAAGGTATATCCTTGGTTTCCCTAATATTCGAAGTCCTTTGGTTCTCACTTGAATCTGTCTCTCCACTTTGCCATTCTGTTTGCCAACTTGTGGGTCATCCATATCTTCCTCCTCCACCGTCGGCCACCGTCGGCCTGGGTTCTATAGCCAGTTTTATCATACCGACCTCCATTTCCACAATACATATCACTCATGTTCCTCTTTCTAGTTCCGGCCAAGGGCCTGATTTTGAGAAAATAGTTGCTCTGGAAAACCTGGAGGACGCTTCCATATCGTAGAGTAAGATGTTGCTATCACAAGTGCTACAGGCCTAACTGACCAAATCACTGTGGTGGAGAGACTGAAGATTGACCTTTCCAAGGTTAAGAATAAATTTGAGTCTGGTCTCAATAAGCCTTTAAGCACCAAAGAGTGAAAATCTTCCTCTCGCATTCCTCCTCTTGTTATTCGTCCTCCGAAGAGCAGCAACTTTGGTGCTTCTACGGATACTCCCTAGTTTCCTTCTGGCTATCATGAAGATTCTGCCACATCGTTTCCAATAGCGATACTACCCCTTCTGGAGGTAGCATACTAAAGAATGATCAAGGCCAAAAGAAACCACATGACGGCTCATCCAGCCAGGCTGGGAAGAAGAAGAAGAAGGGCCAAAAGAAGTAGATTTCTTAGCAATCCGCCAACTAAGGCAATGCAGTTTCTGTTTATTTGCTTGGAATGTACATTTTTGTTTCCTTTTTGTTGTATGTAGGTTGTGTTTGTGAGTGAGCGATCCTCGCAATATCCATATATAAAAGTTGAACTAATGAAAGAATACTTTTCTTCTATAATCTATGTTCCATTTACTTTTCCGTACTTTTATACTATGTACTTGCCTATATACAACTGCCTATATATATAATATATCTACAATATTGCTTTGTATCCATATTATATACATATGTCCTTATGTAATGCTTTTATCTACCATAACTATGCACATATAAATAAAATTCCTGCGATTACTTTAGTTATTCTATTGTCCAATCCTATTATAGCTGCTAAAGTGTTCGGTTTGGATAAACAAAACCATAATTTAATAGACTCCGTAATTTATTCGTGTTTATGTTAGGTTGAGTTTCCCTCGACCGTTATTCCACATCTCTAGGGAATATTTTGTACGTTTATTTTCTAACGTCCCAGACCTTGCCGATAACCGGCAAGATTGATGTTACCTGCAAGTTTACACCATTTTACCTTGGTAAAGCGTATCTTACTAAGCCGTGAGTTAAGCCAAAACTTTTGAGCAATTTTAATGCATAGCACATTATGTTTCTAGGACTTGTCTAAATCCCAAAACTTGGGCATCATTTTCCAACCTTGCCAGTATCCCAAACTCATTTTAAATGAGATCCCCTATCTCAACGTTACTGCTCTAGACCTTTGTGTTAAAGTCTCATTCTACTCTTTTTTGGTAAGAAGCTACCCTTAATTCCGCTTCTTCCCTTTTCTCATCAGCCAAATCAAGGGACTCAAGCAATTCTCATTTGTCTTTGGATCATAATTCTTTTATGATGAGAAGGGAATTTCAATTCTATCAAGATCATAGCCTTTGATCCGTAGGCTAAAGTGGATGGTTGACTTGTAGGTCGTCCTATAAGCCTATAATGCTAGTGGAACCTCATTGACTCAGTTGCCATTGGCCTTAGTTAATCGTTTCTTCAGGGTGGACTTGATTATTTTATTTACTTCCTTCACTTGTCAATTTTTTAGTGGGTATACAACCACTGAAGCTTTTCTCAATCTTGCACCGGTTGTAGAAATCCTTGAACTCAATACCTTTGAACCGAGTTTCGTTATCCATTATAATCTTCTTAGGTATTTTGAATGTTTTTTGTCACAAAGTTATTACCTTTATTGTCATAATTATGGCTAGCGGTTCAGTTTCGATCCACTTTGTGAAGAAATCCACCACAACTATAGCATATTTAGCTCTTCCATTTGCTATCGGTAGCACATCAATTATATCAATTCTCCAAACTGTAAATGCCCACGGGCTAACCATTTGCATAAGCTCTATAGATGGGGCTCTTGGAATTTTCACAAGTCTTTGAAAATGGTCGCATTGTTTGGTGTAATTAATTGCATCTCGATTTATCAATGGTAGAAGCATCCATGGTGAAGTGCCTTTTATGCCAATATATGTCCCCAGTGTGGGCACCACAACTACCCTCAAGGATTTCCATGAGCAATTTCTTAGCTTCATCCTTTGTTACACACCTAAGCAAGAGGTAGAGAATCCTCTTCTGTAAAGCACTCCTTCTTACATCATGTACCACAGTGATTTCCGAAGGAGTTTTTCCCATTCATACCCATCTCATATGAGAATTCCCTTGAGTAAATAATCCTTTATTGGAGTCATCCATGACACCTTCCCTTTGACCTCCGAAATCTAATCTACATCCATCTGGTTGATACTTGGAGTCGATAGTACGTCCACTAGAACCAATACTAATAGCTGAACATTGCCGGAACTAGCTAACTTGGCCAGTGAATTAGCCTTCACATTCTCCTCTCTAGGGATGTGCATAATTTTATAGTGCTCTATATCCTCCAGCAGCTCCAGTAGCTTTGTCAAATAAGGAGCAAGTCTTGAATCCTTAGTATGTTATTCCTTCTTTACTTGAAAAACCACTAATTAAGAATCATTGTATATATGTCGCGTCCTTATCCCCAGTTCCTTTGCTATCCTCAACCCTACTATCAACACCTCGTACTTAGCCTCATTGTTAGTTGTAGGAAATTACAACTTCAAAGCATAACAAATTGATCACTCTTCTAGAGTTACAAGCACCATTCCTACGCTTGAACTACACTTGTTCAAAGCTCCATCCACAAACCATTTCCAATGAGAAAGTGTGACCGTATCGTCTCCTTCTTCTCTATCTCGTGCACTAAACTATACGATGATGTCCGCCAATGCTTGCCCATATATCGCCCTTGTCGGATAGTAATTTTATCATATTAACTTAGCTCAATATTCCATTTTAGCAACCTTTTTGAAGTCTTGGGTCAGTATAACACTTATTTCAAAGGTTGATCTATTAGCACTTTAATCGGATGAGCCTGAAAATACGGTCGTAGCTTTCTCAATGTAATCAGAAAGCAATATGCAAGTTTCTCTAATTATGGGTGATTCTTTTCGACTCCAGTAAACCACTTGCTACATAATAAACCGGCATTTGAATCCTTTCCTCCTCGCATATCAATGTTGTGCTTAGTGCATGAGCAGACACTGCAAGATAAATAAACAAATCCCCTATGTCCATCAGTTTGGATAGAACCAGTGGTGTTTCCATGTGCCTTAGTAACTCCTTGAAGGCTTTCTAACATTCCGCGTTCCATTCAAAGCTCCTTTTTCCCTTTTTGAGAGCATCAAAGAATGGTATACATTTATCCGTCGCCTTTGAGATGAACCGATAAAATGCGGCAACCTTCACGTTCAAGCTTTGTAACTCCTTCTTCATGGTCGAGGCGCTTACATTCCTTAAGGCATCAGTCTGCTCCGGATTGGCCACAATACCCCTCGAATTCAAAATAAATCCAAAAAAAAATTCCCAGTGCAACTCCAAAAGAGCATTTTAGTGGATTCGACTTCATTTCATACTTTTACAATATTTCGAACATTTCTAAAAGGTCATCCATATGGTTCCTTATTGTGACTTCACGAGCATATCATCCATATATACTTCCACTGTCCGTCTGATTTGCTTCTTGAATAAGGAATTGACTAGTCTATGGTATGTAGCTTTAACATTCATTAAACCGAACGACATTACCCGACAACAACGTAATACTAAATCCATTATAAAGCTTGTGCGCTCTTTATTCGGTACATGCATCAGAATCTTGTTATTACCAGAATAAGTGTCCATAAACGAGAGCAACTCTTGTCCCGTGGTCCCATCTACTAGCTGGTCAATCCTAGGCAATGGAAAACTATCCTTCGAGCATGCTTTATTCAAGTCAAAATTGTCAATACATTCCCACCACTTTCCATCTGATTTTTTTGCTAAGATAGGAATCTGTACCCACTGAGGGTATAAGGCATAATGAATAACCAACTCCTTTCTCAATACCACGCTGAGTTGGGATCTGATCTAAAGAGCTTGAGTAGGATCATTTATGTCAATCGAAACATTTACCGTTAGCTCAACTAGTGCTGCCCACACTTCCTCAGACTTCTACCTGGGCTCTATAAATTTACTGAACTTGCTATAGTTCCCGAGCCAGAGCTTGGGCTTTAGTTGTTATGCTTCCGAGTTTTTAATGCAGAGAGCCTACTCTACATTCTTCCCTTTTCCTCGTCGCTCTCCTTCTCCACTCAGCAACATAGCATTCCCTTCTAGTGCTCTGGTCTCCTCTTACTCATCCAACACAACTTTGTGGGGGAATTTCATCACTAAGCACCAAGGAGCCAGTGTTATCCTAAAATATGCCCAAGGTCCTTCGCCCTAGAAAGGCGTTATATGCCGAATACTCTTCCACTATAACAAATGTTTGGATCCGCACAACCTTGCAATCTCCATAACCTAACTCAGCCGATAAATCAATTGTCCTAACCAGTTGTTTTGACTCGCCAGTAAATCCTTGAAT
The DNA here is from genome assembly GCA_030737815.1 of Allium fistulosum. Classification (NCBI taxonomy): domain Eukaryota; kingdom Viridiplantae; phylum Streptophyta; class Magnoliopsida; order Asparagales; family Amaryllidaceae; genus Allium; species Allium fistulosum. The sequence continues at coordinate 854,033,903 of CM060905.1, forward strand.
CTTCGGTTTACAAGGCTTAACATCTTTCATACTGAGTTGCATTTAGTCAAATGTCCTTTTAAACAATACATTCATTGCGTTTCCATTATCCATCAAAACTTAACACACTACAGCAGGGCCAACAACAACCGAAATCACCATATGTTAAAGGTTGGCAATTAGATTCCATTAGGATCCCTATTCATAAATGCAATGTCATCCATTACTATCCTTTGTTGCTTAGCCGGAGCTCCGTCCTCTATGGCAAAGCAACTCTCCCATGGTGCGTGCTTTAGCGAGCTCACATACCGGTCAATTGCTTTCCACCTTTCTCCACTATATGAGATCATCCTGTTAACCTTCCATCAGTGCACAAGGGTCCTTCTCCGTTGGGTCCAGGTTGGTTCCATTAGGCATTCGGCCCTTGGGTCTAGCAATTTGTCTACCGTCCTGCGGATCTCTGACATACTATTGCAACTTTTTCTCCTTTATAAATTCCTTGATAAGGTCCCTTAGATATTGGCACTCATTTGTGTTGTGTCCATAAGTTTCATGGAAACGATAGTACCTTCCTAAGTGCCTTTTTTTCGTTCGCCTCTTCTTGGGCATCCTTTAATACATTTGGTTCCCTTTATAGCAATGTATATATTCTCCAACGTGTCGTTTAGAGGCATGTGCTCAGCCGACCTCATATTCCTCGGGTGCTTCTTACATTCATTCCACCTACAACCAGAGCCTTGATTCCCCATTTTCTGATTATTAGAATTACTAGCATTCACTGCCACATTATTGGAACTATCATTTGCTTAACTGCCATATTTATTTGAACTAACTCTTTTGACCGTCCACCATTAGTCTTTCAAGCAAATTAACTTACTTCTTCCAAATGCAAGAATTGATTAGCTTTTCAGTGGAATTCCTCCATAGTCATCAACTATTTCATCTTCAGCCAATTTCCAAATTCCATGTCCGGATTTATGCCTCGACCAATGCCATAAACACCAGATCTTCCTTTAGATTATTAACTTCTGTTACTGCAGAAATTACTCTAATTAAAGAACCCTTTAAATTACTCCTTAGGTCCTTGTGATAGGCTCGACAAGGACATCACATCCTTAGGCCGAGCAGTGTCGAGCCAGAACTGCTCTATAAACTTTTTTGCCGGCTCATCAAAAGTTGATATGGAGTTTGGTGCAAGCCGAGTAAACTATATCAATGCAACAACCAAAAAATGGGAAAGCACTAACACCTTACTTATTTCATAGCCTTAGCACCATCCAAGTGCCACTCATACTTAAATCGATGCTACTTGGGATTGGTGGTCCCGTTGTGTGATGGCATCATAGGCATCGTAAACCTCCTAAGATATACTCTATTGGAATGTTTTCTGTGAACGGAGTTCTACACAGTGCGACACCTCATTCCTCATTCTTCCTCCACTTATTTTCTTCTACCAATTTCTTGACCATGTCTACTATATACTCCTCGCTTGCCTGGAACTCTGAAGGTCGACCATCAAGAGTTATGTAGAGTGTTTGTCTATACAAACGGTCTCGGTTTGCCCGCATGTCTAAGTTCTCCAGTCTTTAGGAGAACCACTGCTTTAGGTTTATTCTGCCCCCTGACCGGCTCCGCTATGGTTGTTTGCACATAAGCACCTTGAACTATAGCATCAAACTTGTAATCATCACCATCGTGTTGCAGATCATTCTCTGAATCAGACAAGTCCACGACCTCAGCTCCGCGTCCCCCTAAAATGCCAACATTTTCTCGATACTAACCTGATTATGATCGATACCGAGTTGAATTCCATTAGGGGACTCTTAGACTTCTGTCAGCAAATCTCTCTACTGTCGAAGTAGCCTTTTCCTTTCATTTTCCATCTCGTCTATTCTGACCAAAAATAGATAAATTCTCCTCTTCAAATCTAGCAGGTGAAATCTCCCTCCTACTCCTCCTAGATCTCTAAGAGTGCTAAGCGAGGAAAGCCATGGTAGTATCCATCATATCCAAAAGAGCCTTTTGACTATCAGCCATCCTTTGATTCAGCTACTACATCATCTTATCAAACTGTATCCTAGTGACCTTCTCTTGAGAAGCGGATGGTCCTGGAAACATCGATACCTGCTTGTTGCTAACCTCCACATGATGAGAAACCCCTTCAACTGAACCAACTACTACTCTAGACGATCTTCCAGATCTCCTATGCACCATTGATTAATGTATGCAAATCCTTCAAGTTTCTTAATGAAAATCTTCTAGATCAAACATCTGGATGCTCCAATCGAAAATAAAAAGCTAGATCTATGCTTGAGAATCTCTTTCTCGAGGAAAGCAAATATTTAGCCAAAAATGGCATAACACTCAAATTCCCCTAGAAATCTAGCGAAAAATATATGAAAAATAAAGAATACACCAAGCTTTTTAAAGTGGTTAAGCAATCTTTGGCCTACGTGCACTGTAGTTTTTATTGATTATAGATTTGAGAGTCACTATTACAAGGTTTTTACCAATTTAACAGCCTAGAACAACAAATAGTAGCTTCCTTGGCGGCTATAGTTGAGGGGATATAGAAGATGAAGAAAGCAAAGTGCCAAAATTCCTGCTTGAGTTGATGTGATGTTATATTCATAGGGAAACCATCCAGCATAGTCATAAATCTACGAAATACCAGGCCTAGATCAAGATCCGAGAATGCAAGAAGGGAAGACCGAGTCCCCCGAGTTACAATTTCTACTCGGTACCAACCAAAAGTGGTTAGTACAAACTTAATATTTGGTGAAGGACTTCCCCTTTTTATCTCCTTTGGTCTTCTCTCCCTGATCCATTATGTTTTGGGCACTTTTCTTAAGAGATATGATATTTCTTAGAGGCCCTGATATCATTTTTACTTGTCTACTTTCTTTCAAAACTTCCTTGGATTTTTTTTCTTATTCCTTGGTAAATGTATTTTATAACAATCACTCAAGCCAAGTTTTTAGGGGCTATAGCTCCAAAACCCATAATTGGCCATAGAAAGAGGTTGGCACTGAGTATATCTAGTCGGTACTGATCACTCTCCTCAACTTCAATCACTCTCTAATTCCTTAAGTCCATTTCTATTATCCTCTAAAGCGTGTTCCCAAGTTCGTGAATCATTTCATCTTTACCCCGATGTTCTGATTTGAGTGAAAGTATGCTTGGCTAAAACGCCGAATAACAGTGTAACACCCCACATATATACCCGTACCATCCAAGAGTATTACAAAATAACACTGTCAGATAATATGGATAATGACGCTATGTGGGGTACACTGAATATTTCCTTAGGTTAACACCGGTACATATTTAAACATCGAATAAATAACTCACCTATATGTACGTAGTATCAACACAAAGCAATAAACATATGTGACTCTAGGATAGAATAATACATAATATATAGTAAATATCAGAGTTCATAGAGTAAGAGTAGTAGCGATAATATATATAAAATATACAACATATATCCAATATACATCACAGTGATATACACATAAGAGACTATACAAAACAAGATATAAGCTACAGTACTGAATATCTAGTCTCCTTTATGCCTAGAAAATATAAGCTGGTCTCATTGTCTTTGAGCCCGAAATGTCTTAGACTAACCTAAGTATTATATAAATAACACACGGGTCCAACTATGTCTAATTCATAGGGGCTCGCTCATATAAATATAAATATAGATGTGATGTGCATAGAATAATGCAATAATATAAACAACTAATATGTATGAAAGGCAATTACCAAAAATCCCATGTGTCAATATATATGTATATAGTAATAAACACATATTACATAATTATGATAACATAAATAATCCCCAGAATCATCACCAAACTATGCATAAAGATGTCATCACCTATATAAAAGCTTGCTGAATCAGAAATCATGGCATAAACATCAAATAGGTGAATTTTCCATATTTAGAAATCATCATCACAAACCAGAAATCATCAATTAGTCAGATATGATCAAGTGTAATCGGGCTAGCACAAGGTGTTGACAAAATATATCTCTCAATCTCAAATAATAAAACATCATCGACATTATAAAGTATAGAAATATAGGATGCCTATCAAAGAATCATATATAATAAAAGATATGAGAATCCACTATACTCTAGACGCTTATCACATTACATATATAATCTCATTTTCTCATATAAAAATAAATGATGACGGGAATCAAACCATAATGCCTGGGTTACACTACCCAATACTCTCATGATGTCTAGGTTACGCCACCCAGTCAAACTACAACATAGCTATCTGCCATCTCCACGAGCATTTCGGTTATTTACCCAGTTCCGAACTAATACTTGGGCGAGGTGTATAGATAATATGTACTTATATACCATTCAATGTAGAACCAAAAGGGAGACTGATAACTATACCGCCTGCTCCAGGAGCTTAGGGCTACACTACTCGGATGCGCTCCTACAGTCTTTAGTTACTAACCTGGTATCGTGACTATATCTACCTCATGATATAAACACGCCACAAGACTACGCTAGGCATTGATCACGATCCGGATCATTATCCATGTGGTAATAGACTACTGGCCTTTGTGACTAAAGGGGCTAGGACTATAACACCATTCTCTAAAATTCCATGATGCGCATCTGAAGTATAATAAAGTGTCACATATCTAGGGCGCGACCCCACGATCAGGCCGCTAGGGTGAATATTGGCCACTCCGGTTCTCATTAACTCCTAATCATATCCTGGAGCACTTCATAATAGATAACATACATATGGGTACACCCCCATAACTCAATATCTATAAATGTGCTCTACCCCGAGCATATATACTTGCTCTATAGTGAGCATCACCTTGCGTAAGTATAAACTATATCCCATCACTTGTGTGCCATCTACTTACAACAAATAACCGAATAAGTATCACATCGGTGTCTCATATCACCGCATGATGCTTAGTCGTTTATTCAATGCTAGTAAACTGTACCCAATCTCCACAAATATTCTATATAACGAGTATAAAGATTAACTAGAGCAATATTGCCGAATGTCCAATCATAAACGGTATTATAACTTCGTTTATTCAAATTCTTGGCTACGCAGAATTAAAATCATCATAAACAAAATGTTACAAAAATAGTAATAACATGAATTCATACAAAATGATGTCATCGTCGTATCATATAAAAACACCAATCAAATCCAAATCAACGTTGAAAAATTTATATGTTCCAAATTAATATACGGGAAAAGAATGATCAAAAAAGTGATATAAAATAGATTATTCAATTAAATATATCTAGAACAAACAAATCAATACTTAATAGTGAATCATTCACAACATATAATCTTATATAAATAAATACTTAGAAATGGGTAATAAATATATATCAAAATTAACTAGATAATTAGCTAAACTCAAATATTATATTTTCTTTTATAGTAAATAACTAATTTATCAACCTTCTATAAAATTAAATAATTATTTAATATTCATCAATAACATTAGAAAACTCATTTCTTTCTTTTCAAATCCCAAAATTGTTTGTAAACCTAAATATTATGTAAAACAATTATTCCACGATTATCTATAACGAAATACTATTTTAAATAATTATAAAATATCTTAATCAATTTAGTATACTCCAAATCCACAAAATATAATTTTAACCATATTTAAGATTTCATAAAATATTCTTTGTAAATTATAAAATTTCAATTAGGAACCATTTCATATTTTTATAAAATTTTACGGAATTTCTATAGATTTATAAAAAATAAAACTAATTTTTATTAAAAGGATAAATACCTAAATTAAATAAATGATAATCAATATTAAATAAAACTTTACTCAATTTTAGTTGATGTATGTATATGAAACATGCTTTTATTTATAAACATTTTCATTTATACCAATTATACATACATACATACATACATACATACATATGTACATACATATATATATATATAATTAAATAAATTTACAAAATACATAGGCACGGATACATCTAAACGCACGTCTGGTTGCCTTAGATAGTTGACCGGTTGTTCGCATTTTTGTGCATATAATCACACGTTTAAGGTGATCTCTTCCTTTCTCTTCACCGTTATCACCTCCAATACAAAGCCCACCTAAGTTTATTCATACAGACTTCAATCCAAGCACAAAGTATATCTGATATAATGATTTAGACATAGATTTCGTGAGTATAAATACTCACCTGCTCTTGTTTTTCCTCCTCTATTTGAATGCATGCACCTAGAACCCAACACAGCCACCCAAAATTCAAATCCCTTCTTGCCATGGATGCAAAACATGGTTGAAGACCACGTACTCAAATTCGGTAATTTATAATAATTTATTTGATTTCTAATATAATTTAGAGGAAGAGGATTGAAGAAGAAGAACTGTGACGACCCGGATTTTTGGACGTCTGTTAGTCAGGAAATTAACTGATTTTAATTATTGAATTACTGATTTTATAAGTCGAACCAATAAAAATTCAGATAATTAAAGTATCTGGATATATATAAATTGGTTTGAAAACTATAATAAATATTTAATTATAAATCTTTGAATATAATAAACTTCATAGAAAAATAAATTTTATGAATATATAAAACTCCACCATTTAAAACTAAGGTAAAATATCCAAAAATGAATATGTATATATATGTATGTATATAATGAATGCAAGCTTTATGATGTTAATAGTATATATGGCTATATAAATGTATATACATGTATATATGCTCATATGAAATAATATTCAAGAAAAGGTGTATAGAAAGTATGTTTAAAGATTATAAAAATAGTGCATATAGATATAGATAAGTATGGGGACATAACATTTAATATACATCATCTCAAGCACATAAAATATCAACTTAAGCATACAAAACATTTCATCAAGGACAAAACAAAAATCAGGTCTACATATGAATCAAAATAAAAAATAAAAAAAGAGAAAAAATCCTAGCCTGGCTTTCCAGCACGGTTCACTTCCATACATATAATACCACTACCTTGTCCTCTTTTATTTCATCCACTCGATCAAAAGCTAAAGCCTGTAACCAAATTTCTTTCCAAAGCAAGATCATCTCTGTTTCAAAGATTAAAACTTCTCAACAACAACTAAACTTCAGATTTCAAAGTTTCAGTTCTTAATCAAAGCAACAACTAAGCATTTCAGTTTTTAAAATATCAAGCAATTCAAGATTCAAATTCAAGTTCCAAATCAAAGAAAAGGCTCTGTTTCTCTGCTTATCAAAACTGTGAGTAAACCATCATTTTAAAAAAAATTAAATATGTCTTATAACCTGATGCCTGTGATTAATTCCTGTGGTAATGTTGTGAAATGTTTGCATGAATGTGTGAATATGTTTGCATGTATATCAGTTGATAGTTGCTATGTATATGTTTATATGCATGTCCGTGTTTAGATATATAAACCTCTGTTTTGATTTACAGACCCAATAATCACACAAAACGCCATTTCTCTTCACTCAAGTACTTATAGGTTATAATGTCAAAAGGAAATGTGTTTGTATTGATGAAACCTTATTTTTAACAATAGTCTCAAGTGAAATTATTAAGTTATTATCTGGAAAATAGTGAATTAACAGTCGATAATCAATCGTTCCAGGAAATTCAATCAGTGTAATTCAAGTTTTCATATATATAACTAAAATCTATGTTCAAAATGATGAATTTAGGTGGCGTTCTTTTGATTTTTAAGTGAGTGGTTAAGGTGAATTGTTGAGATGAACGGTACTTGGTTTTTCGTCAATTCACGACGAACGGCGGCGGGTCGAGCATCGTGCTAGATGCGAGAGAAAGCCTGAGTGATGGGGATCTCAGGAAAAATGGTCTCAGATTTTTTAGACCATTGTGGTGGCGTGTCGACGATGAATTAGGGTTTAGACCCGGATTTGGTCGACGAGGATTTGGAGGTCAGTATGTCGTCAAGGAAGTATCAGATATGATCGGAGTTGGGTAAAATGAAGCGGGGGACTTTGGCAAATGTTTAGGCTCAACGGCGAGGTTTCAGATGGACGGAGGTGATGGTGCTCAACGAATTTTTGGATCGGTTTTGGTTCAGGTGGTCCTTGGTTCTGCTCGATTTAGTTTTGGAGGACGTTTTGAAGTTCTGGTGGTCGAAATCGGGGAAGGGTGTTGTCGTCGACTTACTGGAGGAAGCGTCATTGGTCGGAGGGTCGGCGTTTGGGTGTGCAGGTGCACATGTATCTATGTGCATCTGGTTTTGTTGAAGGATTCAGGTTCAAGGAAGAAGAAGATAGACTCTGGTAGGACTCGGGTTTGTGTAGAGTTTCGCTCGAGTTGTTCACGAGTTTCATCGGAGGAGGAAAGCGAATAGGTTAGATCGGGATTGGCTCGGGAATTTGTGATTTTGGCTTGGGTTTCTTAATTTTTGAAATGATTAACCAAATTTCCTAAGTAAAATATTAACCAGGTTAAAAGCAGTTATTAAGCAAGTTTTAAAAGTAAAAGAAAAGCATGAACAAGTTTTAAAAGCATAAGAAATGAATAAGTTTTCAAGGCAAAAGAATATGTACAAGTTTCCAAGCAAGTATTTATCAAGTTTCAAAACAAGTTTCAAGGATTAAATCCTAAGTATTTTCAAATGGAATTTAATAATGATTGAATTAAGTAGGTGATTAAGATAAGTGTATTAAGCTTTAATTAATAAAAAGTAAGACAAGTGAATTTGTATAAATTAATTTCATAACATTTGATTTACATAAGATTTAAGTGTAATTAAGTAATTAATTAAGATAAATGGTTTATCTTAGATTAATTAAGGACTTAAGTAATTAAGGGTTAGTTGATTAACTTAAGTAATCATAGGATAATTAATTAATGAAAGTAATTAAAGAATCATTAATTAATGTAAGTAATTAAAGGTTAATTAATTTATGTGAACAATTAAATAAAGAATAAATTAATTAATTTCAATAATTAATTAAATGGTTTAATTAATGTTAATTAAGCAGGATTTAAAGGTAATTAATTTATCTTGTGTTAATTAAATTAATTAGATTGGATGACTAATTAATCTTACTTACGAGTAATGAACTATAATTGAATGCCTTGGATTGTTGATATCTCTGATATGTGATTTGTGATGTTTTGTGATATGAGATACTTTGGTTGAACTGTGATATTATGGGTTATTTATCTGAGATGAATTGCTATATGAACATGATGTTCTGAATTTAATTAAGTTGTCCACTTAAACAAATTGGCTTAATGAATGATATTGGATTCGAAGAGACCGGGGTCGGGTATCAGTAAATACCCGAAACCACTTCGATTTAAAATCTATAATTCTTTATAGATTGGATTTGTAAATCAAATAGGATGGAATGGAATAAATTAAGTAAACTAGACCTTTGAAACTAAGTAACGGTACTTAGATATTATTTTGTGAAATAAGTGTTTGGCTACAGAATGATTAAAACTCGTAGTGTTGGACGAGTTACCATGGTTTTCAAAGAAGTTTATAAATTTAGTATTTCAAATTGAATGGGTTTACTCACGATGGTTTCCTGCCTGACTCGGGTGTTACTTTGATGTAATGCTTGGGTCAGACCGAGTATTACAGATTTACAGGTAAGGACGTTCTGGAGCTCAGGAGCGAGCTGGATGGCAGGAACGTTTGGAGTGTATTCCGCTGTGATATATTGTTATTTATCTGGGACAAGTTATTTTAACTGTCCAGTATTTGTGTAATGTTGTAACTCTCATCTATAAAATGTAAATGTACCGATACAGTTCTTATTTGTAAAACTGTTATTTTATTTGATATTATATTTCGATCCGCTGCGAATGTGAGATTCTGTGCTTCATTTCTGTTCTTCTTCTATCTCTTTTCTTCTTTTCCTACCTATCTGGAATTTTCGCGATCGAAAATTTCGGGTCGTTACATTTGGTATCAGAGCGAGGTTAAGCGAGAACCTTGGCTCTGGTGGGTGTACTCATAAGGATAGGGTCAATAGTACCCTAGAATGAGTTGGGTGTGTATGTATATATTGTTTGTACCAAAATTGGGCACAACACTCTTCGGAAGTTGTTGAAGAGATAAAATGAAGAAATTAAATGGAAAAAGAGGATTATCTAACAAAAACTCCAAAAACAGATAATGAAAGTAATAAGAACGCACAAAAACACAAGAATTTAGAGTGGTTCGGCGTGTTGCCTACGTCCACTATGAAGTTGATTGCTTTATTGATGTTTCTTTGATGATTACAAGTGAATTCAACGAGTTACAGCAGATAATTATGATTTACAGCAGTGAAATTCGTTATTGGCAGCAACTATGGAGTTTAGATCTGGATCCGGCAGAGTTTGGGCGTTGGAGAATTCAAAGAAGAAGAAACCCCTTTTCTGCATGCCCTGGGGCTCTATTTATAGGTATAGGAGGCTGATATTTCGCTCAGATCTCGGGGGACTTCTTCTGGCACGTGAGTTGGCCCGCGCGACCAAGCCCGTGAAGTTTCGGCCCGATCCGTGATCGATACGAACGGATTTCGTATCGATCAAGATTGCGTCTTATGGAGTCGAAATTTGGCATGGACATTCTTTAGCGTGCACGTAAGCTTCTGTGAAAATTTCATGGCATTTGGACTTGTAGATCATGAGATATGATCAATGCAAGTTGGAGTTTTTCCATCCGCGATCGATACAAATGAATTTTGTATCGATCAAGATTTTGTCCGATCAAGTCGAAATTTGGCAGGAACATTCTTCATGTTGTATTTAAGCTGCTGTGAAAATTTCATAGCATTTGGACTTGTAGAGCATGAGATATGATCGATGCAAGTTGGAGTTTTTCCATCCGGGATCGATACGAACGAATTTCATATCGATCAAGATTTCGTCCGATCGTGTCGAAATTTGGTAGGAGCATTCTTTATGTCATATGTAAGCTGCTCTGAAAATTTCATAGCATTTGGACTTGTAGATCAAGAGATATGATCGATGCAAGTTGGAGTTTTTTCCATCCGCGATCGATACGAACGAATTTCGTATCGATCAAGACTTGCTCCAATCGAGTTGAAATTTGGCATGAATATTCCTTAGGTCATACTTAAGCTCCTGTGAAAATTTGGTGGCATTTGGACTTGTAGATCTCGAGTTATGATCGATGCAAGTTTGTATTTCTCAACCGTGATCGATCAATATCTTGAGCGTACAAACTCGATTGACTTGAAATTTGGAACGTTGGCTCTCATAGCTTTGCTTGTCGTGTCATATCAATTTTAGCTCGATCCGGTCTCGGAAAAAATTCGTCGACATCCATAGTGAGCCTGCGTACAACCGATCTTCAGGATGAACTGCCCTTGGTTTTTAGTCAAGTTCTTGGTGTCACGGCCTTGCCAAAAGGCGGGATAACATATATATATGAGAGCGTACTTGTTATTTTCTTATATAAAGATTTTAAATGATTTTATACAAGAATATATTTTGATATATATAAAACAATATTCCTTAACCAATAAATGTTAAGGTAATTAGTTGTTAAATTATTGGAATTAAATTAAGAGGTAATAGAAATACAACCAAATTGAAATTAAATAAAGATAAGTTTGAAATGGATTCAAACTAAAATTAAAATCTTGAATTTGGGGAAAGAGTTTCAGAATAAGATAATAATGAATTGGTTTCCAGATATGATAATCTTGGTTATTATCATAAATGATTGTTGTGTTTAATAATAAATGTGTATTAATGAGTAATCAAAATGAAATGTTTTAGGGAAGTAAAACATTTAGGCAAGTATGACTTATAAATTGGAACTGAAGATGATATAAATTATGAAGTTTTAAATCTGAGCCCAGAATTTGAAAATTGTTTCAAAGTGATAAAGAAATAATAAATAATATTATTTGAATGAAAGGGCTTGATTCAAATAGGTGTTGTTTGAAAATTTGTTTTGAATTAAAAACCAAAGGTGATTTAAAATTTAAGGATAACTTAGTGTGTAAAGGAAATAATATGTATATATGAGGGATATACATAATATCAAAAAATGGGTTGAAATAAACTTTAATGTTGAGTTTTAAATTTGGAAAGAGATGTGATACCCAAAGTGATAAGTTTTTGAACTTATAGGTGGGAAGATTATTAATGTGAAGTTTAAAATTTGAAATGGGAATACAAATTGGGTAAGGTTGGTTGGATTAAGTAAATTGAATTTAACTTTGGGAAAGTTAAATAAGTTAACAAGCAACCTAAATTGGAAATTTCAAGATGAAATTGGGATTTAACTTGGGAAGTTAAATGGTTAATTTGGATTGGGAGTTTGTGTGATCTCAAAATGGGTTTGAGATCTGGAAATTAGAAATGGATGGATGTTTTAAAATAAATTGGATGATATCATCCTATTGTTATTAATAATCTTTAAATTGTGAATTGGATTTGTTTAAATGAATGAGAAATGAAGTGTGGTAATATATCCATTATTAAGATAAAAGGGAAATTAAACTTTAATTTGAAATTAAGGATGTGGAATTACTTTGAACTGAAATTTTGAATAATTGAATTTGTAAATTAAAATTTGTTTAAGAACTGGTTTCAAAACTGTAAGAAAAAATCGTGTAATAAATTGAATTTTTAAGATAAAATTGTTTTGAACTCTTAATTGAACTTTGAAATAAGTTAAGTGAAGATAATTTAAAATGGAATTTTGAGAATTGGACTCAGAATTAAATTCTTTAAAAATTGGGATTATTGATTCAAAAATAAAGTTTAATTTGATTTAAAGGGTTAAATCAACATTTGAAATTTTAACTCGAATTTATATAATTCGAGATGGGTTAAAGTTGAGATTCAGATTTCATTAGTTCAAATTGAATTTAGTTTGAATTAACTTGAATTGAAGATGGATAAGTATAGAATTCAAATGGAAAATTTGAATTGGATTAATTTGAAAATAAAATTGAAGATTGAATGAGTTCAAATTCAAATGGGAATTGGGATTAATTCATATAGAAATTGAAATGATTTGAAATTGAAGTTGATTCAATTTGAAATTAGTGTAAACTAAATTTAATAATTTGGAATTGTAATTAAAGTGAATATGTTTAAAATCAAATGGAATTTGATTTGAATTTGGAAAGAAATTGAGGTTAATTCAACTTGAATTGGGAATAAATCAAGTTCAAGGGAAATTGAATTTATTCAAATTAGAAGTGAGTCAATTTAAATGGAAGTGGAAATTTAAATTGAATTGATGGGGAATTGAACAGTTTAACTCTGGACTATTTTCAAAATAAATTGTTTTAATATAAATCTATTTTTCCAAACTATTTACTATACAACTTTTCTTTTTAAACCTAAAACTATCTTAAACTTGTTTTACAATTACTTTTGGAACTATTTAACAATTTTACAACTGATTTATAAACTAATTGCTGTTTTTCAATAGTTTTATAAATAATTACTATTTTTCAACTATTTACAATTACTTAACTATTTTTCAGCTATTTTACAGGTAATAATTATTTTTCAACTACTTATTTATTTTAAAAAATTTCAAGCTATTTTCTAAATTTAAAAGGGAAATTAATTTAAAGGACAAAAATTTGTATATTTTTAGCCTTAAGGACACGACCTCAATATTTTACCCACAAGGACAAACATTCTCCTAAAATTTTTTCATGAGGACAAACATTCTTTCAAAATTATTCATAAGGACAAACATTTTTTCAAAACTGCTACCGAACTAAAAACTGATATCTAAAAACTGCTACCGATAACTACAAACTGATACCTAAATACTTAAAAATTGATACCTAAAGAAAGTTGTCCTTCAGGCTAAAATACTGAAGGTCTGTCCTTGAGGCTAAAATACTGAGAAATTTTGTCCTTGACAATAATTTCCTGAAATTTAAACTGGTTAGAGTTCAAACTGTTATTGATTAAATACCCAACTGAGATAAGAATTGAAGTGATAATCCAAATGGGGGATTAAGGTAAATGTGAATAAGTGAATAAAATCAAAGGGAATGTGAATAGAAAGGGAATTAATTTAACTGATAATCAATGAAGATAAATACGTAGGATGTACGTATATTATTCTATTCGCATAGTGATTTGATCCAGATTCGAGCATAGAATTTCGAGATAGTATTATCAATCCAAGTTGGGATTTTTCGCTCGATATTCGACGGCGAACCTGGATATGGATTTTTGATTGGTTCTAGATATTCTCTATCATAGTTCTGACTATGCAAGGAGAATGACGGTTTCTGATCAAGAAACCAAATCTGAGTCCGCACTAGGAAGTCGGGTGGACAATACTAGTCCGGAAGTGAAATTATGTGATCGAGTGAGCGATCAGATTGATATTGCATACGGATGATATGTGGACATCGTACGGGTTTGAGTGAAATTGATATTGAAAATTTATGGATAAAAACTGTAAAATGGTCTTTGAAATGAAAAGTATATTTTGTGGAATATATGATGAGGTAAAATGGAAATTGGAAATTTCTATGATTAAAGATTCACTTTATGAAGAAAAGTAATGTGGTAAATGACTTTATAAAAGAGTAATCAAATTTGAATATTTGATTTGGAATAAACAAAGTTATGTATCTTTGTTATATATATGATAAAACTCCCCTTGTTGAATCTTTTGCCAGAAGAAAAGGGTTTTTGAAAGTATTTGAAGTATAGAATGGGAATTTATGCAAGTTTGAAGTGATCCAAAGATTTTTAATGTTATATATATATCTATATGTATATATATGTAAAGGATCTTATGAGAATGATTTTGAGAAAAGCTTTTTGGAACCTATGGATTTGGAAAGGCTTTTGATTTTTGAGGAAAATCAAATTTGGAATTTGGAAAGCCTAGTTTGTGAATTATCGATTTTGGGATAATCGATTTTGAGAAAGGAGATTTATATGAAATTCATACTAGGTGTATGATTTGGAAAATACTATATGTGTATAGTATAAAGTGATTTGAAGTGGCTCTAGGGAAAAAGGCGCTCCCTTGAATGAACTTCTTAGGAGTGCTATAGGGTGGTACTGCCTTGAACCTCTAAGGGGAGGTTCTAAAGTTGATCCTGTGAGGAGTCCGGACAAAACTAGTTCTTGAGGATCATGTATAGTGTGTAGCGGAAGTCGAGGGCGCTGATGCCTACAGAGGCATTTGGGTTATGCTGCGATGATAGTTTAACTTGATGTCACTGCGATCTATTGTAGACCATAGCGAAAGTCGTGTGTGCTGCTGAGAGCCAACGGTCTACGTTTGATTTTATATCGGTAGACTACGACCTATGGTAACATAGCGAAAGTCGTGTGTGCTGCTGAGAGCCAACGGTAGCGTTTGATTTTACATCGGTAGACTGCGACCTATGTGGGAGTGGAGAAGTTTCATTTTTGACAGCGAAAATTGAGGGCTCTGATGCCTACAGTTACATGGACTTTTGCTGTGATGGCAACGTAACCCTGGAATGTAACTACGATCTGTTGTGGGTTCCATGGCGTAATCGAGGGCCGCAGAGTGCCTACAGTTACATGGACTTTTGCTGCGATGGCAACGTAACCCAGGATGTAACTGTAACCATGGATGAGGGCGATGATTTCCAGAGCATTCTCACCAAAGATATTTTCTCTATTTTCGAAACTGTTTTCTATATTTTCAATAAAATTATTTTCCAAGTATTTTCACTTGGTGTTGAAAACGGGTTTACCAAGTACTTATAGATTTTCAGTCCTACGCCTAATCAATGTATGACCGAATTTCTATAAGAACGAGGATGGACTTGTTGATACATCGAGTTATAAAAGTATTTTTATAACAACTACTTTGGAATAATATTATATAGATATTAAAAAGTGTTTTAAAAATGATTAAAGAATATTTATCTGATTTCAAGCATTTTCATAAATTCTGGCTTCGTTCCTTTTCGAGGACGAAAAGTTCTAAAGGGGGGAGGAGTGTGACGACCCGGATTTTTGGACGTCTGTTAGTCGAGGAATTAACTGATTTTATAAGTCGAACCAATAAAAATTCAGATAATTAAAGTATCTGGATATATATAAATTGGTTTGAAAACTATAATAAATATTTAATTATAAATCTTTGAATATAATAAACTTCATAGAAAAATAAATTTTATGAATATATAAAACTCCACCATTTAAAACTAAGGTAAAATATCCAAAAATGAATATGTATATATATGGATGTGTATAATGAATGCAAGCTTTATGATGTTAATAGTATATATGGGTATATAAATGTATATACATGTATATATGCTCATATGAAATAATATTCAAGAAAAGGTGTATAGAAAGTATGTTTACAGATTATAAAAGTAGTGCATATAGATATAGATAAGTATGGGGACATAGCATTTAATATACATCATCTCAAGCACATAAAATATCAACTCAAGCATACAAAACATTTCATCAAGGTCAAAAAAAAATCAGGTCTACATATGAATCAAATCAAAATAAAAAATAAAAAAAGAGAAAAAATCCCAGCCTGGATTCTCCAGCACGCTTCACTTCCATACATATAATACCACTGCCTTGTCCTCTTTTATTTCATCCACTCGATCAAAAGCTAAACCCTGTAACCAAATTTCTTTCCAAAGCAAGATCATCTCTGTTTCAAAGATTAAAACTTCTCAACAACAACAAAACTTTAGATTTCAAAGTTTCAGTTCTTAACCAAAGTAACAACTAAGCATTTCAGTTTTTAAAAGATCAAGCAATTCAAGATTCAAATTCAAGTTCCAGATCAAAGAAAAGGCTCTGTTTCTCTGCTTATCAAAACTGTGAGTAAACCATCATTTAAAAAAAAATTAAATATGTCTTATAACCTGATGCCTGTGATAAATTCCTTTGGTAATGTTGTGAAATGTTTGCATGAATGTGTGAATATGTTTGCATGTATATCAGTTGATAGTTGCTGTGTATATGTTTATGTGCATGTCCATGTTTAGATATATAAACCTCTGTTTTGATTTACAGACCCAATAATCACACAAAACTCCATTTCTCTTCACTCAGGTACTTATAGGTTTTAATGTCAAAAGGAAATGTGTTTGTATTGATGAAACCTTATTTTTAAAAATAGTCTCAAGTGAAATTATTAAGTTATTATCCGGAAAATAGTGAATTAACAGTGGATAATCAATCTTTCCAGGAAATTCAATCATTGTAATCAAGTTTTCATATGTATAACTGAAATCTATGTTCAAAATGATGAATTTAGGTGGCGTTCTTTTGATTTTTATGTGAGTGGTTAAGGTGAATTGTTGAGATGAACGGTACTTGGTATTTTGTCAATTCACGACGAACGGCGGCAGGTCGAGCATCGTACTAGATGCGAGAGAAAGCCTGAGTGATGGGGATCTCAGGAAAAATGGTCTCAGATTTTTTAGACCATTGTGGTGGCATGTCGACGACGAATTAGGGTTTAGACCCTAATTTGGTCGACGAGGATTTGGAGGTCAGTATGTCGTCGAGGAAGTATCGGATATGATCGGAGTAGGGTAAAATGAAGCGGGGGACTCTGGCGAATGTTTAGGCTCAACAGCGAGGTTTCAGATGGATGGAGGTGATGGTGCTCGACGAATTTTTGGATCGGTTTTGGTTCAGGTGGTCCTTGGTTCTGCTCGATTTTGTTTTGGAGGACGTTTCGAAGTTTTGGTGGTCGAAATCGGGGAAGGGTGTCGTCGTCGACTTACTGAAGGAAGCGTCGTTGGTTGGTGGGTCGGCGTTTGGGTGTGTAGGTGCACATGTATCTGTGTGCATCTGGTTTTGTTGAAGGATTCAGGTTCGAGGAAGAAGAAGATAGACTCTGGTAGGACTCGGGTTTGTGTAGAGTTTCGCTCGGGTTGCTCACGAGTTTCATCGGAGGAGGAAAGCGAATAGGTTAGATCGGGATTGGCTCGAGAATTTGTGATTTTGGCTCGGGTTTATTAATTTTTGAAATGATTAACCAAATTTCCTAAGTAAAATATTAACCAGGTTAAAAAGCAGTTATTAAGCAAGTTTTAAAAGTAAAAGAAAAGCATGAACAAGTTTTAAAAGCATAAGAAATGAATAAGTTTTCAAGGCAAAAGAATATGTACAAGTTTCCAAGCAAGTATTTATCAAGTTTCAAAACAAGTTTCAAGGATTAAATCCTAAGTATTTTCAAATGGAATTTAATAATGATTGAATTAAGTAGGTGATTAAGATAAGTGTATTAAGCTTTAATTAATAAAAAGGAAGACAAGTGAATTTGTATAAATTAATTTCATAACATTTGATTTACATAAGATTTAAGTGTAATTAAGTAATTTGTTAAGATAAATGGTTTATCTTAGATTAATTAAGGACTTAAGTAATTAAGGGTTAGTTGATTAACTTAAGTAATCATAGGATAATTAATTAATGAAAGTAATTAAAGAATCATTAATTAATGTAAGTAATTAAAGGTTAATTAATTTATGTGAACAATTAAATAAAGAATAAATTAATTAATTTCAATAATTAATTAAATGGTTTAATTAATGTTAATTAAGCAAGATTTAAAGGTAATTAATTTATCTTGTGTTAATTAAATTAATTAGATTGGATGACTAATTAATCTTACTTATGAGTAATAAACTATAATGGAATGCCTTGGATTGTTGATATCTTTGATATGTGATTTGTGATGTTTTGTGATATGAGATACTTTGGTTGAACTGTGATATTGTGGGTTATTTATCTGAGATGAATTGCTATATGAACATGATGTTTTGAATTTAATTAAGTTGTCCACTTAAACAAATTGGCTTAACGAATGATATTGGATTCGAAGAGATCGGGGTCGGGTATCAGTAAATACCCGAAACTACTTCGATTTGAAATCTATAATTCTTTATAGATTAGATTTGTAAATCAAATAGGATGGAATGGAATAAATTAAGTAAATTAGACCTTTGAAACTAAGTAACGGTACTTAGATATTATTTTGTGAAATAAGTGTTTGGCTAGAGAATGATTAAAACTCATAGTGTTGGACGAGTTACCCTGGTTTTCAAAGAAGTTTATAAATTTAGTATTTCAAATTGAATGGGTTTACTCACGCTGGTTTCCAGCCTGACTCGATTGTTATTTTGATGTAATGCTCGGGTCAGACCGAGTATTACAGATTTCCAGGTAAGGACGTTCTGGAGCTCAGGAGGCGAGCTGGATGGCAGGAACGTTTGGAGTGTATTCCGCTATGATATATTGTTATTTATCTGGGACAAGTTATTTTAACTGTCCAGTATTTGTGTAATGTTGTAACTCTGATCTATAAAATGTAAATGTACTGATACAGTTCTTCTTTGTAAAACTGTTATTTTATTTGATATTATATTTTGTTCCGCTGCGAATGTGAGATTCTGTGCTTCATTTCTGTTCTTCTTCTATCTCTTTTCTTCTTTTCCTAACTATATGGAATTTTCGCGATCGAAAATTTCGGGTCGTTACATTTGGTATCAGAGCGAGGTTAAACGAGAACCTTGGCTCTAGTGGGTGTACTCATAAGGATAGGGTCAATAGTACCCTAGAATGAGTTGAGTGTGTATATGTATTGTTTGTACCAAAATTGGGCACAACACTCTTCGGAAGTTTTTGAAGAGATAAAATAAAGAAATTAAATGGAAAATGAGGATTATCTAACAAAAACAGATAGTGAAAGTAATAAGAACGCACAGAAACACAAGAATTTAGAGTGGTTCGGCGTGTTGCCTACGTCCACTATGAAGTTGATTGCTTTATTGATGTTTCTTTGATGATTACAAGTGAATTCAACGAGTTACAGCAGATAATTATTATTTACAGCAGTGAAATTCATTATTGGCAGCAGCTATGGAGTTTAGATCTGGACCCGACAGAGTCTGGGCGTTGGAGAATTCAAAGAAGAAGAAACCCCTTTTCTACATGCCCTGGGCTCTATTTATAGGTGTAGGAGGCTGATATTTCGCTCAGATCTCGAGGTACTTCTTCTGGCACGTGAGTAGGCCCGCGCAACCAAGCCCGTGAAGTTTCGGCCCGATCCGTGATCGATGCGAACGGATTTCGTATCGATCAAGGTTGCGTCCAATGGAGTCAAAATTTGGCATGGACATTCTTTAGTGTGCACGTAAGCTTCTGTGAAAAATTCATGGCATTTGGACTTGTAGATCATGAGATATGATCGATGCAAGTTGGAGTTTTTCCATCCGCGATCGATACGAACGAATTTCGTATCGATCAAGATTTCGTCCGATCAAGTCGAAATTTGGCAGGAACATTCTTCATGTTGTATTTAAGCTGCTGTGAAAATTTCATAGCATTTGAACTTGTAGATCATGAGATATGATCGATGCAAGTTGGAGTTTTTCCATCCGCGATCGATACGAACGAATTCGTATCGATCAAGATTTCGTCCGATCGAGTCGAAATTTGGTAGGAGCATTCTTTAACTTTATTTAAGTAAGTAAATATTTATATAATTTACTTATAATTTAAGGTTTGGTCTAGGATTAAATAAGTAAGTAAGTAAATATTTTTATAATTTAATTTAATTTAATTTTATAGATTATTTTCTTTTTAAAACAAATTACAATAATTCCAAACAAAACTTATATTCACATTACTCGGTTATTTACTCATTACTGTAAAATTAATAAAATTTATTTTCCCATATTTTAACTTATTTAAATTTAAATGTTCAATATTCTCATTTTAAACCCAAATTAACAGATTCCCAAATTAATTTATTTTACACAATTATTTACTATAATTTATTTATTTGTACAACCATTTGTTTTTAATCTGTTTATTAATTAATTCCAAAATCATTTAGTAAAATATTTTTCACCAAATTTCCACATCATTCCCATAATTTCATATTAATTAATCCAAATCACATTTAATTCATTAATTATTATTGTTAAATTAATAATTTATTGTTTTTCGATAACAAGTTGTAAAAACTCCCCCTTAAGAAATTACGTCCTCATAATTCCCCTTAAGGAAAAATCAAGCTAACAACTCCTAGCTTAACAATACTGTAATGACCCGTATTTTTCCAATAATTAAAATAGTAAATTAAATAAGATTTTAGGATTTAATATTGGAAGAAATTAAAATTTGTGAATTTATTAGCTTGGTTTGTAAACAATAAACATGGAAGTGTGTTGGAATTTGTTAGTTGTAACAATTGTTTAATTACCATTTCACTATTTAATCTGTTGAAAATTAAATTAGAAATCAATTGTAATTAATCTACTTAAATATTACAGTTAATATTAATTAAGATGATAATTGTAGAATATTAATGTAATAAGATGTAAACCAATGTTAATTATATCCATAAGATGATAATCGATTGAATAATAAGATGTAAATCGAAATAAATGAATTTATTTGAAATTTAAATTATAATTAATGAACTTATTGCAATTGAAATTGAACGTTGTAATTAGTGCAATATTTAACATTGGATTTGACATAGAAATTATTTTAAAGGATTATAAATGTCTAGGTAATCAAAGATGATGAAATTTGTTAACTATTTAATTTGAATTTGAAAAGTGGTTAATTAATTTAATAATAATTTATTTAATTAACGTGGAAAATAGCCATTTTGATCACGGTCTCGGATTTTGATGAAACCAGTTTCATCGGATCCGTAACGGTGAATTATTATAGGATTTCAAGTTTCGTAGCGATCGGACTTATCATTTGATCTTGTGGGCACGAAAGGCGTAGAAATCAATTTAATGAATTCAAATTAATATAATTTGATTTTGAAAGCTAACTTCTGTATACAATGGAATTTGGATTTGAAATTAGTTCCATTGAGTTTAAAAATATTGAAAACCTATATTTTGATATATTGGATGACCCATTTTTGTTTCGGGAACGAAATGAGCTTTTTGGGTCATTGTTATCGTTTCCATCCAACACCACCTATATATAGGCCGTTATAAACCCTAGCTGTTTTTCATTTCATCATTTCTATACGAACATCTTCTTCCTCCTTCTCAAACGATAGAACATCAAACCTAATTCTCAAATTCCAAAACCTAATTTCAATTTCAAAAAGAAAAAAATATGCGGATCTAAGGCGACTTCGGGTCGCGCTTCGGGTTCCAGAGGCGAAAATCTTGCAGCGACTTCGAGTCAGGAACCAAATGACTCGGGTCTCGGGTCATTTTGGAAAAAACTCAGAGCAAGCATTGGAGACTTGAGGCGATGGACCGAAGTAGGACTCGAAGTTGATTCAGGGCCTAAATTTTCCAATCTTCTAACGTTAATAACTTTTGCATAAGAGCTCAGATTCACGAGCGGTTTTCCCCGTTGCGATCGTATCAAAATTTCGGACATTTTGGAACTAGTTTGGCTACATTCTGAGATTGTTAAATTTTTGAGCTAATTTTGGATTTTAAGTCGACGACAAATCAAAGGTGAGTGTTTTAACCCACTTACAACTACTAAATTGTCTTATGTTAGTTAAATTGAATTTATGATGTGATTAGAAGTTGATTGATTGCTGTTTGATATATTTAAATTGTCATTCCAGTGAATCTGACTTTTAGTGAATTTAATCGTTATTTAATTTAATATTGAATTTAATCGTTATTTAATTTAATATTGAATTTAAAATAGTTAATTAAATACCCGTTGATGATAATCGGTTAATTGATGTTATTTATTGGTTAATTTGACTGATGTTTGTGATGGATGTTTAATTGTTGATATTTTGTATGATTGGACGTATGTTTAAATTATATATTGTTATCACACTGCAAGTTCCCTTAGTTATCGATAGGAAAATCAATATAGGTTGAAATGATACATACCCGAATGATCTATAGATTAGGGAAAAATCGTTACGAGTTGAAATGATAGACTCGAGCGATTTTATAGATTTTTGAATTTTAACTCGGGATTGCGGGTTGAAATGATATATACTCGAAAATTTAAAATTTATTGCGGATTGAAATGATATATATCCGTATCACTTGACCATAGGGTAGAAAATTATATACGGACACCGAGTTGGTTAAATTAAATGATTTTTTTAATCCTTAAATTTTTTAATTCAGTTAAATGATATTTCAAAATAAAATTTGACTTATATAAACTGAATTATTTTCAAAATCTAAGCTTTAAAATGTTAAAATGGAAATTTGTTTAAAGGAATTGTTAAAGGAATTTAAGTTGAAATTTCAAAGTTGAATTTTGAAATATAAATAAAATTTATCAAAATTGAGTTATTGAAATGTTTGAATATTTGAACTTTGAAATCTAGGAATTGTAAGTGCTTTAAAATTGTAGTTCAAACATGAATTTGAAATCGATATAAATTGAAATGATTCTTGGGAATTTGTATTGATAGAAAATTAAGTTTTGTTGAAATTTGGATATGGGCCAGATTTGTTGAAATGGAAGAAATAGTTTAATTTGATATTGATTTCAAATTAATTATTTTAATGTAAACTATTTAAAGATATATTACTTTAAATTCAGATTTATTTAGAATTTCAAACTATTTACTATACAAACCATTTCCTAATCAAACTATTTTATATTAAACTATTAAAACTATATTAAATCTATTTTTAAACTATTTATAATCTATTTTAAACTATTTAACTATTTTAAATCTATTTTTTAACTATTTTATTCTATTTTAAACTATTTAACTATTTTAAATCTATTTTTAAACGTTTTAATATATTTTAAACTATTTAACTATTTTAAATCTATTTAAAACTATTTTAATCTATTTTAAACTATTTAACTATTTTAAATCTATTTTTAAACTATTTTAATCCATTTAAACTATTTTAACTATTTAAAAATATTTTAATTTATTTTAAACTATTTTAAACCATTTAAACTATTTTAAAGTATTATTACTTTTTTAAACTATTTTAAAACTATTTAAACTATTTATGATTATCTAAACTATTTATTAAATTTCAGACCGTGTAAAGTTGAAATGTTTATATTTAAATCCTTGATTTAAAAGCGAATATGGTTAAATGATGTTATAACCTACGTTGGAATTTGAAGTGATATTTTCTAGTGAAATGACATATTTTGGGTCAACATGATGATTTTGAAATGAGAATTTAGCCTATTTGTGAATATGATTTCGGAAGTGAATATGATTTTGAAAGTGATATGGTTTTGAGAATATGATATTTGGATAGTAATTATGGATTGATATTTTTAAAATGTAAAAGAACCATCCGGTGTGAAATAAGCGTTTGATTGTTAAAGAGACCAGGATCAGATATTGTCATACTCTCGACCAATACTGAAAACCACATTAACAACTGTGCACGTGGTGGAGATTCTAGAATGAAGTAGGATGGTTTGGCAAACGATTCTCTATGAGGTATTATCGTAGCCCTGACTCCCTCGAGTTAGCTTGATGTGACTAAAACAGGACCCACGCCGGGCCAAGTGAGGTCGCACCTCCGATCGGACATGCTTCTTCGATTCCATATTATGACTTTGTAATTGATTTGGTGGCCACCCCTCGATTTGATTATGGGAGTGTGTTCCGAGGTGGGCTATAGTAGCTGTTATGTGTTACCACCAGTCCGGATCCGCAAAACGGTAGTATCCTACCTTGGTCATTGCCTCGCGTGCCTTATCACGTGCCTTATCGTGCCCATTACGAGTTTGGTTTGTACCGTACCTATGGAGTGCCCTCTGATAGCCCTCCAGTTTACGGAGGAATTACGGTACTGTATAGACTACGGGAATATATAAAAATGTGTTAAGGGGGATATGGGTAACGCCTTAACGCTATTTTAATACTTTACTGATAGACACTATTATAATAGCGTATTGTACTATGTATGTAGATAGTTTAATGGATCCTTAGGAGATGGAAATCCCAAACATCCCTTAAGTTATTGTAGGCACGTTAGACACTGGATAAGAGATGTCAAACCCTGTAAACATCTCTGACGCCGTCACACTCATATTTATTTACTGTTGATTTAAATTACATAAGATCTTTTAGTTCTGACTCGAGTGTTTTGTCTTTTCATTACGCTCGGGTCAGTCTGAGCTTTTCAGTGTGTTGAAGACTATTTTCTGGAGGACGAAGACGAAGACTTAGTATATTATTACTATTTATTTTATTTATTACATTGCATCATGTTGTTCCACTGCATTTTTATTTATTTTTGTTATATGTAACTCTGATCTGTATTGTAAAAGTATAATCAAATGTTATTTGTAAAACAACTTCATGGACTGTTTATTTGATTATTATATTTTGTCATTCCGCTGTGAGATTCTGTATTTTATTTTCTTTCTTTTCTCTTCTTTTTCTTATTTACCCCATACCAATCCTCATTTTTGAATGGTTTGAGTTTGACATGTGTGGTTTATTGTCAATTTAAACCGTCTAAAAAGGTGGGTCATTACATTTGGTATCAGAGCTTTGGTTTAGTGATAACCTTAGCTTTGTGGGGTTTAACTCATTAGAGATAAGGTAGTAATACCCTAGAATGAGTTTGTCTGAGTGTATATATATGAGAGAGGTATTTGTTAGTGTTATGAAATGTTTTATATTGTGTTAATTTGTTTTGTTTAGTATTTGTAAATTCTGGTTGGTATATAGGACGATATGGCATCGATGGGGATTTCTAAACACTTAATAGGGCAGACCGACACAATATTGTTTTGAAATATAGGTAAATGAAACAATTTTACCTAGCATTATATTTTGTATATAAAAGAATAATTTTATAAATGTATATAGTTGTATGTGATGTGTTTTTTTATTAGGAAGTGAAATTTTTTAAATATTGATTGCAAAATAAGATTTATGGATAAAGTAAATATAAATTGGAAATTTGAGAACGTAAGTTCCGGGTTTTGAAATGTGTTTTCAAAGGATTTTGAATATAATATTAGTATTATTTGGAAGTATTTTCAAATAGAAATATTTCCAATATAATTTGAAAAAAATGCTTTAAAAGAATTTTAAAGGAAAGAAGTTCTGTACTCCCCTCTCTGTCGCTGGAAATTAATTTCGGTGATGAGTGCATGCATCATCGACGTTCATTTTTGAGTTTCAAAAGGGAAGACCGATGTAGTAGTTTTACGGCACATTTGTTTTGATAAAAAAATCTTAATTTTAATTTCTAAATATGGTTGATATATAAAAGATATGAGTATATATATATATATATTAATTTAAATATAATTGTAAATGAAACCCGATATTTAGTTCTTAAGTTTCTGTAAATTAGAAATTTTAATTATTATAATGAATGAAATCTTGACTATATTAATAATTGGAAACTTCTAAAATGAAAAATAAGAAATTAAGAGTTAAGTGATTATTGAAATGTAAAGAAACTGAAGGTTGTCACTTATAAGTTAAAGAATGATGAAAATTTAGAAGGTGTAATTATTGAACATTTTGTTAATTAAAATGAATAAGATAAACTTGTGTAACATCCAATTGCATTCTTAAACATATATATAACTTACCAAAATGTTACAAGTTGAAAATGTTAATATGAATATGTAATAGAATTTTATACAAGAAAACTTAAGAAATGGAGTTATGTCTGTAAATAAGGATTAAGATGTTACAAAATGTTATAAACTTAAGTTAATAATTTGAAATGCTAGTAATTAAATTTAATAGAAAAAGTGAATACTGTAAGTAAATGGTTATAAACTTAAGTTAATAATTGAAGCTATTTATAATTAAAGTGAATAGTAAAAGTGAATACTATATTAGGTAAATGATTATAACTTTTGAAAATGTTGAAATGATTCAGAAATAGATTTAGTATTCAATAATAATATATGTGAAAGAAATAAATGTGAAAAGAAAAAGGAGTTAAAAATATAAGTATGAGTTGATTCACAAATGAATATTGATATAAAAGGAAATCAACGTAAATAATAATGATGAATTAAATTTGCAAAGGGACTTACATAATATTTTGAGAATTGATTATGGATGATCTAAATAATTGAATGGAAATAACTTATGTAAGTAAATAAATGTAAATAAATGGAAAAGAATATATTATATGAATGAATGAAAATAAATAAAATGTAAATAATGATGTCAAAAGAAATTTATAAGAATAAACTTAAATAATATTTTGAAATTCTTGGTTGTTTGGCTTATGGGATGTTTGGTAAGTGATACTTTAAATTGTTTAGGATGTATGAATAATCTATTTGTTAGCACCTAAATCAATCACTAACACCCTTGAATAGAATTATGTAGAGAGATTAATGAAGAAAGTAAAGTGAAACAGAGAAATAACGCAATTGAGTGCAAAAAGAGCAACTGGAATGAGAACACCAGATTTATAGTGGTTCGGCGTAATTGCCTACGTCCACTTTGAATAGATTCTTTATTGCTTTTCCAATTACTTGAATACAGATACAATCCGTAAAAAACCACTTGAATACAAGTTTGAATCTAAAAGGGGAGAGTATATTAAATGGCAGAGTTTCCCTAGAGTTCTCGAAAAAAGGTCCCTTCAACTGTGCCCCTGCCCCTCTATTTATAGACGAAGACAAGCTAGGTCCCCTACGCAAGTCCATGACCTAAACAACTCGGCCCACAGGTGATGCCCCAGGATGACTGACCCAGGTACACCGAGCCACTCTGGCCGAACCATGGGTCCTCTGAGGATGACTCGAAGAACCTTCTCAAATGACTCGAAGCAAGTGGTCGTGTGACTCGAAGCATAGAAGTGTCGATCGTATCCCCTGTGGTAACTTGTTGTCTTCTCTGATGCATACTGAACCAAGTATGCCAAAGCATTGAGGCCGACCTGCAAGTGCCGAACCGTACCCGACCAACCCACTTCGGCTTGTGCACTATGACCGAGCGACGTATACCGAGCCATCTAGACCGAATGATGTATACCGAACCATCTATGCCGAGCCAACATGAATGGATCCAAGCTGCTGGCCCATATGTGCCCGAGCGACACATGCCGAACCACCGAGGCCGAACGATACATGTCGAACCAAAGCCGAACCATACATGCTGAATCAAGGCCAAACGATACATACTGAAACAAGGTCGAACGATACGTACTGAAACAAGGCCGAACGATACCTACCGAGCTATCCATACATGGCGAACCACATTGATTGCATCAAACCCTTATATCTCCAATCTCTTCTTGGCCAGAATCCTGTTTTAGCGCTAACTATAACTTTTGCAACTATCGTTCTATAGCCGGGTCAAGCAGTCGGGTTACATTTGCCCCCCAAAGTGCGTTGTGTGAGTCAACATGACGCGCTTTGAATCAGTGAGTATTCCTTGTTTGCAGAAACCAGCCCATCCTAAATGATAGCTAACTATCGTTTTTTCATCGGCCTCCGGAGGAGCTTTACGTCATTTGACTGCATTAGCTCAGCTTCAGAGAAATTCTTGGAATCATGTCTTAGCTTTTCAAAAGCTAGAGACCCACAATCTTCCGAAGGCTGAATCGCAGTGGGCTTCCCAAACCCACGCTTCTCCACTTATTTCATAGTATCTGTCATCTCTCCAGACCATCATCCTCGATCATCATTATATGTGTACATATTCTCATGTATACATTATATTTTATTATCCATGCTCTTACCACTTGATTATCTTTTCCTATGCTCATTTCATTTATGATTACATGTGTATATATATTACTCATTTTATTTATTTATTTTAAACAAACACTACACCATAAGCAAGCATTATAGGGAATAAACTGTTCCTTAACTGTTCCTTAACTTGTTTTGCATTTTGAACACTGGCTTGTAGCAGTTTTGCAAAACTCAAACAATCATATGACTTGTTTATATAATTGCAAAACAATAAAAGCTGCAAAGTCAAACTGCATAAAATTGCAAAACTGCAAAACATGGCTTGTATCCTGCTTCTAGCGATTTCATTATGAAATCAATTCACGGTTAATCCTAAGATCATCAATCAACCAAAATTAAAAAATTTAAAACATACCAGCAAACTCAAAGAGCAGCCATGCAGTGCGACCAGTGAACAATCGGCGTTTGTTGATGGTGATAGTGTAACGACCCGATATTTTCAACCATTCGCATCCATTATAAGTGTAAAGGTAGACACTCATGCCGGAGTTGAATTGCTCAAAATACCGCGTTGTAAATAAAATTTGGCAAATCTCAGAGTATACAGTAAATAAATATAATCACAGTTCACAGACACAGAGTGAAATAATGCAGGGGAAGTAAAAGAAATAGTAGTTCATGAAGCTACTATATAAATATAACAAAGTTACATAAGATACAACAGAAAAAAAAATAGAGTACAACAGAAGTCTAAATACAATGACCAGGTACAAGCTGAGTAGAACAACAGAACTGAAATAGATAGGACAAGACAAGCAAATAATCTCCAGCGATTCAAATCTCCAGAAAGTGGAATCCAAATCTGTGAATAACTCAGGCTGACCCAAGCGTAAAGCAAAACACAAAACACTCGAGTCAGGATATACATACTTATACAATGTAAACCAACTCAAGTGAACTGTAGTAAAGGTACAAGTAACTTAGAAGATGCTTGGGACCGCCCATCCTCTAAGGATCCGTTAAAATATCTACTATGTAGTAATATTCGATATTATAATAGTGTCTAAAATAAGTAAAGTATAATCATATCGGAAAATAGTGTTAAGGGGATGGAGAACCTTAACGCGGTCGGATCTTAAAATCATAATCGTAGTAAAGCTCGATATGGTAGGTGACACGGCACAACTAGGCAATGCCAGGGTAGATATACCAATTACGCACACGGACTGATGGAGCGCATAGCAGCCACTATCGTCCACCTCGAACAACATTCCCAAATCGGAGGATGGCCATCTAGTCAAATCACAAATAAGAGTATAATATCGAAGAAATGTGTCCGAGAAGAGGTGCTACCTCACTGGTCCGAGATCGCTCCTGTTTTAGCCACCTTATGCCAACTCACGGGAGTTGGGTCCACGTATATACCTTAAGAACGTCACCACCATCCTACTTCATTCTGGAAACTCCACCGCGTACACAGTTGTCAAAGTAGTTTTCGGTAAGACAGAGAGTATGTCCATATCCGATCCCGGTCTCTTTAACAACCAATCATTATTATAACCCGTAGTTATAATTTTAAAATAATATTTTATACTTCAAAATAGAATATCATTTCAAATCCAAATCTTTATCAAAATAAAGATTAAATCAATTCCAAACCATTTCAAATCATTTCAATATATCAAATTATCATATCTTTCCAAAACTTCATTTCAAATCATTTTAATATATCAAATATCAATCTTTCCAAATCTTCATTTCAAATCATTTTAATATAATAAAATATCATATCCTTACAAATCCAAATATTTGACTTTAAATACCTTTTAAATTCAAAGATATCGTTCATTTACTATCATTTCAATTCACCTTTATATAGTTTATATTTCAATCAAAATAATTCATTTAAACCTTTTAAAAGTGTAATTATTATATTTTCAGATCAAGTATTCAATTTCCAAAGTTTCAAACCATTATGAGTTTGTTTACTAAGTCAAAAACCCTAATTATTAAAATTTCAGCATTTCACAGCATTAAAAAAACAACTGCTATAAGTTATATTTGAAAACATTTTTAATTCAGCAAAGACAACACTTAAAACTGCTGTTAAAACTCAGTTTTAAACAAAATCATATTTCAGCCTATTGCAGTCCTTAACAAGTGCTACAGTAGCCCTTTTATTAGTTCAGGTTAAATTTTAGTTTCTGCTACAACAGCACTTACCAAGTACTATCATAGCCTTAGTTCATTTTTGTCTTTTGGTTCACTTATATAATCCACAACACTTAACAAGTGCTACAGATTCTACCTAGTTCAGAACTTATAAAATCATACATTAAAAATGTTCATTTCGATCCTTTAACTAATTTATTTTAAAGAGAAATTTTACAAGTTAAAACCAAAACTTACAAATTTGCTTATTACATTCATTTCAACATTTAAAATTAAACTCCATTTTTCCACCAATTTAAAACTAAATTTTCATTTCAATTTAATTAACTTAAGTTTCCATCTTTTCTTTTAATCAAAATTTCAAATTTAAGTTTCATTTTAAAATCAATATTCATCCATTTATTTATATTTATCACATAGAAAAATCATTTCTATTCTAAATAAATCACTTAAAAATTCGATTTAAATCAATTTAATATTATTACAATATTTAAATTATTTAAAAGTATCCAGAAAATACAGAAAAATAACCACGGGTCTGTATAATATTTTCTAGCCTAAGTCAAGTGATACAGATACTATATCATTTCAATCCGTAATTTACAAAGAAAAATCCGGGTTTTATCATTTCAAACCCACAATCCCAAGTAAATAAAATTTAATTGAAAATCGTTCAGGCCTATCATTTCAGCCCATAACGATCTTCCCTTATTCTAAAGTCCATTCGGGTATGTATCATTTCAACCCATAGTGATTCTATTCTACAGGGAACTTGTAGTGTGATTTAACAGAATAGAATAACAGTAAAATAAGAACAAAATATAATAAATGATACAATATGCAGTTTTTAACAATTCTAACATCAACTATAAATAAATCACACGTAATTATAACATCATTTATTTATTTCTACACATTCAGTTGCGGTCGTTTCACAATCATATAAGTATGAATATTCGTGTGAGATTTACTCACCTTTACGGAGCTGGAGATTCGATTCAGAAAGGAAAGACGATGTCTATCGAAAGCACGCGGATAACACGATCAGTTGTTAGCGGATGCGCCAACTAGATTCAAACCAAAACACAATAAATGATCAAATCTAAGATTGCACGAATAATGAATTTTCAAATGAAACGACAAACGAAAAAAAAAACAAGTTGAAAATTGAGAGCACTAGCCCGACCACCTTTTTTTTTTAAAAAAATTATAACTTTAAATTTGCAAAGTGACAAAACATCCTTTTTTTTCTAAGACAAAGGTCAGGTCTAAAATACAAACTAAGATACCAAAATTTCAAAAGAACACAACACTTTCATTTTTCAGATTCAAATACCAGGCTCTGACTGGTAATTCAACAAAAATGAAGATGCGAACAAAATGACAAACAATCTTTCTCGTTTCTTTTTTTTTCACAAAACAGAGGCCAGGAAAAATGTAACTTCAAAAATTCCCAAAAGTGACAAAAGCAACTTTATCAATTCCTTTTTCTCTAAACAAAGTTCGACCTGGCAATAACATCAAAATAAAAGTGCAGAGGTGACAATTGGAATATACCCTCAAATACCAAAATACAAAGGTCAAATTTTCGAATACAAGGGCTCGGTCTGGAGGAGTTGGAGACGCGGTGACTGGTGGTCTGGCACGGGGTCGGTGATGACGTGGTGGTTTCGGTCTGGAGTAGGGGGCGGTGGTCTCGGCAGGGGGTTGTGGGAGTTCTAGGCTGGTCTGGTCTGGGTTCGTGGGTTCGGCACGGGTAGGGATGTGGGGTTGGGTTCTCGGCTGCCGTGGGGTGCCTGGGGACGTGATGGTGGTGTGGTGGGTTCTCATGGAGGAGGGCAGGTCACGGCCTGGGTGTTTTCCTGGGTGGAGGCGCTGGGGTAGGGCGTACGGTCTGGGATTGAATGGTATCGGCATGGGGTTGGTCAGCCTGGGGTTGGAGGCGGTCTCGGTGGTGGAGGAAAAGTGGAGGAGTTGGACGTGGGACTGGCGAATGGCATGACGGTCTGGGGTGGTGGTTTCTGGCGGCGCATGGGTTCAAGGAGGTCCGGTATGGGTCAGGTGGTGGTGGCTTCGCATGGAGTGGGAGGCGAATGGGGCTGTGGTCGATCTGGCGAAGGGGTTGGGTGGTGTTTGATCTCGGTGGTGAATGGAGGCATGGGACAAAAGGTGAGGGGCGCAAGAACAAAGGAACAGAGCAAAACCAAAACAGATCACGAAATATGAAACAAAATGAAAGAAGGTATGCTAGCTGGTAAAAGAACAATCAGCAAACAGGAAATAAAAAAATGAAAGTGAAAGAAGGCATTTACCTTTTTGGGATGGTCACGAGATTCTCAATTGAAAGCTACAGGAGATTTGCAGAATTGAAATTATGAACGAAAGATGGAAGATGACAGCTGTTTATGACTTTATGAGAGCAGGCAAAAGGGTAAAGTTTTGAACGGTAGAAAGTTAAAGCAATTAAATTATATTCAAGGCTGGAACTAAACGTAAGGAATGCAAAGAGGGAGATGGACTAATTCTCACGTGAACGATTCAATGCAAGAATTTTTTTTTTGAAATTTTCAAACTGAAATATGCAGCTGAAAATTTGAAAAGTCAACGCATATAAAAAAATCAAATGGACAACGGAACAATGAACGTAAAGTGTAACGCCCAAAGTAACGTACAACCGTTACTTGTTTCTTTTATTAATAAATTTAAAAATGTTAACGGTTTCTAAAAAAATATAATGTATCATTTTAAACCAAAATTAAAATAGCTATTATCATTATTAATAAAATTTGATTCTAATATAAAGTTAAGAACGGATGAAATTATACGTAAAAATGTAAAGTTTAAATTTCCCGTTTTACACTAGTTATTACACTTTTAATTCAAATCAATATTTCAAAATGTTTATTTTAAAAGAAAAATTCGTTAAAATTTTGGGCTGTTACACTCTCCCCCACTCAAAGCTTTTCGTCCCCGAAAAGAAACGAAAAAGGAAAACAAAGAAAGATAAGACAGAAGAGCCAAAGTACCTGAAATAAACAATTCCGGATTCGAAGCACGAATGCTCTCCTCCGTCTCCCAGGGCAATTCCGTTCATTAGTGCTCCACTGCACTTTGACCAGGTTGACAGATTTTCTTCTTAGCTGTTTCGTACCTCGATCGACGATACGAAGTGGCTTCCTCTCAACAGTCAGATTTGGCTCAATATCCAAACTATCAAGAGCAGAAGGCTGAATAATAAGAGATGGATCATGTAGATAGCGACGAAGATGAGATACGTGAAATACATTGTGTACCCCAGAAAATTTCTCGGTTAAATCCAGACGATAAGCAAGAGAGCCAATTCTTTCCAAAATGCGGAAAGGACCTACAAATCTAGGAGAAAGCTTTGCTCTACGACCAAAACGAATAACATTCCTTAAGGGAGAGACCTTAAGGAAAACCAAATCACCAACAACAAACTCTAAACTCCGTCTTCGACGATCAGCGTATTTCTTCTGTCTATCTTGAGCAATCTTCATCTTCCTCTTAATCTCTTCAACTCTCTCTGAAGCTTCCAAAACCATCTCAGGACCAAGAACCAAACGATTACCGGATTCAATCCAGCAAGAAGGAGATCTACAAGGTCGTCCGTAAAGAGCAGAAAATGGAGATGTCTCAATACTGGCCTGATAACTATTGTTATAGGCAAGTTTAACAAGATGGAGGTGATCAAATCAAGAACACAAACACGAAAAAGATTCTTTAGAGTCTGAATCACCCTTTTCACTTGAGCGACGGTCCATGGATGGAAAACAGTGTTCAGATTCCAAAATGAGTAACAAAGATTATAAAAAGATTTCTAAACAGACTGGTATAAGCAATAGCCTTCCCATTCTGTAACAAGATAAGAGAAATAAGGACAACCAAAAGATAGTTTGAAAAACAAAATAAGATAATAAATTTGAAACAATAATGCTTTGAAATCATAACAATTTAGGGATGTTTATCATTTGGAAATCATACTACTAAAAATCATAACACTTTTGGAAATGTTATTCTTAAAAAGTGCATAATACTTAGAAAATCATAACCCCCTTTTAAAATACTCTTCCTTTAAACCATTTTAATTCAAGGTCAAATAATATTCATTTTAAAGTTGTAGCATTTCTAAGTTCATGCGATTATAAAATTTCCAAAACATTGTATTTTCAAACGGCAGCACTTATAAAATGCTACAGTAGATATATTAGTATTTCAAATCAGTTTTGTTCCAGAAATATTCATTTATTAAGTCAAAAGTTCATTATTTTACTTAGCTCTTCATTTAACAAATAACCTAACACTTTATTTAAAATGCCCATTTCATAAATAGATATTCCTTCAATATGTTACACTTAAATTTTCCATTTGAAAAACCAAATTCTCAATTATCCAATTTAGTGATGTTAAAATCCATTTTAACTATCATAATTATTCATTTTTCAAGACATATCAATTCATAAATAAAATATTTATCATAGCAAATATAACAACCAAATTTCTTTACACATTTATTCATTTAGACATCACTTAAACTATGAATTCAAATTAAATAAACTTTATTACAAAATGTCCAATTCCAATGTATTTTATTTTATCTATTCAAAGATACATTATTTATTATACAACATATTCATTTCAGGAGATAACCATTATTAAAATTCCTAGGTTAGACTTAAGGTTCCATATTAAATCAAATTTTGATTATTAAGTTATTTAAATAAAATCTCTTTAAATTCCCTTTTTACTATTTACCTCTGTTAATCTTTTATAGCTAAAATTTAAGTGTATAACATTTATTATAACCACTCAAATTTTTATTCATAAAATCCTTTCTATATTGTATATTATCCAATTTCATATTCAACTTCTGTGTAATTTAGGTAAGTTATATTGGAATGAAATTGTGTGTTATACAAATAAAACTTTCCGATTCAATTATCTCAAGTTTGAATCATTTATCCAAATTTTTTTCTTTTTATAATTGAAATTATTCTTTAAAATAAAATTTAAGAATTAAACTTCCGATTCCTTTCAAAACATTTTAGAGATAAGTAATTATATATACATAATATGTCAAATCAATTTAAATCATATATCTATATATATTATAAATCAAATCATATTTAGAAATTCAAATAAATTAAATCTTTCAAAACAAAGCTGTAGTAAGACTACATAACGGTCTCTTCAGTTCAAAACTCGAAAATGAATGTCGATGATGCTGCAGTCATCACCGAAATTATTTTCCAGCGACAAAGAGAAGAGCACTAAATTTTTAAACTTTAAAATCCTTTAGAGACAAATTTTTATTCAAAATACTTTAAATAATATCCCTTTAAAATTTTAAACACAAGGTTTGAAACCATCGGAAATTAAATTCTTTAAATTTCTTGTTTTAAATTCATTTCAGTTCCCAAATAAATTTATAAACAACTATATATAAATTCATTTGTAGAACAACAAATGATAAATCAAGTATTATCACTTCAAATTATCAATTTAAATCAATTTATTAAGTTCCATAAATTTACCTATATATCAAAATTTATTTCATTAACAATTTTAAAATAATATTGTGTCAGTCTGTTCTGTCAAAGTGTTTTAGAAATCCTATCGATAGCGTTGATCAGACGAATCGATCGGAAACCCAAATCAACATCAACAACTCAAACAACACAATCTATAAAACAAAACATAGATTTACAAGTACAATTTAAAATGTTTGGAGATAGTTTAGAAACAAAAGACAAGATGGTTAAAAAGAGTAGAGAGATGGGTAAGCTTAGATAAATCGCGGACAACCTTAACCGGGTCAACCGTGACTTAATGAATAAGATCAAATGTGGATTTTCTGGGGTAAATCTACATCCGATCTCAAGAGATAGAGTTTGGAATAACAAAAGATATTAGCATCTAAATCAAGGATAGATATAAATCTCTGGTGAATCGATGCAAATTTGTAAAGGAGTTTCCCCCTTTACCAGAAAATTAGAATATTGGCGACAGCCAATTCACTATAAAGATCATTCGAAGTGGAGTTATGTGATACTCCAAAGTCAAAAGAAGATGAATAGTGAGGGACAAGAATGAATTTTGGAACCGCAGGGAATGTTCCAAAAATTCAAAGGAAATTCGAATCAAGAGGAAAAGATTCAAACTCGAACGAAAGTGATTCTGTAAATAAATTTACCATACATTCTAAGTTTTGCCTCAAAGCCAAAGCTCTGATACCAACTGTAACGACCCGATATTTTCAACCATTCGCATCCATTATAAGTGTAAAGGTAGACACTCATGCCGGAGTTGAATTTCTCAAAATACCGCGTTGTAAATAAAATTTGGCAAATCTCAGAGTATACAGTAAATAAATATAATCACAGTTCACAGATACAGAGTGAAATAATGCAGCGGAAGTAAAAGAAATAGTAGTTCATGAAGCTACTATATAAATATAACAAAGTTACATAAGATACAACAGAAAAAAAAATAGAGTACAACAGAAGTCTAAATACAATGACCAGGTACAAGCTGAGTAGAACAACAGAACTGAAATAGATAGGACAAGACAAGAAGATAATCTCCAGCGATTCAAATCTCCAGAAAGTGGAATCCAAATCTGTGAATAACTCAGGCTGACCCGAGCGTAAAGCAAAACACAAAACACTCGAGTCAGGATATACATACTTATACAATGTAAACCAACTCAAGTGAACTGTAGTAAAGGTACAAGTAACTTAGAAGATGCTTGGGACCGCCCATCCTCTAAGGATCCGTTAAAATATCTACTATGTAGTAATATTCGATATTATAATAGTGTCTAAAATAAGTAAAGTATAATCATATCGGAAAATAGCGTTAAGGGGATGGAGAACCTTAACGCGGTCGGATCTTAAAATCATAATCGTAGTAAAGCTCGATATGGTAGGTGATACGGCACAACTAGGCAATGCCAGGGTAGATATACCAATTACGCACACGGACTGATGGAGCGCATAGCAGCCACTATCGTCCACCTCGAACAACATTCCCAAATCGGAGGATGGCCATCTAGTCAAATCACAAATAAGAGTATAATATCGAAGAAATGTGTCCGAGAAGAGGTGCTACCTCACTGGTCCGAGATCGCTCCTGTTTTAGCCACCTTATGCCAACTCACGGGAGTTGGGTCCACGTATATACCTTAAGAACGTCACCACCATCCTACTTCATTCTGGAAACTCCACCGCGTACACAGTTGTCAAAGTGGTTTTCGGTAAGACAGAGAGTATGTCCATATCCGATTCCGGTCTCTTTAACAACCAATCGTTATTATAACCCGTAGTTATAAATTTAAAATAATATTTTATACTTCAAAATAGAATATCATTTCAAATCCAAATCTATATCAAAATAAAGATTAAATCAATTCCAAACCATTTCAAATCATTTCAATATATCAAATTATCATATCTTTCCAAAACTTCATTTCAAATCATTTTAATATATCAAATATCAATCTTTCCAAATCTTCATTTCAAATCATTTTAATATAATAAAATATCATATCCTTACAAATCCAAATATTTGACTTTAAATACCTTTTAAATTCAAAGATATCGTTCATTTACTATCATTTCAAAT
Source organism: Allium fistulosum (assembly GCA_030737815.1). Taxonomy (NCBI): domain Eukaryota; kingdom Viridiplantae; phylum Streptophyta; class Magnoliopsida; order Asparagales; family Amaryllidaceae; genus Allium; species Allium fistulosum. The sequence continues at coordinate 854,072,303 of CM060905.1, forward strand.
CACCTTTATATAGTTTATATTTCAATCAAAATAATTCATTTAAACCTTTTAAAAGTGTAATTATTATATTTTAAGATCAAGTATTCAATTTCCAAAGTTTCAAACCATTATGAGTTCGTTTACTAAGTCAAAAACCCTAATTATTAAAATTTCAGCATTTCACAGCATTAAAAAAACAACTGCTATAAGTTATATTTGAAAACATTTTTAATTCAGCAAATACAGCACTTAAAACTGCTGTTAAAACTCAGTTTTAAACAAAATCATATTTCAGCCTACTGCAGTCCTTAACAAGTGCTACAGTAGCCCTTTTATTAGTTCAGGTTAAATTTTAGTTTCTGCTACAACAGCACTTACCAAGTACTATCATAGCCTTAGTTCAATTTTGTCTTTTGGTTCACTTATATAATCCACAACACTTAACAAGTGCTACAGATTCTACCTAGTCCAGAACTTATAAAATCATACATTAAAAATGTTCATTTCGATCCTTTAACTAATTTATTTTAAAGAGAAATTTTACAAGTTAAAACCAAAACTTACAAATTTGCTTATTACATTCATTTCAACATTTAAAATTAAACTCCATTTTTCCACCAATTTAAAACTAAATTTTCATTTCAATTTAATTAACTTAAGTTTCCATCTTTTCTTTTAATCAAAATTTCAAATTTAAGTTTCGTTTTAAAATCAATATTCCTCCATTTATTTATATTTATCATATAGAAAAATCATTTCTATTCTAAATAAATCACTTAAAAATTTGATTTAAATCAATTTAATATTATTACAATATTTAAATTATTTAAAAGTATCTAGAAAATACAGAAAAATAACCATGGGTCTGTATAATATTTTCTAGCCTAAGTCAAGTGATACGGATACTATATAATTTCAATCCGTAATTTACAAAGAAAAATCCGGGTTTTATCATTTCAAACCCGCAATCCCAAGTAAATAAAATTTAATTGAAAATCGTTCCGGCCTATCATTTCAGCCCATAAGGATCTTCCCTTATTCTAAAGTCCGTTCGGGTATGTATCATTTCAACCCATAGTGATTCTATTCTACAGGGAACTTGTAGTGTGATTTAACAGAATAGAATAACAGTAAAATAAGAACAAAATATAACAAATGATACGATATGCAGTTTTTAACAATTCTAACATCAACTATAAATAAATCACAGGTAATTATAACATCATTTATTTATTTATTTCTACACATTAAGTTGCGGTCGTTTCACAATCATATAAGTATGAATATTCATGTGAGATTTACTCACCTTTAGGGAGCTGGAGATTCGATTCAGAAAGGAAAGACGATGTCTATCGAAAGCACGCGGATAACATGATCAGTTGTTAGCGGATGTGCCAACTAGATTCAAACCAAAACACAATAAATGATCAAATCTAAGATTGCACGAATAACGAATTTTCAAATGAAACGACAAACGAAAAAAAAACAAGTTGAAAATTGAGAGCACTAGCCCGACCACCTTTTTAAAAAAAAATTATAACTTTAAATTTGCAAAGTGACAAAACATCCTTTTTTTTCTAAGACAAAGGTCAGGTCTAAAATACAAACTAAGATACCAAAATTTCAAAAGAACACAACACTTTCATTTTTCAGATTCAAATACCAGGCTCTGACTGGTAATTCAACAAAAATGAAGATGCGAACAAAATGACAAACAATCTTTCTCGTTTCTTTTTTTTCACAAAACAGAGGCCAGGAAAAATGTAACTTCAAAAATTCCCAAAAGTGACAAAAGCAACTTTATCAATTCCTTTTTCTCTAAACAAAGTTCGACCTGGCAATAACATCAAAATAAAAGTGCAGAGGTGACAATTGGAATATACCCTCAAATACCAAAATACAACGGTCAAATTTTCGAATACAAGGGCTCGGTCTGGAGGAGTTGGAGACGCGGTGACTGGTGGTCTGGCACGGGGTCGGTGATGACGTGGTGGTTTCGGTCTAGAGTAGGGGGCGGTGGTCTCGGCAGGGGGTTGTGGGAGTTCTAGGCTGGTCTGGTCTGGGTTCGTGGGTCCGGCACGGGTAGGGATGTGGGGTTGGGTTCTCGGTCTGCCGTGGGGTGCCTGGGGACGTGATGGTGGTGTGGTGGGTTCTCGTGGAGGAGGGCAGGTCACGGCCTGGGTGTTTGCCTGGGTGGAGGTGCTGGGGTAGGGCGTACGGTCTGGGATTGAATGGTATCGGCATGGGGTTGGTCAGCCTGGGGTTGGAGGCGGTCTCGGTGGTGGAGGAAAAGTGGAGGAGTTGGACGTGGGACTGGCGAATGGCATGACGGTCTGGGGTGGTGGTTTCTGGCGGCGCATGGGTTCAAGGAGGTCCGGTATGGGTCAGGTGGTGGTGGCTTCGCATGGAGTGGGAGGCGAATGGGGCTATGGTCGATCTGGCGAAGGGGTTGGGTGGTGTTTGATCTCGGTGGTGAATGGAGGCATGGGACAAAAGGTGAGGGGCGCAAGAACAAAGGAACAGAGCAAAACCAAAACAGATCACGAAATATGAAACAAAATGAAAGAAGGTATGCTAGCTGGCAAAAGAACAATCAGCAAACAGGAAATAAAAAAATGAAAGTGAAAGAAGGCATTTACCTTTTTGGGATGGTCACGAAATTCTCAATTGAAAGCTACAGGAGATTTGCAGAATTGAAATTATGAATGAAAGATGGAAGATGACAGCTGTTTATGACTTTATGAGAGCAGGCAAAAGGGTAAAGTTTTGAACGGTAGAAAGTTAAAGCAATTAAATTATATTCAAGGCAGGAACTAAACGTAAGGAATGCAAAGAGGGAGATGGACTAATTCTCACGTGAACGGTTCAATGCAAGATTTCTTTTTTTGAAATTTTCAAACTGAAATATGCAGCTGAAATTTTGAAAAGTCAACGCATATAAAAAAATCAAATGGACAACGGAACAACGAACGTAAAGTGTAACGCCCAAAGTAACGTACAACCGTTACTTGTTTCTTTTATTAATAAATTTAAAAATGTTAACGGTTTCTAAAAAAATATAACGTATCATTTTAAACCAAAATTAAAATAGCTATTATCATCATTAATAAAATTTGATTCTAATATAAAGTTAAGAACGGATGAAATTATACGTAAAAATGTAAAGTTTAAATTTCCCGTTTTACACTAGTTATTACACTTTTAATTCAAATCAATATTTCAAAATGTTTATTTTAAAAGAAAAATTCGTTAAAATTTTGGGCTGTTATAGATAGGCAGAGCCGGCTTGTGCTTGTGCTGGCGCCGATTCTAGGGTTTGTTCTTCTTTTCGTTTTTGTTTTTCGTGCGTTTTTGAATCGCTGAATCGCGATTAATTTCTTTCTGAGTCGCGAATTTTGAAGTAGGGTTTTTTTTTCGCGGGGGGTTGCTCTATCTGATTGGGCCACTGATTGGCGTTGAATGAAGGAAGAACTGGTGCGACTGGAAGGAAGATGAGTTCGCAGCTGGACACGATTAGGTGGAAAGATGGGTTCGCGGTTGGATGGAAGATGATTTCACGATTAGATGGAAAGATGAGCGGGTTGAAGCAAATCGAATTGGTGGAATTGGGGTTTTTTTATTTAGGTTTTCTTTTCGTTGAAAGAGGACGAAACGAGTATCAAAGGAAAGGAGGGAAGGAAAAGTGACGGGCCAATTCTTTTTGGCTCCCAACAAATATTTGGCACAAAATTAGCGCCATTATATGCCACAACATTTACGACGGTTACAAACCGTTGCTAATTAGCCACGGTTGAAAACCGTTGCTAATTAGCCACAGTTGAAAACCGTTGCTAGTTGGAACCAAGCACGCCAAAAATTATGGCGCGAAAGGATGAAATTCACCGCCATCATTTGTCTCCAAAGAAGCTACGGTTAATAACCGTTCCCAATTAGCAACGATAAAAAACCGTTGCTAACTGAACCAAGACGGTGATTAACCGTTTCTAAATGGCAACGGTTAATAACCGTTGCCAAATGCGCGGATGGTTAGTTGCAAATCTCAGTATTTGGTGTAGTGAAAAGGTAGGTCGGCATACCAATACCGACCCACACGATTGGTACGAACAACATTCTCCTTCACCGACGCATTTAAACGTGTTGACTGGTTCCATTGGGTACTGCCCATTCGTCTTCCTTCTCGTGTATATAAATCCCAGCCTTTATCCCTTCTCCTTCTTCTCACTTTTACCTTACTTTCCCAAACTCGCCAACTCACTCCTCTCGAAACTTTACTCATTACTTAGCCTTCCATCGAACATAGACTGCCTACCTCGCGACTCCAATTGCTCACGAATTCGAACAAATCCCCAGCCCAGCACCTCGAAACCGCCGCATACCTCGAGCTCCCTTCATAGGTACGAATTTCTTTCCAAACCCGGAGTCACATACAAAGTTTCAGTGCTCAGGTGGATGGTTCCTCCTCTTCTTTTGTTATTGAGAAGAGGGAAATAGATGAATTAGGAATAAGAGTGGAATTTAGGTTAGGGCCTCAGCCTGGCTTTGATGGATGATGGCATAAGTCGCCTAGGAGGAGTAGTTGTTGTTTTCATAACTCGGATGTCGGGACTTAGGAGGAGGAAGGAGGATGTCGCTTAGTGAAGAAAGAAAAGGAAAATAGGGATTCGGTGATCCAAGAGTGAATGCAGGTCGATCACTCTAAGAGAATTAGAGTGTGGTTTGGTAACCCCCCGTGACGTTGTGGATCGGTAGGAGTCTAGAGGTGTGGTTCGGTATTCCGAGCGAGGGAGTCGTCCAGTGTTGAAGGAGAGAGTGTGGGTCGGTAGGAACCTAGGAGTGTGGTTCGGAATAGTCCCAGTGGGTTGTTCGTTGATTAAAGAGTGCGCGAGAGGAGAGTGAATTGGTTGGTTGCTTTGGTCTAGAGAGTCGTTCGGTAGTTTGTATGCGAGGGGGTTGGTATGTAGGTCTAGAGAGACGGTTGGCATCGGGCCTTGGGATCGGCATTGACAATCGTAATCACCTCAACTTGAACATAACATATAACAAGACCATATATTCCCATGCCTGATCATAGAACAATAAACAATGGCAAGAACCTAAGCACACGAACATATAGAACTGGTTCGGACTAATAACTCCATAGTTTTAACAATTATAAACGCGAATTTAACCCATCAAATGCGAGTAATAGCCCCTACAACATATGATGCCAATGTCTGATCCCAGGACTTATGTTATCGATCATAGGACAAATTTTGGTGACGGTCACTATGTCGGTCTCCAAAGATGACAACTCAAAGCTCTGTCATGCTATATTACCCTTTAGAACTTTAATTTATCTGTACCCTTTTCTTGAATTGTCGCACTAGTTAACACACAACACGGGGAATACTTTGTTGTTATATCTGATATTTATTATCTTTCAAGTATAGCTTAAACATGTATCCATTTACACCAATCGCTTTTTGGAGATGTCCAAAAAATCTAGCTCCGCTACTGTTTCTGACAAGCCTAAGCCAAGTTCTCGGCGGGAGGCATTGGGGACTTTGAATCCATCGTCAGCCCCATACTTGGCGTCCCAGATCCACCTGTTGCGGTTATAGGCCTGGTTCCCGATGTCGTAGTTGGGGCCATCATTCCGGATGACCCCATTGACTATCAAGCCTCGAAAATCGGTGAACCTTCTCTCCGTCGATTATGTTCTATCCACGGAATCCCCTTTGAAGACGTTCTGGTTCCTTCGGCACAAGATCGGCCTCATTTGCCCCCAGTCGGATATACTGCGTGCAACAAATTTATGTGCTGGGCCGGCAGTGTGCCACCATTCAATTCATTCATCCATGAAGTGTTGCAGTATATAGAGATTGCTCCAACACAACTACACCCTAATAGCCATGCATTTATTCACGGTACATGCGTTCATTTCATGAGCGTCTTACCCAGACCCCCAACTCCCGAGGACATCCATTATATTTACCACTTCAAAAGACGTACTGACAGTCCATCCTACATATTTCTCGAGCTACATCCCAAATTCCAAGTCCTGATGGGCGCGTGGAACAAGTTTTCTTAGTATAAACAAGAGTGGTTTCATATACGTTGTCCTCCTGGCTTTGCGAGAAGGTGGCTAGAAGGACGTTAGTCTCATCTTTATCCCAACCTTTGTCCTAAGGCTTGGAGTGCACCTTTTCTAAACTTCTTTCAATCTTTATAGGTATCCGCCCAAGGCCCGAAGGCATCAGGTACTCGAAGGCGGTTGAGGCCATTCGAGCTACCCCGTGGGAGATCGGGACATTAAATCTGTAATTACCAACGAACTGCTCTCGAAGTTCGGATTACTAGGAGAGGGCCGCTGGACTAGCCTTCCAAGTGGTTCCACAATAGCAAGAACGACTACGGAAATGAGCAAAGAACAAGTTGGACCTTCGGTGCCCCTGCTAAAGGGGCTCGGGATACTACCGAGGAAAGCGAGATTGAAAAAACTGATGAGAACATAAGTCCTGGGCCAGCGCCAGTAGCCGACGCAGCCGGTGTTGATCAACTGTCGCCTCCCATGAAAATAAAATGAGCCTAGCTTATAAGCTGAAAAAGAGAAAAGTCAGCGGGACTTCAAAGGTCACGATAACTCCGATCGAGAAAAGGTCGTCTTCCCAAAACTTAGAAGGCTCGTTAAAGGGCCTATCTGACTTGACCATCCCCGACGATATACTGAATTATGGCTTCAACAACCCCGAGGCTATGGGATTTAATTCGCTGCAAGAAGCGCAGTCTCATCATCAGGGAGAGAAAACTCCAATGAGTAAAGCGAAAAACACTGGTCCATCAGGAGGATGCACTAGGACACACAGGAACACTTACACTCCACCATGCACTTAAATTCCATTCATCAGGTGACTCCCACTAACTCATCCTCGTTTGACTTTATGCGCAGGTGAAATGGGGCGTACACATGGCATTGACCGCCTTCAGGGATCCTCCATCTTTTACCATTCCGATCGAGACTTGGGATCGGGCAAATGACGGGACAGGGACGAAAGCGGTGATTGAGATTATCGCTCAAGAGATTCATCATCATCTTCTAGAAGGAGAACCCACAGCCATTCTTTACATCCAAATGATCCTCCCTATCATCTGGCGCATAATGGGGAGAAGTCAATGGGAGCAGGAATTCTCGCCCAAGAAAGACAACTCACGATGCATGAGGACTCTTGCATTGAACTCAGCAATAAGCGGGTCAAATAAACATTTGATTTCTGAGTTAAATTTTTGGGCTAATTTTGGATTTTAAATCGACGACAAATCAAAGGTGAGTGTTTTAACCCACTCACAACTACTAAATTGTCTTATGTTAGTTAAATTGAATTTATGATGTGATTAGAAGTTGATTGATTGCTGTTTGATATATATAAATTGTCATTCCAGTTGAATTTGACTTTTAGTGAATTTAATCGTTATTTAATTTAATGTTGAATTTAAAATTGTAAATTAAATACCTGTTGATGATAATCGGTTAATTGTTGTTATTTATTGGTTGATTTGAGTGATGATTGTGATGGATGTTTAATTATTGATATTTTGTATGATTGGATGTATGTTTAAATTATATATTGTTATCACAGTGCAAGTTACCTTAGTTATCGATAGGAAAATCACTGTAGGTTGAAATAATACATACCTGAATGATCTATAGATTAAGGAAAAATCGTTATGAGTTGAAATGATAGATTCGAACGACTTTATGGATTTTTGAATTTTAACTCGGGATTGCGGGTTGAAATGATATATACCCATAAATTTAAAATTTATTGTGGATTGAAATGATATATATCCGTATCACTTGACCATAGGGTAGAAAATTATATACGGACATCGGGTTGGTTAAATTAAATGATTTTATTTAAATCCTTAAATTTTGAATTCAGTTAAATGATATTTTGAAATAATATTTGACTTAATCTAAGCTTTAAAATGTTAAAATGGAAATTTGTTAAAAGGAATTGTTAAAGGAATTTAAGTTGAAATTTCAAAGTTGAATTTTGAAATATAAATGAAATTAATCGAAATTGAGTTATTAAAATGTTTGAATATTTAAACTTTGAAATCTAGGAATTTGAAGTGCTTTAAAATTGTAGTTCAAACATGGATTTGACATCGATATAAATTGAAATGATTCTTGGGAATTTGTACTAAAAGAAAATTTAGTTTTGTGGAAATCTGGATATGGCCTAGATTTGTTGAAATGGAAGAAATAGTTTAATTTGATATTGATTTCAAATTAATTATTTTAATGTAAACTATTTAAAGATATATTATTTTAAATTCAGGTTTATTTAGACTTTCAGTCTATTTACTATATAAACCATTTCCAATAATCAAACTATTTTATATTAAACTATTAAAACTGTATTAAATCTATTTTTAAACTATTTATAATCTATTTTAAACTATTTAACTATTTTTAATCTATTTTTAAACTATTTTAATCTATTTTAAACTATTTTAAATCTATTTTTAAACTATTTTAATCTATTTTAAACTATTTAACTATTTTAAATCTATTTTAAACTATTTTAAACTATTTAACTATTTTATACCTATTTTTAAACTATTTTAATCCATTTAAACTATTTTAACTATTTAAAACTATTTTAATCTATTTTAAACTATTTTAAACCATTTAAACTATTTTAAAGTATTTTAACTTTTTTAAACTATTTTAAAACTATTTAAACTATTTATGACTATCTAAACTATTTACTAAATTTCAGACTGTGTAAATTTGAAATGTTTATATTTAAATCCTTGATTTAAAAGCGAATATGGTTAAATGATGTTATAGCCTACGTTGGAATTTGAAGTGATAATTTCTAGTGAATGACATATTTTGGGTCAATATGATGGTTTTGAAATGAGAATTAAACCTATTTTTGAATATGATTTCGAAAGTGATATGGTTTTGAGAATATGATATTTTGGTAGCAAATATGGATTGATTTTTTTTATCAAACAACCATCCGATGTGAAATAAGCGTTTGGTTGTTAAAGAGACCGAGATCAGATATTATCATACTCTCTGCCAATACCGAAAACAACTTTAACAACTGTGCACGTGGTGGAGATTCTAAAATGAAGTAGGATGGTTTGGCGAACGATTCTCTATGAGGTATTATCATAGTCCTGACTTCCTCGAGTCAGCTTGATGTGACTAAAACAGGAGCCACGCCGGGCCAAGTGAGGTCGCACCTCCGATTAGACATGCTTCTTCGATACCATATTATGACTTTGTGATTGGTTTGGTGGCCACCCCTCGATTTGATCATGGAAGTGTTTTCCAAGGTGGGCGGTAGTAGCTGTTATGCGTTATCACCTATCCGGATCCGCAAAACTGAAGTATTCTACCATAGGCATTGCCTCGCATGCCTTGTCACATGTCTTATCGCGCCCATTACGAGTTTGGTTTATACCGTACCTATGGATTGCCCTCTGATAGCCCTCCAGTTTATGGAGGAATTACGGTATTGTATAGCCTACGGGAATATATAAAAACGTGTTAAGGGGGATATGGGTAACCCCTTAATGCTATTTTAATACTTTACTTTACTAATGGACACTATTATAATAGTGTATTGTACTATGTATGTAGATAGTTTAAAGGATCCTTAGGAGATGGAAATCCCAAACATCTCTTAAGTTATTGCATGCACATTAGGCACTGGATAAGAGATGTCAAACCCCGTAAACATCTCTAAAGCCGTCACACTCATATTTATTTACTGTTGATTTTACTTACATAAGATCTTTTAGTTCTGACTCGAGTATTTTGTCTTTTCATTACGCTCGGGTCGGTCTGAGCTTTTCAGTGTGTTAAAGACTATTTTATGGAGGACAAAGATGAAGACTTAGTATATTATTACTATTTATTTTATTTATTACATAGCATCATGTTGTTCCGCTACATTTTTATTTATTTATGTTGTATGTAACTCTGATCTGTATTGTAAAAGTGTAATCAAATGTTATTTCTAAAACAGCTTCATGAACTGTTTATTTGATTATTATATTTTGTCATTCCGTTGTGAGATTCTGTGTTTTGTTTTCTTTCTTTTCTCTTCTTTTTCTTATTTACCCCATAACAATCCTCCCTTTTGAATGGTTTGAGTTTGACATGTATGGTTTATTGTCAATTTAAACCGTCCAAAAAGGTGGGTCGTTACAAATACCATCTATAATATATATACACACACACGCTAAAAAAATAATCATCAATATAAATCCATAATATCCTACCTTTAAAATATTGAAATATTCAATTCGGAAGCCACTTTTCAAAGTATAACAATTTACAATTGTAACAACCCGCATATTTTTACGATAATATATTTAAATGATTTATTTAAATATAACATCGTTAGTTGAATTTAAAAGTCCAAAACGTGACTTTTTGTAAACGGTCGAATCCGGACTCGAGACCACTTCCATTGAGTCCAAAACGGCGTTTGCGACTTTTTTAAGTATAAACATCGATATGTTTGGAGTTGAGTAGAATTTTGCTATTTTTCTATTGGGCTTTGGGTTTGGGTTTCAACCCACCAACTCATCTAATACCCTAACTCCTCCAACTCCTCTTCATTCATTCTATTATTTCATAACACTATGAAGCTAAAGGAAAATGGGGGAAAGAAAGGGAAATTAAAATTCCTAAACCCTAGATTACTAGGAAATTCAAGATTTAAGCTCCAAAATCAAAGAGAAGCTTAGGTAAGCATCCTCTTCATCTTCTCCATCTCAATCTCTCTTCAATTTTCAGAAATTCCTATAACTTAACTTAGGAAATTCATTTCATTTGATAATAGATTGAAGATTCTAGAGGTATTGTTGAAGAGAAATCAATCTTAGCTTATTTTAGAGCTTCTCATTTCTATATTTGAGTTTAAAGGTGAGTTCTTTAACTCACATCTATGTCTATAGCTTTCATTGTTGTTAGGTATGAATTCCTAACGTCTATTTCATGTTCATTTTCTTTTGATTTGAATTGATTTGGTTAATTCCTAACATCTATGTCTATAACTCACATTTTCTTTTCATGTTGTTAGGTTAATTGTTTGGGGTGTATCAAATAGCCTATAAGGTTGGGTTGTCGCTTGGCATAATTCCCTAGCCTCCATCGCTCGTTCGATCGCCTTCGGTTTGGATTTTTGCCCTTTTTGGGCTAGGCTGAATTTTGGTTAGTAGAGAATTTCAGACGTCTGGTTGAAAAATCCAAACGTTTGGAATTGGTCCTTGGAAAAAGAAAAAAGGCAGAGGCAAACTCCAAACGTCTGGAAATCCAACCAGACGTCTGGTTAGTGGTTCAGACGTCTGGTTGGTAATTTCAGACGTCTGGAACTATTCAATTTTGCCTATTTTGGCTGTTTTTGAGCGAATTTCCAAATTTTATCGATTTTTGTTGATCCGGTTAGTTGTTGTCAATTATTATCGACTTTGATGACTTCATTTATGGATTTTTGGCAATATCCATTTGATTGGGATTTGATATCGATTTTTATGGTTTGAATTCACATCGTCGAATGTGGATTTTTGGTGATAGATTGTTTTTACAATCATTTATGTGATTTGTCACTTTTAAATACAAAGGTTTCTATACTAGTAGTAAATACTCAAACTCTTTCACAAAAATGATTTCAACATTGCTTTTAAATACAAAGCTCATTTTAAAACCGTTTTCCAATCTATTAGTATATACAAACCTTTACCTTATTCGTATGAGAAATCTAATTAAACGGCTTAGCAAAACAAGTGGTGTGAAACGCTTGCATTACATCGTCGGTTAATTCTTGGACTTGTTTGACTGAAACCTTGTGACAATTTTTGAGTGGAAGTCTACAATTTGTTCGTAAATATTTAAGTTAAGCCAGTGGTTATGGGACATGAAGCCTAACTCATTTATTTACTAGCTTTGTAATTTACACTTATTGATCAATGATGATCATTTTGTACTTTCGAGTGGAAATCTACAATTTGTTCGTAAATATTTAAGTTAAGCCAGTGGTTATGGGACAGGAAGCTAAACTCATTTATTTACTAGCTTAATGTAATTTACGCTTCTTGTTGATCAATGATGATCATTTTATGGTTTAGACTATGCGATGTCTCTTTGTCCGCGTGGGGGATTGTACCCCGTTCTATTGAGCTTCGTCTCATTTATAGGCTAGCGACCTATGGGTTTTATGGAGTTCGGTTCATCGGGCGTACCGTTATTATACTACGTCGTTGTTCCGAATTATTTGAGTTTCGGGTTCATCGGGCGTACCGTTATTGCACTATGTCGTTGTTCCGGATTATTTGAGTTTCAGGTTCATCGGGCATACTATTATTGCACTACGTCATTGTTCCGGCTCATTTGAGTTTCAGGTTCCTCGGGCGTACCATTATTGCACTACGTCGTTGCACTGGCTCTATGTGATAGCGACCCGTTTGTGATACACGTGTTGGTGAGTTTTCATGCTCCCGTTTTTGATAGGCCTCCCTCTTTGTGTTTTCTGGATTTCTAATTATTGATTTCTGGAATTTGTGTTTCACCAATTTTTGCGATTGGCATTGATATGTTTTGTCAATATTTGAGGTTTGGTGAATAAGCTAAAGAATGTGATATTCTTTTTGGATATTTGAGGAGATTGGAGATATTATATGATTTTCATTGTTATTAAATATATACTTGTCTAAGTATGACATTATTGTTATCATATATTTTTATCATATCTCTTATCCTATCTCATCTTATATGATATTTATAGCTAGACTGATCCGTTTATTATTTTTCTTCTTAAATAATACTCGGGTCAGACCGAGGTATTTCAGGTGCTTCCACTTGACTTCTTAGCAGAGACTAGCTTCCGACTTTTGGCTAACTACTTTAGCTCGGTAGTTTTTGCTTTTATACATTCGAGATAGAGACTCCTTAATGTATACATATTCTTTTGTCTAGCACTTGTACCTATTCTTTTGTGATGTAGTGGGTCTTGTATGACCACTACTTTAGTGTACACTTCTATGTGTTATATTCATATCTGTTTCCGCTTTAGTGATATGAATATCTGTGATAATTTGTGTTATGCTTATTTCTATATTTGTTTCCGAAGCCCACATAGCCACTGTGTAGTAGCTTTGAGTTTGTATTTGATATGTCAGATTTCCTCTGGAAATGAAATGCATGCCATACTATCTGACACGCCGGTACTTTCACAAAGCCATTATACATATGGTCTCTCCTTAACAGCCTTATTCTTCGCACTAGTCAACGGCATTACCTCGTAGTGTCCTTGGCTAGTGTGAGTATAGAGGTGGGACGTCACAACAATAGTTTGAAAATTTCATGTACTTCAAAACATATTCACCAAAATTGAAAATTACCTTCCATAATTACAACCACTTCATTTCAATAAATTCATTTTCAATAATCCATCAAACTAACACTCATCAATTCATTACTAGTAAAATAACTTATTAATACATCATTGTTACTAAATATAATTTCCAAACTTACCAATATCAATTAATAAAGTCTATTCCTTTTCAAATGGTTTATATTTATAATTTTTGAAAACTAGTCTAAACAAATTATTTTTATATATTTATAAAACAAATACCTTTTTAATCAATATATTAACATCTCAAAATATACAAATATTTTCCTGTTTTCAAAACTCTCTGAATATGTATATAAAGGAGCTTTAAACGTTTTCTCAAAAATTAATATTTCAAAACTAAAACTATATTTCTTACCAAATAACTTCTACTAATAACTTGAAATTAAATTACACATATATCTTTACATTCATTATAAACTAAGACCATTCTACATTTTAAAGTAGTAAATCTCTAGATTGTGTGTGTGTGTGTATATATATGTGTGTGTGTTTTTGATGCAGGCCAGGATAAAGTCATAGGTCGAAGACGACCTAACAAGTCGATAAGTCGAGACCGACCTAAGAAAGATACCACCGAGTTAAGAATTGGTGAGCAATGCTGGGAAAATGAAGTTCTAGGTCGCAACCGACTTATGGGAGGATATCCGCGACCTAACGAAGGCTCTAAGTCGACACAGCGACTTAGTATAACTCGGCACCGAGTTAACTCAAGTCCGCGACCTAACGAAGGAGTTAAGTCGTTCCAACGACTTAGTGAAGATCGGCAACGACCTAGTGGGAAGGTGCGAGTTAACGAGAGGCTGGAACGACTTACCGGGTTAACATGTATACGACCTACCGAGTTACGAAATAAGAAAACAGAGCAAATTGGTGAAGTATTAGGTCGTGGACGACCTAAGGAAGCAGGAGTTAAGTCGCAAGGACTTAGGTCGCAAAGGCTTAGGTCGCAAGGACTTAGGTCGCGAAGGCTTAGGTCGCAAAGTCTTAAGTCGCGAAGAAAGTCTGGAACCGCTTATCTTTTTAGGTCGCTACAACTGGATGCCGTTGAATCTGCCACGAGTTAATCTCTACCGTTGAGTTCTTTAAGTCGCTGAACTGGGATGCATGTTAAGTCGCGGAAGCCTGTTGCCGTTGTTTTTCTCTGCCGAGTTAAGCTGGACCATTGATTCCTTAAGTCGCTACTAAGTTGAGTTGCGTAGCATTGTTAAGTCGGCAACGACTTAAGTAGTTATCTGTTTGTATTTTGTCTGTTTGTATTTTGTCTAAGTTGTTAAGTCGCTGAAGGTTGTAACGAGTTGTAACTATTTGTTGTTAGGTCGCTGCCGACCTATGCTAAGTCGCGCCTGTTCTAGGTCGCTCCATGTTAGGTCGTAGGTCGTTTCCGACCTAAGTACTTGTATTTTTTTTGAAGTTTCTGCGTGTTGAGTTGTAAAGCTATAAATAGCAAGTGTAAGTCATTTGTAAAGGTTGTTGAATATTGAATAAAATTCTCTTTTGATTGCTTTGTGCTTTCATTCCAAATTGGTAGTTGAGTGTAATCTCCTATCTCCTCTTTCGGATAATCGAGTGCGCTCGATTCAACGATTGTAGAAGCCGATTCGCGGAATCAAGTGCGCTTGATCAACGCTTGAAGAATTGAAGATCTTTGAACCCGGTATCGTGCGCGATCAACGAGTTCGAGATAGCTAGAGTTCGGTATCTTCGGATCAACGAATTCGGGCAATTCAGCATTCATCAATCCATCGACTGCTACTTTCACCGATTGAAGTTTGTTTTGATATATCCGCTGCGTCAGTTTTGGTATCAGAGCCTGTTCTAGCCAATCATAGCTAGATCGAGACTTGGAGCCTTATTCAATTTGAAGTTTGAAGAGAAGTCGAGAGCTTGAAGTATTGAGCCGTGGCCGAGAGGAAAAGAGTCATCATTATCGAAGATTGTTTGATCGAATTTGAATTGGAGGCCGAAGCTTTGTCCATCGTGTTCATCGCGATTTGCTACAAAGTGGAAGTTTTCGATCCGTTTCATTTTGGATCAAAATCCGGAAAGTGTTTGAATTTGAAGTGTAAGTCATTTGTAAAGGTTGTTGAATATTGAATAAAATTCTCTTTTGATTGCTTTGTGCTTTCATTCCAAATTGGTAGTTGAGTGTAATCTCCTATCTCCTCTTTCGGATAATCGAGTGCGCTCGATTCAACGATTGTAGAAGCCGATTCGCGGAATCAAGTGCGCTTGATCAACGCTTGAAGAATTGAAGATCTTTGAACCCGGTATCGTGCGTGATCAACGAGTTCGAGATAGCTAGAGTTCGGTATCTTCGGATCAACGAATTCGGGCAATTCAGCATTCATCAATCCATCGACTGCTACTTTCACCGATTGAAGTTTGTTTTGATATATCCGCTGCGTCAGTTTTGGTATCAGAGCGGAGGAGTTTCTAGATTGGGTAGCTAATGTTGAAGAGATTTTTGACTTTAAAGAAGTTCCAGAACATCGTAGAGTGAAGTTGGTTGCTACGAGGCTGAGGGGTAGAGCTTTGGCATGGTGGCAGCAAACCAAACTTACACGTGAACGTATGGGGAAGTCAAAAGTTGAATCTTGGGAGAAGATGAAGAAATTGATGAAAGCAACGTTCTTACCTTACAATTATCAATCTTTGATGTATCAACGTTTGCAAAACTTGAGGCAAGGCACAAAGACAGTTAATGACTATGCTGATGAATTCTATCAACTCATTGCAAGGAATGATATTATGGAAACAGAAGAGCAGTTAACATCTAGATTCATTGGGGGATTGAGAATGCAGATTCAGGATATGGTTAATATGTTCGATCCAAGATCTGTAGCGGAAGCACATCAGAAGGCGTTGGCTTGGGAGAAGCAGGGTAGACGAGGAGGAGGTGTGTTTACAAATTCCAACAATCCGATAAAGGGAGTTAGTGGGAGTTCGAATGTTTCAAAAGCTGTTGCAAAACCAGTTGTGAGGGAGGTTGAGAAGGCGAAAGTTAACAATGGGTTTAAATGTTACAATTGTCAAGAATTGGGTCATAAAAGCAGTGAGTGTCCAAAGCCAAAGAAGAGAACCATGATTGTAGAGGTTGAAGATGAGGATGTTGATGAGGATTGTTCTAGTCCAGCTGAGGAGGATAAGCAAGATATTGCGTCAGGGGATGAAGGTTGTAACCTAATGCTGAGGAGATCGTGTTTAACACCGAAGCAGGAGGAAGCTAGTTGGTTGAGGAGTAATATCTTTCAGTCAACATGTACTATTCTGGGGAAGGTGTGTAAGTTTGTGATCGACGCAGGAAGCTGTGATAATATTATTTCAACTGAAGCTGTAACAAAGTTGAAATTGAAGACAGAGAAACATCCGAGTCCATACAAGTTAGCATGGTTGAGAAAAGGAGGAGAAGTGAAAGTGGATAGACGAGTTCGTGTTCCATTCTCTATTGGGAAGAAATACAAAGATGAAATATGGTGTGATGTAGTAGAGATGGATGTTTGCCACTTATTATTGGGAAGACCATGGCAATATGATCGAGCAGTACTACATGACGGTCGGACCAATAGTTACAGTTTTATGTTTAAAGGCACGAAGATTATCTTAGTTCCGAAGAAGAGATCACAAGAAGAAAGTAAGTCAGAAGAAATTGAAGAGCTGAAAACTTTATTGACTTTAAAGGAGTTTGTTAAAGAAGTTGAAGAAGAGCCGGAAGTATTCTTGTTGATTGGGCGTGAGAGCAGTGAAGAAGTTGAAATTCCAGAAGAAGTTAAACCAATTTTGAAAGAATTTGACGATGTATTTCCAGAGGAATTACCAACGGAGTTGCCACCGTTGAGGGATATACAACATCAGATAGATCTTGTTCCAGGTGCTGTATTGCCACACAGACCACATTATCGAATGAGTCCGAAGGAACATGAAGAATTGCGGAGGCAGGTAGAGGAATTGCTTGAACAGGGGCGTGTGCAGGAGAGTCTGAGTCCTTGTGCTGTACCAGGTTTATTGGTACCCAAGAAGGATGGGACGTGGAGGATGTGCACTGACAGCCGAGCATTGAATAAGATTACTGTGAGATATAGATTTCCGATGCCGAGGTTGGATGACTTGTTAGATCAAATAAGCGGAGCTACTATATTTTCGAAGATTGATTTGAAGAGTGGATATCATCAAATTCGTATCAGACCAGGAGATGAGTGGAAGACTGCTTTTAAAACCAGGGAGGGTCTATACGAATGGTTGGTCATGCCATTTGGTTTATCCAATGCACCAAGTACTTTCATGAGGGTGATGAATCAGATTTTTCGACCGTTCATTGGGAAATTTGTGGTGGTGTATTTCGATGATATTCTGATTTACAGTGGGAGTCCAGAGGAACATTTGAATCATCTTAGAGAAGTGCTGATGGTATTGCGACAAGAACAATTCTATGCTGCAACGAAGAAATGCGTGTTCATGACGCATAGCGTGTTATTTCTGGGATATGTTGTTTCAGAGAAAGGGATACAGGTTGACCAAAGTAAAGTTGAAGCGATTAGAGATTGGCCGCAACCCAAGACGATAACGGAAGTACGTAGTTTCCATGGGTTGGCTTCATTTTATCGAAGGTTTATTCCACACTTTAGTAGTGTGATGGCGCCTGTTACAGATTGCATGAAAGGTAAACAGTTTGCATGGACGGAGGAAGCCGGGGTTGCTTTTGAACAAATCAAAGATCTTTTGACCTCTGCACCAATTCTAGTGCTACCTGATTTTCAGTTGGTGTTTGAACTACATACTGATGCATCCAAGGTTGGGATTGGAGGGGTGTTGAGTCAGAAGGGACGTCCTATTGCATATTTCAGTGAGAAGTTGTCAGGAGCGAAGATGCGATACAGTACATATGATGTGGAGTTTTATGCTGTTGTACAATCTATCAAACACTGGAGACACTATCTATTTCAGAAGGAGTTTGTTCTTTACACTGATCATGAAGCATTGAAGCATTTGCAAGGGCAAGACAAGATTTCAGCGAGACATGCATCGTGGATTGCATATCTGCAACAGTTTACTTTTGTTGTGAAACACAAGTCAGGGGTGACAAATCGTGTGGCTGATGCTTTGAGTAGGAGGAGTCATTTGTTGACTACGTTGAAAGTCGAAGTGACGGGGTTTGAAATGTTGCCAGAATTATTTGTTGAAGATCCTTACTTCATGAAGTTTGTTGATAAAGTTAAGGAGGGAAAGACGGATGAGTTTTTGATGGTAGATGGTTTTCTTTTTAGAGGAAGTCGATTGTGCATTCCGGAGGGTAGTCTGAGAATGAAGATTATCAAAGAATTACACGAAGAGGGACATGTTGGAAGAGACCGTACCTTACAGTTAATTTCACAATCCTACTTTTGGCCATCGATGAGGAAAGAAGTGGAGAGGTTTGTTGAGAGATGCCATATCTGTCAAGTTTCGAAAGGAACTGCGACTAATGCGGGTTTATATATGCCGTTACCGGTACCCACTAAACCATGGGTTGATGTGAGTATGGACTTTGTGTTGGGGTTGCCGAGAACGCAGCGTGGTAATGATTCCATTTATGTGGTGGTTGACAGATTTTCGAAAATGGCACATTTCATTGCTTGTAAGAAGACGGCAGATGCGGTTCATGTTGCTCAGTTATTTTTCAGGGAGATCTATCGACTTCATGGATTGCCAGAATCTATTGTGTCGGATAGAGATACTCGATTTCTGAGTCATTTTTGGTTGAGTTTGTGGAAAATGGTGGGAACAAAGCTGAAGTTTAGTAGTGCTTATCACCCGCAAACTGATGGACAAACGGAGGTGGTTAATCGATCGTTGGGAAACTTGTTGAGGTGTCTTGTTCAAGATAATCTGAAGAGTTGGGATGTGAAGTTATGCCAGGCAGAGTTTGCCCATAATCATGCTGTGAATCGAAGTACTGGGTTCAGTCCATTCCAGATTGTCTATTCGAGCTTACCGAAAGGACCGTTGGATTTAACTTCGATACCACATTCAAAGGGAACAATTAAGAAAGCCGCTGATTTTGTTGAAGGGCTGACGGAGTGTCATAAAATCGTTCAGGAACGATTGGAGAAAGCAAATGAGAAATATAAACAATCTGCAGATTTGAAACGACGAAATGTTGAATTTCAGGAAGGTGATTTAGTTTATGCAGTGTTAACAAAAGACCGTTTTCCAGTAGGCGCTTACAATAAATTGAAAGCACGAAAAATTGGTCCGGTGGAAGTTGTGAAACGAATCAATGAAAATGCTTATAAATTGAAGCTGCCAGATGATGTGTACACATCGGACGTATTCAACGTTAAGCATATTATACCATATCATGGAGAAGAGTTTACTGTGGATGAAGAAAGTACAAATTCGAGGACGAATTTTTCTCAACCTGGGGAGGATGATGCAGGCCAGGATAAAGTCATAGGTCGAAGACGACCTAACAAGTCGATAAGTCGAGACCGACCTAAGAAAGATACCACCGAGTTAAGAATTGGTGAGCAATGCTGGGAAAATGAAGTTCTAGGTCGCAACCGACTTATGGGAGGATATCCGCGACCTAACGAAGGCTCTAAGTCGACACAGCGACTTAGTATAACTCGGCACCGAGTTAACTCAAGTCCGCGACCTAACGAAGGAGTTAAGTCGTTCCAACGACTTAGTGAAGATCGGCAACGACCTAGTGGGAAGGTGCGAGTTAACGAGAGGCTGGAACGACTTACCGGGTTAACATGTATACGACCTACCGAGTTACGAAATAAGAAAACAGAGCAAATTGGTGAAGTATTAGGTCGTGGACGACCTAAGGAAGCAGGAGTTAAGTCGCAAGGACTTAGGTCGCAAAGGCTTAGGTCGCAAGGACTTAGGTCGCGAAGGCTTAGGTCGCAAAGTCTTAAGTCGCGAAGAAAGTCTGGAACCGCTTATCTTTTTAGGTCGCTACAACTGGATGCCGTTGAATCTGCCACGAGTTAATCTCTACCGTTGAGTTCTTTAAGTCGCTGAACTGGGATGCATGTTAAGTCGCGGAAGCCTGTTGCCGTTGTTTTTCTCTGCCGAGTTAAGCTGGACCGTTGATTCCTTAAGTCGCTACTAAGTTGAGTTGCGTAGCATTGTTAAGTCGGCAACGACTTAAGTAGTTATCTGTTTGTATTTTGTCTGTTTGTATTTTGTCTAAGTTGTTAAGTCGCTGAAGGTTGTAACGAGTTGTAACTATTTGTTGTTAGGTCGCTGCCGACCTATGCTAAGTCGCGCCTGTTCTAGGTCGCTCCATGTTAGGTCGTAGGTCGTTTCCGACCTAAGTACTTGTATTTTTTTTGAAGTTTCTGCGTGTTGAGTTGTAAAGCTATAAATAGCAAGTGTAAGTCATTTGTAAAGGTTGTTGAATATTGAATAAAATTCTCTTTTGATTGCTTTGTGCTTTCATTCCAAATTGGTAGTTGAGTGTAATCTCCTATCTCCTCTTTCGGATAATCGAGTGCGCTCGATTCAACGATTGTAGAAGCCGATTCGCGGAATCAAGTGCGCTTGATCAACGCTTGAAGAATTGAAGATCTTTGAACCCGGTATCGTGCGCGATCAACGAGTTCGAGATAGCTAGAGTTCGGTATCTTCGGATCAACGAATTCGGGCAATTCAGCATTCATCAATCCATCGACTGCTACTTTCACCGATTGAAGTTTGTTTTGATATATCCGCTGCGTCAGTTTTCTTTCAACTCAAAATACTAAAACTTTTTAACATTTAAATATTTATATTTATGTCAAAACTTCATCAAATACACATATTTATATTCATAAATTTTCAAACTCTATAGAAATAATGATGTTGCCTCGCCACTTAATATAGTTATTTACTAATGTCAATTGGATGCAATATTGAACTCATAATCAATACTACCTCGCTAGTGATATTTGCTGTCCACTAATGCCTAATGGCTGCATTCATCGCTTAAAATATATCTAAAATTTTAAAAGATCTTTTACAACACATTTCACAACAAAAATATAAACACTTATTTCCAAAACCATTACAACTATTGAATTTCAAATATCACTTTTTTAATATAACAAATTTTCCTTAAAATATTATTTAAAATATTTAACCTTTTCAATATATTTTAATTTTCTCAAAATATTTATATCTTTTACAACATATTGTATCTAATTGTCTCATATTAGTGTTTAGGAATCCCCATCGAATACATACGCTCCTACATCGACCGGAGTTATTAAAGCACTCAACGGATAAATTAACATAGATTAATTTCAAAAAAAGTTCATAACATAATTTTTATAAATCCTTTAACGTATTTGTCTTTATAATATAAATATTAGCTTATGTTAAACATGATCAATACTATACTTTATCATAATACTTCCAATTGAAATATTTTCTAATAAGCTATATATATATAAATCAGAAATCTTTCCATAACAAACACTCATCAACCTTAAAATATTTACATTCGTAAATCACTTTTGAAATACTTTAGACATCACATCTCGATAAGAAATCACCATACTTAAAATATATATATTCTTAAGAAATTTTTAATCAAAACATTTTCAAACATCCATTGAAAATATATTAAACAACAAACCATTTCCATAAACGTTAAATAATACCAATTACACCATACACATTTATTAATAATAAGTAAAGATCAAAAAATTAAATTCATTTCACAACTACGATAAAGACAATAATTATTCAACCAATAATAAAAATTAAATTCAATACAAACAATTATCAATAACTAAACAAATATAAGAAACAATGAACAAAGCATTCAATGAAAAACTAATAAATAGATTTCCCACCGCACTCCCTGATTAAAATCAAATCAAACACAACAATTCAATATTAAGCCACCGAAGGTTAATCATTTTATATTTTTTTACACAAAATGTCAAAAATTAAAATATGTTTCATATATAGAAAATAACAAATACGCCCCCAAATGGTTACCCCAGTAATCATCATATACTTTTACTATCCCTAATTATAGGGTAACTACTTTGCACACCCAAAGGAACATGGACTCTAAGTCTCATCTAAGGTCTTAACTTGTATCTCTTATATAATGTATTGTTCTGAACATGCTCTAATTCCATTTGTAACACTCTACCTCTATACCCATACTATCCAAGAGTATTAATGAGTAATGCTGTCAGATAATACGGGGAATGGGGCTATGTGGGGTACACATGTGAATATTTCTTGGGCAAACATTGGTACGTATTTAAACATCGAATAAATAACTCGCCTATATGCACCTAGTGTCGACACAAAGTAATAAACACATGTGCCTTCAAGATAGAACAACACATAATATATAATAAATATCAAAGTTCATAGAGTCAGAATCGCAACAATAATATATAATATAAAATATACAACATATATCCAATATACATCACAGTGATACACACAAAAAGAATATACAAAACAAGATGATAAGCTACAATACTGAATATCTAGTCTCCTCTATGCCTGTAAAACATAAGCTGGTCTCATCAACCCTAAACAAGTAATGTCTCGGACTGACCCAAGTAATATATAAATAACACATCGGTCAGACTATGTCTAAATCATAGAGGGGTTACTCATATAAATATATATATATATATATGATGCACATAGAAAAATGCATAACATGAACAACTAATGTGTATAAAAGGAAATTACCATAAATTCCATGTGCCAAATTAGATGTTAGTAATAAATGCATAGTATATAATTATGATAACATAAACAATCACTAAAAGCATCATCAAACTATGCATAAAGATGCCATCACCCATATAAAAGATTATCAATTAGAAATCACGGAATCAACATCAAATTGGTGAATCATCCATATTAAGAAATCAGTATTGCAAAGCGGAAATCATCAATAAGTGAGATATCACCAAGTATAATCAGGCTTGCACCGACATTGCCTAAATATATCTCTAAATTTCAAATAATAAAATATCATCATGATAAAATATAGAAATATGGACCGCCTATTATATAATCATATATAATAAAAGATAAGGGAATCCACTATACTCAGGACGCTTATCACATCATAGGTTTTATCTCATTTCCTTACATAAAAATAAATGGTGATAGGAATCAAACCATAATGTATGGGTTACACCACCCAACTCATAATATCTTGGTTATGCCACCCACTCAAACTACAACATGGCTATTCGCCATCTCCATTAACATCTAGGTTATTCACCTGGGTACGCTCTAATATTTAGGCAAGGTGTATAGAAAATATGTTCTTATCAACCATTTAGTGTAGAACCAGAAAGGGAGACTGACAGCTACCCCGCCTGCTCCAAGAGCCCAAGGCTACATTGCCAAATCTACTTCTACAGTCTTCAGTTACCAACCTGGTACCGTGACTATATCCACCATATGTCATCAACACATTCCAAGACGATGCTATGCATTGATCATGACTGGCATCACTGCCTCTATGGTAACAGGCTGCTAAACTTCATGACTAATAGGGCTAGGGCTACACCACCTTAAGGGCTACACCACTCTTCTCTAAAATCCCAAGATGTGCATATGAAGTAAATAAAGTGTCATAAATCTGGGTCCTGATACCACGATCAGGCCACTAGGGTAGATACTGGCCAATCTTGTTCCCGGTGACTCCTAATCATATCTCAGAGCACTTAATGATAGACAACATACATATGGGAACAACCCCATGACTCAACATCCATAAATGTGCTCTACCCCGAGCATATATACTTACTCTACATCGAAAATCACCTCACGTAAGTATAAACTATACCCTGTCACTTAAGTGACATCTACTTACAATGAATAACCATATAAGTATCACCTTGGCATCCTATACCACCACTTGATGCTTAATTTTTTATTCAATGCTCGTAAACTTCACTCAATCTCCATAAATATTCTATATAATGAGTCTAAAGAATAACCAAAGGAATATTACCAAATGCCCCACCCCAAACGAAACTATAACTCCATTTATTCAAATTCCTCGCTACATAGAATTAAAATCATCATAAAAACATTACAAAAATAGTAATAACATGAATCCATACAGAATGATGTCATTGCCGTATTATATCAAAACACCAATCAAATCCATATCAACGTTGAAACATTCATATGAACCAATTCAATATATAAGAAAAGAATGATCAGAAAAGTGATATAAAAAAGATTATTCGGTTAAATATATATAGAACAAACAAATCAATAGTTAATAATGAATCATTTACAATATATAATCTTATATAAATAAATACTTACAAACGGGTAACAAAGTATAAACTAGAACTAACTGGATAATTATCTAATCTCAAGTATTATATATTCTTTACAATAAATAACTTATTTATCAACCGTTTATAAAATTAAATAATTATTTAATATTCACTAATAACATTAGAAAACTCATTTGTTTCTTTTGAAACCCCAAAATAGTTTGTAAAGCTAAATATTATGCATAACAATTATTTCATAATTATCCACCACTAAATACTAATTAAATAATTATAAAACATCTAAGTAAATTTAATATTGTAATGACCCGCCTTTTCGACCATCGAAAGTCGACACCGCTACGGTATTCAAATGTCGAACATCCAATTACCAAAAAAGGCAGATTGTTAGGAGTAAAATAAAAAGAAAAGAACATAGAATAGAGAAATCAGAATCTCATGGAAGAATCTACAACATATAATATAACAAAGACAGTAAAAACTGTCATTCCAAAATACAGAGTACATTAGAGTTAAAAAGCCTTATCAGCTGAACTGTTATAAAATTCTGACCTTACAATTGCTGATAGGTATACAATTTAATACAGTGGAAAATAAAACACTAATATAGGTGAACATCCAGTTCTTCTTCAATGACTCCATATCACCAAAGCCAACCTATGAAAAACTCGGTCTGACCCGAGCACTATAATAAAATAACACCCGGGTCAGTCTGAAAAACCAGCGTGAGAAAACTCAAGTAATATGATGAACATATAAAAATTCCGTGAGACCACGCCGCTAACGTGGAACGGGTTTTACCTTAAAAAACAACATCCATAAATAAAGAAATGAGAAACAAACTAGAAGAACAATCTAATCGAGAAAGAATGGAAATAAACATCAGAAACAATCTAAATAAAAGGGGGGATACTAGTAAGAAAAAATCTCATACGTAATAAATGGGCACAAAGAATATCAAATTCCAAACATGAAAAAATGGTCAAAAATAATTAAACATAGAGAAGAGCACAAGACAGTTCTCCATGCAATTAAGGGAACAATTCAAAGATTTGAATTAACAACAAGGAAAGAGAAGTTTTTCCAACAATGACTAGGAGGGTTCACCCCCTTATCGAATGTATACCTCTAGAAATACACTTGAGAACTCTGTTGGCTCTTGGAAACCTCCAAGCCTGACTTCGCTAATTGTTATAGAGTATCCAAGCATTTTATATCTCAATGCACAACACCGAATCCAATCTAGAGTGGATATGGAAATACCTTAATGGGAGCAACTCCACATAGCTTGGCCCCCACTCGCCCTTTGGGTTTAGTCATTTTCGACAAAGGGTAATATAGCTCAAATGAGCAACACATCATCTTAGTGTGACGAAATATAAAGAAGAACGCAGAATTAAAGTCGATAGTCGATAATTCAACTATCGAGAATGATAAGATGGTTGTTTTAACTTGTGCTTGATTTTCACATCATGATACTTTTAAAGACACTTTTAAAACACCCTTTAAAATATTCTTTTGAAGGGGCAAATTATATTTTCTAAGTGTATTAAAACAAAGGTCAAAACAAATGTCAAAACATTGTTTATTAAAAACCCAAAACAATTTACACTTAGCTTTATTTGAAACAATTCTTTTTAAAAGATCTTCTTGCTTATAAACTATTATTTATGAATTTTTAAATAATATTTATTATTCTAAAAGATAATTAATCAATTAAATTACTTTTATAAATTTTAAATCAAAGGTCAATCATCCCGAAGGATAATTTATATAACCTTTTTATAACTTTTAAAACCACATTAATTTTCCCAAACAAAATAAATCAAATTAAAAATCCATTTTGTAAATTTGAACCAACATTAATTATCCTGAAAGATAATTAATCACATTTATAATCTTTCATAATTTCAAAAACAATATTAATTATCCTGAAAGATTATAAATCAAATCTATAATCTATTTTAATAAATCGATCGATTATCTTTATTTAAACAATTAATTATTTCTAAAACACTTTTGCTTGATCGGTAAATTAACCTTAAAACACTAAATTAGTTAATTCACTTGAAAACACTTTCATTAAATTAACTTTAATCACTTTTATTAAATTAATTAATTAACTTTAATACCTTTCTTAAATTAATTAATTAACGGTAAATATCATTAGCTAAAATGGTTAATAACTTTTAAAAATCTTGATTATAACGAGTGCTTAAATTTCAAATATCATTACTTAAAATGATTAACTAAATTCAAATACCATTAATTAAAATAATAAATTAGCTTTGAACATTGTTTGTTAAATTGATTTACTACATTTAAAAGATCATTAATTAAAATGATTAATTAAACTCAAACATAATTAATTAAAATGTTTTGTTAATTTCAAATATCATCAATTAAAATGATTAATTAAATTCAAACAACTTTAGTTAAAATGATTTATTAACTTAAAACATCACTATTTAAATTGATTAATTGATTTCAAATATCATGAATTAAAATGATTAATTAATTTTAAACATCTTTAATTAAAATAATTTATTAAATTCAAATAATCATTAATTACAATGATTAGTTAAATTAAAACATCATTAATTAAAATGATTAAATAATTTTAAACATTTAATTTTGAGAAAATACAAGCTTAAGTTCAACATACACAAAGGGTTTAGGAGATGATACTCAATAATTGATGGTATAGTGAAAATTGCTATAATGACACTTAAACAATTTAAATATAATATCATAGTTAATTTCAACTAAACATCAATAAAAGCAACATAAAGAAATAAGTAATAATTATTGGTGAGAAACCTCTTAAGGACTCTCTACAAATATTCCCTGCAAAACAATGGTTATGGATAATATATATAATCATATTGGTTCACAACAATTAAGTTAATATGTCATCCATTTCCCTAAACAGAATTTCAACCAATCAAACAACAACAACAATATCTAAAAAATCAACCAAGCAACAATCAATTTATAACATCATAGATATTATATAGCTAACTTTATAGGTGAGTAAACTCACAGAAATTCCAGTTATCGC
This sequence comes from Allium fistulosum, assembly GCA_030737815.1. Classification (NCBI taxonomy): domain Eukaryota; kingdom Viridiplantae; phylum Streptophyta; class Magnoliopsida; order Asparagales; family Amaryllidaceae; genus Allium; species Allium fistulosum. Next base: position 854,100,034 of record CM060905.1, read on the forward strand.
TGAAGCGTTCCATTTTGAACTAATTATCTTGATATTCTACAAGGTCCATTCTCCTTCAATCTAACTCCAAAACATAGCTAATGATGTTACAAGAACAATGTAACTCGCAGTGGTGGAATCCGACCTCATATGAAATAATTATGAGTTTAGTAAGATTTGGAATCAAATAATATAATTTATTACTAATTGCATCATTAGCCAATTAATTACCCAAGCTTAACCATTAATCCATCGATTATCAAACCCAGGTCGCACAAAACAAACTCGACGCCCCCCGATCAAACGCTTGCCATCGCCGCGGCCGCCCACCAACTGCCGCTGCATCACTGCTGCAACCTCTCTTGGCAAAGACGATTTGATTGACACAAGCGTTGCCTCCCCTAGTCGCCTCTAGCTTCCCCCCGATCCATTAAACGAACTCCTATCAACCCATAATTTCAGCCGCCTCGCTCCGCCTTAACCCCATCCAACTGGTCAATGACTTCCACTCACCTAACCGAACATTTTACTAGTTGGGGCCATCACCTAAAAACATCTCAAGCGCCATTGACCGACCGTGGCCATAGGATTTGGGGGTATTAAAATGGTTGCTAGGGTTTTGAGCAAAAGAATGAAGGGTATAGGGGTCCTTATATAGGATTCTCTAACCGATACTATTCACATGAAAATTGACAAACTCCAATCGAGATGTGCTCACTGGCCCTCCTAGCTAAATACCCCTATCCCGAACTCAATGGATCAATTTTCGAGAGCTAATTTTATCATATACAGAAATTAGCTTTTTAAATAAAATTATAATATTTTAATTTTCTAAGGTTAATCGTTACGCATTTCAAGCTTGCTCGATCACACAGTACATCCGATCTTTACGAAACTCATCGGTGTACAACAATTTATTATTACGGATCCAATGACACTAGCTTCGTCAAAATCTGAGATAGTGCCCTGGAATGATAATTTCACACATTTTGAAATATTGTTTTATATTTTTGATCCCAAAATTGGTATTTATCCGATCTATTTATTTTTGTAATTAAATTTACAAATTCAATTCACCAATATTATTTATTAATTAAAAGGATTTCAACAAGATTATTAAATCCAAATATTTAAGCAATCCCTATATTTGAATATAAGTTATTAAATTCCAAAATCCAATTATTTAAATATTTAAAATTCAATGACCAAAATTCTGGGTTGTTGCATTCTCCCCCTAAAAAGAATTTCTTCTCCGAAATTTCCATGGAAGAAAATGTCACCAGACCCCTAAGATTTACAAAATTATTAATTAAAATGAGTTATTAAACTTATTACTTAATTAATTCCAAAATATTATGGAAAATTTCGACAGTACCTCCTTTGCGTGGCTCGATCGGAAAAACTACAAATTGCCACTACGGGCCCCCAAACCAATCAAAAGAAACCAAAAACCAAGTGGCCTCCCATATCTAGGACATAAATTCATCAACCAATTTAAATTTCTAAACCTACTACGTACCTTTTTCCGTTTAATTTTTAAATTTTTGTAAGCTGCTTATTATCATGATGCAAATCTAGGTGCACAAGAATCAAATTACAATCTCTTACTTATCTGTACTTACAAAATGCGAAAGAGAGTCATACTGATAAAAGAGAAATATACTGGTTATCTCTATCATAAATTCAAATATCATAAACAATATAGCATTCATAGATAATAAGGCAATATGGTGCAACTAACAATAATGAGGCAACTCTACATGAAAAAACTAGCATGAAATAAATCTACATGCAAACAGAAGCAGCATATCAATCATATGCAGCAAAACAGAGAGACCTGTAATAAATCCTAGGCATCCAATATTTTCAAAAGAAATTTAGGACTAAATGCCCGGGTTTTATATTCAAAAATTTACTTTAAAACTCCCACAAAAAGAAACATATCAAAACTAGATCTAACATGACTAGGAAAATGCGCCCTCCTTCCGAGCATGGTGTAACTCTAAACAAAACCAAGGGAGCCTCCACTGGTATTCTAGTACCTCCTAAAAACAATAGAGAAAATATACCCCGGGAGTCCCAAAATGGAGAAAACTCCCAATCGCGCTTTCATTTTAGTCATTCATCGTAATAAATAAAGTTGTTCGTAAAACACTTTGCAAATATTTATTAGAAAAAATTCCAATTTATACCAAAATAATAATATTTCTCAAATACTTCAAATCATACTATTATTATTATTTCTTTCTTTCCACAATCTTTCCAAAAATTCTTTTAAAACGATTCCAAAACCACTGGAATTTAGGTCCTAATAAACAACAATTTTTTTATAAACCGTAGTCTATAAAATCACTCAATCGATGAAATCAAATCAATCAAATTCCGTAAAGAATAAACTAACTCTTAAAATTATTTAAAATGTTAAATAACTAATAAAAAAATCTTAGCTTAGGTTCAAAACCTTTCTTAGTTGCCTAAGAATATAGATAATTTTCTAAGATAAAATTAGAAGTCGCTTTCTAGGATTATTGGTTTCTTTACTATAACCATTTTTTCTAAATCTTATATTTTCTATTTAGTATTCCATTCAACACTAAAATTATTTTATGAATTACTTCACAAATTTTCTCCTAAGTTTACAAACATTTTTATAAAGTCGTTTCTTTATAAAACATCCAGTAAAAACTTACTCTATTTTATTTACTTGTATAATACTCTTTTAGATCCTAAGAGTATACACAAAACACCAATTTTATTTTGCTTGTCACAATTTAGATGGAGACCACATCAAAATATGGGTCCTTTAAAACTGAGCCAATCCTTCGACCTCTCTTTACCTTAGAGTGCTCTAAGGAAAAATGTTTATGGATTGACTCAATATCACTAAATAATTCACACAACTTATATGATTAACAAAAACTATAGTTTTAATTAATTAAATTTACCAAAAACTTTCTATCTAATTTAACCTATTTAAAACTTGAGTTGAATTATTTCTTTTCTATCCAAGAGTTTTAAAATTTCATTTATCAAATTATTATTCAAATTAACTTTTATTTTAAAATGGTTTCCTTTAAGGAAACTGAAGACTAATTACCCAGGTTTTTACTTCAAAACACATTTTTGAGAACATATTATATACATTTATTTTCTGAAATAATTTGAACAATATTCTCTAAAATTAATTTTGGGTTCATTTGGATTTGAACTCATTTCGATCGCACAATGGTAAAGACAATAATTTACTAAGTACACTACAACGTTCGCCTAAGTAAACATCTAATTGTCACTTAGAAGATTATTCAGATTACCACAAAACTAATCGAGACGATTTCCGTTGGATTACCCTAAAGAAAATGCATTTCACTTAGAATTTATTTTTCAAAATATTTTTATTCATAAATACTCCTAAATAATATTACTATTACTTTTCTCAAAATCCTTTTGACTTTATTTTAAACAACTCCGGGATTTAAATTCAAAAATCCATTTTAAAACATATTTTACAAACCAAATTTATATAAAATTACATTTATATAAAATCATTTCATTTTACAATAATTCTCCTTTATTATAATCAAATTTTCACAAATATTTATCCTCTAAATGTTTTATCTTACATTTAGATTATAATAAACAATTTTTGATCTAAAAGTTACTTTCGACCTAACATTATAATTGAACACCTTATAATCCAATTGTGAAAATTAATTCACAAGGGATTTGTTTATAAATTCAAACAATAAATGCATACAAATAAGCTAAACACAAATAATCAGCAATCAACAAATGACAATCAATGCTCTTAAATTAATCAAGCATGACTGATCAAACAAATAACAAGCACACTGTCACGACTGGGATTTTTGACCCTCGAAATCGACACTAATACATCCACTGTATTACATGCCAAGCAATCGAATTCCGAAAAACCCGATAGCTAGGGGAAAGAAAAGGAAGAGGTAGAAGAAAATAGAATAACAACACAGAATCTCACAATCGCAGTGGAACAATATATAATAGATAATAACATGTCTTTATACAAAAAGAACTACAACTGTTATTTATACATTACATCATCAGAGTATAACAAATCAATAACTTAATACTGGACATTTATAATAACTTGTCCTCACAAGTGTTGAATATACAGCCTACAACACACAGTGGAATAAAATAAAATACGGGTAGTACGTCTTCGTCATCCGACTCGTCTCCTGAGCTCCATAGCATCCTAACATGTATCTGTAATACTCGGTCTGACATGAGCATTATAATAAAATAACACCCGAGTCAGTCTGGAAAACCAGTGTGAGAAAACACACTCAATTTGAATTTATTAAAGTTACCAAAATCCTTTGAAAAACAAAGGTATCTCGTAAGACCATGCCACACATAAGCACGACGGGTTTTTACCTTACGATAACTAAAACATTTTATATCAAAATCATCTGATATTATAATAGTGTCTAAGTACAAATACTTATTCAAATAGCCGAAATTGTTACATTAATTAAATTCTAGCATACTAGGCTCTACAACCAAAACCGTAAAGGCACGTATTGGAAAATGGATTCCATACAATGACCAGGCACAGGGGTACCACCTATCACAATACACATCTAGAAAAATGTATCGAGGACCTCGCCGGGATCCCCTACAACACAAGATCGGACTACCCCTAACCTGGATAATACCGAATATGCTATCACCCGGGTGTTCCCACCCTTACCGAGTTCTTCCCATGCACCGTAGTAATAATATCTGAGGGTATCTAGAAAGGTGATAAACATACCCTAATTGAGTGTGACCCACTTAGCCTTACTGCATCTCCCCTGATTTCAGTCATTCCCGGTTGATGAGGCTTGATGCTACGATTACCTTTTTGAGGAATTTACACTTGAAATGCTCATTGTCCTCCAATGACAATGCGATGATAGCATTCATCCATACAAGTCCGTTTTGGGTCCGAACGAAACCGAAGGCACTATTCCTACTACACCCATTTTAGAATCGTCCTCAGGATTATTAGCGATTAGCCCTTGCACTTCAATGCTCCATCTTCGATTCCATGCTCTTGTCTTCACTTAAAAAACGTATTGGTTGAATCAAAGTGGTTTTCGGATAACTTATCTGATCCCGGTCTCTTCAAAACAACTTCCGATATTTCTGGTAAACTCAATCCCGGTTCTTTAGGAAATAAATAGACGAAAATAAGATCGAAGATCATCTCCTAACCGTTAGTGTATGAATTTTCTTAACATCGTCCTAGAAGAACAAAACGAGTTTATACGTACAGTATAGCACCTTCCGAACAGTAACTGTACCAATAATCCCCGTGTTTATCCTAGATATTTCCAAAGTTATGTTTTTGGTCCAGATTTGGTAGTCGGTTATTTAACTATCAAATAAAAAATCACTCAACCGAAGAGCTCATTTTCCACTAAAAATACTAAGTCTCATTTAATTTTTAAATAAATTAAATCTCTTTACGCAAAAGATATATACTTATCTTATCAGAGTAAGTACGTTCACTAATCATTCTTTTCAAAAACATTTGAAAAACCTTTTAAAATAAATATCGAAAGCACAACGCGGTATCTCCCATGGATTCACAACTCAATGATTACGTCTCTATCCCAGGGAATTCCAAAACTTAACTACAAGCAATCTCTGCCTCCGATTCCGCCATGAAAGTATACCATTAGTTTCCGAAAACTTTATTTAATAAATAAATATACTTTTAAAATAATTAAAATAATTACATAACTTTGAAACAATAATTAATTCTGATTTATTCATAAAATTCTTGTAACGACCCGTAAATTTTAACTGTTTTAATAACGTAATTAGTTAAAATTTTGTGAAATTTTAAAACGATAAATTTTGAAATATAAATTTGATATTTGGAATGCGTTTAGTTAAACATAGCAACTGGTAAATTTTCGTTCGAAAATATGAAAGTTTATTTCGCGCGTAAATTTACTTCAATTCAATCAGTTAAAAAGCGATGAAAATAAAACGTTTCCGAAACCTAAATATTTTTACATAGAAAAATTCTAAACCATCTTCTGAGCAAGATGTCAGTTTGTCGTTTTTCCAAATTCGGACATCTTTGGCTCCGTCGATCTTATTTTTCAGCGTTTTTCTTGCATTTTCCGCCGGTAGAAAATTCGAATTTTTATAATTCAATCGTACCACTGATTTCTATATACCATTTTGATCGTCTCGTCGTGCTGATCTCTACGGTATATTCGATTGTCAAATTCGGAGTTCCGTTGTACGTTGCACTTTGCGTAACGCCTACCGTATCGGTAGCCGGTTACAATCTGCTCGGAGACTTTTCGTTATCCTGCGTGTAATCCAATAGCCACTAGCATTTATATCTTCTTGAATCCCTACTCTACTTTTACTATTGACCTTTGGTTATCCAACCTATTCACTTCGTTTGGTCTTGACAGCTCATTTCTTTCTTTGGAATCCAACTTTAGCTTTGGGACCTGTAGCCTTCCCACTACTTCATCATTTTAGTAGTCATACGTTTCTTTCTTTCCCTTCCATGTTTGCAAACTCCAGCCCATCTCCTTCCACTTCTACCTCGGTCTGCACCACCTCACCATTCACCTTCCTATTGCCGCATGTAGCCACCACCGAGGCTAGGCCTCCAACCTCCCGACCGACAGCACCGCCTCCACCAGTTCCTATCGATCACCTCACCACCTCGTACCCTCGCCATTCCCTCCGCCTCCGCCATGAATCGAACAACCACACGACTTCCCACCATCAAACCACGGCCAGCAAACTGTGCTCCACCCACGCCGAGTGCCTCTCCACCGAAACTCCTCCGCTTTGAATTCCCTGACCTTAACCTTCGCCCGAGCCACCTGAGCACCACCTCCGACCTCTTTTCTCCAACAACTTTGCTCCACCCATCACGTCACCGAGCCACAACCATCGACCGCATCAACCAAGCAGTCCTTCCCACGCCGAAATCTCCCCCTCGGCTTTGGCCGCTTCGTTTGTCTTGTTCTAGCCATTTGTAGACCCTTCTTCTTTGATGGGTAGGTTATCTATAAGTAAGTGTATGGTTTTAGTATATAAAGTTTAACATTAGTCTTCATTTGCATAGTATACTATTATATATCAAGTTATATACATGATTTTGCATTTGTTATCTCATGTGTATATATTTAGCTGTAGTTGCATACATACTTTCTTTTGCTTGTTTTCAAAGTCAACATAGATATTTATATTAGTATATATGTTTCGACTCTTAGTTTATGAATCTGTAGTTATGCATATGTACTGTTAGTTATAAATAATATCTTCCAAAGATTCGCATTTGCTAACGTGTGTTGTATATAGGTAGTAATCTGGGCTTTTGAAAGTAATGATTTTGTGATATCTATGTTTGTATTAGTATACATAGGCGTGTCAGTCAGCTTGTCTGTATTTATACTAGTAGAGAAATAGTCCTTAAAACGGTAAAAACATGAAAAGTAAAATTTGGCTTCTATAAATTAAAAAATTTATTGAGTGAAGTAATAATTAGGATATGTGCAATGTAATTAAATATTTGCTGTTCATGTATATGTTATATATTGTTTGCTTAACTCGGTTCAAAGGCTAAGTTGTATATACCTGTTCAAAATATAAGTATATATACACATAAGTTTTATATATATATTGTTAACGTAATCTGTTCAACCGTGTATCTTTTGTTTGTATAAGTTTAGATACATACATGGTTTTACGGTCATTGCTTTAGTTGGTCTGTTAAAAGCAGTACTTTTCATATGTACAGTATTATATATAGGAGTATAATATTTCAATCCTTTGGTAGGGGCCCAGTTTAACCCCGCTTAATCTGCACAAAAAAAAATTCAATCCTTACTTATAGCTTGATCTGCTGCATTTGTTTTATACACGATAGGTTCAAACTCATATATATTTGTATGTATAATTTATAGCTAATATATATATAACAGCTTTGATACATTTGTCAGTTGATTTTTTAATATCGATATGTACTATTGAAATACTGATTTTAAAGTAATATATTTTTGTGTGTTTTAAACTTTATATTGATTTGAGAAAACGTATAGCGATATAATTTACATTTCGTTTTAAATTTTTATCAAACTGATTCTGATTGTTTCAAATCTCGTGCCTATTTGACTTATCTTTTCAATATCAAATTCGTCGCAGAATTCCTAGCTTGTCGTTGTTCCGTGAGCTTATCTATGTCTATTCGCGTCCATCCTCGTTCATCTCTCTAGCCTCGGAAGGTGAGCACTCACTCACGATTAACGTTCTTTTATTTATTAAATTTGATTTCAATTGAAACGACAAATTGAAATATGCTGCTGTTTGATATATACACTGTTATTACCTGTATCAGTTCACCTGTGACATCTGACACCATTATCTGTTATATATGCAATGATAATCCAGTTTGGTTGTTAAATGTTTGATTGTTTGATGTTTATATTGGACGTTAAATTGTTATTGATGTAAGTGATAAATAAATTGAAATTAAAATTGACGTAGGATAGTTAGATTTGATATATGTGTTAAATTTGATTAAATGACATTTGTATAATATGACCCATTTAACTGTTAAATTTTTTTGACACGTTGGATTTGTTTAATTACACTTTGGACCACTGAATGTATATTGTTAAAATGATGATGTATGAAATTGTAAATTGAATGACAAGTGAAAACCGTAATATAATAATCTTTAATCTACATGAAATGATAGTGTAGATTCTAATTATATTAATTCGTACAAATGACAATACGAATTAATACGGTTATTTCGGGATTATTTGAATTGATTATTGGATATTGATTGTTGTTATTGCTTGTTTATTTACTTTGACACCATCCCAGTTATCACACTGCAAGTTCCCTTTGTTATGCTTTGATTTTGAATTGAATTGGAATCGGGTTGAAATGATAAATACCCAAATTAAACTTTGATCTAGGATAGAGAATTAAATAAAAACCCGATTGGTCAATAATTTGATTTGAAAATAAAACGAAGATTTTATTTGAATAAATAATATGGTTTTGAAATGAAGTTGAAATTCGAATTTTAATGAAAGGAAAATGTTAATATTTAAAAATCTGAACAAAATATTAAAAATGAAATTGATGGAAGAACGATGTTTAATTTGAGAAATGATTGAATTAAGTTTGAAATGATTTAATAATTAAGTTTGAAATCATAATTAAGTTTGAAATTATTAAACTTTGAAATTATTTAATAAATAAATTTTGAATTATTTATTAATTAAATAAGATTGAATTATTTAATGATTAGATTGAATTGAATTCTTTAATAAGAAAATTGAACTTTTGAATAAGTGAATTTTACTTCGTAAATAATTGAAATTGAGTTTTCTTTATTAAGTAAGTTTTGGAAAATTATTTAAGAAAGTAAATAAGTGAAATTGAATTTCTTTAACAAGAAATAAAATGTGACATTTTTGGAAGTAATGTAAGATTTGTAACCGAAAGAATTGATTTGACGAATTTAATTTAATTCAAAATTGTAAGTTTTAATTTAATGAAGTTGAATTTAAATAATGGATTTAATGAATTGGAAATTTAATAGAAATTGTTTTGAATGGCAAACTTATTTAATGAATATTGAATGAAATCGATAAATGAATTTGGAATTGATTGAAATGTTAAATTAAATTAATTTAAATGATTTCGAAATGAAAATTATATACGAACTTGAATCAATACTTGAATTGTTTTGCATAAAAATTGAAATTGTATTATAAGATTTTGAAATGGTAATTTGAAAGTTTTGTAACGTAAATTATGGAAATTGTTTTGGAAAGAGAAATGAAATGTTGGTTTACAAATTATAATTGTAATTGTAATTGATTTGGTTTTTGAAATATATAACCGACCAATCGGTGTAATAATACGTAGTTATTAAAGAGACCGAGATCGGATATGGACATACTCTCTGTCGATACCGAAAACCACTTTAATAACTATACGCGGAGTGATGATCCAGAATGAAGTTGTTGGATTGATGTTCGTGATGACTGAAGAAAGTGAACGATAATGGATAGCCTTGACACTTGTGTCAAATTTGAAATGACTAAAACAGGAGCCGTGCCGGGCCAATGGAGGATTAGCTACCTCAAGTGGACACACTTCTTCGAACTACTTATTACTTGTTGTCGATTGGTGCACCCTTGATTTTGGGAGTGTTGTTTCACGGTGTTGCGGGCGATGCGGCGTTGCGTTCTCACCAGTCCGGATCAGGCGAATGGTAGTATCACTACCTTGGGTATTGCCTCATGTGCCTTGTCATACTTGTATTCCATTTATTCGCGACCACTACGAATTTGTTTTGTACCTTTAGTATATGGATTGCCCTCTGGTGACTTCCGGTTTTGGGGAAACTACGGTCTTGTATATGCTTTTGGGAATAAAAATGTGTTAAGGGTGGAATGGGCCATGACTTAACACTATTTTGATATCTTTATATTACTGATAGACATTATCTACTTATGGTACACTACTACATAGTAGATAGTTTAACGGATCCTTAAAGGATGGTTATTCCAACATCCTTTGAGTTACTTGTATTTCAATTGCTATTTCACTTGAGTTGGATTTATTAATATAAGAATGTTAATCCTGACTCGAGTGTTTGGTGTTTTTCTTTACGCTCGGGTCAGACTGAGTGTGCCAGTATTGAGGCTCACCTTTGGAGTTGGAGCTTTGCTTGAAGATCCAGCCATCTATTCTGCTTTCAGTATTCGATGATCCCAGTGATGTATTCTGATTGTATCTGATGTATCGTATTTCTCTTCTGTTGTAAACTCTGATGTATCTTATACATTTATATAGTAGCTTCATGAACTACTATCTCTTTTATTTCCGCTGCAATTTATTACTCTGTGTCTGTGATCTGTGATTATTTATTTACTGTATATGTTCAGTTTTGCCAAATTTAAATTAACAACGCGGTATTTTGAGCAATTCAATTCCGGCATGAGTGTCTACCTATACACTTATAATGGATGCGAATGGTCCAAAATATCGGGTCGTTACAGTTGGTATCAGAGCTTTGGTAGCTCTAGGCAAAACTCAACATATAAGGTAAATGTATTTACAGAATCACTCTCATTCGAGTTTCAATTTCTTCTTTTGACCCAATTCCTTTGAATTTTGGAACGTTCTCCTCGGTTTCGAAATTCATTCGTGTCCTTCACTATTTGCCTTCTTTCAATTCTGGAACACCTCATAACTCCATTTTGAATGATATCTATAATAGATCGGCGGTCTCGCCAATCTTCGAATGATTCGTAAAGGAGCAAAACTCCTTTATCATAGGAATCGATTTACCGGAGATTTCGGTATCCTCGGTTTACGATGCTATCTATTCCCTGCTATACCTTAATGCCATCTCTTGAGATCGAGTGTCGATTTACCTCGGAATTCAGCATCGATCCTATTCTTGAAGTTTCGGATGACCCGGTTAAGGTTGCCCGTAAATTGAATAAGCTTATCCATCTCCCGATTCTGTTAATTGAATCGTCTTATCTTTGTTACGAACTTATCTTCGAATCAAATTTCTTTTTGATTTGAGTCCATCAAAATTTGAAACCCTATCCTTATTTTGAAAATTCATTCCTGTATCGTCGAGCAAAGAAATGTATTTGTAAACTAATATATAAATGTTTTAATATATGCTGTGTTGTTTGAGTTGTTGATGTTGATTTGGGTTTCCGATCGATTCGTCTGATCAACGCTATCGATAGGATTTCCAAAACACTTGAACAGAGCAAACTGACACAATATTAGTTTCAAATTTGGAAAATGGAATAAATTTGTATGAATATATTATAGATATATATAAGTAAAATTTTCTAAAATTTAATAAGTTAATTAAACTGGTTGTTGAAATGATAATAATTGATTATCACTTATTGTTCAATAAATGAATTTTAAACATGGGTTATAAACTGATTTGAAATTTAAATGAATTTAATTCAGAGATTTGAGAATTTAGTTTCCGGTGATTTCGAACTTCGGTTTTAAAATTTTAAAGTATATATTATTGAAAGTATTTTCGAATAGAAATCGTTTCCAAAGAATTTTAAAATGTTGGAATCAGTGCTCTTCTCTTTGTCGCTGGAAAATAATTTCGGTGATGGCGGCCGCATCATCGACATTCATTTTCGAGTTTCGAAGTGGAGAAACCATTCTGTAGCTTTGCTACGGTTTTGTTTTGTGAAAAAAATATATTTTGATTTGAATTTTTCAGTATATTTTGATTTACATATATATAGGTAACTTATTTTAAATTTTAATTTGATTTGATATAAATATATTATATATATCTCTAAATTGTTTAAAGTTAATCGGAAATCTAATTCTTAATTTTTTTTAGGATGATTTTAATTATAAATAAAACCAAAATTTGGAATAAATATTTAAACTTGAATAATTGAATTGGGAAAATTTATTTGTATATTGTTCAACCGCATTCTAATACAACTTACCTAAATCATCCAGAAGTTAAATATGTAATTGGATAATATACGATATAAAATAATTTTATAAATAAAATTTGAGTGTTTATAATAAATGTTATACACTAAATTTTGATTATAAAGATGTTAATAGAGTTAGATAGGATAATAAGTAAACTCAGTTAATAATGAAATAAATTTGTTTTGAAAGAATTAATAAATTTGTTTTGAAAGAATTAATAAATTGAAATTTGATTAACATATGAAAATACCTTGAATTTAAAAGAAATTAATAGATGTAAATTAATTTAAATCGAAACTTTTATATTTTTAAATAAATTTATATATGTTAAATATATGTGATTAGATATATTGAGTAGAATAAATTTAATAATAATTTAGAATAAAGAAAATTTAAATTGCTGAAAAAATATGATTATAATAAAAGGCTATTCAAATTTACGGTTTTAGAAATTTTAAATTTAAGATAATTGGATAGTAGGATAATGAATTTAGAAATAGTGAGATTGATTTTAGTGAAATCAAATGGATTAAATCAATTATTAAATATCAATTAATTTAAATTTGAATTTAAATGGTTTAAATTAATTGTTATTTTGTATTTCAAATCTGTTTTCTTTCTGGCTGTTTCTATTCTCCTACTTCTTTTTTCTCGTTCCTTTTCGGGGACGAAAAGTTTTGAGCGGGGGAGAGTGTAACGACCCGTAAATTTTAACTGTTTTAATAACGTAATTAGTTAAAATTTTGCGAAATTTTAAAACGATAAATTTTGAAATATAAATTTGATATTTGGAATGCGTTTAGTTAAACATAGCAACTGGTAAATTTTCGTCCGAAAATATGAAAGTTTATTTCGCGCGTAAATTTACTTCAATTCAATCAGTTAAAAAGCGATGAAAATAAAACGTTTCCGAAACCTAAATATTTTTACATAGAAAAATTCTAAACCATCTTCTGAGCAAGATGTCAGTTTGTCGTTTTTCCAAATTCGGACATCTTTGGCTCCGTCGATCTTATTTTTCAGCGTTTTTCTTGCATTTTCCGCCGGTAGAAAATTCGAATTTTTATAATTCAATCGTACCACTGATTTCTATATACCATTTTGATCGTCTCGTCGTGCTGATCTCTACGGTATATTCGATTGTCAAATTCGGAGTTCCGTTGTACGTTGCACTTTGCGTAACGCCTACCGTATCGGTAGCCGGTTACAATCTGCTCGGAGACTTTTCGTTATCCTGCGTGTAATCCAATAGCCACTAGCATTTATATCTTCTTGAATTCCTACTCTACTTTTACTATTGACCTTTGGTTATCCAACCTATTCACTTCGTTTGGTCTTGACAGCTCATTTCTTTCTTTGGAATCCAACTTTAGCTTTGGGACCTGTAGTCTTCCCACTACTTCATCATTTTAGTAGTCATACGTTTCTTTCTTTCCCTTCCATGTTTGCAAACTCCAGCCCATCTCCTTCCACTTCTACCTCGGTCCGCACCACCTCACCATTCACCTTCCTATTGCCGCATGTAGCCACCACCGAGGCTAGGCCTCCAACCTCCCGACCGACAGCACCGCCTCCACCAGTTCCTGTCGATCACCTCACCACCTCGTACCCTCGCCATTCCCTCCGCCTCCGCCGTGAATCGAACAACCACACGTCTTCCCACCATCAAACCACGGCCAGCAAACTGTGCTCCACCCACGCCGAGTGCCTCTCCACCGAAACTCCTCCGCTTTGAATTCCCTGACCTTAACCTTCGCCCGAGCCACCTGAGCACCACCTCCGACCTCTTTTCTCCAACAACTTTGCTCCACCCATCACGTCGCCGAGCCACAACCATCGACCGCATCAACCAAGCAGTCCTTCCCATGCCGAAATCTCCCCCTCGGCTTTGGCCGCTTTGTTTGTCTTGTTCTAGCCATTTGCAGACCCTTCTTCTTTGATGGGTAGGTTATCTATAAGTAAGTGTATGGTTTTAGTATATAAAGTTTAACAGTAGTCTTCATTTGCATAGTATACTATTATATATCAAGTTATATACATGATTTTGCATTTTTTATCTCATGTGTATATATTTAGCTGTAGTTGCATACATACTTTCTTTTGCTTGTTTTCAAAGTCAACATAGATATTTATATTAGTATATATGTTTCGACTCTTAGTTTATGAATCTGTAGTTATGCATATGTACTGTTAGTTATAAATAATATCTTCCAAAGATTCGCATTTGCTAACGTGTGTTGTATATAGGTAGTAATCTGGGCTTTTGAAAGTAATGATTTTGTGATATCTATGTTTGTATTAGTATACATAGGCGTGTCAGTCAGCTTGTCTGTATTTATACTAGTAGAGAAATAGTCCTTAAAACAGTAAAAACATGAAAAGTAAAATTTGGCTTCTATAAATAAAAAAAATTATTGAGTGAAGTAATAATTAGGATATGTGCAATGTAATTAAATATTTGATGTTCATGTATATGTTATATATTGTTTGCTTAACTCGGTTCAAAGGCTAAGTTGTATATACCTGTTCAAAATATAAGTATATATACACATAAGTTTTATATATAATCTGTTCAAACGTGTATCTTTTGTTTGTATAAGTTTAGATACATACATGGTTTTACGGTCATTGCTTTAGTTGGTCTGTTAAAAGCAGTACTTTTCATATGTACAGTATTATATATAGGAGTATAATATTTCAATCCTTTGGTAGGGGCCCAGTTTAACCCCGCTTAATTTGCAAAAAAAAAAATCAATCCTTACTTATAGCTTGATCTACTGCATTTGTTTTATACACGATAGGTTCAAACTCATATATATTTGTATGTATAATTTATAGCTAATATATATATATAACAGCTTTGATACATTTGTCAGTTGATTTTTTAATACCGATATGTACTATAGAAATACTGATTTTAAAGTAATATATTTTTGTGTGTTTTAAACTTTATATTGATTTGAGAAAACGTATAGCGATATAATTTACATTTCGTTTTAAATTTTTATAAAACTGATTCTGATTGTTTCAAATCTCATGCCTATTTGACTTATCTTTTCAATATCAAATTCGTCGCAGAATTCCTAGCTTGTCGTTGTTCCGTGAGCTTATCTATGTCTATTCGCGTCCATCCTCGTTCATCTCTCTAGCCTCGGAAGGTGAGCACTCACTCACGATTAACGTTCTTTTATTTATTAAATTTGATTTCAATTGAAACGACAAATTGAAATATGCTGCTGTTTGATATATACACTGTTATTACCTGTATCAGTTCACCTGTGACATCTGACACCATTATCTGTTATATATGCAATGATAATCCAGTTTGGTTGTTAAATGTTTGATTGTTTGATGTTTATATTGGACGTTAAATTGTTAATGATGTAAGTGATAAATAAATTGAAATTAAAATTGACGTAGGATAGTTAGATTTGATATATGTGTTAAATTTGATTAAATGACATTTGTATAATATGACCCATTTAACTGTTAAATTTTTTTGACACGTTGGATTTGTTTAATTACACTTTGGACCACTGAATGTATATTGTTAAAATGATGATGTATGAAATTGTAAATTGAATGACAAGTGAAAACCGTAATATAATAATCTTTAATCTACATGAAATGATAGTGTAGATTCTAATTATATTAATTCGTACAAATGACAATACGAATTAATACGGTTATTTCGGGATTATTTGAATTGATTATTGGATATTGATTGTTGTTATTGCTTGTTTATTTACTTTGACACCATCCCAGTTATCACACTGCAAGTTCCCTTTGTTATGCTTTGATTTTGAATTGAATTGGAATCGGGTTGAAATGATAAATACCCAAATTAAACTTTGATCTAGGATAGAGAATTAAATAAAAACCCGATTGGTCAATAATTTGATTTGAAAATAAAACGAAGATTTTATTTGAATAAATAATATGGTTTTGAAATGAAGTTGAAATTCGAATTTTAATGAAAGGAAAATGTTAATATTTAAAAATCTGAACAAAATATTAAAAATGAAATTGATGGAAGAACGATGTTTAATTTGAGAAATGATTGAATTAAGTTTGAAATGATTTAATAATTAAGTTTGAAATCATAATTAAGTTTGAAATTATTAAACTTTGAAATTATTTAATAAATAAATTTTGAATTATTTATTAATTAAATAAGATTGAATTATTTAATGATTAGATTGAATTGAATTCTTTAATAAGAAAATTGAACTTTTGAATAAGTGAATTTTACTTCGTAAATAATTGAAATTGAGTTTTCTTTATTAAGTAAGTTTTGGAAATTTATTTAAGAAAGTAAATAAGTGAAATTGAATTTCTTTAACAAGAAATAAAATGTGACATTTTTGGAATTAATGTAAGATTTGTAACCGAAAGAATTGATTTGACGAATTTAATTTAATTCAAAATTGTAAGTTTTAATTTAATGAAGTTGAATTTAAATAATGGATTTAATGAATTGGAAATTTAATAGAAATTGTTTTGAATGGCAAACTTATTTAATGAATATTGAATGAAATCGATAAATGAATTTGGAATTGATTGAAATGTTAAATTAAATTAATTTAAATGATTTCGAAATGAAACTTATATACGAACTTGAATTAATACTTGAATTGTTTTGCATAAAAATTGAAATTGTATTATAAGATTTTGAAATGGTAATTTGAAAGTTTTGTAACGTAAATTATGGAAATTGTTTTGGAAAGAGAAATGAAATGTTGGTTTACAAATTCTAATTGTAATTGTAATTGATTTGGTTTTTGAAATATATAACCGACCAATCGGTGTAATAATACGTAGTTATTAAAGAGACCGGGATCGGATATGGACATACTCTCTGTCGATACCGAAAACCACTTTAATAACTATACGTGGAGTGATGATCCAGAATGAAGTGGTTGGATTGATGTTCGTGATGACTGAAGAAAGTGAACGATAATGGATAGCCTTGACACTTGTGTCAAATTTGAAATGACTAAAACAGGAGCCGTGCCGGGCCAATGGAGGATTAGCTACCTCAAGTGGACACACTTCTTCGAACTACTTATTACTTGTTGTCGATTGGTGCACCCTTGATTTTGGGAGTGTTGTTTCACGGTGTTGCGGGCGCTGCGGCGTTGCGTTCTCACCAGTCCGGATCAGGCGAATGGTAGTATCACTACCTTGGGTATTGCCTCATGTGCCTTGTCATACTTGTATTCCATTTATTCACGACCACTACGAATTTGTTTTGTACCTTTAGTATATGGATTGCCCTCTGGTGACTTCCGGTTTTGGGGAAACTACGGTCTTGTATATGCTTTTGGGAATAAAAACGTGTTAAGGGTGGAATGGGCCATGACTTAACACTATTTTGATATCTTTATATTACTGATAGACATTATCTACTTATCGTACACTACTACATAGTAGATAGTTTAACGGATCCTTAAAGGATGGTTATTCCAACATTCTTTGAGTTACTTTTATTTCAATTGCTATTTCACTTGAGTTGGATTTATTAATATAAGAATGTTAATCCTGACTCGAGTGTTTTGTGTTTTGCTTTACGCTCGGGTCAGACTGAGTGTACCAGTATTGAGGCTCACCTTTGGAGTTGGAGCTTTGCTTGAAGATCCAGCCATCTATTCTGCTTTCAGTATTCGATGATCCCAGTGATGTATTCTGATTGTATCTGATGTATCGTATTTCTCTTCTGTTGTAAACTCTGATGTATCTTATACATTTATATAGTAGCTTCATGAACTACTATCTCTTTTATTTCCGCTGCAATTTATTACTCTGTGTCTGTGATCTGTGATTATTTATTTACTGTATATGTTCAGTTTTGCCAAATTTAAATTAACAACGCGGTATTTTGAGCAATTCAATTCCGGCATGAGTGTCTACCTATACACTTATAATGGATGCGAATGGTCCAAAATATCGGGTCATTACAATTCTAATCGATATACAAGACATGTTTATAAAACTTATAATTCTTTTTGACAATTTAAAAATATTTAAACAGCTAACTTTCTGAAAATATTCTTATGCTAAAACATTTTAAAGTTACCTAGTTAAATAATTAAAAATCCTCTCTTTTTAAAACACACTCAACTTCTCGATAAAAACATAATTTTCAATTCTAATATAATAAATCTAATATTTATAAATCTCTCTCGATTTATCACAAATCGATTTACATTCCCAATCACATAAATCCTTTTTCACAATTTCCAAAAGAAAATCTATCATTTCTTCTAACCGATTTACCTATCTCATTATAAATTCTTACCTTGCATTTATATCTTCAATTTATCAACTGATATCCATTTCAATTCATTTATAAACTTTGTTTATAAATCCCATTGTCTCATTTCCCGTTTAAAACGTTTTCACATCACTTAAATCCATTATAACCCGATTTCTAAATTAATTTCCATTTATAAATCAATTTCTTAAAATGAATTCCATTTATAAATTAACTCCTTAAATAGCCCAAACTATATTCCAAAGCCAATCAAATCTCGATTTTTCTCTATTCCATAATTTAGAGATCTTATCTAAGATCCAGTATAACCAATTTTATATTTATTTCCAAATTCCCTTCTATTCTCCCAATCTATTTAAAATCTTGATTTAAAAATATTTAATGTTTAAAACAAGTATCAATTAGGAATTATTTTTTTAAAATCCTATATATATATAATATTCCAAAATCTCTATTTACAATATCACAAAATAGTTAAGCTAAATTTAAAATCATTTATTTTATCACAACAATTTCTTTTTAATTAATCCAAAAACTCTATTTAAATATTTCACTTTCAAAATCCCTTTATAAATTTCTTTTAAAATTCAAAATATAAATCTATGGTATTTTTAAAATACCAAAAGCTAGGCCAGTATTACCATAGCATCCAATAAATTCAAATCACATTATAATCTATTAGATTATTCAAACAAATCATGTATCACTATATATGAAATTAAATTCAACATTTTTGAGGAATCCAGTTGGATCCCTCCAACCTGTTTCCCTGCAACCATAAATGTTAATACAACATTAAAATACCAATCCCGCTTCGAGGCGGGATATCGCGGTATATAGGATCATCCGCTATTATGTGGGGCACATAGGGTCTCATCCACTAAAATATGCGGGAACAATCAATCCAACTACTAATATATACAACTATATATATTATTACATCCAACTGATAATAATAATTATCAAATCATCCAATCAATCAATAATTAATTTTAACTTTTTAAAATTAACGCCAATCATCCAAATGAGTGAGATTTACTCACTTTGATTTTCAGTTGTCACCGAGACGTTCCATTTAGGAACTAAAACTGGATGACGCCTGATTTTAGCCCAAATTTTGACTGTCCCAAATCCATCCAAACTAGTTTCATTATGAATCACTTATCACCCCGATCGAAATGCAAAAACTCTCGTCCCAAACGGACCTCGCATGCATGAGTTATATAATTTTTAAGTTTACAAGAATTTTAAATATAAAATTACAACTCTTTTCTTTTTATTTTATTTTAAAAACAAACCCATACCCTTGTTCGGCCCAAATAAAAGCAAACCCAGCCCACCACTACATCTTCTTCCCTCCTTTTGACATGCCCGTACACGAATGAGACAACAACCCACAAGCCGTGCACGTTCAACAGACATCGAGCTCCACTGCCCCGTTCAACACGCCGACCACGTCGATGTTCTCCCCATTGAAATCTCCACCTCCCCATACCATATGCTTTGAGCTCTGCACCACCATAAAGGTTGCGACATCCCCATATCCAACACGACCACCACCAGATTACACCCCCCAAACCGCCACTATTACGGATCCAATGGAACTGGTTCCGAGACTGTGCCTCAGAAGGCTATTTTTACTCGTCATTCAAACGAGATATTTTTAAAATTGAACAAATCACTTTTAAATTCAATATAAAAGCTCTATTACCTTCATTCTTATTAATATAAATTTAATAAGCCTTTATATTATTTTTAACAAGCTTAAAACTCAAGATTCAATGTTTTTGAGTAAATTCCAATTATTAAATTATCCATAAATCATTACATTTAAAGTTAAGTTAAAAATTAACTTTTAAATATTTAAAATCAATTAAATATTCCAGTTTCAAATAACCAAAATTCTGGGTCGTTACACACACTCTATAACTGTATAATTTTTTGAAAATTATTCCTTTATATATAAAAATATAAACCAAGGTAAAGTATTTCATATTATAATTTTCAAAAGTCAATATCATGACCGTTTTGCTTGTTCAAGTGTGTAGAAATCCCTATTGACACCGTGGCATCCGACGTCTCGACAGGAATTCATAAACAACTCAATAGACCAATTAATACAAAAAGTTTTCATAACAATAACAAATATGCTCTCGTATATATATAAAACTCTCAAACTCATTCTAGGGTGTCACTTACCCTATCTCTAATCAGTTACCCACTATAGGGTATTACCAACCCTTTCTCTAGTGAGCCATACCCTATCAAAGCCAAGGTTCTCGCTTTACCTTCAGCTCTGATACCAAGTTGTAACAACCCGCCTTTTCGACCATCGAAAGTCAACACCGAATACATCCACGGTATTAAAATGTCGAATGTCCAATCGTTGGAAAGGCAGATTGTTAAGGTAAAATAAAAAGAAAAGAACTGAGAATAGGAAAATCAGAATCTCACAGTGGAATCGACAACATATAATATAACAAAGACACTAAAAAACTATCACTTCAAAATATAGAGTACATCAAAGTTAAAAACAAATCTTACCAGCTGGGCAGTTGTAAAATTCTGGCCTTACAGTTGCTGGTAGGTACACAATATAATACAGTAGAAAATAAAACACTACGATAGGTGAACATCCAGCTCTTCTTCAATAACTCCATATCACCAAAGCCAACCTGGGAAAAATTCGGTCTGGCTCGAGCATTATAATAAAATAACACCTAGGTCATTCTAAAAAACCAGCGTGAGAAAACTCAAGTAATATGACGAACATATAAAAATTCTATGAGATCACGTCGCTAACGCTGAATGGGTTTTTACCTCACAAGAACAACATCCATAAATGAAGAAATGAAAAAAAATCAGAAGAACAATCCAATCAAGAAAGAATGGAAATAAACATCAGAAACAATCCAAATAAAAGGAGTGGGCACTAGTAAGAACAAATCCCACACTTAATGAATGGGCATAAATAATACCACCAGACTTGAAAGAATGGTCATAAATAATTAAACATAGAGAAGAGCACAAGGCAGTTTTCCATGCAATTAAGGAAAAAATTCAAAGATTTGAATTAACAACAAGGGAAAGAAAAGTTTTTCCAACAATGACTAAGAGGGTGCGCCCCCTTTACCGAAATTATACCTCTAGAAATATACTTGAAAACTCCGATGGCTCTTGGAAACCTCCAACCCGAACCCCGCCAACTGTTATCGAGTATTCGAGTATTTCACATCTCAACGCGTAACACCGAATCCAATCTAGAGTGGATGTAAAAATACCCTAATGGGAGTAACCCCACATAGCTTAACCCCTACTCACTCTATGGGTTTAATCATTTCCTATAAAGAATAAGAAAGCTCAAAGGAGCAACACATCGACTTAGAGTGAGAAAATATAAAGAAGAAAGC
Source organism: Allium fistulosum (assembly GCA_030737815.1). NCBI lineage: Eukaryota > Viridiplantae > Streptophyta > Magnoliopsida > Asparagales > Amaryllidaceae > Allium > Allium fistulosum. The sequence goes on from CM060905.1 coordinate 854,122,231, forward strand.
AGAATTAAAGTCGATAATCGATAAATCAACTATCGGGAATGATAAGATTGTTGTATTCACTTGCACTTGATTTTCACATCACAATACTTTTAAAGACACTTTAAAAACACTCTTTAAAATATTCTTTTAAAGGGGCAAATTATATGTAACGACCCGTAAATTTTAATAATTTTTATAGCGTAATTAATTGAATTTTGTGAAATTTTAAACAATAAAATTTGAAAATATAAAATTTATTATTTGGAATACATCTATTTTAATATAGCAACTGGTAAATTTTCATCTGATAATATTGAAGTTTATTTTCCTGTGAAATTTTATTTCAATTTAAACCGGTTAATAAAAGTTGAATTTAAAAGTTTTCCGAAACCAAAATATGTCAACAGGAGAAAATTTATTTAGAGCATTCTGAATCAGACTGCAAAATTCGTTTCACGAAATTTGGACTTCTACTGCTCCGTTTATCTTATTGTCTGCAAAATATTAGCATTTTCGGTACCGATTATCGACTTTTGATCGGATAATCGTACGACTGATATCTGTTCACCGTTTTGATCGTCTCATCGTACCGATCTCTACGGTATATTCATTTCTGTATTTTGAGATCCGGTACACGCCGAAAAGAATAAACTGTTCGTTATAGCGGTACCGTAAATTTTGACTTTAACTTTGCTTTACTTTTCAAATTTGAATCGTACACCTTCAACGAATAATTTGCTTTAATAAATGTTGCGGAATCAATGGACAGACGTTACCATTCCCATTATTTCACTTTATTACATATGGTACGTCCCCTTTTCTTGGTGCCTGTTCATCTTTACCTGTTGCTTGCCCCTTTATTTAAGCTGGTTCTTCTCCTCTCTCTGTTACTTTCTCTGCCCTTTCATTTTTCCCAAAATATGACAGTAGAGATATAATTCACGTGAATTCCTTGAATCGCCACCTCAAATCGTCACGTCTCCACATGCGCCTGCCACTGCCCGCACCTCCACCTTGCCACCGCTCTCGGCTCCGCCTCAGCAGCCACACCTAGCCACCATCACCTCCTCCGACTTGCCCCCTCGGCCAAAAATACAACTGCGACCTCCTCTAGCCAAACCGTGCCACCACTTCCACCTCGCCTTCCCATCCACACCCCAATAACACAACGAACCCCAACCACACACTCGACCCCGCCACCAACGTTCGCCCAGACCCACCAATTCACCACCTAGCCTCCATCCTCCCTCTCACTTGATCACGTCTAACCCCGCCGCTCCTCTTCACTCGCCGGTGCACCATCTCCATCCCGTCCCTCCAGCCTTCGCCTGCGCCAGTCTGCGCCCCAACGCTTTGCCACCCGACAACCGAGAACCCATCACACGAGACCACCACTTTACCTAGAGCATAGCCTTCCTGCCCAGCCTCTTGCTTGAACCATTCCTTACTTCATGGCCGTATACCCATTCCACCCACGTTCACCTATCCTCCGCCTGAGCCTCTCCTCCTCACGAAGTGCTGCCTGCCTCTTTTCTTCCCTTCGCCGTAAGCCCTTCCCTCTTCTCTTATGTATTCGTTACTTTCATATTTCGTGTGTCTGGTAACATATTTACCTATTTAAATATTGTTTTAAATATAATATGCATATAAGCATATAAGTTCACATATTAGTATATATTTACACTGTTGGTTCCATAGTATACATGTATATCGAGTTTAGAAATTTTCACTCTTCCTTGTCAGTATATACTTTTGTTAGCTATATATTGAGTTACATGTTAGTTATATAGGTAAATGGTCCTGTCAAGTTTGTGCATATAAGTTATAATAGTATCTAATATTTTATCTGTTGTATATATATTTGTTCATAGTCTGTTAAGTAGTATAAGTGTATATATCCAGATATACATATATAATAACATTCTGAAAAGTATATGGATAAGCCTATATATATAGTCTGACTTTAGAGTATTGGCATATTAATATATATGTGTTTATCTAGTATGTATAGGTTTATATTGATACTATTTATTGTTGCCTGTATAAGTTAGATTAGTATATAATATATAATCTGGGATATGTATATGGTAGATATATAAAGTTGTATAAATTGTTTGTTTATATTAACATTGTTTTCGCAACTCAAATGTAACGTTGTTATGTATACGTTACTTTATGATTATGTTATGTATTGTATTTATACTGTTATAAGTTTATAAAATTATAAATGTTGTTTGTTTAATATATAATAATTGCAAATATTGATTTTTAAAATGATATAAGTATAGGTGTACATGTGATATATATAGGTCATTCTATATATATATATAAAATTATTGAATAAAATTGATACGTATAGGTCTTTATTTTTATAGAAGTTTAAATAAAATATTGAATCTATATAGTTATGTGTGTGTAAATATAGAATTTTGGAAGTTATGCATTTATTTTAAATTATAAGTTGTATATGATTTGTATATAGTATATATATTTATATATGAGTTCACTTATGCCCATCTATCGTCATCGATACAATCCTGATTTGACTTCGTCAATTCTTTGTTATCAGCTTTGTCCGTCGTGCCTGTTTTCTTCATCAAAATCGTGTCCATCTAGCGTTGCTTTGGAATTCGTAGCTCAATTCTTTGTCAAATCTATCTAGCCTCGAAAGGTGAGCAATCACTCACGATTAACATTTTTGTATTTATTAAATTTGATTTCAATTGAAACGATAATTGAAATATGATGTTGTAGTTATTTAAATTGTTATATATGCTATTATCTGTATATGTTCACCTGTGACATCTGACACCAGTATCTAGTATTTATATGCCTGTTATTACTATTATCTGTATATGTTCACCTATGACATCTGACACCAGTATCTGTTATTTATATTGATGATATATGCCTGTTGTTATATTTTATATTATCTGTTATCACTCTGCAAGTTCCCTGTTAGTATAGAATTCACTATGGGTTGAAATGATACATACCCGAACGGACTTTAGAATAGGAGAAAATCGTTATGGGTTGAAATGATAAACCCAAGCGATTTTCATTTGAATTGAAATTGGGATTACGGGTCGAAATGATATCTACCCGTATATATTTAAATTTCAGATTGAAATGATAAATATCCGTATCACTTAACCATATGATGAATATATATACAAACACCGTTGGTCCATATATATATAAATATTTTGAAAATGAATTCTATGGTTTTGGAAAGAAATATATGGTTTTAATAAATGTTGAGCCTTAAATTATTATATATAAATGAGAATGATTGATTTAAATACATATAATATGTTGAGTATTTAAATATATTTCAAAATAGATTTTGGTAATAATTTGAATAAGTTAAGGTTGGGAAGATAATTTGAATTTAGTTTAAATTGTATTCAATAAAGAATTTTATTTAATTAAACCGATTTGAAACTTATTGAAATTGAGATGTAAGATATGATTTATAACTTGAGTTGAATTATAAGTAATCTGATGAATATTTCTTGTTTAAACAAAGTTTAAGGAAATATTTAGAAAAATGTAATTTAAGGCTAGTTAAATGATATTGAATTTATTAAACGAATATTCCTTGATTAAATAAGAATGAAGTTAAATCAAGAGCTATATGAAACTGTTAAATCTATCTTTGAAAATGTTGAATATTAAAGCTTTGAAATATATTGAAAAATAAATGGTATATTTAGAACTGAATTAAATTGATGAATTGAGCTTTGAATAAAATTTGAATCTGGAATTTTAGGTTGATTTGAATCGATTTGCGAGACTTGAGGAAATTTTAAATACTTTACTTTTTAAATCATTTAATATATATATACTATTTTGGAAAATAGATATATTTGAAATGAAATGATATGTGGGTTTTGAAGTATAAATTTAATTGAAATGACCACGGTGTTATAGTGTATATTTCTACCTTGTAGATAGTTCTACAGATCCTTAGAGGATGGTTATCCCAAACATCCTTTAAGTTAATTGTATTTCAGTTGATATTTCACTTGAGTTGGATTTATTGATATAAGAATGTTAATCCTGACTCGAGTGTTTTGTGTTTTGCTTTACGCTCGGGTCAGACCGAGTGATACAGCATTTGAGACTCATCCTTGGAGTTTGGAGCTTCCTTTGAAGATCCAACTATCGCCTCAGCTTTCAGCTCTTCTAGTTGATTTGTCCAGAGAAGTCATCTGTTGTACTGGAGACTTCACTACATTTGAGATATTCTGTTGTATTATATTTCTAACTCTGATGTTTATATAGTAGCTTCATGAACTACTATTTTATCTATTCCGCTGCGTATTATTGTATTACTCTGTGTCTGTGATTCTGTGATTGATTTATTTACTGTATATGCTGAGTTTTGCCAAATTTAAATTTACAATCTGATATTTTGAATTATTCAAGTCAGACATGTGTGGATTATTGTCGATTTGAATGGTCCAAAATAGCGGGTCGTTACATTATATTTTCTAAGTGTATTAAAACCAAGGTCAAAAAAAAAATGTCAAAACATTGTTTATTATAAACCTAAAATAGTTTACACTTAGCTTTGTTTGAAACAATTCTTTTTAAAAAAAATCTTCTTGTTTGTAAATTATTATTTATATAATTTTAAACAATATTTATTATCCCAAAAGATAATAAATCTATTAAAGTACTTTTATAAATTTCAAATCAAAGGTTCATAATCCCGAAGAATATTTTATATAACCTTTTTATAACTTTTAATCCCAAACAAAATACATGAAATTTAAAATTCCTTCTAAAAATTTGAACCAACATTAACTATTATAAAGATAATTAATTATATTTATAATCTTCCATAATTTTAAAAACAATATTAATTATCCCAAAAGATAATAAATGAAATCTATAATCTCTTTTAATATATCGATTAATTATCTTTATTTAAAAGTTAATTATTTCTAAAACACTTTTACTTAATTAGTAAATTAACTTTAAAACACTAAATCAGTTAATTCACTTTAAAACACTTTCGTTAAATTAACTTTAATCACTTTTATTAAATTAATCATTTAACTTAGATACCTTTGTTCAATTTATTAATTAACTTTTAAATATCATTAGCTAAAATGATTAATTACATTTAAATATCTTAATTTGAATGAGTACTTAAATTTCAAATATCATTACCTAAAATGATTAACTAAATTCAAATATCATTAATTAAAATGATAAATTAGATTTAAACATTGTTAATTAAATTGATTTACTATATTTGAGACATCATTAATTAAAATATTAAATTAAACTCAAACATCATTAATTGAAATGATTCATTAATTTCAAATATCATCAATTAAAATGGTTAATTAAATTCCAACATCTTTAGTTAAAATGATTTATTAACTTAAAACATCATTACTTAAAATGATTTGTTAATTTCAAATATCATCAATTAAAATGATTAATTAATTTTAAACATATTAATTAAAACAATTTATAAAATTCAAATAATTATTAATTACAATGATTAATTAAATTAAAATCTCATTGATTAAAATGACTAATGAATTTTAAACATCTAATTTTGTGAAAATACATGCTCAAGTTCAACATACACAAAGGGTTTAGGAGATGATATTCAAAATTGATAGTATAGCGAAAATTGCTATAATGACACTTAAACAATTTCAATAGAATATCATGATTAATTTCAGCTAAACATCAATAAAAACAACATAAGGAAATAAGCAATAATTATTGGCGAGAAACACCTTATGGTCTTTTTATAAATATTCCCTGCAAAACAATGGTTACGGATAAGATATATAATCATATGGGTTCACAGCAATTAAGTTAATATGTCATCCGTTTACCCAAACGAGATTTCAACCAAACAACCAATCAAACAACAATAGTATCTAAATTATCAACCAAACATTCAATAATAAATTTATAGCATCACATACATTATATAGCCAATTTTAAAGGTTAGTGAACTCAAAGAAATTCCAATTATCGCCGAAAAATTCCATTTTGAACTAAAATTGAACCGCATTTGATTTTAGCTTGAAATTCTACAAGATCCAATCTCCTTCAATCTAACTCTAGAATGTAGCTAATGACGATACGAGTACAATGCAACTCGCCGCGCTCGAATTCGACCTCGTATGAAATAATTGTGAGTTTAATAAGATTTGGAATCAAATATTATAATTTATTACTAATTACATCATTAGCTAATTAATTACCCAAGCTTAACCACTATTCCATCAATTATCAAACCCAGGCTGCACAAAATGAACTTGACGCCCCCTGATCAAACACCCGCCATTGCCTTTGCGGCCCACTACCAGCCGCCACATCACCACTGCAGCCACCTCTGGCCAGGACGATTCGATTGACACCGGCCTCGCCTCCCTTAGTCACCTCTAGCTCCCCCGCCGACCCATTAAATGAACTACGATCAACCTACGATTTCGACCGCCTCGCTCCGCCTTAACCCCATCCAACCGGTCAATGACTTCCTCTCACCTAACCGAACGTTTTACTATTTAGGCCATCACCAAAAAACGTCTCAGACGTTGTGGATCAACCATGGCTGTAGGATCTACAGGTATTAAAATAGCGGCTAGGGTTTTGAGCGAAATAATGATGTGTAAAGGGTCCTTATATCGAATTCTCTAATCGGTACTATTCACGCTTCAAAATAAACGAACTCCAATCGAGACATGCTCACTAGCATTCCTAGATAAATACCGCTATTCTGAACTCAGTGGAACAATTTTCGAGAGCTAGTTCTATCCTATACAGAAGTTAGCTTTTTAAATCAAATTATAATATTTAAAGTTTCTAAAATTAACCGTTACACGTTTCAAGTTTGCTCGATCACACAGTACATCTAATCGTCACGAAACTTGTCGGCATACAACAATTTATGATTCCAGCTCCAATAACACTAGTTTAGTCAAAATCTGAGATGGTGCCTTGGAATGATAATTTCACACATTATTAAATATTTTTTTATATTTTCGATCCCAATATCGATATTTATTCGATCCATTTATTTTGTAATTAAATTTACAAATTCAGTTCACAATATTATTTATTAATTAAAAGGAGTTAAATAAGATCATTGAATCCAAGTTTAATTCACAAATCCAAATATTTAAGTAATCCCTATATTTGGATATAAGTTATTAAATTCCAAAATCCAATTATTTAAATATTTAAAATTAATTAAATATTTAAAATTCAATAACCGAAATTTTGGATTGTTACAAATATACTCCAAATCCATAAAATATAATTTTAACCATATTTAAAATTTCATAAAATATTATTTGCAAATTATAAACTATTAATTAGGAACCATTTCATATTTTTATAGAAATTTATAGAATTTCTATATATTTATAGAAATCAGAACTAACTTTTATTAAATAATCAATACTTGAAGTAAATAAATAATAATCAATATTAAATAAAACTTTACTCAATTTTAATTGATATATGTATATGAAACATACTTTTATTTATAAACATTTTCGCTTATACAAATTATTAATATATATATATAAGAATTTATATAAAATACATAGACACGGACATATGTAAAAGCATGACTGGTCACGGCCACGGTCCCCGAGTTGGTCAACTGGTTGGTTGCATTTTTATGCATACGATCGCAAGTTACGTGTGATCTCTTCCTTCCTCCTTACCATTATCACCTCCAATACAAAGCCATATTCATACAAACTTCAATCAAAACACAAAGTATATTCGATATAATGATCCACACATAGATTTTATGAGTACATTATTCACCTGCTCCTGGTTTTCTTCTTCTCTTTGAATGCACGCACCTAGAACACAACATAGCAACCCAAAATTTAAATCCCTTCTTTCCATGGATGCAAAAAAAGGATAAAGACCACATACTCAAATTTGGTAATTTATAATAATTTATTTGATTTATCATAGAGGAAGAGGATTGAAGAAGAAATAATCTCAGGTTGATTTAGTTTTGAGGGTAATTGATATTTGTAAATGAAAATGAATTATCCAAAATGAGAAAACTCTTGATTAGAGAAGTATCAGGAGCGGGAAGGTTAAGTTTTAAGGTTGGGTTAATGGGGCTTGGACTAGGATTAAATAAGTAAGTGTGTGTGTGTGTGTGTATTATTTAATTTCCTTTTATAGACTATTTTCTATTTAAAACAACTATAAACCAAATAAAATTTATATTCATAATATTCAATTATTTACAAATTACTGTAAAATTTCTAAAATTTATTTTCCCATATTTTAACTTATTTAAATTTAAATGTTCAATGTTCTAATTTTAAACCCAATATTAAATAATTCCCAAATTATTTATTTCATATAATTATTTACTATAATTTATTTATTTATTTAATCATTTTATTTCAATCCATTTATTTATTAAATTCCAAATTTCATTTAATCAATTCACCAAATTTCCATATCGTTCTAATAACTTCATATTAATTAATCCAAATCACATTTAATTCATTAATTGTTAAATTATTAATTTATTTCTATTCAACAACAGATTGTTACAAACAGTATCCTCCAAATAGGGAAACTCATTGGGATTGTAGCCATGCGTCTCATGAAACCAACAATGCTTTCATGAGCATTTCCCTTTTCTAGTAGCCTCTCTCTAAGTAGACTTCTTGTATCGCGTAGTACCTTGAGTCACAAGATATATATTCTCAAAGGAGTCATCTTATCTATATACGTTCCGTTGTGTCTGACACAAAAACACTTCCAAGGATCTTGATTTTTATCCAACGTTGTTGTTTTATCTCTCATTATCACCTCCATTATTAGTATTATAACCGTTCTACTTAACAACCACATTTCTCTTCATAATGGTGCTTGGACCAGCTTGACTGCCTGGGTTTAACATTTTTTCCATCTTTCCCGCTTCCAAGTGCAGAAATAAATTTGCATTTCCATAATAATCCTTCAAAGTGGTTGGCTTTTTCATCGTCATCGATCGACCAAAGTCCATTGCCTAATCCACTCCTCCCATGATATCCAACAAGACAACATCGTCTCTGCGGTTCTTTGCATCTATCACCACACTATTGAAACATCTTTTAATAACCCTTCATAGTTTTTCTAACCCTTTAATGGTTGTTAGTCAACAACATTGCATCCCTTGGTAGCACTGAGTGAATCGAAAGGGATTCAAAATTTTATTTGCTAATTGATTATACGATGAGATGATCCCGGTTCTAACCTACAGAACCATATTGTCGCATGTCCTTTAAGAAATAGCAGAAAACATCTGCATTAAACATCAACATTTGCTCTAGCACCTTCCATATGTCAATCATATTTTACTAGATGTCACATTAGATCTGTAAATCCATTATAACTAGGCATCCTTAGTATGGCAAACTTCCTTAGATATTGAACTGCCTTAATTTTCATAGTGAACAGATTCCTCTTAGAAGAGGTTTCCTAAGTATCGTTGTGTTAGTTATGCTGAAGCAATCTCCAGAATATTTCAGTTATCATTTCATCATTCTCCTCTCACCCTAAAGGGCACTTATTGTGCGTATCACCATGCGTTTGACTCCTTGAGGGGCCATTACCACCACTGTACGAATGGTCACGGCCGTCAGCACGACGCCTTGGTCTCCCTAACTCTAGGGAATCAATTCATTCTAGTGACCTTTGACATCGATTTAGTCTGAGTTATCTCTGAGTATTTCTTTCTTAATTCCTCTCTATTCAATATAGAAAGGACCAACAGCCTATGGATTATAAACTTCAACTTGCCCTGAAGCATGCCAATCGATATCCTCTCATCTTGATGGATCAGTACCGACCCATGAGAGGTTGTTCTTCTTTCTCCATCTTGTCTCCTTATTCTTCTAAATTCAGCTATCTCCTTTCCAGGTCTGTGCCAACCTAAACTACTTTCTATATCTGAACCACATAGAGTAGAATTTCTTCTATTTCTGTGATCTAGGGTGAGATCCTTCCCTGACTTGGGGTCACTTCATTGATGTGAATTGCTTTTGAATCTCTTCTATGATAGCCTTTTGCATCAACTATATCTTTTTGTCAATAACAACCATTATCCTATCTAGCTCTTATTTCCTTACTAGATCGGGAGGACATTGCGTAGATCCATCACCATCTCCTTTATGTGCTTTAGTACCTTCTTCCCATATCACTGTCTTACTTGTATTTATCTTCATTCTTATCTTTCTTTTGGATCTTATTGGAGATTTTTTAAATCCTAATAGCAAGCTAAGATCTGGTCTTGATCTTTAATATTTTCAATGAAAGCACCAAAAATTTCAAGATAAAACTAAAATGAATGAAATTAAAAGGAGAAATAAAAGAATGTAAGATTTCAGAGTGGTTTGGAAAATTACTGACTACATCCACTTTATAATTTTTATTAATGATTCTTTGCTGATACAACAACTTACAATGAGAATTTTGTAATATGATTAGATCTTAAAGTGGTAGTGTATCCCCTTAACAAAAGATCTGAAAATCATTTTCTAGTCGGAGAAGATTGTTATTTATTTGAATTCGTCCATCAGAATTGCTAGATTCAGTTTGAATTTGACAGTCAACCAGATTCGAGAAGGCAGGAGGAAGAGCAGGTCGATTTGGGACTAGATCCCAAGATTTGATGGATCGGTACTGATCCACCCATGGATCGATACTGACCCACTGACTTGGTCCAAAAGTTGAACCTTTCCTCTATATCGCCTTATTCCTAATGATTTAAACCTTCGAAGGCAAAATGCTCATTATGATTATTCGGTTCTAGCCCATCCTCAAATAACCAAACTTGTCTTTTTCTTTAAAACAACATGTAGACTAATTTTTTAAGAGATTAAGAGGAAATTTTCACTTTTGATGGATCAACACCGTTCCATCCATGGATCGACATGATCCATGGATTAAGCAAAATTTCTTCTCTTTTCTCCTTTTGATCCCTGTATTCGATCTCCTTCAATTAAAGTGTCCATTCCTTTATCATTCCATAGTCTGATTCCATCAAAATGTTGCTTGGGTGAAATACCGAATAGAAACCTTAGACTACATAAATCTATATGTATTAATCTAATGAGTTCATTGACTGTTTTGTTGCTCCCACTGAATGTGTACTTTGCCGATATTCATTTGAGATACAATTTACATGTATAATATGATTTTGCTCAAGGATATGGCTTAGTCCATGATACCAAAAATAATTATGAATTTTTTAGATGCTTTTGTAGTTTCTATAGATAATGCATCACTATTGTTATAAAAGTAAATACATTATTCGAATTTTAGAAAAAGATTTAATTTACAATCAATACTCATAATATTCATACTAAAGCAAAGTTTCATCTATTTTCAATCAAAATTGAAAATATTTATTATTTCATATACAAATAATATTTGGTATACATGAAAATAATTTTCCAATACTTGATGCAACTATTTGCAATTTCCATATGGTGTGTCCTATTGTTTCGGTTATAAGAATAACAACATTTTAAGAGGAAGCTCCATTTAGTCGCTTAATGTAAGCTATTTATTTCTTCTACTTGTAACAAATTTATAGTTGAGAGTTGTAGGTGAAATATCTCAAACTCGAGAAATACATCTTACAGAGAAAATTTTCTATAAGAAAAGTAAATTTCGAATAGAAATCAAATTTTTTGTTCCTTATTAAGCATCTATAAATATTTCATAATTCCAACCCCAATGTCTCTTCAAGAAGCAGAGGTGACTATTTGTAATGATCGGGATTTTCGACCCTCTAAAATCATCACTAATACATCCTTGGTATTCACGTGCAGCAAATCCAAGTGCCGAAAAGCCTAATTGTTAGGGGAAAAAGAAATAAAGATAGAACAGAATCTCACATGAATGCAATAACATATATTATTTCAATGTAAACTTTATAGCGGAAAATTTTGAATACAATACCAGAGTCTAACCTGGATTCAACTTGGACAGTTATAAACCCTATGTCCTTATAAATGTAAAAACAAACGCAATAGATGCAGCGGATAATAAAATACATTTCATACATAGATGAAGATCTCTAGCCCTCCTACGGAAATTCCAAGCATCTTCAACTAAACCTGAAACTAGTTGAATCTGACTCGAGTATTAAAAATACCCAAATCAGGCTTGATAAACCAACATGAGATACTCGAATTTTTTTGAATGTATAGACCCAATTGATATAAATCAAAAACCTTTGGAAAGAAGCGTATCTCATAAGACCACGCCCAAACATAAATATGAATGGGTTTTTACCCTATGATAACCAAAATACTTTATCCTTAACCTATTTGATATTATTTCTAATAACATTGCTTTGAAAATCCTTTCCAGGTAAATATATATAAACATAGCCAAAACTATATTCTAGCAAGGGGTAGCTGAATGTTTGTAAAGCATTACAGCTATTTTGGGACTAGAATCAAAACCTTAAAGCTCGTATTAGGATTGGATTTCTTACATGATAAGGAACTAATGACCTTTTCCTTCGATCCACGCATAGAAAACATAGTTCCTGCGGTGACCTTATCGCTTTTCTCGAGCTAGCCACTTGGAACTGTACTTGCTACACTACTAATATATGGTAGCCTTATCATTTTCACAAGCTAGCTACTATGTTAAAATAAATGGGGCAATGGATGCCTTGAGGATCTAGATGCCATTAGACTCCTCCATACTCATACAACCGATAGCCTAAAATATATGTCCTGCAGACCATATAATTACCCGTATCATCTCCGGGATGTAAGGCTCGCAATGTTATGCCCAATTTCTTCAAAGCCATGCTTTACTTCTGACAAAGCCATGCTTTATTCTTCCACAAAGCACATTCCACTTAGAATGCCACATTGCCATTCCTTAATCACACAACTGATTTCTTCAAACATATAACTCCCGAGCCCACATATCTCAGGAAAGGGTATTAAGCTAAGAGAAGTTGCCTTCTCCACCACCAAGCAGATAATACGTTGATAGAGATCAATTGATATGATCATAAATGCACTGTTAGACACTCATCCATACATGTTTATTTTAGGACTGAACAAAACCAAAGGCACTCCTCCCACCACATCTTTTTTTGGGAATCACCCCTAGGATCAGTAGCAAGTAGTCCTTGTAATCCGAAGATTTCAAAATATGATAGGACCACTGCTATAATAAATGTCCATATATTGGGAGCTACCCAGAGAATGTCAACAAGCAGTTCTTCCGCTCTCCAGTCTTCAATACGACGAAGGTTTCATAATTGTTAGCACCAAAATTGGTCACTAACCTCGTAGAAGAAGATTGTGAAGAGATGTTAGTGATGAAATCAAATTAAACAGAGAAGACAGTGCTAATCTAAATACAGAAAGTAAGAACACCAAATTTATAGTGGTTCAGCGTAATTGCCTACGTCCACTTTTAGGTTAAACTTTATTGATCTTCTTTATAGTTGATTACAGATACAATTCGTGAATCAAATGCTTGAATGAAGTTGTTAAGTAGAGAAGATGAGTCTTGAAAATGGCAGAGTCTCCCCGGTATTTTCTCTCCCAAAAAAGGATCCATTTCACTGTGACCCTGCCCCTCTATTTATAGGCAAAAGTGGGCTGGACTACCCAAGCGGGCTTGTTAGCCGAACGTTCGAGCCCAGGCGCTGCATGCCGAACCAGGTACACCGAACGCTTCCACGCCGAACGGTGCTCCTGATGTATGGGAAGTGTAGGATGGTTGCAGTGAAGCCGAGCGTATCTCTATTTGAAGCTCTTGACCGACCAATGTATGCAGGTCGAATGATATCGTTACCTTGCGTAGTTGTGCATACCGAATGCCTTCTGAATGCCGAACGCTCTCGTTGCCGAGTTACCCTACCGCCGAGTTCCACTGACGCCGAGTGCCTCTGGATGCCGAGTACTCCGGATGCCGAGTACCGTGGGATGCCGAACACTAGTTGACGCTGAGCATAGGTTGTTGCCGAGTGCCAGTTGATGTCGAGTGCTCTCGTATGCCGAACAGTCTTGGTGCCGAACACTATCTGACGCTGAGCATAGGTCGTGGCCGAGTACTACGGATGCCGTGCGCTTTGCCGAACATTCATGGATGTCGAACACTCTTGATGCCGAGCACTGCTTGATGCCGAACACACCTGTACGCCGAGTACCCGTTGATGTCAAGCGCTCTTGTCGCCGAGCACTAGTGGACGCCGAGTATTGCTCGATGCCGAGCAGTACTTCATGCCGGGCTGAGACCAATGCCGAGCACTCAGTTGCCTGGTCAAATCTCCAGGAAACACTTGCCCCCCAAAGTGTATCGCGTGGCCGAACGTGATGCGCTTTGAATCTGGTACAATCTACCTCGGAGGAACCTCCTCAAGAATGTTAGCGAAGGAGGTGCAAGACGAACAAGGTTGGGATACCGAACAATATGTTCGAAGTCGAGCGTACCTCGTGTGCCGAACGGTCCGGTATTGACCGGTTCTACCGGGTATAGCCTCTTCGTCTTCTAACTCCCTCTATATAACCAGGCGCCCTTCCACCATTTTCATTTACGTCTTCTTTATTATCATTCTTATAGATTTGCAATCCTATCAGATATAAAGCCTATATAATCCATTCTCAACTTCGATCGTCGAATTAGGTATCCTTCTTCTAACAATTGCAATACTTCCACTTTAGGTTCGTCTTATGGAAACAGAGTATTTCCTTTAGTCGTAAACGCGTGGCCAGTGGGGGTGGTTCTCTCGTTTGGAATCGCCGAATGGTGCACAGGAGTTGAGCCTAGCTCCTTTGCGCTGATCAAGATTGGAAGAAGAAAAAAGGTAGATGGGATGCTGAACGGTGTAGTCTTCGCCGAGCGATCTGTCCCTGACGTTCGGCGCAGACGGAGATGGTGTAGGGTGAAGTTGACATCGTGGTGGAGAGCCACTTTTAGCCGAACGATAACCCAGACCGAACAGTCGACATGCCGAACATTACTTAAATGCCGAGCAATTGACATACCGAACAATACGATTGCCGAACACTTGACATGCCGAACAATACAATTGCCGAACACTTGACATGCCGAACAATACAATTGCTGAACACTTGACATGCCGAACAATACAATTGCCGAACACTTTGACATGCCGAACAGCACAATTGCCGAACACTTGACATGCCGAACAGCACAATTGCCGAACACTTGACTTGCCGAACCATACAATTGTCGAACACTATACTTAGGACGAATAATCTTGAATGCCAAACATTACTTAAATGCCGAACAGTATAACTGTCATACTACACTTAGGCCGGTTACTTTAGAAATCATATGCCTTTTGAATCTGGAACTGTAATCACCTCAAGGCGGGCTTTTTGAGACGGTCAGCGATGACGGTCTTCGAAGGCGATGATTCAAAGCTAATTATTATGTCTTTTAAAATGTTCTCATTGTCTGTACACAATTGCTTGCACTAGTTCACACACCACGTGGGGGGAAAACTCGTGTTGCTAATTCTAACGTTCAACGTTTTTCAAGTATAGCTTTCTCAAGCATTTAGTTATTTATTCGGGATGTCGAGAAAATCTAGCTCCGCCACCATATCCGACAGGCCTGGGCCGTCATCGAGGCAAGGAGCCGCAGATACTTCCAACCCGTCAATCTCTCCCGCTCATAATTTGGCGCCCGATGCTCTGGAGTCAACCATCTTACTGGACAATCCGATCGATTCTCAAGCCTCGAAGATCAACGAGGCCGCTCTGCGACGGATATGTTCCATTCACGGGATTCCCTTTGCTGACGTGTTAGTTCCTTCGAGACACGATCTCCCTCATCTGCCCCCAGTCGGGTACAAAGCCTGCAACAAGTTCATGTGTTGGACTGGCAGCGTGCCTCCATTCAATTTATTTCTCCGGGATGTGCTGCAGTATATAGACATAGCTCCGTCGCAGCTGCACCCTAATGGCCATGCGTTTCTATATGGGACTTATTTACTTTTCATGGCCGTCTTCTCCAGACCTCCAACCCCCGGTGATATCCGATACATTTATATGTTCAAGAGACGGAAAGATAGCCCTTCCTTCATGTTCCTCGAGCCATACCACAAGTGCCAGATCTTGACAGGGGCCTGTAGCAAATTCGCCCTGTACAAACAGGAATGGTTCTATGTGCACTGCCCTTCCGGTTTCGCTAGGAGATGGGTTGAAGGCAGTAAGTCTCTCTGTCGAGTTACTATTCGTATTTAACCCGAGCATGTCTTTCCTAACTTTCTGTTTCATCCTTTCACGTATCAGCCCACGCCCGGAAGGCCGAGGATATTCTGATGCTGTCGATGCGATTAGAGCTCTTCCGGCCGAGGATCGGGATATCCGAGCTATCATTTCAAATGAATCGCTGTCGGGGTTCGGCTTGCTAGCCCCTGGTCGTCGGGTCAGCCTTCCAGAAGGTGTTACAATTCCCAAACCTTCATCTGGTAAAGGGAAAAAATTTGCCGGACCGTCGTCGCGTCGCGCTCCCGACACGCATGAAGAAGGCAAGCGCAAAGAGGATGATGCCCCCGAAACTCAGGGCGAGTACGTGGGTCCCGCTTGGAATTCGGCAATCGAAGTTCAGGATATTGAGACATCATCCTCCCCTTCGAAGGGAAAGAAGAAGTTGAAATACACGGTTCAAAAGGAGAAAGTTGGTGGTACCTCAAAGGTTACACCTACCCCTCCTGAGAGAGAGGTTTCTTCGCAGCATCTGGAAAGTTCCTTGAGGGGTCTATCGAACCTTTCTATTCCCGAAGACATACTTAATTACGGGTTCGATGATCCTGAAACTCTCAAATTCTCTTCGCCCGCTAGAGGCAGTGTAGGAGTTCAACTCCCGGCTCAAAGAGACAATACTCCGATTAGCAAAGATAAACGAACGGGTCCGTCGGGGGGAACACTTAGGACACACACGCACATGCGCATTCCATAATATATTTCAAGTCTTTTTAATTCGTGAATTCTCCTTAACTCGTTGTTATCTCCCTTCTTTGCAGGTGACATGGGCCGCTCACACGAACTTGATCGCCTTCAGGGGTCTTCTATATTCCATCACTCCGGATGGGATTCCGGTTCAGGCATACGCCGGGACCGAGGAGATTACGAAGATAGGGACAATCGTCTGCGCGAGTCGTCTTACCGCAAGAAAGCACACTCTCAATCTTCCCAGTCCCGCGATCTTCCTCCTCCAACCGAGCCGGATAAAGAGAAGTCTTTGCAGAAAGGTTATCAGTCGGATGCTGCTCGAGAACAACATTCCAGTTCATCGAGTACGAGGCAAGTTCGAGAGCATCGTAAAAGAACGGAATTCTCTAAGCCTCCTCCTCCTACTCCTGCTGTGGACCCAACTGTCGCGGAAAAGATGGTCGACCTTAAGGCCAAGTTTCCAAAAATCTGTTTTGACGGCTTGAAATTCCTCCCAGCCATCCATCACATTCCTGGGCACGTGAAGCAAAGTGCCATCGCCTGCAACAATGACATCTATGTTCAACATGACGCATTCGTGCACTTGGTGGAGAAGATCTCGGAAGTATCTGTCGAGCGTTGACCGTCTGAATCTGGAGGCTGACAGCGATAAGAAAATCATCAAACTCCAAGACGAAGAGCTCGCCTCTTATAAGTCAAAGCTAGAAGCCGCTGAACAAGGCGCAAAAGACACTGCTGAGGCAGTTACTCGCTTAGAGGTGGCTCACAAAAAGGAGCTTGACGAAGCAGTTCAGCGCAGCGGCGCCCTCGCCCTAGAAAAAGACTCTATCCAAAAAGAAAGGGACGCGCTCGCTACTCAAGTCAAAGAGCTGAAAGAACAACTCTCCAAGGAGAAAGAAGACAAAATAGCTGCTCAGGAAGAATCACAGCGGTATTGTGATGAGATTGTTGCTACCCGACTTCTGAAGACAAAGCTCGACGGTGAACTTGCCGGGGTCGAGAAAATGAAGGATGAGGCCCGTGAGGAGGGCAAAAGAATGGCTGTGGAGGAGCTTGATTCTCGCCTTGAGGCGGCCGCAGAGGCCGGCAGGGAAGAGGTCAAAAGTATGTTTGACCCGTTGATCGCCGAGTACGGAGCCCACGTCCTTATGCACCACGACCTAACATTCTTGGGCGACGGCTACCACGAATCCCTGGCTGAGGCATGGGAAACTCTGATAAGGATCAAGAAAGTCGAGTCAGGCTCCGAGGAAATCGACGAGGATGCATTGGTGAAGGAGTTCCTGAGGGGGAATGAGCCATCGGATTTATCCGCAGCATTGGCTCTTTATGGCAAAGGTTCTTCCCCTTTGAAAGAGAAGAACGACGAGGCTGGCCCGTCAGAGGCCGACGCTACTACTCCTCACATCGCCGCTCCTTATGCTGCTCAATCGGCCGGTCGGTCGACGCTTGATCCATTCGAGCAGCACGCCAGTTATGATCCCGAAGATCTCGGGCTCGGCGTTCATGTGTTGTCACCTATCCTGGAGGGTGAAACCCCGCGCGCCACCGATAGCCAACCGGATCCTGGTAAGAAATTCTTCTTTCTCTAGAAGTCGAAGAGATCCCGTCATTTTTCAGCAATGGTTATTCGTTCTAATGCCAACTTCTTATATTTTTATGCAGGTCGTTCTGACGCCGAGCTAACTCCGAGGAGCGATGACGCCAAGGAGGAAGCAGGGAAAACAAGCGACGTTGCTCACGCAGGGGTAACTCCCGGTCCAGACGCTCAAGTGATCGGGGCGCTTGATGATGACAAACTTGACACTTCGTTTCCTGCCGAAGGAAGCGACGAAGTTAAAATTACCGGCGCCTCTGAACATACTTCAGAGATGAGCATGAAGGACCGTCTCGCCGACGAGGAGAAGAGAAAGGTCAAAGTCAAAGTTGAATCTGAAGTCCTGGAACTCACTGACCCGCGGAACAGACCCTTGAAAATCATTCTCCCGGGCAGGTCCAAACCACTAGATGTTCCGTCTCCTACTCTTGACTCCGCTTCTCTAGCAAGCAAAAAGTCCAAGAAAAAGCGTGAGGGAGAGGAGTCGTCGGAGACACTGAAGGAGGACAAGAAGAAGAAGTCGAAGAAATAATCGATGTACTTGTTCAACAAATTTCCTGCTTAAGTTTTGTAATTGTTTCTATCTTCCACAACTTGTAGTTTGTATAGGCCCGAATTTTGTAGGAGTGATCTTGTATCCCCATTTTGGACTTATCGAATAAAATTTTAGTTTCTTTTTATTTGAATGATTCTCTTGTCTTTATTTAATTTGCTGACACTGTGCTCCGAGGACTTAGAGTACCCCGCTCCGCACTTTGGGGATTCGGAGATTGGAAATCGTTTATACTCTAGTCCGCGCTCTGGGGACTTAGAGTACTCCGCTCCGCACTCTGGGGATTCGGAGATTGGAAGTCGCTTATACTCTAGTCCGCGCTCTGGGGACTTAGAGTACTCCGCTCCGCACTCTGGGGATTCGGAGGTTGGAAATCGTTTATACTCTAGTCCGCGCTCTGGGGACTTAGAGTACTCCGCTCCGCACTCTGGGGATTCGGAGGTTGGAAATCGTTTATACTCTAGTCCGCGCTCTGGGGACTTAGAGTACTCCGCTCCGCACTCTGGGGATTCGGAGATTTGAAATTGTTTATACTCTAGTCCGCGCTCTGGGGACTTAGAGTACTCCGCTCCGCACTTTGGGGATTCGGAGGTTGGAAATCGTTTATACTCTAGTCCACGCTCTGGGGACTTAGAGTACTCCGCTCCGCACTCTGGGGATTGGGAGATTTGAAATCGTTTATACTCTAATCCGCGCTCTGGGGACTTAGAGTACTCCGCTCCGCACTCTGGGGATTCGGAGGTTGGAAACCGTTTATACTCTAGTCCGCGCTCTGGGGACTTAGAGTACTCCGCTCCGCACTCTGGGGATTCGGAGATTTGAAATTGTTTATACTCTAGTCCACGCTCTGGGGACTTAGAGTACTCTGTTCCGCACTCTGGGGATTCGGAGGTTGGAAATCGTTTATACTCTAGTCCGCGCTCTGGGGACTTAGAGTACTCCGCTCCGCACTCTGGGGATTCGGAGATTTGAAATCGTTTATACTCTAATCCGCGCTCTGGGGACTTAGAGTACTCCGCTCCGCACTCTGGGGATTCGGAGATTTGAAATCGTTTGTACGAGTCTGTATGTCGCGCAGGATAATGTAATTTATCATCCATTTAAGAGATATAGAAACTTCATGGAAAATATGGCTTCAAGCCTTTATTAACGAAGATCAACTAAATTGCTTGATTACAACTTTCAAAAGGAAACTAAGTCATTATTGAATGGAAACATGCAGGAAATAACAGTGCCTACAACAAAAAAGGAAAACATGCTAAATGTAATAGTGCCGCAGATGTTCACTGTTCCATGCTCTGGGGAGTGTCGCGCCATCAACGGTCGCTAGCTTGAATGTTCCTTCTCCAAGCTTCCGTTCAATGGCGTATGGACCTTCCCAGCTGGGATTCATGCGTGATGGTACTGGGAAGACTCATTTCAGAACGAGATCACCCACATCAAAGATTCTTGGGCGGACTCTGCCGTCGTAGTAGCGCTTGACTCGATGTCTATGTGCTGCCGCCCTTAACTTAGCTTCTTCACGCTTTTCGTCGATGCAGTCCAGTGATTCCAGCAAGAGGTTTTGGTTCGTCTTGGGGTCATAGTATGTCACTCGGTGCGATGGAACTTCAAGTTCCACGGGTATAACGGCTTCAGAGCCGTATGCCAAGGCGAACGGAGTGTGGCCGGTCGCGGACTTGTGGGTAGTTCTATATGCCCATAATGCTGTCGGGAGTTCATCTACCCACTTGCCTCCAACCTTCTCCAGACGCTTCTTTAGTATGGACTTGATTATTTTGTTAACGGCCTCGACTTGTCCGTTAGCTTTTGGGTGTGCAACGGCAGCGAACTTTTTCTCGATGCCGTATTTTAAACAGAACTCTTTGAACTCTCTACTTTCGAATTGCGTTCCGTTGTCTGTGATGATGGTGCGTGGAAGGCCAAAGCGGCATATAATGTTTCGTACAACGAAGTTAATGACCTTCTTAGAGGTGATAGTGGCCAAAGGCTCTGCCTCAGCCCATTTCGTGAAATAGTCGACTGCAACTATTGCGTATTTCGCACCACCTTTGGATAGAGGCAAAGAGCCGATTATGTCGATTCCCCAGATCGCAAATGGCCAAGGACTGATCATTTGTGTGAGTTCCGTTGATGGAGCCCTCGGGATTTTTGCATATCTTTGACATTTGTCGCATTTTCTTGCGTAGTCCGCGGCATCCCGGTTTACGGTGGGCCAGTAATATCCATAGCGAAGGATCTTCTTTGCTAGCGTTTGCCCCCCAGTATGGTCGCCACATTCCCCTTCGTGAACTTCCCTCAAGACTCGCTTGGTTTCATCATGAGCGATGCACCGTAATAATGGGACTGAGAATCCTTTTCGTTACATGGATCCACCCTGCATTACGTACCGCGCAGCCTTCCGAAGGACCTGTCGTCTTTCGCTTCTTTTTTCTGGTAAAGCCCCGGTTGTCAAGTACAGTTTGAATGGGGTTATCCATGAGTCCTTCTCGATTTCTGTTTCCAACACGCGATCGATTTTCATCTCGTCTATGCTCGGGGCGTGCAGGACTTCAACGGGATACAATCCCATTTGTTGAGCATCGTCGGTACTTGCGAACTTAGCCAACAAGTCGGCTTCTTTGTTCTGTTCTCGCGGGATATGTGAAATGTCATAACGCTCAAGATTTGATAGTAGTTCTTGGACCTGAACGAGGTACGGAGCAAGCTTTCGTCCTTTTGCTTGGTAGTCCCCTCGTACTTGGTAAACCACCAACTGCGAGTCACAAAAGATTTCGACTGATTCGATCCCGAGTTCTTTGATGAGCTTCAAGCCAGCGATCAGTGCTTCATATTCAGCTTCGTTGTTCGTAGCCGGGAAATTGAGCTTCAGGGCATAACAGATTGATCGGTTTTCCGGAGTTATAAGAACTACGCCCGCGCAGGAGCAACGGTCGTTTGATGCACCGTCAGTGTATAATTTCCATCGAATGGAGGGAATGATATCGTGATCGTCCGGTTTGATGGGCATGGTAAATTCAGCGATGAAGTCTGCTAACGCTTGCCCTCGGATGGCTCTCCGTGGTAAGTACGCGATATCGAATTGGCTTAACTCGATGTTCCATTTTAGCAATCTTCCAGAAGTTTCCGGTCGTTGAAGTACCTGCCTCAGGGGTTGATCGGTATAAACACCGATTGAATGTGCTTGAAAGTATGGGCGCAGCTTGCGTGAGGCAATCACCAAGCAATAAGCCAATTTCTCGATTTTAGGGTAATTCTTCTCTGCCCCCGTTAAACGCTTGCTAACATAATATACCGGCTTTTGGACTCGATCCTCCTCACGAACCAAAGCTGCGCTTATCGCATGAGGGGATATAGCCAAGTAAACGTACAGCATCTCATGGTCAACTGGTTTAGATAGCATTGGTGGGCTCTCCAGATGCCTTACCAGATTCTGGAATGCTTCCTCGCAGTTAGACGTCCATTCAAAATTTCTCTTTCCCTTCTTTATTATGTCAAAGAACGGGATGCACTTATCAGTTGCCTTGGATATAAATCGACTCAGCGCAGCTACTTTTCCGTTCAAGCTCTGTACCTGCTTTATAGTCCTGGGCGCTTGTACATCTCGAATAGCTTGGACCTTTTCTGGGTTGGCTTCGATTCCCCTAGCGTTGACGATGAATCCCAAAAACTTCCCTGATGCAACGCCGAAAGAACACTTTAACGGGTTGATCTTCATGCCGTAAAACCTGAGTATGTCGAACATTTCAGCCAAGTCTTGAATGTGGTCGTTTGACCGTCGTGACTTCACGAGCATGTCATCCACATAGACTTCCATGGTTTTGCCCAGCTGGTCCTTGAACATTCGATTCACCAAACGCTGATAAGTCGCTCCAGCATTCTTCAATCCGAAGGGCATCACTATATAGCAATATAGTCCGACATTTGTAACGAAGCTGGTGTGTTCTTGATCTGGAATATGCATTGGGATTTGGTTGTATCCTGAGTATGCGTCCATGAATGACAACAGCTCGTGTCCTGCGGTGGAGTCGACCAACTGATCGATCCTAGGCAACGGGAAACTGTCCTTTGGGCATGCTTTGTTCAAGTCGGAATAATCTACGCAAGTCCTCCATTTCCCATTCGCCTTCTTTACTAGCACGGGGTTGGAGACCCACTCCGGGTAGAGGGCGTCGCGGACGAACCCATTTGCTTTGAGTTTGTCCACCTCCTCTCCAAGAGCGGCGGATCTCTCCGGATCCATTCCTCTCCTTTTCTGCTTGACTGGGACGTATTTCGGGTCTATGTTCAACATGTGACTCGTGATGGCGGGAGAAATCCCACACATATCAGAATGCGTCCAGGCAAAAACATCAAGGTTTGCTCGGAGGAAGTCGCTAAGGTCTTCAGCCATTGCGGGGCCTAACTGTGATCCGATCTTCAGTATTCGCGAAGGGTCGTCACGGCTAACTGAAATGTCAATTGTTAATTCAGCCGGTGCCGCCTTCTCTTCCCTGGGTTTCTCATCGTCGTCTCTTGGGTCTATATCTCCGTAGACCCGAGAACTATGCCTGAGCCAGGGCTCGGGCACTACTTGTCAATTATTCGTATTGAGGATGCGGACGGGATTGTCCGCAACCTTTCCTTTCTCCCTTCGGTGGGCCTCTCGGAGCTCGGCCACATAACAAGAACGACCAGCTGCTTGGTCAACGTGAACAATGCCTACTCCTTTGTCAGTCGGAAACTTCAAAGTTAAACACCACGGGGCTAGTGCCGCTCTAAATTCAGCCAGGGCCGGCCGACCCAGGAAAACATTATACGGAGAGTCCACATCTAAAACTACAAAGGGTAGAATTCGTACCCTCCGACGCTCGCCTTGTCCCAGTTCAACTGGTAACTCAACATATCCTACTGCATCAGTTGCAGCGCCGTTAAAGCCGTGGATACGAGCTTTGGATGGTTTCAAGTCTTTTGTCTCTAGCTTCATCTGATCATAGGCCTTCTTGAAGATGATGTTGACTGAACTTCCACAATCAATCAAAATTCTTTTTACATACGCTGGTCCGATCGTTGCAGATATGACCATGGGATCGATGGTCGGAGCCTCTACCTGATCAGCGTCTCTGTTTCTGAACACAATATCGTCTGTCATCACGCGCTGCTGCTTAGCAGGGGCCCCGTCCTCTACGTTCGAACAGCACTCAAAATCTGCATGCTTCAAGGAGCTTGCATATCGTTCCATCTCTTGCCAGTTCTTATCTGCGGGATGAGGTCCGCCGATAATTGTATTTATGACCAGTCTTCCAACAGTCCGAGCAGGCTCCTCAGGATGACGTGGAGCTGGTGCACGACCTGGTTTGGACGTTCCCTGTCCTCCTTCCTGTGGATCCTTTACAAATTCTTGCAACTTTTTTTGTCTGATCAATTTCTCGATAGCATCATGCAGGTGTCTGCATTCTTCCGTGTTGTGTCCATAAGTTTCATGGAAGCGGCAATATTTCCCAGTCCGCTTCTGTTCTTCAGTTGATTCTTTTGGACGTGGTTTTCTGTACTGAAAAGTATTGCAGGTGGATAGGTAAATGTTCTCAAGTGGGGCGTTTAGCGGAGTGTACTCGCTGTAGCTTGGAATTCTCGACTTCCACTTTCCCGTTTCTTTCCTCTTTCCTTGACTTCTTCCTCCGGACTCTTTGGGCAGCACAGGCTTACTCTGGACATTGACTTGGACCTTTTCTGAATTGTCTCCAGATTGTTTCACAACAATGTTGCTCTTGATTGACTCTTGGGCAGGTCCCGGTGCCTTATCTCGTCGTACCCACCTAGCTTCCTCTCTTCTTATGAACTGGTGTGCCTTGGAGTAGAAACGTTCTAGCGTAGCCGGAGGTTTTCCTGCCAGCCAGTCTCCAAATTCAGAATCCGGATCTACACCTCTCATTACAGCCATTAGGATTGCATGGTCGTTGGGATTACTGACTTCAGTTGCCGCAACGTGGAATCTTTGTAAGTACTCCTTCAGCGACTCTCCGGGATTCTGGATTACACTCGACAGAGACATCACGTCCTTCGGGCGTGTAGTGTGTATCCTGAATTGCTCGATAAACTTCTTTGCCAACTCCTCGAAGTTTGATACGGATCGTGGAGGAAGTCGGGTGAACCACATAGTAGCGATCCCAGATAGAGTAATCGGAAAGCACCTACACTTGGTGGCATCATTTGCTCTGGCTGAATCCATCATCCATTCATACCTCATTACATGTTGTCTGGGGTCAGTCTTTCCTTCGTATGCAGGAATGGTTGGCATGCTAAACTTCTTGGGGTATGCCGCCTGCAGCACAACATGCGTGAACGGAGTATGACTTCTTGACACTCCCCAGTCGTCATTTGATAAGCCCTGATTCTCTTTCATCAGTTGCCTGATCATGGCTGTCAGATCGGGTGTCTGTATAGAAGCTGGGAGGTTGGAGTCAGTTCTACGCGCCTGTCCATGCTGATGCCTCCTTTCCTGGCGATCCGCCAATCGTGCGTCGTGAGGTAAAACATTGTTAGCATTTTGATGATCTGGAGCTCCATCCTCCATCTGTACTCCGGTTCGGAAGCTTCCAGTTCTGGCTTGGTCGCGGTCTCCAGCTGTTCGAACAGCAGCATCCGCCCTTGCAGCTTCAGTCTTACGGCGTCTACGCCTGGGGGGTTCATCAGAAGAAGTAGAGCTGTCAGAAGAGGAATAGGCAACTGGATTGCCCCCAGCATTCTGTTGCTGCTGTTGAGTGAGTTGTGCCATCAGGTTGGCATTTGCTTGCATCTGTTCTCCCAGTTGTCTCCTGCTTTCCCTAAGTTCTCTCATCAAGTCATTGAACTCTACTCTGGTGACAACTGGAGTCTGTTCTTGAGCGGCAATCCCTACACTCGAGATTGCTGGTTGATTGCTAGGTCCTGCTTGTTGCACGCTAGCAGTCTCTCGGGCATCCGCATTAAGAGAAGCTGACCTGGTACGTGGTCTCGCCATTGTAGAGTTATTGGTATGAACTCTGAGTAGAATCAACGGATGTCCTATCAGTAAGTCGGATCTTCTTTGGGGGATTTGTTCAATCCAGTAGCTTCAAAGCAGATCCTTGAGGTCTGAGAATTCAATTCTCAGTGAAAGCACCAAAGTGTTAGCACCAAAATTGGTCACTAACCTCGTAGAAGAAGATTGTGAAGAGATGTAAGTGATGAAATCAAATTAAACAGAGAAGACAGTGCTAATCTAAATACAGAAAGTAAGAACACCAAATTTATAGTGGTTCAGCGTAATTGCCTACGTCCACTTTGAGGTTAAACTTTATTGATCTTCTTTATAGTTGATTACAGATACAATTCGTGAATCAAATGCTTGAATGAAGTTGTTAAGTAGAGAAGATGAGTCTTGAAAATGGCAGAGTCTCCCCGGTATTTTCTCTCCCAAAAAAGGATCCATTTCACTGTGACCATGCCCCTCTATTTATAGGCAAAAGTGGGCTGGACTACCCAAGCGGGCTTGTTAGCCGAACGTTCGAGCCCAGGCGCTGCATGCCGAACCAGGTACGCCGAACGCTTCCACGCCGAACGGTCCTTCCCGTGCCGAACGGTGCTCCTGATGTATGGGAAGTGTAGGATGGTTGCAGTGAAGCCGAGCGTATCTCTATTTGAATCTCTTGACCGACCAATGTATGCAGGTCGAATGATATCGTTACCTTGCGTAGTTGTGCATACCAAATGCCTTCTGAATGCCGAACGCTCTCGTTGCCGAGTTACCCTACCGCCGAGTTCCACTGACGCCGAGTGCCTCTGGATGCCGAGTACTCCGGATTTCGAGTACCGTGGGATGCCGAACACTAGTTGACGCTGAGCATAGGTTGTTGTCGAGTGCCAGTTGATGTCGAGTGCTCTCGTATGCCGAACAGTCTTGGTGTCGAACACTATCTGACGCTGAGCATAGGTCGTGGCCGAGCACTACGGATGCCGTGCGCTTCGCCGAACATTCATGGATGCCGAACACTCTTGATGCCGAGCACTGCTTGATGCCGAACACACATGTACGCCGAGTACCCATTGATGTCAAGCGCTCTTGTCGCCGAGCACTAGTGGACGCCGAGTATTGCTCGATGCCGAGCAGTACTTCATGCCGGGCTGAGACCAATGCCGAGCACTCAGTTGCCTGGTCAAATCTCCAGGAAACAATAATGCAACCACCACTGCCATATAAATATAATGTGGGGTAAACCCCTAGGTCTCGTGACAGTTATCCGTACATTCTAAAGATCCGTGGTCTTCAATAATCATCATCTTTAACACGTCTTCACTTCTGAATGTATACATTGTGATGCAGCCCAGAATGATACCCAGAATGGTGAAGTGTTAGGTCGCGAACGACCTAACAATTCCTTTAAGTCGTTCCAAGATGATACAGGCCAATTTGGTGAAGTGTTAGGTCGCGAATGACCTAACGAATCCTTTAAGTCGCTCAAGCGACTTAGTGAAGCTCGCAAACGACCTAGTGGAAGCTCGCAACATAATGAAGGTCGCTCGCGAGTTAACGGGCTAAGCATGAAGACACTCGTGCGAGTTAATGTGATAGGTCGCTCAAGCGAGCTACGACATAGCAAGGAAAGCAAATCAAAGTTAGGTCGCGAACGACCTAACTCTCACATGCCGCTCACTCTAAGTCGCGCCGATATTTCGAGGGAAAACTGTCTCGAGCTACGACCTAAGTTAGGTCGCGTAAACGAGTTACGACCTAAGTTAGGTCGCGAGGAGAATTAGGTCGCGTGAAGAATTCCAGAAGCTGATTTCTTAAGTCACGGAAGTTAAGCCGCATCCACCTTAGGTCGCTCGACCTTATGCGCTGAGAAGTTAAGTCGCTGCCTTACATTTTTAGGTCGCTCATATGTTAGGTCGTAAGTCGTGATGGTTTGTAATGTGTTGAGATGTAAATATTGTAAGTCTTGTGTTTTTCTTATGTTGTTTGTATATAAGTCGTAGGTCGCGATCCATGTTAGGTCATGAACGACCTATGTGTTGTACAATTTGTGTTGTGTTGAGTTGTAAGCCTATAAATAGGCGAGTGGTGTCACTTGTAACAATTAGTTGATTTTTAATAAAACTTTTGTTTTGAGAGCTTTGTGCCTCTTCTTAAATCAGTAGTTGAGTGTAATCTCCTATCTCCTCTTTCGGCATTCGAGTGCGCTCGGATCAACGATCGTAGAAGCCAATTCACGGTATCAAGTGCGCTTGATCAACGTCTGAAGAATTGCAGATCTTCTTTCATGGTATCGTGCGCGATCAACGTGACGAAGATAGCTAGAATTCGGTATCTTCGGATCAACGAATTTGGGCCCTTCAGTATTTTTCATTCCATCGATTGCTACTTTCATAGATTCATCCATTTCAGTAATCTGCTGCTACATCATTTGGTATCAGAGCTAGACTTAGCCAATCATAGCAAAGCCGAGTCTTGGAGCCAATTCTTTTTGAAGAAGTTTGAGGAGTTAGTGAAGCCGAGCTACATCAAGCAAGCCGAGCTAAGAGAAGTGTGAGCCGTGCATCATATTTGAAGGTCAAGGCCGAAAGTTTAGTGTTGAAGTTTGTGAAGATTCAATCATGCCGCCGAGAAGAGCTAACTGTCATCAAAATGTTGAAGATTTGTATAAGCGAGAAGATGCTGAACAAATGGAACAACGCTTTAGTAATAAATTCAATGAGAAATTGGATGAAGGTATTGGAAGGTTAGAGAAGCTCATGATGGATATGAATCAACCCCGAAGAAGAACATCGCCAATTTCAAACCAAGGTAGAAACAGGGTTTCGCCATCGGTTTCGAGTGAAAGGAGAATATCGCCACAATCTCATCAAGGAAGAAGAAGTCATCGAGAATTTGAAAATGAGACATATCGAGATGATGAAAGGCAGAGTAGAAGGGATATGCGTGATCATAGAGATGTGGATGGACGGGATCGTTATTGAAGCACATCTGTTGTTGATGAAGATGGTGATAGAGGGAGTTTTCATTATCGAGATCATGGCCAAGGACGGAATCGAGATCGAGAATTTGAGGATGATCGTCGATGGGAATCGGGAATGAAAACTGAAATTCCAGAATTCAAGGGTGGAATGGTGGCTGAAGAGTTTTTAGATTGGTTGTCTAATGTTGAGGAAATTTTTGACTTTAAGGAGGTTACAGAGCATCGAAGAGTGAAGTTAGTTGCTACTCGTTTGAAAGGGAGAGCTATGGCATGGTGGCAGCAAACTAAACTTACGCAGGAAAGGATGGGAAAGTTAAAGATTGAATCATGGGATAAGATGAAGAAACTGATGAAAGCTATATTCTTGCCATATAACTATCAGTCTCTTATGTATCAACGATTGCAGAATCTGAGACAGGGGACAAAGTCTGTGAACGATTATGCGGATGAGTTCTATCAGCTAATTGCAAGGAATGACATCATGGAGACGGAGGAGCAGTTGACAGTTAGATTTGTTGGAGGGTTGAGAATGCAGATACAAGATATGGTGAATATGTTTGATCCTAGATCTGTGGCTGAAGCACATCAAAAAGCTATCGCTTGGGAGAAGCAAGGAAGGAGAGGGGGTGGTGTGTTTACAAATTCCAACAATCCAATGAAAGGGGCTTGTAACAACGCGAAAGTTTCGAAGGCTGTTGCAAAATCGGCTGTTAATGAAGTTGCTAAGACCAGAATCAATAGTGGTCTCAAATGTTTCAATTGTCAGGAGATGGGTCACAAAAGCAATGAATGTACGAAGCCAAAGAAGCGAACAATGATTGCTGAGGCAGAGGAAGATGAGGTAGAAGCTGAATGTTCTAATTCACCACATGATGAGGAGGAAGAAAATGTGTCGGGAGATGAAGGGTATTCATTGATGATGAAGAGGTCGTGCTTGACACCAAAACAGGAGGAGGAAACTAGCTGGTTGAGGAGTAACATCTTTCAGTCAACATGCACTATCTTGGGTAGGGTTTGCAAGTTTGTTATTGATGCAGGAAGCTGTGATAATATCATTTCTACAGAGGCTGTGAAGAAGTTAGCATTGAAAACAGAGAAGCATCTGAAACCTTACAAGTTAGGTTTGGTTGAGGAAAGGTGGGGAGGTGAATGTTGGACGAAGAACTTGTGTTAATTTTTCAATTGGGAAGAAATACAAAGATGAAATTTGGTGTGAAGTTGTGGACATGGATGTATGCCATCTGTTGTTGGGGAGACCATGGCAGTATGATAGGGCTGTGCAACATGATGGACGTGCTAATAGTTACAGTTTCATGTTTGAGGGTACAAAGATTACTTTAATTCCTAAGAAGCGACAACACGAAGAAAACAAGTTGGAGGAGATTGAAGAGTTGAAAACTTTGTTATCATTGAAGGAGTTCGTTAAGGAGGTAGAAGAGGAGCCTGAAGTATTCTTGTTGATTGGACGTGAGAGTCAGGAAGTGGTTGAGATCCCTGAAGAAGTGAAACCAGTGCTGGGAGAGTTTGACGATGTATTTCCTGAGGAGCTACCAATGGAGTTACCACCGTTGAGAGACATTCAACATCAAATTGATCTTGTTCCAGGAGCTGTGTTACCTCATAGACCACACTACAGAATGAGTCCAAAAGAACATGAGGAGTTGAGAAGGCAAGTGGAAGAATTGCTTGAACAGGGGCGTGTACAGGAAAGTTTAAGTCCTTGTGCGGTATCGGCTTTGTTAGTACCGAAGAAGGATGGAACGTGGAGGATGTGCACTGATAGTCGGGCATTGAACAAGATTACTGTGATATATAGATTCCCTATGCCTAGATTGGATGACTTGTTGGATCAGCTTAGTGGAGCTACTATCTTTTTGAAGATTGATTTGAAAAGCGGTTATCATCAAATTCGAATCAGACCAGGGGATGAATGGAAAACAGCGTTCAAGACACGTGAGGGGTTGTACGAATGGCTGGTGATGCCGTTTGGTCTTTTGAATGCACCAAGTACATTCATGCGGGTGATGAATCAGATTTTTAGACCATTTATTGGGAAATTTGTGGTGGTGTATTTTGATGATATACTGATATATAGTGGAAGTCCAGAAGAACACTTGCAACATCTGAGAGAAGTGTTGATGGTACTGCGACAGGAACAATTTTATGCTGCAACAAAGAAATGCGTGTTCATGACGCAGAGTGTTTTATTTTTGGGGTATGTTATATCGGGAGGAGGTATACAGGTGGATCAGAATAAAGTTGAAGCAATCAGAAATTGGCCACAACCCAGGATGATCACAAAGGTTAGAAGTTTTCACGGTTTGGCATCATTCTACCGAAGATTCATTCCACACTTCAGTAGCGTGATGGCACCAGTTACTGATTGTATGAAGGGGAAGCAATTTTCATGGACGAAAGAAGCAGGGTTTGCTTTTGAGAGAATCAAGGAATTATTGACGACAACACCAATTCTAGTGTTGTTAGATTTTCAGTTGTTGTTTGAAT
Organism: Allium fistulosum; assembly: GCA_030737815.1. Classification (NCBI taxonomy): domain Eukaryota; kingdom Viridiplantae; phylum Streptophyta; class Magnoliopsida; order Asparagales; family Amaryllidaceae; genus Allium; species Allium fistulosum. The sequence goes on from CM060905.1 coordinate 854,153,791, forward strand.
TGCATACTGATGCATCGAAGGTTGGAATTGGAGGGGTGTTAAGTCAGAAGGGACGTCCTATTGCATATTTCAGTGAGATGTTATCGGGAGCAAAGATGAGATATAATACATATGATGTAGAATTTTATGCTATCGTGAAAGCTGTGAAACATTGGAGGCATTATTTGTTTCATAAAGAATTTGTTTTATATACTGATCATGAAGCGTTGAAGCATATGCAGGGACAGGATAAGATTGCGGCAAGGCATGCTTCTTGGATTGCATACTTACAACAATTTACATTTGTGGTGAAGCATAAATCAGGAATTACGAATCGAGTGGCAGATGCATTGAGCAGAAGGAATCATTTGTTGACTACAATGAAGGTTGAAGTAACGGGGTTTGATGTGTTGCCAGAAATGTTTATTGATGATCCTTACTTTGCGAAGTGTGTAGATAAAGTCAAGGAGGGAAAGACAGATGAGTTTGTATTGGTGGATGGTTTTCTTTTTAAGGGAAATCGATTGTGCATACCAGAGTGCAGCTTGCGTATGAAGATTGTAAAGGAGTTGCATGAGGAAGGTCATGTGGGCCGAGAGTGTACTTTGCAATTGATTTCTCAATCTTATTATTGGCCTTCGTTGAAACGGGAAGTTGGGAGGTTTGTGGAGAGATGTCATATTTGCCAAATTTCCAAAGGGACAGCGACGAATGCGGGATTGTATATGCCGTTACCTGTGCCGACTAGACCGTGGGTTGATATCAGTATGGATTTTGTTTTGGGGTTACCTAGAACTCAAAGGGGGAATGATTCAATATATGTTGTAGTGGACAGGTTTTCGAAGATGGCACATTTTATCGCTTGTAAGAAGACAGCCGATGCCATCCGTGTTGCTGAATTATTCTTTAAAGAGGTGTATCGCTTACATGGTTTACCAGAATCCATTGTCTCTGATCGGGATACGAGATTCCTAAGTCATTTTTGGCTGAGTTTGTGGAAGATGGTGGGAACAAAGCTAAATTTCAGTAGTGCTTACCATCCACAGTCCGATGGTCAGACTGAAGTTGTTAACAGATCCCTGGGAAATTTGTTGCGATGTCTGGTGAAGGATAATTTGAAGAGTTGGGATATGAAGTTATGTCAAGCGGAGTTTGCTCATAATCATGCTATAAACCGTAGTACGGGTTTCAGTCCATTTCAGATTGTATATTCAAGCTTACCAAAGGGGCCGTTGGATTTGATGATAGTACCACAACCAAGGGGGACCGTTAAACGGGCTGTTGATTTTGTTGATGGATTGGCAGAATGCCATAAAATCGTTCAGGAACGATTGGAGAAAGCAAATGAAAAGTATAAACGATCTGCGGATTTGAAGCGAAGAAGCGTTGAATTTAATGAACGAGATTTAGTATATGTTGTATTAACGAAAGATCGTTTTCCAGTGGGAGCATACAATAAGCTTAAAGCTCGAAAGACTGGTCCTGTAACGATCGTGAAACGGATCAATGAAAACGCTTATAGGTTGAAGCTACCGGAGGATATACACACTTCTGACGTGTTTAATGTTAAACATCTTATACCATATCATGGGGATGAGCTTGTTGTGGAAGAGGAGGGCGTAAATTCGAGGATGAATTTTTCACAACCAGGGGAGGATGATGTAGCCCAGAATGATACCCAGAATGGTGAAGTGTTAGGTTGCGAACGACCTAACAATTCCTTTAAGTCGTTCCAAGATGATACAAGCCAATTTGGTGAAGTGTTAGGTCGCGAACGACCTAACGAATCCTTTAAGTAGCTCCAGCGACTTAGTGAAGCTCGCAAACGACCTAGTGGAAGCTCGCAACATAATGAAGGTCACTCGCGAGTTAACGGGCTAAGCATGAAGACACTCGTGTGAGTTAATGTGATAGGTCGCTCAAGCGAGCTACGACCTAGCAAGGAAAGCAAATCAAAGTTAGGTCGCGAATGACCTAACTCTCACATGCCGCTCACTCTAGGTCGCGCCGATATTTCGAGGGAAAACTGTCTCGAGCTACGACCTAAGTTAGGTCGCGTAAACGAGTTACGACCTAAGTTAGGTCGCGAGGAGAATTAGGTCGCGTGAAGAATTCCAGAAGCTGATTTCTTAAGTCACGGAAGTTAAGCCGCATCCACCTTAGGTCGCTCGACCTTATGCGCTGAGAAGTTAAGTCGCTGCCTTACATTTTTAGGTCGCTCATATGTTGGGTCGTAAGTCGTGATGGTTTGTAATGTGTTGAGATGTAAATATTGTAAGTCGTGTGTTTTTCTTATGTCGTTTATATAAAAGTCGTAGGTCGCAATCCATGTTAGGTCGCTGGTCTATGTTAGGTCGTGAATGACCTATGTGTTGTACAATTTGTGTTGTGTTGAGTTGTAAGCCTATAAATAGGCGAGTGGTGTCACTTGTAACAGTTAGTTGATTTTTAATAAAACTTTTGTTTTGAGAGCTTTGTGCCTCTTCTTAAATCGGTAGTTGAGTATAATCTCCTATCTCCTCTTTCGGCATTCGAGTGCGCTCAGATCAACGATCGTAGAAGCCAATTCACGGTATCAAGTGCGCTTGATCAACGTCTGAAGAATTGCAGATCTTCTTTCACAGTATCGTGCGCGATCAACGTGACGAAGATAGCTAGAATTCGGTATCTTCGGATCAACGAATTTGGGCCCTTCAGTATTTTTCATTCCATCGATTGCTACTTTCACAGATTCATCCATTTCAGTAATCCACTGCTGCATCACATTGGTTCAAAGTGGTTTTCAAATAGGAGTTACCCAAATTCGACCTCGATTGCTCCGAACCAATCATCGATAAAAAAGATGTTAAGTTCATATGTGATTATCAATCATCAATAAATTTAATTCAACTTTTTATTCGTTCATAGATATCTCAGAGAGACATATTGTTTTAAATTATTCCAATTTTCTTCTTAATAGTATATGGAATCATTAAGTCTCATTTATCAAATCATTTGGTTTATTAAACCTTTTTGAACCTTGGAATAATTCCGAATCATTTCACCTTTTGTTTAGGAAAACATCTCCAAATTATTTATTTAAATCTAAATCAAAGATTTCTTATATTAAAATCATAACATTTTAATGGGTCAAAAATAATGTTATTTAAGACATAGTTTACTATAAACCCCAAACCAATTTGTATTGAGTAAAAGATTAGACTAATAATACCTAGATTAACTTGCATATTCAACTCGTACTCTTCGTGTAATAACGATGGAATCACCATTTAAATTCATGTAGATAGTAGAAGTTCCATCCTTGGACCTTAATACAATGTTTGACTAGAATATCCTTTATACTATTTAAAATCTAGTTTAATTAACTCTTTTACCCTTACTTTTGGAAAAAGTTAAATGAGATCTTCTTTTAGTGCATCCGGGCTTTCCCTTCGATCTGTTCCACCCCTCGTCTAAAAGAGAAAACAGAGAGCAGGTAAGTTCAGGGCACTGGTTGCTTCATTCCTAACCTTAGTTATATACCTTGTTTTACCGTTTAGATCTCACGGACGGGACAAATGTTCTAGTCATTTCCGCATACTCCTTTCATTTTTAGAAATGATTTATAAATTCCAAATCATTATTTAAATCACTTAATTATTCTTTATAAAACCATTTATAAAAGATATGAAAAAGAATGGTTAAGTTTAAAATCTTATTTCACAAGTTATTTAAAACTACTACGAAAAGTGTTGCAAATAGTGTTTTAAGGTTACATTGAATTTAAACATACATTTTATTTCACGAACTTCCATTTTTACAAACTAAATCTCTTTTAAACCATTTTAATAGATTTATAAAATTTATTCCATATTTCTAAACATTTAAAAATATTTATTGTACATCAATTTCAAATTTTAGGTTTTTAAACTACAAAACCGCGATTTTTCTGAAAAATTATTTTGCTCATATTTCAAAGTCTACTCAATGAAATCTTGATTCTTTATTCATTTAAAAACTATGGATATAATAGGCCGAAACTACAGCATGAAATCACGAACCACCGTTACGCGACGCGCCTAGTTTTATCCAGTTTTTCAATTTCTTTTCAAACTTCATGAAAACACTTTTATATGTTTATAAAACATTTCTAAACCGTTTTAAACTAATTTTAAACAATATTTTCATATTTCAAACTTATATTTCATTTCATTCCATATTATAATAGTATATTATAATATTCATTTTAACTCTTTTTAGATGTTTAAAACCAATAAGAGGCTAAACAACTCCATAAACATATTATTTATGGATTAAATTTCCATTTTAATTAATTATAATTACTAACCATTGCTCTTATCATTTATCAAACCAAGTAAACATCCATATTAACATCTATATATTCAAACAAGTAATCAACCAAGTAATCACACATTTAGTCATCCAATATATATTATATTTTTATATCATTAAGCTTGAAATTATTTAGAGATTAAATAGTAAATTTAAATGTGAGTACTCACAGAAATGCTCCCTCCTTCCCAAGCTCCAGAAAATCTGGCAAAATTTCCACAGTACTTCAAATTTCCTCCTAACTCCTTGGAATAAAACCGATGGCACTTCCTTCTCTTTTTCTTGCACCGGAGCTTCCCGATCTATTTCCTTTCTTCCAAATTGGCTCTGCCTAAGCCTTTGGGTGGAGATGTGTTCGACTATGGGGGTGGTGGGTGTGTGGCCGTGGATTGTGAAGGTGTTTGCACTTGGTTTTGAGGTGGATGATAATATATATACTACGATTATTTTACCTTCTTTTCTTCTAATATTTTTTTATTATTTTCCTAAGGCAAGTAGCCATTAAAGAAGCTTAAGAAAAGAGAGAAGAAGATGTAGAAATGTGTAAAAGAAAGAGGAGATGGAGGTGGGTATTTATAGGAAAAGTTTAGGAATAAATATCATAACTTGAATGGAAAAAAAGCCCTTACTTATCCATAAAGTAGACCATATTTTTCAACCTTACCATCACCTTATCACATCATTGTTTTATGTCATAATCACTTAACGCTTAAGAAATGTAAAGTGAAGGTTTTATTAGAATTGGTTTGACTTTTATAAAAATATCTTCTTAAGTATCTTTTCTTAAATTAATTAAATACTTAGCTTAATTAGTCCTTAGTTAATATAAGTGAGATATTTAGGCCTTAATTAAATACTATTCAAGTTGCAAAAAGTTTACACAGCTTATATTGAACAAAATGTTGATTTCCGACAAATCGTTTTTCGGTCATATTTTCTGTTTTTAATCAAACTATTTATTTATGTAAAAAACCTTGAAAATAAGTTTCTTATCTTCTTTAAATAATTAAAACAAGTTTATTTTAGTTATAAAACCAGATTAAAAAATATTAAAAATCAGCTATAAAAATACGACGTCGATTTGTCAAGGCGCGACAAAGTTTGTACACTTTTATAAAACAGGTATATATGTTTATAAAATCAGTATAAATCAAATTTCTATTATTATCATATCATTATATAACCTTTAAAAAGAGTTTATTTACCGTTTACACCAATTATTCGAATGTATATCAAATTTTATCGAAAACCGGCTTTTGCCAATTTTACAACAAAAATCCAAAATCTCTATTATTATTTTTTGTGAACCAATTCTAAAAATAAGTTCACCATTATTATTTATCATATAAAACATGATTATTAAGTTTTAAATTCTATATTTTAATATTTAGAATCAATTAATTATTCCATTTTCAAAGTGGTAAAACTACGAGTTGTTACACCATTAACTCTCTTCATCTTAATTGTGCTTATGTTACCACCACTCCCAAAATTTCGATTTCTCTTTTAAATAGTTGAACTATTTGAAAATGAAACCCATTACTACAAGGTTGTACCGCAGTTTCTTTAGAAAAATGCATTTAGTCAACCTTAACTCCTCAAAGAGATCAACTAAGTTGCACTTAAGTAAACAGATCAAAACTGATATTTCAGTGATTGAATTCCTAGGTTTGTCTGCAGTCCTGATCTATTGTTGTTTCTAACATAATAAGATTATCATTATCTTCACTTGTATTGAACAAAGATCGCATACCATGGTTTACTTGCTCATTTCGAATTAAACAATTTCGTCGAAATTTAGTATATTACAAAAGTGACTATTCACCATATAACTTTTATATGTGATCAAATACTCTTACTCTTGTACTACTTTAGAATTCAAAACTCATATAAGATGATACACAATCTTGGAAAAATTCACATTTATGTGACCAAGAATCGAAGTTTTTAATGGTCGAATTATTTGGCTCTTGCATGCATATTGAAGCGAAAATATGCCAGACGGTTTATTGATAGGTAAATTTTATGTTCCATTCATAATCATTAATTCAGTTCATTTAGTATATTTTAGTCGATAAACTATTTTATCAGTTAAATTATCTATGCAAATATTAAAGTGGATTATTATAATATTAAATATGTTCTTATACTTATTCGAATAGTTTATTTTATTTTTCTAACAAGTCTCCTACTAGGTATTACATTTCTTATAAAATTAGAATTAAGATGCAAAATATCAAAAATTTCTATAGTGGGCATTAGGATTTATTTATTATCTTACTGCAACCTTAAGGTGCTTAACAAACTATAGTCCCCATGAATGGTAAATAACATGATAATAGTTATATTTCGTACTCCTAACCTTGCATTCTTTACTCATAATCACCTTTATGACCTTAATGGTTCTCAACTAAACATAAAGTACATTAGATACTCATAACCTATCATTTTGTGATAGTCTAAGAAAATTTTATAACCTTGGAGGGTGCTTAAAAAGTTATAAAAGTTTCTTACCTATCTAGGGACAATATATTTATGACTTGTGGGTGCTCAACAACCATAAGTGCTTCATTCATATTGCAAATAATATAGAGCAACATTCAGATTCGTAATCTCAAAATAATAATAATGAGTATTATCATCTATAAGGAATAATAAGCATTTACAATACTCAATCATTTGTTACTATACACACACACAATTATATATATATATATATATATATTTGTGTGTGTGTGTATTCCATATAACTATTATGCATTTTATTTTGATTCTAACTTTTAAAATTGTATTTTATTTTATTTTATAAACATATATAGGATTCTTTTATGTGATTATAACATTTATAATGTGATATTAGTTTTAATAGGTTTTCATATATTATAATTAATTAAAAAATAATTAATATTACAACTTATTGTAACCTTTTATAAACTATAATATTTATAATTCATATTTTAAGGATTTATTTATTTTTAACTTTGATAAATTTGAATTCAAAATAGTATCAAATTTGTTCATTTATAACTTTTATAAATTTAAATTTAAATAATTTTAGATTTATTTAACCTTTATAAGTTCAAATTTAAACAATTTTCAATTTTTTCATTTATAACCTTTTATAAATATAAATTTATAACAATCTTGAATTTTATCCATAACCCTAATTAATTCTAATTTTTAATTTAAAAAAATTATAAAATAATTTATTTATAATATTTATGAATACATATTTAAAACCATTTTAAATTTATTCATAAACTTTATTAATTTTATATTTGAATTATAACAATTTTAAATTCAAATTTTATATATTATTCACTATAACATAATGCGAGATCTAATACCATTACTCGATCAGGTGCATTGGACAGTGGGGTAAAAGTGGAAAATTTAAAAAAATTCTTTTTTGTTCATTATGCATTAGATCTTTTATGACGTTATCATGAATAATGTTGAAATCATTAAGTCATATTAAGGGTTTTATTGGACAATTTTGATTTGAACTTTAATTTTTTTTACATTGTAATATTAACATTATCATTATGGTTTGTAATGTTACAATTTATTCAATACATTTAATAAGATAATTCATAGTCAAAATAGGTAACATTTAATGCAAAGGTAAATTTAATACTAAAAAATAATAATTTTATATACAATGATATATATATGTATGTATATGTGTCATAATTAAATTTAATGATAATAGCAAATTGATTATTTTATAATTCAAATAGCAGTTTTAAATTCAATATTTATTAAATAGATGTTGTAAGTTTAAATGTTCATAATTTATTTTAATTCAAATATCAAATATTCAAATCAAACGAATAATATTGTTATTTTGATTAATAATGTTAATTTATAAATATTGTATTAACAAGCTAATACATATATATGTATGTATGTATGTATGTATGTATGTATGTATGTATGTGTGTATGTATGTATGTATGTGTATGTATATATCAACGTCTAACTCATAATTTCATATAATAATGTATGATACGTAGTTATATTATTTTGGTGTTTCTAGAATTTTAATAAGAACCCAATGCCATAAGTTTTTTGAAAAACGGAGTTCGTATGTGAAAGTTATAAAAGTTGTAAGTTGTAGGATTTTTTGTACAAATTGACAATTATATAACAAAAGGGGTTTGTATGTAATTATTATAAATTCAGGGACTACATGGAAAAATTTACCTCCTCCATATATCAACAAAATTTACCTCCACCGTTCATCAGCAAAACCCTATTCGCCACAATTATCAACCCCCACTTACTTTCAGTGTTGCTAGAGGTGATCGGAGGCTTAATCACCAACATCCCCATGCTCCTCTTGATTGGAGCTTCTGATTAATACCAATGGTGTCAAGCTCAATTCGAGTTTGAGTAGTAGCCATGCTTTGTCGGCCTGCTATGCTACTACTACAATGCTCTATAAATTTTCCATCATTAATCGACTTTGTTCAATTGAGTTTAAATCATCTTGAAGTGTTCTACATGGAGTTGATTTGTTCTATGCGATGTTGAAGAAAAACGTGTAAAATGGTGCATAGATGAACGATGGTATACGTAAAAAATTATTAAGATTATTTAAGTCAAATATCATTTGCTATAACTTTAGATAAATTTTTATTAGAAAACATTTTGAATTTTTTTTTTGATAACCTTACCATTAAATACACCTTAAACTATCAGTTTTGCCTACGAGATCCTACCTCTAACTCATTGGTGTCGCAAAATTCACCATTAAGATATAATTTATTTCCTAAGGCGAGAATGAATTCCTATGTCGGAAAATGGAGGCATCTAGGTCTATTTATTGTAGCGCTATGGGCTATATAAATATCTTACCAGATGCACCATTAAGGGTATGTTTAGTTATAAATGAGATATTTTCTTAGTTAATTGATTAAAAACATTTAATTAATTTGTAATATACCCTACTTCGAGATCCAAAAATACATGTTGATCATGCTGTAGTCATTTTCAAAATCACTTTCAAGCAATAAAGTGAGTTTAGTATTATTTTGCACAAAATCAGGTAAATAGGGCGGCTAAATAAATTTCCATTACATCAATTTTTTTACATAATTATTTGCATCGTCAATAATCCTTTTTGTTTCCACGTAGAGGTAAATACAATATGAAAATAAGAGTAGTTTCATGTCCAACATATAAAAATGCCAACACGAGACAAAACCATTTGTAATTCCTTGTTTTACACAACGAAATTTTCAAAATAACTTTTATTAGCTAGATAAAACTCGTGCTTCATCTTTGGAATCTTTTATTTATCCTTCCAAAAAAAGTCTGTCTGATCCATAAACTCATCCTACTTGAATGAGTACCTGTGAGTTTATGGGAAAAAAAATAAGAACACATGCCATACATAAAGTCTGGTATGGGTAAAATCTTACCCTAAGTTATTCTAGTGGGACCATGCCACTGTATCACGAAATGGGTATTCCCTTCACTTTCTCATTATAGTAATTACATCATAACATGTAAACAATCATTATATCAAAAACAACCATGTGCATTTCATTTATTCCGAAGTGAACCCTACACTTGTCATCTAATTAAGAACCATGTCATATTTATATTTTCAATTCCAATTAAGTATACCCTATACTTAACATATATTCATGAACCAAGTCATATAATCATCCATTCACACATCACCTAATCCCATGTTTTAGGTATTCATATTATTTTAGTGATTACATCCCTAGGTTCGCCTTTCACTAGTTTATTATTTCTCGAACAATATTACCATATGAAATGGCCAATCATTCCACCAATGTGAGCCACCCTGACTAGAGCCACCATAACTACCCTAAGAGGCTGAATGTAAGCACCTCCTTAACTACATTCTAATAAGCATCCTTACTAAGCATCAATAGCCTCTTTTGGCACACTGCCATAACTCTTCTTTAGAGTTTAAAAATCTTTTAGGATCGAACCCTCTCACGGCACCCTACCACATACCACTAGACTTTAGACTAATAGTCAATGCACCCTGCCATCCAATAACTCCATGAGCCATTTTATCTTTATGATCATGGTTCAACCCCTTTTTTCGTTCATTTGTAGTGTACCCTACACTTTTTTTAGATAAATTATCTTTATCTATGATTTAATGATACCCTATCATCCATTAGCTTCTCTAAGATTTTTTCTGTTTCAAAAATAGATTAACACAATTTTAACTTATAAAATTCTTTAATTATGTCATCCTCATGAAATAGTCAGTTGGCACTTGGAAACTGTCTTCCAAAGTGCACTCATATTACTTAGAAAATTATAGCTTCCCATGCTATCGTGTAACCTTAGTTGTTGCATATTAGCTATCCCATAGCCTTTGCGAGTTAAGCTGTGACGCCCCACCTCTATACCCATGCTAGCCAAGAACACTACGGTGTAGTGCTGTCAACTAGCACGGAGAATAAGGCTGTTGAGGAGCGACCATCCGTGTAATTGCTTTGTGCGAGCACCGATATGTCAGATAGTATAACATGCATTTCTATTTCAGGAGGAAATCCGACATACCGATACAAACTCAAAGCTACTACACAGTGGCTATAATAGTTTAGGACAATAGATATAAAAATAACACAGATAACATAAATGCGGAATACAGATGGAACGAAAAGTCTCATATATACAATAACTGATATCAGTTATAATACATTTGACACAATACAAATGATACAACTACAATTGTCGACTCAAGAAGTTATATATACAAGTACATTATCGACTAATATACATGAATACATTATCATCTTAAAACAGACACACTGACTACTATAACAAGACGAAGACCACTTCAACTGATATAAAAAGTCTTCATAACTCTAACAGCATCCCAAAGCTAAAAATCTACAACCTGTAAATACTCGGTCTGACCCGAGTATTACATTCAAAAGAAAACAATACCCGGGTCAGTCTAATTCAAACTCAGTTATTAGTGCACAGAAGCAATGATAATCAAATCTCAATAAAGATGACAGTCACAGAAATCTCGTATATCCAACTCTCGATATGAGAATTGGATAACGGCAGATATAACACTAAACAGTGTTAATCCACAAAACAGAAATCCAAAGCAGTTTAAGCAATTGAAATGTCAATTTAAAAATATCAATGCTAATTGGCTGCAGTACACGCTAACGTGTACTGCCTCGCCAATACAGCCTACGAATTACGCAACAGGTCGATGAATTAAGAACAAAAGAGATATCGATTAAAAACTGTCAATTCGGTGTGACTGCAGTGCACGCACGCGTGCACTGCCTCGCCACAACGGAATATAAAGTCACCACACGGGACAAGGGTAAAACTGCTACGAAAATGCAGCAGGTCAGCAAGTGCTCAAGGATGAACAGATGCAAGTGAAAATGACACATGGATATGCAGTATGTACCCAAGTACAACTAAAATAGAAACAGGTCAAGCATATATAGATATGCAGTGTCAAAGTGAACCAAGTCACAATGATCGCAAGGTCAAACCCCGAAATCGGGTTCAACTCAAATGAATTAGAAGTGGTTGGCTGTCTCAAGCAACGGCAACCAAACAATTTAGCATCAGGTCAAAAGGAATGTAAGCAAACAGCCTATAAGATCGTACATGCCACTCAGTAAAGCTACAGCAAGCTATGGTGCATTTACAACTACAATGGAGCCAACAAAGAATGCAGACTTCAAATACACAAGAGTGAAGTGATCAAACAAACTACACAAAGGATTCAACAGCATAAAGACCAGAGTGTGCAGTAATGCAAACATCAAATGCCAACCTGAACCCAAAATAGTAAAACTGCACACATGCTGTGCAGACAAGAAGGAATTCAAACATGAAATGTAGAACCTCATTGCAAGTGCCACAGGTAGAAGGTGATGCAGTGAAGCATGTACAAGGGCAGTACATATATGAAATCCAAACATGTGCAGACTCAACTGGAACAACACACCTACTATGAAGAACAAAGCTACAATGCCTCTGATCAAACTAACCAACACATGTAACAGCACGCAAATGAGCAAAAGGCTACTGCATCAATACAAAAGCTACAGTGCAGACATCAATCTACAATGGAAACAAATACACGTCCAGATGAACGAATGCAACCGTGTCTAACAAAAAATATGGAAGTACACATGCACGTGAACAAGTTGATATGCAGCAGAGAATACAAGCTACAAGATTCAAATACATCAGGTGAAGTACAAGTCTCGAACTCCAACCAGCAGGTCAGAGACCAGAATATAAGGTGGACAAGCATTGTCAAAACAGTGGGCTATCTACAAGTCAATAAAGCAGTGGAATTAAAACATGCACACTTATATAAATGTATGCAAGAAACAATACATAAGTACTCAGGTGGGATGCAAATCTAAAGAGGTCGAAACTTTTGCGACTTGATGAAATCAAAGCCATGACGCCATCAAATGAATGCAAACTGCCTTACATATGCTCAATACTTCGTAAAACAGGTAGGCAAACTATCTCAAATGGTCAAGACAGCTGCCATAAATGATCAAACGTGTGTGAACTCAAAACTTGGGTGTAATCAATCTGCTATGGTCCCAAAGGCACAAGTGAACAACATGAAGTCTGTGTGCCTCAAAGGTCAGAGGCAATGTAAAATGCAGACGGCACATAAATAAAGTCCACACGAGCTCAATGCATCAGTGAAACAAGTTCAAGAGGGGTGGCAACAAGTTCGAACCAAGCCAAAGTCACCAATAATATGCAGTACTAGTCTCGAGCCCAAGGTAGTGCAAATCAAAAAAAAATGCAAATGCAAATTACATGGGGAGTGTCAAAGTAAAATGAACTAGAGTGCGACTAAGAAATGAATAAGGCAAGCCAACATCAATCAAGTCAGTGCCAAAGTGAAACAAATCAACATCTATAAAAATTAAGTCGAAGCCGAGACAACGAAAACAAAATAAGGAGACAAGGTCGGACAAATTTCGAATTAGATGTGAGTAATATAAATTACTCACCTTTGCCACGAAAGAAACAGCCAAAGTCACCTCGAGCACGACTAACATCGAAGCAGCCAGGGCGAAGTCGTTGAAGTTGGCGCCTTCGATTTCTAGAAGCAAACGATCGAAGAAGCCCAAATTTAAGGAACGAACGAACGCGAGAATTGAAGTAATTGTCTTCAAATTGAAGGAGCAGCCATTATTTCTTTTCGATTGTTTCTAGGTTTTGAACGAAAAATGAAAAAGGGGCCGCCATTTATTTTTTTCTTCGTTCGATTATAATGTAGGGTTTCGAATGAAAAGGTTAAAGAGGAGGGAACGGTTTATTTGCTTTGCAAATTTTCACGATCCAAGCAAAAATGAAAACGTGGGCCGAGAACAACTCAAAGCCTAAAAATCTTTTTAACCATTTATAAAAGAATTTTAACACTATTTAAAAAAAACTTCAATTGGTAATTAGCGAAAATATTAATCGTTTAATGTCAATTATAAACTGATGCGAAAAACAGGGTTGTTACAGACTCCCCTCCTTAAAGAAATTGCGTCCTCGCAATCATAAGGAATAAATGGACAAAAGGTAACAACCATAAGAGCATATCATCACAAGATGAAGAAATTCGAAATAGGAAGTTCACCATAAAGAGTATGGCAATGTTGAATGCTTAAGCAAAGCAAATGCCACAGGGAAGCATTAGAATTATGGAAGTATCAGATAAAAATCAAAAGGTTCGATTGCTTAAAATCAAAAGAATCAACATCGAGGGGATCAAGGAATCAAAATCAGACGACTATCAGAAGCAAGAATCAATCGAGTTCTAGCAATTGAAAGAAAAGGAATCAGAGCAGAAATCACGTACTGCACGAATTGAATGTGAGTAAATCAAATTACTCACCTGAATCGTCAGAGAAAAAGACGAAGCTCGAATCTCAAAATCGCAAATATTCAATCATCTAAAACGATAATCGAATTTTCACAAATATCTGATTATCAAAAACGATAAGCAGAAATCACAAAGATTCGATTATCAAATCGAAAAATATTTAATTATCTCAAACGATAATCAAATTTCACAAATATCTGATTATCAAAAACGATAATCAGAAGTCATAAATATTCAATTAACGAGTCCGGAATTAACCGAAGTAGTAAAAGTATGGTTTCATACTCCGTACTTTTGCTAAATCGTTTAAATCTCTTTATCGTTTCCTTGAAAGTGCAGAATTGTGTGTTTTAAAAATAACATTTCACATTCTCAAACGGACAAGTCCGGAATTAAGCGAATCAGTAAAAGAAAGGGGTCATAGTCCTCGATTTTTCTGAAACGTTTAAATCGCTTCCTCGTTCTTTTGAAAATGTAAACTGTAAAATTTTTTGAAAACAATTTTAATTTATATTTTTGAAACAACTTTTTTTTTATAACGAATTTTGAAAATACGTGATTAAATTAGCAATATTAATGTTGCGGGAAAACCGCTTGTAAATCCATTTCAAAATTGACGGTTACTGAAGTTAACACGTCAAAATTTCATCAAAATAACTGGCATCAAAGTATAATACCAATGAATTTTCATTCATAAGAAAATGTCACAAGAATCTTCTCAAAGATAGAAAGGGATATCATACCCTAAACTTGTATTCATAACAAGTCAATAACACATGAATTCACCAATACACAAAAATTGACAAAACTTGTCAATAGAAATCACGAAAATTGGTGAAGCACAAATTCTAGAAATCATCACAAGAAATCCAGAAATCACAAAAAGAGGGGGAAAAGAGCCTATCAGAAAACGGGAGTATGAAAACGCCAAAACACCGGTATCACAAGATGAGACGCTATCTCATGGTGGCTAACCATTAAAGTTTTACACAGGAATGGTCCAAAGACCGTGGGTCGCTATCCCACGCGTGTGAGTCGGAATCACACAGATTGAGGTCTAGGCTAACCTCGCAGAGAAAGAGACATCGCACATTTTCTAGTCTAAACCATAAAAAGGAAAAGGGGAATGCCTATCACAAAATGGGAGCATGAAAACTCCAAAACACCGGTATCACAAGATGAGACGCTATCTCATGGAAGCCATCCATTAAAGTTTCACACAGGAATGGTCTGAAGACCATGGGTCGCTATCCCACACGTGTGAGTCGGAATCACACAGATTGAGGTCTAGGCTAACCTCGCAGAGAAAAAAGATATGTGTGAGTGGAATCACACAAATTAAGGTCTAGACTAACCAAAAAGCAAAAAGGTATGTGTGAATGGAATCACACAAGTGGTGTCTAGTCTAGTCTTGCAAACAAAAAGATATGTGTGAGTCGGAATCACACAAATTAAGGTCTAGACTAACCAAAAAGCAAAAAGGTATATGTGAATGGAATCACACAAGTGGTGTCTAGTCTAACCTCGCAAACAAAAAGACATCGCACAATGGCTAGTCTAATCATAAAATGATCGTCATGATCAACGAGAAGTGTCAATTACACTAAGCTAGTAAATATAAAAGTTTAGCTTCATGTCCCATAACCACTTGCTTAACTTAAATATTTACGAACAAACTGTAAATCTACACTAGAAAATTGTCACAAAAGGTTCATTCGAACAAGTTCATGAGTTAACCGACGAAGTAAACGCAAGCGTTTCATACCACTTGTTTTACTAGGCCGTTTAATTCAATTTCTCATACGAGTGAAATAAAGGCTTGTATATACTAATAGATTGGAAAACGGTTCAAGAAAAAGAACTTTGTAGTAAAATAGTTTTGAAATCGTTTGGAAAAAGGGATTTTAATATTTACTACTAGTATAGAAAACCTTTATATTTTTAAAGTGACAAACCACAAAAATGATTGTAGAAACAATCAATCACAAGAATTCACATACGAAGATGTGAATGGAATCCAGAGAAATCGATACTGAATCCATCAGAAAGTATGTTCACAAAAATCCCGAAGAAAATGTCATCAAAGTTGCTAATAAATGATAGCAACAAATCGGGGAAATGATCAAGAATCGATCAAATTAGGAAACCAACAGCAAGCAAAATCAGAGTCTTGAAAATCAAGAAATTAGCAATTTCTCAAAAACAAAGTGACCGAAGTCGAATGGAATTCAAGATGAGGAAAACGCAAAATATCGAGTTCAAACTCGCTGAGATTCAAACTAGATGTGAATGAGAAATCAAAATCACTCAATTTGCAACTGGTCCAGCTATTTTTCATCACAGTGTAACAGGTACACAATGACACTCATAGCATAGAACAAAAATGGAACAAAGTCCAAAAGTCAAAATGGCTTTAATTTGCCAAATTAAAACAAAATCAACATCGGCTAAATCAATTCAAAGCCGGAAACACAAGAATAAGCGTTAGGAATTCATACCTAACAGTCAAAAATAGTAATATGTAAAGATGAGAGATAAAACATCGACAAATAGTTGTAACACATGCTCCATCTAAGTTATGTTTTATAATTGTCCTAAACCCCAGGCTCTGATACCAAGCTGTGACGCCCCACCTCTATACCCACGCTAGCCAAGAACACTACGGTGTAGTGCTGTCAACTAGCACGGAGAATAAGGCTGTTGAGGAGCGACCATCCGTGTAATTGCTTTGTGCGAGCACCGATATGTCAGATAGTATAACATGCATTTCTATTTCAGGAGGAAATCCGACATACCGATACAAACTCAAAGCTACTACACAGTGGCTATAATAGTTTAGGACAATAGATATAAAAATAACACAGATAACATAAATGCGGAATACAGATGGAACGAAAAGTCTCATATATACAATAACTGATATCAGTTACAATACATTTGACACAATACAAATGATACAACTACAATTGTCGACTCAAGAAGTTATATATACAAGTACATTATCGACTAATATACATGAATACATTATCATCTTAAAACAGACACACTGACTACTATAACAAGACGAAGACCACTTCAACTGATATAAAAAGTCTTCATAGCTCTAACAACATCCCAAAGCTAAAAATCTACAACCTGTAAATACTCGGTCTGACCCGAGTATTACATTCAAAAGAAAACAATACCCGGGTCAGTCTAATTCAAACTCAGTTATTAGTGCACAGAAGCAATGATAATCAAATCTCAATAAAGATGACAGTCACAGAAATCTCGTATATCCAACTCTCGATACGAGAATTGGATAACGGCAGATATAACACTAAACAGTGTTAATCCACAAAACAGAAATCCAAAGCAGTTTAAGCAATTGAAATGTCAATTTAAAAATATCAATGCTAATTGGCTGCAGTACACGCTAACGTGTACTGCCTCGCCAATACAGCCTACGAATTACGCAACAGGTCGATGAATTAAGAACAAAAGAGATATCGATTAAAAACTGTCAATTCGGTGTGACTGCAGTGCACGCACGCGTGCACTGCCTCGCCACAACGGAATATAAAGTCACCACACGGGACAAGGGTAAAACTGCTACGAAAATGCAGCAGGTCAGCAAGTGCTCAAGGATGAACAGATGCAAGTGAAAATGACACATGGATATGCAGTGTGTACCCAAGTACAACTAAAATAGAAACAGGTCAAGCATATATAGATATGCAGTGTCAAAGTGAACCAAGTCACAATGATCGCAAGGTCAAACCCCAAAATCGGGTTCAACTCAAATGAATTAGAAGTGGTTGGCTGTCTCAAGCAACGGCAACCAAACAATTTAGCATCAGGTCAAAAGGAATGTAAGCAAACAGCCTATAAGATCGTACATGCCACTCAGTAAAGCTACAGCAAGCTATGGTGCATTTACAACTACAATGGAGCCAACAAAGAATGCAGACTTCAAATACACAAGAGTGAAGTGATCAAACAAACTACACAAAGGATTCAACAGCATAAAGACCAAAGTGTGCAGTAATGCAAACATCAAATGCCAACCTGAACCCAAAATAGTAAAACTGCACACATGCTGTGCAGACAAGAAGGAATTCAAACATGAAATGGAGAACCTCATTGCAAGTGCAACAGGTAGAAGGTGATGCAGTGAAGCATGTACAAGGGCAGTACATATATGAAATCCAAACATGTGCAGACTCAACTGGAACAACACACCTACTATGAAGAACAAAGCTACAATGCCTCTGATCAAACTAACCAACACATGTAACAGCACGCAAATGAGCAAAAGGCTACTGCATCAATACAAAAGCTACAGTGCAGACATCAATCTACAATGGAAACAAATACACGTCCAGATGAACGAATGCAACCGTGTCTAACAAAAAACATGGAAGTACACATGCACGTGAACAAGTTGATATGCAGCAGAGAATACAAGCTACAAGATTCAAATACATCAGGTGAAGTACAAGTCTCGAACTCCAACCAGCAGGTCAGAGACCAGAATATAAGGTGGACAAGCATTGTCAAAACAGTGGGCTATCTACAAGTCAATAAAGCAGTGCAATTAAAACATGCACACTTATATAAATGTATGCAAGAAACAATACATAATTACTCAGGTGGGATGCAAATCTAAAGAGGTCGAAACTTTTGCGACTTGATGAAATCAAAGCCATGACGCCATCAAATGAATGCAAACTGCCTTACATATGCTCAATACTTCGTAAAACAGGTAGGCAAACTATCTCAAATGGTCAAGACAGCTGCCATAAATGATCAAACGTGTGTGAACTCAAAACTTGGGTGTAATCAATCTGCTATGGTCCCAAAGGCACAAGTGAACAACATGAAGTCTGTGTGCCTCAAAGGTCAGAGGCAATGTAAAATGCAGACGGCACATAAATAAAGTCCACACTAGCTCAATGCATTAGTGAAACAAGTTCAAGAGGGGTGGCAACAAGTTCGAACCAAGCCAAAGTCACCAATAATATGCAGTACTAGTCTCGAGCCCAAGGTAGTGCAAATCAAAAAAAATGCAAATGCAAATTACATGGGGAGTGTCAAAGTAAAATGAACTAGAGTGCGACTAAGAAATGAATAAGGCAAGCCAACATCAAACAAGTCAGTGCCAAAGTGAAACAAATCAACATCTATAAAAATTAAGTCGAAGCCGAGACAACGAAAACAAAATAAGGAGACAAGGTCGGACAAATTTCGAATTAGATGTGAGTAATATAAATTACTCACCTTTGCCACGAAAGAAATAGCCAAAGTCACCTCGAGCACGACTAACATCGAAGCAGCCAGGGCGAAGTCGTTGAAGTTGGCGCCTTCGATTTCTAGAAGCAAACGATCGAAGAAGCCCAAATTTAAGGAACGAACGAACGCGAGAATTGAAGTAATTGTCTTCAAATTGAAGGAGCAGCCATTATTTCTTTTCGATTGTTTCTAGGTTTTGAACGAAAAATGAAAAAGGGGCCGCCATTTATTTTTTTCTTTGTTCGATTATAATGTAGGGTTTCGAATGAAAAGGTTAAAGAGGAGGGAACGGTTTATTTGCTTTGCAAATTTTCACGATCCAAGCAAAAATGAAAACGTGGGCCGAGAACAACTCAAAGCCTAAAAATCTTTTAAACCATTTATAAAAGAATTTTAACACTATTTAAAAAAAACTTCAATTGGTAATTAGCGAAAATATTAATCGTTTAATGTCAATTATAAACTGATGCGAAAAACAGGGTTGTTACATAAGCTAGATATCACATATTAGCTATCTCATAGCCTTCGCATGTTGATTCTTTTAGGCCATCACCGGTTGCCCCACAACTAGCCATCACATGTTGATAGTTTATTAGCTATTGTGGAATGTGCTCTTATAAGCTATCGCAGGTTGACAGCTTCCTAAGCTATCGCGTCTTGAGCCTTAAACACTATTGCAATCACTTCCCATGCTATCGCGTGTTGATATCCATGTAGCCTTTGCATGTTGACCTCCATCTAGCCTTCACACTTTGAGCTACCATCAAGTTATCCCATGTTGATTTGCCTCCAAGCCATCACTAGTTAGGCACATTTAGCTATCGTAATTTGATAGCTATCGAAGGTTGAGCTCTTTAGAAGCTATCCCGTGTTTGCTTTCTCAAAACCATCGAAGGTTGATAGCTTTAGAGCTATCACAAGTTGATAACCTTAAGCAGTTATCGTAGGTTGATAATGTATAGGCTATTGCAAGTTGAAATGGCATGTTCATAATTAACTTAGAAATCGATTTGTTACCTTATTAGGTAGTTACTTTACATCTTATCCCATTTGGTGTCGAACTCCCATTGATCTATTCTTTACAGTTCTCTTTTAGAATTGGCTAATTTCATTCTCAATTAATTAATTACTTATCATTCATTAATTACTTCTTTTAGCCAAATAATTCGTATAAAATTGAAAATTAATAGGAAAATACCTAAAAATTCATCAAAAATCCAATTTATCATATTTTACCGCATATCAAAATTTCAGGTCAAAATAATTGGTTTTATTATTTTTAATAATTAATTTTCCCATAATTACCCATTTTCACAACTCAGAAAATTTATAAGAATTCAAAATTGTAACATCCTGAAATTTTCAACCATTCGCATCCATACATGTCGTATTTGAATTGCTCAAAATATCAGATTGTTAATTTAAATTTGGCAAAACTCAGCATATATAGTAAATAATAAATAATCACAGAATCACAGACATGGAGTAATATAAAATAATGCAGCGGAAACAAAAGAATAGTAGTTCATGAAGCTACCATATATATAACAGAGTTAAGCAAGATACATCAGGAGTCTCGAATACATAGATGTCTCAATACAAGAGTGAAATACAAAATCTGAATACATCACTGGAATCAATTGAATAACTGAAAGCTAGATAGATAGCTGGATCTCCAAGCGTAGCTCCAACTCCAAAGGTGAGTCTCAAATACTGTATCACTCAGTCTGACCCGAGCATAAAGCAAAACACCAAAACACTCGGGTCAGGATTAACATTCTTATATCAATAAATCCAACTCAAGTGAAATATCAACTGAAATACAATAACTTAAAGGATGTTTGGGATAACCATCCTCTAAGGATCCGTTAAACTATCTACTATGTAGTAATATATGCTATTATAATAATATCTAATAGTAAAATAAACTTACTTTTAAATAGCATTAAGGCTTTACATTTTCCACCTTAACACGTAATAGTCCCAGTAGTCTATCCAGTATCAGCATACCCCCAGATCGGGAGCTACCCTAAATACTCCACAGGCTACTGCACAAATCCAAACTCGTAGTAAAGCTCGATATGGTAGGTGACACGGCACAACTAGGCAATGCCAGGGTAGATATACCAATTACGCATCCGGGCTGGTGGAAACGCATAGCAACCACTACCGCCCACCTCGGAACACACTCCCAAATCAAAATCGAGGGGTGGCCACCAAATCAATCACAAAGTAATAGAATTGTATCGAAGAAATGCGTCCGATCAGAGGTGCTACCTCATTGGCCCGTCGATCGCTCCTGTTTTAGCCACCTTATGCCAACTCACGGGAGTCGGGTCCACGTTCATACCTCAATAGGATCGTCGCAGCCATCCTACTTCATCCCGGAATCTCCACCGCGTACACAGTTGTTAAAGTGGTTTTCGGTATCGACAGAGAGTATGCCCATATCCGATCCCGATCTCTTTTAACAACCAAACGTTATTATAACACGTGGTTATAAATTCAAAATGGTATATATTTCAAATCAAGACATATTCATTTCAAAATAGTTTATACTTCAAAACCAAAATATCATATCCATTTCAAACTAGTTTATACTTCAAAACCAAAACATCGTATCCATTTCAAAACCATATCAAAACGATATCATTTTTACTTCAAATATATTCATTTCCAAATCATATCACTTTCCAAAGTTATAACGCTTCCGAAATCATAAGTCTTTTAAAATCAAAACACTTTGGAAATCAAAACCTTGAAATTCATAACACTTTGAAATCTATAACACTTCCCTCTTAAACAGTTTAGATATTAAAATTATATATATAATAAAATAGTTTATAAAATAAAAATAGTTTATATAAAATATTTATAAGTAAAAATAGTTTATAATAAAATAATTTATATTGAAAATGATTTATATTAAAATAGTTATATTAAAATAATTTATAAAGTAAAAATATAAATAGTTTTAGATATAGTTTTAAAATACTTTATATAAAAATAGCTTCCTCAAATTCCACAAATTGATTCAAAATCAACTCAAATTCCAAATTTCAGTTTTAATCAAATTTCAAATCATCAATTTCAATTCGATTTAGTTTCTAAATAAACCATTTCAAAGTATCGATTTCAAATACATATTTGAACCATAAACAAGCCATTTCAATTTCAATATATTTCAAAGCTTTAAATATTCAACATTTTAAAACTAAATTCGATAATTTCATATATATATAAAATTCACTTTACTATTATTTAGTTTTGAAATATTCACTCAATAATCAAATATCATTTAAACAAACCCCAAATTACAATAAACTAAATATTTCCATCAATTTATTTAAACTTGAAATATTCATTTAAATCACTTTTAATCCAATACAAGTTATAAAATCATAGCTTCAAAATTTCAAATTTTATAAATTTCAAATCAAACTTATTTAAGTAAAATTCTTAAATAAATAAAATTTCAAACCAATTTCAAATCATTATAAACTCTATATAGATATTAAATAAATACTTAAACATATTATTTATCAACTTTATTAAATCAACTTTAATAAATCTTAAAAATCAACATTTATTTTAAACCATATATTTATTTTCAAAACCATAGAAATCATTTTCAAAATATATATATATATAGACCAACGGTGTCTGTATATAATTTTCTATCCTATGGTCAAGTGATACGGATATTTATCATTTCAATCCGCAATTTAAATATATATACGGGTATATATCATTTCAACCCGCAATCCCAAATTCAATTCAATGGAAATTGCTTGGGTTTATCATTTCAACCAATAACGATTTCCTCCTATTCTACAGATCGTTCGGGTATGTATCATTTCAACCCATAGTGAATTCTATACTAACAGGGAACTTGCAGAGTGATAACAGATGTGATAGTAATATAATAACAGTAACAGGCATATATCATCAGTGATAGATAACAGATAATGGTGTCAGATGTCATAGGTGAATAGATATAGAAATAGCATATATAAAGCAATGTAAATAACTAACAGCAGCATATTTCAATTGTCGTTTCAATTGAAATCAAATTTAATAAATATAAGAACGTTAAATCGTGAGTGATTGCTCACCTTTCGAGACTAGAGATGCACGAGACTGAGATGAGTTACGAATCCAAGCACGAATTCCAAAGCAAAACTAGATTGGCACGAGTTCGATGAACAAAGCTGATAAGTAGGAATAAACAGAATCAAATCAGAACTGGATCAATGAAGATAATTGGTATAAGTGAACATTAATATAAAACATATATATAGGAATCAAAGTATTTATATGAATATACAAGATCATTATTAAATTCAAACCTATATATTTTGAAAACCAAACACACATAAAGTCTATGTCTATAACTGATATATACCATATATCAGTATTTATCATAAGCAATACAAACTTACTTATTATTATATTTACACTTAACTAAATCATACATAATTTGTAGAAACTTACCTAAACAGCCAACAGATATAACTTAATATATATATATATATATATATATCTCATAAAATAAAACATTTTAAATATCATAAATATACTTCACATATATATGGGTAGTATGGTAAACTAATATATATACATATAAGACCAAAATCTAAGATATAAACAAGTTTAATATATATACACATTATACTGTTTCACAGCAAAACCCATGACATATATTTATACATAAACCGACTCTATATAAGACAAATATACCTTCAAATTATACTTTTAAAATTGTATATATTTTACAGTATTTACAAATCTATATCAAAGTGCTATCATAAGTTTAAGTAAGAACCATAGTATAATATCACTATACCCATAAACATGTTATATATTAAATCTGAACACATAATATATCTTATATAAATATATACATAAATATATATATATAGTAGTTACCAAATTATATATATACTGACCCACCCTAAACTTTCCTTCCAGCAATGCAAAAACAGAAAGCAAAACAAATACAGGTCTATGCTCAAACTTACAGTATACATATAACATTCAAACCCAATAACTTACAGTAATATATATAACAAGTATACTACCTATAAAGCACGTATAAACATATATATATATATATACACACAAACAACCTACGTTATAATAAAATTTGGAACAGATCAATGTAACAACACTTTGTAACAATGTATATTATATACACTTAACATATTATGTAATACTGTACAATATAAAGGAGCTGTTGTGATTATATATATACTTCTTAAACATAGATACCACTGAAAATATGCAAATATGAACATATACATAGAATATTTATAAAATATAGTATGACTCATATAAACAGTTATAAAATAGATTACTTATAGGAATATATATACTAACATAACCCCTTTATATTTTAAAACGCGTACAAAATTTTTATTATATATACATTAAAATAAACATACATATATAAACTATACCATATATCCAAATATAAGTTATATAATAACACTAACAAAATGTCAGAGAATAACATAACATTAAGCAACAGTATGTGAGCGGCTTGAAAAAGAACACTGCTTACCCAATTTTCCAAAGCCTTGGTTGCTCGGCTAAGGAGCAAGGCGGCAGTGGTTCAGGTCGGGTTTTGCTGCGTGTGGGTCGGCTCGTCGGGAAATGGAGCTACTGCGTGTCCAGGCTAGGGAGGAGGCGAGGTAGCTTGACTGCTGACGCTTGCTAAGGAGACACGGTGTGCGTTTGGTTGGGGCGATGTGAAGGGGCAGAGGGCCAGTTTCTTGGTTCAAATTGAAGATAACAGAGGAATAAGGGGAGAAGTTGAACGGGTTTGTATAGTATACAAATGAAATCCCAAAAGCAACAAAGCACAGGACCACAGATAAAATTTGAAGGTTGGAAACCAATGCGTTGATTTTCAAGAAATAATAAAAGCTGATAACAGGTCATTTCATCAGTTAGATAGATGAAGGGACCAGAAGTCCAAAAGGTTTAAATTTGATACCAATACGATTAACTCGCTTCACAGATTCCGCTGTGCACCGGTCTTCGAAATTAACAATTGAATATACTGTGAAGATCAGCACGATGAAATGATCGAAATGGTATACAAATATCAGTGGTACGATTATCCGATCAAAAGTCGATATCGGTACCGAAATGCTGCTAAAATGTCAAAAATAAGATGAACGGAGCAATAGAAGTCCAAATTTAGAGAAACGAAATATGACGTCTCACTCAAAAGATGATTTACAAATTTTCTGTATAAAAATATTCAGGTTTGGAAAACATTTTATTATCATCAATTTTAACTGATTTAAATTGGAATAGAATTACACAAGAAAATAAAATTCCAAATTTTCTGATGAAAATTCACCAGTTGCTATGTTTAATTAGACGTAATCCAAATATCAAATTTTTATTTAAAATATTTTTATTTAAAATTTCACACAATTTCAAATAATTTAAATAATAAAACCACTAAAATTTTCGGGTCGTTACAAAAATTAATTCCAAAAATTTTGAAATTAGAAACCAATCTTTATTTCATCATTAGGAACATCATATTAAATTTTTGTGGTATTTAAATATGGTTAGATCATATTTTACCTTGTAACATGAACAGATTTCTTTCACCTAAATTTTAAAATCATTTTCCAAACTAGATCAAAAAATCTAACATATTTATCGTAATCAAAACATTCATTCACAATCAATTCCAAACCAAAACAGGTTAGCAAGGGTTTTCAAGAAAATTTTACATACCTTGATTACAAAACTTTGATTAAAAATTTGCTTTAACCTTCTTTCTTCTTAAAGTTGAAAGCTTTAATCTTTTAGCTTTGATTTTCCTCTTCTCTATTACAAAAATAGTGGCTGACCTCGATAGTTTTTAGGAGTTTCGTCTTGTAAATGAGAATAGTGAGGAATGAGGGATGTGGCTAAAAAAATGGGTTAGTGATTTTTGCTTGGCCGAATATTCCATTTAACCTAGTCTCACCAATACATCTCCCCCAACAAAAATCCCTCCTATTCTAAAATTTATTTTATTTATCTTCATTAACGATGTTAACTTTAATTGTTTTAATTACCCTTGGTCCATTCAATTAACCTTTAAAGTGTTCCACACTTAATTAACCAAATCTCATTTAGGAAATTCTTGCAATTAAAATGTTTTAATAATCTCTTTTCATTATTAATTAATTTAATTTCTCATATTAAGGATTGTCCAAAATATAAGGTGTTACAGTCTCCCCTCCGTATAAAAATTTCATCCCTTAAATTTCGCTAAGAATTTTTTTACTTACAGTAATACCCTAAAGTATAAGGTCATCATCATATAAGCATACATAAGTACAAAAGATTACACTAGTACCTTACTAATGTAAACCATCAATCATCAAATAAAATGTATTAGTGAAATACTAACACACAATCATATCATAACATGAATACACTAGTACTATACAAGTACATACCAATTCAATCGAAGCACCCTGCTATAAACATGACTGTCTAAAAAAACTCTCGATAGATATCCCTAATCCTATCATCTACCTCCCAGGTACAACCTTCTTTTTCGTCACTCTACTAGATGTGAACAAGTCAAATAACTTTGTTCCTTAACTTATTTGTATCAGGACCTACTATCTCTTTCGGTCGTCTCACATATGTCTATTCTGGCTCTATAGATAAGTCCTCTATTGCCCTCGATTCCACTACCAAACTTAGGTCGTGCACACATTTCCTCAAGTGTGATATATGAAAAACACTAAGCATACCTACTAAACTACTTGGTAACTTGAGTCGACAGGGGAGCTTGCCAATTCTCTCAATCATTGGAAATGGTCCTACATATCTAGGAGCCAATTTCCCCATCTTCCCAAAGCGCATAACTCCTTACATCGGAGAAATTTTCATGAATACATGATCGCCTACCATGAACTCAAGCTCTTTCCTTCGCTCGTCGACACAACACTTTTTCCTTGATTGCACTGCCTACTTTCTAGTGTGATTTAATTCTACCTTCTCAATAGAATCCCTTACCAAATTGAGTCCTAACAGGAGTCTATCTCCCAAGTCAAACCAACAAACTGGCAAATTACATGGTTTACCATACATCGCCTTAAATGGTGCCATCCCAATACTCGATTGGTAAACAATGGGTTTCTATCATTAACATTGATTCTCGAAGCACCATTCATCTCACCACATTCTTCATGTATAGATTGTCTAAGTTAGCGGTCGTCCTTGTCGACTTTACTGGGATAAGGTAGGCACTCTTAGTCAATCTATTGACTATTGCCGAAATACTATCATTTCACGTCCTCAACCTAGGCAACCCATCAAAAAAAATCCATTGACACTGAATCACATTTCCATATCGGCACTTTCAATGCTTGAAGTAAACCACTCGGCTTTTGATGCTCAACCTTCACTTGCTCCCTATGTCTCTCTTCATCCCTTTCCAAAAGAAGATTCTCTTCATATCACGATACATCTTCATGCCCCCGGGATGAATATTATAATTAGACCAATGAATTTCCTTTAAACTTCTTTTCGAAGGTCTCCTACATCTGGAACACGTAGTCTACCTTTTTTCTAAGCCATCCCTTCAAGTCTGTCTCGAATCCTTTCAAATCCTCAACGTCTTCCACCATCTCTAGTCACCTAATCCTTTTGGCAATCAATAGTCCTGCTTTTGCCTTGTAGCAATTCTATCCATAAGTTTTGGATGTACCTCCAAACTTGTTAACTTGCCCGGACCTCTACTCAATCCAATATTCTGCCTATTATGCACTCCGCTAGAGGCTAATGTCTCTAACGTCTTCCACTCTTCAATCATGGCTAACGGTCCATTATGATGGTTCCTACTCAAAGCATCAACAACCTTATTCCCCTTCCCTTTCTTATATCCTATCCTGAAATCATATCCTGCCAAGAATTCTAGCCATACTTGCTACCTTATACACAACTCCTTCCAAGTGAATAGATACATAAGGGACTTATGGTCTGTATATAACTCGAACTGTTCTCCCAACAAGAAATATCTCCCAATCTTCAGTGCAAAAACTACCGCTGTGAACTCCATGTCATGAGTCAGATATCTAACCTTATGTGGTCTCTGTTTCCTTGATGCGTAAGCTATCACTTGTCCTCTCTACATCAACCCTACTCCTAAGCATGTTCCATAAACATTGGTATATACTATCAATTTCTAATTCCTTTCAGGCACGATCAAGACAGGAGTAGTCGTCAATAACTTCTTCAGCTCTTGAAATGACCCTTCACACCTATCAGTCCATACAAACTTCTCATTCTTTCCGGTCAACTTAGTCATAGGTGTTGTTATATGTAAGAAATCGTTAGTGAATCTACGGTAATAGCTAACCAAATCCAAGGAACTTCTCATTTTCATGGCCGCCTCTGGCCTCTTCTAACCATTAATAGTTTCTATCTTAGATGGATCCGTAGCTAATCCATTCTCTAAAACAACATGCCAAAGAAACTTAACCTCTTATTTCCAAAAAAGATACTTTCACTACACCAAATTAGCCAATTTGCAGCACTTATCCTTTTATAATTTATAACAGTTATAATCATTATAAAATCCCAACGGTTAGTTGTGTTAGTTTACTTTTATTACGGTTAAACCGTTAGGATATCGTCTATGTAAATACGGTGAACCATAGGGATAGATTAGTAGTTTCTGTCTCTATATGCTTCTAACGCATTTTAGTGCGTACAGATCTAGGTTTTTCTCCATCTCGTCTCCTCTCTTGCGAATATCAAAACCAAATTAATTTTTATTTTCCAATTCAAATGGAATCACCTTTTGTAATCTTGCTCTTCTTCATCGACTTGGGCTTCAACATCGACGCTGTTTGATTTGGAGAAATCATTGTTTACTAGGTTTCATCGGGTACTGTACTGGAGTAGCTATTTTTGCCATCTCTATAACCCTATAGAGTGACTAGAAGTTGACATAAAATCACATGGAATCATTAAAGGGTTCTTGATTTTCGTAAACACACTCTATAACCCTTTCATGGAATTGTCAGTTAATCTGGATTTTTTACGGTAAGAGCCAAATTATCTCTGATGAAGTTGGCACATTGGTTTCTAGAAACACCATGACCATAGTTGGTGGAGAAGATGTGCAGATTAGGGTTCGATTGCACATTTGTAATCACCGAGAAAACATCTTGATTTGCTCTATTTGAGTGAGTTCTCCAATTTCTTCTTGTTTTGGTTCTGTTTGTTGATTGTCTGTGGAGCTTTAGGTATAAAATAAAAGCTTTATATCTGCGCTAACAATACTTGTTTTTCTCCATATATAATTCTGGAATTTAAGAAGATCACAGATGTCCAACAACATCGAATTTGCTGAAGATACGAACGTAACGACCCGTATTTTTGGCTATTTTTAAATTACTAAATTTAAGGTAATTATTAAATAAAAATGGTTAAAAGTAAAAAAAATTAATGATCTTGAATGTAAGTTATTGGATCTGAACTTGAATAAAATTTTGAAATAGTTAATTTCGAAGAATTTATGATAACGAGTATTGAAATAAATCCTATGTATTGACCATGTTTAAAATCAATAGTGAAATTGAATAACGAGAATTGAATGACTGTAAAATGGAAATAGTTGTTCTATAATTTGAATTCATTTTAAAAAGTTAAATCTTATGAGTTCATTATCTTATATTTCAAAAGATAGTGATTTATTGAATAATCAAAATTGTTTAAATTTAATATTGCAATTTTTGAATAATTGAATTCTGAATTTAATATGATTGAAAATGATGTTGGAAGTTGATGAAAATTTTATTTAAACATCAATGAACATTGTTAACATTTAAAATTGTATTTAAAAGTGAATTATTAGAAATTGAAAATTTTATATTATAATCGAGACGTTAAAATAGCGATCCAGGGCACAGTCTCGGATTTTAATGAAACTAGTTCCATTGGATCTGTAATAGTGTATTAATATCGGATTACAAATTTCGTAGCGTTTGGAGTTATCGTTTGGTCGTACCGGATAGAAACGCGTTGAATTTAATATTGAAAATTTAATGTATTAATTCGATTCAAAAAGCTATCTTCCACATACGATCGAATTAGACCTCGAAACATGTTCCAATGTGTTCGAAGTAGGGGTAAAACATTATAAACGCCAGGCGGCACGCTTCGTTTGGAGTTCATCCGGAAAAATGTTGAAAATAATATTAAAATAATATGTTTACACTTATATATAAGCACAATCCTCAAACCCTAGCCCAAAAAGAACGCAGCCTCCTCCACTCTTTTCTATGGCCGAAATTAACCTACCTTCTACCCTCGATTTCTTCCAATCCCTTGATTATTATCGAAAACTTTCAACTGGAAAGTTGTAGAGTTTGTCGAGTTCTACGTATCCAACGGTGGAGATGGAGTTTGGCGAGGTGGATGGAGGGAGAATCGCCTCCGTTTTGTGGCCCGTTCATGTACGTCTATCGAGGTCTATGGGAGGCTGAGCTCCTTGTGGTCATGGTCGATGGTGGAGCTCGCAGGGGGCGTTCTAGAGGTGGTCACCGATCATCCTCCAGCGACTCGTGGTTGTTAGGAAATCAAATCCATGGTTTTAATGACAACAACTATACAATGAAAAGCAAATGTACATATATATGTATATATACAGGAACTTGCTAGAACAACATCACTTGAAAGAAAAGAACGAGGCATAAAGGACACTACAAGAGACTACAAGTCGATAGGTACAAAGAAGCAAAAGAAAAGATGCACAAAACAGACATGAACAAGTATCAGACGTCTGGGTGCCCAAGACAGACGTCTGAAAAAGTCCTCTGGAACAACAAAACAGACAGAACCAAACATTTGGTAGATGCACTTAGACGTCTGAAAATCTACTATGTACAAAAATATATAGTATCAGACGTCTGATACAAATACCAAACGTCTGATTTCAAACTCGGGATTTAAATTTAAACTTCAACTGTCATATTTGAATATAAATCTTCGCTTCTCTTCACTAGCAACTCTTCATCATCAACAGAAGCAACTTGGAGCACTTGTGAATGGATGCAACTACTCAACATACCTATCTACAACTATATATAGCATCGGAAATCAAGAGAAAGATTAGAACCTGACTACCTTACTTACTTACGCTCTCTACTTACATACTCTATTATATTCTTGATCTCTAGCAATCTATACCTGTATTTCACTCTTCCATATATTCAGTTCTTCACAGACAATATTCACTAGATATATAGTGGAAGCATTTGTACTTATTAATCAATATCCATGTTATAGAACACATATTTGACAAGAACAAGCTATTGTAACCAAGCCTATTCCTCCGGGCGAAGTGAGGGTGTTTGATAGTCGAATTCCGAAGGGGAGCTTCGGGACTAGACGTTGGACGGGAGGTCCGAACCAGTATAAAATTCTGGTGTGCTGATTCTATAGTTACCTAGATTATTATTGTTTTAGTTGCATCATGTATTTTGTCACATATACTTGCATATACACTACACGATCCACCCTATAGACTTTCAATTGGTATCAGAGCCTGGGATTCTAGAGATCGTAACAACATCCTAGAATAAATGGCTATAAAGAGATCTAGTCAAGGCAATAGGAAGAGGAAGAGCAATAAAGAAGAATCAAAGGAGAAAACAAACAAATGCTTCATGGGTAAACTCAGATCACAATCGATATGCTTAGATTCTTTATATAAAGATCTTCTGTTAGCACATGATGAATTATTAAAAAATTGTAAAACCTTGAATAAAGTTATTAGAATTGCTTTAGAAAAGTTAAAAGATTGTGAGCAAGAAATTTCCAGTTTAAAAGAGGAAAATAAATTTTTGATAAAACAAAATAATTATTTTGAAAATACCGTAGAAGAACTTGTTTCACAAAAAGATTTCCTACAAAAAGAAAATAAGCAGTTAGAAGATAAAAAAGAATGATCTTTTAGAGGAAATCAATGTTTTGCAAAATAAAAATACTATCTTTGATAAAGAAAAGGAAATTTTCTCAAAAGAAATTACGAATTTGAAAATACAAAATGATTTATTACAATCATCTTTAGATAATTCAGAATCTCGAATTTTTCTTCTCGAAAATGAGAATTGTTCGATAAAAAGGGAAAATTCTGAATTAAACAAGCAAATTGATATTTTGACAAACAGTAATATTTCTTTTGAAAATAATAATTTCTACTTCGAAGCTAAATTTGATAAACTTAACACTGAAGTCACAAAATTTAAAAAAGGTCAAAACAATTTAAACATGATTTTATCTAGTTCTAGACCTTTACATGACAAAAGTGGTTTAGGATATAATAAAACTGATCGTAGAAATAGCACTAGATACACTTTCATGTATAGAAAAAATGTTAGTGCTAGTACTAAATTTCAAGTAAAGTCTAGATCAAATTCTTATAGAAATTCAAATACTGCTATGGCCAATAATGCCTATAATTTCTCTAGAAGTACAAAATCATTGAACGGAAATATGAATAAAAATTATCTAAGTATTTGAGTTCCTGTTAATTGGAAAAATAGAGAAAAATACATTGATGATTATTTTGATATGGTATTTAATAATGAAAATTATATTTATAAAGGTTCAACCATACCCAAATGGGTATGGTTTCAAAAGACCTAACCCCCCGGACCCTAACATAGTAAGTGGGTACCAAAAAATGATTTTTATTTATTGTAGATACTCGGAGAAACAAAAGGAAAGATTTTGGAATTTGAAAATATGATTCCCTCATTCTTTTTTGATAATGACAAAAGGGGAGAGATAATGGAAAGCACATAATCAGGGGAGATTTATAAAAATTATATATAAGTACATTGTATAGTTGTCATCATCCAAAAGGGGGAGATTGTTAGGAAATCAAATCCATGGTTTTAATGACAACAACTATACAATGAAAATCAAATGTACATATATATGTATATATATACAGGAACTTGCTAGAACAACATCACTAGAAAGACAAGAACGAGGCTCAAAGGACACTACAAGTCGATAGGTACAAAGAAGCAAAAGAAAAGATGCACAAAACAGACATGCACAAGTATCAGACGTCTGGGTGCACAAGACAGACGTCTGAAAAAGTCCTCTGGAACAACAAAACAAACAATACCAGACGTCTGGTAGATGCACTCAGACGTCTTAAAATCTACTATTTACAAAAATATATAGTATCATACGTCTGATACAAATACCAGACGTCTGATTTCAAACTCGGGATTTAAATTTAAACTTCAACTTTCAGATTTGAATAGACATCTTCGCTTCTCTTCGCTGCAACTCTTCATCATCAACAGAAGCAACTGTAGAGCACTTGTTAATGGATGCAACTACTCAACATACCTATCTACAACTATATATAGCATCAGAAATTAAGAGAAAGATCAGAACCTGACTACCTTACTTACTTACACTCTCTACTTACATACTCTATTATATTCTTGATCTCTAGCAATCTATACTTGTATTTCACTCTTCCATATATTCAGTTCTTCACAGACAATATTCACTAGATATATAGTGGAAGCATTTGTACTCATTAGTCAATATCTGTGTTATAGAACACATATTTGACAAGAACAAGCTATTGTAACCAAGCCTATTCCTCCGGGTGAGGTGAGGGTGTTTGATAGTCGAATTCCGAAGGGGAGCTTCGGGACTGGACGTAGGACGGGAGGTCCGAACCAGTATAAAATCCTGGTGTGCTTATGTATTTTGTCACATATACTTGCATATACACTACACGATCCACCTTGTAGACTTTCAGTGGTGGTCGCGGCGTGAAGATGATGGAAGCGACCGTGGGTTTTTTGAGTTCGTGAAGGACCTGGAGCGCGTAAGTGGGAAGAAGGAAAGAACATGCGGCCTTGATCTCAAATCTGGAAATAGGCGGCCTGGATTATTTAGTAAATATATAAAAAAATATGTTTATATAAATTGTATTCAAACTTATAAATTGTATTCAAACTTATAAAATGTATATCTTGGTCAAGCGAGGTCGGAATTGGACGAAACAAGCGGCGATGAGATCGTGCGACGAGCACTATGTCATGGAACTGATTCAGAGTCATTTGGAGCTAGTTAAAATTTTAGGTTAAATCGAACGTCGTTCGATTTGGTTTAAAATTGAAAACTCAAGGTGAGTGTTTTATAACGCTCACAACGTACTAGAATATTTTTATGCTAGTTAAACATGAAATTGTGGAGTGATATAAATTTATTTGTCATTGTTTGATAGATTTGATTGTCATTTGAATTAATTGTTAAAAATTAAAATTGATAGTAAAATTTGAAATAAGAATTTAATTGCCAGTAAAACACCCGATTTTAACAACTGTGAAATTGTTGTGAATTATATTGACTGTTTGGATGATTGATTGTGATGGATGTTATTGGTTGATATTTTGAATGATTTGTATTTTTAACTATTTCTGGTATATCCTATTATCACCCTGTTAAATTAATTACATAAACTGTAAATTGAATTATTTAAAATAAATTAAGAAATAGGTTGAAATGATATATACCTATGGCACTGTGACTTGGATTGAAATGATATATATCCATCCCTGAAATTAAATTGAAAAAACCGATCACTTGGCCATAGGATAGAAAATTATATACGGACACCGGATTGGTTAAATTAAATGTTATAAATTTTTTGATTTGAAATCATTTAAATGGTTTTGATTTAAAAGAAATAAAATCGAATTTATAGAAATCAAATTCTTTTCGAACTTGAGCTCAAACTATGGGAATAAATTGTGTTAAACGAAATGTTTTAAATAATTGAAGTTGGGATTTTTTAAGTTATAATCGAATTATGATTTAAATTTCAGAAATTGATTTTGATTTACAAAATGGTACTTTTATTCAAACTTTGAATTTTACTAAGTAAAAGTATTTGAAGACTGGATTTTAAACTGAATATTGAAGGATAATTTGATTTAAATGTTTTGAATCAATGCTTTGAAAATCGATCTCGAAATCGATATAAATTGAAATTGTAATTGAATTAATTGGATTTAAAAGTAGAATTGAATTAATTTGAAACCAAAGTTGAAATTGATTTGAATTGAATCGATTGAATGGAAATTGGAATTGATTTGAATTGGAAAGTTGGAATTGAATCGGTTTGGCTTTGAAACTATTTTCAAATAAATTATTTAATATAAAACTATTTAAAAGCTATCTTCTTAAAGATACAAATTATTTTGGTTTTCCAGATTATTTTGCTATATAAACCATTTTAATACTTAAACTATTTTAACCATTTAAACTATTTTTAACCATTTTAACCATTTTAACTATTTTTTAACTATTTTAATCATTTACACTATTTTTAACTATTTTAATTATTTAAACTATTTTAAATTATTCAAACTATTTTTCAAAAATTCAAACTGGTCAAGAGTGGAAAGTTATTTTTAAATCATGGATTTAAATACGAATTGGGTTAAACAAAGTTATAACCCAAATTGGAATTCGAAACGATTTTGGAAGCGAAATTGAGATATTAAGGCGAAAAGGATTTTTAAATGAAATGATATATTTTGAGTAAATATGATAGTTTTGAAACGAATTTGATTCTGAAGCGAATATAATATTTTGATATCAAGTATGAACGGTTTTCGAAATGTAAAAGTACCAACCGGTGTGTAAAACAACGTTTGGTTATTAAAGAGACCGGAGCCGGATATGGACATACTCTCTGTCGATACCGGAACCACTTTGACAGCTGTGTACGTGGAGTGATGATCCAGAACGAAGTGGTTGGATTTGGCGTCGTTTGCTGGATTTGAAGAAAGCGAACGATGATGGATTAGCCTGGCACTTGTGCTAATTTGAAATGACTAAAACAGGAGCCGTACCGGCCAAGTGGGTTAGCTACCCCGTGCGGGTGCACTTCTTCGTATTACCATCATTTACATTGTGATTGATTGGTGCACACCCTACAAATTATGGGAGTGTTGGACGCGGTAGGCGATCATAGCTATGATGCGTTACCATCAGCAGGGAAGGGTAAATTGGTAGTATCCTACCTTGGGCATTGCCTAACGTGCCTTGTTATACTTTTATCCTTAAATGAGACCCATACGATTTTGGTTTAGTGTTGTCGTATCACGGCGCATCACTATCCACCGACCGTTTAACTGGTGTTTTGTATGCAAACTGTACGACAATGCTTAAAAACGCGTTAAGGGGATCAATGTAAAGCCTTAACGCTAAGAAAAATATTTTTTTATTGATTAGACATTATATATGTAGCGTATTCTACTACATATAAATATTTTGACGGATCCTTAAGAGATGGAAAATCCCGTAACATGTCTTGATTTATTACACGCACGTTATACACTGGATAGGAGATGTGAAATCCCGTAAACATCTCTGACGACGTTACACTCATGTTATATGCAATATCGATTTGACTTACATAACGATATTTTTGTCCTGATTCGAGTGTTTTATCTTTTCATTACGCTCGGGTCAGTCATGAGTTTTTCAGTTTATTGAAGATTGGTACTACTACTATTAGTATTCCTGCATCATGTTTTTAGCTTATTGTCGTTCTACTGCGAGATTCTGTGTTTGTTTCTTCCTTTCTTCTTATTTTTCTTATTTAACCTCAATGATTATTTATGTTCTAGATTGTTTGGATTGGACATGTGTGGATTATTGTCAATTTAAACCTTCCGAAATGTGGGGCGTCGCAACGGATGATAAATGGGAAGGTTATGCCAGCAATCAGGCTTTACTAGGGTGGTATTCACATGATGAAGCTCCTTTGTCACAAACAGGTACTTAAATTTATACTGTGAAAGCCCATTCTTTCAAAGTTCAAAGTTAATGAAAAGTGGTTAAAATCGTAGATGTGTCCCATGTACCGTAATGGTATGTTTAAACCTGGATTGCAGCATATTAAATAGCTTATAAGCCAAGCAGGTTGATTTTACATAAATATATTTGGAGTTAATTTTTTTGTTGTTAAAAGGAAATATGGGTTATTTTTTGATTTGTTTAAAAATAAATGTTTTTTGTTTTACTGATTTTGATAAAAAGGATTAGACCAATGTTATTTGTAATTTTAGCTCCTAGAACCATGAGTTGGATTATTATTTTTTGGTTAAAGGTAACACCACTCTTATTTTTTAGATGTCATCAAAACTTGAAAGCATAAGGTACTGGCAGGAGTAAAATCTTAACCAGCCCTATCATATGAACAAGTTAAGAAAATTGTAGAATCAAAATTATACTTTTCAATAAAAGATGTATTTACAAAATGAAAACAAATATTGCAAATTATTGTTGGTTATCAATATTTGTTTTTTCTCAATAAATAAATAATTTAACTCAAAAGTTAAGTAAGAAATCATTTTTTATTCTTCAATAAGAGAGAAATTTAAATTAGGCACATGTGTTATGAAACATATACCATAAATTTTTGTGAATTTGTATATGAGCCATACAAGTAAGTTATAAGAACCAATGAAGG
Organism: Allium fistulosum; assembly: GCA_030737815.1. Taxonomy (NCBI): domain Eukaryota; kingdom Viridiplantae; phylum Streptophyta; class Magnoliopsida; order Asparagales; family Amaryllidaceae; genus Allium; species Allium fistulosum. Next base: position 854,191,815 of record CM060905.1, read on the forward strand.
GAATAATCGGTTAAATTGTTAAACCATTTGAGAAATCGGTGTCTATGGAACTTGAAAAAGAGTCAAATAATCGTGAAATGATTTTAAATATTCGTTTTCGAGACAATTATTTCCAACTCGCATTTCATTAACATATATAACCTCGTCATTAGGGTCTCTCTGAAGAAGTCAAAGTTGCGGTAGCTTGTGCAAGAGAAGAGGCTATGATAAGGATCAGTTTTACTGAGATTAATTCACCAAATGAAAGTTCATCCACTGTTAACAAGTCCGGTTCTTATATATATATATATATATATATATATATTGTTGTATGTATTTTTACTAATATTTTCTGTTAGAATTATGCTATAATATTTTTTCTTACCAGATGCTACAATTTAACTCATGCTGTGAATGAAAGAGTTTGTAAACAGCCTTTGATGTCACAAACAAGAATATTAAGAGATTGTCAACTGGTATGTTGCAAGTACCCAAAAACATGAAGACTATAGTAAGTCTGACATGATGAAATTAATAAACTTTGTTTTGTTTTATTTTCAGGTTGGACTGCAATGGATGATTTCATTGTATAACAACAAGTTGGATGGCATATTGGCAGACGAGATGTTGCTTGGAAAAACAGTGCAGGTTCCTCACTGTCAATTTTGCAAAGAATTGATATTTAGTTCTTGTTATTCTTTCTAGTTTAGTTTCTTTACTGTGTCTCTACGTGCCTCATATCTGCTCTATTATATAAGAAATTGAATATTGAGCTATTGGTATTCTTGCCTCTTATCCATTCTCCTTCAAAATACTCTTCTCTCCTTAATTTAAAAGAAATTTTACCCATTCGGTCCTTTAATAATTATATTCTTTCAAACCCAAATTAATTTCATGAGCATATTATCACTTTTACTCTTCCAACATTTACAATTTAATTTGTTTTAGTTAATTGGAATGTTACAATGTCTGTTTGTATTCTGTTAACCCGCCTTTTGGCAAGGCCGCGGACATACGGATTTAACTTAATCAACTGCATGTTCGTCGAGGCTAGAGTACGATGGATTCAGTCGACTGGATGGATGGATGACGCAACGTGCTTGGAAGATGGAAATATGATTGGATAAAGGTTGATCAACTATAATTTGGGTCTAGGAAACATGGTTCGGCATGATGGAGGTTCGGCACATATGGTTCGTCTGGCATTCACATTCGAATAGCGTTCAAGAGTACTCGGCATACATAGAGCGTCCGGCATACATGAGTGGTTCGGCATTCCATGAAGCATTCGGCATCTAGGTGGCGTTCGGCGTCAAGATATGCTCGGCATCTCGGAAGCGCTCGGCATCAACGAACGTTCGGCATCGAGAGACGTTCGGCAGGGTATAACGTTCGGCATGTACGAACGTTCGGCATGGCAGAATTGTTCGTCATAAACTATTGTTCGGCCTAACTATTGTTCGGCCTAAGTATCGTTCGGCCAAGAGATGGTTCGGCCTTAATAGCGTTCGGCCAGAGTATCGTCCGGCCTAAGTTTTGTTCGGCAATCAGTCGTTCAGCACGAATACACTGGATCGGCCTCCGGTATCGTTCGGCGAAAATGCCTCCCACGGCATTCAGGGTGTTCGGCATGAGGAGATCGTTCGACATTCACACCTTGTTTGGCATTTAGCGTTCGGCATCTATGGTTCGGCATACGGAGACCACTCCATTTGGGCTGAGGTATTCAGCTACCAGGCCCACCAGGGAAGTCCAACCCATCTTTGTCTATAAATAGAGAGGCAAGGGCACAGTGAAAAAGGGATCTTCTTCTTCATCTTCTTTCTGCTCTCTTACTTTCTCTTTTCTAAGGCGAAGGCAACTCTGCCATTTTGTAACTGTAATCGATTTTTACTGCAATAAAAAGCAAACTTCTGGAGTGGACGTAGGCTGGAGTTAGCCGAACCACTATAAAATCTGTTGTCCTTTACTGCTTTCATTTCAGTTTTAACTGTTCTTCACATTATTACTCTCTACATACATTCTATCTCTGAGCTGTGACTGGTATTTGGTGCTTTCATCTGGATTTGGGGGTTAGTGACCAATTTTGGCGCTAACACTTTGGTGCTTTCACCGAGAATTGAACTCAGGAATTTTGGAGTTAGGAACTTGGATCCTAGAAAGCAATGGCTAGACCACCAACAAGGAAGCAAGCAGCGGAAAGAAGCAATCAGGAAGGAAGTCAAGCGGCCTCTTCTGGAGCTGGAGAGGATCATGCATCTATCTACATAACTCGGGACGAGATGCAAGTGATGATGAATTCTATGCAGGAGCAGATGATGAAACGGCAAGAGGAGATGATGCAAGCTCTTCTTAGGCAATTTGGACAACCTGGAACTACAGGTGCCCAAGTTCTTGGAACTGGACCAGAGGAACTCAACCAGCAGACAGATGGAGTGATTCAGCGGGGGACAGCTCCCAATCAATAAACAGCTGACAATCTAGGTGGACCTAGACTCGGGGGCACACCACCAGGTAATGCTGGACCAGTTCATGGAGGGATACCGGATGACGCTACGCGGCCTGATGTCGATAGGAATACAGGAATACGTGATGAGGAATATATGCCAGAATTTCCTCGGGGACTTGGGGGGCAGTCTGGAAACACTGGATTGGTTGACATTATCAGGCGGACTATTCGCGGAGGTCTGACAAACAGGGATTCATAGGGAATTAACAAAATTCTGTTTACCCGGAACATTAGAACAGCTAGGAATCCGCCAGATTTCAAACCACCCACTCTGGAAGTATACAACGGGAAGGCGGATCCCACCGACCACTTGATGAGGTACACTAGGCATATGGAAGTGCTGGAGGCAATGGAGGAGGTTATGGCCCGATGTTTCCCCCTGTACTTGACTGATATTACTGCTATATGGTTCAGATAGTTGGGGGATGGATCCATTAGAACATGGACAGAACTGGTGGACAAGTTCTTAAGTCAGTTTCGAGTTCACATAAAAAGGCCAAAGAACGTGATGACGCTGACGTCAGTCAAACAAGAGGCAGATGAATCACTCAGGACATTCTTAACTCGATTTAATGCAGCAGTTGCTTCGGTGGATCGGCCAGATCCATCAATGGTTCTGATGGCTGTGGTATCAGGAGTCAGAGATAATTCAGATTTCAAAGTATCTTTGGTACGGGACCCACCTTTGGATCTTGGGGAATTCTTTCATGAAGCTGAAAGATTTCTTCGACAAGACGATGCATGTTTGGACATGAGGTCAAAGGAAGTAAACATGACTAAGGATGGAGGACTACCCGGCGAAAGCTCGGTTGGGGGCAAGGATAAAGGGAAAAGGAAACGCTGGGGAGAACCAAAGTTCACCACTTACACAGGACTGAACGCAACGCTGGAGCGGACATTCTTGGATACTCGAGATCGCCTTCCGTATCGAAGGCCGGCGAGGAGGGAGCCCTCAGAATGAGAAAGGGCGTCAGGAAGGCTGTGACGACCGCCCATGACCCCTGCACCGAATCTAGAGATAGAGCGCTGTAAAGTGTGCCAGGCGACCATGGACGATTGTCAAGGTAAGATTAAAACAACAGGATCTATCGTATTACTCACAGCGCATGGACAAAATACAATAGAACATATGTATAGTGAAGCTTTACAGAATAAAATGACATCATATAAAACTCCATAATAGTTGAATACAAGCATCCACATAGTCAATACATCCAGCCTCACTACATAACTCTCAGAGAATACAAAACAGCGGAAAATCCAGTACATATAAGAAGATAATATGCAACCCTCTAGCTCGTCTTCGATATCAGCATCGTGAGAAGAGAACAGCACCTGTCACCTGCTACCTAGTCTGCCCGTCCCAAAATGGACGAACAGCCCAAGGCAATAAGAATTAAAACATAAAGCCTTGAGTCAGACAACAGTCTTAGTGAGCAGTAAATTAACTAACAACATACCAAAAGAGCATAAAGGAAAAGGAATAGGAATACAACCCTCCTACTCCAACCTCATTCTACAGTGATAGCCCCCAGACACACACTAAGCAGAAGCAAACATAGCAGAGCATACAATTTAAAGTAAAACTACTATCACTCGAGTCAAGGGCGATGTTTTCCAAGTACCAAGGCCTAAATCAGATAAGCACCCAGAAAATACCGCTCTTGAGTCCGAATGACGATACAACCAAACATCCATGACTCTGGCTATCACTGTTATCATTGCTTCGATATCACCGTTAATTGAATGACCGGCACATTCTTTCAGCCGTCCGTCAAGGGCTAATGGAAACCCCGGTTCTAGACATAACTCCCGCACGTCGTCGCAGCCCGTGCCTAGGACTATCGAATCTGCCCAGAGTACTCGACCATCAACAGTTGGCCGTTGGGACTATCGAATCTGCCCAAACGTACTCTTGCTTAGAGCATGCTAGAACCTTCAACAACGATGCTATCCAAGCCTCCTAGTCATCCTCCTCGACGACTATTCTCATATCCATTCGTTATCTTCAACTCGAATCATATCACCGAGTTATCAACATGCTTGGAATGATCCCGTCTGGATTAGACCAAGTCTTCATCATATGATTGCCTCGCTTCATTACATCCTCGCAAAGCCTCATCTCATCATCACATCATCGAATCTATGCATAAGAGCTTCATCATCCCGCTACATATGCCACGAGCAGCTTTTCCAATTCAAGAGCCTTTCCCTTAGCTTTTGAATCATCTTCGATCTAATCTAATCATCAATCATCTAGTTCATAACAAGCAATCAAATCAAACATCAATCCAAGCAATCAAGCATTCAAATATGATCTAAGTAGACAATTATAACAATAATGGCATTTTCGTAATTAAAGAGTTGAAAGTCCAATAAGCATGAAAACATGGATTATATCTCTACAAACTTGATGAATGAACTTGCATAGGTTAACATATGATAAAATGGATGTAACATCATCATGAACAATGGATCTATATGGATCTACACATAGGATGAAGAAAATGCATGGAAATCTCTATTTTAACACCAAAACGAGCCAACAATCCGATATACTCCTTTGGATCCGTGTGAGAGATAATCACCACTCACCAAATCACCTAAACAATCCAAAAGATATCAACTTCAGATCTGGACAGCGAAGAACTAAGCTAGATCTATAACAAATCCGCTTCAAATGAAGGAATCTCTCTTGAAAAGATGAAGATCTTCAATCTAAGCTCTTGAATCTTCAATCTTGATCTTCGATTAGGATGGATGGAAGCACTAGATTAGAGTGGAGAAAAGAAGTGAAGAAGTGTAGAAGTCGAGCTCTCAAAATGGCAGCACTTCGTCGCTTCAAAAATCCGGATCCCAAAAAGTGAGAACAACCCCTCCTATTTATAGCTGAAATCTGTCCTTAAGTCGAAATCTGGCTATCTCCCTAAGTCGCTTCCGACCTAAGCGACCTAAGCCTCTCCGACCTAAGCCTCTCCGACCTAACAGATGTACGTCTTAACTTCTTTGCGACCTAACACTTAGGAAACCCAGCGACCTAAAACAACACGCGACCTAACACTTGAACTATCCTAGCGACCTAACAACTTAGCAACCTACGCGACCTAACACAACATTCGACCTAACAGTGTTACGACCTAACACATAGCCTAACTCCTAAGGTCGCCAACTTGTTAACTTCTTAGGTCGCCAACTTGTTAACTCCTTAGGTCGCCAACACGGAACCACTAGGTCGCTAACTCAGAACCACTAGGTCGCTAACACGGCAACTACTAGGTCGCTAACTCGGCAACTACTAGGTCGCTAACTCGGCAACTACTAGGTCGCTAACAAGCTAACCCCTTAGGTCGCGAACTATTATAGGTCGCTAACCACTAGTTTCCTTAGGTCGCTGCCGACCTAAATATACTAGCCCGGCACCACTAGGTCGCTCATCCCTAGGTCGTCAACTACTGGGTTTACTTAGGTCGCTACCAACCTATCTCTTAGGTCGCTAACACCTTAACTCGCCAGAAACTCTAAAGTCTCCTTCCTTTTAGGTCGTCTACGACCTAAACCCTTACCATCCATCACACGACCTAACTCCAAACCTTAAGGTCACCAATCCCCAACATTCTTAGGTACGACTTATCTCCTAAGTTGCCAACAATACTTAACTAACCTCTAGGTCGCATACGACCTAGGACTTAGGAAAATTTCAACCAAGATCTGGAATAACTAGAAAATGCTGAAAATCCCAGATTTTGACAAACTTTTCGATCCGAAAAATACGGGTCGTTACATTCTCTCCCCCTTAGGAATTTTGCCCCCGAAATTCCAAGCAAACAAGGCAATCAAAGGCTATTCTGTACGCCTACCATCCATAGCAATCAACAAACCATGCATCCAATTCTAGCTTAGCGTACAGAATTCTAAGACTTAGAACAAGTTACAATATCGCGAGATGAGACGACACCTTAGGGCCATACCTTGAAGAGTTCAGGATGAGCTGCCTTCATCCTCTCTTCCACCTCCCACGTACAGTCGTTATCATCATCACTCCATTGTATCTTGAGCAACTTAACTACCTTCCTCCTAAGCTGTTTCGTGTCGGTTTCAACAACACGAAGCGGATTACGAGGTCTTCTATCAACTGGATCAACTTCTAAGTCTTCACAGCTATCAGCAGAAACCACTGTATTCGAGTCGTGCACATACTTCCGTAGATATGATACATGAAAAACATTGTGCACACCCGACATCTTCTCAGGTAACTCCAATCTGTAGGCGAGCTTTCCAATTCGCTCGATGATCGGGAATGGTCCAACAAATCTCGGAGTCAATTTTCCTTTCTTCCCGAATCGAATAACATTCTTCAGTGGAGAAATCTTCACAAAAACCATATCTCCCACGTCGAACTCCAAATCCTTTCGACGCTTATCAGCATAACTCTTCTGACGGTCTTGGGCTGCCTTCATTCGTTGCCGAATGATCTCTATGCAATCCGAAGTCTGTCGAATCATCTCTGGCCCAAGCATCAGCTTTTCTCCAGTTTCCAACCAACATGTCGGAGAGTTACACGGTCTTCCATACAATGCCTCATACGGTGCCATACCAATGCTTGACTGGTAACTGTTGTTGTACGCAAACTCCACCAAATGAAGGTGATCTTCCCATGATCCTCCGAAGTCCAAAACACATGCTCTAAGAAGATCTTCCAAAACTCGGTTGACTCTCTCGGTCTGACCATCTGTCTGAGGGTGATAAGCTGTACTCAAACACAACTCGGTTCCCAAAACTTCCTGGAAGCTCTTCCAAAATCCACTAGTGAACAATGGATCTCGATCGCTCACTATACTCCTCGGAATACCATGGAAACGAACTATCCACTTAACATACAACTCAGCCAACTTTGATGCGGTCCTAGTCGATCGAACAGGAATGAATCGTGCACTCTTAGTCAGACGATCCACAATGACCCAAATCCCTTCATTTCCCGTTCTGGTTCTAGGCAATCCATCAATAAAATCCATCGACACTTGTTCCCACTTCCATGTAGGAACTTCTAAGGGTTGAAGCAATCCACTTGGCTTCTTCTGTTCAGCCTTTACCAACTGACAGTTCATACACTTGGAAATGAAATCTCCAACATCCTTCTTCATGCCTTCCCAGTAGTAGGTTCTCTTCATATCCCGATACATCTTATTTCCACCTGGATGAATTGTCAACTTCGAGTGATGACTTTCCTTTAGAACTTCACTCCTCAATTCATCTATATCGGGAACCACTAGTCGTCCTTGCTTTCGAAGCCAACCTTCTCTATCGACCTCGAATCCTTTATCCTTTTCTGGCTCCAATCCAGATTCCAATTCACGGATAATCTTGACAAGCTTATCATCTCGCTTTTGACTCTCGCCAATCCTTTCCACAAGAGTCGGTCTTATCGATAAGTTTGCCAACATTTCAGGTTCCAATTCGCATCTAGGCCTGAAGTCAAATCCAGCTAAATACTCGAGACTCTTCCATTCAGAAAACATGGCTCCCAATCCTGCATGTCTTCGACTTAACGCATCAGCCACTGCATTACCTTTTCCCGGAGTATAAGCTATACCAAAATCATATGATGCTAAAAACTCTAGCCAACGTTGCTGCCGAAGATTCAAATCCTTCTGGGAGAAAAGATACTTCAACGACTTATGATCCGTAAACAACTCGAATCGAACTCCCAACAGATAATGCCTCCACATCTTCAGAGCAAATACAATCGCCGCTAACTCCAAATCATGAGTTGGGTAATTCCTTTCATGCGGCTTTAGTTGTCGACTGGCATACGCAACAACTTTATCCTTCTGCATCAGCACTGCTCCAAGTCCAGTACCACATGCGTCGGTGTAAACCACCATCTCATCATTCCCACTAGGAATAGTCAAAACAGGAGCACTCGTCAATCGTTCTTTCAGGATTCCGAAAGCTTGCTCACACTTAGCATCCCAACTGAACACTTGGTTCTTCTTCGTCAATCCTGTTAACGGTGCAGCTATCTTGGAGAAGTCTTTGATAAACCGTCGATAATATCCTGCTAATCCAAGAAAACTTCTCACATCAGATGCATTCTTAGGTCTAACCCAATCCTGGATTGCTGCCACCTTAGCGGGATCAACCGCTATTCCATTTCCAGAAATCACATGGCCTAAGAACCTCACTTCACTCTTCCAGAAGTGACACTTCGAAAACTTAGCCTTCAGCTGATGTTTCCGTAAGATCTCCAAAACAATACGCAAGTGCGTCTTGTGCTCTTCCTCCGTTCTGGAATAAATCAGAATATCATCCACGAACACAAGTACGAACTTGTTCAACTGATCTCTGAACACTCTATTCATAAGATCCACAAAATATGCTGGCGCGTTAGTCAATCCAAACGGCATTACCAGCCACTCAAAGAAACCGGATGGTGTCCTAAAAGCAGTCTTCGGCACACTATCCTTAGCCACTCTCAACTGGTGAAATCCCGTTGCCAAATCCATCTGAGAAAACACCTTGGCTTCGTGAAGCTGATCAAACAAGTCATCTATTCTCGGCAATGGATACTTGTTCTTCTTAGTCACCTTATTCAGCTCACGATAATCGACGCACAATCTCAACGACCCATCTGCCTTGGTTGCAAACACAACTGGTGCACCCCATTCGGACACACTACGCCGAATGAATCCTTTCTGTAAAAGGTCATCAACTTGCACCCTCAACTCCTGCTGTTCCCTAGGCGCCATCCGCCTAAGAGGCATCACAACAGGTCTGGCTCCTTCAACTAGATCTATTCGAAACTCGATCTCTCTATGCGGCGGCAACCCTTTGACTTCGTCAAAGACATCCTCGAATCCATTAGCGATCGGCACTGATGACAGTCCATCCCGTGGAACAACTAGCGAATACATGAAGCTCATGAAGACGCCTTCTTCATGCTTACATCGTATCACAATCTTTCGCCCTTCCACATTCTCGACTGTCACTTCCAACCTTTCGCAATCAACCTTAGCCGCATACTTCCTAAGCCAGTCCATACCCAAAATAATTCCGAACCCCGCAAAGTTCAGAACAAAGCAATAACAAACAAAAGAGCAACCATGACTCGACACAACCAGACCACGGCATAACATACACAAACAAGACGAACCCCCAACTGGATTAGTCACGACCAATGGCCTATCAACAATATCCGGTGTCAAACCTAACCGGCCAACGAGTTCATTACAAACAAACGAATGCGACGCTCCAGTATCAAACAGAACTCTAACTGGAACACCACATAGGAAAAGAGTACCTTGAACAACCACACTCTTTCCCTTCTCTTCAGCAGTAGGAGCTTTCGAAGACGACGGAACAGCCCCCAAAGCATAGGCTTGCACAATCTGCCTGTCCTTCCTTGGTTCTGGACAATTCTTCCTGAAATGCCCCGGCTTGTCACAGTTGTGACACTTCATCGGTGCCTTCGGATTCTTACAATCCTTAGAGAAATGGCCCTTCTGTTGACAATTGTAGCAAGTCACCTCGCCTTTCGGCTTCTTCTGGCCATCCTTACCCTTCTGCTGCTGCTGCTTCCTCTTCTGGTTTCCACCCTGCTGTGGTTTAGATTCTCCCTTGGTAACAGCAACAACAGGTCCTTCCTTAGGAAACAGACTCTCATGCCTAAGAGCTTTTTCCACAAGCTTCTCAAATGAATCGTCCAAATGATCCACCAACTGTCTCCCAAGATAACTATCCAAGCCGGTCACAAACTTCTCGTTCTTCTGATAAGCAGACTCAATATATGACCGGGCATACTTGGACAAAGCTTCAAACTCAGAAACATACTCAAGAACAGATCTTCCACCCTGCTTGAGCTCTACAAACTTCTTGAACAGAACAGACTTCTGAGCTGTAGAAATGAACTTAGCTTCAAATCTGACTTGGAATTGCTCCCAAGTAATCTCTTCTTCCGGAGTAGTGATGGTAATAGAGTTCCACCAATCAGAAGCTCTCCCTTGAAGCTGCCTCGATGCCAACTTCCTCTTGGTTGCATCATCAATTCCCAAATCACCAAAGATTCTTCTACAAGCATCTATCCATCTCTGGACTTCGATAGTTGATTCTGTTCCCAAGAAAACCTTCCCTCCAAGAGCAGTATAATCCTTGCACAACTTAGCAAAATCCACTGGTTTCGGAGTTTGGACTTGAACTCCAACATCAACTGCCGCCCCCGGAACTGGTATCCTTCTCATGATCGAAGTCATCATAGCTTCGAACATGGCTGCATAATCAGCAGTCTCTTCAGTAGCACGGCCTCCCCTAGCAGCTGGTATCCCTCTTCGACTCATTCTCAATATCTATAAAAAGGAATGATTAGAACATCTAGAGAAACAACTGCATAAAGGACTCAAACTCTACTAAGCTACTATATTATATATAGTAATCATCCATCAAAATACAATTACGTCTCTCATACGTAGTTACGACAGCGAGCGTTGGGTAAAATCGATTAACCAATGCTCTGATACCAAATGTGACGACCGCCCATGACCCCTGCACCGAATCTAGAGATAGAGCGCTGTAAAGTGTGCCAGGCGACCATGGACGATTGTCAAGGTAAGATTAAAACAACAGGATCTATCGTATTACTCACAGCGCATGGACAAAATACAATAGAACATATGTATAGTGAAGCTTTACAGAATAAAATGACATCATATAAAACTCCATAATAGTTGAATACAAGCATCCACATAGTCAATACATCCAGCCTCACTACATAACTCTCAGAGAATACAAAACAGCGGAAAATCCAGTACATATAAGAAGATAATATGCAACCCTCTAGCTCGTCTTCGATATCAGCATCGTGAGAAGAGAACAGCACCTGTCACCTGCTACCTAGTCTGCCCGTCCCAAAATGGACGAACAGCCCAAGGCAATAAGAATTAAAACATAAAGCCTTGAGTCAGACAACAGTCTTAGTGAGCAGTAAATTAACTAACAACATACCAAAAGAGCATAAAGGAAAAGGAATAGGAATACAACCCTCCTACTCCAACCTCATTCTACAGTGATAGCCCCCAGACACACACTAAGCAGAAGCAAACATAGCAGAGCATACAATTTAAAGTAAAACTACTATCACTCGAGTCAAGGGCGATGTTTTCCAAGTACCAAGGCCTAAATCAGATAAGCACCCAGAAAATACCGCTCTTGAGTCCGAATGACGATACAACCAAACATCCATGACTCTGGCTATCACTGTTATCATTGCTTCGATATCACCGTTAATTGAATGACCGGCACATTCTTTCAGCCGTCCGTCAAGGGCTAATGGAAACCCCGGTTCTAGACATAACTCCCGCACGTCGTCGCAGCCCGTGCCTAGGACTATCGAATCTGCCCAGAGTACTCGACCATCAACAGTTGGCCGTTGGGACTATCGAATCTGCCCAAACGTACTCTTGCTTAGAGCATGCTAGAACCTTCAACAACGATGCTATCCAAGCCTCCTAGTCATCCTCCTCGACGACTATTCTCATATCCATTCGTTATCTTCAACTCGAATCATATCACCGAGTTATCAACATGCTTGGAATGATCCCGTCTGGATTAGACCAAGTCTTCATCATATGATTGCCTCGCTTCATTACATCCTCGCAAAGCCTCATCTCATCATCACATCATCGAATCTATGCATAAGAGCTTCATCATCCCGCTACATATGCCACGAGCAGCTTTTCCAATTCAAGAGCCTTTCCCTTAGCTTTTGAATCATCTTCGATCTAATCTAATCATCAATCATCTAGTTCATAACAAGCAATCAAATCAAACATCAATCCAAGCAATCAAGCATTCAAATATGATCTAAGTAGACAATTATAACAATAATGGCATTTTCGTAATTAAAGAGTTGAAAGTCCAATAAGCATGAAAACATGGATTATATCTCTACAAACTTGATGAATGAACTTGCATAGGTTAACATATGATAAAATGGATGTAACATCATCATGAACAATGGATCTATATGGATCTACACATAGGATGAAGAAAATGCATGGAAATCTCTATTTTAACACCAAAACGAGCCAACAATCCGATATACTCCTTTGGATCCGTGTGAGAGATAATCACCACTCACCAAATCACCTAAACAATCCAAAAGATATCAACTTCAGATCTGGACAGCGAAGAACTAAGCTAGATCTATAACAAATCCGCTTCAAATGAAGGAATCTCTCTTGAAAAGATGAAGATCTTCAATCTAAGCTCTTGAATCTTCAATCTTGATCTTCGATTAGGATGGATGGAAGCACTAGATTAGAGTGGAGAAAAGAAGTGAAGAAGTGTAGAAGTCGAGCTCTCAAAATGGCAGCACTTCGTCGCTTCAAAAATCCGGATCCCAAAAAGTGAGAACAACCCCTCCTATTTATAGCTGAAATCTGTCCTTAAGTCGAAATCTGGCTATCTCCCTAAGTCGCTTCCGACCTAAGCGACCTAAGCCTCTCCGACCTAAGCCTCTCCGACCTAACAGATGTACGTCTTAACTTCTTTGCGACCTAACACTTAGGAAACCCAGCGACCTAAAACAACACGCGACCTAACACTTGAACTATCCTAGCGACCTAACAACTTAGCAACCTACGCGACCTAACACAACATTCGACCTAACAGTGTTACGACCTAACACATAGCCTAACTCCTAAGGTCGCCAACTTGTTAACTTCTTAGGTCGCCAACTTGTTAACTCCTTAGGTCGCCAACACGGAACCACTAGGTCGCTAACTCAGAACCACTAGGTCGCTAACACGGCAACTACTAGGTCGCTAACTCGGCAACTACTAGGTCGCTAACTCGGCAACTACTAGGTCGCTAACAAGCTAACCCCTTAGGTCGCGAACTATTATAGGTCGCTAACCACTAGTTTCCTTAGGTCGCTGCCGACCTAAATATACTAGCCCGGCACCACTAGGTCGCTCATCCCTAGGTCGTCAACTACTGGGTTTACTTAGGTCGCTACCAACCTATCTCTTAGGTCGCTAACACCTTAACTCGCCAGAAACTCTAAAGTCTCCTTCCTTTTAGGTCGTCTACGACCTAAACCCTTACCATCCATCACACGACCTAACTCCAAACCTTAAGGTCACCAATCCCCAACATTCTTAGGTACGACTTATCTCCTAAGTTGCCAACAATACTTAACTAACCTCTAGGTCGCATACGACCTAGGACTTAGGCAAATTTCAACCAAGATCTGGAATAACTAGAAAATGCTGAAAATCCCAGATTTTGACAAACTTTTCGATCCGAAAAATACGGGTCGTTACAAAGGCACTGTCTTTTTCATGACCTGGACGGGCATAATACTAACAGCTGCCGGCATTTGAAGGACATAATCGAGGAGCATATAAGGAATGGTCAGTTGCGACAATATGTCGAAACTCGGAATGCGGCGGTGGAACCGGAGCAGCCACCGCCCACCTTGAGCGATGAGGGCATGAGGCCCAGAGATGGTGGCCGATTGGTCATCAACTAATCTTGATGGTTTGGAATAAGTAACAAACTCCGGGAAAACGGTTAAATCACTTACTCATGTACGGGGTCGGAGATAACCCTCAGGCATGCTATGAGATGATGGTTTACCGAGACGCCCTGGTTTGTGAAATTTGTTTTTTCCTTTGACTTGCACATTTGCTTTTTCTGGTTTGGTTTTGGAGTTTGGTTTGAACTCCCTATTTTGCTCGTTTTCTGGTTTGGATTCTGGTTTGGATGCTTGTTTTTGGTATGGATTTTTGAGATGGGTTTCTGGTTTTCTATTTGGATTTCGGATTGGATCTTAATTGGATTTTCTCTGGATTTTGGCTAAAAGGTCGTCGAGTATGGACTATGCTCGGCAAGGGTCCGAAGAGACCAGGATTCGGCCTAGGACTTAGGCCATATATTATCGGTTACTATTTTAGGTCGTCGAGTATGGACTATGCTCGGCAAGGGTCCGGAGTGACTAGGATTCGGCTTAGGACTTAAGCTACGACATTATTCGACGTTCAGGGACACTGAACCATGAACACCATGGAATTACTTAACATAGGTCATCATGTGTGGATTGCGCTTGGCAAGAACCCGGAGAGGTTACGGATTTGGATGTTAGCTATGAATAGCTAAGGATTCAGACAAGGACCCGGAGCGGTTCCAGATTTGGATATCGACCCGGAGAGGTCACGGATATGGTTATAGGTTATTGAATATGGATGGACTATAACCTGGTTGTCGAGTTCAAATGGACATGGATTTGGTTACTAGATTCGGAATCGAACATCGACTCGGAACAGTCGCGGAAATGGATCAGGATATGGCCGTGGCACTCGGATAAGATGGCTTGGTAATGGATTGGATTATGAATCGGAAAGTATGGATGTGGATAACATACATACTTAGGATATTGGACTTGAGGCTATTCAAAACACGCCTTTCAAAGCAAGGCATGTTTCGGGGGGCAAGTGTTAACCCGCCTTTTGGCAAGGCCGCGGACAGACGGGTTTAACTTAATCAACTGCATGTTCGTCGAGGCTAGAGTACGATGGATTCAGTCGACTGGATGGATGGATGACGCAACGTGCTTGGAAGATGGAAATATGATTG
Organism: Allium fistulosum; assembly: GCA_030737815.1. Classification (NCBI taxonomy): domain Eukaryota; kingdom Viridiplantae; phylum Streptophyta; class Magnoliopsida; order Asparagales; family Amaryllidaceae; genus Allium; species Allium fistulosum. The sequence goes on from CM060905.1 coordinate 854,206,930, forward strand.
GATAAAGGTTGATCAACTATAATTTGGGTCTAGGAAACATGGTTCAGCATGATGGAGATTCGGCACATATGGTTCGTCTGGCATTCACGTTCGAATAGCGTTCAAGAGTACTCGGCATACATAGAGCGTCCGGCATACATGAGTGGTTCGGCATTCCATGAAGCATTCGGCATCCAGGTGGCGTTCGGCGTCAAGATACGCTTGGCATTCGGAAGCGCTCGGCATCAACGAACGTTCGGCATCGAGAGACGTTCGGCAGGGTATAACGTTCGGCATGTACGAACGTTCGGCATGGCAGAATTGTTCGTCATAAACTATTGTTCGGCCTAACTATTGTTCGGCCTAAGTATCGTTCGGCCAAGAGATGGTTCGGCCTTAATAGCGTTCGGCCAGAGTATCGTCTGGCCTAAGTTTTGTTCGGCAATCAGTCGTTCAGCACGAATACACTGGATCGGCCTCCGGTATCGTTCGGCGAAAATGCCTCCCATGGCATTCAGGGTGTTCGGCATGAGGAGATCGTTCGACATTCACACCTTGTTCGACATTTAGCGTTCGGCATCTATGGTTTGGCATACAGAGACCACTCCATTTGGGCTGAGGTATTCAGCTACCAGGCCCACTAGGGAAGTCCAACCCATCTTTGTCTATAAATAGAGAGGCAAGGGCACAGTGAAAAAAGGATCTTCTTCTTCATCTTCTTTCTGCTCTCTTACTTTCTCTTTTCTAAAGCGAAGGCAACTCTACCATTTTGTAACTGTAATCGATTATTACAGCAATAAAAAGCAAACTTCTGGAGTGGACGTAGGCCGGAGTTAGCCGAACCACTATAAAATCTGTTGTCATTTACTGCTTTCATTTCAGTTTTAACTGTTCTTCACATTATTACTCTCTACATACATTCTATCTCTGAGCTGTGACTGGTATTTGGTGCTTTCATTTGGATTTGGGGGTTAGTGACCAATTTTGGCGCTAACATATTCCCTTTTCTGTCTACTTATTCTACAATGTTATTATATGACAGAACCGAATCCAGTAAATATTACTTATATTTATCAGAATTTCGATAAAATTTTCCTATCTTACTTATTTAACGTTTTTCCACCAATTCATTTTCCATTCCGTTTTGCATTTATTTCCTTTTAACAGTTTCCCAATTTACATTGTTCCTCTATCTTTCGCAGCATTGATTACATGCAGAGCGAACACTTTCAACCAATGTTTTCATAACTGGACCGTGAATCAAACCGTGAGGACTCAGAGTTCGAGGTTTCGAGGGTTCGACCGGTCGAACCGTCAAGAACCGTGCATACTCTTTTTTGGAAATTATTACATTTAGATGCAACGTATTAATCTTAAGTACACAATAAACCAACATCTTCAATAAAAATATACGATATTAATTCATAATCCACACATTAATTCTAATATGAAAAATTAAACAAAATTTGTTACACTAGCTGCACTAATTACGAATATAAAATGGGCAGAGATTTGAAAACATATTTTGGAGCGAAGAAATTGCGCATATGGAAGGGTTCAACCGGGTTCAAATGAAGGGTTAAACCGCCAATTCAAAGGTTGAACCAAGGGTCTTGCATGAAGGAGGTTTGATTGAGTTCCCGGCCTTTGACACCCACGGCTCGCGGTTATTCGCAGTTCAACCGTGGCCGGGTCGGGTTATGAAAACTATGCTTTCAACTGATTCCATAGGAACCAGAAATTTCTATTATTGGTATGTGAAATCAGAGTAAAATTGATTTATGCTGGATTATTTTTATTTATTCATTTCAATTTAAAGATATATTTTAGAGTGCTAATTATTACTTCACATGCCATGTTTGTTTAGAAACATCCTTAAACTGGTATAGGGTGTAATTTGTAAAAATAAATAAAAAATATGGACAATTATTAATTATGTATTACCACTGGATTGCGGAGAAGAAGGTGCTTTATTTGCTTATGACATTGCTTCCGTCCATGGATTTTACGTAAATTGCTCGTTTTCTTCTAATTATCTGATATACTATTTTCTTCGCTTCGAATAAGCTAATGCATGCATGAAATTTGAACTCAATTTTATTTGGTATGTTGGATTGAATTTATTATATTAGCAGGGACCTTAAGATAAACTTTTAGATTTTTTACATCTACTTTGCATTGCACACCATGCTTGGATAAAATATCAAGATATGCTTTGGTTTGTACAAATAATGAATTAACTGATGTATGAACATTTGCAATTAGAAAGTTGTGGAAGAGAAGTGCCTTTATATGCTTATTACATCTGTTTATGGATCTTAAGTAAACTTTTCCTTTTCCTTAACTCGATAACCAGGGCCGGCCCGTTATCTTGGGTTGCCCAAGGCAAATATGAGATGGAAGTAAAGTGAAAACATGTTGGGCAAAAATAATTCCAACAGCCATACTCGAACTCAGCACATTGAGCAAGCAAGTAGAACAACATACCACTGCACTAAACTACCTCTTGGTGATAGTTGCCCTTTTATATATATTAAACAAATTAGTTAAAAGAAATTTAAAAATTTGTTGCCCTCCTCCGATGTGTTGCCCCAAGCGGCCGCCTCGGCTGCCTTGCCCTCTGGCCGGGCCTGTCGATAACGAATGTATGGTCAATCAACCATTAATATATGGTGCGATTTGTACTTATAGAATGAAAATGAATTGCTAAATGAATTGAAGTGCCTTGGACTTGATAATAATCAAGATTCATCAAATCCATATACAATTTTCACATTCAGCCATTGATTTCGAGTTTGACCTGTTTCATCAAGATGAATTGCTGGCATAAGCGTTGAGTTCACTAGAATGTCCAACTTATTACTTCTTCTCTAACATACTTCATTTAATTTGGCGATTTGACTGTACATGTTCAAGTGCTTATATGGATTCCCATTTCACTTAACTATATAGCTTACTGATAAAGCAGGTACGCGCTATAGATAATGTTAATTTGATGGTTAAATTCTTTGATGCCTTAACCTTTCACTTTGCTCAAAATAATTTCCTTCACGCTTGGGGTATGTTTCAAAATTGGATAAGTAAACGGCAAGTTTACTCTATGATTAAATGTTAGTTAGTGCTTTTAATTGTCATTGCTACATGTATCCATATGAGCTCTGATTATGTAATTTTACATGTATTTTCATTTGGGTATGGGAATATCAGGGTAAGTAAAAGATTTGGTATATCAAGCTGTCATATTTACAATAGTGAATACGACATCATTTTCATTTGTTTCAACTAACCTTCAGTAACCACATAGATCAAAAGAATTAACTTCTTTTTTCAAAACCATAAGCCTTAAGGCAACTTTCCATGTTTGGGAAAAACTTTGCCATTATAAATAAATTAGTTTTTGTTTTATGTTTTTGTTTTTTTTTTTTGCACTTTAGTGAAGGTTCATTTTGTGTACAAAAGGGTAAATTTATATAGGATAGGGAAGCGCATGGTAGGAATCGAACCTGTGTCTTTTTTACCAGAACCCAAACCTCCTTTCCACTGCGCCGCACCCGCGGACAAAGCTTTTGTGTACAATGTTGTAGAGATAGATACATTCACTTCCATTTTATCCATCGGAAAAACAAATCTTTCACGTTGATAGATTTTTTTTGCAAAATTTAACTTGAAATATGGTACATATAGCAAGAAGACATTATCATGTATGACAAGCCTTAAATTATGGATGAACATAGACTATACATGGAAAATCCTAAGCTTAACATTTGAAATTCTTACATTCTAATATATTGGTAGCAATTACAATACTTTTTAAATCAAGTCATTGGTAACTACAATACTTCTTAAATCAAATCAGTTATTATTTATATTTGTATTAAATATAAGTGTGAGCTATGAGTTTTTATGTTTATGTAATATGAATTTAATATGGTGATTGCCACATCCAAACTTGCACAAATGGTTCATCGCTAATTAAGTTACGAACTCCTTAAAATGTCTGGTATGATCACAACTTTGATTACAAATACATATATAATTAACATGGCAAATTCTATTTCAACTCGAGTATTTACTTAGTAGCCCTTTAAAAATTAAAAAAGTCTATAAACCCAAAAAATAACTTAGTAGTCCCCTATCTTTTCTATAACTACCATTCTAATCACGCAAAACATGAAAAATTGAATTTTTTCTTCACTAATTTAGAAACTTAGTAGTGAAAAATTAAATTTTTTCTTAGTAAAGTCTGTAAACCCAAAAAATAACTTAGTAATGAAAAATTGAATTTTTTCTTCACTGATTTAGAAACCCAATTCATATTTTCTTCAGAACTATAATTAAAAAATTCTGTAAACCCAAAAAATAACTTAGTAGCGAAAAATTGAATTTTTTTCTTCACTGATTTAGAAATTAGGGTTTTGAAGAAGTGGTGGTTTAAACAGTAAGAAACTAACGTAATAAGATAATGGAATTGAGAAGAAAGAAAGTACGTATCTTTCTAAGGGTATTTTAGTCTTTAAAATTTTATTTATTTTAGGTGGGGTACTAAGTAATTATTTGTATTGAAATAGAATTTGCCAATTAACATTTGTAAAGTTACAACAAATATTGCTTTGTTTCAAACAAAAATGGGCGATATGTTCTGTTAACTTTTTATGAACATGAAGGTTAACTAAATGTCTTATTTGCCCAATCCAACCACCCCCTCTCCACCAAACGCGTGCGCGCACACAGAGAGTACATCTATGTAAACTACGCCTATGTAAATGCTATGTAATCTCACTTATTTAGAGTTGTAAGTCCCTGTTTGAAATAAAAAGGTACAATAATGGTAAATGGCATTCATCAAAATGTAAGTATATATGCAGTGGTTCTGGATAAAATAAATCTGAAAAAAGTTTGTGAGATGACCAAATCAAAAGGTTTTGGTGCTTACCGTGTATTAGTAATTATTTGGTAAAGTGATTAATTTCCTTATGTCTATTTGCGTGGCCTTATAAGTTGCATATTTCGCTCATGTGTGTTTAACCGTATATGGAGCATAGTTGGCACACAAGCTAATTAGTGAAACATATCATTTTTCGGGATCACTATTTATTCTGTTATAGGTGCGGCATGTGCACCTGTATACGTGCACATACACAAACGTGTGTGTAATGCTGTGTGCGGAGCATGGGTACACACTAGTTCTTTACTATTGCCTTTGAAATGACTCACATGTCCAATATAATACGGGTTGTTTGCTTAATACACTTGGAATCTATGTATAAATAATTTACATATTTAAATTAATTTTTTTGGTCTATTTAATTACATGTTTGACTTGATTTTTTTTCAAAAATGACTCATGTTTAATTTATTTGTTTGTAACACTTATTCTGAGGCTATATATATATATATTACAAAAGTGACATGTTAACTTAATGATATAAATATTTTAAAAGATTTGTGTATATATGTTGACAACAATGAAATTTACGCAAACCAGCGCGTTTGAGTTGTCCCTAATTTCCTTATTAAGTGCTGTAACAAATCAAAAGCTTTTATTGGAGACTTAATGACTTGGAAGGGAAAGAAATTAAATCCTCAAAGGATATGGTAAACTAAAATTCACACATAAGATTTTACTATATACGAAAATGCAGTAATGTGTCCATTTACATGGTAAATTAATACACACATTTATTTAAAATTTCATTGCTATTTTTTTCTTCATATTTCAAGATAGGCTTGAATTCATTCTTTAAATAATTTTTCCTTAGAAATATATTGCACATTTTCATAATTAACTGATCTTAATTGCACCATCTATAGTTTATGTGATTTCTATTAATATTAGCATTATTTTTTTTACTATTATGGCATGGCTCTCACATTTAACTTAATAGCATGGCTCAATTATGGAATGGCTCAATTACGCGGTAGGATGTTGTGTTTTCGTGAGAAATATATGTGTATTAATTGTTTACAAGATTTACACGATCCAGCGAGTTTGAGTTGTCCCTAATTTCCTTATTAAGTGTTGTAACAAATCAAAAGCTTTTATTGGAAACTTAATGACCTGGAAGGGAAAGAAATTAAACCCTTAAAGGATATGGTAAACTGAAATTCACACGTAAGATTTTACTATATAGAAAAAATGCAGTAATGTGTCATCATTTACATGGTAAATTAATATACACATTTATTAGAAATTTCATTGCTATATTTTTTCTTCACATTTCAAGATGGGCTTGAATTCATTCTTTAAATAGTTTTTCCTAAGAAATATATTGCACATTTTTAGAATTAATTGATCTCAATTGCACCATCTATAGTTTACGTGATTTCTATTAATCAGCGCTATTATTAGCATTATTTTTTTACTATTATGGCATGGCTCTCGTATTTAACTTAATAGCATGGCTCAATTACACAGTAGGATGTTGTTTTTTCATGAGAAATATGTGCATTAATTGTTTGCACCCACGTTAATGTTTTCTTCACTTATGGTTTTGGTTTCGAAGCAAGGAAAAGTTTAAATGGGAATAAATTTAATGTTTAACTTAATTAACTTTCAACTTAAAAGACTATGATACTGTGTTTAGAATATTTTTTATTATTTAAATTCATATTCGAGTTTTATTTTCGATAACACTTGTCTTTGATTCAATTTCGACACCTAATTATGATCTTCGTTGAGATTAATGCACGTAAAAGAACTAGGTGCTGGACTTGAGTTCAAAATGAAAATGTATCAGTCTCCTTTAAGCTGAAATGGTGAGTTGATTTAGTTTTTCTACTGGGTTTAATTTGCATGTAATAGGGTGATAATGACTTAGTTTTTCTAGTGGGTTAAGTTTTTAAGTAATAGGGTGATGATGGTACCATGTCGTAGCCAAGGGTATGATGTGAATAGATCTGTCTCCGACGATAGTTATGTGACTGTTATTTTTTAGTTACATAATTAATTATATTATTAATAGATGCACCCGTATTAGTTTCCTACTTTGTATGGTTAGGAGGCTTTACAATGCTTCACGAGCTAAGAAATCAGCAAAGGTGATCTTTATTTATTTTCGTTTGTTTAGCTAGAATAAAAGAGTGAAAATGTAAAAAAGAAGTTCTTTAGATCATAAGGTCGTATTTATTCTGCAATATGGAGGTAAGTTTCTGGTTTAATTTACGAATTTGTTATTCAATTGTGATGTTTCTGAGGTAATATAACCCATTTATTGTTGGTTTTTAAGTTATATTTATTCCAAGTAAATTGAGATTTTAGACTTGATTTTTATGTTGGAGAAGCATCTTTTGAAACTGGTATAGTAATTAAAATTGAAGTTTGATCATAATGTTCACATTTCAGTGTCTTCTATTAGATTTTATTAGTAGTGCAGAGTTTGTTTATGCATAAAACATGCTGGAGAGAGGCAACACTAATTTTGTCCAAGTTGTTTTAGTTCCTTAAGTTGCCCCAAAATTGCAAAATTGACACACATGCCTAACCCTTAATTCTGTTTTTGTTTGCTCTATTATTGATCTGTGTGTTATAATAATCATTGGCATAAAACCTTTTTCTTGATTATATAATATTACACCTGTTATGTTGCCTGATATCTATTGTAGTATTATGTCTTGTAGCTTTTTATAATGAACTTTCATAAGATGTCACCATTTTTAACTATGTTGATAGCTGTAAGAATGTTACTTGTATGATATCTACTGATGTCGTAGTAAAAAAATTAATTATGTTTCTAGAATGTCAAGTAATAGATGATATGATGTTCATCGTCTTTTGATCGGTATTGCAGGTTTAATGGAGGAGCTCTTGGAGGTTGGAGTTGGCAGTATTTGTGGAGAATATATGTGATGAAAGTGAAAGTTAACGAAGAGAAAATGCAACCATCAAAGTAATTTTAGCATTTTTTTATTTGTTTCTAACGGTTGACAAATTTTGCAAAATAATTAATGATTGTTATTTATGGCGAATGGTTGTATGACGAATTCTGATGTTTGTTGAAATTAAATTTTCTTCAAAAAATGAATTGATATATTTTGCTATATATGCTTCAAAAAATGAAATTGTTACCTACTATATACGGTTCAGGAAATGAATTGTGATGTGCTATAGATTTTGGTTGTTATATGCTTGAGAAAATTAGTAATGGTTATAAAGTGTTACAAGTTTTCATTTTGCAACGGTTATAAGTATTATAAACATTTTACTAGGAACATTAATAAGCGTTACAATTTTATATTCCTCACGGTAATAAATGTTAGTAAAGTTTAATTTGCAACGGTTATAAGCGTTATAAATTATGTCGTAAGCCACGCACCCTGTAACCACGGTTATACCCGTTAGGAAATTAATTTGTCACACTTATAAGCGTTACAAATACTCTTTTCTGGTGTTGTGTCACTATTTTCTTATCCAAAATTATAATAATCAAATATTGTGCTCCTGCATCCACAATGGTTAAAAACATAGCAATTTAAAATATTATGATGATATGCAAACAAGTAAATCAATTTTTCGATTTCCCATCCCCATTCATTTTGACTATCCGTCTTAGTTATAGTTTCTAGATCACTATTAAGCTATTAGTTTTAATGGGCTGACCAATAACCTATTTAATGCTTATGGACTCACTGTCCAGACTCACAGTTTTCATGGGGTCACTAAGAACTTATTGGCCCCTCCTAATAACTTCATTATTCATGGGTTCTCCTTGAACCTATTAGTATCTCCAATAACTTCAATCTTATCATAGTTTTCATGGGTTGACTAGAAACCTATTGACTTCTGTCAATAACTTAATTCGGATATAGTTTTCATGGGTTCACTACAAACCTATTGGCCCCTGCCAATAACTATTTCTATTCATAGTTTTCATGAGTTTACTATGAACCTGTCTATCTGACAACTTCTTCAATCAATATTTAGGCACCCTATATTCTGGTCTATCTGACCTTCTGGATGCAATTCTACTCATTCAGGAGTTAACTCAATTTATATTCAATACTGGGTCAACCTAACTGGTTATTATTCCATTTTTCTCCCCAAAATACAGTTATGGGTCCATTATAATGTGTGTGTGTATATTAGAAGAAGCAAACATAATAACATAATAACACCAATACGTGTGGTTTAATATCCTTGAAATCATTTTCATATGAAACATGGTTAATCCCTTTAACCTATTACTATATCAAGGAAAGCTTCTTCAAAAACTTCATACTTAAAAGCCAATTTAAAACTCCTTTATTTCTGCCATGGTTTTTCCTTTGAAAATGAGATTGGGTTCTTTGTTTCGAAAACTAGGCTTTCGAAACCTTAAACCTTTACTTTCGAAACCATTGGATAACTTCCCTCGAAAGCATTCAAATCTTCTTTTCAAAACACTAAGCATATGCCTTTCGAAACACTTTAAATCATCTCTTTCAGAACCATCAAAACGTACCTTTCAAAAGTATTAAAGCATTATTTATTAACTCATAGAAGCATGAATTTGAAACCATTTGAAAGTACCCATTTCGAAACCATTGGGTTTATCTTTTAAAAATATCTTTTGGGTCAAAATGAATATAAATGAAAGTATCCCTTTTGAAACCATTAACCTTTGAATAAAAGTGATTCGAGAAAAAACTGATGGCGTCGGAACCATCCTTTCGAAAGCATTGATCAATTAAGCAAAACATTTGAAGTATAGCTTCGAAACCGCTTTCGAAGACATTGCCTTCGAAACCATTAAACCCTTTCGAAAGCTTTAGAAAGTGGCCTATTACATTTATAAAAAAAAGCTACCTTCCAATCTAGTTGATGACTTCAATCCATTTGAAAGGCATAAGGTCGGCAATAGGGTTTCTACTGGGTTGAAACTACCTTTTCGAAAGCATTGGTTTTAAAGACAAGGCAACTCTTTTGAAAAATTCACTTTAAAAAAAAGGCGGCAATCCCCTTCGAAAGCTATTTAAAAGACCCTTTCGAAAGCATTGGTTTCGACTCCTTCGAAAGTGTTCATTAAAAACAAGGCAAGTGGCAACTTCGAAAGCTATTTAAATTGGTTTCGACCCCTTCAAAAGCATTGTTTCGACTCTATACCTTCCGCCTTCCTCTAATCCACTACGTATTAACTTATTGATACCTTGTGTATTGGTTTCGACTTGGTTGAGGCGGAAGTGTAGGGTCGAAGTGTAGCGTTTGAAAGAGGCGAAACATAATTTCTGGGTAAAAACTGATTTAATGCCTTTTTAAGTAATTGCTTTTTAACTAACCTGCCATTTGTAAACATTTAATTGGTTGCCATAAACTTTTCAAATTCTTTCTAAAATAAAACTGCCGCAATTATTTCAGATCTAATTAAAATAATTTAGCAGATAAGCCCTTCCTTAAGCAAAACAAATAAAACATTTAAGTCCTCCATCTAAAGAAATTAAATTACATAGTAAATTACTTAGGAAAAATCCCCAAAAATCATAGAAATTCACTTTTAATATGTTATCTAACATATATAAATTATAGACCCAAATTCCTTCAAATAATAGCTGAAATAACTTCAAACCCATTTTATTCATGTCCTTCTTTGAAAATTCATAATAAATTTTCCATAGCTTGGAGAATTATAAAAATTTAAAACCTATCTCCAAAATAATGTTTTACATAACATATAAATTCCACATGGCATTCGAAAAACAATATAAACGATTTTAGCCTTAAATCTGTATATAACATTTATCAAACTTGTTTGAATATAACATATCATGAAATCCAAGCATATCATCATCAAAAATCATCATAATGGATTTAAACTTAAACCCAAAATCAAATGATCATTAAAAACAAAAATAGAGATGGCTTTGATTATTATTCACCTTGATTAGGATAAGGAACTTGAGATTTGATCCTTGATTAATTCCCCTTGCTTGATTTCTTAGCTTAAATTTGATTTTCCTCTTTTTCTTCCCTAGGTAATGGCCAGCTTTGAGCTTTTGATTTACGTAATTTTGCAAAATGAATGTGCAAAGTAAAGGAAATGAGACTTTAAGGTAATGGGATTATGGTGCGGCAATTACCTATTTAGCCTTTGCGTTAATTGTTTTCTTATTGATTAACATATGAAACCTTTCATAGCCCATTTATTTAATTAAGCTCGGCCTCTAGTTCAAATTTTTAAATCTCAATCCGCTTATCACTCTAATATTTACATTATTCTATTTAATTTATCTAATTAAATCTCCGGAATAATGTTGTTAAAATTAGGGGTATTACAGTGTAATTCTTCAAGCTCTAATCAGATTCCAAGTGAAAAGTTTTTTCCCGAAATATTTTATCCCCAATCTTATTTTTCACAAAAACTAGTAAGCTTGTAAAATTCTCTGCTAATTTCAACGAACGCTTCCTTTTGAAAAAAATCATAACATGATTTTTAATTAAAAATTTATCCAAAACAGTTCAATTTAGCTTAGAAAAGTAGACATGTAAACATAACTTTCTAATTTTTTATAAATAAGAAATCTTCACAGGGGTATATTTGAAAAGAAAACATGACATTTTAACTTCCACTTTCAAAGTGCGTTATAAATATTTTCAAAAAGATAGGTTTTATGTTTTTTTCAATTTACCTTTCCAAAGTTTCACTATCCAAAAACAAAGTAGTACATATCAAAAGTTAAGTGCAACAATGTGCCTTCCACTAACTTTTTACAAAAATAAAAGTTTTAAAATAGTTATGGAAATTACTTTTTATTAAGTTTCCCATGTTTACAGCTTAAAATATGGATTACCAATTCAAAATTCATATTCTATACTTTTCCAAAGATTTCAAACACTAGCGTTTCTAACTCATTATATATTCTTTTAGAAATAAATTTTCATAAAGTTTGTTTGAACATTCATAAAAAATCATGAATCAATTTATATTCTTTTAAAAATATATCAGGCAACCAATGTTTTTTTAACTTTTTTGAAAACATTTTCAATGGTTTAACACTAAAATTGGAGTAAATGAAATAACCTAATCCACACAAGCCCAACTACATTTAATAATGCTTTAAGTGCATAGGGTTTTATTTCCTCTCCTTTAAAAGTGGTTAACTTGAGTCTCTTCTATGATACAGTGTCTAACTCTAATGTTCAAACACTCCATCTATCCAACTCAGGATAAATTAGAGTTTCTGGAACTATTTCCTATATAAGAATAGTACTTCCACTTTAACTGAGAAGATTTACTCAAGAGTCCTTCTTTTATGTCTTCACTACGCCTTATCAACATCACACTTATTTTATATATGGGTCTAATTTTACTTTCTTCTTCTATTCACCCTTAGACCCATAATCTACTCACCACTGCTAGTTGGTATAAGGAACCTATATTAGCATTTCTTTGTGGAGTAAAATATAATAAATGTGATGGTTTTATATTTCACCCCTGTTGTTATAATCTTAACATTTATATTAACTCATAATTGTTTGCTCATATAAAAGACAAGCCAGCAACAACCTTATAAATCAAAATATATAGGATGTGGCATATATAAATATAATAGAAAGTTACAATCTACACCTTTAGATAAACCAATGCAAACCCCAAAGATGGCATTTGAACTCACATCATGCCAAGAAGTACGAGTCGTTAACTTTTTGGGGTTTACATGGTATGGAGACAATTATAAGATTAGAACATTCTGCACTTTCTAATCACATAACGAAAAGAAATAAAATATAAATACAAAAAATAATCTAAAACAACATAGTCTAAAAATAACCATAGTCCATAAAAGTACTAATAAAATAGGGTCTCCAAATGATAGTACAATAAAGTCCGGATAATAAATATAATACAATATAAGGTACAGAGGAGAATAACTATAAATAAATATATCTTTAAAGAACCAAGTCGCTTTTTCCATGCACCTTATCCCGATTATTCACCTACCACCATATACTCTTGTAATAGATGTAAAAAGGGTGAAATGGAAGGGATCTGATAAGGTCTGATGAGCGAATTATATCACTAATGGTATGGTGTTTATAAGTAAGTAAAGCTCAGTTGTAACCTATACAATCTAGGGGTGTTCCAAAGTGTGTATACATTATTCATATATAAGGAATAAGCTATTTCACATCATAGGTTGATTATCTTTAATAGGCCTAAATCTAGTTAAGATTTATGGAAGTTACCGCTTAAAGGTAGTACATTCTGGAACTGAATAATCCTAGAAATATCTATATGCATGATCTTAATAATGGACCACCTATCTATACATTAGGTTAACATTCCCAATCATAACCGCTTTGTTATACATTGAGTTAACATTCTCAATGATGGTCATTTGAGTTGCACCTAACCGAGTATACCTCACAATGCTAATCCTACACATTCAGATTAACAATACTAATGTTAACCTTTGGGTTAACAATCCTAATAATAACATGTCACTTAAGCATTGATTCAACTGCTCGTTAGTGTTCATATCCTTTGCTTTATACCATTACACAAGTAGCAACAAGGAGTGAATTGACCAATCCAAATCCTCTATAGAATTAACCAATCCTATTATGACGGGTTTCTCTTTCTTTATAACAACCCAAAATTTTTAATCATAAATTATAAACACTAATAAGGGTAAAATGTAATTTTACATAAAAGGGAAAAATAATAAATTTTCACAACATTGAAATTAGACCTCGGGGCCTGTTCTATTGCATTAAGAATGTCGTTATAAATAGAAAACATATATAACTTGTTTAAATTGATAAAACGAGTCATAATTACCGAAAACTAGACCCAATGGCATTTCCATAAATATTAATTTCAAGATTTAACTTAACCCTAGTTTTCAATTATAAATAAAACCCAAATTCTTACTCTTCTTCATTCTAAACCCTAGCTACCATCTCTCTACTTGTGTATGTTCTCATCTTCCTCTTCCTCCTCCAAACTTCTTAACCAAAACTCCAATTTCTTAAATCACATCTCCAATTTCTAGAATAAAAACAAATCAAATTAAAAAGGGAGAGAGAAGTAGTGAATCAAAGAGTGTAGGATTCAAATTGAAGGAAGAAGAAACAAGATCAACAAACTAGGCAAAGAAAAGAAGCAGCCGATTCGAATCGAATTAGAAGAGAAATTTCTTCAGAAGACTCTATGAGGTGAGTGGATTGATTACAATGTGTTATGATGATTAATAAGTATTTAATTTCCTTTATTACTCTACCTAGATTAAATATGATTTTTCAAATTGGAATGACAATTTCTACCTAGAGTTTATTTAAACTGATAATTTCAACTATGAATCTTTAAGGGTAGAAATGATGAAAAAGCCCTAGGTGATAATTTAGCAAAATAGATTGTGAAATAGGATACATGATAGACTAGTGTAATTCATCCCAAATTCAATACTTATATATTTTTATATAATAAGTTGGAATACTTTTGGATGGATAAAAAGTAACCGAATACACCCTTGTGATTACCTTGAATTAATTCCATTTAATTCGACATATGCAGAGATTTGTAATTTAAAACACCCATGGGTAATCGATTGAAATGTTATTTATAATTGTTAAGTCCAACTAGTTGAAGTTATATATAAACAAAAATAGAATTTCGCCCAAAATATTGTTAAAAATGAACCCTTGCATCTATACTCTAATCCAAAAAGAAGACAAAATAAACAAATAAGAAAACAGACCAAGAAACCTTAATTCAGACGTCTTAATTTAGTTTAAGACGTCTAGATTAACAAGAGGAATCGGTTCATTTCTAACCTAATTCAGACGTCTTAATTTATTTTCAGACGTATGAATAGCTGCACCTAGATTTTTCTGTAGGAGTTCAGACATCTAAATTAAAGTTCAGAATTCTAAATGGCTGAGAAATTGACCAGGTCAAACCTGGATCTTATGTAGGCCAATTAGGGAAATTCAGTGGACTTGTTCCCATTTCTTCGACTTTGGAAAGTCCAGGGAACTTAATGGAATAATATAGCAAGATGGAATACTATCACACTTGGTGGCATTCTAGGTTCGCACTTCATTAAGTTATAAGGCCTGGCGCTCGAAGTGGCATGCGATTCTATCGCCATTGTATGGTTTAGAGCATACAACACTAATGGAAGGTTACACGATGCAGTTGTGACAATATGGTCTAGGCGTCGTTGTGTATACCTAGTGTTGTGCATAGTTACATGCACTAATGAGAGGTTATTTGATGCATTTAGGGCAATGGGCCTTAGGCATTGTTGTGTATACCTAGTGCGGTGCATAGGTAATAGGATATTGGGCACTAATGGGAGGTTACTCGATGTACTTAGGGAAATTGGGCCTAGGCATTATTATATATGTCCAGTGTTGTACATAGGATAATGACCGTTAGTGAGTAGGTTACACAGTGCTCTAAGGCAAGTAGGCCTAAGCATTGTAGAATATACTAAGGTGGATACCTTGATCATTGAGATCATATAATTGGAATTCTTTTTCATGATTATTTATTCATTATATTCGTTTGATGGTTCATCATTGAGGATATTTATTGGATATTAAGTACACCTAGGGTGACTGTTACACTAGGTATCAGTTGTTGCACTTTAGTGTGTAGTTCTTTGTGTGTGTGTAGTCCACAAACACAAATGAACACCATAGGTCATGAAGGTTAATTATGAAGTTAATTACTTGTAAACACCATGCACTAGTGATATGATTCATTCACCAGACTTTGTCTAATCCCCTCCGTTTCTTCCCCTTTATACCTATTATAGGAGGCAAGTGAGTTGATTTGGAAAGGTGCATGAAGATGGTGAAATGACATTTGGATATTCTTCTATTTAGAACCATTCTGCTATGTACCTTATTATATATATACATATTGTAACGACCCGTATATTTTAATGGTTTTAATAACTTATTTAATTGGATTTTTTGTGAAATTTTAAATAATAATATTTTGAAATAAAAATTTAATATTTGGAATGCGTCTAGTTAAACATAGCAACCGGTAAATTTTCATCAGAAAATATGCAAATAAATTTTTGTGTAATTCTATTTCAATTTAAATCAGCTAAAATTGATGGTAATAAAAATTTTTCCAAACTTGAATATTTTTATACAATAAATTTGTAAATCATCTTCTGAGTGAGACGTCATATTTCGTTTCGTCAAATTTGGACTGTTATTTCATCGTTTATCTTAATTCTGGCAAATTAGAGCATTTTCGGTACCGATATCGACTTTTGATCGGATGATCGTAACACAGATATCTGTATACCATTTTGATCGTCTCGTCGTGCTGATCTCTGCGGTATATTCCATTCTGTGTTTTGAAGTCTAGTTCGCTACGGAATCGATAAAACGATTTCGTATCAATATCGCTTTTATGACTTTGGGTTCTCTATACTCCTTCAGTTATCTGCCATGTAATTCAAACAACCATTATCATTCCTGCAACACAACTGGCAACAGTTGTCATTCCATCAATTCCATTTATTAATTGTCTGGGCATTCATATTGGGTCTCTTCATTTCTTATCGATTCTTTGCTTTATAAAACTAATATTTTATCTTTATATATTTATTTATGCTCCTCTATAGTTGTTATACTTTTTCCCCAGATCCATTTCTTGACCCAACCAACCTCACCGTCCACCCAAAACAGCACACGGCCATCCTCTCGGGCGCCAAACTTCCTCCTCCAACCACCCACCGTGCTCCGCCTACTTCTCACCACCCACACCCACTGTAAAGCCTTCCGAATCCCCTCGGTGCACCACCAAGCTGACCCCATCCTCCCTTCCCTAACGGCACGATCAACCTGATCTGAGACTGCCACTTCGCCTTCCATCACCGCAGCTATAGTCTGTCTCTCCATGCGAGTGAAAACCCAGTCCACTTCGATGTCCGCCTCCTTCCCCTCCATAGCTGCCGTAAGATTTCTTCCTATTATATATACTATGATATATGATAAAGGTATTTTCAAGTTATATTTAAGCTACTGTATATGTATAGTATTATTTGTGTTTAAGTATAGATATGTATATATGATTTAAAGGTAGCTTTTGCATATGTATTTAGTAGTTGCAGCCAGTTATTTTAAGTTTTGTATTTGTACGCATATATAGATATAGATTTGGTTATTTTATGTGTATCTACAAGATATATACGAGTTAGTTTATAATATATGTAGGTATAGTCAGTTGTATATATATTTTGTATAGTCATATACATAACTCGTTGTCTGCATATTTTGTTTGTTTTTCTCTGCACATTGATATGTATATATATGGTATATATATGTTATATGTTCTATATGCGGTACTAGATATAATTGCAATGATATATATGTTGCAGAGACAAATGCAGAATTTTTATAAATGTTTTCCATAACCGTATATATATATATACATATTTATACTTAAAATATACAAGTTATACTATATGTTGTTTTATATATATCTTTATGCAAGCCAAGATGAAGTCAGTCATATATATTCTATTTGTATGCTATGTTTGAAATAAGGATATCTGTTGTTTTAAATATAGTTTACAAGGTATATATATATATTCGGTTGAGTTGTACGCATATCGTAAAGCAAATAAAGTTTATACAGTTTGTATATTTTAAAGTATATTAAGTTATATATTTAAAGTACATATGCTAGTTTGATAAAGTGATGACAGTAATAATATATTTGTTTATTTAAATTTTGTTTTCTGTATATATATAGATATATAAAGTTAGTTTATACCTATATTCTTATGAATGTCTGTTAGCTAGTTGTATATATGCATTAGCTTGTAAAATTTTAAAATATGTATAAATAATGTAATTGTATTCAAGGCATTATATGCTCGGCATACCCAAAAATATGTTGATATTTTGATTATCTTGGATATTGGTTTTAATATAATATATACATGTTATATAGAGTATTTTGGGTTCTGATGTTATATTTTGTTTTGTAGTAAAGATTATGTTAGCTCATATCTGAATTATATAAACGTTTGATTTTATGTACATAAATTATAAGCCATATATATATATATATATTATTTTATCTTAAATTACATATGTATATAAATATATATCATTCGGTTTCAAAACAGTTATATGCATATGTGTTTTGGATAATGGTTTTAAGTATAATAAGATCTCTGATTCTTAATGCTTGAGTTTAAGAATAATTATTTTAGAAATTTTTATATAATATTTTTAATCTTTGTCTTAAATTAAAGTACTGAAATATATAAAATATAATGTATCAATTTTCCGTTTATATCAAAACTGATTCGATTTATTTCGTCAATTTCCATTTATCAGCTTGTTCGTCGAATCTGTATCCATCTAGCTTTGCTTTTGGAATTTAGTGCTTGGATTTGTAACTCATTCCATTGTCGAATATTTCTAGCCTCGAAAGGTGAGCAATCACTCACGATTAACGTTCTTATATTTATTAAATTTGATTTCAATTGAAACGACAATTGAAATATGCTGCTGTTAGTTATTTACATTGTTATATATATGACATTATCTGTATCTGTTCACCTGTGACATCTGACACCATTATCTGTTATTTATATTGATGATATGTGCCTGTTGTTAAGTTATTATCATATCTGTTATCACTCTACAAGTTCCCTATTAGTATTGTAACGATACGGATTTTCGCGCTCGAAAATCAACATCCGTACTTCACATTGTACTAGAATGCCGCAGATTCAAACATTCAAATCCGTTTCGCCGGAGCTTATAACAACATTAAGTATAACAACACAGCGGAAAAGAAAAAGAATATAGATATACAACATCTGATACAATATCCAGATACAACAATGATACAATGAATATCTATATACATCAGAGATATGATACAAAGAAATAGTAGCGGAAAAAGAAGAGATAACATCAACAGCGGAACGATACCAATAGAAGTGATAACTCCAAAATGATCTTCAGACAAGAGTGAATCCAAAACTCCAAGATAAGCAACTCCGGTGAATGAACTAGCTCCAGATAATCTACTAAACCTGAATATCTGAAAAAACCTAACTCTAGACTGCCCGTGTGGAAAATAGTGGGCACCTAGAGTTTAGGAAGGGAACAATAAACTCTGGATCAGTCATGGGACTGGTGTGAGCAACAAAAACAGTTTATCTTTAAACAAACACGAAAGGCTTTTAAACATTGAAATCCGCAATGCTTTTCGAAAATGAAACTACCATAAGGCCTCCCGCCACACACACAATGCAATCGCAGAATTGGAGGAGATTTCTCCTTATGATAGTCAAACATGTTTACTACGCTGGAAAAACTCTTTAATATTATTACTAGTGCATAGTGTCGAAAAACATTTCGAAAATATAATATAAATCTTAGCCAACATACGACATTTCATCGTATGCCTACTATAGCTACTACGTTCAATAGCAGGTTACCGCCACATTCCATAGCAGGTTATACAACTAAAAACCGTACAGGGTTCGTATCGTTTCTTTGGATTTCCAACAAATGATCAGGCTAAGGAACTTCCTTACCGAAATGGAAACGCCTCTGGAAAGACGCCCCGAGAACCTAACCGGATCTCTGCAAACAAAAGGCCGACGCTACCTCACGCTGTACAGCTATAACTAGGTAACTAACACACTGACGCTACCTCACGCTGTACAGCTGTAACTAGGTAACTAACACACGAGTCATGTCATCCCCCGGTCGTTACCGACCTTTATCCGCGGGGCCCCTCAACCAACAAAGCAACATCACAAAGTGATAAATGTATAGTGTCCACACGAGTTAAGTATCTGGGCTCCATACCATGATACCACCCTTTATCCAGAAGGAAATGACATACCCTAGGGGCGCTACCCCTACAAACCTTTGTCGCAACATTCCTGTTTCGACCATTACCGGGTTGTGAGGCTCGATGAAGTCTCGTTCACAAAGCAACGCTTTTTCACAAAGCCACGCTTTTTCACAAAGCCACGCTTTGATCAACCAATGATCAGCAGCACTTCGTATGCCACATTACCAAATTGGGAATGTATCACTAGTAACCATCAACTACATAACCTCTGAGCTCATACGTCTCAGAGAAGGGTGTTAAGCTAAGAGAATAAATTCTCCGCCACCAACAGAAATGTATTTGATAGAAACCAGCTTTACATCTCAAAGTGTAACGTCAGACACACATCCATACAAGTCTGTTCCGGGTTCGAACGGAACCGAAGGCACTTCCGAAGAAGCCCTTGCAAATCCGGGTATTCACAATCTCGATCGGATTTCCCATCACTTAGGAAATCTCTATACCGGCGCGACTCAGTGCAGAGACAATCGATAGGTCATCCTATCGTTCTCGCAAATACCCGGTCTTCACCACCGGTCTTCAAATGATATCCATATCGTCGTATCATTATTCGGAATGGGTTATATGACACAAAGGTCCTCTCCCGGCTAAACCGAATAACGGGCGCAATTAAAAATCATATGGATACTGGGGTCTCAGTTAAATCACAGCTTAAAGCCCAAAACTTTTCATTCGAATGGTTAAAACAAATTACCATTTCCAATCTTTTAAACAAAAAGATTCATTTCAAAAACCTTCAATGGTTTAAACAAATTCCACACTTTTAATCTTTTAAACAAAAAGATTCAATTCACAAAGTTAACCCCATTCACAAAGATCCATTTATAGATTTCAAAACAATTTCCATTTCAATTGGATTAACTCGTTAAATCTTTAAATCAAGATTTAACTTATAGCTTTCAAAACTCGTTTCCAAAGATTCATTCATAGTCTTCCAAAACAATTCCATTTCAAGTTAGATTAACTCATCCGGTCTTTGAAATCAAAGACTCATTTCATAGTTTTCAAAACATTTCAATTCCATTTCAAACTTGAAATTCTTTCAACACAAATTGGAAGTTCATTACTTTTGTGAAAGCTTTTACTATTTGAAAACAAATAGTTTCGTTTCAGAAAAAATCCAGTTATATTTACACGAGTTAAAACCCTTGAATTAAATTCAAAATCCCAAATCAATACTTTTAAAATGGTTTAACCCATATATAACTTGTACAGCATCTTTAGTCCCTAGTTTCAAATCATAAAATTCAATTTCAAACTTGAATTCAAATTTAAATCAAATTATTTAAATTTTCAAAACTCGATTAAGTTATTCGAAATAACTTTTATCTTTGAAATTCCATTTCAAAAGCTTTTCACTTTAAACCCAAATTTCCAATTTCAAAATCAATTGAAATTAAAATTTCAATTTTAAAAACATCAAATTTAAATCATCTGTGATTTAACCGATTTCCACGTGAAATCCATATTTGTGTGTGTAAGAGTGTGGTCCAGGGGTTTTTACACAATAGTGCACATCATCAATCATCACAGATATATCGATAAGCGGTATAACCCACAACGCTTATCTTCATTCACAGATTCATAGATAAAATAAATTTATCAGTCACAAAGATTCATCATTACAATTCGATGTGGGTTTCGGATAACCAACTGGAATCCGACTCCCTGTCGCATCGAAGTTCAAGTGCCGTTTTACGGGCCATGGGTTTCATATTCACATAGTAATATATCACAGAAACAAAAATCACAGATATATATATCGCAGATAAGTAAATTACAAATCACAACATATATCAGGATGTATCACAAAGCATCATATATCAGGGATATCAAACCATTCAACATTCACTAGAATCCAAACATCCATAAGTAAGATCAATCAATATCTGATTACAATTAATTTATACCAGATTAATTACTTATGAATAAATTACTAGTCATGGTGAATTAATAATCAATTGATTACAAAACATTTAATAATTATCCTTTAAATTAATCATTAATTAACCCTTAATCAATAAATTAACTTTTAATTAATTACTCTTAGGTAATTACATTTATTAATTAATCACTTTAATTAATTAACTTTTAAATCAATTAATTATCCTTTAATTCATTACGTCAAGTAATAAATCCTTAATTAAGTAATTAACTACCCTTTAATTACTCATATTTATTTATCTTTAATTAACCACATTAATTTATCGCATTCTCCTAAACACTCGCTTAATTCAACATTATTAAGTTCCATTTGAACATTCATTTTAAATTTCAAGCTTAAAACGAATATCAATTGGACTTTAAATCTCTTTATAAAACTAACCTTTTAAAAAAAACCCTTAAATTACAAATTTAAGCAAATCTTAGTTATTAAGGGGTTTTAAATCAAATCCCCTTAAATTCAAAATATTTAAACTTATTTGAAGTATTTAAATTATAAACTTTCTTTCTTCAAAAATCTGGAATTTAAATATTCCTTTAGACTCAGATTTAACTTGGTTTCAATTTAAAAAGAAATCAACATTTTAAAACTGTGCAACGGTTACAGTTTAAAACTTGAAACAAAACTACCCGAGCCTTCCCCTATAAATCTCGAGTAACACTTCGAGTAATTCACGTTCTCCCCGAGACTCTCCCCTGGCCTTCACCATCACTTCTTCTTTTTCTTTCCCTTTCCTTTCCAGTTTAAATATTTAAACTAAGATAGCAACGCATACTCGCGTTCGCGAGTTTCATCCCGAAGCAAACGTGCTTTTACTCGAGCCATCTTCCTTTTCTCCCCGTGCCAGTTTCTTCTTCTTCCCCACCCACTCAAACAACCAGACATCCATGTGCACAGGTGCACGTGTACCACCCATCGGAGCAACTCCGATCAACCACGCCATCGTCACCAAGTCGAAGACTCCCTCCTCCGATGACATGACCACCCAGTTCGCCACCACGACCCCAAATTCGAAAACGAGCGTTCAGCTCGAAAACTGGAACCTGACATCGCCTCACCCTCTATCCTCCGACCACCGTAAATCCTACAACTCCGGCCCTGACCTCGTATACGACCACACTACCATTTCTCAAAATCATACTGCACTCGATCCACTATCGAAGACGTGGTGATCGATTTTATCAAGCCTAGTTAAACTAGGGTTCCATACTCAAAATCTCAACCACCACCTCCACCATGCTTTAATCAATTCCCAGCCAATTTTTCCAACATCACCGATCACTCCTCCATCATTACCTGAAGTCTCGACCTTCCAAATTGTAGAGATCACCCAAAAATCCCAAAAGTTCCATTCCGGTTCATTCCAGAACCGCACTTCCATTCCCAATTTAAAATTTGTGATTCTTGTTTTAAAAATCCTATTTTTGTTGATGTATTCGATTTATAATAATGAATTTATAAATTATACAGTTTGGATTTTCACATATATTGACATACACTGTTGTTTTTGATATTTCAGAGACACTCAGGTTATTTTTAACTTAAATCAAATTTCTAGACTAAAATCTATGCTATAACAATCATTCTTCATTCAAATATCATGGCTTAATTCTGATTTTAAAAAGGAGATGTGGATTTGTATCAAGTGATCAAGCCTGTTATTAGAACAGAGGAACAACAAAAGCATGTCCAGTCATTCCCAGGTTCATATATACCTACATACTTAATAACTAAACAAACAAAAATCATAGCATATTTCAAGCTCCAAGCCCAGACAATTTAAGTTATGCAAGTGTAAGATCTTAAAAGAAGGGGTTTACTCACAGGTAAAGAAACAAGGAAATCTGGTTTAAAAAGAAAAGTTACTCACAGTGTTGTTGAAGATAGAACAGAGCTTCAAGTTGAAATCTTTTGTAATTTGTTTGCTGAAGCTCCCTTCTTTGATCTTCTTGTTTGTGTTGAGTTGAAGTATTAAAGTTTTGTTTAAATTTTGAAATTATCTTCACTCCAGATTTGCTCAGGTTTTATAAAATGATCGAACTGATAAAAAATAATGGATGTATAGAAGAAGCTTACAGGTGATGTTATGTATATTTGTACAACACAGGAATTGTTTAGTTTGTACAAAATAAGATCAGAGATCTTTTTCCTTGGAGGCTGAAGTAAACATTTTGGGGGCTATGCAGATTTGTTGTAGTGGCCAAACATTGATTAGCTTTGTACAATGCATATTTTATTTTTGTGTGCTAAGATTTGGCATTAATTGCCTTTGTACATTCTTATCTCGGCTGACATATTTTATTTGTGCTGAGATGATATGCTTTGTGTACTAAAATATCTTGCATTATTTCTCTACAGGCTGCATACACATATATTTTACTTGCCTTCATAGCTACTTCACCCTCATACTTATTTGCTTGTATATAGATGTATGATATTGTCTTCTTAAGCAAGCCTATATATATTTCCTTCTTTTTCCTTTACAACATTACTTTATAATAAAATTAAATTTCTATTTTACTTTGTTGTTAGAATTTGTTTAATACGTTCTACTTTCTACTTGAATAATATCTTTATCCTTTATTTTGTCTTTGCTTTTTAATTCAAATAAATCCCTATAATTATTATGTTGTTAAAATTTTATTAAATGAATTACTTTATATTTTATAACTTATCTTCTATTTATTTCTCATTATTTTGCAATATAGACAAATTTCTAGATTTTATTTTGTTATTAGATTTTTATCAAAGGTATTTATTTTATACTCTGTATCTTATATATTTTCATTTTTTATTCTTAAACCATTTATTTACAATTTAAATTCAAATATTCAATAAATTATCAATTTAAATTTGGTTAAAATCCGGGGTCGTTACAGACTTCCCCCCTTAAAAGAATTTCGTCCTCGAAATTACCAAGGAGACACAAGGATAGAGTAAGAATATTTCATCAATCAAACTGAACATCTATTCTGCATTTGGCTTACCAAATCAGAATATCAACAATAGATACAAGAACGAATCTGTTTAACACTCCACAAAATACTCGAGTTATCCAGATCTACGAAATATGCAGTGGCATCGGTTAGTTCGAAAGGATAACTAACCATTCGTAGAACATATCGGGACCCAAAGAATAGATAGATATATAGATATAATTTTCAAAACTTTTAGTTTAGAACTAAAGTATACCTATCAACCATAGCAATCAAAGCAATCAATACATCCAAACAAACAATTTTGGTCCTTTTGGAGTTTATGTCCCATTTTAATATATCGAATCTTCTTTCTGGATCTGCCAGAAACCATCGAAGAATTGAGAAGAGATACTGAACAAAAGAGATTGATAGAGAAAAGATTGTTTCCTTGTTGTTACAGGATATTGACCATTTATAATCGTATTCTCCTATCCCCTATCTCATCCTCTTCTTGCACTCATACTCACTATCTATGGATAGTAAGAGAATTTACTGAGGCATGCGGACGGATATCTGAGGAATACTCATTCTAGGGTATACTTCACCCTATCTCTAATGAGCTACTTAACGTGTTACACTCCTGAGCTAAAGTTCAACCTTAGCTCTGATACCAAATGTAACGATACGGATTTTCGCGCTCGAAAATCAACATCCGTACTTCACATTGTACTAGAATGCCGCAGATTCAAACATTCAAATCCGTTTCGCCGGAGCTTATAACAACATTAAGTATAACAACACAGCGGAAAAGAAAAAGAATATAGATATACAACATCTGATACAATATCCAGATACAACAATGATACAATGAATATCTATATACATCAGAGATATGATACAAAGAAATAGTAGCGGAAAAAGAAGAGATAACATCAACAGCGGAACGATACCAATAGAAGTGATAACTCCAAAATGATCTTCAGACAAGAGTGAATCCAAAACTCCAAGATAAGCAACTCCGGTGAATGAACTAGCTCCAGATAATCTACTAAACCTGAATATCTGAAAAAACCTAACTCTAGACTGCCCGTGTGGAAAATAGTGGGCACCCAGAGTTTAGGAAGGGAACAATAAACTCTGGATCAGTCATGGGACTGGTGTGAGCAACAAAAACAGTTTATCTTTAAACAAACACGAAAGGCTTTTAAACATTGAAATCCGCAATGCTTTTCGAAAATGAAACTACCATAAGGCCTCCCGCCACACACACAATGCAATCGCAGAATTGGAGGAGATTTCTCCTTATGATAGTCAAACATGTTTACTACGCTGGAAAAACTCTTTAATATTATTACTAGTGCATAGTGTCGAAAAACATTTCGAAAATATAATATAAATCTTAGCCAACATACGACATTTCATCGTATGCCTACTATAGCTACTACGTTCAATAGCAGGTTACCGCCACATTCCATAGCAGGTTATACAACTAAAAACCGTACAGGGTTCGTATCGTTTCTTTGGATTTCCAACAAATGATCAGGCTAAGGAACTTCCTTACCGAAATGGAAACGCCTCTGGAAAGACGCCCCGAGAACCTAACCGGATCTCTGCAAACAAAAGGCCGACGCTACCTCACGCTGTACAGCTGTAACTAGGTAACTAACACACTGACGCTACCTCACGCTGTACAGCTGTAACTAGGTAACTAACACACGAGTCATGTCATCCCCCGGTCGTTACCGACCTTTATCCGCGGGGCCCCTCAACCAACAAAGCAACATCACAAAGTGATAAATGTATAGTGTCCACACGAGTTAAGTATCTGGGCTCCATACCATGATACCACCCTTTATCCAGAAGGAAATGACATACCCTAGGGGCGCTACCCCTGCAAACCTTTGTCGCAACATTCCTGTTTCGACCATTACCGGGTTGTGAGGCTCGATGAAGTCTCGTTCACAAAGCAACGCTTTTTCACAAAGCCACGCTTTTTCACAAAGCCACGCTTTGATCAACCAATGATCAGCAGCACTTCGTATGCCACATTACCAAATTGGGAATGTATCACTAGTAACCATCAACTACATAACCTCTGAGCTCATACGTCTCAGAGAAGGGTGTTAAGCTAAGAGAATAAATTCTCCGCCACCAACAGAAATGTATTTGATAGAAACCAGCTTTACATCTCAAAGTGTAACGTCAGACACACATCCATACAAGTCTGTTCCGGGTTCGAACAGAACCGAAGGCACTTCCGAAGAAGCCCTTGCAAATCCGGGTATTCACAATCTCGATCGGATTTCCCATCACTTAGGAAATCTCTATACCGGCGCGACTCAGTGCAGAGACAATCGATAGGTCATCCTATCGTTCTCGCAAATACCCGGTCTTCACCACCGGTCTTCAAATGATATCCATATCGTCGTATCATTATTCGGAATGGGTTATATGACACAAAGGTCCTCTCCCGGCTAAACCGAATAACGAGCGCAATTAAAAATCATATGGATACTGGGGTCTCAGTTAAATCACAGCTTAAAGCCCAAAACTTTTCATTCGAATGGTTAAAACAAATTACCATTTCCAATCTTTTAAACAAAAAGATTCATTTCAAAAACCTTCAATGGTTTAAACAAATTCCACACTTTTAATCTTTTAAACAAAAAGATTCAATTCACAAAGTTAACCCCATTCACAAAGATCCATTTATAGATTTCAAAACAATTTCCATTTCAATTGGATTAACTCGTTAAATCTTTAAATCAAGATTTAACTTATAGCTTTCAAAACTCGTTTCCAAAGATTCATTCATAGTCTTCCAAAACAATTCCATTTCAAGTTAGATTAACTCATCCGGTCTTTGAAATCAAAGACTCATTTCATAGTTTTCAAAACATTTCAATTCCATTTCAAACTTGAAATTCTTTCAACACAAATTGGAAGTTCATTACTTTTGTGAAAGCTTTTACTATTTGAAAACAAATAGTTTCGTTTCAGAAAAAATCCAGTTATATTTACACGAGTTAAAACCCTTGAATTAAATTCAAAATCCCAAATCAATACTTTTAAAATGGTTTAACCCATATATAACTTGTACAGCATCTTTAGTCCCTAGTTTCAAATCATAAAATTCAATTTCAAACTTGAATTCAAATTTAAATCAAATTATTTAAATTTTCAAAACTCGATTAAGTTATTCGAAATAACTTTTATCTTTGAAATTCCATTTCAAAAGCTTTTCACTTTAAACCCAAATTTCCAATTTCAAAATCAATTGAAATTAAAATTTCAATTTTAAAAACATCAAATTTAAATCATCTGTGATTTAACCGATTTCCACGTGAAATCCATATTTGTGTGTGTAAGAGTGTGGTCCAGGGGTTTTTACACAATAGTGCACATCATCAATCATCACAGATATATCGATAAGCGGTATAACCCACAACGCTTATCTTCATTCACAGATTCATAGATAAAATAAATTTATCAGTCACAAAGATTCATCATTACAATTCGATGTGGGTTTCGGATAACCAACTGGAATCCGACTCCCTGTCGCATCGAAGTTCAAGTGCCGTTTTACGGGCCATGGGTTTCATATTCACATAGTAATATATCACAGAAACAAAAATCACAGATATATATATCGCAGATAAGTAAATTACAAATCACAACATATATCAGGATGTATCACAAAGCATCATATATCAGGGATATCAAACCATTCAACATTCACTAGAATCCAAACATCCATAAGTAAGATCAATCAATATCTGATTACAATTAATTTATACCAGATTAATTACTTATGAATAAATTACTAGTCATGGTGAATTAATAATCAATTGATTACAAAACATTTAATAATTATCCTTTAAATTAATCATTAATTAACCCTTAATCAATAAATTAACTTTTAATTAATTACTCTTAGGTAATTACATTTATTAATTAATCACTTTAATTAATTAACTTTTAAATCAATTAATTATCCTTTAATTCATTACGTCAAGTAATAAATCCTTAATTAAGTAATTAACTACCCTTTAATTACTCATATTTATTTATCTTTAATTAACCACATTAATTTATCGCATTCTCCTAAACACTCGCTTAATTCAACATTATTAAGTTCCATTTGAACATTCATTTTAAATTTCAAGCTTAAAACGAATATCAATTGGACTTTAAATCTCTTTATAAAACTAACCTTTTTAAAAAAACCCTTAAATTACAAATTTAAGCAAATCTTAGTTATTAAGGGGTTTTAAATCAAATCCCCTTAAATTCAAAATATTTAAACTTATTTGAAGTATTTAAATTATAAACTTTCTTTCTTCAAAAATCTGGAATTTAAATATTCCTTTAGACTCAGATTTAACTTGGTTTCAATTTAAAAAGAAATCAACATTTTAAAACTGTGCAACGGTTACAGTTTAAAACTTGAAACAAAACTACCCGAGCCTTCCCCTATAAATCTCGAGTAACACTTCGAGTAATTCACGTTCTCCCCGAGACTCTCCCCTGGCCTTCACCATCACTTCTTCTTTTTCTTTCCCTTTCCTTTCCAGTTTAAATATTTAAACTAAGATAGCAACGCATACTCGCGTTCGCGAGTTTCATCCCGAAGCAAACGTGCTTTTACTCGAGCCATCTTCCTTTTCTCCCCGTGCCAGTTTCTTCTTCTTCCCCACCCACTCAAACAACCAGACATCCATGTGCACAGGTGCACGTGTACCACCCATCGGAGCAACTCCGATCAACCACGCCATCGTCACCAAGTCGAAGACTCCCTCCTCCGATGACATGACCACCCAGTTCGCCACCACGACCCCAAATTCGAAAACGAGCGTTCAGCTCGAAAACTGGAACCTGACATCGCCTCACCCTCTATCCTCCGACCACCGTAAATCCTACAACTCCGGCCCTGACCTCGTATACGACCACACTACCATTTCTCAAAATCATACTGCACTCGATCCACTATCGAAGACGTGGTGATCGATTTTATCAAGCCTAGTTAAACTAGGGTTCCATACTCAAAATCTCAACCACCACCTCCACCATGCTTTAATCAATTCCCAGCCAATTTTTCCAACATCACCGATCACTCCTCCATCATTACCTGAAGTCTCGACCTTCCAAATTGCAGAGATCACCCAAAAATCCCAAAAGTTCCATTCCGGTTCATTCCAGAACCGCACTTCCATTCCCAATTTAAAATTTGTGATTCTTGTTTTAAAAATCCTATTTTTGTTGATGTATTCGATTTATAATAATGAATTTATAAATTATACAGTTTGGATTTTCACATATATTGACATACACTGTTGTTTTTGATATTTCAGAGACACTCAGGTTATTTTTAACTTAAATCAAATTTCTAGACTAAAATCTATGCTATAACAATCATTCTTCATTCAAATATCATGGCTTAATTCTGATTTTAAAAAGGAGATGTGGATTTGTATCAAGTGATCAAGCCTGTTATTAGAACAGAGGAACAACAAAAGCATGTCCAGTCATTCCCAGGTTCATATATACCTACATACTTAATAACTAAACAAACAAAAATCATAGCATATTTCAAGCTCCAAGCCCAGACAATTTAAGTTATGCAAGTGTAAGATCTTAAAAGAAGGGGTTTACTCACAGGTAAAGAAACAAGGAAATCTGGTTTAAAAAGAAAAGTTACTCACAGTGTTGTTGAAGATAGAACAGAGCTTCAAGTTGAAATCTTTTGTAATTTGTTTGCTGAAGCTCCCTTCTTTGATCTTCTTGTTTGTGTTGAGTTGAAGTATTAAAGTTTTGTTTAAATTTTGAAATTATCTTCACTCCAGATTTGCTCAGGTTTTATAAAATGATCGAACTGATAAAAAATAATGGATGTATAGAAGAAGCTTACAGGTGATGTTATGTATATTTGTACAACACAGGAATTGTTTAGTTTGTACAAAATAAGATCAGAGATCTTTTTCCTTGGAGGCTGAAGTAAACATTTTGGGGGCTATGCAGATTTGTTGTAGTGGCCAAACATTGATTAGCTTTGTACAATGCATATTTTATTTTTGTGTGCTAAGATTTGGCATTAATTGCCTTTGTACATTCTTATCTCGGCTGACATATTTTATTTGTGCTGAGATGATATGCTTTGTGTACTAAAATATCTTGCATTATTTCTCTACAGGCTGCATACACATATATTTTACTTGCCTTCATAGCTACTTCACCCTCATACTTATTTGCTTGTATATAGATGTATGATATTGTCTTCTTAAGCAAGCCTATATATATTTCCTTCTTTTTCCTTTACAACATTACTTTATAATAAAATTAAATTTCTATTTTACTTTGTTGTTAGAATTTGTTTAATACGTTCTACTTTCTACTTGAATAATATCTTTATCCTTTATTTTGTCTTTGCTTTTTAATTCAAATAAATCCCTATAATTATTATGTTGTTAAAATTTTATTAAATGAATTACTTTATATTTTATAACTTATCTTCTATTTATTTCTCATTATTTTGCAATATAGACAAATTTCTAGATTTTATTTTGTTATTAGATTTTTATCAAAGGTATTTATTTTATACTCTGTATCTTATATATTTTCATTTTTTATTCTTAAACCATTTATTTACAATTTAAATTCAAATATTCAATAAATTATCAATTTAAATTTGGTTAAAATCCGGGGTCGTTACAGACTTCCCCCCTTAAAAGAATTTCGTCCTCGAAATTACCAAGGAGACACAAGGATAGAGTAAGAATATTTCATCAATCAAACTGAACATCTATTCTGCATTTGGCTTACCAAATCAGAATATCAACAATAGATACAAGAACGAATCTGTTTAACACTCCACAAAATACTCGAGTTATCCAGATCTACGAAATATGCAGTGGCATCGGTTAGTTCGAAAGGATAACTAACCATTCGTAGAACATATCGGGACCCAAAGAATAGATAGATATATAGATATAATTTTCAAAACTTTCAGTTTAGAACTAAAGTATACCTATCAACCATAGCAATCAAAGCAATCAATACATCCAAACAAACAATTTTGGTCCTTTTGGAGTTTATGTCCCATTTTAATATATCGAATCTTCTTTCTGGATCTGCCAGAAACCATCGAAGAATTGAGAAGAGATACTGAACAAAAGAGATTGATAGAGAAAAGATTGTTTCCTTGTTGTTACAGGATATTGACCATTTATAATCGTATTCTCCTGTCCCCTATCTCATCCTCTTCTTGCACTCATACTCACTATCTATGGATAGTAAGAGAATTTACTGAGGCATGCGGACGGATATCTGAGGAATACTCATTCTAGGGTATACTTCACCCTATCTCTAATGAGCTACTTAACGTGTTACACTCCTGAGCTAAAGTTCAACCTTAGCTCTGATACCAAATGTAACGATACGGATTTTCGCGCTCGAAAATCAACATCCGTACTTCACATTGTACTAGAATGCCGCAGATTCAAACATTCAAATCCGTTTCGCCGGAGCTTATAACAACATTAAGTATAACAACACAGCGGAAAAGAAAAAGAATATAGATATACAACATCTGATACAATATCCAGATACAACAATGATACAATGAATATCTATATACATCAGAGATATGATACAAAGAAATAGTAGCGGAAAAAGAAGAGATAACATCAACAGCGGAACGATACCAATAGAAGTGATAACTCCAAAATGATCTTCAGACAAGAGTGAATCCAAAACTCCAAGATAAGCAACTCCGGTGAATGAACTAGCTCCAGATAATCTACTAAACCTGAATATCTGAAAAAACCTAACTCTAGACTGCCCGTGTGGAAAATAGTGGGCACCCAGAGTTTAGGAAGGGAACAATAAACTCTGGATCAGTCATGGGACTGGTGTGAGCAACAAAAACAGTTTATCTTTAAACAAACACGAAAGGCTTTTAAACATTGAAATCCGCAATGCTTTTCGAAAATGAAACTACCATAAGGCCTCCCGCCACACACACAATGCAATCGCAGAATTGGAGGAGATTTCTCCTTATGATAGTCAAACATGTTTACTACGCTGGAAAAACTCTTTAATATTATTACTAGTGCATAGTGTCGAAAAACATTTCGAAAATATAATATAAATCTTAGCCAACATACGACATTTCATCGTATGCCTACTATAGCTACTACGTTCAATAGCAGGTTACCGCCACATTCCATAGCAGGTTATACAACTAAAAACCGTACAGGGTTCGTATCGTTTCTTTGGATTTCCAACAAATGATCAGGCTAAGGAACTTCCTTACCGAAATGGAAACGCCTCTGGAAAGACGCCCCGAGAACCTAACCGGATCTCTGCAAACAAAAGGCCGACGCTACCTCACGCTGTACAGCTGTAACTAGGTAACTAACACACTGACGCTACCTCACGCTGTACAGCTGTAACTAGGTAACTAACACACGAGTCATGTCATCCCCCGGTCGTTACCGACCTTTATCCGCGGGGCCCCTCAACCAACAAAGCAACATCACAAAGTGATAAATGTATAGTGTCCACACGAGTTAAGTATCTGGGCTCCATACCATGATACCACCCTTTATCCAGAAGGAAATGACATACCCTAGGGGCGCTACCCCTACAAACCTTTGTCGCAACATTCCTGTTTCGACCATTACCGGGTTGTGAGGCTCGATGAAGTCTCGTTCACAAAGCAACGCTTTTTCACAAAGCCACGCTTTTTCACAAAGCCACGTTTTGATCAACCAATGATCAGCAGCACTTCGTATGCCACATTACCAAATTGGGAATGTATCACTAGTAACCATCAACTACATAACCTCTGAGCTCATACGTCTCAGAGAAGGGTGTTAAGCTAAGAGAATAAATTCTCCGCCACCAACAGAAATGTATTTGATAGAAACCAGCTTTACATCTCAAAGTGTAACGTCAGACACACATCCATACAAGTCTGTTCCGGGTTCGAACAGAACCGAAGGCACTTCCGAAGAAGCCCTTGCAAATCCGGGTATTCACAATCTCGATCGGATTTCCCATCACTTAGGAAATCTCTATACCGGCGCGACTCAGTGCAGAGACAATCGATAGGTCATCCTATCGTTCTCGCAAATACCCGGTCTTCACCACCGGTCTTCAAATGATATCCATATCGTCGTATCATTATTCGGAATGGGTTATATGACACAAAGGTCCTCTCCCGGCTAAACCGAATAACGAGCGCAATTAAAAATCATATGGATACTGGGGTCTCAGTTAAATCACAGCTTAAAGCCCAAAACTTTTCATTCGAATGGTTAAAACAAATTACCATTTCCAATCTTTTAAACAAAAAGATTCATTTCAAAAACCTTCAATGGTTTAAACAAATTCCACACTTTTAATCTTTTAAACAAAAAGATTCAATTCACAAAGTTAACCCCATTCACAAAGATCCATTTATAGATTTCAAAACAATTTCCATTTCAATTGGATTAACTCGTTAAATCTTTAAATCAAGATTTAACTTATAGCTTTCAAAACTCGTTTCCAAAGATTCATTCATAGTCTTCCAAAACAATTCCATTTCAAGTTAGATTAACTCATCCGGTCTTTGAAATCAAAGACTCATTTCATAGTTTTCAAAACATTTCAATTCCATTTCAAACTTGAAATTCTTTCAACACAAATTGGAAGTTCATTACTTTTGTGAAAGCTTTTACTATTTGAAAACAAATAGTTTCGTTTCAGAAAAAATCCAGTTATATTTACACGAGTTAAAACCCTTGAATTAAATTCAAAATCCCAAATCAATACTTTTAAAATGGTTTAACCCATATATAACTTGTACAGCATCTTTAGTCCCTAGTTTCAAATCATAAAATTCAATTTCAAACTTGAATTCAAATTTAAATCAAATTATTTAAATTTTCAAAACTCGATTAAGTTATTCGAAATAACTTTTATCTTTGAAATTCCATTTCAAAAGCTTTTCACTTTAAACCCAAATTTCCAATTTCAAAATCAATTGAAATTAAAATTTCAATTTTAAAAACATCAAATTTAAATCATCTGTGATTTAACCGATTTCCACGTGAAATCCATATTTGTGTGTGTAAGAGTGTGGTCCAGGGGTTTTTACACAATAGTGCACATCATCAATCATCACAGATATATCGATAAGCGGTATAACCCACAACGCTTATCTTCATTCACAGATTCATAGATAAAATAAATTTATCAGTCATAAAGATTCATCATTACAATTCGATGTGGGTTTCGGATAACCAACTGGAATCCGACTCCCTGTCGCATCGAAGTTCAAGTGCCGTTTTACGGGCCATGGGTTTCATATTCACATAGTAATATATCACAGAAACAAAAATCACAGATATATATATCGCAGATAAGTAAATTACAAATCACAACATATATCAGGATGTATCACAAAGCATCATATATCAGGGATATCAAACCATTCAACATTCACTAGAATCCAAACATCCATAAGTAAGATCAATCAATATCTGATTACAATTAATTTATACCAGATTAATTACTTATGAATAAATTACTAGTCATGGTGAATTAATAATCAATTAATTACAAAACATTTAATAATTATCCTTTAAATTAATCATTAATTAACCCTTAATCAATAAATTAACTTTTAATTAATTACTCTTAGGTAATTACATTTATTAATTAATCACTTTAATTAATTAACTTTTAAATCAATTAATTATCCTTTAATTCATTACGTCAAGTAATAAATCCTTAATTAAGTAATTAACTACCCTTTAATTACTCATATTTATTTATCTTTAATTAACCACATTAATTTATCGCATTCTCCTAAACACTCGCTTAATTCAACATTATTAAGTTCCATTTGAACATTCATTTTAAATTTCAAGCTTAAAACGAATATCAATTGGACTTTAAATCTCTTTATAAAACTAACCTTTTTAAAAAAACCCTTAAATTACAAATTTAAGCAAATCTTAGTTATTAAGGGGTTTTAAATCAAATCCCCTTAAATTCAAAATATTTAAACTTATTTGAAGTATTTAAATTATAAACTTTCTTTCTTCAAAAATCTGGAATTTAAATATTCCTTTAGACTCAGATTTAACTTGGTTTCAATTTAAAAAGAAATCAACATTTTAAAACTGTGCAACGGTTACAGTTTAAAACTTGAAACAAAACTACCCGAGCCTTCCCCTATAAATCTCGAGTAACACTTCGAGTAATTCACGTTCTCCCCGAGACTCTCCCCTGGCCTTCACCATCACTTCTTCTTTTTCTTTCCCTTTCCTTTCCAGTTTAAATATTTAAACTAAGATAGCAACGCATACTCGCGTTCGCGAGTTTCATCCCGAAGCAAACGTGCTTTTACTCGAGCCATCTTCCTTTTCTCCCCGTGCCAGTTTCTTCTTCTTCCCCACCCACTCAAACAACCAGACATCCATGTGCACAGGTGCACGTGTACCACCCATCGGAGCAACTCCGATCAACCACGCCATCGTCACCAAGTCGAAGACTCCCTCCTCCGATGACATGACCACCCAGTTCGCCACCACGACCCCAAATTCGAAAACGAGCGTTCAGCTCGAAAACTGGAACCTGACATCGCCTCACCCTCTATCCTCCGACCACCGTAAATCCTACAACTCCAGCCCTGACCTCGTATACGACCACACTACCATTTCTCAAAATCATACTGCACTCGATCCACTATCGAAGACGTGGTGATCGATTTTATCAAGCCTAGTTAAACTAGGGTTCCATACTCAAAATCTCAACCACCACCTCCACCATGCTTTAATCAATTCCCAGCCAATTTTTCCAACATCACCGATCACTCCTCCATCATTACCTGAAGTCTCGACCTTCCAAATTGCAGAGATCACCCAAAAATCCCAAAAGTTCCATTCCGGTTCATTCCAGAACCGCACTTCCATTCCCAATTTAAAATTTGTGATTCTTGTTTTAAAAATCCTATTTTTGTTGATGTATTCGATTTATAATAATGAATTTATAAATTATACAGTTTGGATTTTCACA
Source organism: Allium fistulosum (assembly GCA_030737815.1). Taxonomy (NCBI): domain Eukaryota; kingdom Viridiplantae; phylum Streptophyta; class Magnoliopsida; order Asparagales; family Amaryllidaceae; genus Allium; species Allium fistulosum. Next base: position 854,243,667 of record CM060905.1, read on the forward strand.
TATATTGACATACACTGTTGTTTTTGATATTTCAGAGACACTCAGGTTATTTTTAACTTAAATCAAATTTCTAGACTAAAATCTATGCTATAACAATCATTCTTCATTCAAATATCATGGCTTAATTCTGATTTTAAAAAGGAGATGTGGATTTGTATCAAGTGATCAAGCCTGTTATTAGAACAGAGGAACAACAAAAGCATGTCCAGTCATTCCCAGGTTCATATATACCTACATACTTAATAACTAAACAAACAAAAATCATAGCATATTTCAAGCTCCAAGCCCAGACAATTTAAGTTATGCAAGTGTAAGATCTTAAAAGAAGGGGTTTACTCACAGGTAAAGAAACAAGGAAATCTGGTTTAAAAAGAAAAGTTACTCACAGTGTTGTTGAAGATAGAACAGAGCTTCAAGTTGAAATCTTTTGTAATTTGTTTGCTGAAGCTCCCTTCTTTGATCTTCTTGTTTGTGTTGAGTTGAAGTATTAAAGTTTTGTTTAAATTTTGAAATTATCTTCACTCCAGATTTGCTCAGGTTTTATAAAATGATCGAACTGATAAAAAATAATGGATGTATAGAAGAAGCTTACAGGTGATGTTATGTATATTTGTACAACACAGAAATTGTTTAGTTTGTACAAAATAAGATCAGAGATCTTTTTCCTTGGAGGCTGAAGTAAACATTTTGGGGGCTATGCAGATTTGTTGTAGTGGCCAAACATTGATTAGCTTTGTACAATGCATATTTTATTTTTGTGTGCTAAGATTTGGCATTAATTGCCTTTGTACATTCTTATCTCGGCTGACATATTTTATTTGTGCTGAGATGATATGCTTTGTGTACTAAAATATCTTGCATTATTTCTCTACAGGCTGCATACACATATATTTTACTTGCCTTCATAGCTACTTCACCCTCATACTTATTTGCTTGTATATAGATGTATGATATTGTCTTCTTAAGCAAGCCTATATATATTTCCTTCTTTTTCCTTTACAACATTACTTTATAATAAAATTAAATTTCTATTTTACTTTGTTGTTAGAATTTGTTTAATACGTTCTACTTTCTACTTGAATAATATCTTTATCCTTTATTTTGTCTTTGCTTTTTAATTCAAATAAATCCCTATAATTATTATGTTGTTAAAATTTTATTAAATGAATTACTTTATATTTTATAACTTATCTTCTATTTATTTCTCATTATTTTGCAATATAGACAAATTTCTAGATTTTATTTTGTTATTAGATTTTTATCAAAGGTATTTATTTTATACTCTGTATCTTATATATTTTCATTTTTTATTCTTAAACCATTTATTTACAATTTAAATTCAAATATTCAATAAATTATCAATTTAAATTTGGTTAAAATCCGGGGTCGTTACAAGTATAGAATTCACTATGGGTTGAAATGATACATACCCTAATGATCTGTAGAGTAGGAGAAAATCGTTATGGGTGAAATGATAAACACAAACGATTTTCATTGACATTGAATTGGGATTGCGGGTTGATATGATATATACCCGTATATATTTAAATTACGGATTGAAATGATAAATATCCGTATCACTTGACCATAGGATAGAAAATTATATACAGACACCGTTGGTCTATATATATAATATTTTGAAAATGATTTCTATGGTTTTGAAAAGAAATATATGGTTTTAATAAATATTGATTTTAAAGATTTATTAAATTTGATTTAATAAAGTGGATATAAAATATGTTTAAGTATATATTTAAAATTTATATTATCGAATATAGAGTTGTAATGATTTAGGTTGAAAAGTTAAATTTGAAATTGGTTTGGAATTTTAATTATTTAAGAATTTTACTTAAATAAGTTTGATTTGAAATTTATTTAAATTTGAAATTTAAAGATATGGTTTATAACTTGGATTTGATTAAAAGTGACTTAAATGAATATTTCAAGCTTATATAAATTTAAATGGGATAATTTGTTTATTTAAATGTGTAAATTGAAGTTGTATTTAGATGTTATTGAAATGATTAAGTAAATATTTCAAAACTAAATAATAGTAAAGTGAATTTGATATTTATATATGAAATTATCAAATTTAGTTTTGAAATGTTGAATATTTAAAGCATTGAAATATATTGAAATTGAAATGGCTTATTTTATGGTTCAAATATGTATTTGAAATGGTTTACTGAGAAACTGAATCGAATTGAAATTGATGATTTGAGATTCGATTAAATTTGAATTTTGGAATTCGAGTAAATTTTGAATCGATTTGTGAAATTGAGGGAAACTATTTTATTATATAAAGTAATTTTAAATTATATTTAAATTATTTATATATTTTAACTTAATAAATTATTTTTAATATAAACCATTTTATATTATAAATTATTCTAAATATACTAATTATTTTAATAAAAATTGTTTTAACTTATAACTATTTTATATAAATTATTTTATTTTATAAACTATTTTATTTTATATACTATTATTAATATCTAAACTGTTTGAAGGAAAGTGTTATGATTTCGAAGTGTTGTGATGTCCAAATTAAAGTTATGAATTTCAAAGTATTATGATTTCCAAAGTATTATTATTTCAAATTGTTGGTTTCAAAAGTATTATAACTTTGAAAGTGATATGATTTTTGGAAATGGATATATATTTGAAGTGAAAATGATATAGTATTAATTTGGGTTTTGAAATGGAAATGATATTTTGGTTTTTAAGTATAAACTATTTTGAAATGACCGCGGTGTTATAATAACGTTTGGTTGTTAAAGAGACCGGGATCGGATATGGGCATACTCTCTGTCGATACCGAAAACCACTTTAACAACCGTATACGCGGTGGAGATGCCAGAATGAAGTAGGATGGTGGCGACGATCCTATTGAGTTATGAATGTGGACCTGACTCCTGTGAGTTGGCATTAGGTGGCTAAAACAGGAGCGATTCTCGGGCCAATGAGGTAGCACCTCTGATCGGACACATTTCTTCGATACTATTCCATTACTTTGTGATTTGATTTGGTGGCCACCCTTCGATTTTTGATTTGGGAGTGTGTTCCGAGGTGGGCGGTAGTGGCTGCTATGCGTTTCCACCAGCCCGGATGCGTAATTGGTATATCTACCCTGGCATTGCCTTGTTGTGACGTGTCACCTACCATATCGAGCTTTACTACGAGTTTGGATTTGTGTTGTAGCCTGTGGAGTATTGAGGGTAGCTCCCGATCTGGGGGTATGCTGATACTGGATAGACTACTGGGACTATTATGTGTTAAGGGCTAAATGGGTAACCCCTTAACACTATTTAAAAGTAAGTTTATTTTATTATAGACATTATTATATTAGTGAAATATTACTACATAGTGGATAGTTTAACGGATCCTTAGAGGATGGTTATCCCAAACATCCTTTAAGTTACTTGTATTTCAGTTGATATTTCACTTGAGTTGGATTTATTAATATAAAAATGTTAATCCTGACTTGAGTGTTTTGTTTTTTGCTTTACGCTCGGGTCAGACTGAGTGATACAGTATTCGAGACTCACCTTTGGAGTTGGAGCATCTCTTGGAGATCCAGCTATCTATCATGCTTTTAGTTGTTCAGTTGATTCCAGTGATGTATTCAGATCTTGCATTTGATTAATGTATTGAGAGATCTATGTATTCGTGACTTCTGTTGTATCTTGTTTAACTCTGTTATATATATATATAGTAGCTTCATGAACTACTATTCCTTTGTTTCTGCTGCATTATTGTTATATTACTATGTGTCTGTGATCTATGATTATTTTATTTACTGTATATGCTGAGTTTTGCCAAATTTAAATTAACAATCTGATATTTTGAGCAATTCAAATCCAACATGTATGGATGTGAATGGTCCAAAATTTCAGGCTATTACAGTTGGTATCAGAGCTCTGGTTTTAGGCAAAACTCAGCATATAAAGTAAAATTCAATTACAGAATCACTTTCGTTCGAGCTTGAATTCCTCCTTCTTTGACTCGGTTTCTTTGAATTTTGGAACGTTCGCTTCGGTTCCTAAGTCCATTCGTGTCTTTCCTATTCGTGTCTTTTGATTCTGGAGTATCCCATAACTCCACTTCGAATGATCGCTATAATAAATCAGCGGTCTCGCCAATCTCTGAATGACTTGTAAAGGGGTGAAACTCCTTTACAATAAGCATTGATTCACCGGAGATTTTGTAACGTCGGTTTACGATGCTGTTATCTTTTGTTATACCCGAATTCTATCTTTGGCGATCGAATGTCGATTTGCCTCAGAAATCTGCATCGATCTTATTTATGAAGTCACGGTTGACCCGATTAAGGTTGCCGCGATTTGTATAAGTTTATCCATCTTCCTGTCTGAAATTCAATTATTTTATCTTCCATTCGAGCCTATCTTCTTGTTAGAATTCTTTTGGTTAGGATCCCTCTATATTTGAATCTCTATCCTATTTTGAAATCCATTCTGGAATGATCGAGTGAGGGAGTGTATTTGTAATTAATGTTTAAAATGTTTTATGTGTTGTGTTGTTTGAGTTGTTGATGTTGATTTGGATTTCCGATCAATTTGTCTGATCAACGCTATCGATAGGATTTCCAAAACACTTGAACAGAACAAACTGACACAATATTGTTTTCAAATTTGGCAAATGAAATTAATTTGTATGATTATATTATAAATATATAAGTAAAATTTTCTGGAATTTAATAGTTAATTAAATTGGTTGTTTGAATGATAATATTTGGTTATCATTTATTGTTCCAAATGAATTTATAAACATGGTTTATAAATTGATTTGAAATTTTAAATGAATTTAAATCAGGAATTTGAGAATTTAATTTCCGGTAATTTCAAACTTTGGTTTAAAAATTTTAAAATGCCTATCATATAAAGTATTTTCAAATAGGAATTGTTTCAAAGAATTTTAAAATGTTGAAATCAGTGCTCTCCTCTTTTGTCGCTGGAAAATAATTTTGGTGATGGCGGCCGCATCATCGACATTCATTTTCGAGTTTCAGAGTGGAGAGACCATTCAGTAGCTCAGCTACACTGTTGTTTTAGAAATTAATTTGATTTGAATTTCTTAGGTATGACTTGATTTATATTATATATATATAGGTATATATTTATAAATTTGATTTGATATATATAGTGTATATATATATATATATTTATCCCTCAATGGTTTGAAGTGAATCGGAAATTTAATTCTTAAATTTATGTTAAAGGATGATTTAATTATAAATAAATCCAAAAAAATTAACATATATTTAAACTTGAAATAATTAAGTTGGGAAAAATCTAATTGTATAATACCCAATTCCATTTTAATACAACTTACCTAAATTATTCAGAAATTGAATATGTAATTGGATAATATACAATATAAAATGTCTTTATAAATAAAATTTGAGTATTTATAGTAAATGTTATACACTAAATTTTTGATTATAAAGATGTTAATAGAGATAAATAGAATAATAAGTTAATTGAATAATAGATGAGACAAATAAATTTGTTTTGAAGGAATTAATAAATTGGAATTAGATCAACTTATGGAAATACCTTGATTTTAAATTCAATTATTAAATATAAATTAATTTAAATTGAAATTTATATGGTTTAAATTAATTTATATGGTTTAAACATATGTGATAAGATATATTAAGTGGAATAAACTTAATAATAATTTGGAATAAAAGGATTAAGTTTGTTGAATAAAATATGAGTATAATAAATGATTATACAAATTGATGATTTAGAAATTGTTAATTTAGGATAACTAGATAATAAGATAATGAATTTAGAAATAGATAGATTGATTTAACTTAAGTGAACTCAAATGGATTAAACCAAATTGTTGAATATAAATTAATTTAAAATTTAAATTTATATGGTTTAAATTAATTGTTTTATTTTGTTTTCAATCTATTTTCTTTATGGTTGTTTATTTCTCCTACCTCCTTCCTTTTCGGGGACGAAAAGTTTTGAGTGGGGGAGAGTGTAACGACCCGTATATTTTAATGGTTTTAATAACTTATTTAATTGGATTTTTTGTGAAATTTTAAATAATAATATTTTGAAATAAAAATTTTATATTTGGAATGCGTCTAGTTAAACATAGCAACTGGTAAATTTTCATCAGAAAATATGCAAATAAATTTTTGTGTAATTCTATTTCAATTTAAATCAGTTAAAATTGATGGTAATAAAATGTTTTCCAAACTTGAATATTTTTATACAATAAATTTGTAAATCATTTTCTGAGTGAGACGTCATATTTCGTTTCGTCAAATTTGGACTGCTATTGCCTAGTTTATCTTAATTCTGGCAAATTAGCATCATTTTCGGTACCGATATCGACTTTTGATCGGATGATCGTAACATAGATATCGGTATACCATTTTGATCGTCTCGTCGTGCTGATCTCTGCGGTATATTCCATTCTGTGTTTTGAAGTCCAGTTCGCTACGGAATCGATAAAACAATTTCGTATCGATACCGCTTTTATGACTTTGGGTTCTCTATACTCCTTCGGTTGTCTGCCGTGTAATTCAAACAGCCATTATCATTCCTGCAACACAACTGGCAACAGTTGTCATTCCATCATTTCCATTTATTAATTGTCTAGGCATTCATATTGGGTCTCTTCATTTCTTACCGATTCGTTGCTTTATAAAACTTATATTTTATCTTTATATATTTATTTCTACTCCTCTGGAGTTGTTCTTCTTTTTCCCCAGATCCATTTCTTGACCCAACCAACCTCACCGTCCACCCAAAACAGCACACGGCCATCCTCCCGGGCGCCAAACTTCCTCCTCCAACCACCCACCGTGCTCCGCCTACTTCTCACCACCCACACCCACTGTAAAGCCTTCCGCAACCCCTCGGTGCACCACCGAGCTGACCCCATCCTCCCTTCCCTAGCGGCACGATCAACCTGACCCGAGACCGCCACTTTGCCTTCCATCACCGCAACCACAGTCTGTCTCTCCATGCGAGTGACAACCCAGTCCACTTCGTTGTCCGCCTCCTTCCCTCCATAGCTGCCGTAAGATTTCTTCCTATTATATATATGATATGATATATGAAAAGGTATTTTCAAGTTATATTTAAGCTACTGTATATGAATAGTATTATTTGTGTTTAAGTATAGATATGTATATATGATTTAAAGGTAGCTTTTGCATATGTATTTAGTAGTTGCAGCCAGTTATTTTAAGTTTTATATTTGTACGCATATATAGATATAGATTTGGTTATTTTATGTGTATCTACAAGATATATACGGGTTAGCTTATAATATATGTAGGTACAGTCAGTTGTATATATATTTTGTATAGTCATATACATAACTCGTTATCTGTATATTTTGTTTGTTTTTCTCTGCACATTGATATGTATATATATGGTATATGTTCTATATGCGGTACTAGATATAAGTGCAATGATATATATGTTGCAGAGACAAATGCAAAAATTTTATAAAAGTTTTCCATAACCGTATATATATATATATTTATACGTAAAATATACAAATTATACTATATATATATATATATATATCTTTGCAAGCCAAGATGAAGTTAGTCATATATATTCTATTTGTATGCTATGTTTGAAATAAGGATATCCGTTGTTTTAAATATAGTTTACAAGGTATATATATATATTCGGTTGAGTTGTACGCATATCATAAAGCAAATAAAGTTTATACAGTTTGTATATTTTAAAGTATATTAAGTTATATATTTAAAGTACATATGCTAGTTTGATAAAGTGATGACAGTAATAATATATTTGTTTATTTAAATTTTGTTTTCTGTATATATACAGATATATAAAGTTAGTTTATACCCAAATTCTTATGAATGTCTGTTAGCTAGTTGTATATATGCATTAGCTTGTAAAATTTTAAAATATGTATAAATATTGTAATTGTATTCAAGGCATTATATGCTCGGCATACCCAAAAATATGTTGATATTTTAATTATCTTGGATATTGGTTTTAATATAATATATACATGTTATATAGAGTATTTTGGGTTCTGATGCTATATTTTGTTTTGTAGTAAAGATTATGTCAGCTCATATCTGAATTATATAAACGTTTAATTTTATGTACATAAAATTATAAGCCATATATATATATATTATTTTATCTTAAATTACATATGTATATAAATATATATCATTCGGTTTCAAAACAGTTATATGCATATGTGTTTTGGGTAATGGTTTTAAGTATAATAACTTTGATTCTTAATGCTTGAGTTTAAGAATAATTGTTTTAGGAATTTTTATATAATATTTTTAATCTTTGTCTTAAATTAAAGTACTGAAATATATAAAATATAATGTATCAATTTTCAGTTTATATCAAAACTGATTCGATTTATTTCGTCAATTTCCATTTATCAGCTTGTCTGTCGAATCTGTATCCATCTAGCTTTGCTTTTGGATTTTCGTGCTTAGATTTGTAACTCATTCCATTGTCGAATATCTCTAGCCTCGAAAGGTGAGCAATCACTCACGATTAACGTTCTTATATTTATTAAATTTGATTTCAATTGAAACGACAATTGAAATATGCTGCTGTTAGTTATTTACATTGTTATATATATGACATTATCTGTATCTGTTCACCTGTGACATCTGACACCATTATCTTTTATTTATATTGATGATATGTGCATGCTGTTATGTTATTATCATATCTGTTATCACTCTACAAGTTCCCTATTAGTATAGAATTCACTATGGGTTGAAATGATACATACCCAAACGATCTGTAGAGTAGGAGAAAATCGTTATGGGTGAAATGATAAACCCAAGCAATTTTCATTGACATTGAATTGGGATTGCAGGTTGAAATGATATATACCCGTATATAGTTAAATTACGGATTGAAATGATAAATATCTGTATCACTTGACCATAGGATAGAAATTTATATATACAGACACCGTTGGTCTATATATAATATTTTGAAAATGATTTCTATGGTTTTGAAAAGAAATATATGGTTTTAATAAATATTGATTTTAAAGATTTATTAAAGTTGATTTAATAAAGTTGGTATAAAATATGTTTAAGTATATATTTAAAATTTATATTCTCAAATATAGAGTTGTAATGATTCAGGTTGAAAATTTAAATTTGAAATTGGTTTGGAATTTTAATTATTTAAGAATTTTACTTAAATAAGTTTGATTTAAAATTTATTTAAATTTGATATTTAAAGATATGGTTTATAACTTGGATTTGATTAAAAGTGACTTAAATGAATATTCAAGCTTATATAAATTTAAATGGGATAATTTGTTTATTTAAATGTGTAAAATGAAGCTGTATTTAGATGTTAATGAAATGATTAAGTAAATATTTCAAAACTAAATAATAGTAAAGTGAGTTTGATATTTATATACGAAATTATCAAATTTAGTTTTGAAATGTTGAATATTTAAAGCATTGAAATATATCGAAATTGAATTGGCTTTTTTTATGGTTAAAATATGTATTTGAAATCGATAATTTGAAATGGTTTACTGAGAAACTAAATCGAATTGAAATTGATGATTTGAGATTTGATTAAATTTGAATTTTGGAATTAGAGTAAATTTTGAATTGATTTGTGAAATTGAAGGAAACATTTTATTATATAAAGTAATTTTAAATTATATTTAAATTATTGATATATTTTAACTTAATAAATTATTTTTAATATAAACCATTTTATTTTATAAATTATTCTAAATATACTAATTTTTTTAATAAAAATTGTTTTAACTTATAACTATTTTATATAAATTATTTTATTTTATAAACTATTTTATTTTATATACTATTATTAATATCTAAACTGTTTGAAGGAAAGTGTTATGATTTCGAAGTGTTGTGATGTCCAAATTAAAGTTATGAATTTCAAAGTATTATGATTTCCAAAGTATTATTATTTCAAATTGTTGGTTTCAAAAGTATTATAACTTTGAAAGTGATATGATTTTTGGAAATGGATATATATTTGAAGTGAAAATGATATAGTATTAATTTGGGTTTTGAAATGGAAATGATATTTTGGTTTTTAAGTATAAACTATTTTGAAATGACCGCGGTGTTATAATAACGTTTGGTTGTTAAAGAGACCGGGATCGGATATGGGCATACTCTCTGTCGATACCGAAAACCACTTTAACAACCGTATACGCGGTGGAGATGCCAGAATGAAGTAGGATGGTGGCGACGATCCTATTGAGTTATGAACATGGACCTGACTCCCGTGAGTTGGCATAAGGTGGCTAAAACAGGAGTGATTCTCGGGCCAATGAGGTAGCACCTCTGATCGGACACATTTCTTCGATACTATTCCATTACTTTGTGATTTGATTTGGTAGCCACCCTTCGATTTTTGAATTGGGAGTGTGTTCCGAGGTGGGCGGTAGTGGCTGCTATGCGTTTCCACCAGCCCGGATGCGTAATTGGTATATCTACCCTGGCATTGCCTTGTTGTTCCGTGTCACCTACCATATCGAGCTTTACTATGAGTTTGGATTTGTGCCATAGCCTGTGGAGTATTGAGGGTAGCTCCCGATCTGGGGGTATGCTGATACTGGATAGACTACTGGGACTATTATGTGTTAAGGGCTATATGGGTAACCCCTTAACGCTATTTAAAAGTAAGTTTATTTTATTATAGACATTATTATATTAGTGAAATATTACTACATAGTAGATAGTTTAACGGATCCTTAGAGGATGGTTACCCTAAACATCCTTTAAGTTACTTGTATTTCAGTTGATATTTCACTTGAGTTGGATTTATTAATATAATAATGTTAATCCTGACTCGATTGTTTTGTGTTTTGCTTTACACTCGGGTCAGATTGAGTGATACAGTATTCGAGACTCACCTTTGGAGTTGTAGCTTCTCTTGGAGATTCAGCTATCTATCCTACTTTTAGTTGTTCAGTTGATTCCAGTGATGTATTCAGATCTTGTATTTGATTATTGTATTGATACATCTATGTATTGGTGACTTCTGTTGTATCTTGTTTAACTCTGTTATATATATAGTAGCTTCATGAACTACTATTCCTTTGTTTCCGCTGCATTATTGTTATATTACTCTATGTCTGTGATCTGTGATTATTTTATTTACTGTATATGCTGAGTTTTTCCAAATTTAAATTAACAATTTGATATTTTGAGCAATTCAAATCCGACATGTATGGATGCGAATGGTCTAAAATTTCAGGCTGTTATACATATACTTATTTATGATGTTATCTGTAGATTTTATTTATATTAGACATTCTATGTACATGGTTATTTTGAAACTGTATTACTGGATTATTTTTAGTATTTATATTTTTTCACTGTGAGATTTAAAAGTTTAGAATGTTCCAAAATTATATATATATCTGTACCATGCAAAAACTTAAAACATAAAATTCATACTGCTTGACACAACGCGAGTTCAAACGCCATTTTGGCTTTAGATCGGTGTGTCTGGGAGTGCGGGTTTTAACAGCTGGTATTAGAGCATGGTTCAAAATTCCTTAGGGATTGGGTTCGTATTAAGAGAATGTTCATGTATATTTCAAAATTATTGTTATTATTATATATAGGTATAATATGAAGACACCCTCATATTTCGTTAATGTTTAACGCTATCTGAGGAATGTTGCTAATAATTCCTATTTATTGATAAGTGAGATGAGCAATCAAAATGGAAATAGTTTTGGTTATGCAGTTGAGGTTCCGGATGTGAACGTTCCTATATGGTTTTGCTAGTATCTATAAGCAAGAGACCTGATCAAGTTTAACTCCAATGGAGGACCTTCAGCACTAGCACATGAAGCAACCCTAGCTCCTTTATTTGCCTTGGATTTTCCTAACTTGTGATGGTACTTCTAGTATCTGGGTGAAAAGAATTATTTTAGGAAAAAATCATTTCTTGAGATGTGGGCATGGATGAGGAATTATAATAGTATAGCTTTGTGGCACTTGTAAGGAGAGACGTTGAACTGGTGGGATCATTGCTAAGACGAATGAGGTTGGAATTACTTGGACTGGTTTTAAAAGGCATTGTGAGAATAAACTTATTTTGGAGGTAGAATGTGGAGTGGAGTTAGAAAAAGTTCATCCTTTGGGGAAAGGAGACTACAACATCAAGGAGTATGTCAATGAGTTTAATCGCCAGCAAAGTATGGCTTAGACCTCATTAATCCATCAGTGAAAAAACCAACAAAGTTTGCTAAGTGGTTGATTCCATCTTTGCGGGATATTTCTTTGAACCATGTACCCATTAGAGCTACCTTTGAGAGCTTGGTTGAGATGGCACCGATGAATTCAATTGCTAAGGATGGATCTAAGAAGTAGAAGAGAAGTTGGTTCAGCATAACCAACACAAGGGTGGAATGGGGGATTATGGCAAGATAAAGAAGCAAAGATTCAAACGTAGGATATGTAATTACAAGAGGCATATGGTAAAGGATTGCAAAGTGAATCTTTTGAAGATCAAATACTACAATTGTAACCAATTTGGGCGCAAGAGGATGGAGTGTCTAAACGCACCTAAGACTTCTACCTAAGTGGTTCTACCTTTTACACTTGAGGTTGTTCCTAGCCCGAGCATAGCCCCAACCGTGGGTAAAAGATAGAAGGTCATCATAGAAGGTGTGTTAACTCTTTCTAATTTATCTATTTGCATTTTATTTGACATTAGAGCATCATATTCATTTATTTTGAGTAAGGTAGTTGATGAATTGCACATAGAGACTAGTATAGTTACCGACCCTCTTGTAGTATCAAACCTTGTTGGGGGATCGATCCATTTATCGATGATTTGCAAGGGATTGAAATTATACATTCTACATGTCAAATTTGATTGTAATTCTTTTGTATTGGGTTTTTAGGGATTTGGGTTTATTCTGGGAATGGAATGGATGACTATGTATAGAGAATTACTAAATAGTGGTAGAAAGGTTGTTCATTTGGGTACTTATAGTGGATGCAGCCTTGAGATTTACTGTTATCACAAAAGTTCTATTATGTTGAGTATATTCTATTGACCTGTCACATGATGAGTTTGCTTTCGTGCCTATAGTTTATGATTACCCAAGTGTCTTTTTCGAATTTTCCTTTCTTCCTCCTCATCAAGAGATCGAATTTCAAATTTATCTAGAGGAGAATGCTAAAACCATTGGCTTACCACTTAGGCATATGGCTCCTAGAAAAAGATGCAAGCTAAATAAATAAGTGAATGAATTATTGAAGAAGAGTTTTATTCGAAGAAGTATTTAGGAATGGGGAGCACCGGTTGTCCTTTGCTACCAAACCTGATGGATTTTTAAGACTTTGCATCAATTATCGTGAATTGAATAAGCTAACAAAGAAGAATATCATCCACAGCCATGTACAGACGTCTCTTTGATCATTTAATCGAAGCAAAGGTATTCTCTTAGTTTGACTTGGCCATCGAATTCCATCAATTGCATGTGGCTAAGGATAGTATTCAAAATACCACTTTTTGTACACTTGACGGACTTTATGAGTGGTTAGTCATGCTATTTAGACTGACCAATGCACCGGCATATTTTGTCGACCTCATGAGTCAAACCTTCAGAGGGTTGTTAAAAAGTTCATGGTGGTATTTATTGATAACATATTTGTCTATTCGATAAGCAAGGAAGAGCACTAGTTGCATTTTGGAGAAGTGCTCAATACTCTTTGTAGGCACAGGCTAAAGGCAAAATTTTCCAAATGTTACTTTTGGCACAAGGAGGTCGCTTTCTAGGACATGTTGTCTCTGAACATGGAATATCTTGATTCTAGTAAGTTATTGCAATACAAGATTAGCATATACCAAAGAATTTTACGGAGGTGAGATGTTTTCTTAGGTTGGTTGGCTATTGTAGAAAGTTTGTTAAGGACTTCACAAAAATTTCTGCACGGTTGACATGCCTTACCAAAAAAAAGTTCTCTCATGGAACTCTGAATGCAAGGATGTTTTTATCAAGCTAAAGGATTTGTTGAATAGTTGACCTATTTCAGTATTCCCTTATGGTTCGAAGGCGTTTGCAGTATATATCGATGCTTTGTAGTACATGAATAGGTGCTGCTATTTAATGCAAGAGGGTAGAGTTGTTTGTTACGCTGGTTGAAAGTTGGAAGTACATGAGAGAAATTATCATAATTAAGATCTTGAGTTAGCAGCTATTGTCTTCACTTTCAAATCATAGAGGTCTATCTTTTGGGAGAGCGATTTGAGTTATTCACCGATCTTAAATCTCTAAAGTATTTGTTCTCCCAAAAAGATTTGAACTTGAGGCGGTAGAGGTGTATGGAGTTCCTGGCATCGTATGATTTCAGTACCTCATATACACCAAGCAAGGGCAATGTAGTGGTTGATGCCCTAAGCAGGAAGCATGCGATGTTAAGTCATGTTTTTGTAGTGGAAGCACATGGATTTTATTTCTATCTCTATTGTAAAAATCCTTTTAGGCTCCCATCTACACCTTAACTTAGCACTAAGCTAGCCTAACTTCCTAACTATTTTCCTAATCCGCCTAAGTGAGACTTTATGCATTACCTGAGCATATAAAGTGGTTTATATGAACTGCTTATGCACCAATTTAGGCTTGTTCCTCTTATAAATATCAGATTGTTTGATTCAAGAAGTTTTTCCTCCATGATTGCTTCCAAAAATATCGAAAACCTATAAAAACTCATTTTGGATCAGTAAATGCTAAAAAAATACTAAAATTTTATCTAAAATGCTTGAGTTTATCAGAAGCTGCTAGTTTCGATTAATCCTCGATTGATCCTTACCTCTAGTCCATGCTTTCCATCTAGTATCCTCCTAGTAATTTTTGCAACCTTGATTTTTACATTTGATTTTGGACTTTTATCAGACATTTCACTAGGGCTATTGGCAGATTTAGATGTTCAGTCTTCGCTTATGGATTTTATTGGTTCGAGTTATAAGCAAGACATAGAATTATTGGATATTTTCACGAAGATGAACATAAGAGAGCATTTGAGTCATTTGGACTGCTATTCCATTGATTCGAAAGGATGGTTGCAAGTGATCGTAGGTTGTGTGTTCCTTTTTTAAGGAATTGGTGCTTACAGTACTAGAAGAGTCACATCGCTTTAGCATGACCATTCATTCTGATGGTGCCAAAATATATCATGATATGAAGAGAATGTTTTATTGGCCAAGTAAGAAAACCATATAGCATAGTATGTTTCCAAGTGTGTGAATTGTTAGAGAGTAAAGATGGAGCAGAAAAAGCCTGGTGGATAATTGCAACCTTTGGATATTCCATAGTGGAAATGGGAAAGTGTCTCTGTGGATTTTGCTGATGGGCTACCTAGGAGCAGAAGGGGGAATAGAGTATTTGGTTCATAGTAGATCGACTCAACAAATGCGCTTATTTTATTCCAGTTTGGATTAGTAGGACAGCAACATCATTGGCGACTTTATATGCATGGGAGATAATTCATTTGCATAGGGTTCCTTTTATCATTGTCAGCGGCCATGATCTGCGTTTCACTAGTGAGTTTTGGAGGAGTCTTCAGGAGGCCTTGTACGTTGAACTAAATTCAAGAGCTACCAATCACCCACAAATGGATGGATAGACTAAGAGGGTATCGAGTATTAGAAGAATTGTTGTGAATGTGTATCTTGGAATTTCGAGGTTCTTGGGAGGAACACTTGCCATCAGTAGAGTTTGCATTTAATAACACCTATTAGCAAGTATTGGGGTGGCACCGTTTGATGCGTTGTATGGGAGGGACGTGAATCTCCATTTTGTTGATGGGACACTACAGTAGGGTTATTCTTGTACCAAACATGATTGTGGAGACTTCAGAGAAAGTATATTTGATCCTTAAGAGGATGAAGATTGGGCATGATAGATAGTAAATCATATGCTGACAGGAGATGCACATAGTTGGAGTTCTCAATGGGCAACGTGGTCTTTGTGAAGGTCTTGCCACTTAGAACGTTATGAGATTTAGTAGTTTAAGAAAGTTGGCATTGAGGTTTGTAGGGCCTATTTCGATCTTGGAGAAAATAGGAAATTAGCTTACATAGTGGAGCTTGCTTGTATGCATGGTATTTAACTTAGTATATTTCATAGGTAGGAGTGTTTGAATGCTAGGCATGAATGTAAGTGTCACTAGGATATGTTTCGTATAATGGTTGCAAGTGGATGTATTTTGTTAGTTAATGTTGCACATATGGGTTAATATATTCATGTTGACCTATGACTTGCATCACCTTATCTATTTTATTATACTAGTTGTATGTAAAATGGCCGTCGCATTTTTGTTAGAACCTTTTATTTTGATGTTTTGATTGTGACAACTATATATTAATATTATGTGAACTAACAATATTTGCAGGAGAAAATACAATTCTACTCGACAATAGATTGCAGACTAGATTCCAGATAGAAGCTTTAATATTGTTTATGGTTTGTCTATAGTCTAAGTCTAGTAGTTAATTTTTGTTAAAATCTCTCCAAAGTGGTACATGCACACACACACACACACGCAATTTCAAAGCTTCCCAATTATAGTTCATATACCAAAGTTATTATTACACTTGTTCATACAAAAATATTTCTAAAAAATCATGAATATGGCAAAAAACCTGAAATTCAGCCGACTGAAATGCCCAGTTCAGTCAATTGAATATTTGTGCACATGCACAAATTGATATGAATTTTCAGCCGATTGAACTACCCATTTCAATCGACTGAATAAGGTGTTTTTTTATACTGATTCATTTCTGATTTAAATTTTAAATATTTCAGCTGGCTGAATTCTTTTGTTCAGTCGACTGAAATTGCATAACAGCTATATTTCTGAAAAGTCGCTTCACTTCAACGAACAGAAACAACCCTTAATTCAAGAGTTGTTTCCGTATCTTTTGATGGCTATTTTTCACGAATAGTTACAACACTTTAACACTATATATAGCCTAGAATTCACTTGTTTTAATCACCTAATTTTTTGATTCTATCTCATATTCTTATTGTCTAAACTCTTGCCATTTGCATTTAAACTCTCATTCTAATCACTTGCACGTTCAAGAGATATTTCATTTGTAATTAAATTAACTTCCTATCTTCACGAACTACACTATATACCACAAAGGAGAAGATTATAGGAAGGGTGTACGTTATTGACTCATCATTGCTATTCAAGAGCATACTCAGTTAGAAGAAATTTTTACTGTTTGTATTAGAAGTCCTGTTCGGTTGCTCGGGCGCTTGAAGTCTTATTCTGTTGCTTAGGCGGTTGAAGTCTTGTTCGGTTGCGAAGGCGGTGTAATACATGTTCCTCCGGGTTAAGAGAGGGTTGATAGTTAAATTCCTAAAGGAGTCTGGAACTGGACATAGAACGGGAAGTTCGAACCAGTGTTAAAATCCCTGGTGTCATTTACTTTACTTTTATATTTATATTCCGCACTAGTACATAACTTAGTTAATATTCCATATTACGATCCCTAGTCATTTTCACTTGGTATCAGAGCAGGTCATCATATAACCATAACACATTTATTTGATATTCAGTCAAGATGGAAAATAATACTAACATAAGTTTTATTGAAGGTCAATCCACTGCATGATCACCACTATTTAACAGTTTGAATTACAACTGTTGGTTAACTCGGATGAGTATTTATATGCAAGCAAATGGATATGATACTTAGAATATCACTCAAAATGAATACACTATACCTACCACACCATATGCAGAATGGTCAAACACACAAAAAATAGATGCTACTTCAAATGCAAAAGCCATGAATATGTTATTTTGTGCTTAGATAAGAATGAATTTAATAGAGTTAGTATGTGTAAAACTACTTATGAAATCTGGAGAACTCTTAAAGTTACACATGAAGGAACAAAAAAAGTGAAACAAAGCAAGATTTCTATGCTTAAAAATCTGTTCCAAAATTTCAGAATGAAACCAGATGAAACTATTAATGACATGTATTCTAGATTCCAAGACATATATCATTCACTATTAGCACTAGGAGAAAAATATTCGGATTTTGATATTGTCTCGAAATTTCTAAACTCTTCAAAGGATGAATGGGAATGAAAAGTTTTAGCTATTGAAGAAGCAAATGATATTTCTACCATCAAACCGGAAGAGATAATAGGAAATCTCATGTCGTATGAAGTTAATTTGCAGGAAAAACGATATCAAGCCTAAGATAGAAAGAATATAGCTTTTCAGGCTGAATAAGAAAACTCGGACTCAGATGAAGATGAGATGGAATTTATAGCAAAGAATTTCAAGAAGGTTTTTAAATTTAAAAAGAACAAGAAATTCAGAAACAACATGAGAGACAATACTAATAAACCACTAGCTTCAAAATGTTATGAATGTCATAAGAAGGGTCACTTAAAGAAAGACTGTCCTGATCGAAAGAAAGACAGGTGCAAGAATAAGAAGGACAAGTACAAAAAGAAGCAAGCATTCTCTGTTACATGGGATGATTCAGAATCATCTTCATCATCAGACAGTGACACTGACAGTTATTCAGAACAAGCTAATGTCTGCTTTATGGCTTCGACTAACAATGTAAGTGATCTTAATTTTGATGATTTAATAGAAATAAACTCAAAACTATTGGATAAACTAAAAGAAGTTAAAAGAAAGTATAAATATGCTATAGAAAAATTAAACAAAAATGAAATAGAAGTTGATATGCTAAGAGATGAAAATAAAATCTTAGAAGAAGAACTTGTTAAAACACAAAAGTCATTGTCTAGCATTTCTTCTCAACTCACTATGCTATCAAATGAAATAGAAGTGCAAAAAGAAAAGAATAGGACACTAGCTTCAGAAAATCATGATTTAAAATCAAATGTCAAAATTCTTGAATTAAACAATACCAGTCTCAAAATTGAATTAGAGAATATCACTAAAAATGTATCTAATTTTAATAAAGGAAGATAAAATCTTCCTAAGATTATTAGTAACTCTCAAACTAGTTTTAATAATAAAGGGTTAGGATATACAAATTCTTCAAAGACAAATTCAAAGAAGAATAACCCATCATATAAAATTTCAATTTACATAAGAATTTTGTAAAAGAAAAAACAAAACCAAAGGTTTTCACTCAAAAGAAAGAAATTTGCAATACAAATACTATAAAGATTTGGGTACCAAAAACTAATAATAATTCAATCAGAAACAAGTATATTAAATCTTATATAAATTCAGTTCATAAAAATAAAGATTTTACTTATAAAGAAAATTCTAAACCCGCTTGGGTTTGGTTTCCTAAGATCTAACTCTTAGGACCCTTATAAAAGGTGGGTACTAACATCATTCCAATAGTTTTTTTGAATACCAACTAAGAAAAGAGGAAAGTGGATACTTGACAGTGGTTGCTCAAAATATATGACAGGAAACAAAGATATGCTGACTAACATTATCTACTCAGATGGAGGATCTGTCACATTTGGAGATAATTCTAAAGGCTATATCATTGGCAAAGGTGATGTGGGTAATGATGGTACATCTAACTTACCTCTTATTACAAATGTTTTACTAGTTAAAAATTTAAAACATAATTTGCTTAATATAAATCAACTATACGATAAAGGTTTTAATATAACTTTTTCGGAAAATAAATGCAACATATTTGATCAAAATAATAGTCTTATATCTGATGGAACTAGAGAATGAAATATTTACATACTAAATATGAAATTTAATCATAACACAAATATGTGTCTAGTAGCCAAAGAAAATGATCCTTGGTTATGGCACAAAAGATTTTGTCATATAAATTTTAAAGCAATAAGAAAATTATCTAAGAATAATTTAGTTAAAGGTTTACCAAAAATGAACTTTAAAGTAAAGAATATTTGTGATGCTTGTCAATTAGGAAAATTAACCAAATCTTATTTTAAATCAAAGAAAATAATTTCTACATTACAACCACTTGAGTTATTGCATTTAGATCTTTTTGGACCAACTCAAGTTCAGTCTATAAACCATAATAGATATGTTTTTGTAATTGTAGATAATTTCTCAAGATTCACTTGGACAATATTTTCGAAAAATAAAAGTGATACTTATGAAAATTTTAAAGTATTTGCTAAAAGAATTCAAAATGTTAAAAATTAAAAAATTAAAAATATTCGGAGCGATTACGGTGGTGAATTCGAAAATGGATATTTTGAAAAAATATTGTAAGAAGAAAGGAATTGTTCACAATTTTTCATTTCCTAGAACTCTGCAACAAAATGGAGTTGTAGAAAGGAAAAATAGAACACTTCAAGAATGTGCTAGGACTTTATTAAATGGAAGTACTCTACCTAAACACTTTTGGGCAGAAGCTGTAGCAACTGCTTGTTATGTTTTAAATAGAGTTTCCATTAGACCATTAGCAAAACATACCCCATATGAACTTTTTAATGGAAGAAAACCCAACATATCATATTTTAAAGTTTTTGGTTTAAAATGTTTTCTTTTAAATACAAAAGATTGTCTTGGTAAATTCGATCCAAAATCTGATGAAGGAATATTCATTGGATATTCGAAACGAAGAAAAGCTTATAGAATTTATAATAAAAGAACTAAAGTAATCGAAGAAACACTTCATGTGTCATTCGTTGAAAATTTCAAAATTAATCATAAAAATGAAGATGATGAGATTATTACTAAATCAAATAACACAGAAGATGATTTTGAAAATAGTAAAATAATGAAAACAACAATTTACCAAATAATAATGGAATTTGAACTCCACCAAGACTTCTAAAAAATCATCCTATCGAAAATATCATTGGAGAAGTAAATACTAATATAAGAACTCGAAATCAACTAAATCAAATAGTTCATTTAGCTTTTCTTTCAAACATTGAACCCAACAATGCTAAAGGAGCCTCAACGGATGATTACTGGATTATTGCTATGCAAGAAGAATTAAATCAATTTGAACGTAATGACATTTGGGACTTAGTTCCTAGACTAAGTAATCAAATGGTTATCGGTACTAAATGGGTTGACAAAAATAAAGCTGATGAGCAAGGAATCATTATTCGAAACAAAGTTAGGCTAGTTGCTCAAGGTTATAATCAAGAAGAAGGAATAGACTATGATGAAACATTTTCTCCTGTAGCTCATCTAGAAGTGAAACGTATTTTATTAGCTTATGCATGTTTTTATAACTTTAAACTATATCAAATGGATGTAAAAAGTGCATTTTTAAATGGTTTTATAAAACAAAATGTATATGTAGAACAACCACCTTTACTTACACATGAAAAATTTCCAGATCATGTTTATAAATTAAAAAATGCTTTATACGGTTTAAAACAGGTACCTCACGCTTGGTATGACTGTCTGAAAAATTATTTAATCAATTCTGGTTTTAAAATTAGAAAAGTAACTTTGTTTATAAAACAAGATAAAAATGATATTTTAATAATACAGAATTATGTAGATAAAATTATTTTTGGTTCCATGAACGAAAAACTATGTCAAGAATTTTCAGCTATTATGACAAGAGAATTTGATATGTCTCACATGGGAGAATTTTCATATTTTCTTAGTTTACAAATTAAACAATCAAGTAATGGAATTTTTATTAATCAAGGAAAATATTGTAATAATCTTATAAAACGATTTGGTATGAAAAACACTTCTGCTAAACCAACTACTATGAGTACTACGGTACATCTCGATAGAGATAAAAATGCGAAAAGTGTTGACCAAAAACTTATCGTAGCATGATTGGATCACTACTTTATTCAATTGCTAGTCGACCAGATTTAATGATGAGTGTATGCTTGTGTGCACAATTTCAAGCAAATCCTAAAGAATCACATTTGCGGGCAGTGAAACGAATTTTGCGTTACTTAAGCAGGACTAAAGACTATGGTCTCTTTTATCCAAAAGAATGTCCTTTTGAGTTAGTATCATACAGTGATGTTGATTTTGGAGGATGTCGAATGGATCGAAAGATTACAAGAGATACTTTTCATTTCATTGGACGATCTTTAATATCTTGGTTTAGTAAGAAACAAAATTGAGTTTTACTTTCGACATGTGAAGCAAAATATATTTCTACTGCTTTGGCATGTGTTCAAGTAATCTACATGCAGTAAACATTAAAAGATTTGGAATAAAACTTTCTAAATCTACAATTTACTATGATAACACAAGCGCTATAAATTTATCGAAAAAGCCTATAAATCACTGTAGAGCTAAACAAATTTGATATTAGACATCATTTTCTTCGCGATAATATAGAAAAAGGAAATATATCACTAGATTTTGTACCATTAGAAAATCAAATAGCCGATATATTTACTAAACCCTTAAATGAAAATATTTTTATAAAATTAAGACGAGAACTAGGAATCGTATCGTTAAATGAGTTATAATTCGATATTATTTTATAATTTTTTTTTACAAGTACAAAATAAATAAATAAAATTAGAATAAAAATTGGAGCCGATGGCACTCAAACTCTGGATTCTTGGAAGGAAGTTGCATGATGTTCCAATATTCTAATTTGATTCTTGAATTTAGACCTTAAATCTCTTTAATTTAACTTAAGGCCATTGTTTCTTACTGTTTCTAACCTCTAGTTCTTACTTGGCTGAAATTTTCCAAACGTTTTTCACCTCAAACACAAAATCTAATAATAGTATATAGCTTAGTATATATATTCAAACAACTTTCATATTTTCTTAAGCATTACAAAGTGTTCAAACAACTTAATCTACAAATAATATACAAATAATACAATGTCGTCACAAGAAAGCTCAAACCAATCCACAATTGTATTTAGCACTCCAACCTCCGATTCCTCAAACAATTCAACTCTGGTATATATTCCAGTTAAAATTACGCCTTTACCAAATCATCACACTGGTATACGCCAAAAGGGAAGAGAGCTAAAAGAAACTTGGGTTTTGGCTCCCCGTCGACAAAAGAAAAGATTGACGATATCCACCACTATCAACGGGAAATATTAGAACGTTAACGTGAAATATACTACGAAAAAAATGTCAATGCAAAACAATTAAGCTTCCTAGAACAATTTGCTTTGAAGTTTTGCAGATCATCTTCCAAACAATGTGTGCACCAATCATCTCTGCAACGTCCTCAGGTGTCTCCAAACACTTGGGGACGTGGTACTCAAGGTAATGCATGGTCTCCTATCCATCCATTACAAGAAATCACTAAGGTTGAACCGCACTCAGATGATTCGAAAAATTATGAAAATTAAGTCTTTTTGTTTATATATTATAATTTGAATAAGTTGTATGTTTTCTGGAAAAATAATTATATATTTATGATTAACATCAAATTAAAACTAGAAAAACACATAAATATATATATATATATATATTATATAACTAAATTAAGGAAAAGCTAGAAGAAAGGCTTACAACAGAAAAAACAACAGATTTAATCGATTGGGAGAAGGCATTCAGTCGACTGAATATTCAAACTATTATATATTTTTAAGCTGAGAACAATCGACTGAATCACTCCAACCAGTCGACTGAATCCACCAAAAAATGAACTATAAACATGCGGGATACTTTTTCCTGTACACCAGTCAACTGACCTCCCCAATATAGTCGATTGAATCTTCAATCTTTTTTGAATTTCAACTCAGTAACCGGTCGATTGCCACCCTATATACAGTCGACTAAATTTCGATATTTTACATGTAAACTTGCGGTATGCAAAACCCTACATACCAGTTGACTGATCCACCCATTTCAGTCAACTGCCCTGTATATTTTCAGTTTTTTAAAATACTAATGCACTCTTTCCGTGCAAATTTTCACCCTAATACTACTTAACTCACCTCCTTTTCTCATTCTACCCATTACCTAAACCATTTTTACTCCAAAAGAAACCCTAGCCTCCACATAAAAAATTCAATTTTTCCTCAAAACCTATTCAATCAATGGCACCTCACTCCAAACATGCTCGTGAATCTACTGTTGGCCCATCTGAGAGCCAAATCCGTTCCTAGCTTCACAACGAGACAGCCGTAACTCGGTTCAATTCAATGAAAAGTTCTCGAATTTTTGAAGGAACTTTCATCAAGTTTGCTGATTTCAATGGATATGCTATCCAAGAGCTTGTCGAAGCTAGTGGTATCGACCATCTTATTGGATATGACTCAAATAACATCAAACTTTTTCCTCTCTTGATTAAGTTATTCTTTGCTAATATGAACCTAGATCACCAAGATCCATGTAATAAGGATGATTGTATTTGGACCTTGGTTTGCGGAGTTAAAATTTATCTTCCTCTACAATGACTTGGCCACATATTGCGATGTCCATCCAAAGGAATGGATATCGATAATGTCGAAGTAGACGTGTATCATTGAGACGAAGTTTCTCATCATTTTCTATCGGATGATTTGACGATCTTGAAATCTAGTGCCTTACGTCCAAAGGCACGTATTCTTCACTAAGCTCTCATTCGATCACTTAAACCTCATACCGGTAGCTACGAGAAAATCTACAAGAAGGATTTCCAAGACCTTTATGCCCATTTACTCATCCCAAAGAGTAAATTGGGAAAATATCATTTTGGAAAAGTTTCTCACTGTTAACCACAAAAGAATCTACAAAACCATTCACTCGGAGCCTACATCATGTGTATTCTTCAAAACTGCGGAGTTTCTTTACCCGATGCGGATTACACGACCATTGGAGAACTCAACTCAAAGACTCTAAGTCTTATGTGTCTTCCAAAACCCTCGGAATCTCAACAAATAATAAGCTTCCAACAATGGGCCGCAAATCACGATCAAGGGATTCCTCAACCAAGGGATACAAATGTCGCATCTTTATCCTCGCAATCTCCCCGCTAAGAAGAAGAAGAAGACGAGATGGGATTCATGAGCTCCAAGGTGACAATACTCTAAAGCAAGCACTTGTTATGCTTTCTCGCAATCAAACTAAGCTTGGACGACGTTTGGCTATCGTCGAAAAAAATGTGACCAAAACCAATAAAAAGCTCAATTCCATAAAAGGCTTTTTAAATAAAATCTGGGAAAAAGTGTCATGTACTGGATCTACCTCTACGAGTGTTGTCGAAAACCCCGCACCTTTTACTTGGTCAACCTCCGAAGAAGAAGAGGAAGAAGAAGCTTCGGATAGTGAGGAACACTAATATTTTACTTATGCATATCTTATGGTATTTTTTAAGACATTATCTTATGTATGCTTGATGTGTCTCAATGTTGTTGTATGATATTGTTCCTTCATTCTCGAATCAACATGCTCATGTTTCTTGTTTACTATCTATTATGCTAAGCTTATCTGCTTTCCCTACGTTATATTTGTGTGCTTACATGTCTATATTTCTCTTATTATCTATTTGTTACTTTTTGTTGATAACAAAGGGGAATAAATTGTTTGATAAGGGGAATATTCATTCAGGGGGAGTAAATTGCTTTTATAAGTTTCCAAACTTACATAGTTGTCATCATCAAAATGGGGGAGAATGTTAGAATCTTGTATTTTGATTGTGACAGCTATATAAGTAAATATTATGTGAACTAACAATATTTGTAGAAGAAAATACAATTCTACTCGATAATAGATTGCAGACCAGATTTCAGATAGAAGCTTCAATATTGTTTATGGTTTGTCTATAGTCTAAGTCTATTAGTTAATTTTTGTTAAAATCTCTCCAAAGTGGTATATGCACACACATACGATATTTCAAAGCTTCCAAATCATAATTCATATATCAAAGTTCTTATTACACTTGTTCACACAAAAATATTTCTGAAAAATCATGAATATGGCAAAAAACCTAAAATTCAACCGACTGAAATGCCCAGTTCAGTCGACTGAATATCTGTACACATGCACAAATTGATATGAATGTTCAGCCGACTGAACTACCCATTTCAGTTGATTGAATAAGGTGTTTTTTGTACTGATTCATTTCTGATTCGAATTTTAAATATTTCAGCTGGCTGAATTCTTTTGTTCAATCGACTGAAAATTGCATAACGACTATATTTTTGAAAAGTCGCTTCACTTCAACGAACAGAAACAACCCTTGATTCAAGAGTTGTTTTCGTATCTTTTGACCGCTATTTTTCATGATTAGTTACAGCACTTTAACACTATATATAGCCTAGAATTCATTTGTTTTAATCACCTAATTTTCTGATCTATCTCATATTCTTATTGTCTAAACTCTTGCCATTTGCATTTAAACTCTCGTTCTAATCACTTGCACACTCATGGGAAATTTCATTTGTGATTAAATTAACTTCCTATCTTCACGAACAACACTATATAACACAAATAAGAAGATTATAGGAAGGGTGTACGTTATTGACTTATCAGTGCTATCAAAGAGCATACTCAGTCAAGAGTAATGTTTACTGTTTGTATTAGAAGTCTTGTTCGGTTGCTCAAGCGGTTGAAGTCCTAATCTGTTGCTTAGGCGGTGGAAGTCTTGTTCGGTTGCTTAGGCGGTGTTATACCTGTTCCTCTGGGTTAAGAGTGGGTTGATAGTTAAATTCTAGAAGGAGTCTGAGACTGGACGTAGAACGGCAAGTTCGAACCAGTATAAAAATCCTCGGTGTCATTTACTTTACTTTTATATTTATATTCTGCACTAGGAGATAACTTAGTTAATACTCCATATTATGTTCTTAGTCATTTTCAATTTTTATGTATTAAATGGTTACCTATATGTATGGAATTTCAAATAAATACGATGTTGCATACATGTTGGATACATGGCATAAGCATATGCATTTCAGGAGGTCGACTAGTTCAAGTGACTATTTAATTTTACATTACCTGTATATTCATATGCATTTCATACCTATATATACATACTACATTAGAAAATTTTAATTTAGGGAAATTTTTTACAAGTAGTTGACGATTGAGTAAATGGTTATAGTATAGGTGTATAAAGGAGTTACATTTTTTCATCCTTGGAGATCTTGGGAACCCCAAAAATTTTAATAATAGATTAAAGACACTAATAAGGGTAAAAAATGTAATTTGACATAAAATGATAAAATAATAATTTTTCACAAACATTAGAATTTGGTCTTGGGACCTATTCCGTTGTGCCCAAAATTTCGTTTACAGTTAGAAAACATATATAACATGATTAAGTTGATTAAAAAAAAGGGTCAAAATTAGCAGAAACTAGACCTAATGGCATTTTTTGTTAATATTAATTTCGGAATTTAACCTAATACCCCTAGTTTTCAACTATAATTAAAGCACTAACCTTCCCTCTTCTTTATTCAAAACTCTAGCCGCCATCTATTTAGTTTTGTATTTGTTTCTTCTTCTTTTTTATCCTTCAAAATTATTGACCTAAACTCCAATTTCTTAAATCTCCTCTCAAATTCCAAAGTAAAAACAAAATAGATCAAATTAAAAGGAGAGTGAGGGAAGCAACGAAACAAAGAGTGGAGGATTCAAATTGAAGGAAGGAGAAACAAGATCAACAAACTAAGCAAAGAAGAGAAGCAACTGATTCAAATAGAATTTGAAGAGGAAATTCTTCAAGTGAATATTAGATATGAATGGATTGATTACGATGTGTCATTGTAATTAATAAGTAGTTAATTTCCTTTGTAACGCTGCCTAGATTAAAATAAGACTTTTCAAATTAGATTGAAAATTTCAACCTTAAGTTTATTTAAGTTAATAATTTTAGCTATGAATCTATAAGGGTAGAAATGATAGGTGATAATTTAATAAGATAATTATTGAAATAGGATAAAGGAAAGACAAATGTAATTCATCCCTTATTATGTAGTTATAAATTTTTATATGATAAGTTGGAATGATTTTGGATAGATAAAAAGTAACTGAATATACCCTTATGATTACATTGAATTAATTCCATTTAACTTAAGATATATATATAGATTTGTGATTTAAAACACCCATGGGTAATCGATTGAAAAGTTATCTACAATTATAAATATTAAGTAGTTGAAGTTATGTATATACAAAAATAGAGTTTCACCTAAATTACTGTTAAAAATGAACCCATGCATCTATTCTCGAATCCGTAAAGAAGACGAAATAGAAAATAAGAAAACAGAACTAGAAACCTTAATTTAGACGTCTGAATTTAGTTTCAAACGTCTACATTTCAGAAATCACGAAACAGAAAAGAATCAGTTCATTTTTGACCTGATTCAGATGTCTAGATTTATTTTGAAACATCTCAAATCAAAGTCAAATATATGAAAATAGGATCAGACGTCTGAATACCTATAGCTAGATATTTCTATAGGAGTTCAGATGTCTGAATTAAAATTCAGATGCCTGAATGGCTAAGAAAATGCCCAAGTCATACTTGGACCTGGTGTAGGCCAAGTAAGGCGAATCGAGGGACTTGTTCTCACTTCTTCGACCTTGGGGAGTCCATGGAATTTAATGGAGTCATGTAACAAGATGGACTAGTATCATAATTTGTAATATCCTAAGTTTGCACTTGAAGTTATAAGGCGTGGCATTCGAGTGGCATGCGGTTCTATCACGATTATATGCTTTAGAGCATACGACACTAATAGGAGGTTACTCGATGCGTTTAAGGAAATGGGTAGGCATTATAGTTTATGGCTGGTGCGGTGCATAAACAATAAGATATCGGGCACTAACGGGACGTTGCTCGATGTTTTTGGTAGCAATTGGGTGTAGACATTGTTGTGTATGCCCGGTGATGTGCATGGAATAAAGAACTTTAATGAGTAAGTTACTCAATGCTTTTGGGAAAGTGGGCTTAAGCATTTTGGAGTATACTTAAAAGGATACATTAATCATTTGGATCGTATACTTGGGGTTTATATTAGAGACTATCTACTCAATATTTTCGTTTGGTGGTTCATCACAGAGTATGTTCATTTGATATTAAGTAAACTTAGGGTAATGATAAACTTGGTATCAGGTTGTTGCACTTTATTATGTAGTTCTTTACTTGTGAACTAAACAAATGAAACCCTAGGTCATGTAGGTTATAAGTGAAGCTATTTACTTGTGAACACCATACACCGATGGTATGATCAATCACTAAACTTAGTCTAATCTCGTCCTTTTTTCCTTTTATACTTATTACAAGAGAATATAGTAGTAAATGAGTTGATTTGGAAAGGTGAATGGAGATGGCAACAGGACATCTGAAGATTTATCTACTTATAGCCATTCTTCTATGTATAACACACACACACACATACATACACACATCTATACTAGATGGACTTATTTATGATATTATTTGGAGATATTGTCCATGTCAGACAATTTATGTACATTGTTATTTTGAAACTATATTACTCTAGATTATTTTCAGTACTTATATTTTATTCTCTTTCATCGTGAGATCTGAAAGATTAAAATGTTCTATAATTATATTTGACTTTATATCATGTAAAGACTTAAAACATACAATTCGTACTTCTTTACACGATGCAAGTTCAAATACCAACTCTTTTCCGCTTTCATCAATAGGTGACTGGAACTTGGCTACGAATGATAAGAGCTTCTAATTGCAATGTAATCGCTCGTTGCATTAAGTGTCATGTTTAACAACTTCATGAAGTAAGATCTTTGGACATCACCAAGTGTGATACTTTTCCAGCTTGTTGCATGACTTCATTCGGCTATGTGAAACCCCAAAATAGAATGAAGTGGGAACAAGTTTCCCCGATCCATCCTAATTGGTATATACCCAATCCAGGTTCAGCCTGGGTATGCTGCCATATTTCAGACATCTAATCCACTATATAAGAATTTAGCTATAGGTATTCAGATGTCTAACCCTATATTTAGACGTCTGACTTTGATTCCAAAATCTAAATATTAGTTCAAATGTCTAAATCTAGACAGATTTGCAGTGTTTCCTTTCTATTTCATATTTTATAAAATCTAAATATTATATTACAAATTCAGACGTCTGAATCATGTTTTTAAGTTTTTCATTTTACTCATTTTGTTCATCTTTTTCATGGATTCAAGTATATATATTAGATTCGTTTTTAACAAGGTACAATTTCTATTTTGTTTATACACAACTTCAAGTAGTTTTATCTCATCGATTTGTATATAATCTTTCAACTAATTATCCCCTAATCGATTATATATGTACATTCAAAGTTAATAGAGTCAAACTTAGATAAATTCAAAAGATTGTATTCGTTTGCTACTTATTTGTCAAAACTAATCCAAACTTGTTATACAAAATCAGATCTATAGATTTGAAGGTAGTTCAATCTAATTTACTCTTTCCTCCTAAATTACAATGATTATTTTATCAATTCATTACCTAGGGTATTCGAATTCTTTCAGTTCATTAGTGCTTTCAATTAAAAATCACTGATTTGGATTAAAAATTGCATTTTTGGCTCTAAGTAGGTATAAAAATGAAAATTTACTACATATCTAAAAATAATCATTTCGTATATAAATCTACTTAATTGAAATATTTTTTGAAGAGATCTCCCTTTTTAAATCTGATTTAAACTAGCGTTTCTCTCTCCTTATCTAGCTTGTTGTTGTTGATTTTGTTTCCTCTCGCTTCCTATTTGGATTGTCTACCCCTTGATTTGTTTTCTCCTTTCTCCCTCTCTTTTCAATTTGTTTTGTTTTTAATTTAGAAATTGGAGAATGCACAATTTAGGAATGTGGTGTTTCGGCTAAGAAGTTTGGACGACGAAGAAGAAATAAAACGTACAAGATTAGAGAGGTGGCGACTAGAGTTAGAATGAACGGAATTAGGCTTCACTTTAAATTTATAGGTGAAGTCTAGATTTAGTAAAACTTAATTGTTTATTCATATATCACTTATCCTTGCATATACGCAGAACTCCTTTTCTTTTATTTCCTTAAAGAAAATAATGTTTATATTCTCCCAATTAATGTCACTAATTATAATTCGAATCAATATCATTTAGTGTAATTCCAATTAATACCATTCACTTATAGTTTCGGTCAATACCATTTACTAATATTCTACATATATATTATTATTGACTATTGTATGGAGTCATGGACTAATATTCAAACGTACATTTATACATGTGTGTGTATACATTGACATTAATTAGGAACCTTTCTCTTTATTAGTAATTGCTCAATTAGCTTGTAATTATTTGACATTAGTCTTTCCAAATTCAAAAATTGGATTTATACTTACTCTTTATAAATAAAAAGGTAACATTCATTTTCCCTTAAGAGATGCATTCTTTTCATAACTATATTTTTACCTCTCTTTTTTGAAATATGTTATGCTTCTTTCATAAATTATTCGTTTTCTAAATATATTGTTATATTCTCTCTCTAATATACATAACATATCTTTTTATTGGTTATACCAATAATTTCATCATCATGGTAATTAAGGTTTTCCTCCTGAAGCGGTTTTAAGTTTGTGCATATAAATATCTTTTCTCATTTTCTTTTAATGCACATAAAACCATTGTATCCTTTTTAGAGTAGTTCAAACATATTCAATTAATTATTTAATAGATAAGTTTTGATCTACTGGAAATTAGGATCTGCCCCTTATTTTTAAAATTAATACCTAGAAAACATTTCTTAAAAACGTTTCACAAAAAAACCATGTCAAAATTTCCAACCAAAATATGCATTTTAAACTGCATATATATGCAGCTAGAACTATAAATATTTGTAGTTTAAAATGTAAATATTTGCATTTCTAGCTATATATTTTTGTAAAACGAAAATTTGTAGTTCTGGTGCAAATATTTAGAATTCTGGCTATAAATATATGCATTTCAAACAGCAAATTTTCACAGGAAGGATTGACGATGGTATTTTTTAAATCTTTTTGGGAGGAGGAGGAAGTAAATTTTGAAACTTATTTTGGTGTTTGAACAAATGTCCTGTTGATTTATTGTTGTAATTAATACAAACTTAAATTCAAAGCAGGTGCAAAACTGGAAATGCGCACTACGGTAAATATGCAGTATCTTCTTTATTCGATATTCATTTCTAACGTTTTATATATGAATTTAGGGTAGAAAAATCAGCTTGACACAGTGGAAATGTTAGAATCTCCCAATTTCTTCATTTGTAAAATTTTATTTTTTCAACCTTATATAAAATTACCAAAATGTTTTTTAATTAATTAATTATTTTGATTAAATACGGTGTGTTACAATATATATGGATGGATGGAAATTGAAGGGTTCATGATATGAAATTTTTAATATATGATTTAAAGTTGTCAAAATGATTTTCGAATTCGATATGAATATCGTCGATAGTCAAAAATAAATTTTAAAACACATTTTATATATACAGGATATCTCGTTTGAAATGTATGAAATTGACTATGTATAAAATAAAACGATATATACATATATATATGATAAAATAGTTATAAATTATATTAAATGATGTTGTAAAATGAAGTGCGTGTATTTTAGTAAAAAACCATATTTTATTTTGAATTTGAGTGCATTTTAAACGATTAATATTGAAATTATTGAAGTTGGGAAATTAATTTGCATTGAAGTTAATTAAGAATATAAAAACGAAATGAAATATATGACGAATGGATTATTTTTACGATTTTAGGTAAATGGAAAGTTTTGTAAAATAATATTTTGGACAAATGGTTTTATGGGTTATGAAGCAAATAAGGATGGTCAAATAGTCAAAGCTTATGCATTGGAAGTGGCCCCAAGTGCAGGTATGCCACCATCTGCTATGAAGAAGGGAAAACACATTATGATATGAGATAAGTTGTCATTTTTGGGTAAGGAATGTGATGGTGGATAATCTAAGTTAGAGATCTCACATAGTGCACGAATCTATTTTGGTGTCAACTCCGTCAAAAGGATCAATCCATCGATGGTTTACCATGACTTGAAATTGGTTATACGATGTAGAATTCTTTAGTGACACATATTTAGTGAGTCTATTTGGGTATGAATTGATTCTGAAATAGGATAGATTATATTGTTTTTGGATGATATTGGATGAAGATCGGAATGTAGCTTGGATAAGTAATAGCGGATTACGCACGATTTTTTTGTATGTAATGATCAGATAGTCGCACAACATTGAATGGAGATAGAATCACATATGCCTTCGAAGAATATTCTGATCTCTCCCCAAGTAAACAAACTCACAAGGCTTATTGACTTGCCACTTAGGCATATGAGTCTAAAAACGAACCGGGAGATGGATAAGAGAAATTATAAATTGGTAAAAAGGAGATCATATATGAAATTAAAGAGGGTTGAATTCAGAGTATTTTTTTAAAAACATCAGAGAAGAGATGTTAACCAAATGGAAAAACATACAACAAGTTTAATAATAATTTTTGAGTTAACAAAATTGATATTTTAGTTAATTAAATAATAAAGAGAAAATGGTGATTTTACAAACTTTGGATTTGACGACGAGAGTTGCGCCACCACATAGAGCGTGTCTTTCCAATCGATATGGATTACAAGCTTGTCTGAATCGAAGAATGTATGAAGGAGATATGAAGGAAATAGTTTTGGGTTTTAATGGGCTTAGCAGGCTTAGGGTCCAACAAAATTGAATTTGAATTTTTGTCGTCTCATTTCCCTCCACCTTTATGAAAT
Source organism: Allium fistulosum (assembly GCA_030737815.1). Lineage (NCBI taxonomy): Eukaryota > Viridiplantae > Streptophyta > Magnoliopsida > Asparagales > Amaryllidaceae > Allium > Allium fistulosum. Next base: position 854,277,329 of record CM060905.1, read on the forward strand.
AAAAGTACGTACATTGTCTCAAAAACTCCTTATTCCCCAGCCTATTCAAACAAAATCACAGCTTCAAAAAATCAGAACATTCTCTCTACTTCACTAAATTCTACAAATTTGGTATCAAAACAATGGGCGCGAGGACTACTATAGATCTAAATAATATTGGAGGCAAATTTCTATGTTGCATGGGCGCTAAAATGCAGGAAAGCCAAGGCGGTATTGGATTTTCCACATTTCGAAGGCTTTAACTGAGATAAAGTGAGTGAAAATTCATCGTATAATGCTTTGATACTATGATGATGATGATTTTTAGTCTATTTTGGATTAATTTAAAATTAAATACGAGATATTTACTGGTTAAAATGGTTAAAACCAAATTATTATGGAAATCAGGTTTGAAGTAATAAAATATCAAATTAAGATGATTTTCTCCATTATAAATTGTATTCTTAGTATAATGCATGTATAAATGAAGTATAAAATAATTAACTAAGTGATAAAACTAAAAAATCAACCGAAAAAAAAACTTGGCCAAAATATAGAGTTCAGCCACAAGTATAACCGGCCAACTAGTTGTACCCAAGCGGTCGCCGCTTGTACCTGTTAGGGTGCGGGTTGAACCTAGACCCAATATGGCTGTGTCGAATAGGAGCTTGGGTTCTGGCAAGATTTAATTGACTTCCCTAGACTATTCTTTACCTAGTGTCACTACGAAGGGGCGTAGCAAGCATAGGCCATTGGAAGTTGAGGTTCGATGATCAAGAATGTAATATGTATCATAGATATGCGATCCTATAGCATAGATGCGGGTCTCGAAGAAACGTTTAGTTTGTTGTATGCGATCCTCTACAGCAAATGATGGTTAAAGGAAATGTGCTCTTGTAGCGCAGACGGCGGGCACATAAGGAGTCCACTGAATGTAAAGCATCATGTTGCGCTAACAGCAGGTCTAGGACATGTTTACATATGAAATAGATGGTCATTATATATGATCCTATATCGCAGACGGCGAAACATAAGACGTTTAGTTAAATGTATCACAAACTGTAGCACATGAGGCATGTCTAGGAAGTGTTATATACATGTTAGGCACTGATTATATTATTTCAGCATCTTTGTAGTATATACGATGTAGACATGTTTCACTTGCTAAGGCTTATGTCTGACCCTCTCCGTTATTCCTTTATATTTGTATTTGTTAGATTGATGGAGCATGAAGACATTGAGAACCCATTGCTAAAGCCTTTTTTATGCAAATATTGTAGATATTGTAAATATATTATATGATCTATATGTGCAGTGAGGTGTGGATTTGGGATTGATATTGTAAAGATTTTTGAAATGATATAACTGACATTTGTATAGTATGAAATGTATGAATACTTTATGGTATTATAATTTGTTTCTTCCGTTGTGAATTTCTAAAGGATATAGTTAGAAATATTTCCTTTTTTTCTTGTTATCATCTCTTAACGACTCATTATGTTCAAATTTCATAGTTTGAACGTTGCTTCCAGCATTAAACTATATGGTTCGAAAATCTGGTTATTACAGAAATGCTAAGTCCATGGTTTAATCCGATAACAACTATTGATTAATCGATTTGCTTTAGCCAAAGACTTTGAATTTATATTAATGACCGATTATGGTGATGCTAACCTTCAATTCAAAGGAGATGAATCCTCCCTTTAATAGTGTTTCATATCAACTGGTTTAACATATAGCTAACTATGGCCTTAACATGATCCATATTGCTATGTGATTGGCCGTAATCAATTTATTGTTTAGACACTTATGATTCAAAGTATTCTCACTTCTACTATTGCAAATCATCATAAGAGATCTTTTATTTGACAATTAACTTATAAAATACTCTCGGTGAATCATTATGTAATTATTCCAAATAGCTACACATACTAACCCTTGGTGCCCCACAGGATGGATAGTGAATTACTCGTGACTATTGTGGGCATCAAGTGGTTGCATATCTGTAGTTGTTCGAAATAACTATAGAACGACTCATTGAGAATCCTCTATAGGTTATAGGGTTAAATCGAAGATCTCGCACAATGATCTATAGTAGTCTTTTAACTTGAAATACAATGAATCATAATTGTCTAAACTATACTTTAATTATGGTCAATCACATAACAACGTTGACCATGTTAAGGCCATGGTTGGGTATAAGTAGAACCACTTAAAGTGAAATACTACTCAAGAGAGTATTTTTCTCCTTCAAATAGTGGGTTAGTATAACTGTAATTGGTAGTCAACATAGAGTCGAAGTATTTTTTCGAAGCTAATTGATTAATTGATGACCATTATCAGATTGAACCATGGGCTTTAAGCTAAACTTCACAACTAACTATAGATATTAATGAAGTTCCGATCATTGATTGAGCTCTAGATATCTACGTAATATATTGATGATGAAGAGGAAATGTGTACAATATATCATTGCTTAAGGGTGTTGCTTTAATAGATAAGAAATTGGATTGCACCTGGATAATTTGTAAGCAACTGAACTCGTATCAAACTACTGCACATCAACAAAGTCGATGTTGGATTTAATATTTAAATTATTTAAATACTATTGATGGCTGAGTTCACACCTCGAAGTCACACGACCGCAACACCCGATTTTCGACCAAAAATAACTTATAGAAATAAATTATAAAATTTATAAATTGTTATTATGGAGAAAATAAAATAATGGTGATATTAATTAATTTAATATTATTATTATAGGACCTAAAATTGGTTAATGAAATATATAATTGCAATATAGTTATTTAACTATCTTTTGAGCCAATATAATAATTTGAATATAATGAATTATATATATATATGACATATTATATATATATTATTCTGGTAGCTGAAATTTTTAAAATTATTTTTAAAATAAGGCAGACAAAAATATACATGTGTAACATCGTTCATTCTAAAACCCAAATATCGAAACCTAATGTGCTGCAATCACCTTAAAATTATCTTTTAGCAACATAATGAGTTCAGTGTATATATCAACAATTTAAATAAACAAAGAACCTAAACGTATGTCATTATGTAATTATTTTTACATCCTTTACAATCTGATATCCCAAATGATGCCCACACAGGGATAAAATATAAACAGAACATAGATAATAGTGTCATTCCCAATGTATGAAGATGCCAACATAAACACTTAAACATCGAAAAAAACAACTTTTATTATCGGCTAGCCCTCCCACTTCATCTTTGGAGTTCTCCAATCTTTTTTCGGAAGCTACGCGCCTATACTCATAAACTTAACTTACTCAAACAGGTACCTATGAGTTTATGGAGAAACAATAATTAAAACAAGGGATATATGTAAAGCATGGCATGAGTATTTCTTACCAGAGATCACTCCGTCAAAGCACGGAATAGGTTTGTCCCTCACTATACAATAACATTAATGCATCATCACATGAATCATAATCAAAAGTCATCGTTTATAGATAAATGTGCCTACACTTGCTACAACATCATGACTACGTTCTGTAGTCAATTCATTTAATTTGTCGCTTAGGCCTTATCCAATTCCATCTTATTGTAAAAGTTATTATTATTTTGACTACCACTAAGGCTTCTATATTTCTTCCATCTTATTATTATGATTATTACAATTTCTAGCTATCACAAGGCCTTATGCATTTGTTTCTATATACAGTGATTTATCTGGACATTAGTTTTCCATGAAGGCCTTACACCTCACTATGGAATACTACGTCATATTTAAGAAATTGGGTTGCCACTAAGGCCTTACGCCCTCTATTGAATGCAATGTCATCTTTTCTATCTTAAATCATTATGTTTCGATACAAGCCATACAACAATAGCTCCAAATAAGTTCTTATTTAGAAACTAGGTTGTCACTTGGGCCTAACACCGTATTACCAAAAGCAATGTCAATATCGAACATTGGGTTGCCAAGAAGGTCTTACACCTCATTATCGAATGCGATGTCACTTTGGACATTGGGTTGCCACGGTGGCTTTACACCTCGTTACCGAAAGCAATAGCACATTTTCATTGGGTTGCCACGAAGGCCTTACATCTCATTCTCGAATGCAATGTTAATTTGGACATTGGGTTCCTACAACCTTACTCCCTTTCACCAAATCAATATCTTGTCTATACTCTAGGGTGCCATTAAGGCCTTACAAAATTCTACCGAAATCACCTCCCAACCATTTATTTATTGGGTCTCAACATAGATATTTTAGTTAATTAAATAATAAAGAGAAAATGGTGATTTTACAAACTTTGGATTTGACGACAAGAGTTGCGCCACCACATAGAGCGTGTCTTTCCAATCGATATGGATTACAAGCTTGTCTGAATCGAAGAATGTATGAAGGAGATATGAGGGAAATAGTTTTGGATTTTAATGGGCTTAGCAGGCTTAGGGTCCAACAAATTTGAATTTGAATTTTTGTCGTCTCATTTCCCTCCACCTTTATGAAATAAAAGTACTTACATTGTCTCAAAAACTCCTTATTCCCCAGCCTATTCAAACAAAATCACAGCTTCAAAAAATCAGAACATTCTCTCTACTTCACTGAATTCTACAAATTTGGTATCAAAACAATGGGCGTGAGGACTACTATAGATCTAAATAATATTGGAGGCAAATTTCTATGGTGCATAGGTGCTAAAATGCAGGAAAGCCAAGGCGGTATTGGATTTTCCACATTTCGGAGGCTTTAACTGAGATAAAGTGAGTGAAAATTCATCGTATAATGCTTTGATACTATGATGATGATGATTTTTAGTCTATTTTGGATTAATTTAAAATTAAATACGAGATATTTACTGGTTAAAATGGTTAAAACCAAATTATTATGGAAATCAGGTTTGAAGTAATAAAATATCAAATTACGATGATTTTCTCCATTATAAATTGTATTCTTAGTATAATGCATGTATAAATGAAGTATAAAATAATTAACTAAGTGATAAAACTAAAAAATCAACCGAAAAAAAAACTTGGCCGAAATATAGGGTTCAGCCACAAGTATAACCGGCCAACCAGTTGTACCCAAGCGGTCGCCGCTTGTACCTGTTAGGGTGCGGGTTGAACCTAGACCCAATATGGCTGTGTCGAATAGGAGATTGGGTTCGGGCAAGATTTAATTGACTTCCCTAGACTATTCTTTACCCAGTGTCACTACGAAGGGGCATAGCAAGCATAGGCCATTGGAAGTTGAGGTTCGATGATCAAGAATGTAATATGTATCATAGATATGCGATCCTATAGCGTAGATGCGGGTCTCCAAGAAACGTTTAGTTTGCTGTATGCGATCCTCTACAGCAAATGATGGCTAAAGGAAATGTGCTCTTGTAGAGCAGACGGCGGGCACATAAGGAGTCCATTGAATGTAAAGCATCATGTTGCGCTAACAGCAGGTCTAGGACATGTTTACATATGAAATAGATGGTCATTATATATGATCCTATATCGCAGACGGCGAAACATAAGACGTTTAGTAAAATGTATCACAAACTGTAGCACATGAGGCATGTCTAGGAAGTGTTATATACGTGTTAGGCACTGATTATATTATTTCAGCATCTTTGTAGTATATACGGTGTAGACATGTTTCACTTGCTAAGGCTTATGTCTGACCCTCTCCGTTATTCCTTTATATTTGTATTTGTTAGATTGATGGAGCATGAAAACATTGAGAACCCATTGCTAAAGACTTTTTTATGCAAATATTGTAGATATTGTAAATATATTATATGATCTATATGTGCAGTGAGGTGTGGATTTGGGATTGATATTGTAAAGATTTTTGAAATGATGTAACTGACATTTGTATAGTATGAAATGTATGAATACTTTATGGTATTATAATTTGTTTCTTCCGTTGTGAATTTCTAAAGGATATAGTTAGAAATATTTCCTTTTTTTCTTGTTATCATCTCTTAACGACTCATTATGTTCAACTTTCATAGTTTGAACGTTGCTTCCAGCATTAAACTATATGGTTCGAAAATCTGGTTATTACAGCAGTGCTAAGTCCATGGTTCAATCCGATAACAACTATTGATTAATCGATTTGCTTTGGCCAAAGACTTTGAATTTATATTGATGACCGATTATGGTGATGCTAACCTTCAATTCAAAGGAGATGAATCCTCCCTTTAATAGTGTTTCATATCAACTGGTTTAACATATAGCTAACTATGGCCTTAACATGATCCATATTGCTATGTGATTGGCCGTAATCAATTTATTGTTTAGACACTTATGATTCAAAGTATTCTCACTTCTACTATTGCAAATCATCATAAGAGATCTTTTATTTGACAATTAACTTATAGAATACTCTCGGTGAGTCATTATGTAATTATTCCAAATAGCTACACATACTAACCCTTGGTGCCCCACAGGATGGATAGTGAATTACTCGTGACTGTTGTGGGCATCAAGTGGTTGCATATCTGTAGTTGTTCGAAATAACTATAGAACGACTCATTGAGAATCCTCTATAGGTTATAGGGTTAAATCGAAGATCTTGCATAATGATCTATAGTAGTCTTTTAACTTGAAATACAATGAATCATAATTGTCTAAACTATATTTTAATTATGGTCAATCACATAACAACGTTGACCATGTTAAGGCCATGGTTGGGTATAAGTTGAACCACTTGAAGTGAAATACTACTCAAGAGAGTATTTTTCTCCTTCAAATAGAGGGTTAGTATAACTGTAATTGGTAGTCAACATAGAGTCGAAGTATTTTTTCGAAGCTAATTGATTAATTGATGACCATTATCAGATTGAACCATGGGCTTTAAGCTGAACTTCACAACTAACTATAGATATTAATGAAGTTCCGGTCATTGATTGAGCTCTAGATATCTACGTAATATATTGATGATGAAGAGGAAATGTGCACAATATATCATTGCTTAAGGGTGTTGCTTTAATAGATAAGAAATTGGATTGCACCTGGATAATTTGTAAGCAACTGAACTCGTATCAAACTACTGCACATCAACAAAGTCGATGTTGGATTTAATATTTAAATTATTTAAATACTATTGATGGCTGAGTTCACACCTCGAAGTCACACGACCGCAACACCCGATTTTCGACCAAAAATAACTTATAGAAATAAATTATAAAAGTTATAAATTGTTATTATGGAGAAAATAAAATAATGGTGATATTAATTAATTTAATATTATTATTATAGGACCTAAAATTGGTTAATGAAATATATAATTGCAATATAGTTATTTAACTATCTTTTGAGCCAATATAATAATTTAAATATAATGAATTATATATATATATGACATATTATATATATATATATTATTCTGGTAGCTGAAATTTTTAAAATAAGGCAGACAAAAATATACATGTGTAACATCGTTCATTCTAAAACCCAAATATCGAAACCTAATGTGCTGCAATCACCTTAAAATTATCTTTTAGCAACATAATGAGTTCAGTGTATATATCAACAATTTAAATAAACAAAGAACCTAAACGTATGTCATTATGTAATTATTTTTACATCCTTTACAATCCGATATCCCAAATGATGCCCACACAGGGATAAAATATAAACAGAACATAGATAATAGTGTCATTCCCAATGTATGAAGATGCCAACATAAACACTTAAACATCGGAAAAAAACAACTTTTATTATCGGCTAGCCCTCCCACTTCATCTTTGGAGTTCTCCAATCTTTTTTCGGAAGCTGCGCGCCTATACTCATAAACTTAACTTACTCAAACGGGTACCTGTGAGTTTATGGAGAAACAATAATAAAAACAGGGGTTATATGTAAAGCATGGCATGAGTATTTCTTACCAGAGATCACTCCGTCAAAGCACGGAATAAGTTTGTCCCTCACTATACAATAACATTAATGCATCATCACATGAATCATAATCAAAAGTCATCGTTTATAGATAAATGTGCCTACACTTGCTACAACATCATGACTACGTTCTGTAGTCAATTCATTTAATTTGTCGCTTAGGCCTTATCCAATTCCGTCTTGTTGTAAAAGTTATTATTCTTTTGACTACCACTAAGGCTTCTGTATTTATTCCATCTTATTATTATGATTATTACAATTTCTGGCTATCACAAGGCCTTATGCATTTGTTTCTATATACAGTGATTTATCTTGACATTAGTTTTCCATGAAGGCCTTACACCTCACTATGGAATACTACGTCATATTTAAGAAATTGGGTTGCCACTAAGGCCTTACACCCTCTATTGAATGCAATGTCATCTTTTCTATCTTCAGTCATTATGTTTCTATACAAGCCTTACAACAATAGCTCCAAATAAATTCTTATTTAGAAACTAGGTTGTCACTAGGGCCTAACACCGTATTACCAAAAGCAATGTCAATATCGAACATTGGGTTGCCAAGAAGGTCTTACACCTCGTTATCGAATGCGATGTCACTTTGGACATTGGGTTGCCATGATGGCTTTACACCTCGTTACCGAAAGCAATAGCACATTTTCATTGGGTTGCCACGAAGGCCTTACACCTCATTATCAAATTCAATGTTAATTTGGACATTGGGTTCCTACAACCCTACACCCTTTCACCAAATCAATATCTTGTCTATACTCTAGGGTGCCATTAAGGCCTTACAAAATTCTACCGAAATCACCTCCCAACCATTTATTTATTGGGCCTCAACTTTAGTTATACCTTAAGCTATTCAAAACTATAAGTTTTACCCTTGGCCATCTTAAGCCTTGGGTCTCTACATTAACTCTCCTAAAAAATTTATTAGGTCTCTGCATTGACTCTCCTTCGAAAGTCAACAGTTCCCAATATTAGTTTTCCATTGAAAATTAATGTCCCTATATTAGCTTTCCACCGAAAGCTAATAGGTCTCAGCCAATCACTATGCTCAAGTCCATTTTAGGGAAGCCTTGATTTAATACACTCATTATGGATGCCCTTAGCAATTACCTTTGATGTTCATCTTCCACTAAAACCTTCATCTTGGTCCTTCAGCCTTAGTCATCGCCTTTGCATCTTATTTGTTCATTTGTTTGTAACTTAGCATAGACTTTCTAAGTTCAATGTTGTAACGACCCGGAATTTCGATCCCGAAAATTCCAGATAGTTATGAAAAAGAAGAAAGAGATAGAAGAAGAAACAGAAAATAAAACACAGAATCTCACATTCGCAGCGGATAAAATATAATATCAAATAATATTCTTTATACAAAGAATACTGTACCAGTCAAAGACATTTAAATACATCAGAGTTACTACATATATTCACAGATACTAGACATATACAAAACAACATGTCTCAGATAACTACAATATATCACAGTGGAATACACTCCATACGTTCCTGCCATCCAGCTCGTCTCCTGAGCTCCAGAACGTCCTTACCTGAAAATCTGTAATACTCGGTCTGACCCGAGTATTACATCAAAGTAACACCCGGGTCAGGCTGGAAACCAGCGTGAGTAAACCCATGAAATTTGAAATACTAAGTTCAAAACATAAAAGAAAACCCGGGTAACTTGTATTACAACTACACAAATTGTTATTGACCTTATTTATTTCACTCACCCGTTTCTAAGTACCAAACTTAGATTTAAGGGTCTAATTTGCCTAAATCATTCCATTTCAGCTTATTGATTTCAGCTAGAAATTTAATAAGAATCGAAGTGGTTTCGGGTATTTACTAATACCCGACTCCGGTCTCTTCGAAACCAATGACAATTTAACTTAAATTGTTCAAGTGAAATACAATTCAACTTAAGATACAGGATGTCACAATATTTCATCATCAATAGATAACCACATCATCATAGTTTAAATCAACATATCAGATCACATAGCATCACGAACCACATATTAAGGATAACAATTTATCAAGGTTTCCAATATCATTCTAATTATCCTTTATTTAAATTTAAGTAACTAACCCTTAATTATTCCACAAATTAATTATCCTTAACCAAATACATTAATTAACCTTTAATTACTTCATTAATTAATTATTAACCATAATTATTAATCACCCTTGATCAATGACATCCGGTGATTTACTACCCTAATTAAAATCCATTAATTACATTAAGTAATTATTATCAAATCATCTAGTGTTTAAAATTAATTAAACTTAATTTATCAACTAAACAAATCACATTAATCTCCATTAATTATATTAAGTAATTACTTTCTTAATTACTTCCATTATGTAATTATACTTAAACAATTCACAAATGATTATCAATAAAATTATTATTTAATTTAAGAAAACATTTCTTACTAAATTAGAGTATTTAAACTATATTTTACTTAAACATTCAGAATTAAAAATTTATTTAAATTTCCAGATTTGGATTCAAAGTAAATTTGAATCCATCCACTTATCTTTAATTTTAAACCTGAAAAAAAAAATCAAGTTTATTTAAAATTGGAATCCATCCTCTGCCTCGAGACGAACCCAGTCTGCTCCGAGACTACACACCCCCTGCTTCGAGTCTTGCTCACGTTTCACCCGAGTCTTCCCCGAGAAACAACCCAAAAACATTGACAGTTTCGTCCTGTAGCAACAAGTAACTCCACCACTACCCTTCTTCGAGTTTCCCTCGTCCCTACTCCGAGTAAAACACCTAAAATCCCGAGTGAAACCCCGAGCATTTCAAACTGCACCTTCCAAAAATCGACAGCCATCATACATTTGCACGTGCACGTGCACCGTGCCTCCAGTCATCTCCGGCCACTCACCAGCATCGCCACCCATCGGCGATCGACCCACGACCACATCCCTCAAAACCTACCACCTTCGCTCGAATCAAAATCGAGCATCCTGCCATCAACCTGGAACACACTCAACCAACAATCCCAACCTGTCAACAGCTCGTCTCTGCCCCTCCGACCATCAGAGACATCACCGCCACCGGCCACGTCTTCGCCTACTCTCCCTCTACGCATTCCCAAGCACCAGTTGAACTCGATGCCCTGTGGCATTCGAACGAGACTAATATAAAACCATAACAAAAACTAGGTTTACAGAAAGGATTTCATCGCCGTTGCCACCACGACGAACTACAGCGCCTTCCACCATTTTTCCCGGCCTCTCCGTTCACTCCTCCATCACCACAATGAACTCCAAGCATTCCAATCTACTTGGTCACCCAAAATCGACGAAAACTCATTTTTTTGTTCTACCCAAAACTGCACCCTAAATACAATGTTAAAAATGATGATGTTTGTTTTAAAAATCATGTTACAGGGTAGTGATTCAACTGTGATCCTGAACCAATATTTTAAAATATTTGAATTTACCTACTATTTAAGTTTGCCTGTTGTTCTTGAATCCCAGTGATATTTAAATTTAAATTCAACTTAAATAAAGTTTTTAAAACTTCACTATGATAAAACATACAAGTTTCGTTTGAAACTTACACCCTATCACAAACTAAATCAAAAGATATGATTTTTAAACCAAAACTGAAGCTTGAAAACAAACAGAGAGGTTACAGATATATAGATCATGCACACACATACAATTATAACCACTCAGGTAATCATATGAACATATCTATGCCCAGATGCAAACATGCAACCATCATATACTTAAGTAGTTTTTAACAAAAATGTTACTCACATTTGCTTTGCAAAAGAACAGAGCCTCTGCCTTGAAACAGTTTGAATTTTGAAAACTGGAAAGGCTTTGTTTGATCTTCCCACACATCTTGCTTTTGTGGTTTTGGAAATGTTATTTTATTTTGCAAAAGAAAAGTTTGCTATATTTCTTTCTCTGGTTTGTAATGTCAAACAAAACGCAAATATGAAATAATATAGGAGAGTTTGTAAGAGGGGTAGGTGATATCTGGTTTGAGAAGTCTTCATATACAAGCATCTCATATTTGCCAGAGATTTTTTTTAGAATAGGAGGCTGAAATGATTTTATGAGCAAGTTCGAATGACCTTGTATGCTGTTGAAAAATGAAGGCATTAAATGTTTTAGTACTTGTGTCTCCCATTTTAATTATTTAATGTTCATATGTCATAGATATTTTTTTCTTTTGCCTGAGTCTTGTTTTACAACCCAAAGCATGTTATATTTTTACTTGTTATCTTACTTTGCTTTGTGTATTTTCTTTTGCCTGCATACAAACATATACTCATTAACTATAAACTGATATACTTTCATGCAAATATTTCATAACATAGTTATAAGGATTTATCACTTGCATCAGGTTATAAACAGATTAGGATTTAGAAGTGATGTTTACTCACCTTTGTTTTGGTCATTATAGTTAAAATGTTAACTTGATTGATAATGAAATGTAAATGGATATTGTTTTAATATGTTGTTTTAGCCAAGGTTATAAAATTTTAACTTAAGTATAGCAATTTACAAATTTTATATTTCCATTATTTTAAACTTAAACTATTAAACATTTAATTTACTTGTTATTTACTTTATTTCATACTTATGTTAATATCATACATTGGATTTACATTGAAGTTTAATATTTATAAAGTTTATTTTATTTTAAAACTTAACTATCCAATATTATATTTATTCTACATCAACATTTACAAGGCTTATTTTAAATTTTAAACATTTTGAAAGAATTTATTTAAACTTTAAACCATAGCTCTTCCAATTATATACATATATATAACAATTTCTATTTATTAGATATTATATTATAAATAAAACTCGTTATCAAGATAAAAATGATTTATAAAAGTAATTATCACTATATAAATAAATTACTTATTTTCTCGACTATATTTAAAAAAACAAAACCCTTGTTAAATTTAAATTTAAGTTAAAAATCAAATTTTAAACAATTTTACTTTATTCTGTATACGTTTTAAAGTCAACTGATTATTCATTTAATAGCTCTTAAAAAGATGTATATATTAAATCAAACCAAAACTACCAAAAATATTAAAATAAGAAAACTTATCTTCATTTATTAAAATTCAAATCAGATCTTATCTATTTACAATATATACAAATATATATATATTATAAACAGAAAACAAATTTATTAGCTTTTTAAAATATAAATTATCAGTTAAACATTTATTCAGAAGAAGATTATTAATCAAATTCAAATTTTATTAACAATTATTATCATATCAATTTAATTTCTATCGCACATTATTAAATTGATATTGTCAAAATTTCCAGGATGTCACATTCCTCCCCCCTTAAAAGAATTTCGTCCTTGAAATTTAAACAAAGGTAATTTAAAACCTAAGTCTAGAAATACTTTAATAATTCTATATAATATTTCTAAAATAGTTTTATAAAAATACTTTTATAACTCGATGTTTTGACAAGTCCATCCTTGTTCTCACAGAAATTCGGTCATACGTTGATCAGGCGTAGGACTGAAAATCTATAAGTACTCGGTAAACTCATTTTCAACACCCAGTGAAAATACCTTGGAGAATAATTTTATTGAAAATATAGGAAACAGTTTGAAAATAGAAGTAAAAAGCTTTGGTGAGAATGCTCTAGAAATCATCACACCCATCCATGGTCGCAGTTACATCCTGGGTTACGTTGCCGTCGCAGCAAAAGTCCATGTAACTGATTACACCACGGAACCCACAACAGATCGCAGTTACATCCAGGGTTACGTTGCCGTCACAGCAAAAGTCCATGTAACTGTTGGCTCTCAGCGGCACACACGATTTTCGCTGTCAAAATGAAACTTCTCCACTCTAACATAGGTTGCAGTCTACCGATGTAAAATCAAACGCAGACTGTTGGCTCTCAGCGGCTCACGCGACTTTCGCTATGTTACCATAGTGTCGCAGTCTACCGATATAAAATCAAACGTAGACTGTTGGCTCTCAGCGGCTCACGCGACTTTCGCTATGGTCTGTAGTAGATCGCAGTGACATCGAGTTACACTGTCGTCACAGCATAACCCAAATGCCTCTGTGGGCACCAGCCCCTCGACTTTCGCTACACAAATAATCCTCAGGAACTAGTTTTGTCCGGACTCCTCACAGGATCAACTTTAGAAACCCCCCTTGGGGCTCAAGGCAGTACCACCCAGTGGCACTCCTGAGAAGTTCATTTCAAGGGAGCGCCTTTTTCCCCAGAGCTATTCTCAAAACACTTTATACTATACACATATAGTATTTTCCAAATCATACACCTAGTATGAATTCCATATAAATGCTTTTACACAAAATCGATCCTCAAAATCGATAATTCACAAATCAGGCTTTCCCAAATCTCAATATTGATTTTACCCAAAAATCAAAAGCCTTTTCCAAATCTAAAGGTTCCCAAAACCTTTTTCTCAAAACCATTTCCATAAAATCTTTTATATATATATACATATATATAATTTTCTTGGGAAATCTTTAAATCACTTTATACTTATAAAAGTTTCCTCTGTATACTTTAAAAACTTCCAAAACCCTTTTTCTTCTGGCAATGGATTCAATAAGGGGAGTTTTATCATATATAACAAAGATACGTAACTTTGTTTATTCCCAATCAAATATTCAAATTTGATTACTTTATAAAGTCACTTGCCAAATTTCTTACTTTTATTATAAAGTAAACTTTAACTCAGAAAAATATTCAATTTCCACTTTATTTCCATAAAGTTAATTTCTACCATAGAAATATAATTTTAAATTTATTTTATTTTAGTTCCTCAAATATTCACAAATATATTTTCCATTTCAAAAATCATCTTATAACCTTTTATCTATAATTTCAAAATCAAATTTCCACCTTTATTCATTGTCAATTTCTCAAAATATACTTTCAATTTCAAAAATCTTTTCAGTTTTTATCCACAAATTTTCAATGCCAATTTCATTCAAACCCGTACGATGTCCCCATATCATTCGTACGCAATATCAATCTGATCGCTCACTCGATCACACAATTTCACTTCCGAACTAGTATCGTCCACCCGACTTCCTAGTGCGGACTCAGATCTGGTTTCTTGATCAGAAACCGTCATTCTCCTTGCATAGTCACACCTATGATAGAGAATATCCAGAACCAATCAAAAATCCATATCCAGGTTCGCCGTCGAAAATTGAGCGAAAAATCCCAACTCGGATCGATAATACTATCTCGAAATTCTGTGCTCGATTCTGGATCAAATCACTATGCGAATAGAATAATATACGTACATCCTACGTATTTATTTTCATTGATTATTAACCAAATCAATTCCCTTTCCATTCACAGTCACTTGATTTTATTCACTTATACACATTTGGCTAAATCCCCACTTGGATTATCACTTCAATTCTTATCTCAGTTGGGTATTTACTCAATAACAGTTTGAACTCTGACCAGTTTATATTTACAAAATAGCTTGAAAATTTTAAAAATAGATAAATAGTTGAAAGATAATTATTAATTTATAAAATAGCTGTAAAATAGTTAAGTAACTATAAAATAATTGAAAAATAGTAATTACTTATAAAATAGTTGAAAAACAGTAATCAGTTTATAAGGTAGTAGAAAAATAGTAATTAGTTTATAAAACAGTTGTAAAATAGTTAAATAGTTCCAAAAGTAATTGTAAAACAAGCTTAAGATAGTTTTAGGTTTTAAAAAAGAAAAGTTGTATGGTAAATAGTTTGGAACATTAGATTTATATTAAAACAATTTATTTTGGAAATAGTCCAGAGTCAAACTGTTTAATATCCCATCTCCATTTCCATAAATTCAATTTAAATTTCCACTTACATTTAAATTGACTCAATCCCAATTTGAATAACTTCAATTTTCCTTAAACTTGATTTATTCCCAATTCAAGTTGAATTAGCCTCAATTCCTTTCCAAATTCAAATCAAATTCCATTTTGAACTAATTCAATTTAAATCTAAATTTTAAATCATCTTGAATTATATAAATTCGAGTTAAATTTTCAAATGTTAATTTAATCCCCTAAATCAATTTTTACCTTTACTTTAAATTTAACAGTCTAACCATTTAATTCTGAGTTCAAATTTCAAAATTCCATTTAATTTATCTTTACTTCTACATAAACTTATTTCTAGGTTCAAATAATAATTCAAACCCCTTTTAAACAATTAAATCTCTGAATTTCAATTTATTACCCAAATTCAATCTTGGAACCAATCCTTAACCATTTCAGTTTACATGTTCATTTAAACATTCAAATCTTAATGTTCAAAGTGATCTCATTTTCTCAAATTTAATTTTATCTTTAAAATCAAAATTACTTAAGTAATTTCAAATTAAAGCTTAATTCCATTTAATTCCAATATTGGGATAGATATTACCCCACTCTATCATCTAATTTATTTAAAACATTCATCATCCACTACCCATTCCAGATCTCAATCCTATCTGAGATCACATATAATTCCCTACCAAATCAACCCATTTAACTTTCCTAAGTCAAATCTCAATTTCATCTTGAAATTTCCAATTCGGGTTGTTTAGTCCAAACTTATTTAACTTCCTTTAAGTTAAGTTCAATTAAATCTCGTCAAACTTACTCAAATTTTGAATTCCCACTTCAATTTTCAAACAACTACTGTTTGAATCAAGCTCTTTCATTCAAATAATATTATTTATTATCTCTTTATCACTTTGAAACAATTTTCAAATTCTAGGTTCAGATTTAAAACTTCACAATTTATATCATCTTCAGTTCCAATTTATAAGTCATACTTGCCTAAATGTTTTACTTCCCTAAAACATTTCATCTTGCTTACTCATTAACAACATTTCATTATTAAACACAACAATCATTTATGATAATAACCAAGATTATCATATCTGGGAACCAATTCATTATTATCTTTATTCTGAAAATATTTCTACAAATTCAGGATTTTAATTTTCAGTTTGAATCCAATTCAAAGTTATTTTTACTTTCATTTTAGTTATATTTCTATTACCACTTAATTTAATTCCAATAATTTTACAACAAATCTCCTTAACATTTATTGGTAAGAAATATTGCTTTATATATATCAAAATATATACTTATAAAGTCATTTAAAATCTTTATATAAGAAAATAACAAGTACGCTCTCATATATACACTCAACTCATCCTAGGGTACTATTGACCCTATCTTTAGATGAGTAGACCCACCAGAGCCAAGGTTTTCGCTTAACCTGGCTCTGATACCAACTGTAACGACCCGGAATTTCGATCCCGAAAATTCCAGATAGTTATGAAAAAGAAGAAAGAGACAGAAGAAGAAACAGAAAATAAAACACAGAATCTCACATTCGCAGCGGATAAAATATAATATCAAATAATATTCTTTATACAAAGAATACTGTATCAGTCAAAGACATTTAAATACATCAGAGTTACTACATATATTCACAGATACTAGACATATACAAAACAACATGTCTCAGATAACTACAATATATCACAGTGGAATACACTCCATACGTTCCTGCCATCCAGCTCGTCTCCTGAGCTCCAGAACGTCCTTACCTGAAAATCTGTAATACTCGGTCTGACCCGAGCATTACATCAAAGTAACACCCGGGTCAGGCTGGAAACCAGCGTGAGTAAACCCATGAAATTTGAAATACTAAGTTCAAAACATAAAAGAAAACCCGGGTAACTTGTATTAATTACAACTACACAAATTGTTATTGACCTTATTTATTTCACTCACCCGTTTCTAAGTACCAAACTTAGATTTAAGGGTCTAATTTGCCTAAATCATTCCATTTCAGCTTATTGATTTCAGCTAGAAATTTAATAAGAATCGAAGTGGTTTCGGGTATTTACTAATACCCGACTCCGGTCTCTTCGAAACCAATGACAATTTAACTTAAATTGTTCAAGTGAAATACAATTCAACTTAAGATACAGGATGTCACAATATTTCATCATCAATAGATAACCACATCATCATAGTTTAAATCAACATATCAGATCACATAGCATCACGAACCACATATTAAGGATAACAATTTATCAAGGTTTCCAATATCATTCTAATTATCCTTTATTTAAATTTAAGTAACTAACCCTTAATTATTCCACAAATTAATTATCCTTAACCAAATACATTAATTAACCTTTAATTACTTCATTAATTAATTATTAACCATAATTATTAATCACCCTTGATCAATGACATCCGGTGATTTACTACCCTAATTAAAATCCATTAATTACATTAAGTAATTATTATCAAATCATCTAGTGTTTAAAATTAATTAAACTTAATTTATCAACTAAACAAATCACATTAATCTCCATTAATTATATTAAGTAATTACTTTCTTAATTACTTCCATTATGTAATTATACTTAAACAATTCACAAATGATTATCAATAAAATTATTATTTAATTTAAGAAAACATTTCTTACTAAATTAGAGTATTTAAACTATATTTTACTTAAACATTCAGAATTAAAAATTTATTTAAATTTCCAGATTTGGATTCAAAGTAAATTTGAATCCATCCACTTATCTTTAATTTTAAACCTGAAAAAAAAAATAAAGTTTATTTAAAACTGGAATCCATCCTCTGCCTCGAGACGAACCCAGTCTGCTCCGAGACTACACACCCCCTGCTTCGAGTCTTGCTCACGTTTCACCCGAGTCTTCCCCGAGAAACAACCCAAAAACATTGACAGTTTCGTCCTGTAGCAACAAGTAACTCCACCACTACCCTTCTTCGAGTTTCCCTCGTCCCTACTCCGAGTAAAACACCTAAAATCCCGAGTGAAACCCCGAGCATTTCAAACCGCACCTTCCAAAAATCGACAGCCATCATACATTTGCACGTGCACGTGCACCGTGCCTCCAGTCATCTCCGGCCACTCACCAGCATCGCCACCCATCGGCGATCGACCCACGACCACATCCCTCAAAACCTACCACCTTCGCTCGAATCAAAATCGAGCATCCTGCCATCAACCTGGAAACACACTCGACCAACAATCCCAACCTATCAACAGCTCGTCTCTGCCCCTCCGACCATCAGAGACATCATCGCCACCGGCCACGTCTTCGCCTACTCTCCCTCTACGCATTCCCAAGCACCAGTTGAACTCGATGCCCTGTGGCATTCGAACGAGACTAATATAAAACCATAACAAAAACTAGGTTTACAAAAAGGATTTCATCGCCGTTGCCACCACGACGAACTACAGCGCCTTCCACCATTTTTCCTGGCCTCTCCGTTCGCTCCTCCATCACCACAATGAACTCCAAGCATTCCAATCTACTTGGTCACCCAAAATCGACGAAAACTCATTTTTTTGTTCTACCCAAAACTGCACCCTAAATACAATGTTAAAAATGATGATGTTTGTTTTAAAAATCATGTTACATGGTAGTGATTCAACTGTGATCCTGAACCAATATTTTAAAATATTTGAATTTACCTACTATTTAAGTTTGCCTGTTGTTCTTGAATCCCAGTGATATTTAAATTTAAATTCAACTTAAATAAAGTTTTTAAAACTTCACTATGATAAAACATACAAGTTTCGTTTGAAACTTACACCCTATCACAAACTAAATCAAAAGATATGATTTTTAAACCAAAACTGAAGCTTGAAAACAAACAGAGAGGTTACAGATATATAGATCATGCACACACATACAATTATAACCACTCAGGTAATCATATGAACATATCTATGCCCAGATGCAAACATGCAACCATCATATACTTAAGTAGTTTTTAACAAAAATGTTACTCACATTTGCTTTGCAAAAGAACAGAGCCTCTGCCTTGAAACAGTTTGAATTTTGAAAACTGGAAAGGCTTTGTTTGATCTTCCCACACATCTTGCTTTTGTGGTTTTGGAAATGTTATTTTATTTTGCAAAAGAAAAGTTTGCTATATTTCTTTCTCTGGTTTGTAATGTCAAACAAAACGCAAATATGAAATAATATAGGAGAGTTTGTAAGAGGGGTAGGTGATATCTGGTTTGAGAAGTCTTCATATACAAGCATCTCATATTTGCCAGAGATTTTTTTTAGAATAGGAGGCTGAAATGATTTTATGAGCAAGTTCGAATGACCTTGTATGCTGTTGAAAAATGAAGGCATTAAATGTTTTAGTACTTGTGTCTCCCATTTTAATTATTTAATGTTCATATGTCATAGATATTTTTTTCTTTTGCCTGAGTCCTGTTTTACAAGCCAAAGCATGTTATATTTTTACTTGTTATCTTACTTTGCTTTGTGTATTTTCTTTTGCCTGCATACAAACATATACTCATTAACTATAAACTGATATACTTTCATGCAAATATTTCATAACATAGTTATAAGGATTTATCACTTGCATCAGGTTATAAACAGATTAGGATTTAGAAGTGATGTTTACTCACCTTTGTTTTGGTCATTATAGTTAAAATGTTAACTTGATTGATAATGATTTGTAAATGGATATTGTTTTAATATGTTTTTTTAGCCAAGGTTATAAAATTTTAACTTAAGTATAGCAATTTACAAATTTTATATTTCCATTATTTTAAACTTAAACTATTAAACATTTAATTTACTTATTATTTACTTTATTTCATACTTATGTTAATATCATACATTGGATTTACATTGAAGTTTAATATTTATAAAGTTTATTTTATTTTAAAACTTAACTATCCAATATTATATTTATTCTACATCAACATTTACAAGGCTTATTTAAAATTTTAAACATTTTGAAAGAATTTATTTAAACTTTAAACCATAGCTCTTCCAATTATATACATATATATAACAATTTCTATTTATTAGATATTATATTATAAATAAAACTCGTTATCAAGATAAAAATGATTTATAAAAGAAATTATCACTATATAAATAAATTACTTATTTTCTCGACTATATTTAAAAAAACAAAACCCTTGTTAAATTTAAATTTAAGTTAAAAAACAAATTTTAAACAATTTAACTTTATTCTGTATACGTTTTGAAGTCAACTGATTATTCATTTAATAGCTCTTAAAAAGATGTATATATTAAATCAAACCAAAACTACCAAAAATATTAAAATAAGAAAACTTATCTTCATTTATTAAAATTCAAATCAGATCTTATCTATTTACAATATATACAAATATATATATATATATTATAAACAGAAAACAAATTTATTAGCTTTTTAAAATATAAATTATCAGTTAAACATTTATTCTGAAGAAGATTATTAATCAAATTCAAATTTTATTAACAATTATTATCATATCAATTTAATTTCTATCGCAGATTATTAAATTGATATTGTCAAAATTTCTTGGATGTCACAAATGTAGTTTCGATTGTTACACCCTTGGCACAACCCCTTTCGGCATACACAATAAATCTTATCTCATATGCACGCCTTCCATCATCTTTACATGTGTCGTCTACCTATTCGTTCCACCTATAGCATTTTCAATAGGCTATAGTATTTTAACTAACTTTGCAGCACTTATTTTGTATCTTGTCTCTTATCTATTTATTATTTATTTCTATATAAAACCCTTCGGCACTTACTTATTGGTTTTGGCAATCATATTTCCTTTTCGAAATACCTATATTTAACTTCAAAAATTACCTATAAAAGTGTACTAAATTCTCAGAAATTTTGTAAATGTATCTCCAAGCACATTTTTACCAAAACTCCTACATTTTAGCTACTTTCTCTAATTTACTAATTATAGGTTCCTTTAAAAATCAATAAAAAATTATTTAAATGTGGGAAAATTCTCAAAATTAAAACCCATCTCTGAAAATGCATTTAAAACATCATATTAAATTTTCACATTATTTCGAAATTATTAAACTAGGGTGACATAGCTAAACGTCCTCTAGTAAGTCCATTTCAACCCAAAACAAACGTTAAGATGTCTTTCATATTATAAACGCATAACAAGTATGAACTCTATCGTATACAAATCATAGCCATGTTCAACATATAGATGAAAATAACTAAAAAGGGAGTGGTATTACTCACCTAAATCTTTAAATTATCTTGATCTTTAATCTCCTTAAATTTATCTATCATTTTATCTTCTTCTTCTCCTTTTCTTCTCTTAGGTCACCATCATTAAAGAGTTTCAAAGCTTTTATTTTTGTGAAGATAAAATAAATAAAAATGAGAGAGTGGTTATGTTTATTATTTCATGGTAAGTTGGGACGTTGGCCCTTGTAACCCATTCTCATTTAATTCATTTACCTAAATTGAATTATATTGCTACATAATAGTAAATGCACACCTAAATACCTATCATGGTAAATCATTATTCATTTTAGTCCAAATATTAATAAGTAAATAAATGTCCCTCGGATATTAACTTAGCTTGTTTTTCTCGATTTTAATTCATAATTAAGTTATAAAATAGTTAATCCCATAATTAATCCTTTAACTAATTATTTATTAATTTATGGAATGTTACGGGCTTTTCCCCTTACAGGAATTTCATCCTTTAAATTTGAATAAGGTACAATAGTGATTTCCTGCTTTCCCATGCCTACTCTAGCAAAAGCACATAATTCCCTACCTACGTGTCGCAAACAAAATGTATTAGTACATCTACTAATACATAATGAAATCAACTATAATATAACACACACACAGATATATATATATATGGGGTTTATAACAAAGTATAGCGAACATACATTTTAGTTCTAAGAAAACAGTTAGGGATAGGTCCTAACTTTATCTTATGTTTCCTAAGTACAATCATCTTGGTCATCACTCCACTTGACTCGCACAAGGTTCGCAACTTTATTAGAAGCTCCTTCACATCCTGATCTACTATCTGAATGGGCTTTCTCACATATGTTGGTTTGGTTCAACAACCAAGTCATCCATAGTTCTTAGATTTACTACCACATTAAGGTGTTAGACACACTTCCTTAAATGTGACGCATAAAAACATTATGGGCCCTAGCAAAAGTATTTGCCAATTCGACCTTATAGGCTACTTTACATATCCTCTCCAGTATCGAAAATAGGTCAACATATCTTGGAACTAACTTTCCATCTTTTCCAAACAAAACTTTAACAAACCCTGATCCCCAAGATCAAACTCTAAATCTTTCCTCCTCCTATCGCCGTAACTCTTCGGCTTCGACTGAGCTTCAACATTTTTTGCCGAATCAACTCTACTTTTTCTAAAGCTTCACTTACAAGATCCGGTCCCAACACGAGCTAATCTCCTGTCTTACACCAATATTTTGATGAATTATAAGGTCTTCCATACAACACCTTGAATGGTGTCATTCTAACATAGGATTGTTAATTATTGTTGGATGGAAATTCCACCAAGCGTATGTGATCTTTTAAAGATCCATCTAAATCTAACGCACAAACTCACAACAAATTTTCAAGTACTCGATTGACTCTCTTGGTCTATCCATCTGTTTGAGGATGGTAAGCTGTACTTATACACAACTTTGAACCCAAAGCAATATGTAGGCTCAATCAAAATTAATTGGAAAACAACGGGTCTCAGTTACGAACTATAGTACTTGGAACTTTATATAGTCTCACTGTAGTCTTTATATAAGTCTCGACTAACTTTACTACCATCCTCGTTGACTTCACTTGGATTCGATGGGAACTATTAGTTAGTCTATGTACTAGGACCTATATATCCTCATTCCTAGCCCTTAATCATGGCAAACCATCTATTAAATCCATAGAAATTGAGTCCTACTTCCATATCGAGACTACCAACGGCTATAAATTTCACATAGCTTTTAATGTTTAGACTTATCTTTCCAGCATGTGAAACATCTCTCCCACATTCTCCAACATCCCTCTTTGCTCCTTCTAAATAGGAGACCCCGTTTCATATCTTTATACATCTTAGTACCTCCCGAGTGAATAGGAAATGTCGAAGAATGGCATTCATTCAAGAGTTCCTTTCAAAGATCTCTTATGTCCAAAACATGTAAACTTGCTTTCATCCAAAGCCAGCCTCTTTCTTCAGCTATGAATTCTCTCAACACTTTTGTAACACCCTAGAAATTTAAGAAGAAATTTAATAAAAGAATTAAATTTAAATGTAAAACGAGAAAAAAATGGAACTTTCACAAACATCTGAAATTGGCTACGAAACACATGCCATTGTGTTCATGTGCATTTTCTGGACAATTTTCATGTATATCATTTTGAAATCAAAGATAGTATAAAGAAGTTATAAACGTTTTAAATGTCAAAATCGAAAATAATTAAATAAGCAATTAAGGAAACAAATATTTCAAAAATAGAAAGCACCACTGGTTGACAGGTAGATTGGGACTGGTCGATCACTAGCGGTCGACCACCCAAACCATAATGGTCGATTAGTCGATGATAAATGGCTAGGGTTTTACTTAGGCCAATAGTCTGGATTCGATCATATATCATTATCAACAATCGGATTTACATCGTATATTTTAAAAGGTCCGGGATAGCTTGAACCCCTGTAAATAAACAACTAATGTAATCTTTAATTCACAAATTTTAACTAGTACATCCAAAATCTATCAAATTCTTTACTCTTAAAGCTAAATTTCTTTAAAAAAAATTAAATTTTAGATCCAAAGGAGATGAAAAGAAATTAAATTAAGGGAAGATCTATACCAAATAGGGGTGATTACAAGTGCTAAAAAAGAGATAGCTTTGATTTGAGGTGAGTGGGTACAACATTTATTTGATGATTTATATACAGTTAATTTTAGTATACCCTACCTGATTTAGTTAAAAATTAAATTGAGAACTTTGTTTGTTTAGATCCAAGATTTAACAGTAAATAAAAATTGATGTAAACCTGTTAAATAAGAATTGATCTGAGTTATACCCTTTTCTAATCAAATATGAATTGATAAAATCTATTAATGTTGATGTTAAACCTAGGTTAAACTAGTTATTATAAATTGAATATGAGTTATGACAAATACAACTTAAATTTCATAGAGATTGTTATAATATGAGAACTATAGGCTTACTATTCAGATTTGGGAATGAACATGGTTAACAAATAATTAATGAAAATCGAAGAAGACGATTAAATTAACCTAAAAAATTTCACTCTGACAAGTAGACTGCTCACTAGTGCCGGTCGATAACAACGGTTGACCACTCTAGTACCAGTGGTCGATCGGTTGGCATTTTCAGAGCCTAGTACGAACCTCGGCCTAAGGCCCAAGTTAGAAATAAAAATAGTAGTTTATATATTGTGTGTGTGTGTATTTGGATTTTAGCATAGGTAGGGAAGCTAGTTCCCTTTGTGGCGACAATAGGACGTTTTAGGATTGGGTAAATGTTATTTATCCAGCAGGGGTCGATATTCGACTGGGGCGATTCTATCGAAAATTGCACTCACGGAGGTTCTTCGGTGGACGCGCAACACTGATGATGATGCCTGATGTAGTGTTCGGTCCAACACTAATGGGGGTTTCTTGGTATTCATGGTGATGCAACATAATGTTGTGTTGTTGATAGATCCTGGCATGGTGCAATAAGAGGCGTTATGTTACCATTAAGAGGTGGACACGGATACATCGATGATGAGACACTTTGGTGAGTCGGCATTGCGTGCTCCCCCTTAATGCGTAATTAGGATACGTGTAGTCATAATTTTAGGAATATAATCCCATAGTGGAAGTTGTAGGAAAACCTATATTAGAATAGTTATGTGTAGTTGTAGTTGTGGAAAATTTAGTTCTCATGGTGGAAATTATAGTGAAACCTATGTGAAATAGTTTTAGTAGCTATTAGCTGATCGTTAGTAGTTTAAGGTTCGATTAGTTATTTTGACCCTAAGTATTAGCCTACACAAGTCATTAGTGTAGGTGTGTATTGAGCTAAATCCCTTAAATTAAGAAACAAGTAATTTACGGACATATGTAAGACATCTTAGGTCTCATGGTGTATTACTAAAGTCAATAGCATGTGATCACCATACATAAATGATGTACTCATTCAACAGACTTTTGTCTGATCCACCCATTTTCCTTTCTTTTTCTCCACCATAGGAGGATAAGGCAGTAGGTGATAGGTCCAATGATAGTATTTGGAAAGGCGAGCTTAGCATCAGAGTTGCTTTTTATTTCCTATTACTCTACATGCACTATTTATCGTATCCAGTGTTTATATGAGACCATTTTGATGTATTTTTGTATACTATGGATTTGATTATGTACTGTTTTGAGACCGTGTTTTGGATATTTCCTTAGATGACTATTTTCAGTATTTATATACCTTCCATTGTGAGATCTAAAAGTGTAGTATATCTAAGATTTTATCCTCTTGTCTTTACTCTTTGAAATGTTTTAAGAACACCGACAGCTTGTACTCCTTAGCACCGATGCGAGTCTGAAAGTCACCCTAGACTTTAGATCGGGGGATCAGGAGGTGTGATTGTTACAGTTGATATCAGGGCCTAGGTTTGATGTTTCTTAGGGATTAGGGGCATATTGAAAGAATGTACTTGAAAAAAATTTCGAAAAAAAAATCAAATATTAAAAGGTTTTCAAAATAGGTTCCCAAAGTATATATATTTATGTGTATATATAGATAAAAGCTTCTAAAATGTTATGTGTATATATATAAGTGTAATGCGGATAATGCGGATAACTCTTTCTCTTATTCTTGCCAATACTATTTGTGGAAAGTTGCTTATAAATCCTAAAAATCGCAGAGGGAAAAGATGAGCATATGGTTGACTCTGGTAGCACAACTGAGATTCCGGGTGTGAACGTCTCAATTAGGTTTCGTCGGTATCTGCAAGCAAGAGGACAAGCCAAGCTTAACCCTAATAGAGGACCTACGGAGCAAGCGTCAGGTGCAGTTCATGCCCGCCCACCTGTCGCCGATTTTGCCAAGCTTTATAAGGACTTTACATCTTATGAGGGAAGTCATATTTGGGGAGTGAGTCGTATATAGATTTGAGGACATGGATTTATGCTTAGTAGAGGATTTTTTGGATTAATAGGTCTTAGAGAGGATGTTTGGAGGTAGCTTGTTGCATGGCATTTAAAGGAGAGGCCCTAAATTTATGGGATGTGTAGTTATTAAAACTGACAAGGGAGATATTACTTTGGGGTAGCTTAGATGACATTTTGAGATGAAGTTCTATCCAGGGCTGAAGTGAGAGTACAGTTGGAGAAGTTTATTCATTTACAGCAAGGAGAGATAATGGTGAAAGAGTATATTAATCAATTCAATGAGTTGGCTAGGTTTGGGATAGAGTTGATCAATACCGCACACAAGAAGACTCTAAAGTTTGCCAAAGGGCTGAATCTACCTCGTCGGGATTTGGCCCATAGTAATATTCTCAAGGGTGCGACTTTTGAGGGATCGGTAGAGATGGCTTTTCTGGATGTTGTTTCCAAAAGGAAGCGAAGGGTGAGTCTAACTGACTTTCGAGGGATCGGTAGGATTTGCACCGATCCTCTGCCTCGAGCCTTTTGAGCGGTAATTTCACCCATGTTGCATCTGCCTTTTTAATAGAGGCAATAGTTTTATTTGTTCAAAGGTGAAGGGTATCTTGATTGAGTTGACTAATGATGGTCTCATTGAGATTTTGGAGGCTTCTACGAAGGACGCGGACTTGGATGATTTTGACATGATCGACTCAAAGATTTTGTAGCAGATCTATTCCCAGGATGTCGGTGTTTGGAAGATAGATAATCTACGTCCAACCGCCCATCCAGTTGTGTGCATCATTAAGCATAACATTATCCCTAAAACGGGAAGTTAAGACTGGATTTATCCCGTGGTGTGGAAGACCGCCTATGCTAGTATTGCCGGCATCGTCGTTAATTGGACCCGCACCCTTTTGATTTAATTTGTTAATCAAGGATTAGCACTACATAGAGTCACTTTCCATATTTTCACCTATCCACTCCCGTCTTTAGGTATTATGGGTGAACCACCATGGAGAGTCAATTTAGTAGAATGTTCCTTCTACCATCATTAGATCTATCTTTAGGAAGATGGCAATATCGAAGTCGTCAGCATCACAAGCAGCGCCAGCGGTATGAGATTGGGTGTATAGCCACCATGCTACAACCATTCAAGGGTCGTAGGAATGGATCGAGCTCTAGCCGTGGAACAAGGCATCTCATAGTCTGGAGGCATTATTTTAGGATTTATGATGTTGTTGTCTTTTCCTTCTAGAATTTTTCTTTTCTTTTGGGTTGTTTGGGTTGTAACTGTTAGTTGTCTCTTGTAAAAGGCATGTACGATATTTTGTGTTTCAATTTATTTATTGTGTTATTATTTTTGGACATGCGAACCGCTCCTATATACGCATAGTAAAGAAGCAGTATAGATATGAGAAACTCATAAGGAAACTTGACTAACAATAAATGCAATATAAGACTGGAAGTTTAGAATATTGGAAAATTTTAGTGAAGGACATGATAAGGTGGTTTTGATATCAAGGATCACTGCTCATGTTCCTTAAAAGCTAAATTTTTTGAATAATAGATGTGTTAACATTTTTCTTTATGTAAAATGTCAAACTTTATGGGTAAAGTTTAGTTGTAGATTTTAGAATTTGGTTTATGCATTTAGAGCGTAACAGACTTTTGACTACGCTGAAATTGTGGCTTGATTTATCAAAATTTTAGAGAAGGAATATATTATGATAAGTTTTCCATTAATTTGAAAAGTTCTCTTTGAAAAAATAGTAGTTTTGTGTTTTAGTTATTTTTGAGTCTTAAATTATTTTTAGAGTTTTTGTCTAAAAATTTGATTTCAAGGGAAGATGTGCGTCTAAACTTATTTTAACGTACGAATTTGAAAGGTGCAAAAGATTTTTGTGAAATATTTGATTTTGATGACCATAAGTTAGGCGTAAGGAAGGAAAATAGAGTTAGTATTTATGAATTTAGCAGTGCATTAAGATCGACGGTGCGGTAAATGCAAGCGATAATAAGGGAAAAGTTGTTTTAGCCTTGGAATTTCTATTTCCATACCTTGTCGATGGCGCGTGTGAGTCTATTTTTAGACTTAATTCCATTTTAGAGCTTGAAATAAGCCTCCTTATGTATTTTGTACGTGGAAAATTTGGAGTAAATCCAGGGTAGCAGGGATAATTTCCACTGTACTACGGGAATGGTAAGATCATAAAGTGGTAAGAATGTTAAATTCTCCATCTAAATTTCTTTTTCCAGCATAGGAGTAAAGTCTAGAAAGCGATTTATTGATGCATTAGATTATTGGATGGTAGGAAGTGGATGCAAAAATTGGTTGCTTCATACTTCTACTCGTAGGAGTATGGGGATCTTGGTTGAAAAGATTTTTCACAAGATGCATACATATAAAACTGCCAGTATGTATGTGTGTATATATATATATATATATGTTGCTTGCATCATGTTTCCAAAAGTGTTTTCAAAAGAAATGCATTCAAATAGGGGGATCCGATTTAGAATCATTCTGTATGCATATTTTCTGTGTAGTAATACAATAATACACTATGCACTTGTGCAGTTTGGTTGCAAAATTGGTTGTACATTTATTGGTTGCGTAGTTTTCGTAATTAGGAGTCAAAACCATAACTTGGTCATTGGTGAAATTTCGGGGATGAAATTCTTTTAAGAGGGGAAGAATGTAGCACCCCGTCATTTGGCGTTAGTTATTTAATTAGTTAGTTAGTTAATTAATTAGGCCCCAAAAATGTAATCTATACTATATTATTATTAGTGAGTTAAATTTCAAGCTCACACAGGCCCCCTTGAAATTTGGCAACTGAACAGTCTCTAAATCTATATTTCCTGAGTTCCATTTGAAGAGAGTAGAAGCCATCTTGAATTTTGAAATGAAGAGTCACATACTTTCTTTCTCTATTGGTGCTCTCCCTCTCTCGCCTTTTCAGCATCTTCTCTCCCAAATACTTCCAATCCAAATTTTACTCCATAGCCGACCTAAATTATTCGCTCCTCCATATTTTACTCCATAGCTGTCGCTCCAGCGTCAAAGAAAATAACCCTAAATCTGCTGCCGCCTCCTCCCCCATCCAATTTCTTTCTTTTGTTTCAGTTTCTTTCCCGCCTTCCTGATATCGGCTGTTGGATTGAGGAAGCAGTCGGACCGCGTATTCAGATGTTTCCTTCCATTTTAAGTACAATTCCTTTATTTTGGTTCAATTGTTCTTTCTATTTGTGTTATTTTTCTATGTTCATTGGATTCTGTCTTTCCAAGAATATATAATTTGGGTGCTTCTAATTTTTATCCTACTTCATCATTTTATATTGCTAAAAGTTATTTTTATCGTCTAATCAAGGAATTTTCAAGGTGAAACAACTTGATTTTGGAACTTTTTCCCCTGTTTACTTACTATTTACTTTGATTTTTTGATCTGCTATAGATAATGGAATTTAATATGTAAATTTCTAAAAGGCTACTTAATTTTAATTACACCGGTTGGATCTATTTACAATTTGGTATGTTTCTTTTTACATGTTGGATGAAACTCCTATCGAAGGTGAAATACCTTGGTTTAGATTATATTTTTGCTCATATTTTGCTACTGTTTGATTAGAATTTGTGGCTTTGTCATAGATGATAAAATCAAATATGTACATTTCCAACATGTTACTTGGGTTTAATTATAATGGCTAACTCTGTTTGCCAGTTTGGTATGTTGTTTTTATGCTGTAAAATCTTCTATAGATAATGGAATTTAATATGTAAATTTCTAAAAGGCTACTTAATTTTAATTACACCGGTTGGATCTATTTACAATTTGGTATGTTTCTTTTTACATGTTGGATGAAACTACTATCGAAGGTGAAATACCTTGCTTTAGATTATATTTTTGCTCATATTTTGCTACTGTTTGATTAGAATTTGTGGCTTTGTCATAGATGATAAAATCAAATATGTACATTTCCAACATGTTACTTGGGTTTAATTATAATGGCTAACTCTGTTTGCCAGTTTGGTATGTTGTTTTTATGCTGTAAAATTTATATATTGTAAATCATTTATTTAACCGGGATGTAACGACCCTGAATTTTTGACATTTGAAATGTGAATATTTAATTGAGTTTAAATATTCGAATAATAGTTTAATTTGAAATTCGAATTATCGGAATGAATTTGGCAATTAAATTATTGAATTTAATTATTGAAACTGGGTAAAATATTGTATCTTCAGTTTTGAGCTGATTAAAAATATTTTCAAGGCTTAGGAAATTTATATTGATAATTCTGAAGGTAATAGAACTTTCAGAATTGAATTTGAAACTGTTCTGTTCAGTTTTGAAATTTTATTGTTTAAATCGATATTTGAAAATAGCGTTCCGGGGCATAGTCTCGGAATTCGACGAAACCAGTTTCATTGGATCCGTAATATTGTATTATTATCGGATTTCAATTTTTGTAATTATTGGAATCATTGTGTGAGCGTACGATAAGCAAACGCGTTGAAATTAAATCGAAAATTTAATTTAATAACTGGTCCAAAAAGCTATATTCTCCATATGATCGAATTTGGACTCAAAACCTTTTCCATTGCATTCGGAATAGGCGTATTACATTACGAACACCTAGCGGCACGCTTCGATAGGAAGGCAAAATTTTTAGTTGACTTTATCGGAACAATTCGAATTTGAATTTAAATAAATTGATACATTGGTTAAATTTAAATAAATTGATACATTGTTTAACCAGTTGAAATTCTTTCACTTCGTGTTACTGTAGCAAGTTGAGAGAATCACGTAACCATCTTTTCTTGTTCCCCCCTTTTCAGCTGATAGCACGCTAACATCTTTTCCTCCACTATTTATTTCGTTTCACAGCAGAACACAAACATCTCGTTCAAAAAATAAAAATCAAAACAAAAGAAAAAAATGGCATCTGAAAGAAAATAAATAAAACCCAATCAATCGCGATGCTCTTGACTTCAATTCGAACGAGGCCAGAGGGGAAGTCGAAGCGGGATTCGCGACTTTCTCGCGATGGGTGTTCCCAAGCGCAGCGATACTCAGCTGCAGATGAGATGTGACGCACCACCTCTATGCTCACAATAACAAAGGTTATTATAAGGAATAACGTCTGCTATTGCGAAGAATAAGGCTTGTGAGGAGCGACCATCTGTAAGTTATGCCTTAGACGAGTATTGATTACATCGATAGGAGTTGTATAAATTACTCCCAAAGATATATATTCAATCCAAATCTAAAACGAAACTACAGTGGCTAAAGAAAAATTCAGAACAACTCATAATAACAACAACACTGATAGTATAATCACATCAGAACAGAAATATCAGATATATAGCGGAAGACAAGTCTGGAATACATGATACAACAATCGATAGTTCATAGGAACCAAGTACACATATACATGGATATCAACATACATAAGATGAGAGTCAAAATAACCAAAAGAACTCCTCGAAGGCTAGATAAAAGATGATGTGAGATCCCAAAAGCTGAAGCTGCTACTGAATCAGAGATAGCGACTATCCTGAAATAACTCGGTCTGACCCGAGTATTATTTAAAAGAAAATAATAAACGGATCAGTCTAATTTATTCTTAGAAGTGTATGCATCATAAATATCATCAAAGCAAAATAATAATAATCTCAAATGAGACTATTCAACATAAGAAATCAACATAGTTAAATGAAGAAATCACATCAAACTCCATCAAAATCAACTTTCAAATTCACAATTGAATTCAAAACAACAATTCATCAAAATCTAGAAATCAAAAATAGACAACTAGAAAATCAACATAAAAGTGGATCGATCCCATCATATGGCGAGTCTAAGCTACGCCGCACGTGCATCTCATATGGCCGAAGCCTACCAAGTACTATCATCATATTTTTGGCGCCCAACATATGACCCGAAGGTCCAACATATGACCCGAAGGTCTAGTACTGGTATTTGACCCGAAGGTCCATCATATGACCCGAAGGTCCATCATAGTCGCTCGAAAGCGCACAAAATCATCAAAATCATCAAACAACAAATATTTCAATTAACAAGTCCGGATTTAACCGAAATAGTAAAAGTGTGGTTCCATACTCCGCGCTTTTGCTAAATCGTTTAAATCTCTTCATCGTTTCCTTGAAAGTGCGAAATTGTGTATTTTATAAAAATACATTTTACGTTCTCAAACGGACAAGTCCGGAATTAAGCGGATCAGTAAAAGTAAGGGTTCATAGTCCTTAGTTTTGCTGAAGCGTTTAAATCGTTTCCTCATTCTTTTGAAGGCGCAAACTGTAGAATTTTTTAAAAAAATTTCAATTTAAAACGATTTTTAAAACGCGTGATTAAAATAGCAACAACTATTGCAATTTTGATGAGGAAATTGCGTTTCTCAAAACGCCGTAAAAACGGTTACCAAATCAGCGTTGCGGGATAACCGTTTGAAAAGTCACTTTAAATTAACGGTTACAGACGTTAAAATAATAGTGAATTTTCGTTCAAAAAAATATATCATCAAAATAACACGCATCAAAATATAGTATCGGTGTACAAATTCCGTTATAAAATAACGGCAACAAATTACGTTGTAAACCAAACATCGGTTCGACGTAAATTAACCGGTAGGGTGCACTACTATAAATTCAATAAAATGTTGTACTGTCGGGACTATTTTCACTTTGTAAACATATTTAATGCAATACAACTTACATTCAAATTTGCCCAAAAATGAATAATAGAAACTGATACGTGTACGTAAATATAATACATGCACGCAAGAATGAAGCCAAACCACCTGGGCAAGTTATTGATACGCACGAAAAATATATGGGATGGTCTGAATTTGAAAGAAATGTTTTTGCTTACATGAAAATAACATGCATGACACGCACGCACATTATATTTTCAATGGCCTGGCACTTTATTTTTTTTGAAATGCACTAAAGGGAAAAAAAAGATTCCAAAGCCTTACTATTTCCGCATGCCATTATGAAGTGAAATAAAATGCCTCTAAAAATGAAACCGACCTGTACACACGCGTGTATAAATTTGTAAATACACAAAAAAAAATGTGAAGAGTGAAAAAAAAAGATTCTCACGTATGAACCAGATCTGACCATTTTTCAAACAAGAAGTGACAATATTTCAACTTGATATCAAAGTAACCAGCATATGTAGTGAATAATATGGCATAAGTTCGAACAAAGCTCAACAGCACACATCAAGCAACATCAAGTTGAACAAGTTAATGCCGAAGTTAAGTGATGTCAATGTCAGGTGCTGTTAAAAACAAGTTGAAGCAAATAACAAAAATATCTGAGCACAAATCAGAATTAGAAATGTGAGTGGTACTCACTGTTAGTTTTGAAGCCAAACACACCCTAGATCTGAAAGAGGAAGTCATCACTAGGCCATTAATGCATTCTTTAATTAGCTGAAAGTAAGCAGGGAAGTTGCAGATATTCTTTTCTTTTTCTTTTGAACTTAAGTCAAAGCAACTAGGTTGGCTACTCTTTTGAGTACACTCTCATTTAATGCTACGTGCTTAAGTGAATATAAAGGACACGCAGAAAAGATGTGGGCAGCTTTGAACAGGTTTGAACAGGTGTGCAACGAAAATGTGTTTTCACATCTTTAACTTAGTTCAGGAATTCATTTTCCATGTGTATAATAAATAAAGAAGGTGCCTAAGTATTCTTATCATGCATGCACGAAATAAGGAGCTGCACGCACTCAGTTATATATATATTTTTTTTTCAAATGCCACTGCCTCCAAGTAATTAGCATTGGTATATGAAAGATAGTGCAGTCATTGTACCAACTAATTGAAAAATGTAGCGACAACAACATGAAGGTGAATAAAAGTGTAACGCAATACGACCGACTTTGCAACATTATATTTTCTTCAAAATCTAATATAAAATTTTCTATTTAAAAAAATTCGCTCCGACAGTAATTCAAAAATTACGGTCGTTACCGATTTTGAAAACATTATTTATGACGGTAATATAATCATTGTCGTTACAGACTCCCCACCTTATAAAAATTGCGTCCCCGCAATTTTCATATTAGAAGCAGTCAATAATGTACACGATTCATCACAACAAAGATTAAAAAGAAAAGATAGATACGAATGCTCACCTCCACCCGAAGAGGAGAGAAAACCGGGATAAGAACGCTCGATGAATTCTCTGGTTTCCCAAGTGCAATCCTTGGGGTTTGCGGACCATTGAATCTTTACGAGCGGAACCTCTTTGTTTCGAAGGCGTTTAACCTCCGAAGCTAGCACCCGAATAGGATTTTGCACAATAGATAAGTCGGGTGAGATCTCAAGATCTTGTAACATAGGAGGATCAATGATAGAATCCGAATCTCGAAGGCATCGACGAAGTTGTGACACATGAAATACATCATGTATTCCCGAAAACTGAGCAGGTAGCGAAACACGATAAGCAACTGGGCCAATGCGTTCCGTAACAGGAAACGGTCCAACATATCGAGGAGCCAATTTCCCAGAGTGACTAAAACGCACCACACCCTTCATCGGGGAAACACGAATGAATACGAGATCGCCAACAGAAAATTCCAAAGGCTTCCTACGATGATCGGCATAAGATTTCTGCCTATTCTGAGCCTCTTTCATTCTCTGTCGTATAATATCAATTCTCTCCGAAGATTCACGAATATAATCGGGGCCGAGAACTAACTTTTCCCCCAATTCCAACCAACAAGATGGTGATCGACACGGCCTTCCATAAAGGGCTTCGAAAGGAGCCATACCGATACTGGATTGAAAACTGTTGTTATAAGAAAATTCAACAAGAGACAAGTGGTCTTCCCAACTACCACCAAAATCAAGAATGCAAGCTCGAAGGAGATCCTCTAAAACCTGATTCACCCTTTCAGTCTGACCATCAGACTGTGGATGATAAGTTGTACTGAGATTGAGCTTAGTGCCCAAAGCTTTCTGAAGACTCCGCCAGAAACCACTAGTAAAAAGCGGATCTCTATCACTAACAATAGAACTAGGCACACCATGAAGTCGAACGACTTCCTTAATAAACAGCTTAGCCAACAAAGGAGCAGTTCGATTGGACTTGATAGGAATAAAATGGGCTGATTTAGTCAACCGGTCAACAATCACCCAAATACTAGTATGGCCCGATCTCGAACGAGGTAGACCATCAATGAAGTCCATGGAAATTTGATCCCATTTCCATAATGGAATCTCAAGAGGCTGCAAAAGACCACTGGGACGCTGATGTTCTGCTTTAACAAGCTGACAAGTCATGCAACGACTTACATAACTTGCAATATCACGCTTCATACCTTCCCAATAGTATAAGCGTTTCATATCAGCATACATCTTGCTACTGCCCGGATGAATAGTATACTTAGAACGATGACAGTCCTCAAGAATGTCATTTCTAAGATTAGAAATATCAGGCACGATCAATCTACCCTTCTTCCGGATACAACCATGAAGATCAATATCGAAATCCTTTAGATCATCACTTCAGAATTCCGATTTACAACTCTGAATAAGATAAGCAAGATCTGGATCTTGTTTCTGGGCATCGGCAACACGATCCAACAAACTAGGACGAGCTCCCATGCTAAATAAAAGCACGGGAGAATCAGAAACTGAAGGACGGTCTCTAATATCACAAAGAGATAAAGCTTCCAAAATATTCCACTCTGCTAGCATCATGGAAACAACAACTTGCTGCTTGCGACTAAGCGCATCAGCAACTCGATTACCCTTACCAGGGGTATACTGAATATCGAAATCATATGAAGCAAGAAATTCGAGCCAACGCTGTTGCCTCATATTAAGCTCTTTCTGAGTAAATAAATACTTCAGAGATTTGTGATCAGTGAAGAGAATAAAACGCTCGCCCAATAAATAGTGTCGCCAAATCTTTAGAGCAAAGACTATGGCGGCCAACTCCAAATCATGGGTAGCATAACGAATCTCGTTAGGCTTTAGTTGTCTAGAAGCATAGGCAACTACTCTATCTTTTTGCATAAGAACCGCACCGAGCCCAAAACCACTGGCATCGGTATAAACAACAAGATCATGATTCCCTTCGGGAACCACTAAGATAGGAGCATGAGTAAGGAGATCTTTTAACTTCAGGAAAGAAGTCTCACACTTAACCGACCAAATAAAAGGAACAGCTTTTCTCGTGAGAGTGGTAAGCGGTAAAGCAATACGAGAAAAGTCCTTAATAAACCGGCGATAATAACCCGCCAATCCAAGAAAGCTACGGATCTCAGTAACGGTCTCGGGCCTCTTCCAATCCTGAATAGATTCGATCTTAGAAGGATCGACAGAAATACCATCGGAAGATACAATATGACCGAGAAATTTCACCTTATTCTCCCAGAAGTGACACTTGGAGAATTTGGCATAAAGCTGATGATGACGAAGAGTGCTCAAAACAATCTCCAAATGCTGAATATGATCGACTTCAGATTTGGAATAAATAAGAATATCATCAATGAAAACCAAGACGAACTTATCGAGATATTCCCGGAATATCCGATTCATAAGATCTACAAAATACGCCGGAGCGTTCGTCAAACCGAACGGCATAACAAGCCATTCGTAAGAACCATAACGAGTACGGCATGCGGTAAGAGGAATGCTATCTTCCGCAACTCGTAACTGATGAAATCCGGTAGCAAGATCGAGTTGGGAGAAGACCTTGGCGCCACTTAACTGATCGAACATGTCATCGATCCTAGGCAATGGATACCTATTTTTGATAGTAAGCTCGTTAAGCTTGCGATAATCAATGCAAAGCCTAAGAGTACCATCTGGCTTCTTAACGAAGACAACGGCGGCGCCCCAAGGAGACGAGCTAGAACGAATAAAATGCTTGGCTTCCAACTCAGATAATTGTTGCTTGAGTTCCTCATTTTCCTTAGCAGACATCCTCGTGGGAGGACGACTGACAGGATGTGCACCGGAGATAAGATCAATACGGAACTCAATTGCCCTCTTCGGCGGCAAACAAGAAACAGGCTCGAAAACATCAGAAAAATCACAAACAACTGGAATATTAGCAATGACATCCTTCGACTCGAGAGAAGAAATGAGAGCACAAGAAGCATGATCTATGTCTCGCAATATAATAGATAACTGCTCGCTAGCATCGGGATGCTTGAGATACAAAGTTCTTTCGGGACATAGAATTTGAACTTCATAACGAACGAGCCAATCCAAACCCAAAATCATATCAAAACCAAGATGATCCATAACATGAAGATTCGCATGAAAGGTAAAATCACAAAGAATAATCTCAACATCAACACACAACAAACCAAGAGTAACGGATCCACCAATGGGGTTTACGATCCTCAAAGGGTCGCAAAGAGTAATAACATCCAAATGAATAGTATCAACAAGCTCCTTCGACACGAATGAATGTGATGCACCCGTATCGAAAAGAACTCTAATAGAACGGCCATGAAATAAAATAAAACCTTCCAAAACAGAAGAAGTAATACCTTTGGGCTGAGAAGAAACACTAGGAGCTTTAGCAACATTAACCTTCCCAGATTTGAAACCCTTAGGAGCAATAGGACAATCAGAAACCCAATGACCTTCTTTCTTACAATAACGACAAGTGAGAGGCTTAGGACAGCCACGAAGAAGATGATCCAAAGAACCACAATTATAGCACGCCCTCTGAACAGAAGGTGTACTACTAGGCTGAGAACTAGAAGTAGCTTGCTTCTTCTTCTTCTGATTAGAAGAATTAGGCCTATGGAAAGGAAACCTCTTCTTGTTGGGGTTTTTAGAAACCTCAACATCATCACCACTATCACGTTCCTTTTCAACAGCTTCAAGACAAAGAGCCGAATCAACAAGCTCCTCAAAAGAGAGCTTAAGCTGAAGCAAAAGAACTTTCTTCAAATACTTCTTCAAACCATCAACAAAACGAAGATTCTTCTTACGTGGAGTATTAATGAATTCAACTCCATATTTGGACAAGGCCTCAAAAGATGCAACATAATCAGAAACAGAGGACTTTCCTTGCTTCAACTCAAGGAAACTACGAGCAAGATTAGCCTTTTCCGATTCAGGAACGAACTTAAGTTCGAATCGTTCCTTAAACTGAACCCAAGAGAGAGCGGACTCATCAACTTCCGAAATAAAGAGCTCATACCAATCAAGCGCACGCTCTTGCAACATACTAGATGCCACGAGAACGCGATGATGATCCGAAAGATCCATCCGAGAAAATATGCGATCACAAGTGCGCAACCAAGTCTGAACTTCCATAACACTTTCCGATCCCTTGAAAGGCTGACCTCCAAGGTGGGAATAGTCACTACACATGCGGGCGAAGGCAGACTTGTGATTAGGAGCTGCGGGAGTAGCAATAGGAGGCTGAGTACCCCGAAATAGCTCCATAAACTGATCAGCTGACATATAGACACCGTCCGGATGAGAACTACTAGACGGGCCTGCAGAAGAACGCTTCCCTCTACCTCTTGCAGCCATAAGCTGAGAGACAAGAGAAGGTAAAGATTAGTTAAACAACAAACAATCGATAAGAAATTTAACAAATGGAATACTACGGAATATGAAATTTATTCCTAGACATACTCCACATGTTAAATGGAAAGAATAGATTAGAAAGGCACGAATAAAACCTTCGAATAGTTGTAACACATGTTCCATTTTTTTTTCTGTTCTGTGTTTATTACAATTTATTCTGAATTTCAGCTCTGATACCAAGCTGTGACGCCCCACCTCTATGCTCACAATAACAAAGGTTATTATAAGGAATAACGTCTGCTATTGCGAAGAATAAGGCTTGTGAGGAGCGACCATCTGTAAGTTATGCCTTAGACGAGTATTGATTACATCGATAGGAGTTGTATAAATTACTCCCAAAGATATATATTCAATCCAAATCTAAAACGAAACTACAGTGGCTAAAGAAAAATTCAGAACAACTCATAATAACAACAACACTGATAGTATAATCACATCAGAACAGAAATATCAGATATATAGCGGAAGACAAGTCTGGAATACATGATACAACAATCGATAGTTCATAGGAACCAAGTACACATATACATGGATATCAACATACATAAGATGAGAGTCAAAATAACCAAAAGAACTCCTCGAAGGCTAGATAAAAGATGATGTGAGATCCCAAAAGCTGAAGCTGCTACTGAATCAGAGATAGCGACTATCCTGAAATAACTCGGTCTGACCCGAGTATTATTTAAAAGAAAATAATAAACGGATCAGTCTAATTTATTCTTAGAAGTGTATGCATCATAAATATCATCAAAGCAAAATAATAATAATCTCAAATGAGACTATTCAACATAAGAAATCAACATAGTTAAATGAAGAAATCACATCAAACTCCATCAAAATCAACTTTCAAATTCACAATTGAATTCAAAACAACAATTCATCAAAATCTAGAAATCAAAAATAGACAACTAGAAAATCAACATAAAAGTGGATCGATCCCATCATATGGCGAGTCTAAGCTACGCCGCACGTGCATCTCATATGGCCGAAGCCTACTAAGTACTATCATCATATTTTTGGCGCCCAACATATGACCCGAAGGTCCAACATATGACCCGAAGGTCTAGTACTGGTATTTGACCCGAAGGTCCATCATATGACCCGAAGGTCCATCATAGTCGCTCGAAAGCGCACAAAATCATCAAAATCATCAAACAACAAATATTTCAATTAACAAGTCCGGATTTAACCGAAATAGTAAAAGTGTGGTTCCATACTCCGCGCTTTTGCTAAATCGTTTAAATCTCTTCATCGTTTCCTTGAAAGTGCGAAATTGTGTATTTTATAAAAATACATTTTACGTTCTCAAACGGACAAGTACGGAATTAAGCGGATCAGTAAAAGTAAGGGTTCATAGTCCTTAGTTTTGCTGAAGCGTTTAAATCGCTTCCTCATTCTTTTGAAGGCGCAAACTGTAGAATTTTTTAAAACAATTTCAATTTAAAACGATTTTTAAAACGCGTGATTAAAATAGCAACAACTATTGCAATTTTGATGAGGAAATTGCGTTTCTCAAAACGCCGTAAAAACGGTTACCAAATCAGCGTTGCGGGATAACCGTTTGAAAAGTCACTTTAAATTAACGGTTACAGACGTTAAAATAATAGTGAATTTTCGTTCAAAAAAATATATCATCAAAATAACACGCATCAAAATATAGTATCGGTGTACAAATTCCGTTATAAAATAACGGCAACAAATTACGTTGTAAACCAAACATCGGTTCGACGTAAATTAACCGGTAGGGTGCACTACTATAAATTCAATAAAATGTTGTACTGTCGGGACTATTTTCACTTTGTAAACATATTTAATGCAATACAACTTACATTCAAATTTGCCCAAAAATGAATAATAGAAACTGATACGTGTACGTAAATATAATACATGCACGCAAGAATGAAGCCAAACCACCTGGGCAAGTTATTGATACGCACGAAAAATATATGGGATGGTCTGAATTTGAAAGAAATGTTTTTGCTTACATGAAAATAACATGCATGACACGCACGCACATTATATTTTCAATGGCCTGGCACTTTATTTTTTTTGAAATGCACTAAAGGGAAAAAAAAGATTCCAAAGCCTTACTATTTCCGCATGCCATTATGAAGTGAAATAAAATGCCTCTAAAAATGAAACCGACCTGTACACACGCGTGTATAAATTTGTAAATACACAAAAAAAAATGTGAAGAGTGAAAAAAAAAGATTCTCACGTATGAACCAGATCTGACCATTTTTCAAACAAGAAGTGACAATATTTCAACTTGATATCAAAGTAACCAGCATATGTAGTGAATAATATGGCATAAGTTCGAACAAAGCTCAACAGCACACATCAAGCAACATCAAGTTGAACAAGTTAATGCCGAAGTTAAGTGATGTCAATGTCAGGTGCTGTTAAAAACAAGTTGAAGCAAATAACAAAAATATCTGAGCACAAATCAGAATTAGAAATGTGAGTGGTACTCACTGTTAGTTTTGAAGCCAAACACACCCTAGATCTGAAAGAGGAAGTCATCACTCGGCCATTAATGCATTCTTTAATTAGCTGAAAGTAAGCAGGGAAGTTGCAGATATTCTTTTCTTTTTCTTTTGAACTTAAGTCAAAGCAACTAGGCTGGCTACTCTTTTGAGTACACTCTCATTTAATGCTACGTGCTTAAGTGAATATAAAGGACACGCAGAAAAGATGTGGGCAGCTTTGAACAGGTTTGAACAGGTGTGCAACGAAAATGTGTTTTCACATCTTTAACTTAGTTCAGGAATTCATTTTCCATGTGTATAATAAATAAAGAAGGTGCCTAAGTATTCTTATCATGCATGCACGAAATAAGGAGCTGCACGCACTCAGTTATATATATTTTTTTTTTTCAAATGCCACTGCCTCCAAGTAATTAGCATTGGTATATGAAAGATAGTGCAGTCATTGTACCAACTAATTGAAAAATGTAGCGACAACAACATGAAGGTGAATAAAAGTGTAACGCAATACGACCGACTTTGCAACATTATATTTTCTTCAAAATCTAATATAAAATTTTCTATTTAAAAAAATTCTCTCCGACAGTAATTCAAAAATTACGGTCGTTACCGATTTTGAAAACATTATTTATGACGGTAATATAATCACTGTCGTTACATGAGACGTGGCTTGTGTTGAGGCGATCGACATTGAGGGCGAAGCCAGGCATTCACGGCAATGTGAGGCGCGTGGGGTTAGGGCATGTCGCGGGATACTGTTTCGATTTGGGGGCTCGCGATGGTCGCGACTGCGTGCGCGCGTCGTGGTCAAGGCAAGATTTAGGGTTTGTGCTTGATTTGCGGTTTCGTGAGCACGATGTCGGAGTCGAAGTGGTCGACGAGTTTGCGTGCAGGCCAGAACGATGGTCGATGGCATTTCTGTGGGTTCACGAATCATGTTGGGGGCAGGGAGGCTCTCGAGCATTTCTATTGATGGCCGGAGTAGTAGAGGGGGTGTGGTTCGAAGGCTATAAGGTATAAAATTCTTATCTTTAATTTAATTTAATATAAATAGATTGGAGAAAAAAAAGACAAGAAAAAATATATAAAGTTTAAAACAGAAATTTGTCTGGTTTGAGAAAAAATTGAAAATGAAGAGTAAATCCAGTAAAGAATTATTATATGTATAGGTAAAGCAGATATATATATACTGATTTTTAACAGTTTGTTTAAAAATTTTAAACAGTAGAAAAAATTACTGTTGTTATATACAGTAAAGAGAAAAAAAATTAGTTTAAAATTTAATTTTTTGAGTTAAATTGAATCATTAGTAATTAAATTTAGTAAAAGGAAAATTAGATTTTCGAAATCTATGAATTATTTGTTAATTAAAATTTTCAAATGGAAAATTTATTGATGGATTAGTTTAAATATTAATAAATTGTATAAATTGTTTATACAAGGTTTGAAACCGTGAAGAAATGGTCAAAATGGAAATTGGACTGTGAATTAAAATCAAAGGTGAGATCTTCTCACTCAAATTGAAAGTTGGATTTGCAGTTATTGATTGATTGCTTGGATGTGATATAGTATACATAGTAATATATATAGCAATATATATATATATTGGAATATGTATATATTGGAGTTGATTTTCCCGCATTATATAGTGGATGAGACCCTATTGCGCCGCATAATAGCGGATGATATTTTTATAAATCCCATATACCGCGATATTCCCCCTCGAAGTAGAATTGGTATTGTGCTAACATCTGTGGATGCAGGGAAATAGGTTGGAGGGATCCAACAGGATTCCTCAAAACATTTGAATTGGTTTCATATGTTGTGTGATTGATTATTTATAATCTATGTATGATTATATCTGTGATTGAATGTGTTGAAGGCTATAATTTAGTCGAATGTATTTTTGGTATCGTTGGATACCA
Organism: Allium fistulosum; assembly: GCA_030737815.1. Lineage (NCBI taxonomy): Eukaryota > Viridiplantae > Streptophyta > Magnoliopsida > Asparagales > Amaryllidaceae > Allium > Allium fistulosum. The sequence continues at coordinate 854,321,224 of CM060905.1, forward strand.
GAAATAAATAAATTGGATTTTTGAAATTAAAGTAAGAAATTTCAAGTAAATTCCTTTGGAAAGGATTGAATAAATTTAAAAGAAGGAATTTAAAAGCCTTAAGTTGATTTTCGAATTCTTATCGAATTATTTCGAAAAATATGGGAAAAGATTTTTTTTAAATGGATTTTGAATAGTATTATTCGAAAGTTGGGAAATTTATTCACAATGGAATTTTTAAATGGTTTGGAAGAGATAAAGGAATTTATTTTAAAAGGAGATAAATTTGTTTGAAATCCAATTGATAATTGATTTCGTATTTGAAGATAAATCTTTGGGAAATCGATATGAAAATTTATTTGGGGTTTGAATGAAAATTGATTTTTGTGTTGAGAATAAATTTGGAAATCGATTTGTAAATGATTTGGTATTTGGGATTAAAAATTAGAATCAATTTGAAATTTGATTCGGTGTTGAAGTAAATTTAGAAATCAATTTGGAATTTGATTTGGGGTTTGAAGTAAACTTGGGAATCAATTTGAAAGTTGATTTGGTGTTGAAAGTGAATATTTGAGAAATCGATTTGAAAATTGTATAAAAAGTGAATATTTGGGAATGTAAATTCAGAATAGAATTTATAAAGGAAAGGGAAATTTGTTTTAAAAACAAATACTGATTTATTTTTAAAGTGTGGAAATAAATTTACAAATTTGGAATGTAAATTTGAAATAAATCAAAAAGGATTTATTTAATTGGTTTAAATGGACCATTTTGAGATGAAGTGGGAAAAATGATTTGAAATTGGTTTTCAAATGTTGAAGTGTGGAAAATGTGATTTGAAATTTGTTTTCAAAGTGATGAAGTGTGGAAATGAATTTACAGATTTGGGATGTAAATTTGAAATAAATCGATAAGGATTTATTTAATTGGTTTAAATGAAAGTGATTTGAAATTTGTTTTCAAATGGTTGAAGTGTTAAACCGTATCTCGCAAAGAGATTTGAAATTTAATAATTTGGGAAAAATTATTTAAATCTGATGATTGTTGTGTTATGTTGTTGATAGTTAAATAACCGACTATCAATATTTGCCTTTGAAATGGCACTTGATTTGTTTTTAAAACAAACGCTCACTATTCGGGTTAGCCGGGAAAAGACCTTTGTGTCATATAACCCATTCCGAATTAGTGATACGACGATATGAATCGTATTGAAGACTGGTGTGAAGACCGGGTATTTGTGAAAATGAAAGGACAACCTGTCGAATGTCTCTGCACGGAGTTGCTCTGGTATAGAGATTTATATCACTCTTCTTGTGATGGGAAGTCCGGACGTGATTAGTGAATACCCGGATTGCAAGGGCTTCTTTGGAAGTGCCTTCGGTTCCGTTCGATCCCGGAACGGACTTGTATGGATGTGTGTCTGACATTACACTTTGAGATGTAAAGCTGGTCTCTATCAAATACATTTCTGCTGGTGGCGGATAATTTATTCTCTTAGCTTAACACCCTTCTCTGAGACGTACGAGCTCAGAGGTTATGTAGTTGATGGTTACTAGTGATACATTCCCAATTTGGTAATGTGGCATACGAAGTGTTGTTGATCATTTGTTGGTCAAAGCGTTGCTTTGTGAAAAAGCGTGGCTTTGTGAAAAAGCGTCGCTTTGTGGACGAGACTTCGTCGAGCCTCACAACCTGGTAATGGTCGAAACAGGAATGTTGCGGCAAAGGTTTTTAGGGGTAGCGCCCCTAGGGTATGTCATTTCCTTCTGGATAAAAGGTGATATCATGGTATGGAGCCCAGATATTTTACCTATGTTGATGTTGCACAGTTATTATACTTTGTGGTTGTTGCTTTGTGATTGAGGATCCTCGGATAAAGGTCGGTGACGACCGGGGGATGGCATAGCCCGTGTGTTAGTTACCTAGTTACAGCTTGGTTAAAGCATGAGGTAACGTCGGCCTTGTGTTTGCAGAGATCCGGTTAGGTTCTCGGGGCGTCTTTCCAGAGGCGTTTCCATTTCGGTGTAAGGAAGTTCCTTTGCCTGACCATTTGTTGGAAATCCAAAGAAACAATACGAACCCTGTACGGTTTTAGTTGTAGAACCTGCCATTTACTTATAGTGGTCACCACTGTTTAGATGGTAGCTATAGTAGGCATACAATAATGGTTGTATGTTGGCTAAGATTGGTATTATACTTTCGAAATGTTTTTCACACTAGACATTAATAATAATATCAACTGATTTTGCGTAGTAAGCATTCTTGACTATCATAAGGGGAAATCTCCTCCAATTCTGCGTTTGCATTGTGTGTGTGACGGGAGGCCTTATGGTAGTTTCATTTTCCAAAAGCATTGCGAATTTGTTTTATTTTCTTTGTGAAAATAACTGTTTTACGATCTCACACCAGTCACCATGACTGACTCGGAGTTTATTGTTCCCTTTCTAAACTCTGGGTGCCCATAATTTTCCACACGGGCAGCCTAGAGTTATGTTATCAGGATATTCTGGATATTCTGGAGCTTTGGAGATGAGCTGGATGGCGAGACGTACTACCGTACTTGTTTATTTATTCCGCTGTGTATTCTGTATGGGACAAGTTTATATAACTGTCCATTGTTGTATTGAGTTGTATATTGACTCTGATGATATATGTATAAACTGATATAGTCTTTTGTTTTAAAGATTATTGATTCATCTATTATATATTGTTCCCCTGCGAATGTGAGATTCTGATATTGTTTCTGTTTCTGTTTTTCTGTTCTTTCTTTTCTTCTGTCTTCTTCTACCTCTTCTTTTTAATCCTAATGGTTCGGTTTTCCGGCATTCGATTGCACGGCATTTGATACAGTGGACGTATTAATGTCGACTTTCGAGCATCGAAAAATCGTTTCGTTACACGGGATAACTGATCTATCCATATATTTGTTTATTTACTTATAGGTAACTATGTAAGCAGCAGTGTAATTTTTTATATTATCTTTTACCATAACTTTACTGATACACTAGCATAAATACAACAACGTACATACATTTTAAACAACAATGATAAAAAACACCATGTTTCTAAAAAAACTACTTTATGCTGATAACATAAAACAGACCTCTTCTCTTTATACTTATGGTACATATGTATTTTATAGTCTACCATGACATAAATTATTAGAATTTGATTAGATTACTGGGTAGACATATATAAAATTTGCATCTGTTGATTTGGTTGCTTAATCATGAGTTGTTCTTGCAAACTTATGAAAATAAGTGATGAATACAAATTATCATTAGCGCTAATTGAGGCCTATCAGTGGCATATGAATTCCTATAACCAATGTCTTTGCCACATGTATTATACCCTTCATATTTTTGCTCATATACACACTAGCTATCACGGTCTTGGGGAAAATTCATAATCAATGTGGAACCAAACCAATTCCTTTTGTACCTAAAAGTAATAGTAAATAATAAAATAAACTTTGTTAATCCATATTATAATGCATAGACAAGAGAAACGTATGAACCCAAATGATGTGCTTTTGAACAGACAACTAATTAGGTAAGGATACATAAATATGTTGATTTGACAAAGTAATTGCTAGCAATTATTTGTTTCCATTAATGCTACCAATCATTTGTTTCCATTTGTGTCCAGACTTTTTCATAAGTTAAACCATCTCTTACTCACTGTTTCCATTAGATTAATTATACATTAGTTGGGTTTCTGACCTTTTTTCATTCACTCTGTTATGATTAGTATGTATTTGTAATTAAATATGGCATCTCAACCACAGGGAATGGTATATCAATACCATGTCGGTTATCGCTCCTTCCACCTATTTTGTATTATTTATAACAATGATGGTCAAAATGCTTAAGTACTATTTAAACCTGAAACAGTACATTAATTAGCGTGATGTCAACAACTGTAAATGTGCATTCTAATACACTATAGTATCGTATACATGATCCTAACTATGATTGTGCGTTATGATATACTATAGTATCTTATATGTGATTGAGTTTAATGGAAAATCAATGCTTTATTTCGTTTGGATATAACTAATTCAAAACTATGCTGCTTAATCTGGTTTAAAAGTTCATTAGAAATATGCAATTAAATTACATTTGTTGGCATAAATTTTGGTTTATGTGATTTTTTTTTAAACAGACCCAAGCTTCAACAGGTATATTATTCAATTCAGATTATTATACCTTGCAGTTTGCTTCAGAGTCATTTTACATGTTTATTAACAATTATTAAAGCTTGCTTTAGGATTACGTATGTTGATTTACTTTTGAAATCCTTTTGAATTTGCCATATTCCTCATTTCCACATTACTTATGTAATGTCCTTCTGCGGTATAATTGATTTTCTTACATGATAATATTGCATGGATAAAATATATATACTCTAAGTACAGTCATTTTACAAATTGATATAAAAGCTTTATATGGCTACTAATATTTAGCTTTTGAGTTTAAACTCAAAAGCCAGTTTGAAATTTTCAAGGGTTGGATGAAATTTATTTATTAACACCTGCTGCGTTTATAACACTGTACTTCTTGGTGTGTTATTTTCACACTGTTAAACTTCAACTAGGTGGATTTTTCATTTTTACGTTTTGAACTATATATCTTATGCAGCTATATGGATTTGTAACAAACTAGATAGTGAAGATCAGCCACATATGGCAGCAGATAGTGAATATCCAGCTCCCGTTCCTATTAATAAACAGCAGCAGCCGCAGAACCTGAGTTCAACCCCACATGTACTTACTTATAATGGTTGTCCTACAATTTTCAAATCATTATGTTATTAACTCAACATGTCCACGTCCTGAATGGTATTCCTGCATTGTAGATCATTATGTACATGTGGAGTTTCATTTTATAATGTACTATATGGAATATATACAAATGAAAACAACTGTTACCATTCAGTTTTGTTAACCAAAGAATATGTTATTCTAGAATATCTTGCGTTTGTAAACAAATATACATATTCCTGTTGCCTTTGCTGCCAATTTCCAAGCATATGTATTATATGAAACGGTTGTAAGTTTGATAATGTGAAATTTCTTTCTGTTATTTTAATTCCGACATGACACTATGCCGGTTAGGTTGTATTTTGTGCACGTTTTTTAACCAATGGAGCTATACACTATTTGCTTACATCAGTTAAATTGCTGCAGTAGTTTATATAGACTAAACTATATTCCCACTATATTTAGTTTACTAACTGAACGCATTCCCACTTTATTCAATAGTTCATCTTAGTACGTTATGTACGTTCAAAGAGTTCGAACAACTTTTGTTGCTGCCATCAACTGTGCTTGGTTAGTGATTGGTCCAGAATTTTTAAAATATTTTTATTCATTCTGTATCGTTAATGACATAAGTGCATGTTTGTAGTTATACTAAGTATCGCGTATATCTTTTCAATTATGAATAAAAGTAAGCAACGAGAATAATTCTACAACAATGATTAAATAGTCAAAAATCATAAACATCCGTGTGCGAAGCACGGAATCACACTTGTTTATGTAAACAATGGAGTTTGACTATGAAACTTGCACCATTGCATTCGTGGTGAAACTCTGAACAACTTTCATATTTGGAGCTTTGTGATCGGAGACCAAACGAAAAAGTTACGAACGAAAAAAAATTTCAAAATGGATTTAATTTGATTGGATAAATTAACGTATATTAATTAATCATCCGAACCCAAAGGCCAACATGTCATGGGGACCGGTCGACCCCTAGTAGTCAACCGGTATTCCATAGGCGGTTGATTGGTCACCTTCAGTGGTTGCAATAAACCTAGGCCGCAATAGCCGGGATTTAATATTTTAAATCATATGGGTGAGGTTGATTATTACGCCTATAAATTCAGGCCTAACCCTCCCCTCTCTTCTCATATTTTTCTGGAGGCGGTAGCAAAGCTCTAACATTTCTTCTTCTCCACTATCTTTCTAAATTATAAAATTAAGATATTTGTATTTATATTCATACAAATTGGAGAAAAATAGAAATCTAATAAAAAGGAGAAGAGAATCAACTATACACGTATTTGAGGCAATTTATATATTTGTATCTATTTTCTCTCCTAATCCTAGATCACTTCTCAGATATGTAATTCTATATGTATATACCCTTTTTATAAATATTTCTCGGATTAAAATGGATTTGGAGAAGAATACAATATTCTACTTCAGATCTGGAGATTTGGATCTCTTTTAAAAGGTGGGTGGGAAATTTTATATACTGTTTATGATTTTAAATCTATTCTGTTGGCATACGTTTGATTTTTATGCCTAAATCAATTTTATTCTGAATTGTTGGCTTAAATTAGTATAGAAAACTATTGCCTATGTATTCTTGTTTTAGACTTAATTTGAAATATGTTTGTACCTAGATCTGAAAATCTTTCCCAAAGATTTTAGAATTGGAATGTTGTATATTTAATTTCAAATCAGTACTTGGGTATAAAATAGGGTATTTAGATTATTACCCAAATTTGTGCTAAGTTGTATATTTTTCATGGTTTAATTTGTGGAAAGAACATCCATTTGATTTTTGTAAATGTGCTTACTTTTTCCACTTTTCATCAAAAGGGCGACGTTTGAGTTAACAAGGAATAAAACAAAAAGGGAAGTGATGAGTAAAGTATAGATCCCACAGTTTGCACTGCTTATTCCAAATAAAAAGGAAGTATCCATTCTGTGTAATTTCAAACATAATAAATCTTTACTTTTGTGTTAAAGCCAATTTATGAAAATCAAAGCGAAAAATCTTCCTAAGGAATCTAATTCCAGCAAATTAAATATGAAAAGCATATTCTAGTTAAATATTTATGACTAGAATATATTCAGGTGGGAATAAGTAGTTTTATTAGGTAGTTTATACATATTTATTGCGGTAATAAAGAACAACGATGTTTATTCGTCCGTTATTTATGCGTAACATTCATTAGTTATTGCTATATTTTGGGAAGCGAATAGGTAGAATTAAGAAATGTAGTAGTTCCTATTAATGGGAAATAAATTAGTAATTGCCAATAATTAGTAGGAAATAAAAGATTGTAACCCCAATTAATGGGAATTAATGAGAAATAATGGATAGGATTAGATTAGGGGTTACAATTGGTTAGTATGGAAATTAAATACTGTAGCTCCAATTAATAGGCAATTAATGGAAATGAGTTAGGAATTACAATTAACAGGGACAAGTGGATTAATGGGATGAGAAAAATGGAACAGATATAAATAGGTTACTAATTTGAAATTAGTAGTCATACATAAATGTCTTAGGAAATGTCTGTTAGGATTTTCTGGACAAATTGGCATTTATGAGCATTAAAAGAGATTTATGACTAGATAAGCGTTTAAGGTAAATCTTACTGCCTTAAATTAAAAGGGAATTAGTGTGCTAAGTCCAATGTCTACCTATGACAATATAAGTAAAGACTTAGGATGGTTACCTGGACTTAGTAGGTTAGTGATGCGAGGTCAGTAGAGTCACTCGACGAAAGACTGCCCTTCACTTTGAGGCTACCAGTAGTCAGGTGCACTTATTACTGATGTGAGATATCACTATTCCTAGGACCCATGATGATGTGAGAGATTGGACCTGCTTTCTAAATTGAAAAGTATTAAATGGTCCAAATTTTGAATTAGGAGAGGTGAGGGATATCTCCATAAGGGTTCACTTCTAGTTTGAGGTATTAAGTGGTTGTAGGGTCTGACTCTCTCCTAAAAGGAAGTATTAACTAACCTAGTGAGATTTCAAACAAATAAGGATGTCTCTAAAAGGGTTTACTTCAGTGTTGAGGTATTAAGTGGCTATTTTAGGGCCCGCCTCCCTACCCAAAGAAGTAACTTAATGAGATTCCATATTTATGATTAAGAGTGACAGTGGATATCTCGGGAAGGGTTCGCTCCAGGTTTGAGGTATTAAGTGACTAATCTAAGGGTTTGCTTCTCTCCCAGAAAGAAGTATTAAGTGACCTAGTGAGATTCCATGCGATGTCGGCTAGATAGTACCAATGAATAGTCCGCCTTGGGGTTAGGTATTAAATGACAAAGGCTCACCTATAAATAGGTGTTAAATGGTCAGAGGTCTACTTAGTCCTTATTAATGAGGTATTAAGTGGCTTGGGTACAGTCTCTCGTATTTCTAAGGCCGTGATAACGGTAGTACTAGCGAGAAGTCCGCCTGGAGATAGGTATTAAGTGATGTAGGACCTGCGTAGAATATAGGTATTAAATGGTTAGAAGTCCGCCTAGTCCTTTCTAAGGTATTAAGTGGCTTGGATACTATCTCTTACATGGCTACGATTTTACTGGCGATAGATGTGGTAATAGTTGGACATTAAATGTTGGAAGCCTTAAATAGTGGTTAGAGGTCTTTGTAGCAAGGACCCACCGACCTTTGACAACATTGTTAGAAAACCACCTTGGGAAGAAGTACCAGCGGTCCAAGTCTGATCAAGTACAGGAAAGGGGCCGTTGAACTGGGGACTGCCTTCTTTAATTCTTACATGATGGGGTCTATCTTAATTGAGGTCTTAAATGATGGAGTCTACCTACTTCTCTTTTAAAAGTATTTTGTGATGATTATAGAAGCCCGCTTTATATTTAGAAGTATTAAGTGGCAAATGGGTTTGAAAGTATTGGGTGGTTAATAAGGCTACATCAGTATTTTGTACCTTAGGAAGGTGTAAATAAGTACCAACTCACACGAAAGTTCAACAAGAAACGAAAAACCTTTTATTTGCATAATAAGCTTCAAAAATTATGATACGAGTTTATGCGAAAAACGAGGGCCGGACCCTTACAGTCACGGCCAACAAAACAGAAAAACAGCTATACAAGTTATGTACAAACAGGGCCGAAGCAATGGCTATTTCTTTTGTCTTCTCTCCTTTTTGGATTTTTCGAGAGTGGCGCCACCTGAGCTTTCACATGTCCATTTCCTCGATCCTTTATCACCTTTGGCGGGAGAGCTTTCAAAAGTAGGAGGGAGTTTTTCGAAAGTCGACCCGCCATGTGGGATGATTTTAATGGGATGAGATTTGGATCGTCAATATCCACATCAATGGTACAGTCTTCGCTTGTTTCTTCAACAACTCCTCCATTTCGATGCGCTCCTTTAAGATGAGCTCATCGGTGTGTTTAGTGGCGTCGGTGATCACAACATCATCAGGTTCATCCAATGGCAACAGGTCTTCAGCTATATCGTCATCAAGCGCTCCGATAACTTGAGCATCGAATCCTAGAGTGTCGGTGGACACTGGAATCTCAGTTGATGTCGATTGTTGTTCCATGGCAGCACCACTTTTTGGAGTTTGGTTGGGACCCGAAAGACTTGTAGATTCATGGAAACAAGAAAATAAGCCCATGACTATTGGACATGATGTAACGACCCACCTTTTTGGACGGTTTATATCGATAATAAACCACACATGGCAACTCAAACCATTCAAAAGGGAGGATTGTTAACGGGGTGAATAAGAAAAATAAGAGAAAAGAAAGAAAAACAAAACACAGAATCTCATAGCGGAATGACAAAGCCGTTTTACAAATAGTATTTGATTACAATTTTACAATACAGATCAGAGTTCTACATACAGCAGGAATAAACAAATAATGCAGCGGAACTAGTTTCAAGCCCCAATTCCATTGTATGAAGAAGTTCGCTTTTAAAATCAGCTTATTTTAATTGAATCCATTAAATTGATTCCTACGTGTTTCGAGCCCGCACAATCAAACGACAAGTCTGATCGCTACGAAACTTGAAACCTTGCAATAATTCGCTATTATGGATCCGATGAAGCTGGTTTCATCGAAATCCAAGACAGTGGCCAAAATTGCTATTTTTACACGTTAATTAATTAAATTATTATTAAATTGGTTTAATCACTTTTCAAATTCAAATTTACAAGTTAACCATTTTATCATTCTTGATTACAAAGAAATTTAATAATCTTTTTAAAATAAATTTTCCTTATTAAACCTAAGATTTAAATATTACACTTATTACAACGTTCAATTATAACGGTAATAAATTCATTGATTATAATTTTAAAATTCCAATAAATTCATTTATTTTGATTTCACTCTTATTATTTAATCAATTATTACCTTATGAATATAATTAACGTTAGTTTACATTTTATTACATTCATATTTTACGGTTATCATCTTTTACCATATTAACTGCAATAATTAATTACATTAATTTTCATTGATTTCCAAATCAATTTCAACGGATTAAATAATAAGACGACAAATAAGCAATTTTTACTTTTACGTAATTTAATCACATTTATAAGTTTATTGTTTACAACAAGATTATAAATTTACGTACAAATAATTGATTTCACATTATATACTAAAACCAATTAAATAAAATAACATACAATTTCATTATTAATACAATATTGAATTTATTTCCTTATTTACAATTATCACAACATTAACTTTACAATTAATTCAATTGATTGAAATTACATTAAATTAATTATCAATTGAATTAAATAAACAAATTTGAATTACATTCTAATTGTTTTTCTCATTAATAAATCACAAATTTCAATTTCTTCCAATATTAAATTCCAAAATCTTATTAAATTTAATAGTTTTTAATTATCAAAATTTACGGGGCGTTACACTCTCCCCTACTCAAGACTTTTCGTCCTCGAAAAGGGAAGAAGGAATTAAGAACAAATATATTTTTATTCAAAATAATCAATTTATAAACACTTTAAACTTACATGATTAAGTATTTTAAATAAAATATATAAACTTATAAACAATTAAATCTTCCATATCCAAGTTTAATAAAAGTTTGAAAATATTTCACTTTCAGAAAATTTTCTAAGTCTTAAATTTTCAAAAAAATTCGGCAAAGTCTCCTTTTGTACGGATTGGTCCAGAAAAATAATAATATTAATAATTTCAATATATATAATATTTCAATAATAAAACATCCCAAACCACGGGAAAAACAATAAAATATCATTATAAAACCGTAATCCGAAAACGTACCTATTTGTCAAGCAAACAACGCTTTATTTATGAAACCAAAAGCAGTAGTTAATGCTTCCATAACCTGTATTTCACTTATATAATCCAAAATGGTGAGAATTATGAACAAGAGAAATATTTAGTTGTTTCAGTTAGTAACAAAAGCAAATCAATACAAACATATGCAAACAAAACAATACAACCATTATATGCACCAATGGAATCAATCATACATCCATAACAATCAAAACTAATTGTCTGCTCAGGTTCAGAAACTTTTAATAGTACAAGGTTGATAAATAAACCACTAAGTGTACCATATGCTCAACAGCCTTAGATAATAACTTAATAGATTATCCATACGACCTTAAACAATCGAAGTATCATTTCCCAAACATCCCATAAGCCAAACAACAAAGAATTTAACACATTATTTAAGTTTTCTCGATTTTTTTTCTTTCTTTTCTTCTTTTTCATCATTTACTTTCATTTATTTTCATTCATTCATGCAATGTCATTTTTCCTCTTTCATTCATTTACTTACATAAATTTTCTTTTCATGCACTATTTAAAACCATCAATGAATTCATTATTGAAATATTACATACATTCCATTGCAGTTTATTTAACATTTATTATTTATATAGCTTGATTAATACTAATATTCATTCATGGATCATTTCACCTTAAGTTTCTTAACCTTTTTAAATTACATTCATTTCTTCATATACAGTATCATTTAATATTACATCTACTTATGAATAAATAAATATTAAATTTATTAGTGAATCATTTCAACATCTTTTAGGTTTAAAATTATCTACTTAAATAGTATTCACATTTATCTATTCAATTTAATTTGTTAAACATTTCAAAACATTAACTCATGTTTATAACATTTCTGTACATCAAAATTTTCCATTTATAAACATTTGTTCATTTTGATGCATTTTGTTATCAAGATTTTACTTGTATAATATTCTAATAGATATCCATTTAACATTTCAACTTTTAAATATTTCAGGTAAGTTTTATATATTTTTATAGAATGTAATTAAATGTAACACAAGTTTATCTTATTTATTTTAGTTAACAAAATGTTCAATAGTTTACATCTTCTTAATTTTTCAATTCTTTTGATTTACAAGTTACAAATTTCAAATTTCTAATATATTTCATTAATCATCTAGCATCTAATTCTTATTTTTCATTTTAGAAGCTTCCAATTATTAAAATAGTTAAGATTCCATTCTATTACAATAACTAAAAACTACTAATTATCAGAAAGTTTTAAGAACTAAATTTCGGGTTCCATTTCAAATCATTTAAAATAATATATATATACTCATAGCTTTTATATATCCAATCATATTTAAAAATTAAAATTTAAGATTGGTTTATCAAAACAAATGTGTAGTGAAGCTACTACAGTGGCCTTCCCACTTTGAAACTCGAAAATGAATGTCGGTGATGTGGCCGTCACCACAGAAATTATTTTCCAGCGACAGAAGAGGGGAGTACATAATTTATTTCCTTTTAAAATTCTTTTAAAACATTTCTTTCAAATCGCATTGAAAATATTTATATCCGAAGATACTTCAAATAATACTAATATTATATTCCAAGATCTTTGAAAACTAATTTCAAAACCCCCGAACTTAAGTTCTCAAATTTCCAATTTATATTCACTTTATTTGTAAATCCTATTTTGCAACTAATGTTTATAAAATTTCACTTCCTAACAAACAAACATATCTTATAAAACTATATCCATTTATAAAATTTTCTTTTATATACAAAATATAATACTAGGTAAAATTATTTTATTTACCTATATTTCAAAACCAATATTATGTCGGTCTGCCCTATTAAGTGTTTAGAAATCTCTATCGATACAATAGCGTCCTATGTACCGACCGAAATTTATAAATACTAAACAGAACAAATTAACACAATATAAAAACATTTTATAACACTAACAAGTATGCTCTCTCATATATATACACTCAGACAAACTCATTCTAGGGTATTACTACCCTATCTCTAATGAGTCAGACCCCACAAAGCTAAGGTTATCGCTAAACCAAAGCTCTGATACCACTTGTAATGACCCACCTTTTTGGATAGTTTAAATCGACAATAAACCACACATGTCAACTCAAACCATTCAAAAGAGAGGATTGTTAATGGGGTGAATAAGAAAAATAAGAGAAAAGAAAGAAAAACAATATACATAATCTCACAGCGGAATGACAAAATATAATAATCAAATAAACGGTTTATGAAGCTGTTTTACAAATAGTATTTGATTACACTTTTACAATACAGACCGGAGTTATACATACAGCAGGAATAAACAAATAATGCAGCGAAATAGCATGATGTAGTGAAATAAATATAATAAATTGTAGTCTCATCTCCATCTTCATCCTTCAAATAAAATGGTCTTCAATACACTAAAAAGCTCAGTCTGACCCGAGCGTAATGAAAAGACAAAACACTCGAGTTAGAACTAAAAGATCTTATGTAAGTTAAATCAACAGTAAATAAATATGAGTGTAACGGCTTCAGAGATGTTTACGGGATTTTACATCTCCTATCCAGTGTCTAACGTGCATGCAATAACTTAAGAGATGTTCGGGATTCCATCTCCTAAGGATCCATTAAACTATCTATATACATAGTACAATACGCTATTATAATATGTCTACAGTAAAGTAAAGTACTAAAATAGCGTTAAGGCATTACCCATATCTCCCTTAACACATTTTTATAATATTCCTGTAGTCTATACAAATACTGTAAGCTCCACCAAACCGGTGGGATACTCAGGGAGCACTCCATAGGTATGGTACAAACCAAACTCATGGTGGGCTCGATAAGGCATGCGAGGCAATGCCCAGGGTAGGATACTACCGTTTTGCGGATCCGGACTGGTGGTAATGCATAGCAACTACTACTGCCCACCTCGGAACACATTCCCATAATCAAATCGAGGGGTGGCCACCAAATCAATCACACAATAATAAATATGGTATCAAAGAAGCATGTCCAATCGGAGGTGTGATCTCACATGGCTCGACGTGGCTCCTGTTTTAGTCATATCAAGCTGACCCGGGGGAGTCAGGGCTGCGTTCATACCTCATACAGAATCATTTGCCAAACCATCCTACTTCGTTCTGGATTCTCCACCACGTGCACAGTTGTTAAAGTGGTTTTCGGTATTAGCGGAGCGTATGACAATATCTGATCCCGGTCTCTTTAACAACCAAACACTTATTTCACACCAGTTGGTTCTTTTACATTTCCAAAACCGATTCATAATTGATATCAAAATATCATATTCTCAAAAATCATATCACTTTAAATCATATTATCTTTCGAAATCATATCACTTTCGAAATCATATCCACAAAATAGGTTAAACCCTTATTTCAAAATTACCATATTTACTCAAAATATGTCATTTCACTCGAAAAATATCATTTCAAATTCCAACGTAGGTTATAACATCATTTAACCATATTCGCTTTTAAATCAAGGATTTAAATGTAAATAATTCAACTTTGCACCGTTTGAATTTTAGAAAATATTTTAGATAGTCATAAATAGTTTTAAATAGTTTTAAAATAGTTTAAAATAGTTTAAAATACTTTTAATAGTTAAAATAGTTTTAAAATAGTTAAAATAGTTTAAAATAGTTTCTAATAGTTTAAAATAGTCTTAATGGTTAAAATAGTTTTAAAATAGTTAAAATAGTTTAAGGATATTAAAAACAGTTAAAATAGTTTAATATAAAATGGTTTGATTATTGGAAATGGTTTATATAGTAAATAGTTTCGAAAGTCCAAATAATCCAAATTTTAAAACAATAGATTTTTAAACAGTTTACATTAAATAATGTAATTTGAAAATAGTATCAAACCAAACTGTTTTTCTTTCATTTCAACAAATCTGGACCATATTCAGATTTCAAATCAACAAAACTCAAATTTAAATCTTTCAATTCAAATTCTCATTAAAATCGTTTCAATTTATATCGATTTCAAATCCATGTTTGAACTACAAATTCTAAACCACTTCAAATTCAATAAATTTCAAAGTTTAGATATTCAAACGTTTAAAATAACTCAATTTTGATAAATTTTATTTATATTTCAAAATTCAACTTTAAAATTTCAGTTTAAATTTAGTAAATAATTCATTTAAACCAATTTCAATTTCAACGTTTTAACAGCTTGAGTTATAAAATAATTAAATTCGTATAAATCATATTTTTTTTTCATAATATCATTTAACTGGATTCAAAAATTAAAGATTTAAAATCATTTAATTTAACCAATCTGGTGTCCGTATATAATTTTCTACCCTATGGTCAAGTGATATGGATATATATCATTTCAATCCGCAATAATTTAAATTTACGGGCATTTATCATTTCAACCCGCAATCCCGAGTTAAAATTCAAAATCCAAAAAATCGCTCGAGTTTATCATTTCAACCCATAATGATTTTTCTCTAATCTATAAGACCATTCGGGTATGTACCATTTCAACCCATAGTGATTTCCTAACAATAACTAAGGGAACATGCACTGTGATAACAACATACCAAATAAATATAATATCCAATCATCCAAATGTCAACAATCAAGCATCTATCAAAATCATCATTCAAATCAGCCAATAACTCACAACAATTAACTGGTTATCATTATCAGATATTTAATTGACAATTTAAATTCAATATTAAATTAAATGGCAATTAAATTCAATAAAATTCAGATTTAACTGGAATGACAATTTAAATATACCAAACAGTAATCAATCAATTTCTAATCACAACATCAATTTAATTTAACTAACATAGGATAGTTTAGCATTCGTGAGTGGGTTAAAAACACTCGTATTTGATTTATCGACGATTTAAAATCCAAATAAAGGACCAAATTTGAACAGTCTCAGAATTCAGCTAAACTAGTTCCATAATGTCCAGAATTTCGATACGATCGCAATGCAAGAAACCACGTCCAAATCCGAGCTCATATGAAAAGGATATGATAGTTAGAACGATTGTAAAATTATACTAAATTTAAAATAAACAAAGCATACAGAAAATACCACGTTATCACCTACGTGATCGAAACCACGTGAATCAACTTCGAACACGCCAAAGCTCCAGCCACCGCTCTCCAGTTTGAAACTGACGCCACCAGACACCTTTCCACCATGATCTGACCCAACCACACCACTCCTTGTGCTCCGCAGCCCTACCAGGAAGGTTTCGACCCCTGCTATCGCCTCCAGGCGCCTCGTGCCGCCATGCTTTTCAATGGTCGTTCCTGGTGATCTCGTGCCCCAATAGCACGAGCGAACCATACAGATAAACTCACCCCGACCTCCTCTACGCTCCAGCACCACCCATCGACCTATAGTTGAAGATCCACCGTCGAATCCGAAAACCTAATATGAACAACCGAGGATAAATCGCCAATTTCTGGCCAAACGATGCATCAAATTGAAAAACAAGTTGATGCAGTAGATTGCGCTCGTCGAGAGATTTTCAACGATATATAATATGATAGGGTTTGGAGAGTTTGAATTTTTTGAAATTGAATTTTGATTTGAAATTGAATTAGGATTTAGGGTTTACATATTCTGACGTTTGAGAAGGAGGAATAGGGAGAATAATAGTACATATAGAGAAATGGCTGCTAGGGTTTAGAAAAGAAATTTATTTATATGGACACGAACAGATAAGAATGAATGGTACAGATTGAATTTGTCGAAACGATTTCGCGAACCCGAAAAGCCTGTTCCATATTCGAAATGAAAGTGGGTCATCCAATATATCAAAAATATGTTTTCAATATTTTTAAACTCAATGGAACTAGTTTCAAGCCCCAATTCCATTGTATGAAGAAGTTAGCTTTTAAAATCAGCTTATTTTAATTGAATCCATTAAATTGATTCCTACGTGTTTCGAGCCCGCACGATCAAACGACAAATCTGATCGCTACGAAACTTGAAATCTTACAATAATTCACTGTTACGGATCCGATAAAGTTGGTTTCGTCGAAATCCGAGATAGTGGCCAAAATGACTATTTTTACACGTTAATTAATTAAATTATTATTAAATTGGTTTAATCACTTTTCAAATTCAAATTTATAAGTTAACCCTTTTACCATTCTTGATTACAAAGAAATTTAATAATCTTTTTAAAATAAATTTTCCTTATTAAACCTAAGATTTAAATATTACACTTATTACAGCGTTCAATTATAACGGTAATAAATTCATTAATTATAATTTTAAAATTCCAATAAATTCATTTATTTTGATTTCACTCTTATTATTTAATCAATTATTACCTTATGAATATAATTAACGTTAGTTTACATTTTATTACATTCATATTTTACGGTTATCATCTTTTACCATATTAACTGCAATAATTAATTACATTAATTTTCATTGATTTCCAAATCAATTTCAAAGGATTAAATAATAAGACGACAAATAAGCAATTTTTACTTTTACGTAATTTAATCACATTTATAAGTTTATTGTTTACAACAAGATTATAAATTTACGTACAAATAATTGATTTCATTTTATATACTTAAACCAATTAATAAAATAACATATAATTTCATTATTAATATAACATTGAATTTATTTCCTTATTTACAATTATCACAACATTAACTTTACAATTAATTCAATTGATTGAAATTACATTAAAATAATTATCAATTGAATCAACAACATTAAAATAACTGGGTTTGTCCGGATCATAGCTTAGATCTTGTCCCAACCTGAACGAAACTGATCCACGGCTGCTTGAAAAGAAGAGGGGCCCTTGGCATCAGACTCTGAAGACTTAGCGATATTTTTCCCTTTGCCATAAGATGTTAGAATATCGATGTATCAGAGTCTCGTAGTGGCAAGGTTTACAGATTCATTCCCACGAAGGATCTCCCACACTTGTTTTCCTTCATCCAAATCAGCTTCACCGAGGGTTTTCTTTTTCATTTCAAAAATATATTCCTAGGCCTCAGCAAGCAACTTAAGGTAACCCTCACCAAGAAAGCTCAGATCACGGTGGAGAAGGATTTTAGCATTGTATTCAATGATTTGGGGATCGAACATGTCTTTGATTTCATTCCGACTGACTTCCTTGACAACCTCTACCTAGGCCTCGAGCTATTCTCTCATCTCATTGCGGCCCACTTCCTTCGTCTCTTCTTTGAGTACTTCAATTTGAGCAGGTTGCCCATTTAGTTTAACCTTCAAAGTCCAGTCCTCAACAGCTTATTCGCATTATCTCTATGATTCTTTCTGAGCTTCGATTTTCTCTTCCCTCTCCTTCTTAGGAAATTCTTCAAGCTCCTCAACCCGATAGGCCAAAAATATTTTTCTCCTTTTTGTGGGCAAGTGCACTGCTGCAGTTGAGAGCAGCATTAAGCTCCTTTTTGTAGGCAGCCTCTAGGTAACTCATCGCCTTAGATGTTTCCTTAGCACTTTTTTCTACCACGGTAAGTTTTATCATCAAGTTTGAGATCTCAATATCTTGGTGTTTGATTATATCTTTGTCGTGGATTGCCTCTAGCTTTAGGCGATCGATTTCATGTTGTCGCTCAATATACACCTCGGAGATTTTTCTACCAAGTGCTGGAACGATTCTTGTTGAACAAAAACATCGTTAACACATACGAGAGAACTTGCCTTAACATTCCCTGGGATTGTATGAATAGAGGGGAGGAACTTAAGCCCGTCAAAACAAATCTTTGAGAAAACGACCTTAAGTTCGGCCAATTTCTCTGCTGTGGAAGCTTCAAAAGCATCGGTCGGCAAAGATGGACCGGAAGCAATGATTGGATGTTTACTTGACCTGCGGTCACGGTACCGCTTGGAGCTGGATGAACCAGAATATTGCTCAGGTAGTACGACAGCTGGAGGATCGTGGAAAGAGGTCTGATCACCACTATGCACAGGAAGATTAGGTTGTACTTCCTAATGGGATGACCGATGTTTGTACCAAAAATGGGCACAACACTCTTCGGAAGTCTTTGAAGAGATAAACGCGCAGAATGAAAATTAAAACTGTGGATTATCTAACAAAAACTCCAAATAACAGAAAGTAAATTGCAAAGACAAGCGATTTAGAGTGGTTCGGCGTTTTGCCTACGTCCACTATGGAGTTTGATGATTTTATTGCTCGATTACTTGAGGATTACAGTAGTTAACCATGTAATACAACTGAATTTCAATGCTAAGTGTCAATCTAAAGCAGCGGCGGTGTTCTGGAGTAGATCTGGCAGAATCTGGGCGCTCTTCAGTACTTAGAATTCTCCGACCCCTTTTCTGAATGACCAGGGGCTCTATTTATAGGTGTAGGAGGCTGATATTTCGCCTAAAATGAGGGGAGACCAGTTCTGGCACGTCAGGGGGCCCACATGGCCGAAATCTGGAGATCCGGGCCCACTTTGGGATCGATTCGACCCTTGGTTCGAATCGATCAAGAAATCATCCAATCGAGCTGAAATTTGGTGTGTACATTCTTCATCATGTGTTTAAGCTTCTGCGAAAATTTCATGGCATTTGGACTTGTAGAACTCGAGATATGATCGATTCAAGTTGGCGTTCTTCGTATTCTGGAGTCGTTCGAATCGATATGCTCGAATCGATTCGTTTGAATCGATCCTCCTGCTCGTGAAGATGGTGACGTGGTGCGCCTTCTTCGCATCGGTCCGCTTTGCACTCCGCATTGACTGGGTCGAATCCACGACTTGGATTCGAAGTAATGGATTCGAAGGACCTCTTCCTTCGAATCGATGGAATTAATACTCGTTCGAATCGATTTAGACTTGTAGCTATGGACCGGTTCGAAGTTGTCTTGGCTTGGGGATTCGAATGCATGGATTCGAAGGTTCCTTCCTTCGATGGATTCGAACTACGGTGTATGCGAGGGTGGATTCGAACTCAAGGCACATGAAGACTTGCCTGATGTAGTCGAACGTGGTGAATGCCTCAATGGATTCGAAGCTACCGGTTCCGCCTGATGGAGTCGAAGCAATTCTCTTCTTGATCGATTCGAACTAGTCTCTTTTTCATGGATACGAGGCAATGCTTGTCTGATGGATTCGAACATAGGGTTCGCCTATGGATTCGAACCAAGGAAGCTCTACTCCATCCTTTGTCGACAATATCTCGAGCATACGAACTCGGATTGTCTTGAAACTTGGATCGTTGGTTCCCACGGCTTTGCTTGTCGTGCCTTATCGATTGTAGCCCGATCCGGACTCGAACAAATTTCATCGATATCCGTAGCGGTCCTTACATGTAACCGACTTCCGAGACGATCTATTACCGGTATCTAGTCAAGTCCTTGGTGTCACGGCCTTGCCAAAAGGCGGGATAACATTTGCCCCCCAAAGTACGTCTTGTGTAAACATGACGTGCTTTGAAAAGCTGCAGTCTCTCATTGGATAGCTACAACATGCTTTATCGAAAGTTGCATTCTGTATTGCAGTAATCGACTGTCGTATAATTGTGACTGGCTGTTGGGCTTTTGAGTCATGACGAGATGAACATTTGATTCCTGCTGATGATAAAGACCAAAACAGTAGTCAAAAATACGTGCATACGTGTATTATCTTGACCTTGGTTAACGTTGCGTGATCGCAAGTTGTTGTCAGTTCGGTTTGCTATCGAAATCTGCATCGGTCCTCTCCTGAACCGATTTGAGATTTGAGTTAAAACATTACTTTTATGATTGTCTATGGTCATCCTCTCGTATCGATTCTCTCCTGAATCGGTATGAAGAGTAGACAAGCAATTTTTCACATTGAAACGGCTAGTCCATTGTCATTAGTGGTAGGTGATGGATTCGAAGTTGTGCTTCTTCGAATTGATGGCCTTCGAATCGAGGGTTTGAGGGACCTCGTGCTTCGAATCGATAAGACTCTCAATCCAGCCTCTGTTCGGTTACGGCTTCGAATCGATAATGCTTCGAATCGATGTTGTGTGGATTCGATGTGTTTGTCTGAGTTGTTGGAGTCGAACGTTTTTTAGAGACACTCTTGCTCTGTACTTCGTATCGATGAACCTATTGTATATTGGATAGAAGGATACGAAGGACGGTCTTGGATTGGTGATTGCCACTGCTTCCCTTAATTCGATAGAAACTCTTCGGTGATCGATTCGAGGGCATCATTCGAATCGAAGTGACTGTAAACCTGGGATGACCGGTCTACTTTTACCGGGATGCGAATCGTCATTTTTCCCTTATATATACCGGGGTCCTATTCATTTCTCACTTTTTACTTTTACCATTGCTTCAGCCGTTTCTTCGAATCGATCTCTCAGAGCTAATACTAACGGGCTTTCCTCGAAACGATCGACTTCGTCCCCGCTTCCACTTGCAATCGAATCAGGTACTTGAAGGATTGATTCGAGATGAAAATGTTAGAACTATCTTCGTCTCAAAAAATTCTGAGTGATGATATTTGAATGGAGTGGGTCGACTCGGTGGGCATCGATCCAGGAACAAGTGATTCGAATCGTTTTCTGATGCATAGCTTCGAATCGATTCTTGCAAAGGAAAAAAAAGCCTCGTGTCGATCGATTCGATGTAACTATACCTTGATCGATTCGAAGGTATCGAAGTTCGATCGATTCGAAGTCACTCAGTGCCTATGGGTTCGATGCGCTTTTCCATCCCGAAGTACATCGAGTCGATCTATATGGATTCGAAGCACATCGAGTCGATCCATATGGATTCGAACGCTTGCAGTTTAGAGAACCCAACTTTTATGACTTGCTCCATCATATGAACTACGACCAGTTTCAAGTTATTCTCTGACGAACTTAATGAATTTTAGCATACTTGACTCCGACGAGCTTCGGCCTTGCATAATCGAACTTGACTGAAAGCCTTGAACTTGAATTTCCTTCGAAGCTCGTCGATGGAACTATGACTTAACCAATAATACAACTGATTTATACTTGAAGTTGGTTCGTAGCGTTTGGATGGTGTGGAAGTGACGGTCAGCGATGACGGACATTCTCATTCTCAAATTCCCAAGTTATGTTGTACGAACATCTTGCTTCAATCTGTTAGATCTGCTTAAGTAATGCACAGCATTTACACTGCACGACACGTTCATACACACTACACTGGGGCACGCACGGGCTAATTATGAACTTAACGTTGCTTTCTGATGAGTTAGCTAATTATGGAATCTTCGAGTTCCCAACAACAAGAGGTACAGAGCTCGACTCCTCCTGTTCTTGAGATTCCCGATATCCCTGCCGATATAATCGATCCAGCTCCATACGAATTGTCAGAGGCTATATTTATTGAGGACCCTGTCGATTCGGTTCAATCTAACATCTCTGAATCCTTATTGGGACGAATATGCCTAAAGCACAACATATCTCTAGGTGATGTATTATTGCCCAGCGCCACTGATAGACCGCACAATCCGCCTGAAGGATATACAGCATTCTACCGTCATGCTTGTGCGGCTGGAACTCTTCCTCCTTTCAATCAATATATCAGAGGGATGCTATCATATTTAGGAATCGCTCCTTCACAACTTCATCCCAACGGGCACGCGTTGCTGAACAGTGCCTTTATCATATTTATGGACTGTCTCTTTCGCCCGCCGAGGCCCTCCGAGATCAGACACATATTCAACTTCAAGAGCAGGGGTGATAGCCCGTCGTTTACATTTTTGGAGGCAGTTAGAAATTGCCAAGTTGTAGTTGGAGCTTGGACTCGATTGAGCTATTTCAAGAACGAATGGTTCTACGTTCGGTGCCCTCCGGGTTTTGCTAGGCGATGGTTGTCTAGACGTAAGCGTCTTAACCTGTTTCCTTGACCAATAGCTCTTCGGTGTTAAAATTGACATTTCATTCCTTTTACAGCTATTATCTCTAGGCCCGATGGAGGGCGTTTCAAGGGTACCGTCCAGAGTCTTCAAGAAGTCCCAAGCGAGCTGAGGCATATTGACTCGGTGCTGAACGACTACAACTTAAGAGTCCTTGGTTTGATCGACATCAATCAAAGCATAGTCGTTGAAGGCTTTGCAAAGTCTGCCTCCAAGAAGGGAGTTAAGAAGAAGACCAAGAAGAAAAAAGTGAAGAAGTCACTCGGGATCAGAATAATTGAGGCGGGTGATGAAGAAAGAACCCACACAGATTCAGAGCCGATGGCTGATCTCTCGGGAAACTTTGAAGAATCGGGAGAAAAACGGAAAGGCAAGGCCGCCGTTTCCAAGAAACTTAAGTCCAAGGGGGGAAAATCGGTAGATGTGTTTCCTCCCGCTTCCGGGGTCATGATTTCTGAGGCCGCCCCTTCTCATTCGAGAGATTCTTTCAAAGGGCTAGACGATATTCCTATCCCAGATTATATATCGATTTCTCATGATCCTGGGTTGGAGGAATTTCAAGATGTTCTAAACATGAACGAGCCCTTTCCTTTAAGTGCGGTCAACACTTCCGGTCGGTTTTGGGGGTTTACACATTTACACACACTTCCACGGCACTCCATGACTTTTGCATAGTAAACATTGCTTTATGGGATTTTAAACCGTAATTCTTTCTTATCGCAGGTGAGATGTCAGGACGTGGCTCCACTCTAGATAGGCTTCGGAATGTGCGCCAATCTTCTCCATTTTATGATTCCCGTAGGAGAGAGACGGATAGGGATCATGGGCGAGGCTACTCGAGTCAAGAACGTTATGATAGAGACAGAGATTACTCGCGTAACCATTCTGGCTATGATTACTCTGACAGGGACCGGGGATACCAGTACCGACCCCGATCTCATTCTCCTCTGCCTCCCAGGGCTCCAGTAGACCTCCCAGGGCCATCTCATCAGCAACAGTTGCCTTCTCAATCTTCTCGGCCTGATATTCAGCGGCCAAGAATGGAACCGACAGCAGCCGCTATAATTGAACAAGCTCCGGCTGAGTTGACAAGCGAGGGAGCTGCTAAACTTGCCCAAATGAAAAATGACTACCCGGAAATTTGCATGGATGGCTATATCTTCCCTCCTAACTTCAAAAGAATTCCTCCGGAAGCTGAGACCACCGCTCATAGTTATATTCACGACTTCTACGCTCAGTACAAGGAGTGGTACAAGGCAGCCGTGAAGGCTTCTAGAGTGGCTTTTGACAGGGCGAAGATTATTGCTGAACGTGATGCTGAAATTGCTAAACAAAAACGCATCATTGAAGTTCTTCAATCTGAAACGGAGACGTCCCGGAATTCTGAACTTCAAGCTCTCCAGAAACACGAGGACGCCGTGGCCAAGATGGCTAGGATGCAACAGGAACATTGCGCCACGGTAGAAGAGATGGGCCACCGCAATACCACCGTTGCAGCTGAGCGAGACTCAGCCGTTAAAGAGCTGAACGAGCTCAAGGCCAAATTCGCTGAAATGGTGAAGGAGAAGGATGATGCGAACGCCACTGCTCAAGAGGCTTGCAACCAAGCAGTATCTCTCAGGGCCGAACTTGCTGCGGTGGCGGTCAAGTCCAAGTCTGCGGAAGCAGAAATCCAGGAAAAGATTTTGGAGGAAAGGTCCAGGCTGGACGCTGAGTTCGACGATCTCCTTGTCACGTACAACGCTAATGTGTTGGAACATAGAAATTTAGCGTGGCTGGGAGATGACTCCATGATTTTGTACAATGCCTGGACCCGGCTGGTGAATGAGAAGAAAGCGGTGCATCCAGATGAAACATTTGACGACTTTGAGCTGGAGATGCGTTTGCTCACCGAGGATGAGAGGAGGACCCTTCATGAGGTGGTGATCTCTATGGCGAAAGAAAAGCTTGGCGTTCAATCTTTAGAGACAGGCGAAGGTTCGGGGACCGCGCATCACGAGGCAAGTGTTGGAGCCGTAATCCCAACATTGCCCGAAACCACTGGTGCGGTAGATCCCCAATCTGTTCCTGCATATAATCCTGACCAACCGTTATTATCTTCAGCCGATGATTCCTCCCACGTTTCGGTCCAGACTAAGGAAGGTATTTGAACGCTTCTTGTAGTTTAGTTGTGGAGAACTTTAAGCAACACACTTGGCTAACAATCTTTGTTTTGTCGCATTTCAGTGACTGAAGTCGTTGTTTCTGCGCCTCTTGCTCTATCAGTTCCACATCAAACACAAGGGGTTGTTTTTACTGAAGCCATCACGACTTCTACCTTGATCGGCGAAGAGGGAGATGCAAATATGTTTTCTTTCAGCGCTCAAATGATTGAGGAGCTTCTCAATGAACCCATTGATCCCTCTGTCAACCCGTCCCATGCTGTGAGTGGGGCTGCTCCGGCCGTTAGTTCATCCATGCCAGCTATTGGCACATCCGATGCGGCCCAAGTATCCCGTGAGGACGACGTTATGGCTGAGATTGATGCCGAAATGACAGCAGGGAATGCTGGTGTGAATCCGCCCGGGCCTGCCCCGTTAATGGTGATTTCACCGGGCGGTACTGTAGTGATTGAGACCGCTCCTGTCCCTCCTCCTGCTACTACTCCTATGCCTCCAGCTCATCCTCCTAGAAGAACTTCCGTCGCCTCGAGCTCTGAGGAAGACGTTGACATTATATCGCTGCCGGAGGGCAAGCCTGAAAAGAGTAAGCGATTGAGGAAAAAATCAGGCAGTGGATCTGGTGGGGCTACCCCGAAGAAGAAGATAAGGAAGAAGAAAGATTGAGTTCTTTCTTTAAATCTTTGTTGCGTAGGGTAGCATTTTATTGATTTCTCTATTGCCGTGTATAGATGTGGATTCGGCTCCCACTAGTAGCAATTTCTTGAACCATTTTGTAATCAGATTCTTTTTGTTGATAGTGGAAATGAGAATGTTTTCCCTTTTGTCTCCAACTTGTTATGTGTTATAGTTCTGTCCCCAGCATTGGGGATTAGTGTGGAGTTGATGTATGTTTATACTCCGCCTTGCGTACTGGGAGTACGGAGTTAGTTAATGTTTATACTCCATTTCGCGTTCTCGGAAGCTGGAGTTTGTTGGTATTTATACCCAGCTCGCGCTCTCGGAGTACTCTGGGGTTTTTAGGAAAATGTTTATACTCCGCCTCGCACTCTGGGAGTATGGAGTTAAGTAAAAAGTTTTGTACCCAGCTCGCGCTCTCGGAGTTATCTGGGATTTTGTAAATGTTTATACTCCGCCTCGCACTCTGGGAGTACGGAGTTAGTTAATGTTTATACTCCAGTTCGCGCTCTCGGAAGCTGGAGTTTGTTGATATTCATACCCAGCTCGCGCTCTCGGAGTACTCTGGGATTTAGAAAAATGTTTATACTCCGCCTCGCACTCTGGGAGTACGGAGTTAAGTAAAAAATTTTGTACCCAGCTCGCGCTCTCGGAGTTCTCTGGGATTTTGTAAATGTTTATACTCCGCCTCGCACTCTGGGAGTACGGAGTTAGTTAATGTTTATACTCCAGTTCGCGCTTTCGGAAGCTGGAGTTAAGGAAAAAGGTTGTCGTGTATCAACCCATTTCTGGCCTGATGTGATGGCTTGCCCCCGAGCTCGGGTTTCATTTGGTGAGTGGTTGATTGCTTCATAGCCACTCCCTACTTGAATAAATTCCATTGCGTGATGGAATTTAGCTCTTCGTGCATCGTGATGTTGTACATTGCATTTAATGAATCACAGCTCTGGCTTAAAGAGATGGCATTTTATTGCTGAAATAAGAAAACATGGCAAAGTCAGTTGCCTTATTACAAATTCTAATTTCGAAATGCGGAAACAAATTCTAAAACAGAATTGAAACTAAATAGATAAACATAGCCTGTTATGTGCGATAGCGACGAAGTCTTTCGCTATCCAAGGCCTTTGGTGAAGCTGGACCATCAGCGGTCGTCATCTCATATATATCATCCCCGAGCTCTTGCTTAATCTCATGTGATCCCTTCCATGTTGGTTTCATGTGTAGTAGTGCTGGGTATTCTTTTTTAATGACAATCTCATTGCGTTCAGAAGTTTTAAGTTGGTCCTCGGCATTGCGTAATCGGGCGACTCGTTTTCGGTGTATGACTGTTCTCAAGTCAACTTGATCGCCCTGGACGACTCCAACTCCGTTGATGGTGGGAAACTTTAAGGTCAAGCACCATGGGGCAATTACGGCTCTGAATTCAGTAAGGGCAGGTCGTCCTAAGAAAGCGTTGTATGGCGAGACTATGTTCAACACAGTGAACTGTAATGTTCGAACTCTCCTATGTTCCTTAGATCCCAACCTAACTGGTAACTTCACCACCCCAATAGGTACGGTAGAGCTACCGTTGAATCCATGGAGGTGAGTTTGGCAAGGTTCCAAATCTCTGGGATTCATCCTCATTTGATTATAAGCATGTATAAAAAGGATATTCACAGAGCTCCCGCAGTCTATTAGTATCCTCTTCATCCAAGCTGGACCTACTTGTGCCGATATCACGAGTGGGTCAGTAGTCGGGCTTCCGACATAATCAGTATCGTTGTCTCGGAAAGTGATGTCGTTAATTGTCGCTCTCTTTCGTTTGGTCGAAGGTTTATTGTCCAAGTTATCATCGTACTCAAAGTCTGTTCGTCTAGCCAAGTTGTTATATGATTTCATTTCTCCCCAGCTTCGCTTCGCTGTACGAGGACTATCACTTACAACATTAATTACCAGTCTTCCTCCGACACGACCTGGTTCTTCCTGTCTTTCTGGATTCTGTACATGATTTTGATTTGAGGGGCCCGCCCCTTCAGACTGCGGTGCCCGCACAAACTGATCTAACTTCCTCTCTCTGATCAACTTCTCAATGAGGTCCTGCAAGTGCCGACATTCATTGGTGTTGTGGCCATAACTTTCGTGGAATCTACAGAACTTCCCTGTTTGAATCTGCCTCTCCGACGATTGCTTCGGAGTCGGCTTCTTGTATTGCATAGTATTGCAAGTTTGTAGGTACACATTTTCCAACGATGTATTCAATGGTGTGTAATTATCGAACATTGGAGCCTCACGTCGTGGACCCCGATTTGGATCTCTTTTCTTATTCTGACCATTGTTACCTCTTGGCTGCGTTTGCTTGTTCTGTATGTTCAACTGAACTTTTCCGGAATTGTCACCGGACTGTTTTACTGCTATATTGCTCTGTATTCCTTCGCTCCTGGGTCCCTCATCGTCCTGCTTCCTAGACTGTTTCGCGTCCTCTTGCCGTAAGAATTGTGCGGCTTTGGAGTAGAAACGGTCCAACGATGCGGGTGGTTTTCCGGCTAACCAGTTTCCAAACTCAGAATCAGGGTCAATCCCCTTTGTCAATGCCATCAAGATTGAGTTGTCGTTGGGATTACTAATCTCCACACATGCCGCATGGAATCTCTCTAAGTAACGCCTTAGCGTTTCCCCTCGAGCTTGGGTAACACTGGATAAGGTGTTGACATCTTTGGGTCTAGCGACATGCATGCGAAATTGTTCCACAAATTTCTTAGCCAGTTGATCAAATGAAGAGATAGACCTAGGTGGCAACCTCGTGAACCACATCGTTGCAATTCCACCTAGAGAGATGGGGAAACTTCGACATCTTACTGCGTCATCGGCCCTTGCGGCGCTCATTGACCACTCATATTTCAAGATGTTTTGATTGGGATCAGAATTTCCTTCGTAAATAGGAAGGGTTGGCATTCTGAATCGCCGGGGAGGTTCAGCACTCAGTATCCCGTCTATGAAGGGAGTATGACTACGGGAAAGTCCCCAGTCATCGTTGGTAAGGCCTTGGCTTTCGCGGATCATCTGACGTATCATAGTCGAGATGTCTGGCATTGCTACATTTTGAGTTTGCCGAGCTAAGGTGTGGTCGGGTTCCACAGCGTGAGTTCGGACCGGGCGCTGTCGACGGTCCAAATTTTGCCTCCTTGGCTCAGCGTCCTCTAGGACGTATGGTTCAGGAGTATGCCCATGTTGCCGATTATTTGGCTCTGAAAGATTTCGGGTATCAACCCTTGTTTCTATTGTGGCAGCTGTGGCATGATTGTCTGCGGTATGCTGTGTAGTAGGGCCTCCTTGTGTGGAGGGCCCGGCCTGAAAGCTGGTCGACGGTCCTGCCCTCAACTGTCCAATAGTCAAAGCGGGTTGATATCCGGTCGTTTGTGCATGACTCCCGTCTAATCGAGGACGAGTAGATCTGTGATAGTAGTCTGATGAAGCAGAACTTTCAGTGGATGAGCGGGAAACATCATCCCTTCTGGATCTCCGACGGCCCTGGCGGTTCAGTTGGTTTGTCAATTCGATATTGGCTCGCAACTGTTCGGCTAACTGTTGCCGACTCTGAGTCAACTCTTGAAGTAACATCTGAAATTCTTGTCTAGTGACTGCCCCAGACGGATCCGAGTGGGCAGTGTTGTCTTGGTTGGATGGCTGCTGTTGAGCAGGATTTTGTCCATCCCTACCTTCTTGTCCAGCAGCTATAGAAGTGGTTCTCGTGCTAACCATTTTGAATGATGAATCCTTTTCCTAGATTTTATGCAAATCTGAGTAGAATGGAAGGACTGTGAATCGAAGATCTGGATCTTCCTCTTGGATTTGTGCAATCCGGTATCGATGGTAGATCCAAGGAGCAGGAGAAAAAAGCTGGTTTTTTCTCAGTGAAAGCACCAAAGTGTTTGTACCAAAAATGGGCACAACACTCTTCGGAAGTCTTTGAAGAGATAAACGCGCAGAATGAAAATTAAAACTGTGGATTATCTAACAAAAACTCCAAATAACAGAAAGTAAATTGCAAAGACAAGCGATTTAGAGTGGTTCGGCGTTTTGCCTACGTCCACTATGAAGTTTGATGATTTTATTGCTCGATTACTTGAGGATTACAGTAGTTAACCATGTAATACAACTGAATTTCAATGCTAAGTGTCAATCTAAAGCAGCGGCGGTGTTCTGGAGTAGATCTGGTAGAATCTGGGCGCTCTTCAGTACTTAGAATTCTCCGACCCCTTTTCTGAATGACCAGGGGCTCTATTTATAGGTGTAGGAGGCTGATATTTCGCCTAAAATGAGGGGAGACCAGTTCTGGCACGTCAGGGGGCCCACATGGCCGAAATCTGGAGATCCGGGCCCACTTTGGGATCGATTCGACCCTTGGTTCGAATCGATCAAGAAATCATCCAATCGAGCTGAAATTTGGTGTGTACATTCTTCATCATGTGTTTAAGCTTCTGCGAAAATTTCATGGCATTTGGACTTGTAGAACTCGAGATATGATCGATTCAAGTTGGCGTTCTTCGTATTCTGGAGTCGTTCGAATCGATATGCTCGAATCGATTCGTTCGAATCGATCCTCCTGCTCGTGAAGATGGTGACGTGGTGCGCCTTCTTCGCATCGGTCCGCTTTGCACTCCGCATTGACTGGGTCGAATCCACGACTTGGATTCGAAGTAATGGATTCGAAGGACCTCTTCCTTCGAATCGATGGAATTAATACTCGTTCGAATCGATTTAGACTTGTAGCTATGGACCGGTTCGAAGTTGTCTTGGCTTGGGGATTCGAATGCATGGATTCGAAGGTTCCTTCCTTCGATGGATTCGAACTACGGTGTATGCGAGGGTGGATTCGAACTCAAGGCACATGAAGACTTGCCTGATGTAGTCGAACGTGGTGAATGCCTCAATGGATTCGAAGCTACCGGTTCCGCCTGATGGAGTCGAAGCAATTCTCTTCTTGATCGATTCGAACTAGTCTCTTTTTCATAGATACGAGGCAATGCTTGTCTGATGGATTCGAACATAGGGTTCGCCTATGGATTCGAACCAAGGAAGCTCTACTCCATCCTTTGTCGACAATATCTCGAGCATACGAACTCGGATTGTCTTGAAACTTGGATCGTTGGTTCCCACGGCTTTGCCTGTCGTGCCTTATCGATTGTAGCCCGATCCGGACTCGAACAAATTTCATCGATATCCGTAGCGGTCCTTACGTGTAACCGACTTCCGAGATGATCTGTTACCGGTATCTAGTCAAGTCCTTGGTGTCACGGCCTTGCCAAAAGGCGGGATAACAACCGAGATTGGGATTTATGTTTGAAGATGAAGATTCCCTCAGGCGATGACTTTTTCCTAGCCGTCGTCTCTCTCTCTCTACGCCTGCTCGATTTTGAGCCACGGCTAGATCCGTATTGCGTTGAAGAGCCCCTTAAGCGATCAAAAGGTCGAGATTAAGACATTGCACCTGCAAAAACTAAAAAAGTGTATAAGTAACAATTGCATAAAAGGTAGACGAACATCGTGCGGTGAAGTGCACGTGATTGTGAGTGTCCTAGTGTCCCCCTCAACGAACCAGTTGATATAGCCTTGCTTATAGGCGTTTTCTCTCCTTGACCAGTGGGAAGAATGCCATCACCACTTCTGTGGGGAGAGTCGAGATACCCAATACTAATGTTGGGAAAATCATAAGTCATTATGTCGTTAGGGATTTGAGGATTTGAAAACCCTTTCATCAAGCTTTCAAAATGTTGGGAGGATGACCCTTCGTCAACAGAAGTGATAACAAACTCTGGATCCTTAGCAATTTTTCTCCTGCAAAGCTTATATGCAAGCTTCTTTCTTCTCTTATCTGGCATGTATGGTTGCATGCCTTGTGATGGTATGACCATAGATGCTTTACCTGGGCCTGCATCAGCGTCGCCAGGCTCATTGATCTGGGTAACCCTAATTTCGCCTTCTTCGACGTCATCCTGAGTCCCTCGATTGGGGGCACGACAGGTTATTGATATCCCCTTCTTATTCTACACCATTTCTTGGTAATGTAGCACTTCCAAAAAGCCCAATGTTACAGCCTTCTTCCAGTAGCCTAATAGAGACAACAACTCGTTGGTTACAAGGAGTATGATGTCCCTGTCTTTGATTGGGGTAGCACAAATTATAGGGATCGCTCTTGAAAAACTATTACCCTCTGGACGTGGGCAGACACTTGTTGATATTCAGAATGTTAGTTGATCCAAAATATGACTCGGATTAGAGAATTTGAAGAAAAAGCAAAGACGACACTTACGTCCTTCCAACCATCGCCTTGCAAAGCCAAACAAACACCGAACGTAGAACCATTCGTGTTTGAAAGATAAAGTTTATTCCAAGCACCTATTAAAACTTGACGGTAGGTTGAAGGCTTGAGGAAAACATATGAAGGACTTCCTAACCATCATTTAAAGTTATAAATGAACCTTATGACCTCAGGAGTTGGCAGGCAGAACAGAACGCTCATGAATAGTAAATAAGTTCCATGGAGAAAGGCATAGTTGTTCAGGTGAAGTTGAGTGGGAGCTATTCCAAGATATCTTAATATTTCCCAAATAAAAGAAAATGGTGACATGCATCCAGCCCAGCATATGAATTTGTTGCATGTTGTGTACCCCTCTAGGGTAAGTGAGCCCTGTCATTTATCGAAAGAGCCAGGACGTCTTCGAATGGAATTCCATGTCTAGAACATAGTCTACAAAGGGCGGCCTCACCAATTCTGGAGACTTGAGAATTTGTCGGGTTATCTAAGAGTATAACGCCTTCTACAGTGTCGGGTGCAGGACTTACATATTCCGTCGGGAGGATGGGAACATCAGAAAAAAGGTTGACTGACGGGCTAGAAATTTCCGTTTGTTCAGTTTAATGGCCAGGGGAAAGCCTAGCAGATATGGTTGCGGAACTCGACTTAGCTTCAAGATTGCTTTGTTGCGAGGCTAGTCCAAAAGACATTATAGCTAGACGCTCCGAGCTTTTGAAGTCCATGTCAACTATAGCCAGCAGATAATCGAGATTAGATAAGTTTACATGTCCCCCCGTGCTAAGTGTGAGCTAGTGTGGTGTAGTGTGGTGTATTATAGAAATATGCAGCTTAAAATAAGAAAGCAAAGTGAAATGATGAGACTTTGGATACTGACCAGAGTAACCGTCATCGCTGACCATCTTAACTGGCAAAGAGATTGATCGGTTGTGTAAGCTTTAGGATCGACTATCTGCATATCAAAGTGTGCAATCTGTTATTCAAGTCCATATGCTAAGTTTTAGTTCATGTTCTAAGTCCTCAGGATTTGATCGTTCTGTTTCGAGTACAATAATGAATATGCAAGTCCGGTTGTTCATCGTCATCATATGTTCAAGTTCATTAAAATGGGATTGTTTGTGATTGCTCAAACAAGCGATTATGGATTAGGTTTTGAGTTTAATTCAATCCTAAGGATTAGCCAAGTACATAAATGCCGACCTCTATATGTCGATACATATCTGTTGATCCCTATCCCAAAGCAATAGTATCGATCCCTCTCTTCAAATAAATGATGCCAATCCCTTTCTTTTAACAAAATTTGCTAATCCCTCCACATTATCCAACTCCACTGATCCCCTCTCCAACTTAGCCGATCCTACTAATCCCTTTTCTTTGTTATTTTTAACCACTCACTAATCTTCCACTGCCGATCTCTCCCATTTAACCAACCAACTGAACCCTCATCCACCCAACATACTATCCTTCAACTCACTCGACCAAACCATATGCCGCAAACTTCCTCCTTTCTCCTCCTTTTTTGCTCTGCCGAATCCCTCCATACTTAACATTTCATCTCCTCCAAACAACTTTGGCCATTGTTCTATCATTGCCTCGAACTCCATCCTAATCACTGATGGCATGGAACCCATTATCTCATCATGAAATCGAGAGATAAGGACTAGAAAACTTACCAACGTGTATATATGTGTTAGAGGAATTGGCAAATGACTTGGAGATGATCGAGATGGAAAGCAAGGGGAAGTCGATTTGTAAGAAGAAATTAAAACACAGGAAGATTCCCTTTTGATCCTAAGTAAAGAAAGGAAGGAGGGTTCGGTTTAGATAGAGGAACGAGAGGGTTTGGTAATGTGAAGGAGGTAGGAAAACGAAGCAAGTAAGGATGGAAAAGGGGAATGTTAGTTTATATATGGGGACTAAGGGATCAGCCTATGTTTTCAACACAAAACGTGGACAGGAAGGATCGGCATGAAAGATATCAATCCCTATGACCATGTAAATAGAAAGAAGAAAGAGAGGAGGGATCGGAGAGAAAGGTATTAACTTATATATGGGATGAGGGTTCGGCCCAATGTTCCTTTTCGAAGCATGGGGAGAAGGGATCGACATGAAAGGTTCTGATCCCTGCAAACGTAAAGAAAGAGGGAGGGACCGGCTAGCAATATGCCGATCTATGTGAACATAAGGAATGGAAAGGAGGGATCGACTAAGCATATGCCAATCCCTACAAACAATCAAAAAAATGAGGGATCGACTATAAGCATGTATGCAAACCAGCATGAGCATAGGAATTATTAAAAGCACGTACATACAAAATGCAATGAAAATTGGCGACGACCCGTGAACGTACGAACATGCTCGGGAGCCAACAACAAAGAACAAGTATATGAACTTGCATGTGCATGACCCAAAAGTTCAATTTTTGAAATCGACGGAAATTGAAATCAAACCTGAAGCCTTCAAGTTCGCAGCTGGACCAGGTAACCAAAGGTTGTTAGTCTTATGGAACCGGACTTATATATATCAACTGATGGAGATAACCCTGGATTTATACTATTGGAAACCGACCAAGTCTCATGACGACCAATGAGAATTACAACACCATGGAACAATAATTTTAATTATGGATAGAAACTATTCCGGAAACTAGATGGATTTCTTTTTGACGACTCTAACTTGCTTCGATTCAAATCACGTCATGTTCATTACAAGATATACTTTGGGAGTAAGTGTTATCCGGCATTTTAACTAGGCTATATTGAACAGATTACACAAGTCAGATTCAACTGCCATCAAGGCCGATGGCTCCAGAGTAATGATTGTGGGGCCCAGAAGTCAAGTACGGATGGTTACATGAAGTCGATGTTGAATGGACTTGATGGATATGCAAGGCAAAGTGTTCGAAATATAAAATATGGTTTAACACCTAGGAGAGATCTGGCATAAATTGGCTTCAGTAATAAGGATCGGCATATTTTAGGGTGTGACAACATTCCTATAGAAAATAATTAATATCTCAAAATCCACAAGTCCAATGCATATGAAATTTTGTGAGCAAGACATGGGAATCCTATGGAGCCTACCCTAGGGATCGCACCTCAAGTGGATGAAGTTGGAGGGATCGGAATACTTCCTTTGGAAGGGCTCGATAGAAATCAGCATGCAAACCATATTGAAGCAAAGATCAAGCAATAACTCGAGCTCCACTGATCCAATTGGCATGAAATTTGCAGGCTAAGCATATTTTAGCATGACGAAGCCCCTATATGGATCACACCCCAAAATTCAACCAAAGAAGGGATCGATACTGATCACTCTTCTTTGGGACTTGGGCCATGCAGCCATACTTGTGGGCCCATATGGTTTTGAGGGTCTTTCTGTCGAGTTTTCAAAGAGATATTTTGCCATCTTCGTCTATAAATACTGGCTTGGTTGTTCATTTTCGAGAATTTATGCTACTAGTTGCTTTATATTCTTTTGTAACTAAGGATTTTGATCCAATCCCTTTTGTACTCAGATTATAAAGTTATTAATAAAACAATCTATTCAAAGTGGATATAGGCAAACATCACCGAACCACTATAAATCATCGTGTGCATGTTATTCTTTCATTAACTGTTGTTTCTTTGTTATTATCCACTGTTTCCATTTTATTCTCCATTTATTTCTCTTCAAAAATCTTTTATTGGGTGTTTGTGCCAATTTTTGGTGCAAACAGTGGTTTAAAGATAATTAAAAGAGGAATGTTTAAATAATAACTTGTTTGTGTAAATGTGTTTTAAACAAATTGATTATTTATCAAAGGAACTTTATTGGTTAAAGTTTATAAGAGAGTTCTATAAATGATTTTGGATATTTATGAAGGAGTATTATAAATGGTTTTGGATATTTATGAAGGAGTTTTATAAATGGTTTTGGATATTTATGAAGGAGTTTTATAAATGGTTTTAGATATTTATAAAAGAGTTTTATAAATTAACTTAGAGATTTATAAAGTGTTTTATAAATGGATTTGGAATTTAAGTAAAAGAGATTGCATAAATGAAAGAGATTTATTAAAAGAATTTATAGAAGTAAATTATAAAAGAAAGAGACTGGATTTCATTTAACTGACCTTCTTAATTATGGTGGTATTCAACTTCCGTTTCATGCTTAACAGCGAAGGAATAATGTTTGAGGTTACCTTTATCTCTAATTTAAATAACATTTCTTTTGATCCTTTTTATATGATTTTGAAATAAGAAATCTGTCACGGTGTTTTGTGAATATACTTATGCCGATGAGATAATTATATGAATATTTTGATAAATATTTCGGAAAGAGATTTAAATAATTGAAAGATTTATTTTTAGGCTTAGTGGTTTTTATGGGTATTTAAATCTTTGGATTGTTATTTGTTTGTTTGATAGTTAAATAACTGATTATCAAATCTTGGCCAGTTTTAACTTAGGAAGTATATTGTGTATATTTGAGTCTCCGGTGAGGACTCGAATACTTATTGCATACTTCTAAAAGAACTAGGAATGAGTCAGCCGGGAATTTTTGGTTGTTGGTTCGAAGAGACCGGGATCAGATGTGTTATCCAAAAACCACTTCAATCCAACATATGCCTTCGAATGGAAGACATCTTGATGGTGATTGATGATGGAGCTCTTTGAAGTACAAGGGCTACTTGCTACTAATCCAGACAGTGATTCCAAAATGGATGTAGTAGAGGTAGTGCCTTCGGTTTTTTTCAGACCCAGAATGAACTTGTATGGATGAATACTGACATTGCATTTCTGTCTAGAGGGCAGTGTTAGCATTCCAAGAGGGAATTGCTATGAGGAAATGGTAAGAGTGTAATGACCCGGAATTTCAGATACTTCGTATTTAAGTATCTGAACAATTTAAATATTTTTATCATAAAGTAAATGTTATTAAAATGATTTAATAAGCTTTTTAACCCCCTTTTGAAACATAAGTAATGATGGTAAACTTGTTTTGGAAAAAAGGTTTACAAAATTAATTTCTTTGGAATAATATCGATAATGTGACCGGAAATCGTTTTATCGATAAACAACTTTTTAACCGTCAGAAGTTGTGAACATTTTTTTTACATACACATATTTACTTAAGGGACCTTGACTTGAGGTAAAAATATTTTTCCCATTTATGGTAAGTAAAGTTTTTAATGATGTCATGGGTGATGTCATCGAGAAATAATAAACTCTTAAGCTAATATCTAATGAACACATTAGCCAATAATTAAACACACTCCTCTTCGTAAAAGCTTGGAAGGTTCTAGAAGCTTCCTATAGGATAAGAGATATTATAGTGAGGGTATAATGGTAATTTTCCTAAAAGGAGATGGTGACATAAAGTAAAAATGAGCAAAAATGGTAATACTTCAAAGTGAAGCTATGTGGTGTAAAGTGTGAAGTGATAGAAGCAATTATGACATTAGGGTTATGAGTGGTATTAGGTCTTTTTCCATCATCATCCCTAAGCCTATAAAAGCAGGGGCATACCTTTAGGAAATAATCATAAAATTCCTAAGATAATCCAAGCTCCTTTAATGGTTTCTTCATCTCCATCTCTACTACTCTAACTTTCTCAAATCAACTCCAAATCACTTCAAACTTTGCCACAAGGCTAAGTAATATATTAGAACACCTTCTACCAAGCCTAAGTTGAAGAAGCAAAGTCAAACTCCCAGAAATCCTCATGGTCATGAGCAATTTATGATAGAGGAAGGCAATGGAGCAAGGTGAAAGCAAGGAAGGAGGTAGGAGAAGGTGGTTGCAAGGATGCGGCTTGACTTTTAGATCTTGGATCTCGGTTGTGGTTGAGTTAAAGGTGAGTTAACACCTTACATTGAATGAATAATATAACATATATTGTCGTATTTGATTGTGTTAATATTGGTTGAAATTGCTAATGAAATATGTTAAAATACTGATTTGAATTCTTGCTTTGAAAACAAGTGACATATGTGATCCTTGTACATGGACTTAAACAAACTTTGAATGGAATTATATGACATGTTACTAGACCCTGAACAAAGCACATAGTTTATAGATGGATTTTGGGTTAGATCGGACTTGGATTTGAAAGTGCACTTATAGCGAGAGTCGCTATAAACGCAGTTCGAAATTGTCTTATTTTTGGCAATTGTTATGGGACTTTGTAGAGAGATCCTTAGGGGTTTCTCAACATATTTGAAATTTTATATATGTATGTTTGTTGCTATTAAAAGTTTGAATAGTTAAAAGTTAAGTAACATCTCAAAAACGGCCAAAACATCACTAGTGCAAAACGGCCCCGTTGTAACCTTGATTTTTGGACTTCAAATGTTTCAAAACGGACTTTAAGTTTGAGCGATTTGTTTCATTCTTTTTAAAATTATTCCCTAACTATTTTCATAGTATTTTAAAAGTGGTTTGAGATTTTTATGAATTTATAAGAATTAGTTGTGAATTTTCAAGGGAGAGATATTTTGTTAAAACATGTGGTTTTCATGTTTCTAATGATTTTTCAAACTTGTTATTTTCAAGTGATATTTTAAAGGAGTGTTTTAAAATATATTAAGTATTATGAATTATAAATTTATTATATAAATATCTTGGAAATATCTTATATAATTATCTGGAAAATATCTTATATAAATATCATGTTTTAAATTATAAAACAAAAGGTTTAGAAAGGAGTTAGTATGCTTAATGCCCAAATGGTTAAATTGTTTAATTGCTCATTAGAAAAGTAATTAACTATGCTCAACACTAATAAGCCGACAAAGTAAACTTATCTATTTGTGAGAGTTAGGACTGATGTCAAGTAGGAACGGAGCAGAATAGCTCTAACCTACCGGGCTTCCCTCTTAACCGAGGAACAGGTAGTGGAAAATGTTGGAAACGTGTTAATCGAGTTGACTTCTTATTGTTTGTAGAAATCATTAATACTATACTTAAAGCTAAAAACCGACAATGTAGACTTATCTATTTGTAAGATTCAAGAATGAAGTGTCTAGGCAACGCTTGGAGCAACCAGTGTCCAAACTTACCTGGCTTCACTATTGGACGAGGAATAGTTAAGTTGGATTGTCAGAAACGAGTTAAGCATACGAATCATGTCTTGTATAAGCAATCGTCTTTGGAACTTGATAGTTAACCAGTCCGTACTGAACTTGACTGAATATGAACTTAGATCTTTATAACAAAGGTTTGTAAAGATAGTAACGAGTAGGAAAACGATTTGGGCTTGTTGTGATAATATGTTAATTGCATTCGTCTTTAGCCCTTGTTTATTACACTTGGGGATGTAAATAGATCTTAAAAGAGCGATTTAAAGATAAGCAAAAGCGAAATGGTTTTAGGTTTGTAGTGACAACGTTTAACATTCATCTTGAAGCTTTTGAATGGATTTGTAAAAGTACTTAGATCCTTAAAATCGATATTTTAAAGGAAATAATAGGTAATGGAATCTTTTGGAAAATGATAGAAAAAGTATAAGTTTATTAGGTAAATGAAGTTTACTACTAAAGAAGCTTTAATTAGTAAAAGGTTTAATTAAATGGAAGGGACTAGGAGTTACTTACGTAACTTAATCATACTTTGTATAGCTTGATTGTGTTTTGGATGATGATAGTGTTTTTTGTGTTTATTCGTTTATGGAAAGTAAACAAAACTTGGTTTCTATTTAGAAACATCCATCTTGTACCAGATAGTCGATTAGTCGACTATCAAATTGACCAAAATATAACTTAAGAAGTTATCGAAAAGCATCACGATTTCATACCAATAAGAAACCTCGAGGAGGAGTATTGGTATGAAATGTACTTAGCTTTCTCATACTTCTAAGAGAACCGGGATTGAGTTAGCTGGAAAATTCATCGATTGGTTTCGAAGGGACCGGGATCGGTAAGTGTTCTACTTATCGAATACCACTTCAAAACAATATACATGGTCGATGTTCTGGAAGCGATTGTGAAGTAAAATGTTATAGAGTTGAACTGTCTATCCTAAGGTTAAGTCCAAGGGAGAGGTTAGTGTTATTATTTCAAACGATGCTATCATGTGGAACTGTCTATCTTGAGAAGTACTCCGAGAGATTGGACAGCGTTAGCATTCGTCAGAGGACCTATGCGGCGGAACCTACGTGGAGGTTCAAGATCTGTTCAAGATGCTTGAACCCATGTAGTGATTTGTGATCTGTTTAAGATATGGGAGTTCATTTGGGAATCTGTGATCTATTCGCGATGATGGAATTCATTTGGGGATTCGTGTTCTATTTGAGTGATAAAGACTCATGCGAAAGACGTCTAATGTAACCTCGATATCAGAAATGGCTAAAGAAAGAGTGGGTTGCACAATCTAGGGTTTGGCTGACCCACAATAGGATATTATCAACTCCAGATATAGAGTATGCTTATCAATTTGTTGGTACCGGGAGTTGATGGTTTTTGGTTCACATTGTTCATGTTTATGTTCGACCGTGGGCCTTTGTGTTTTTCTTATGCTATATTTTATCTAGAGATATATGATGCTCAGTAGGTAACTTCTGATCCTTGTGCATTGTGTTCGGATTTGGCTTCCCCGAAGATATCTTCATGGAAAAATCCATATGCGAACGTTCCTTATCGATTTTGGTTGTACCCATATTATGCTGTTGAATGTAACCATCCCAGCTATGAATAATATTTATTTTGAAGCTTAGACAGTATTGTATTATCATTGGATTCTCTTTAAACGGCTTGTTTATCGTGATATAAAAACCCATCCATGTTTATGTGTTGCATGGTCTTATGAGATATCTTTATTTTGAAAGGTTTTTATAATGTTAAAAAATTATTTGATCTGTGTTTCTCACGCTGGTTTACCAGACTGATCCGGATGTTATTTTCTTATAATGCTTGGATCGGCCTCATGTAAGTTTCTAAATTTAGCTATGGACGCTTTGGAGATACTGGAGAGAGTTTGAGTTCTACCTATTGTAGTACTTATTTCTGCTTCATTACTTTGTGTGTATCATCAGTATTTAGGACAGGTTGTTATAACTTCCAGGGCTGATTGTCGTAACTCTGAAAAAACCTTTGTATCTTAGGAAGACAATTTATACTATCTTTTGATATTATATATGATCGTTCCATTATGAGATTCTGATATTGTGTTCCTTCTTTCTTGTTCTATATCGTTTTCCTTTTATTTTACCCTAACAATTCGTCTTTCCGACACTTAGGTGCTCGGCACATGAATACCATGGATATTTTAGTGTCGACATTTAGGGGCCGAAAAGGCAGGTCGTTGCACTTGGTATTAGAGCTAAAGGTTAAGCGAGAACCTTGGCTTTGGTGGGTATGACTCATTAAGAGATAGGGTAATGAAATGCTCTAGCATGAGTTCAAAGTATTATGCATATAAGAGCGTATTTGTTAGTACTATAAAAATGTTTTATATTGTGTTAATTGGTCTGTTGAATAGTTTATAAGCTCTGGTCGATGCGTCTGATCATCGTTATCGATAGGGGTTTCTAAACACTTGAACAAGGTAAACCGACACAATATTGTTTCCAAATTGGTAAATGAAATAATTTTACCTAGGATTATATTTTATATATAAAAAATATAATTTTCATAAAATAGATATAGTTATTTCTGATATGGTTGTTATTAGGAAATTTAATATACAATTTTTATCATTATTGTTTGATTAGTTATGCTTGGCTAGTTTATGAGCATTTACTATAGTTTGTTGACTTATAAGAAATTTGCCTTCTTACAACATGGGTTGGATAAATAGTAAACTTATAGGAACATTAAATACAAACACCTTGTGAATTACGTTTCACGGTTTGACTATAAGGCGTTCAATGATAATGTTGGGTTAAAATTAAATTTTAACAAGAGTTATTTATTATAATCTAAGCAAAGATATACATTTGTGAAATGATTTAGATAAGGAAGCAAATTTATATAAGAATGTGATTTTATATAAGTTGGTTTATAAAAGATGGTTTATAAAAAAGGATTTACATAGAGAATGTGAGGACATAAATCCCGGTTATCTTTGAAAATGTTTTTCAAGATTTTGGAGAAAATAACAAGTAGTATTATTTGAAAGTGAGTGTTTGGGTAATTGGTTTATGAAATTGAGATCATAGTACTTAGTAACATTCACGAAGTATTTAAAATGAGTTTGGCTAAGCCCGAAAGGCATCAATTGGATGTATTGAACTCGCTCATGTCACTTGAAAATAATTCGGATGATGACTTCAACATCATAGGCATTCAATTTTTGGTTTCTAAGTATGGGCGCTACAAATTTTGTTTTGGTAAAACAGATTTTGATTTAATCCCAAAGCAAGATTTGATATACAAAAGATATATGTATATATTATTTCAAAATGATTTGAAATGAAAACTGGTGTTTGCTCTAAGGTTTTCTTATTGAGTTATTTCATGGACACATGTAGCTTATGCATTAGGAAAGTATAGATGTGCATCATGATATGATATATTGTTTGGTATTTTTCATTTGTTAAAATGAAATATAATTTTTCGACGGTTTTGGATAGTGGGGAACTTCCAAATGGTTATAGAACTTATAATTAAGTGTTTCATGAAAATATAAAGTTGAGTTTGTATATAGCACTTTAGTTGAGAAGATAGCAAGTTAAAACAAGGTTAAATTTGTTGAACGTACTTGTTAACATATCTAATGGTTGTATATACTCTTAGGATGCAATGGAGTATTATATGAGTATGAACTTAAGTTATAAAATGTTGATAAACTTGAAGTTAATAAATGATTTTAGTATTGAATGACATACTAATTAGATAATTGAATGTGATTAAAAAGATATTGTTGTAGTTAAGAAACCAATAGGATAAATACGTAAGTTGTGCGTAGACCGTTTTATTCGCATGACTGTTCTTGATCCAATACTCGAGTACATGATTTCGAGGTGGTTTACACCGATCCGAACAAAGATTTTTCACTCAATTCTTAACGGCGAACACTTGATACAGATCCTTGATAAGATTCCAAAGTTTTCTATCATGGCATATGGAAATGTAAGGAGAACGGAGGTTTCTAAGCAAGGAACCAGATCGGAGTCCGCACTAGGGAGGTCAAGTGATCTATACTAGTTGGGAAGGGAAGTCTATATGATCAAGCAAGTAATCGGAATTGATATTGTATACGTACGGCCCATGTACATCGTATGGACTTTAATATGTTTGTACACTATGTTTGTTGGCTTAGGGAGAGCTTAAGGAATAGCTCTTCAATTTTTTCTAGGATGGCATGAATAATGTCTAAATAATAACCTAAGGCTATTAAGCAAAAGTTATGCTTAGTGGATTGATTTCCATCCTTGTGCGATGAGAGGGTTTGACTTGAGCAAACCATAAACTTTGTTTGATAAGGATTATAATACTATTAAGTATTGATGTGTTATTGTTTCTTTGGTTGCTCGTGCTCGTATTTCAAGGACAAAATATTCAAAGTGGGGGAGAATGTAACTACTCGGAATTTCGGACACTTCGTATTTAAATATCTGAACTATTTAAATATTTGTATCATAGAATAAATATTATTATAATGATTTAATAAGCTTTTAACCCCCTTTTGAATCAAAAGTGATGATGGTAAACTTATTTTGGAAATTTTTTTACAAAAATATATTCTTTGGAAAAATATCGATAATGTGACTGAAAATCGTTTTATCGATAAACAGCTTTTTAACCGTCAGAAGTTGTGAACATTTTTTTACATACACTTATTTACTTAAGGGGACCTTAAGTTGAGATAAAAATATTTTTTCCATTTATGGTAAATAAATTTTTTAATGATGTAATAGGTGCATCAACTCTTAAGCTAATATCTAATGAACACATTAGCCACTAATTAAACACTCTCCTCTTCATACAAGCTTGGAAGGTTCTAGAAGCTTCCTATAGGATAAGAGATATTATGGTGAGGGTATAATGGTAATTAGCCTAAAAGGAGATGGTGACATAAAGTAAAAATGAGCAAAAATGTTAATATTTCAAAGTGAAGCTATGTGGTGTAAAGTGAAAAATGATAGAAGCAATCATGACATTATAGTTTTGAGGGTAATTTGGTCTTTTCTCACCATTGTTCCTAAGCCTATAAAAGGAGGGGCATACCACAAGGAAATAATCACAAAATTCCTAAGCAAATCCAAGTCCTTTAATGGCTTCTTCATCTCCTTCTCTACATTTCTAACTTTCTCAAATCAACTCCAAATCACTTCAAACTTTGCCACAAGTCTTAGTAATATATTAGAACACCTTCCACCAAGACAAAGTTGATGAAGCAAAGCCAAACTCCCAAAAATCCTCGTGGCCATAAGCATTTTATGATAGAGGAAGGCAATGGAGCAAGGTGGAAGCAAGGAAGGAGGAAGGAGAAGGTGGTTGCAAGGATGTGGCTTGACTTTGGGATCTTTTATCTTGGTTGTGGTTGAGTTAAAGGTGAGATAATGCCTCACTTTGAATGAATAATATAACATATATATGTTGTATTTGATTGTGTTAATGTTGGTTGAAATTGCTAGTGACATATGTTAAAATATTGATTCGAATTCTTGCTTTGAAAACAAGTGACATATGTGATCCATGCACATGGACTTTAATGAACTTATATGACATGTAACTAGACCTTGAACAAAGCACATAGGTTATAGATGGACTTTGGGTTAGATCGGACTCGGATTTAAAAGTGCACTTATAGCGATAGTCGCAGTTTGGAATTATCTTGTTTTTGGCAATTGTTATGGGACTTTGTAGAGAGATCCTCAGGGGTTACTTGGTATATTTATAATGTTATATATGTATGTTTGTTGCTATTAAAAGCTTGAATAGTAAAAAGTAATTAACATCTCGAAAACGGCCAAAATATCACTAGTGCAAAACTGCCCCATTTAACCTTGATTTTTAGACTTCAAATGTTT
Organism: Allium fistulosum; assembly: GCA_030737815.1. Classification (NCBI taxonomy): domain Eukaryota; kingdom Viridiplantae; phylum Streptophyta; class Magnoliopsida; order Asparagales; family Amaryllidaceae; genus Allium; species Allium fistulosum. Next base: position 854,366,211 of record CM060905.1, read on the forward strand.
CGAAAAGGACTTTAGGTTTGAGTGATTTCTTTCAATCTTTTTAAAATGATTCCCTATATATTTTTAGAGTATTTTGAAAGTGGTTTGAGATTTTTATGAATTTATAAGAATTAGTTGTGAATTTTCAAGGCAGAGGTATTTTGTTAAAACATGTCGTTTTCAAGTTTCTAATGATTTTTTAGACTTGTTATTTTCAATTGATATTTTAAGGAGTATTTTAAAATATATTATAAGTATTATGAATTATAACTATCTTATATAAATATCTTGGAAATATATTATGTAAATATCTTGGAAAAAATCTTATATAAATATCTTGGAAAATTTCTTATATAAATATCTTGTTTTAGATTATAAAACAAAAGGTTTAGAAATGGGTCAATAATTTCATAGTGGACAAATGGTTAAATTGTTTAATTGCTTATTAGAAAAGTAATTAACTATGCTTAACACTAATAAGCCGATGAAGTAATCTTATCTATCTGTGAGAGTTAAGATTGATGTCGAGTAGGGACGGAGCAATAGAGCTCTAACCTATCATCCTTCCCTTTTAACCGAGGAATAGGTAAGTGGAAAATGTCAAACACATGTTAATCGAGCTGCTTCCACATTGTTTATGGAAATCATTAATACTATACTTAACACTAAAAGCAGACGAGGTAGACTTATCTATTTGTGAGATTCAAGAATGAAGCGTCTAGGGAAGGCTTGAAGCAACCAGTGCCCAAAATTTCCGGGCTTCACTCTTGAGCGAAGAATAGTTAAGTTGGAATGTCTAAAACGACTTAAGCATACGAATCATGATTTGTACAAGCAATCGTCTGTAGAATTTGATAGTTAACCAGTCCATACTGAACTTAATTGAATATGAACTTAGATCTTTATAACAAAGGTTTGTAAAGATAATAACAAGTAGGAAAACGATTGGGGTTTGTTGTGATAATGTGTTAATCGCTTTCATCTTTAACCCATTTTAATTACACTTAAGGATGTAAATAGATCTTTAAAAGAATGATTTAAAGATAAGAAAAAGCGAAATGATTTTGGATTTGTAGTGACAATTTTTAAGTAATATTCATCTTAAACCTTTTGAATGGATTTGTGAAAGTACTTAGATCCTTAAAATGGATATTTTGAAGGAAATAATAAGTAATGGAATCTTTTGGAAAAAGATAGAAAAGGTAGAAGTTTATTAGGTAAATGAAGTTTACTACTAAAGGAGTTTTAATTAATAAAAGGATTAATTAAATGGAAGGGATTAGAAGTTGCTTAAGTAACTTAATCATACTTTGTGTGGCTTGATTGTGTTTTGGATGATGATAGTGTTTTGTGTGTTATTCGTTTATGGAAAGTAAACGAAACTTGGTTTCTATTTAGAAACATCTATCTTGTACCAGATAGTCGATTAGTTGACTATCGAATTGACCAAAATATAACTTAAGAAGTTATCGAAAGGCTTCACGATTTCATACAAATAATAAACCCCAGGGAGGAGAATTGGTACGAAAAGTCACTAGCTTTCGCTTACTTCTAAGAGAACCAGGATTGAGTTAACGGGAAATTCATTGATTGGTTTGAAGAGACCGGGATCGGTAAGTATTCTACTTATCGAATACCACTTCAAATCCATATATGTAATCTACGTTCTAAAAGTGGTTGTGAAGTGAAATGTTATAAAGTTAAACTGTATATCCTAAGGTTAAGTCCAAGGAAGAGGTCAGCGTTAACATTTCAAACAATGCTATCGTGTGGGACAGTCTATCTTGAGGAGTACTCTAAGAGAGAGGACAGCGTTAGAATTTGTTGGAGGACTTATGTGGGGGAACCTATGTGGAGGTTCGAGATCTGTTCAAGATGCTCGAATCCATGTAGTGATTCGTGATATGTTCGAGATATGGGAGTTCATTTGGTATTCTGTGATTTGTTCGTGATGATGGAATCCATTTGGGGATTCATGTTCTGTTCGAATGATAAAGACTCATGTCAAAGATGCAAAACGTAACCTCGACATCGAAAATGACTAAAGATGGAGTAGACTATACAATCTGGGGTTTGGCTGACCCGAGATAGGATATTATCGACTCCAGATCTAGAGTATGCTTATCGATATGTTCATACCAAGAGTTGATGGTATTTGGTTCACGTTGTTCATGTTTATGTTCTGTCGTGGGCCTTTGTGTTTTTCTTATGGTATATTTTATCTAGAGATATACGATACTCGGTAGGTAACTTCCGATCCTTGTGCATGGAGTTTGGATTCGGATTCCCCGAAGAGACCTCTGTAGAAAAATCCATTATGCAAACGTTCCTTATCGATTTTGGTTCTACCCTTATTATGTTATTGAATGTTACCAATGTAACCATTCCAGCTATGATTAATATTTATTTTGAACCTTAGACTTTGTTATAATATTACTGGATTCTCTATAAACGGTTTTGTTATCGTAAGGTAAAAACCCATCTGTGTTTATGTACGGCATGGTCTTACGAGAAACCTTATTTTTTAAAGGTTTTTATAACGTTAAAAATCTATTTGATCTGTATTTCTCATGCTGGTTTATCAGACTGATCCGGGTGTTATTTTCTTATAATACTCGGATTAGCCCCGTGTATGTTTCTAGATTTAGCTGTGGACGCTTTGGAGATCCTAGAGAGAGTTCGAGTTCTACTTATAGTAGTACTTATCAGTGCTACATTACTTTGTGTGTATCATCTGTATTTAGGACAGGATGTTATAAATATCAGGGCTGATTTCATTTTGTAAAGATCTTGTGTATATCGTATGTTACTCGTCACATCTGTGAGATTATGTTCTGTCTTTTCTTTCTTTCACCTCAAATGACTCGTCTTTCAGACACTTAAATGATTGGCACATGAATACCGTGGATGTATTAAGTGTTGTCTTTAGTTGTAAGAAAGGTAGATTGTTACAGAAAACCTATGTGGAATAGTTCTAGTAGCTATTAGCCGATCATTAGTATTCATAAGGTTCGATTAGTTGTTCGACCCTAAGTATTAGTCTGCACAAGTCATTAGTGTAGGTGTCTACTGAGGTAAACCACTTAAATTAAGAAATAAGTAATTCATGCAAACTTGTAGGGAATCCTAGGTCACATTATTTTTACTAAAGTCAATCACATGTGATCATCATATATTAATGATGTACTCATTCACTAGACTTTTATGTGACCCATTCTTTTTTCCCATCATAGGAGGACAGGAAGTAGGTGATAGTCCCAACAATAGTACTTGGAGAGGCGAGCTTAGCATCAGATTTGCTTTTTGTTTCCTATTACCCTCCATGTACTATTTATCATATCTAGTATTTTATCAGATCGTTTGATGTATTTCTCTGTACTATGGATTTGACTATATACTGGTTTGAGATGGTGTTTTGGATATTTTCTGAGATAACTATTTTTAGTATTTGTATATCTGCCTTCTACTATGAGATCTGAAAGCGTAGCATATCTTAGATTTTATCCTTGTATCTTTAGTCTCTGAAATGTTTTAAAAACCATGACAGCTTGTACTTCTTGACACCGACGCGAATTCGAAAGTCACCCTAGACTTTGGATCGATGTGTCGAAAGGTACAGGTTATCACATCTTCAATCTCAGCAACAGCCTTTAGGTATCTAATTATTTCGACACGAAGTGGATGTTCTCTTTACTTCTCGATAATCCTTTAGGTGAGAGCTGGCTGAACTTCCAAGCCCGATAGTGTCCTAGAAACTCTACTCGAATAGCCCTCGACTGAAATTGAACACTGCAAAATGTTAATATTTTTAAAACATTCTACTCTTCAATCATAGCCAAAACACAACTCTTATACCTTAGGCTCAAAGCATCGGCAATATTATTTCATTTCCGTAGGGTATCCTCTATCCCGAAGTAATAAGTTGCTAAAAACTCTAAATAGCCCTGTCATCTCATGTTCAAATCCTTCTGAGAGAATAAGTATCACAATGATCTGTAGTTGGTAAACAGTTCAAACGTTTCTTCCAAGAGGTAATGTCTCCAAATCTTAAGTGCAAAGATAACAGGTGCTAACACCAAGTCATGTGTTACGTATAGAACTTCGTGAAGTTGCCACTTCCTAGATGCATAAACTATTACTTTGCCTCTTTGTATCGATGACCCAGAGCATCAGTATCAATCATACCTCTATTCGGGGTTTAACAAAATAGAAGCATTCATTAACTGAAGCTTATACTATTAGATGACATCTCAAATTCCATAGTCCAAAAATACTTCTTGTTCTTTCGAGTAAGTCTCATCATCGACGCTGCTATACACGTGAGAAGTCCTTAATTAATCTCTAACAGTAAATTATAAATCACGAAGCTCTGTAATCGTCTCGGCTCTCTTCCAACTATTTAGGCATTAACTTTCAAAGGGCTTATAGTCAAACCCCTATTTGAAACTACATAGCCTAAAAAATTAACCTCCCTTTTTCGAAAATCACACATAGAAAACTTCTCCTTTAATAGATGTTGTGCCAACGTCTTCAACTCAAACCTTAGGTGAATGTCGCGGTCTCTCTCATCTTTCAACTATAACATAATTTCATTGATAAATACCAACATATACTAGTCCAATTGGTCTTGAAAGACCCGATCCTTCAAGTCTACAAAGAACGCATGCGCACTGGTTAGTCCAAAGGGCATTACTACCATTCATATGAATCATACCTTGTTCTAAAAGCAGTCAAATGAACACTCGCTTCAACTATCTTAATCGATGGAATCCCAAAGCCAAATCAGCCTGTGAGAATACCTTAACTTCATTAAACTGACCAAACAAATTTTCAATCCTTGGTAAGGGATATTTGTTCTTCATAGTCCTCTTATTTAGTTTCCAATAGTCTATGCATAGTCTTAATGAATCATCAGACTTTTCCACAAACACAGTCGAAGCTTCCCACAGTTAGCTACTTGGCTTTACAAAGCTCTTGCTTCCTGAATCTACTAGTTGCTTATCCAGGTCCTCCATCTACTTTGGTGGCATTCGACTAAGGGTCGGCTAAAAAGCTCCACTCCTGGTATCAACTCAATATGAAACTCAACAGCCCTCAGGGGTGGCAATCCAGAAACTGGTTCGAACACATCGGAGAAATCTCTAACTACTCATACCTCTCTGATACCTTCCTCCTCCAAAACTAAAGCATATACTACTCCTTCATGGCCATATCTCGGCTTTTCCGAAGCTACAAGCACTCTCATGTTGTGGTTAGGATGTTACAATACTACAATCCTTTCGGTACAACATATCTTTGTGCCGAAGCATTCCAACCAATTCATCCTCAAAATAAATGTGAAGCCTACAATTTCAAAAACATATATAAATACTTACACCCGCCTAACTCAATTTCTAAGTTAGTGCATTTAAATCCGAGAGTGGCATATCCTTCTATTGAACATACCACATGAATGAAAGTGACTAAATAGATAACCTCTAACCCAAGTCTATCAACTAAGACTTTCATTATAAATGAATGTGTAGCACCAATATCAAACAATACTTTAACTTAAATACCAAATATAAAAGTCGTATCTTCAAGAATAACGCTCTTGCTTTCTCCACGGTAGATGGTCCTCCCTTCGCCCCTTCCAAAGCAATCATCTTTACTCTCAAAGTTAGGATTATCACAGTTAAAGCACTTGGCTTTGACTACTCCAGCTGGTTACGGACTTTCATTGTATAGTGCTTCTTTCGACGACAACTGTAACAAGTAACCTCTACAATAGCAATTTCAGCATTCCTTCGCTTCGGCAAAGTCTTCTTACCTTTTGCATGCGAAGTGAACCTCTTCTTCTGCCCTGCCTTAGGCTTTGTCTCAACTCTCTTCTTCTCCTGATACGTACGATCATACCTTCGTGTCATATCCACAACAAATTCAAAAGGAGATGATAGGTATGCCATTACATTATGATCTAAACCTTGCTTCGAACATCAAATGAACTTCTCATTCTTCTTCGGTGGGGTATTAATCATCTCTCGACCAATGCATTAAACTTTTAAATATAGTCCTCCACCGAAAGATCCCATTGCTTCAAATCAATGAACTCCCGAAGCAACACACTCTATTGAGACTCGAAAATAAACCGAGTCTTGAATATCCCTTTAGACTGGTTCCAAGTGATCTCCACTTCAGGGATCCCAACAGCTACCACCTCCTACTAATCCATAGCATCTTCATATAACTACCTTGAAACCAATCTTTGCTTCCACGCATTCATTCAACCTTAAGTCTTCAATATTACGCTCACAAATTTTCAGCCAATTCAATACTTCGACATTCAGTCATTCCCGATAAACATATTCTTACCCCTTCCCCCTAGTTCTGGTAGTCTTTGGTTCATCTTTGAGAAATCCTCCCTTGCTATAGGTTCGGCTCAACAGCCTTCGGTATATTCTCCCTCATTATTTGCACAATAAATTGAAGAAACAAAGCATACCTGTGGCATTAGCAGGTGGAGGAGCTTTGTTTTTAGCATCTCTTAGCACTTCGCCTTCATCTCTCTCATTTGTATGAGTATTTTCAGCTTCTCTCTTTGTGTTTGCTCCTCCTACCGTAATTCTTCCACTTCTCATTTCCATTCTTGCTTTTTTGTTAAGCAAGTCTTTATTATAAACATAAAGAAAGAAAGTGAAGCAACAATAGAAGTACCAAAGAAGACGTACGTTACATAATAGCGTACACCGTCCCAAGGTGTCGATTTTCTATTGTGTGCTTAACTACTTCAAGCTCTGGCTTACTTAAGTAACCTCTAACCTAAGCTCTGATACAAAACTGTAACATCCCCCATTCTAAAATCCAAAGATGGAACCCCAAAGTGTTGCAGTCGCATTGGAATTATTTTTCAATGATAGAATGAGATGAATATGTATATTCAAAAGTTTAAGTAAACAGAGCAACTAAACAGATGTCATGTATAATCATTTTTACATTGTCAAAATGCCAATATCTCCAACGCAGGAGTAAAATATAAATAGAACATAGATAATAATGTTATGCTCAACATATGAAGATATTGACATGAACATTTATACAATGGAACAGAAAACAACTTTGATTATCAGCTAAGCCTCGTGCTTTTTCTTCGGAATTCTTCATTCGTCTTTCAAAAATCTATACCCACAAACTCAGGCCAGTCAAACGAGCACCAGTGAGTTTATGTGAAACAATTAATAAATACACGGATGAGAAATAAATCCTGGTATTAGTAATATTTTCCCTAAATACAACTCCTAATACAAAATATAGAGAGACCACGTCGCTAAAGCACACAACGAGTTTTCCCATCACTGTATAATAACATCAATGCATCATAACATGAACCATAATCGCAAGTCATTCATTTATACATAAGTGTATCTACGCTTTCTATAACATCATGTCTAAGTTTTGTAGACAATTCATGTGATTTGCCACTTAAGCCTTATCGAGTTCCTTCTCGTTGTCAAGGTTATTATTCTTTCGGCTGCCAGTAAAACCTTATGCCTTTCTTTCTTCTTATTATTAAGATTACTACACTTGTTGATTGCCAATAAGGCCTTATGTCTTCGTTTTCGTATACAGTATTTTATCTAAACATTGGGTGGTCATGAAGGCCTTACACCGCACTACTGAATACTACGTTGTAGACATTGGGTTGCCACTAAGACTTACACCCCATACCGAATGCAATTCCCTCAATGCCATCTTCGGTCATTCGGTTGCCGAACATGCTTTACATCAACAGTTTTGAATAAATATTCTATTTAGACGCTTGGTTACCTCTAAGGCATTACACCATGCTACTGGAAGCAATGTTATAAGTGGACAACGGGTTGTCAAGATGGTCTTACACCTCGTTATCGAATGCAATGTCACTTTGGACATTGGATTGCAACGCTCCTTGGTAGATATAGCCGTTGGTCAAGTGATGTCTATTGGTTGAAGAGTCATCACACGCTATATATATACGGAATTACGGTATGGTTTGACTAAACATAGATAAACTTTTTTTCAAAATAAAAAAGCATTATCTAATTCAATTTCGAGTGTTTTTCTCATCCATGCAACAAATCTCAAATTGCACAAATTTTCCTTGTTTTACCTTGAGAGAAAGTTTCATGCAATCCTATGTGACCTCAAAAAGGGAATAACATTCCTGAAAGAAAATAATATATAACGAGCGTTACAGCATGCGCTTCGCGCGTGATGAAGCCACCTAAATTGTTTTTATACACATCGTATTTGTTTAATACGTTCAAAAAAAATAATTTTCACAAATATTTAGCTATATTTCTGTGTTGAATCATACGTAGTTAATTTAAATTTTTATTTTAAGTTTCAATATATAATTTTTTTGTTAGTTTAAATTTTTATTTTTATTATTAATTAATAAAAAAATGAATTTGTAAAGTAGTTTATTTATTAGATCCTATTTTTAAGCGATATTAAGACTTGGTAAATATTTGTAAAGGAAACTTTGAATTTGTAAAGCAAACTTAATTTTTAGATCCTATATTTAAGTGATACTAAATTTTGATAATATTAACCGAGAGACATTTTTTATATTTCACGCTGACTTTAAAAGAATGTGACAGCAAATGTATTACAGTTATTGATAAAGAAATATATATACCAAGGACATTTTTGAAACTTCACGATCGGACCAAAAGATTGCGCTTTCAAACCAACTATTCATAAAGAAATAAGTTATCATTCATTTTTGTATCAAATTCTCTTTCATCGAACTTACTTTCTCTTTCATCGAAAGCTTCAATTTGGTATGGAACTACGCTGATGCATAATACGTTATGTTTCATTGAATTTGCTTTTCTCTTTCATCGAACTAAGGTTCAATTTGGTATTGAACAACGTATTGAGCTACGCTGAGGCATGATACGTTATCTTTCATTAAACTTACTTTTCCCTTTCATCGAACTAAGTTTCAAGTTGGTATCGAACTAAGATTAGGACTGTACCATTACAAGGCGAGATTCATCTGCATCATGCATCTTAACCATAATATTTTGATACATCTCAAGTTTTAATGCTTAATGTTTTCCTACGAAATATAAAACCCTTCAATTATTTTGAGGTTTCACTCTTTACAGAACAAGTGCACGAGCTTGACTATGTTTTTTTTACTTGTATTGAACAAAACACCGAATGAAGAAAGAAAAAGAGAGGTCTTGTTTTCATATTTGAAGGCTTGACATAACATAAGTGGAATATCATTCTATGAATAAATATGCACCAATAAATAAATTGAAATACAGGGCACAACAAACAACATCTTATAGAAGAATGAGGGTAACAAAGATCAATCAAGAACTATAGGACAACTAAAGTAAATTACATAATTTAGTACAAAATGGTACAAGTGCATATTGGAGAAGATAAGTGTACCATTTAACTCTTCCCATTTTCATACTCTACGTGCACCATTTCACCCCAGCTTTACAATCTTGTGTCAAATTATTGAAAGTCTCCACCACCGTCTTTGCTCTGTACAACACTTCTGTATCAACTGCAACCCTCATATATCCATCAAACTCCACTGGCTTTCCGCCATTAAGATTCATCGTCTCATTAAACCACTCGCTCTTATTGTTCCACATCTCCTTGTAATCCTCAAGCAAATGAACCTTATAATGCGACCTCAACTTATCAAAATAATTATAGAAAGGTTCGTTCGTTGCTATATAAAGGTTCCTCCATGGCTTAACAATCTTAAGAACCTTCTGCAAAATAGCATCTGGAGAAGTATCTGCATCCAAATGAGGCCACAGTTCTTTATTCTCAGCTTTCCAACCTCGAACTACATGAACTGCATCAAAATCCCAGTCCATCTTCCCAGATATTTGTGTTACTATATTCATCAACCTCTTCGATTTCCAAATAGCTTCCCAAGGTCTTTGAATATACTTAGCTGCTCTTGCTTCACAAACTCTATACCAATAGTTCTCAGGTTCTTTCCCATCAAATTGCCTCCATACAATGGTGCTACGGTCTTTTTTAAGCTGCATTGGAGTTACTTTATATGTGGGTACTTTCTTAACTGAAATTTTAGCATTGCCATTTGCCTTCTTTCCACTTCTCCTATCCCATCTTCTCCAATCTTTCAAAAACTCGTGTTCCTCGACAACAGATGCCGACTCCTTCAAATGTTCGTAATCAAAATAAAATCGAAAATCTTTCCCTTCTTTGTCCTTCCCATCTCGGGTATAACTCCCACTTAAACACACGTTCAAATCCATAACAAAAGTTCTATTCAAAAACTTTGCTTCTCCCAGTCCACATAATAAACTCCATAGATATTGATTCATCCCTTTACAATAATCTCCTCCTCTTGTATAATACAAATACTTCCCTTTTTTGAAATCTGACTCGGAATCAATCCTTGATATCGTATCATTAATGTCCACATCCACTACATGTGGTCTTTCTACATTGCTATTACTTCCAATTGGTTTTACAATTCTTTTAGGTGCTGCATTAAACCCACTTCTGAATTTCCCAACCTTGACAATTTCATAGCTGCAATTTTCCCCCTTTTTGAATGTAAACCTTCTGTAATCTCTATACTTCCTCCAAGACTTCTCCTTCTTGTTCCTGAACCTCCACGATGCATCACACTCATTTGCAGCATCTTCACCTGATACTGGAAGCTCGTAGCTTAGGAAAATGATTCTGCCTTTGTAGCGCTTTGCGTTGAACCTCTGAATCGAGCTTAGGATTTCTGGATCTGAGCAATTTAAAGTTTCACTGCAAGATCTGGTGACGTTACTCATGATAATCATACTGGCAGGAGGCGGATCTGATTCGGGAAGGGAAGAGAGAGGAGAGATAAGAATGTCTTCGCCGGTGGTGAGGACGGAGTCGTCGGAGTTGAAGGTGGAGTTAGGGAGGGTTTGGGTTAGGGTTTGGGAAATTATGGTTTTGGAAGAGGAAAGCCATGGGTCAGGAGGCTGGTAGGTGATGGCGATTAGGGTTAGGATTAGGACGAAGAGGACGAAGAAGGAGAAGCAGAGATTTGAGATCAATTTGATTACGGTTTGGCCGAAAGGGGTTTCGGAAGGGTTTGTCAAGCGCGTGTATGATGGTGAGGGCATTGAATTTGAGCTTTTGGGAGGTGAGGATACTGTGGGCGGTGGGCAGATTCAGTAGAGGAGATAGATTTAAAAAAAAGTAAATAAATATTGAAGGTGAAGGGGGGAGTGAACTGACAAAGATGTTTTGTTTACTTGATGCTGACTGCTTACTTAACTTTATCTACCTGTTTTATTCCACTTTTTTATTTAGTTAACTGTTAGAAAAGCTATGTGCGAGTTCAACCGTCAATTTTTGCGATTTTCATTTGTCCATCAAAATTATTGGAGGGGTTTTGAGGATGCTCTATAGTACGTATGAACAAATCACAACCATCAGTGCTGTCTATACTAATTACTATTTTCATAATTGAAAAAAATAATAATACCTTTTATAACCTAATTATGGTACATTTACCAAATTATCATCTATCAATATGATTGTATGTTCTATGTATAATAAAAATACCTTAATTTTGAATCTTTTAAATTAACAAATCTATTCTATTATATATAAAGTAAAATATGAGACCATATATATATTCTTGTTTCTCATTCGCTTTTATTTCCAATCCTTTTCTCTGATTGATTTGAGATAAAAAGTTTCATTTATCCCTTTAATAATTACTTACAATTCCAAGCTCCAAATTAAATTTACATTAAATATTAATAACCATATGCTCTTTCATTTTCTTTTTCAGCTGTTCAGAAATATCGACACTCATTTTCTCTTCTTATTTTCAATTTCTCAACTTCTTTATCTAAAATAGATTATTTTCTATCTCAACTATTCAGAAATGTTTCATGCTTATTTTTTCTTATTTTTGTTTTCTCAACTTATTATCTAAAATAAATTTTTAAATTCATAAACACTATCATATTCTATGTTTTTTCCCATTGAATCCAAGTAGAAAATTTGCTTTTTTGGCTATAATCATATAATTCCCTATTTCATGTTTTATGGTATGTTTTATGCTTGTTGGTATGTACTATTTTTTTAATTTGACTTTATGTTGGTAAATATGAATTAGAGAAATTAATATGTTAAATAAAATATTGCTTTTTTTTTGGCAAAGCCAGCCGGTTTTTATAGTGGACCGTCCACTTTTTTATTATAGCAAATAATAAAACAATACAAAGCAGGAGATAAGCGCGAAGCCTATCTACTAATATAAGGTTTTTAAAGTGGACCGACCACTATATCTAAACTAGATTATAGCACAGGAGTCGGGCAACACACCCGAACTACTAATACAAGCTGCACATGGCAGTCACAATCACCACGCAGGGTGAAAATTGAACAAACAAGCACACTGAACATTAACAAGTATCAAAGATACCAACATTGCATATAGCCTATGATAAACAACATCAACAGACAGGCCAAATTTGGCATAACAAAACATAACCTGAGACGCATGACCAACAGGGAAATTCGACCATTTGGTTTGAAGAATCCAGAACCAAACAATTGAACACCAGATTGCATAACAGTGATTGCATATACACCCAATTGCATACCAGACATTCCCACCTCCAGCTACAGACAACCTGAGATACTACCACCACCATGACAACCAGGCCCCCAAGGAAATCAACCAAGAACGAAAACACAGCAAACAGAAATCACCAACACCCACTCATCAACACAAGACGAACCACACATACACTTCACAACCCAGAACATCAAAAGCGACGAGTAAAACAGCCAACAAACACCAAATAAACAATCCCCAGACCACAACTGACCTGAAACACGAAGCACAACCAGCACGTCGTCGAAACGATCCACAGCCTTACTCCAGCTCGCGAGAGAAGAGAGGCCTGCCTTTCGGAGGTGCGATAACATTCCAGATCCGTATGAACGTTGAAAAAAGCATGTTAACAGGTATCATTCTTACAAAAGGTTACTCCAATCATCTTTCTTTGGTTGCAGGTAAGAGTTTTGATTTTATGTTCATGGTAACTTTGGTACACAAGTTTTGATCGATCTTTTGAAATTTTTTATTCTAACTAGAATTTGATGCAATTCACCAACAGTTCTTAACTTTGTAATCATTTTAAATTATTTATGATTTTATTGACGTATTGCATTATATTTCTACATTTCTTTCAATATTACTGATCTAAAGAGTCCCCAAAAATTTTGGCCGACTGAATCGATCAAAATCGGTTTAAAGGTTTGAATTATGTTCTGTTATTGTCCTTTTCATTTAATTTGATGTTGAATTTATTATTTTTGTTCAAAATTGGTGCTCTTTTCTTTGAGTTTTATGCCTAAAGTTATGTCTTCTTATGATGTTTGTTTCGATTCGTAGGATTATGTGTTTGGTTATTTTGTAGTATGTTACTGGATTTATAAATGCTATTTAGAGAATAAAATCTTTTTTTTATAGCATATAGCTCTTTATTTCATATGTTTTCCTTTGTGACGTTCTTATTTCCGCGTACAATAATCCTGCAATTATTTTTCCTTTATATTCTAACAATGGTTCTTTTCTTTTCTTTTTATTTTCAATACGAGAATTTTTATATTTCCTCAGTTATTTCTCATGTCCAATAGTTTCAATACAAGGATTCTTTGCAAAAAAATTAATCGATTTTTATTTCTTTTATTTTGATTAGAATTCAATTTAATTGACTAATAGTTGTAGTGAATTTTGATTTAATTTGAGGGGAAGCGGTTTATTTGTTCAGGATCTAGCATTGCCTATTTAGATACCAATGACAGTTAAAAAGAATTATGCAGTCTCACAGAAAAATAACAGAAATAAGAGACAGAAGATTTAACGTGGTTCGGATATGAATATCCTACGTCCACGGAGACCCAACAACTTTTTATTTCACTAAAGAAAAGAGTACAAGAGAAGAAAGAATTATGGTGGATACTACACTTGCTTGTACATATGAAGATATAATTCCTTCATTTAAATAGACTCAATGAAGGAGTTACTTAGGGATTAAGAAAAATAATTTACAGATTATGTTTTGAAACCTTTCCAAATATCCATGATTTAATTTCTACGTAAATGGATAATGGTGATTGGTTTCCATAATTTTCCTTGATTGAATCTCCATCAGCAATTTCTTTCTTCATATAACAAATTGACTAATTAATTGATTGACTAATTAATTAGTTTCCTTCAAAATATCCTTCCATATACCAACTAAATTAATTGATTTGATTGAATCAATTAATCAATTTCTTTCCTCTTTAACAAATATTTGAATCATCCAAATTCAACAATCCACCTTGATTAAAATATAACAATCTCTCTTCATCATCTTATCATCAAGCAATCGACATATAAGTTGTTGGGTCTAGCGCCCCATGGCGCTCAAGTAACAGGTATCAAACTGATCAAGTTTGAGCAATGCTCAAACTTGTCCTTAGGAAGTGACTTTGTCATCATATCTGAAGGATTATCCAAAGTACTCACTTTCATCAATTTGATCTTGCTTCGTTCTTCCTCAAGCATAAGAAAGAAACCTCTAACATCAATGTGCTTCGTCCGTGCACTATAAGCTTGATTTTCTACAAGATGAATCGCACTCTGACTGTCTGAAAATAGCTCTACTGTCCGCTACACCATTGAAAGATCATCCAACAACTGAAGTAAGTATAATCCTTCTTTTGTTTCTTCCACAATCGATATCAACTCTGCTTCGGTAGTCGATAAAGCTACGATAGACTGCAGCTTTGATCTCTATGAAATCAAGCCTATGCCAAGTGTAAAAACATAGCCCGACACTGACTTCCTAGCATCTCTATCCCCAGCATAATCAGAATCACAGTATCCTCTAAGAAAGATGTCACCATCCACTCCACCATATAACAAGCCCACCAAAGAAGTGCCTCGAAGATATCTAAGAATCCACTTCACAGCTTGTCAATGCTCTTTGCCTGGGTTAGACATATATCGACTCACAACACCCACTGCATGGGTCAAATCTGGTCTTGTGCACACCATCGCATACATAAGACTACCAACAGCACTAGAATAAGGTATATCAGCCATATACCTCTTGTCTTCTTCCGATGAGGGAGATAAGTCTTTTGACAACTTAAAATGAGAGCCTAATGGAGTGCCAACCGGTTTGGCTTTCTCCATTCCAAATCGAGCGAGGACTTTCTCGATGTACTGCGTTTGAGTGAGCCTTAACTCTCTCCGCTTTCTATCTCTACAAATCTCCATACCCAATATTCTTTGTGCTTTTTCCAAATCCTTCATATCAAACTCCTTGCTAAGTTCAGTTTTCAACTCCATAATTCTTACCATACTCCGAGATGCAATTAACATATCATCAACATATAACAACTGATATATTAAATCATTATCACATCTCTTGAAATAAACACACTGGTCTTTGAAGCTTCTAGAATATCCTTGTGAAAGCATAAACTTATCAAATCTCTTATACCATAGTCTAGGTGACTGTTTTAGTCCATATAGAGATTTGTTAAGTTTACAAACATAGTCAGGCCTGCTACTATCAATGAACCCCTCCGGCTGCCGTAAATAAATTTCTTCATCTAGATCACCATGCAAGAATGCGGTTTTGACATCTAGTTGCTCCAACTCCATATCATAATGAGCCACTAATGCCAATAGAATGCGAATGGAGGTATGCCTAACAACTGGAGCAAAAATGTCATGATACTCAACTCCCTTTTTCTGAACATACCCCTTTGCTACTAACCTTGCTTTATATCTGAAATTTCCATCGCTGCCGTCTTTTACTCTATAGATCCACTTACAACCAATAGCTCTCTTGTTGGTGGGAAGAGGCACCAAATCCCAAGTATGATTTTTCTGCAAAGATTCAATCTCCTCTTCCATAGCAACTAACCAATTGGAACTGTCAACTGAAGCAATAGCGTCTCTATAATCTCTGGGTTCGTCATGGATGACATTCAAGCATATGTTGCCATGTCATCGAAGTCAATGCCTTCGATGCTCAATCCAACAAAATCATTAAGCCAATTAGGCTTCTTCTTCTGTCTAACAGGTCTGATCTCTGAACTAGCTCCACCTTGAGTCTGATCCTCTGTACTAATCTCTGTACTTTCCTCATCAATCACGGTGTCATCGGAAACAACTTCATAATTTCTATGAAAAGGAACAGTAGATGACTTACTTTCTGTTTGGTATTCTTCATTTGTCCTCTCATTGTCATCTGATGAGGAAGGCTCCACCTTCAACATAGTCTTCTCATCAAAAGTCACATGCCTACTGGTAACAATCTTCCTGCTAATAGGACACCACAATCTATATCTCTTCACTCCTCTTCTATAACCTAGAAAGATACACTTGCGAGCTCTAGGTTCCAGCTTTTCTCTGCTCTCATGTACGTAAGCTGGACAACCAAACACGTTGAGGAATGAATAGCTAACAGGCTCTCCTTTCCATACTTCTTTTGGGATCTTCATGTCTATGGCGGTAGAAGGTGTGCGGTTGATGAGGAAAGCCGCCATAGATAAAGCTTCTGCCCAAAATCCCTTTTTCAACTTTGCAGTCAATCTGAGGCAACGAGTTCTCTCCAATAATGTCCGGTTCATTCTTTCAGCAACTCCATTAGACTGAGGGTCGCCAGGTGTGGTGTAATGCCTCTTGATACCTTCAGACTCACAATAATCGATGAATTCCTATGATACAAATTCACCGCCGTTATCTGAACGGAGAACTTTCAATTTCTTTCCTGACTGCTTCTCAACTGTAGATTTCCACTTTCGAAACCTGTCAAAAGTTTCACTCTTCGACTGTAGAAAATATACCCAAACTTTACGAGAGAAATCATCTATAAATGAAACGAAATACCTGGCTCCACCTAAGGAGGGGCAAGGGGAAGGTCCCCAAACATCTGTGTGAACATACTCTAAGACAGCCTTTGCCTTATGCTCTCCAGTACCAAAAGAAATCTTCGTCTGCTTCCCAAGAACACACTCTTCACAAAAGCCAAGATTTGGATGATGAACACCATCAATCAAACCTCGCTTTCTCAACTCATCCATGATGCGCTCACCAATGTGACCCATCCGTAAATGCCATAATCTGGAAGAGTCCGAATCAACAGAAGTAACAGATGCTGATTCGCCAACTACAGTAGTGCCCTTCAAAAGATAAAGATTTCCTGCCCTTACTCCTTTCATAACTATCATAGAACCCTTTGATATTTTCATCTTCTCTCCTTCAACTACAATCTTCAAACCAAGCCTACTCAGAGCCCCAATAGATATCAAACTTCTTCTCAAATCAGGTACATGTCTAACATCTGTAATAGTACGAATAACACCGTCAAACATTCTAACCTTCACACTACGAACACCAATCATACGACAAGAAGCATCATTGCCCATCAGAACTTCTCCTCCATCAATCTCACGGTAAGTGGAGAAACAGTTCCTATCAGGTGTCATATGATAGGATGCGCCAGAATCAATCAGCCATAGGTTGCTCTTCCCAGAAGAGCCAGAAGCTGTAAACACATCGGTATCACTCTCTGTATCTGACTTCTCAGCGGTAGATGCTGAAGCTTGCTTTGGGTCTCTTCTTCTACCTTCAAGCTTGGGACAAGTTGCTACAAAGTGCCCTGGCCTTTTACAATAATTGCAAGTCAATTTATTAGGCCCCCTAGACTGAGACCTTGATTTATTTCGACATCCACCATATTTTGACTTGCTTTGACTTCTTCTTCTCTGAACAGATAAGCCCTCCGTATCACTGTCTAAACTAGTGCTTGCTAATCTATCCCTCAACACTTCATTATGAAGTCCAGGTTTAACATCAGATAGGCCAATTTTACTACGACCATAAATCATAGAATTAACAAAAGCAGTGTACTCCTTAGGCAAGGAACATAAAAGGATTACTGCTTGAGCCTCATCTGTAATTTCAATTTCCGCTGCCTTCAAATTCATTACTAAGGTGGTTAGGGCATCCACATGCCCCATGAGATCAGCTCCAGGCTTCATTTTGTACGAATAGAGTTGTTGTTGCAGAATTATTCTGTTAGTGAGAGACTTGTCCTGATATGCATCAGATAATGCATCCCATAATTCCTTTGCTGTTTTCTTTTGAGAAAATTCTCTAAGAACCTCATCTAAAAGACTTAGCTGGATGGTAGTTAGGGCTTCATCTTCCATCTCTTCTAAAGTTTCACTATCTAACTCTTTCAGCTTCTCAGGCGTAGAAATTATCATAAAAGTCTTCTCCTTCTTCAATACAGCCTCCATCTTTATCTTCCAAGTACCAAAATCTCCTTTTCCGTCAAAACGTGTTACTCCATAATTGACACCAGATCTACCAACAGACTTACTAGAAGTAGCCATTAATATCCAAACAGCAACAATAACACTAGCTCTGATACCAAACTGTAGTGAATTTTGATTTAATTTGAGGGGAAGCGGTTTATTTGTTCAGGATCTAGCATTGCCTATTTAGATACCAATGACAGTTAAAAAGAATTATGCAGTCTCACAGAAAAATAACAGAAATAAGAGACAGAAGATTTAACGTGGTTCGGATATGAATATCCTACGTCCACGGAGACCCAACAACTTTTTATTTCACTAAAGAAAAGAGTACAAGAGAAGAAAGAATTATGGTGGATACTACACTTGCTTGTACATATGAAGATATAATTCCTTCATTTAAATAGACTCAATGAAGGAGTTACTTAGGGATTAAGAAAAATAATTTACAGATTATGTTTTGAAACCTTTCCAAATATCCATGATTTAATTTCTACGTAAATGGATAATGGTGATTGGTTTCCATAATTTTCCTTGATTGAATCTCCATCAGCAATTTCTTTCTTCATATAACAAATTGACTAATTAATTGATTGACTAATTAATTAGTTTCCTTCAAAATATCCTTTCATATACCAACTAAATTAATTGATTTGATTGAATCAATTAATCAATTTCTTTCCTCTTTAACAAATATTTGAATCATCCAAATTCAACAATAGTTACTCACTTTTCCATTATCTTAAACTATTTGTCAATATATACATATTTTATACTGATTGTGTTTCTACCTTACTTACTTTAAATGTTACTGTTTTCATAGAAATATTATTTAAAGACCTCCAAAAAACCACTAATTTGATACGGATCGATTAATAAGTTTAAGATTTTATTTGTCTTTTCATTTAATTCAGTGTTCAATTTGTTGTTTTGTTTGATTCCATTGGGATCGATTAAAAATTTTGACTTTTATATTGTTATATTTCTTTTCGTTTAATTCAATGTTGAATTTGTTGCTTTTGTTCTACATTACTAATTTCATATCTTTGCTTAGGGTTTTTGGTCTTAAATTGTGTTTCTTTTGAGTTTGTTTCCTTCATAAGGTTATGAGTTTGTTTCCTTCGTTTACGTTACATATTTCCCATGCTTACATTAATTACCACATTTATAATTACTTTGTAATATACTCACTTCATTTTATCTTCCAGTTTCTTTACTAATATGTATTTATCACATATTATCAAAAGTAAATTTAACTTTTTCATATTCGTTCTTCTTTTTATTTTTCTTAATTTATGAATTACTGTCATTTTATTACTAAGTACTCCTTTTACACCTTTTCAAATCCATTTGTCCGTTATTTTTATTTCAAATCTATCATGTTCATCTTCATTCTCCATTATTGTAACATCCTTATTTACGTTAATCCAAGCAATATATTTAACTAATTTTATTATCTTCTAATTTATTTATCCAATATATATTCAGGATGAAAGGCTTTATTCTACTTATGTTGTTGATTGCTTAATATCTATTTTATTTAGGCACCATAATAATTTCTTTATGGATCCTACTAAGATTGCAAAATTATTACTTATAAGCTTGTATATACATTATGATAAAAAATTACTTTTATGTTTCATAAATTTGAATCTTACATTATTTGCTTCTAATTTTTTTATTATAACTATATGTTAATTGCCTATGATGGTTCGATGTTTTTTCTCCTTCTTTCAGGTATTTAATGTCAAGACTATTCATGGTGGTTCAATGTTGCACAAAATGTACAAAGCTTATGAGCATGGTTTAGTGGTTAATATAACTTATTCTTATTATACCTAAAGCATTTTAATTGTTGTTAAGAAAACATTTTCTTCTCTCTCTATATCTTTAGAGCATTAGATTCCAAAATTATCCATGGTGGTTGAATGTTGCGCTAATGGTAAAAAATTGCATGCATTGTTAGTAATAGATATATATATATATTTATATTCCTACATTTTATTTATGAGTTGATTGAATTGTAATTTTATAAAATAAGATTAATAAAATTAATAATTCTTTATGTTGGTAGAAGGAGCAACAATTATTCATAGTAAATTGTCAAATGGTGAATCATTTTGACTAAGGAGAATGGAAATAATCATTTTTTAAATTAAAAAGGTTTTAATTATCATTTATATAATCTTATTAAAACAACACACTCTCCTCTTATAAAATCTTATTAAAATTACTACACTGTCATTTATATAATCTATCTTTCTCTTTCTTCTTAGTTTCCAATTCATGTACATTATTGCTCCATAAAATTTATCTTTTCATCTCCAAACCCTAAACCCTAAATATTCAAATATTATTACCATAGACTAAAACTTATCTCAATCTTAATCTTAATTTTCTCAATCTTCATTAAAATCTAAAATAGAAAATATAACATGGGTATTAATTTCTCTCCTTCTACTTAAGATTCCAATTATGTTTTTGGAGGAATTTTAGTATCTTTCATTTTGATTGAATATCAAATTAATGTATGTGGTTTTACATTAAATTAAGGTATGAGATTTTGAAATGGTAGAGGGACATTATCAATATAAAGAGTTATAATTTTATACTAATAATGACTATAGGTTTGAAGATTCTCCATTTGACAATTTCTTTTATATCATTTGTTTTAATGTTTATAGGATAATATGTCAAAAGAAATTGATTTGGTAATATAGCTAAATTCAGCAGATGAATCAAAATAATAGATACCTATTTTTTCTGAGAAAAACAGAAAGGATCTGTATTTTTTGATAATATTACTTTTTTAGCAGATGATTATACAAGAACTATCAAATGAAAATAGAATTATTATTTGAGAAAATTAAGCATAATTTTTAATATTTGAGCTAAAATTGATTTAGTATGAGTTATCACTAATTTAAATTCAATCAAACTAAATTTAGGGCGTAAATGCAATTGGTAAATTCATTAATAAATGCAATTAATATGGTAACTAATAAGGTAATTATTGTCAATATGAGTTACTTCTCCATTTATTTTGATTTCGATTTAACTTGATCTTTTATAAAGTATTTTGAATAAACAAAATAAAAGAAGTAAAAGATATAAATTTGTATTTGGGAAAAATAAATAATGCTTGATAAAATATATATTCGAGTTGGTTCAATGACCTTGATTTCCGTAATGCTGTAAAAAAAACTAATTTATTGCTTCTTAAATTACCTTTTACATGGTGGATATATATATATATATATATATATATAGACATACACTTACATATATAAAACTTAAAATATTACTCGATTTTGTTTTTATGCTTTAGGACATGTACACATGTGTTGAAAGTGACTTTTAAACTCAAGTCATATTATATAATTGTAAAATAAAATAACTTACTCTTCTCTTTTTAATTCTCTCGTAATATTTTCATTTACAACATCCATATTTCCAAATGTTTTCTTGGTCCACTCATTAATTATTATAAATTAAATTTTTCGTATTCTGAATTTTTATCCAATCACTTTAAAATCATTATAGATATTTTCACTTGAGTGTTTTCAAATTTAAAACTTATTGAATAATATCAATATTTCAACTACAAACATTTACCAAACAAATTTATTATGTACAACTTAGAAACCTAAAATCTATCGAAATAATTATTTATTTCAGTAGAAATTAATAATTTTATATTCAAATTGAACAATAACATGATAACATTTACGTAACAAATAAAAGCTTTATAAAAATAATAACAAATTCAAATAATATCTTCTTACATAATGGAATTTATTTTGCACACAATCAAAACAAAAATTAAACCTCTAAATAAATACATAAATTCTAGATTATATTCTACATTCTAGACATGTTATACCTTAGCTTTCCTCAAAAACCCATATACACCAAGTCTAATACTTACATACTTTTTGTTTTATACTTTCCTATAAAATTTTGATGAATTTTATATATTTTTAATATTAAATAACTTTCTTCCAGTTTCACTTGATCCAATAATTGTTTTTCTTAATTCTTTTGTTGTTTACTTGATACCATTAAAGACAAGGAAGTAATAAATGAGAAATGGGATAGGATCAAATTTAAGGATTTGGGAAGTTCCAATGTCGTTATTTACCATATAATTTGTTCTTTCATATTTTAATATTTCCAACACATTATTGGAATACCAATCTTTGTATTGTAATTTCGTCTTGGTGACTAGCAATATTAGTTTCCTTAGTAACTGAAATTATGGGATATGAAATAATGGTTCGAAGAGTAAACCATATAATTATGTATTATCATTGGAGATTCCTAAGTTTTTTAGTTTTAGTGTAATATGTTTTATAGCTTAAATTTTTTGATTGTTTGACAATATTCCTTTTATGTCTACTAATCGCATGTAGACTAATTTATAATTTTTTTCGTTATTTTACAATACTAGCATATGCATGATGCAATTCTTTTTATGGTTTTTATATATGCACATAGTTACTTGAATTGATCCATTTTGTATGAGTTATTTTATCAATAATGATCTCTCAAATCAATATTCTAGGCTTATAGCTTAAAATTTGATGTATGCATCTGCATAATTATTTATAGGTGTATAACGTAATTATTTAAGTCTCCTTTTGAATGGTGCATAAATGTAGTTGTATAGACGTACACAATGACAAACAAATGTGTTTTTTGGATAAATAATTTAAATTTCAAAATAAAAAGAATATTTAAATGTAAATTATATTTGGATATAACGGTATTGCTTGAGTTAATCATAGAAAATACACTCAAATAGAATTGCAAAAAATAGAGTTGTAATCCGTGTACATAGCACGAGTCCGCACTAGTTTATCCTTCATTAGTAATAAAATAAAACAAAAAACAAAATGTCATTTTGTTAATTCATTTTTATTTGTGTTTACTTTACTCTGGCACATTAATTACTTAATATTTAATGCTTTATCTCTCTCATCGCTCATTGTTTAATTTTTAAACCGACTACTTTATGTAACTAGTGCGAACTCGTGCTTCGCACACGGGGATTGTGAAAATATTCTATAATGTGAAAAGGGTAAACTGGTAATATGAGAAAAATAAAGCTTTTTGGTCAAAACAACAGTAAGTGAACGTAATCATAGTAAACTACAATTGGACATTAATGAAAAGAAGCATAGTGAAATTTATACGGAATAAGCGACTAAAGGTAAATAAAGTATACTTTCAAATCTAATTGTAAGTACTGGATTAATTAAACAAATAGAATTAAGAAGGTTATTGAATTATGAACATGGATTTTGTACTGTGTAGGAGAGGTGTAGCCAAACCACAGTACAATTTTAAACTTTCGGAGCAGTTTCAAAGATATCAGGAGAAAACAATGGAGGTACAGACAGTGCAATAAAATCACTATTTTATTTAAATGTATATGTGTGTCGGTACAAATGGAGTAAAATGAAATTTGAAGCTGCAAATATTTTAGGAAAAAGGATGGAATATTAAAGCAGTGTGTAGTACACATTTACACCACCGATTTAATTTGAAGAAAATGAGAAAAAAGTTGGGATGCACTGAGAATAATTATAGCAAACCGTGTTATAAAACATTACATAAATCTATGTGATGTTGAAGGTAATGGTAAAGAATACATCATAGGGACCATACCAATACAATATAAAATCAATATATTAGTGTTTATTCTGAAAGATGAAAGATGTTTAAAAACACGAAAATATTAAATTTATCAATGGGCTGCCAGTTGCTCAATATCAGTCGAATGATGAGCAAGAAGGCAGTACTGATAAATAATTTCATTTAAAATAAATAATTTCACTTAAAAACAAATAATTTAATTAGTACTCTATTTAGTTTAGTGGAGAATTCAATATGTAACCCATAAACCTGGATTAAATTGTTCTAAGGCTAAGCGAATGATGGATTTATCTCTGGTTACGAAATGAAAAATGATGTTAGATTATATTTCTTATGAAATAAATCCAAGAAAATGTTAAACAAAAATTCAATCAAATACTCTGTCAGTCGGTATCTTCTAGCAAAAATAATAAGCTTATAACCAAATTATTAAAGTGTAGATTACTATAAAAATAATAAGCTTATAACCAAATTAATAAAGTGCAGATTACTATAACAGTAAAATAAAATTATACCATAATTGAGTTAGCCGGTATCAAATAATGTGATATTATAACTAAATTAATATAGCTCAGTTCGATGCTAGATGTAAAGTAAGTATGAAACACAACATACATAAAGGTTTAAATCGGTACAAAACATCAAATTAAACAACAAAAAATTGTTCAAAGTAGAATCCACAAAACTAAAGCTATAAAACTATATAAAACAAAATCATTATAATTAGACATGTAACAACTTATGAATAACATTTAATTGCAACAACCAAAACCATGTTTTGAGGAAAAGATAGTTTTAGAATAAATTATTGAAAGCACAGTTTATTTAACACGATGCCTTCATTATCTTTCAACTCGTACTAAGAGAACTACATGTCTCTTTGGATTTGGCTCAGTTTTATATTGCTTTGATCTATGGCTTATTTCTTTGGATATTGCTTGTTGGACCATGTTGCACATTATGAGACATTGGAACGACCCTTACAGTCAATGATTTCTGTAAGAATATTGCAACTTCACGCAATTATGCATTAACTATCTCTGTTTTATGAATTATTACTATTTTTTTACTAAAGCTAAACTTGCTTTCAGTTGCTATTTTAATTTCTAAAAAAAAGCTCATGATTGAAAGGTATTTGTAATTTTCATTTACTATCTCAAACATAAGTTATGCATTAATCACTCTTCCAAATTCACATAAACTAAGAGAATTATAAAATACAGTAACAATGGTTTTACTAACTTAAACAACTTTGTGGTAAATTAGACTCATTAAAAAGATATAACAATTTGTTTGTTGAACAACCTTTACTGGCAACCACATTTGTGCACATGTATTTACGTTAGTGCTTTTCCCCAATGAGGTACAAAGTTATATCACACTTCATATTATGCAGTACACCCCGACCCTAAAGCAATTTATATGCTACATGAATGTAGAAACATGTGTAGAGTTATCTAATGTAGGTATCCCATCATTGTTTAGCAATCATTAATGTTTTAAAGGAATCAAATACACTTGTATTGTTGATCTTAAGTATGCATGCCCATCACCCTCTCAGCATTATATTCTCTTTATTTCATTTATTTATAAATAAAACTAATGATAACAAAGCAAGACCAACAGAAATAAGTAGCAATCCAACTCCACATTCAAGCGTGAATGGATATTCTGATAGGCTTGATCTCTAGTAGCCAAAGAATTGCTGGAACTACCATTATGCAATAAATATCATTTTCATATGTTGTATACAACGATAGGCTAGACCTTGTTGATATCTTCGGATGCAACCCAGTCTCAAATAACTGATAATAATTGAAGGTGCATGATAACACTAAATTAGCCAAGGTATACAATAAAGTAAAGAGACTTCTAATGGTTAGTGCATAGTAGTAGTAAATTTGTAGTGACCGTGAGTTTAGTAGCCATATAAAAAAAATTGGCAAACACCCCTAAAATGTTTCAAAGTAGGTAAAAAAATTTCTAAATAAAACCTTCTAAGTTACATTAATTTTTAAAAAAAAATCTAAATCATGAAAAAACATCAAAAAGCAACATGTTATACCACCCATTTCGTCTTTTTCTTCACATATATTTCAATTAAATGTAAAGACTAAAAAAATTGGTGCAATTTTTGCAAATATTTACGGTGTTAGCTGCATATATTTTCATCCATAAACTGCATAATTTTGAAAAAAAAAATTCTTGAAAACAATAGCTATATTTTGCAGATACCAATTGTATGTATAACAATAAAAGTTATATGAAGAACCATATAAATATTGAATCTAATGTTTTAATTTATACATTTGTTAAAAGAAGATGCTAAAAGAAATGAATTGTACTATTGTAACTGATTTTCAATGAACACTCATGAAGTAAATAAACAAAGAAATGGTATGTATTCAATAATTCGTGGATATTAATCAATTTTATGAAGTGCAACATGCATATTAAGTGGAACATGTAGTATTTAGATTAACCCGGTGCCCATTACAACAAAGGAGATGTAGCGTTGTTCATGGAAGGTTAGTTTGCCACCTTGGAATAAGGTTAGATTAGACTAATCAACACTTAATAAATGTTTAAAATGAGAAAATTTGAAGAATTATGTTATTAAAGCATCAATAAAAATAATGAAAATATATGAAAGCGTATATTTCTATAAATTAAGATCTACTTATATTATGATAACATAGATTAAATTACATAGTCGAAAACATTCCCCAACTTGATCGTTATATCTGTTGAGTCCATATTTGTTTCAAAAACCTACCCACATATAAGTTATTTATAAATACTTAATACACAAACATAATTGGGAAACATAATTTTTCATTACTTCCTCCAAACAATAGTTGTAGCAGCTCCACTCCATTTGATGATTCTGCCTACCAATCGTCAATTATCGATAAAGTCGATGACTAATCTTCCCAATACTTACCCGAAAAAATAAATAACAACCCTAACACATGATTAAAATCCATTTTATTTCCCCTCTATATGTTGGAATTCTAAGAGAGGATTTAATAGAAGTGTATCGTCATCCCTTTTCCATTTTTGAGAGAGATAATTTTTGGTCCTAATCTTTTTTTTTTTGAAATGGTACTTAGATACAACATGTCATTGGGACATATCAAAAATCACTTGTCAATATATGTTCGAATCACGCTACGCAAGTTTCAAACTTGTGACCTCTCACATCAAAGTCGAATTACTTAACCACTGGGATGATGGTCCTAATCTTTTATGCTATGAATAATTCATGTTGTAACTTACCCACGACAATTTATGAACTGTGACAGACAAAGGAATCAAATGGTGAGTACATGTTTTTATTTTGTACGAATGATAAGATTTGAGTGTGTATACATAAAACACATATAATATGTATGAATACAAACACATATATTATTTACCTTTATCTATCTTCTTCGATCGTAGAGGAAAATTACTTATGTACAGTGAAGATAGCATGAAAGAATATAATCATTATTAAGCAGTTTAAAAATCAAGGAAAAATTACTTGTTAAGTTCAACATTAATTGATTACCTCAATCAAGCTCTTTATTTAGTGGTGGCTAGATGGTTCATTTAAACCTAAGCATATTGTCACAATAAATCATGTCAGTTGTTAACATAAGAACATTGACAATTGGAAACTGAACTTTCATTAGAAAATTTTGTATATGTGAAACTACTATAATACACAAATTCACAAAGTTATAGTGGCTTGCCTAAATTTAACAATTGAGTTTCACCATTTATATCTCCTTTATACCAATAGAAACTCTTAACAAATAATAATTCCAAATTTCTAATTATATCAGTTAGCAAACCGACAAAGATTTAAGATACAAATATACTGATTAGTAAGTACCTTTAAGTTGATCGGACCCTTAATAAGAGCAAACTCAACTGGTGGCACAACCTCCAGGCCTAATGGCATAAATAGAAACTGTAGGAAAATCAACACATATGTTGTATCAAGTTTCATGATCAGAAAAGCAATCCATTTGTAACAACTGATCTTATAACACTACAAAAAACGTCTTTTACAACTCTAAAAAAAAGTTGTAATAGATATTCTACAGCGTTTTATTAAACGTAGTCTTAGCCACAGTTGTAATAGTGTCTACTTCTTTTACAACGGTTTTTAGATGTTATAAAAAAGGTTGTAATAAACCTTATTACAACTGCTTTTAGATGTTGCGGTACATTTTTTCACAACATTTTGCAAATGTTGCGGTACAATTTTTTCACAACACTCTACAAACGTTGCGGTATACTTTTTGACAACATTTTACAAACGTTGCGGTATACTTTTCTACAACTTTTTTAAAATGTTGCGTTATATTTCTTACTTTTTAAAAAAATACACAGACATTTTGGATTATTATCACCGTAAATACAATAAATTACAAATGTCAATACATAAATTTCAATAACACATCCAAATTGTTTCCATTGAAAATAAGTCAACAATTTATTAACACAAATAATACTTATATTAATTTCAAAGCAACATTCATACCAAAATTCTAAATCCAAATGAATTTCACAAAACCCACAAAAACACAACTCCAACATACACAACATAAAAATATTACAATCTAAATATTAAAAAACTTTACAAATTACTCAAATAATAACCGGGCAAAATCTAGGACATTGCTAGCTTTTGATTTTTTTTCTCCAGCTTTGCCAATTGCCTGCATAAGTAACGGTTGATAAATTACAACAGTGCATAAATTACAACACATTGTGTATTGATGAGTTAACTAATAATAGTTGTTAAACATTATGATTTGGGTTTAGATGGACAAGCATCAGTAATCAAGGACTACCATGCATTGCTAAAATGTAACCAAGTTAAAGGTAAAAATGATAAGAAGGTTTTACCTTGATGAATTTCAATTTAAAACCAAGGCTCCTAAAGCGCCGAGCGAGTTCAAACTCTTCTCGAAGATACTCCGGTATCTGGGAATAGTTTGCATTCTTCCATGCAATCTCTATCTAGTTATTATAAACAAAGAAAATTATAGTGATATTAGATTTCTTGAATTACTATATTGTCCACAAGAAAATCTGTAAAACAGTATCACTAGCAATGAGAGAATTTCCCAACCTTAAATTTCATTAGGTTTTGAAAAATAATGCCTTCATATTTAGCTGTATATTAACTAATTAAATTACTGGATCAGGCGTTCGAATCAGCATGGAAAGCAGCTCGTTCATCAAGAGGTGTTGTCAAATTGGTGATTCCTAAAGCAAATTACCTTGCAGGCCCTACTAAATTTTTAGGACCCTGCAAAAATGTAAAAGCTATTACTGTTCAGATGGAGGTATGTTTAACAGCAATGTGCCATTACTTATTAAAAAAAATAGTTTATAAATTTGAAACTTTGAAGTTATTTGTTAAGTCTCATTTGATTTGAAATACAAACTTAAAATTTGATCATATGCACTGTTTAAAAAAATCAAAACGGAAGTCAAAAATGAAATGGTCTCAGTTAAATTGCAAAACCAAGCGAATCAATTCACATAAACTTTTATTTTTGTTCTAGTTTTTGTGAACTTCAAATTTCTAGTACTTGAAAGGAGAACATATACAAACTGATATAGCTGTGCAGGGATACGTGAAGGCCACAACAAACATAAATCAATACGTAAGTGGCGATGACAGGTTCGAGTTTGGATGGGTAGATCGACTACAAAATGTGCATATCAGTCACATGCGATGTGTTATTCCCTACAATAAACAAATCTTCAATTGCTTTACCTTAGTATGTGAAATCATCTGTTGCTATATATATACGTGGATCCTTCATGATATTCCACAACAAACAACGATATCGGCCAAATTCTACTGACTTGAGCATTCAAATAGAACAGAATTGCATGTGAATGCGATGATCCAAACTGAATTATACACACTATCTTTTTCAAGGAAACCTACAACACTTTATAAACCCGCAATATAACCTAGAATTATGATCTCAAGCCATCTTCCTGTGAAACTATAACTATGATCATGCATTGGTTAATGATCAAACATCTAATGGAAAAATGTAAATGTTTAATAGTATAGAAAGTTATACATAATGGTAAATTATTGGATAATAGAAACCATGCAGTATGGATTTTGGTTAAAACCTGGAAGACGAATTCTGGTGTACAACCTTAAGTCATTTCCTTTTATTTGCGATTGGTGGAATCAACCCAAACGCTTCACCTGGTTTGCATAAAAAAGAAGACGAAAATATTTTACAAACGTTTCCAAAAAACAAGAAATTTAAAATGCAAGGATACATTGAACATCGGCCTCATTATAGGTAAATACAAGGACATGGCTTCTTCTTCCCATCAACAACAAGCTTACAAACCAATCAGCAGCTAAGTTTTACATAATCTGGTTGCGAGAGTGGGATAAAAATTTACAAACTTATCTATCTTGTAGGGCCATATGTTCATTTTGTATGTTGCGTTTGAATTCCAAAACTGTCATTTTCCACTCTTGTTGTCTAAGGTTTTAATTGTTTTAAGAAAAAGAAATAATAATTTGGATTAATGAATAGATGTTCATAGTTGATTTGTTCTTCTAAGTCACTAGTGGACTTTTGAAATCATTCATATGAACCTTCCAATGACTTTCACATAAATAAGTGCAGTGATCCAACTTGATTGGTTCTAAAACTATAGGAGTTATTTGTGTATGCTTTTAATTATATAAATAACCGTGTTCCACCTTTATCTTCCTTCCACTTTAGACCTAGTTCCTCCTTTTCATTTGGTCCTTTTGCGTGTTCAATATAGCTAAACATAAAGTATAATACTGTTAAGGATCTCTCCTATATGTTGTCCTAAAATATTTCTTTCCATCTCCATATTTCTTCTAAAACTAGTTCTACATTAATCTATTTTCTTGTATATACAAACATTTCTACTTCAAAATCCAAACTTTTTTCTCCTAATTTCCACTACTAGACTATCATGACCTATGTTTGTACCAAGCCATAAATTTTTACCATGATGACATCTTCGTAGATGAACTCTTCAATGAAATTCAAGAACCAAAAAATCATTTAGACAAAAATCATTGATCCATCGATTATCCTCGATAATGCAATAGTGAAGGGGATAAAGTAAATGAAGTTCGCGATGGCTACAAATACAACAGTGAAGGGGATAAAGTCAGTGAACAGCAAATTTTTTCATATTGCTTTGGTTGGATGTACAAATTTTCAAGGCAGTAATATAAGAATAACTGCTCCTGCTAATAGCCCAAATATAGATGGTATACACATAGACTAAAATATTCATAGTAATTGCACAAGTAAGCAAAAGAAATTATAAGCAGACATTTTGAATTCACAACTTCGGGAAGACATTTTGTCGAACACTTGCCTTGCCATGCTCGGGAAATACAAATATCGCATCTACTCAAAATGAAGGCATGGGTCCATATATTGAGGGAGATGGACCCCAAGCCCGCGCACGCGCACAGGGCGCTTTGCAGTGTGTGGACATCGAGCTTTAGGTCCGACTTCATCATCATGTGCTGACGAGTTCGAGAGCGGTTTCGTAATCTCTGCTCGAGGAATTGGAATCCACGATCGCGTTCCATGACACTTGGTTCTTTTTTTCGATCTCGTCGAAGATGAATCTAGCTTCAGTCAAGCAATTACAGGAGGAGTAAAAGTGAATGAGGCTATTGGATATGAAGAGGTCGGTGGAGAGGCCGAGTTTGAAGATGTGGGAGTACGACTTGAGGACGAAAGGGAAGGTATGGTTATCAGGTGGGA
Organism: Allium fistulosum; assembly: GCA_030737815.1. NCBI lineage: Eukaryota > Viridiplantae > Streptophyta > Magnoliopsida > Asparagales > Amaryllidaceae > Allium > Allium fistulosum. The sequence continues at coordinate 854,398,013 of CM060905.1, forward strand.
TGCGCGATAAGAGTATTTGGAGGAGACGAGGATGGAACGTGCGTGGGAATGGATGAGGGATTGAAGCAGAAGAAGATGCGGACTTAGATTTGAGAATGGGTGATTTCGTTAAGAGCATCTCCAACCCATTTCACAGATAATGTCATGTAAAGTCTATGTGTCAATAGATTGTAGACAATGTTAATTCAATGTTTGCATAAATGACAATGACATTTACAATTTCTCTCCAATGCAAATGTTAAAAATGATCATTATTTGCACACATGTCATTCTGTTATTCGTACCAATTAAAATAATTTATTAAATTTATTAATTATTACTTAAATTTAATACTTCACATTGTGATGTGCAATGTCCAAAACTAGACATTGCACTTCACAATGTCATCTTAGAATTAGAAACTACATTAGCATCGGAGAATGTATTTTAAAAGACATTTTGTAATTGCTGATGTGGCTTGATATTACATCAAAAATAATGCTGGGTTGAAGATGCTCTAAGACATTTGTACATCAAAGTGAAATTTTTGGGTTTGGAGCCAAAACTTTAAGTTTTGGAGCCAAAAGTTTCATTTTAGAGCCAAATGTATATCTTTAGATTATTTAATCATCGAACAAAATTAGACCAAAGTATTGAGATTTGCCACGTAAGACTTATATTTTTCAAATTTTGAATATCTTTAACATTTTGCATTTTTTGAAATTTTGAATGTTTTATAAAGTTCTAAATTTATTTAAAGTTTCGGTTTATTAACATTTGAAATTTGTGAAAATTTCAAAATTTTGTTTTAAATTTTAGGAATATTGTATAATTTATTTTAGAAACATTCAAAACTTTAACTTTTTTGAAATATTAAATATAATTATCAATTCTAATTATTGAATATTAAGTGCTAAATTTTAAATATTACTTCATAATTACTAAAGGTTACATTATCATTGATCGATGGAAATCAATTACTAAATGGGGGTAAGAGGGAAATGAAAATTAAGCAGGAAATCATATACTAAATTTGTCACTTCTTAATTATTAAATATTAATTATAAGTTATCGAATATTCACGTTAATTATTAATTATTTAATAGAAATTGTTTAATAGTAATTATTAGTTATTAAATATTCCTTCTTATTTATTAATTATCAATTGTTATTTATTTCTTTTTAATTATAATTGAATATTAATTATTAAATACTAATTATTAAGTGCATATTATTAATTGTTAATTATTATTGTTTATTGGACTAGGACATGTGCAAACTAAGATCAAATGCCCTTATTAATCATTAAATATTATATACTAGGTAATAAATATTAATTATTAATAATCGAAGATTACTCATTAGTTATTAATTATTTAATAGTAGTTATTAATTATTACTTCTTATTTATTAGTAATTAATTATTACCCATTAATTCTTAAATATAATTGAATATTAATTATTAATTATATTTGTTAATTATTAAATGTATTTAAGAAATTTTAACTATAATTTACTAATTATTAACGATTAATTATAATAAATTATTAAATATAAAAATAATCATTAATTATTGATAATAATTAGTAACTAAAATTATTTATTAATAATCAATGGTTATAAATTATAAATAATTACCCATCTAAGTTTTCATTTATAAATTATTGACTATAAGCTATCATTTATAAATTATTCAAGTAAATTTTAAATATTTTTTATTACTTATAAATTATTAAAATATTTCAAGCAATACGAAACATATTCATAATTTTTTTACGTAAATCTATAAGTAAAACTAATTTTAAAAAAGATGTAGTTAGTTAATATCTTGTTGTAAGAAACAATGTTTTTACAACTTTTTAAACTATTGTTAAATGGTAACTTTGACAACGTTTACAACAAATGTTGTAGAAAAGTAGTTTTTTACAACATTTTTGGTAGAAAGGTTGTAAAATATCATCTTTTACAACGTTTTCTGAAAAGACATTGTAAAAAAGATGCCTTTTACAATGTTTTTTGGAAAACGTTGTAAAAGCCAATTTTTACAATGTTTTAAATAGAAACGTTGTAAAAGAAACGTTGTAATAAGTTGAATTTGTTGTATGTAATGGAAATTGCCTTCTAGTGCTAATATTTGTAGGTGATATTTGGTGGCTCAAGGCCAGAGTACAGAGAAGAAAATCAAAGCCAGAAGAAGAAAATTTTAATGGAGAGAAAACTCGATAGTAGATTTATACCCTATAATTGTGTTATATACAAAAAATACATAGTATAACGTGGCTTGTAAAAAGTACAACTAATATATCAAAATCTATTAGTGGTAATGTCAATGGTAGAATAAAGGTACATATAACGTCATATCCTCATACGTATCCAAAATCACTTTCGAATATCGTAGGTCTGTATCCGTGGATATTGGATGAATAACGGAATTCAGCCTATCTACTCAAAGTTATACATCTAAAAAAAATATGAAATTTTTATTCGGCATAAAATCATTTGAATACTAAATCTTATAAAATTAGTTTCGACCATTGAATATTCATTTATACACATATGATACAATATTACCTTGATAACGCAATAGATATCAACCATTCGACGTGCTAGAATAAACATAATATAACATAACATGTTGATAAAAGGTAGACAAATAATATTTGATAAGAATGCCAAACCATAACCATATCTATTTCGTAAATACTGGATATTTTCTTACCGTGGATGTGGGTGTAGATGGATTTTTGATTGTTTTTGCATCCTTTGATAGGCCTAAATATATTTAAAATAAAGTCTAAACATTCAAGAAGATATTTTTGTGCCACTTTCTCTTATTAGCTTTATCGGTCCAACAAATTTGCAAGCACTTTTGAGTCCTTTTTGGAGTCCTTACTAATGCTAAACTATGGCCTATATTGCATGGCCAAATGGGTGCATATTAGGTTCGAAAACAATTCCAGGCAAAACCGTATCACCTTACTTATCAGTTGAATATGGATGCAGCTGTTCGTTCACCTTCGCCTCTGACATAAGTCACATGACCAAACCCACTGTCATACTTTTTCTCCCTTTATTTTAGGTTACAATTCCACCTACATGAATGCAAAATTCACCAAATATTAAACTATTGAAAATACATTTAGGCCAATATTCCATAGTTATTTGAAAAATATCATTATCTAGTATTCGATTTTGATCTCTACTATTCCATATAGTTAGCTCATACGCTTAATGTCCAGTAAATGAAAAAAATGGTGTAACTATCACTAAATATTTCAGGAACCACATGTCCTTTGATATCAGAATTACTTTGATGTCAATACCATGAACCTATAATCATCATTGTAGAAAAATACCTTTTAATATATTGTTTTATTCGAGAACTTCGAGAAGAACCTTAGTGCACAAAAAATTGAGGATGCCAGTTATTATAACTATTTAGCATATACAGAAATACATATATAATAGGCTATCATATGAATACCTTATATATATATATATCAGTTAATGAATCCACTAATTATCGTTTGAATCAAAATATAAATTAGTAGATTATGTGTAATGATTGGAATAGGTATATCTTAAGATAACCTATATTTAATTTTCCACAACCGATGTAAATACGAGTAAATGAATGGAAAAAATTACTGTTAAACAAACATAAAAAAGCATATTGTTTGGCACATCACATCATGTGACTTCATATTTATTTCTTATTTAAATGCCATGGTAGGAGAATTCCATCTAGTTTATTGAATCACAATACAAAACATTACATAAATTATATTCAAAGGCGATAATATGCAGAAGTTCCTCCATTGTGTTTAGCAATTGTAGTTATTGGTAGAGCTTAGCAATAGTCAACAACATTGCACAGTTGGATACATGGCAGTTTACTCTTTTTCTCCATTCATTCATAAAATAATGTAACTCTGTAGAATAGGAAACACCGAATCCTAGTTTCACAATCTCGATCCGCTAAAATATTATAATTTCATGTAGTAATTTGATAGATTTACTTATACTACATTTACAGTCTTTTCAAGATTAGAAAACATGGTTGTATGCAAGGTATTATATATAAATTATCATATTAATTCTTTCAAATACGGTAATAAATAAAATTTTGAAATTAATAAAAGAAGAAAGTACTGGTGTACTGTAATCTATTGTTGAAATCTTACTTTGAATTAAAGACTACTTTATCAAGAGCTACACTTTTATTAACTCAAAATATTTTATTATTAATAATAATTCAAATAAACAAAAGTGTGATCATGTATTAGAAAAATAACTAAATGGCTGTGACGACCCGCCTTTTTGGTTAATTCAAGTCGACAATAAACCACATATGTCTGACCCGAATTGTTCAAAAGACAAATTATTAAGGGGATTCTTACAGGAAAAGAAAAGAAGAAGAGAAAAGAACAATATATATAATCTCACAGCAGAAGGATAAAATATAATAATAACATAATTACAAAGCTGTTTATCAATATACATTTGATTACATTTCAATATTATCAGAGTTGTACATTTAACTGAACATACCAATATAATGCAGCGGAATAATAATAGTAAGTACGGTCTTCCAATCTCCATCTTCAAGTACTAATATCTTCGAGAACTGAAACAACTCGGGCTGACCCGAGCGTAATGGAAAGAGAATACACTCGAGTCAGGACTATATATTCTTATGCAAGTACATTCAAATCAAACAATATAGGTACAGTAGTTTAAGACTTAAATATTCAATATAATTAAACTTTGGGATTAAACGATTTATTTACACACTTAACACTTTTAATTAAACCTTAATTTAAAACAATCGAGTTTAATCTTTATATTTTAATTCAATAAAATCAATTAAAATTCCCTTTTTAATTAAATTAAATATTTATTTAAGAATTTAATTACATATACAATATTGACAGATTCCATTAAATTTCAACTAATCGACTTAACGAGTTTAAATATCATTAATATTTAACGTAACCACTTTAATTCAATTTCAAAAATTAAAACAGTTCAACTGATATTTCATTTTAAAATCTAATTTAACTTAATAGATTTCACATTTAAATATTAATTTCCACATAAATTCCAAATTTATAAATTCTCGTTAAATTTTCAAATTATTCCTTTATCTCAAATTTAAATTTTAAATATCCAAAAATAAATTTTATTTGACCAACCGGTGCTTATTATTAAATTTTCTACCCTAGGCCAAGTGACCTAAATTTGGGTATATATCATTTCACCCATATCCTGGTTCAAATTCAATGTCCAATTCAATGCATACGGCAATAACATAAAGGTGACATGATATTTCAACATACTAACATTCACAATTCTCCACGGTAAAAGGGTTTCATGTGTAATTGGGATCCCAATAAATAAATTAAACTATGTCAGTAAAATCATATATCGCAACATCAACTATCCGTGGTTTCCAATTCCAATACCAATCATATTCACAAACCCATTATTTATAAAATCACGGGGTACTTGCAATGCGAATTTCTAGTCGTGGGTTTATAAATGCTCACCTTCCGTGCGCGAAACTGATTGGAGAATACATCGACACTAGCGACCATGCTCACACCAGACAACGGATGCGACAACAATGCTCGATGAGACGGGCTCGGTTTCTTCCTTGCTTCTTTTATTTTATTTTTATTTTTATTTATTTTTACACGTGGCCCTCTACTTTATTTTCATGCAACCATGCTTTTTCTTCATGCACTTGGCCTAACTCATGTGGCCTTCTGCTCTATTTCACGCAACCATGCACATTCTTTTCATGCACGTTGGTTTCTCTTTTGCATGCAACACACCTTCTCTCAACCAAAGTTCATAACCCACAACACTGCCTCTTCTTATTCTTTCTCACAGGCCGATGCTTTGATTTTTTTACAAGGCACGTTGCTTTTCTTTTTCTTTTTTTTTATATTGCACGCGTGCGCACCAAACAACACACGCACACAGCCTTCTTCTTTTTTTTGGAGGCAAAGATGCCCATTTTTTTTAATACATATACATATAACACGCACACGTGCACAGGAAACACACGGGGCTGGAGGCAGAGGGAAGGCGAGGGGAGTTGGTTGTGTGGAACGGTGGAGCGGCGGAGGTGACTAGGTGGCGAAAACAAAGGCGGAGGAGGTTGGTTGAGGAGAGTTTACGTGATGAGAGGGAAGCGTTGCTGGCTACAAACGGAGAGAGAGGAAGAGGCAGCTGAGAGCTTGGTGGAGAGGTGCGGAGCTCTGGTGAGGGGTGCTGGTGGAGGGTCTGGTTGTAGAGGGAAGTTCTGGTGTAGGCGGCTTTATGGAGGAGGAAGTGCGAGTTAGATGCGCGGAGTGAGAAGGGAAAAAGAAAAAAGGAAAGAGGGAAGATGTAGTTTTTTATATGTTTATAAATTTGTTTTTTTTTTCAAGCAAGTTGAAAGAAGAAGAAAAATGAGGAAGGCAGATGAAGTTGAACGTGCATAAATAGAAGAAAGTGAAAGGCGCAATAAATGCGCGCAATAAATTTTCTTGACATCTCACGCCACCCTACTCGGCTGAAAGGATTTAGTAAAGGAGTGAAAAGAAAGGTGATGGGAAAAGTATCTAATAGGGCATGGTCACGGACCGCTATCTCGTCCATTTTGCGTTTTACTATGGAAGCCAAAATACGAAAACAAATATACCGCGGGGATCAACGCAGCGAGACGAACCCAACAATGTACTAAAATCCGCGTTACGATATTCGTAACAAAATTCCATCTATCGTCATGTATACCGCTTTGAATTTGAACGACAACGACTTGATAAACGGAGCTACAAAGATAGGAATTGGACGGAACAAACTTTGACGTTTTAATCAGAAAATTTTATAGATCATTTTTATGTAAAAATATTTATACTTCAAAATTTTGATAATTCGCACTGAAAGATATGCGGAATGAGTTTTGGACAGATTTTGACGTAAAATAAATTTTGTTGTCGTCATTTCAATGGACGTATTTCAAATAACTAATTTTCGTTGCCAGATTTTATCGTTAAAAAAAAATTATTTCAAAATCTTCGTTAAAATTCTTATTTAAATCGTTGAAAAAGTTCAGGTCGTTACAATGGCACACATTCAACCAAATATCATCAGCTCCAGATAAAGATTTTTTTTTTCAAATGCTCTAATTAGAAGACCGTAAGTACATTAGAGTTCATAGAACTATTACATCTGAAATTATTTCACCTTGATAGACAAACTATGACTGGTGAAGCAAAGTGAGTAGTGGCTATGAGTTGCAATTTGAGGTTTAGATGAAGACAAAGCATTTTGTGATGTTGATGTCAAGGCGGTGTACTGTTTCAATGAGCATGATATCTTGGCAATGATGGAGTTTGGTGATAATAAAAAATATGGAGTTTGGCAATGAATGATGGAGAATGTGCCGAAGTGGTTATTTTTTAACACTTAGATAAAAAAGGGTAATTTGGGAGAATAATAATAGATATGTATGGACAAAATTAGGGTATCATCGTTATATTTAGTAGATAATATGTTAAGATTATTGTCACTTACGTTTGCACTATCTCTCAGCTTATGTGCAGTTTGAAATAACTGATGTGTTTGTGTCCACCAGGTGAGCCTAATAAACTTCCTACAATATTTCATATAAAAAATTGTGTCAAATTATGGAAAAAGTACATATCAGGAAATTGTAAAAGTTCATCAAGGCATACATGAATTTTTTTTCTATATGAATTTTTTTCATTTGATTTTTTTAACAAAATTTGTTGGAAGAAAAACCATGTGGAAACTACAAGAAATTTAACATATATTTATAGATAAATATGAAACTAATTTGAACCTTTTTTGGAAGCCAAAGAGGTAAAACTTCCATTCAACATATTAACCAACTTTATAAATCTAAACATACACAAATTTAAGAACTAATACAAACCCAAAGTAAAGAATTTAGCTTTGTTTTGTTAATTTACCTTCAATTGTAGGTTATTCATATTAGAACTAATTACCAAATTTTCTATAGTACATCTTTTAGTTAGCAACTATGGGTTTCTCAAGCCTAATAGTGCCGACATTTTTAAATGAGAGGTAAAAGGAGCCTAATAACACTGTCCTAGTAAGAAACATATGAGTTAGATGCTAACATATTATTCACAAATTAAGATGAACCATTAGTTGAACTAAATAATTCTAATTGCAATCCAACAACATGAATAAAAACAAATGATGATGACTATTCATTCGTGGTGGTGGTAGCAAATTGATAAATAAAACAATGCGAATTTCTAAATTAGCTAATATGTAATGTGTACTAACCTATAAAATGGCTGGCTACCTGACGGAATCAGATTGAGCAAGTTTGGGAAAGTCGCTGGAAATGAGCAGGGGAGAAAGATGAAGGACGATCGAGCTTCCATCGAAGAACAACCTTCGAAGATACCCTCTCGTGACCATGAATGATCTACCTGAGGTTTGATAAATAAAATTTTGGATCTAAGGTTAGGTTTAGGGTGGAGAGAGTAAAGAAGGAGATGCATGGAACCAAGGGTACGAAGATAAAGAAAATAAAGAAACGAGACTATTCATTTTAGAAAATTCTCTAAGTCTTGTGCGCTCTTGAAATGTAACTCAGTAATAATATTATTATAGATAAAATTCATAGAAGAGTCATTTCAATTTCTAAATCAAAACATTCAAGATCATTTTAATTTTAACTTTTTTGCACATTTATTTACACTTATTAGCAATAAATAAAAGCTAACACACACATTTCTTTGGACATGTCCAATAGACATGCATTTCCTATTGGTCTATATAAAAAAATCACTATATTATTATTATTGGGAAAAACATACAAAGACCTATATTAAATTTCACATATTTATAAATAGAGGGTGGCATAATGTGGAAATTAAATAATTAATTATGTAATAATATTTCTTTAGTAGTCCTTAAGTTAGACAGAATATTGTAAAGCTTGGAATCTATACGAAGCATGTTAAACTAGTATTGCCGCTAAAGATTTTGTAAACACGTCCAACCTATAACCGGTTTGAAATACTTGAAGAACTAATTCATCCTTGTACCTTTTCTTACACATCGTGGCAATCTATCTAGATGTGTTTTGAATGTTCATAAAATATCAAGTTGGTTGCAACAGGGGATCTTTATAAAAATTCTATTATACTTAAAATCATCCCCAAAAGTTTTCTTTTTAAAACAAGTTATTTTGAAAAATACTTTACTTTCAAAAATAAATTTTTGGAATCCTGTAACCTTAGGCTCTGATACTAAGTGAAACACCCCACACCCCTTATGATACCCCAAAAGGACACATTAAAAGGCGTGGTGCGTTGTAGATATAACTAAAGCTAACAAAGACTAAGATTCACAAGACAAAAATAGATAAAAACAGTGGAAACTAAATAAGTATTAATTAAAACAAAGTCTCAGAATTAATTCATAAATAAGTCAAAAGCCAAATACAACATTCAAAACCCATAGTGTCTTATGAAATAAAACTTCAAAGTCTCAAAATCAGAGTATGTAATATCCCTCATAAATAAACCAGTGCATAGAAGAACAACAACTGAAATAAAAGAAGTACATTGAAGAAATCTCCTTTAAGAAGAACTCCAAGCTGCAGCAATCTACTAGCTTCTTCCTTGATTGCCTAAGGGGGGGAAAGGGAGAAATAGAGGAGTGGGTTAGACTAAAAGTCTGGTGAATGATTGTAATTACTAGAGTCTTTAAGCAAGATAAAAGTAATAGACTCTACAACAGTTCTAGCATAAATAAGTGATGCAGGCCAGGATGAAGTCATAGGTCGAATACGACCTAACAAGTTGATAAGTCGAGACCGACCTAAGAAGAATACCACCGAGTTAAGAATTGGTGAGCAATGTGGGGAAAATGAAGTTCTAGGTCGCAACCGACTTATGGAAGGATATCCGCGACCTAACGAAGGTTCTAAGTCGTCCCAGCGACTTAGTATAACTCGGCAGCGAGTTAACTCAAGTTCGCGACCTAACGGAGGTGTTAAGTCGTCCCAGCGACTTAGTATAACTCGGTAGCGACCTAGTGAAAGGCCACGACTTAACAAAGTTGAAGGTATAAGTCGTCCACGACTTAACAAAAGACATGAAGAGGAAGCGAGTTACGACCTAGAAGAATTAAGTCGTAAGTCGCGTGAAGCCTGGTGCCGTTGATTCTTCTGCGAGTTAATCTAAACCATCGAATTCCTTAAGTCGTTGATGCCGCCTGTTTTAAGTCGCTCAAGACTTGTTGCCGTAGATCTTGTTTGCCGACTTAATCTCAGCTGTTGATTTCTTAAGTCGTTACTTGTTTGTTTTTAGGTCGTTACCGACCTAAGTTAAGTCGCTGAAGACTGAGGCCTTAGATTCTTATGCCGCATTGATCTCTGCCGTTGATTCTTAAGTCGCTGAAGGAAACAGATGTATTGAAGATAGGTCGCGTCTGTTTAAGTCGTAGGTCGTTCTATTTTTTAAGTGTGTACTTTAGGTCGTGTACGACCTATGTAAGTCGTTTGTAATGTTGTAAGGTCGTAACCTGTTTGTAATAAGTCGTGTGCTTTGAAGGTGTATAAGTCGTAAGTCGCCTGGAATGGTAGGCCGAGACTGTTAGGTCGGAACCGACCTAGGAGATGTAAATTTTTGTTGTTTTTTTCATGTGAATTGTAAAACGCCTATAAATAGGCCGAGACTCTCATTGTAAAAGGTTGTTGATTATTGAATAAAATTCTCTTTTGTTAGCTTTGTGCTTTCAATTTCAATTGGTAGTCGAGTGTAATCTCCTATCTCCTCTTTCGGATAATCGAGTGCGCTCGATTCAACGATTGTAGAAACCGATTCGCGGAATCAAGTGTGCTTGATCAACGCTTGAAGAATTGAAGATCTTTGAACCCGGTATCGTGCGCGATCAACGAGTTCGAGATAGCTAGAGTTCGGTATCTTCGGATCAACGAATTCGGGCATTCCAGTATTCATCACTCCATCTATTGCTACATTCATCGATCGACATTGTTTTTGTAATATCCGCTGCGTCAGTTTTGGTATCAGAGCTTGTTCTAGCCAATCATAGCTAGATCGAGACTTGGAGCCTATTCATTTAGAAGTTGAAGTGATTTGCCGAGCTTGAAGGGAAGGTTTGAGTTTGTGTTTATCACGGCCGAGAGTAAGAGGAGTGTTCATCATTGTTCGAAGTTGTTTGATCGGATTTGAATTGGAGGCCGAAACTTTGTCCATCGTGTTCATCGCGATTTGCTACAAAGTGGAAGTTTTCGATCCATTTCATTTTGGATCAAAGTCCGAAAAGTGTTTGAAATTTGAAGTGTTGAAGAGTTTGTGAAGTTTTCAAGCATGCCGCCAAGGAGAGCTAATCGTCACCAAAACGTAGAAGCTTTGTATCAAAGAGAAGAAGCTGATGAGATGGAGCAAAGAATTAATGATAACTTTAGTGAGAAGCTTAATGAAGGGATTGGTCGGTTAGAGAAGCTTATGACAGAGATGAATCAAAATCGGAGAAGGGTTTCACCTGAATCTAACCATGGGGGTAGTAGAGTCTCGCCACATTCCAATCGAGACAGAAGTGTTGAAAATGATCAAAGGCGTGGGAGGAACGTGAATGATCGTGAACGAAGGAATGTAGATGGAAGGGATGATGGTGGTAGACGAGAAGGTAGTAGAGATGTGGGTGGACGAGATAGACAACGATATACATCTGATTTTGAAGAGGATTATGATGGTGGTAGTGTTCGAGGACAAGGACGAGGCCAAGGAAGAAATCACTCTGAGTATGATCACAAGTGGGAGTCGGGGATGAAGACTGAAATTCCTGAATTCAAAGGTGGTATGCAAGCAGAGGAGTTTCTAGATTGGGTAGCTAACGTCGAGGAGATTTTTGACTTCAAAGAAGTTCCAGAACATCGTAGAGTGAAGTTGGTTGCTACAAGGTTGAGGGGTAGAGCTTTGGCATGGTGGCAGCAAACCAAGCTTACACGTGAACGAATGGGGAAATCAAAAGTTGAATCTTGGGAGAAGATGAAGAAATTGATGAAAGCAACGTTCTTACCTTACAATTATCAATCTTTGATGTATCAACGTTTGCAAAACTTGAGACAAGGGACGAAATCTGTGAATGACTATGCTGATGAATTCTATCAACTTATTGCAAGAAATGATATTATGGAGACAGAAGAACAGTTAACAGCCAGATTTGTTGGAGGATTGCGAATGCAGATTCAGGATATGGTTAATATGTTCGATCCAAGATCTGTAGCAGAAGCACATCAGAAAGCGTTAGCTTGGGAGAAACAGGGTAGACGAGGAGGTGGTGTGTTTACTAGTTCCAACAATCAAATGAAGGGTGTTAGTGGGAGTTCTAATATTTCTAAACCTATCAGTAGACCAGTGGTGAAAGAGGTTGAGAAGGCAAAAGTTAACAATGGTTTCAAATGTTACAATTGTCAGGAATTGGGTCATAAAAGCAGTGAGTGTCCAAAGCCAAAGAAGAGAACCATGATTGCAGAAATTGAGGATGAGGATGGTGATGGGGATTGTTCTAGTCCAGTTGAGGAGGATGAGCAGGATATTGCGTCAGGAGATGAAGGTTGTAATCTAATGCTGAGGAGATCGTGTTTAACACCGAAGCAGGAAGAAGCTAGTTGGTTGAGGAGTAATATCTTTCAGTCGACATGTACTATTCTGGGGAAGGTGTGTAAGTTTGTGATTGACGCAGGAAGCTGTGATAATATTATCTCAACCGAGGCTGTGACAAAATTGAAGTTGAAGATAGAGAAACATCCGAATCCATACAAGTTAGCATGGTTGAGAAAAGGAGGAGAAGTTAAAGTGGATAGACGAGTTCGTGTTCCATTCTCTATTGGGAAGAAATACAAAGATGAAATATGGTGTGATGTAGTAGAGATGGATGTTTGCCACTTGATTTTGGGAAGACCATGGCAGTATGATCGAGCAGTACAACATGACGGTCGGACCAATAGCTACAGTTTTATGTTTAAAGGCACGAAAATTATCTTAGTTCCAAAGAAGAGACAACCCGGAGAAAGTAAGTCAGAAGAGATTGAAGAGTTGAAAACCTTATTATCTCTGAAGGAGTTTGTTAAGGAGGTTGAGGAAGAGCCGAAAGTATTCTTATTGATTGGACGAGAGAGCAAAGAAGAGGTTGAAATTCCAGAAGAAGTTAAACCAGTTTTGAAAGAATTTGACGATGTATTTCCAGAGGAATTACCAACGGAGTTGCCACCGTTGAGGGATATACAACATCAGATAGATCTTGTTCCAGGTGCTGTGTTGCCACACAGACCACATTATCGAATGAGTTCGAAGGAACATGAAGAGTTGCGGAGGCAGGTGGAGGAATTGCTTGAGCAGGGGCGTGTGCAGGAGAGTTTAAGTCCTTGCGCTGTACCAGCTTTATTGGTATCCAAGAAGGATGGGACGTGGAGGATGTGCACTGACATTCGAGCATTGAATAAGATTACTGTGAGATATAGATTTCCAATGCCGAGGTTGGATGACTTGTTAGATCAAATAAGCGGAGCTACTATATTTTCGAAGATTGATTTGAAGAGTGGATATCATCAAATTCGTATCAGACCAGGAGATGAGTGGAAGACTGCTTTTAAAACCAGGGAGGGTCTATACGAATGGTTGGTCATGCCATTTGGTTTATCCAATGCACCGAGTACTTTTATGAGGGTGATGAATTAGATTTTTCGACCGTTCATTGGGAAATTTGTGGTGGTGTATTTTGATGATATTCTGATTTACAGTGGGAGTCCAGAGGAACATTTGAATCATCTTAGAGAAGTGCTGATGGTATTGCGACAAGAACAATTCTATGCTGCAACGAAGAAATGCGTGTTCATGACGCATAGTGTTTTATTTCTGGGATATGTTGTATCGGAAAAAGGAATACAGGTTGACCAAAGTAAAGTCGAAGCAATTAGAGATTGGCCGCAGCCCAAGACGATAACGAAAGTTCGTAGCTTTCACGGGTTGGCTTCATTTTATCGGAGGTTTATTCCACACTTTAGTAGTGTGATGGCGCCTGTTACAGATTGCATGAAAGGTAAACAGTTTTCATGGTCAGAAGAAGCAGGGAATGCTTTTGGGAAGATCAAGGAGTTGCTGACGACCACACCAATTCTAGTATTACCTGATTTTCAGCTAGTGTTTGAACTACACACTGATGCATCCAAGGTTGGAATTGGAGGAGTGCTAAGTCAAAAGGGTCGTCCAATTGCATATTTCAGTGAGAAGTTGTCCGGAGCGAAGATGAGGTACAATACGTATGATGTGTAATTCTATGATGTTGTACAAGCTATTAAACACTGGAGACACTATCTATTTCAAAAGGAGTTTGTTCTGTATACTGATCATGAAGCATTGAAGCATTTGCAAGGGCAAGACAAGATTTCAGCGAGACATGCATCGTGGATTGCATATCTGCAACAGTTTACTTTCGTTGTTAAACACAAGTCAGGGGTGACAAATCGAGTGGCTGATGCTTTGAGTAGGAGAAATCATTTGATGACTACAATGAAGGTTGAAGTGACGGGGTTTGAAATGTTGCCGGAACTATTTGTCGAAGATCCTTACTTTGCAAAGCTTGTGGATAAAGTCAAGGAGGGAAAGACTGATGAGTTTATGATGGTAGATGGTTTTCTTTTTAAAGGAAGTCGATTGTGCATACCGGAGGGTAGTCTGAGAATGAAGATTATCAAGGAGTTACACGAAGAGGGACATGTTGGGAGAGACCGTACCTTACAGTTGATTTCACAGTCCTACTTTTGGCCATCAATGAGGAAAGAGATGGAAAGGTTTGTGGAGCGTTGTCATATTTGTCAGGTTTCGAAAGGAACTGCGACGAATGCTGGTTTATATATGCCATTACCTGTACCAAATAAACCATGGGTTGATGTGAGTATGGACTTCGTGTTGGGATTACCGAGAACACAGCGTGGTAATGATTCCATTTATGTGGTAGTCGACCGATTCTCGAAAATGGCACATTTTATTGCTTGTAAGAAGACGGCAGATGCTGTTCATGTTGCTCAATTGTTTTTCAAGGAGATCTATCGACTTCATGGGTTGCCAGAATCTATTGTGTCGGATAGAGATACTCGGTTTCTGAGTCACTTTTGGTTGAGTTTGTGGAAAATGGTGGGAACGAAGCTAAAATTTAGCAGTGCTTATCACCCGCAAACGGATGGACAGACCGAGGTTGTGAACAGATCGTTGGGAAACTTGTTGAGGTGTCTTGTTCAAGATAATCTGAAGAGTTGGGATGTGAAGTTAAGCCAAGCAGAGTTTGCCCATAATCATGCTGTAAATCGAAGTACTGGGTTCAGTCCATTTCAGATAGTATATTCAAGTTTGCCGAAGGGACCGTTGGATCTAACGGTAGTGCCACAATCAAAGAAGACAGTTAAGAAAGCTGCTGATTTTGTTGAAGGGCTGACGGAGTGTCATAAAATCGTTCAAGAACGATTAGAGAAAGCAAATGAAAAGTATAAACAATCTGCATATTTGAAACGACGAAATGTTGAGTTTAATGAAGGAGATATGGTTTATGCAGTGTTAACAAAAGATCGTTTTCCGGTAGGCGCTTATAACAAGCTGAAAGCCAGGAAAATTGGTCCGGTAGAAGTTGTGAAACGAATCAATGAAAATGCTTATAAATTGAAGCTGCCAGATGATGTGTACACGTCGGACGTATTCAACGTTAAGCATATCATACCATATCATGGAGAAGAGTTTATTGTGGATGAGGAAAGTACAAATTCGAGGACGAATTTTTCTCAACCTGGGGAGGATGATGCAGGCCTGGATGAAGTCATAGGTCGAATACGACCTAACAAGTTGATAAGTCGAGACCGACCTAAGAAGAATACCACCGAGTTAAGAATTGGTGAGCAATGTGGGGAAAATGAAGTTCTAGGTCGCAACCGACTTATGGAAGGATATCCACGACCTAACGAAGGTTCTAAGTCGTCCCAGCGACTTAGTATAACTCGGCAGCGAGTTAAATCAAGTTCGCGACCTAACGAAGGTGTTAAGTCGTCCCAGCGACTTAGTATAACTCGGCAGCGACCTAGTGAAAGGCCACGACTTAACAAAGTTGAAGGTATAAGTCGTCCACGACTTAACAAAAGACATGAAGAGGAAGCGAGTTACGACCTAGAAGAATTAAGTCGTAAGTCGCGTGAAGCCTGGTGCCATTGATTCTTCTGCGAGTTAATCTAAACCATCGAATTCCTTAAGTCGTTGATGCCGCCTGTTTTAAGTCGCTCAAGACTTGTTGCCGTAGATCTTGTTTGCCGACTTAATCTCAGCTGTTGATTTCTTAAGTCGTTACTTGTTTGTTTTTAGGTCGTTACCGACCTAAGTTAAGTCACTGAAGACTGAGGCCTTAGATTCTTATGCCGCATTGATCTCTGCCGTTGATTCTTAAGTCGCTGAAGGAAACAGATGTATTGAAGATAGGTCGCGTCTGTTTAAGTCGTAGGTCGTTCTATTTTTTAAGTGTGTACTTTAGGTCGTGTACGACCTATGTAAGTCGTTTGTAATGTTGTAAGGTCGTAACCTGTTTGTAATAAGTCGTGTGCTTTGAAGGTGTATAAGTCGTAAGTCGCCTGGAATGGTAGGCCGAGACTGTTAGGTCGGAACCGACCTAGGAGATGTAAATTTTTGTTGTTTTTTTCATGTGAATTGTAAAACGCCTATAAATAGGCCGAGACTCTCATTGTAAAAGGTTGTTGATTATTGAATAAAATTCTCTTTTGTTAGCTTTGTGCTTTCAATTTCAATTGGTAGTCGAGTGTAATCTCCTATCTCCTCTTTCGGATAATCGAGTGCGCTCGATTCAACGATTGTAGAAGCCGATTCGCGGAATCAAGTGCGCTTGATCAACGCTTGAAGAATTGAAGATCTTTGAACCCGGTATCGTGCGCGATCAACGAGTTCGAGATAGCTAGAGTTCGGTATCTTCGGATCAACGAATTCGGGCATTCCAGTATTCATCACTCCATCTATTGCTACATTCATCGATCGACATTGTTTTTGTAATATCCGCTGCGTCAATAAGGGTAACAAAGGAAATAAGAAAGAGATAAACTGGAAATAGATACGATTAAATATTGCTCAAGATAGGTTAACTTTGATTACTTGCACTTGTTCTGATTTAATTAGGCTGAATTCCTAATCCTGTAGTTATAGGATGTGACCCTAATTCTACCCTTTTTGATCGGCATGCTACTCCATAGACCTTTCTGTGGACCAGCCGCTATATAACTCCCTGCGCAACACCCGATGGTATCTACGGAAGATGCTCAAAGCAACTACTGCGGATCCGAATGACATATATAGCTCCTTACATAGAAGGCAATGGTGCCTACTAAGACACCATAATAAGCGCTTGGAACTCATAGCTATTACTGAGCACCCGAATGGAAGTCGCACGTGTGACTGCCACCATGCCCATGCTACTTTTTGCTCCACCTATCGTGTCTTCTTATTACCTCCAACGTACATCATAGTGTGCCCCTCATATCACTTCAGGATAATGCGAGATCACCGTGTGTCCACAGAAAAAATAGGGGAAATGTTGTTGGTACTGGCCCTTCATCCAAACAATATCTAGTTGCGCCCCTAATCCAGATCCCCGTGATTTGGACTTATGTTTGACCAATTACTACCATTCTTAGCATAAGCATGCCCTTGGGAATGCTATTTGGTATAGGTCCTACTTTCATCATTGCTTATTAATTTAGATAAATTATTTAAATAAGCCTTTATTACCATTTTTACTTTCTACGCTTATTAATTTATCCCAAGCCTTAAAATAAGCCCATTCCGTTCTTTTTCTTATTATAACCTACGTTTTAATCATGCTTATTACTTAACCCAAGGTCTAAGTGTGAAAATAAGCTTCTTTCATCTTTTACTTCATTTAGTATAATCCTAAGTTATAACTATGCCAATTATCTTTAATTAGTCCAATTCTAATTATAATTAGGCGTAAATTCAGTCTAATTCCATTATTTAATAATAGTCTCCACAATTCGCATCTTATCTTCTTCATTTAATATTCTTACTTATAAAATCCATATCCGCGTTTTTAATTTAATCTAATCCATACGCGCAAAAAAGGGGAATGAAGAGAATATACGCTTGCATAAAATCCAAAACGTCGAAAAGATGTATATAAGAAATAAATAATAGTAAATAAACTTAAATACTGTAAATAGACTGTAAATTAATAAAAAGATATGTTTAACAGTAATAATTTATAATTAGCAGAAATGATATTAAATTACTGAAAGGAATAGCTAAATAGACTGAAAATAATTAAAAACTGTAAATAATTACTGAAAAAGACTATTCCAAAAATCGTAAAAAACTACAACTATTGGAAACCCTATTATTTTAAATTACTTAAAGAAATCTTAAAATAATTACAATCACTCACCTCCAGTCCTAAGCTCTTCCTTTGATCTTCCCAGATCCACTTGGAGTTGTAAAATAATTTTTATTAAAAAGATTCTCTCCTTGGAAAATTATTCCTTTTAGGGTCCTTCCTAAAAAGGTGAACCCAAGTGGGGAAAATCTAGAATGAGAAAAAGTGTTAGGTCTAGGGGTTTATTTATATGTGTAGAAGTGGATCTCGGACCGTTGGATTTGGAGATTGAATAGGATGCAACCACGTCATAGGCTGAATAGGAGCCATCAGATGCAGCAGCGGAGGGACTGGATTAAACAAAACAGTGCAAATGACGTGTTCCGACTTCTCTAATTCGTTCGAACGAATTCTTTTTTGTTCGGCTGTAAATTTACAAGGCGGGTCGACCGGCCGATCGACCGCCCCCACAACCAGGTCGACCGGCCGGTCGACCTGATCGTAATATTTTTTTTTCGTTATATTTATGCTTATTTTGTTTCTTTTATAACATGGTCCGGTCGACCTGACTGTAATATTATTTTTTGTTATATTTCTGCTTATTTTGTTTCTTTTATAACTGGTCGTAATAGCTCGATTTCTGACGTTATATATATATGGAAATTGACCAGAAAATTACCACGGACACAATAGTGCAACTCCCATGGCTCAATTCAGATAATTTCACAAAGTTATTTTATCATTTCATTTATTCATTAATTAATTATTATAGTTTAATTTTCTGGGTTGTTACACTCTCTACTTTGGTCTTTTCATTATTTAACTCCTTTTTACTATCATTTCTTCACTATTTTGTTACTCAAACTACACCATACTATGAATCATTCATTTGTATTAAACTATATTCTTTGATTATTTGATCTATTATTATCTTAACTTAATAATATATAATTTCACTCCAATCAATTTTAAATCTTATAAAATCACTATTACCGATATATTCTATACTCATTTACCTCTCATTCCTATTTTATAAACTCATATAAAATCTATTATCTCACCTTTTAGCAAGGCCGTGATACCAAAAGATTAACTAAAAACCGAAGGCAGTTCTCCTCGATTGCCAGTTATGTACAGATCGGCTATGGATGTCGGTAAATTTTGTCCGATTTTGGATCAAGCTATAATTGACAAGACATGACAAGCAAAGCTATGAAAGCCTGCGTTCCAAATTTCAAGTTAATCGGAGTTCATGTGCTCGAGATATCGATCGATCACGGTTGAGAAATCCAACCCTATTCGTATCCATGCACTTCGCATCCATCCAACCATCATCGTTTCGTATCCATCAAAAAAGCAACCTGCTTCGTATCGATCAAATTCGAATCCATCCTAAAACAAGCCTTCATCGTATCGATCAAATATGTTGGTTCCTATCCATCAACATGCACTGCAGTTCGTATCTATCAAGTGTACTGCTTCGTATCCATAAATGGCTCGCATTTCGTATCGATTCGCATCAACGAAATCGATATGAAACACGTCTGAATTATCGATACGAACAAAGCCACATATGTGGATACAAGACAATATACAGGCAGACCGATACGAAATAGCATATAACACAGGATACAAATAAGTTTACGTTCGATCGATACGAAGAGACCAATTGTGATCGATACGAAGAGGGCCGATTGTGATCGATAGGAAGAGCATATCGCTCGATGGTTACGAAGGAGGAAGCAGTCAACACGGCATGAAAATTGGATCAACCCTGAAATCAAGTGCCATGTCAGCTAACATCACGTGTAAAATCATCGATGCGAAACCATCGACACAAACAGCATCGATACGAACTACGCAGCCATCGAAGAGTACAAATTTGCATCGATCATAACTCACAATCTACAAGTCCAAATGCCACCAAATTTTCATAGGACCTTGCGTACAACCTAAGGAATGTTCATACCAAATTTTGACTCGATTGGAGTAAATCTTTATCGATACGAAATTCGTTCGTATCGATCATGGATTGAGTCGAAATCCCCTAAGATCGATCTCGTGGGCCCACTCACATGCCAGAAGAGGTCTCCTGAGATCTGAGCAAGATATTTGCATCCAACGCCTATAAATAGCATCCTAGAGCTTACAGAAAGGGGACTTTTGGGCTCTTCTACGTCCAGACTCTGCCGGATTCATCATTGTACTCGAATTTTGCTATTGTAATCAGTTGTAACTCGTTATAATCAGCAAGCAAACTTCAATAAAATCATCAACTTCAAAGTGGATGTAGGCCGGATTGCCGAACCACTATAAACTCTGTGTTCTTTACTACTTTCCTTTTAATTTTCTGAGTGTTCTTCATTTTTAATTCTCTACACACTTGTTATCTGTAATCTGTGATTGTGAACTGGTGCTTTCATCGATAGTTGGGTGTTTGTGACCAATTTTGGTGCAAACATTTTGGTGCTTTCACTGAGAACGGCAAAGTATTCAGGGATTCTAAAGTATGGAGTTCAGATTTGGAGAGCTAGAGAATCAGATCTAGGAGGAACTATGGCAAAGCAATCAACAAGAAGACAAAGAACTGAAAGGAGTCAGCATGAAGGGAGTGAGGAAGCTTCCTCAGGAGCGAATCAGGCCTCGGTCTTCATCACCCGAGACGAGATGGAGACGATGATGGGAGCCATGTAGGAGGGAATGCTGAAAAGGCAAGAAGAGATGATGCAGAATCTACTTCGACAAGTTGGTCAAGTTGGAGTGAAAAACCAAGGGAATGCAACTGCAGGAGATGCTATGGATAGGGATCGGGAGCATGGAGCAACTAGAATTCAAAATAGAGCGGGACCAGCGGGACCATCAGGAGCAGCACCAGAGCTAGGGGGCACTCACCCGGAGCATGTCGATCCAACCGCAGGCAGGACACCAGGTGGAGTTGTGCAACACGACTTTGATAGAGAGATGGATGCTCGGCCAAGAGAGCAGACTCCAGGAATCCCTCGTGAACTCGGGGGGCAAATCAGAGGCAACGGACAAGGGCCGTAGCTTGGCGACAGTGATAGATTTGCGAAGATGGTTAGACGAGCCATAAAAGGCGGACTGGTTAATAGAGATCTGGAAGACGTGAAAAGGAGCCCCTTCGCTCCCGCAATTAGACAGGCTAGGAATCCACCAGAATTCAAGCTACCAACACTGGAGACGTACGATGGGAGGACGGATCCTGCAGTTCATCTGGCACGGTATATGAGGCATTTGGAGGTAATGGGGGCATCAGAGGAGGTCATGGCCCGGTGTTTCCCATTGTATTTGACGGACATTGCAGCAGTATGGTTTAGACAGCTGGGAAGCGGCTCCATTGGAACATGGACCGATTTGACTGAGAAGTTTATGAGGCAGTTCAGAGTTCACATTTCGAGACCCAAGAGTGTGATGAGTTTGGAAGCACTAAAGCAAAGCACAGGGGAATCTTTTAGGAATTTTTTGACGCGATTCAATGCGGCGGCAGCATCTGTGGATCGACCAGATCCATCCATGGTTTTGATAAAAGCCGTATCTGGCATAGCTGATGGAATAGAATTTAAGAACTCATTGACAAGGGATCCACCTATGGATCTGGGAGAATTTTATCATGAGGCCGAAGGATTTATGCGATTAGAGGACGCAAATGCTGAAAGGGAGGAAGGAGAAGAAGTTGGAGTTTATGCAGTCAAAGGCGGAGACCCTCCTAGAAAAGATTCAGACAACGATAAAGGGAAACGGAAAGCTGAGGATAATGATGATGGACCAAAGCGACCGCGAAAGGAACCCAGATTCACCTCCTATACAGAGCTGAATGAGACTTTGGAGCGAATCTACTGGGATACCAGGGGGCGGATTCCTTACCGAAAGCCAATGAGGAGGGATCCGACCAGCAACGAAAGGAGATCCGACAAGTATTGCTTATTCCACGAGCTGAATGGTCATAACACAAATGATTGCAGACACTTGAAGGATGAGGTTGAAGGACATATCCGGAATGGTCTGCTATCGCAATATGTGAGAAGGGGAACAACTACGGTGGAACGAGAGCGACCACCGCCTGCATCAAATGAAGGTGGCTCCGGATCGAGGCGTCAGCTTGTCATCAACTGACCGGAATAACGACGAATACGTGGCAAAATCCATACCAACGCGATTAAGTCATTTACACTTGTACATGATTACGAGCGATCCTCGATCATGCTCTGATATGACTAACAATTCCGTCGATATAGGTGTTTGCACTTTGACATCTCTATTCCGCTTTTGCTTTTTATTTCACACATTTGAACTTGATTCCGTTGGACATTTCTGTTGAAAGACTCATTTGAATGTAAAATTTGGTTTCAATAATTCTATGACGGCTAAGTCACTTACACATGTACGGGATCGCGAACGGTCCTCAGACATGCTCTTAGATGGCGATAAACTGCCACCGCAAACAATTAAGAGACTCACTCGAATGTGAAATCTGACACTAATGATACTAAGTCCCCCCTGGGCACACACAATTCGCCTCGAACGGCACCCGACCTCGAACGGTCACAATTCGTCTCGAACGGCATCCGACCGCGAATGGTCACAATTCACCTCGAACGACACCCGACCTCGAATGGTCACAATTCGCCTCGAACGGCATCCGACCGCGAACGGTCACAAATCACCTCAAACGGCATCCGACCGCGAATGGTCACATACCACCTCAAATGACATACGATCTCGAACGATCGTCATTCAAAGTCAGGTAAGACTATCAATCCCTTTGCAGGTCATTAACAGGATACGAACATCCAGCTTATCGAACTACAAAACACACCTTCCTATCGCAAGGCATGTTTTGGGGGGCAAGTGTTAACCCGCCTTTTAGCAAGGCCGTGATACCAAAAGATTAACTAAAAACCGAAGGCAGTTCTCCTTGATTGCCAGTTATGTACAGATCGGCTATGGATGTCAGTAAATTTTGTCCGAGTTTGGATCAAGCTATAATTGACAAGACATGACAAGCAAAGCTATGAAAACCTACGTTCCAAATTTCAAGTTAATCGGAGTTCGTGTGCTCGAGATATAGATCGATCACGGTTGAGAAATCCAACCCTATTCGTATCCATGCACTTCGCATCCATCCAACCATCATCGTTTCGTATCCATCAAAAAAGCAACCTGCTTCATATCGATCAAATTCGAATCCATCCTAAAACAATCCTTCATCGTATCGATCAAATATGTTGGTTCGTATCCATCAACATGCACTGTAGTTCATATCCATCAAGTGTACTGCTTTGTATCCATAAGTGGCTCGCATTTCGTATCGATCCGCGTCAACGAAATCGATACGAAACATGTCTGAATTATCAATACGAAAAAAGCCACATACGTGGATACGAGACAATATATAGGCAGACCGATACGAAATAGCATATAACACAGGATACGAATAAGTTTACGTTCGATCGATACGAAGAGACCAATTGTGATCGATACGAAGAGGGTCGATTGTGATCGATAGGAAGAGCATAGCGCTCGATGGTTACAAAGGAGGAAGCAGTCAACGCAGCATGAAAAGATGATCAACCCTGAAATCAAGCGCCAGGTCAGTTAACATCACGTGTAGAATCATCGATGTGAAATCTTTGACACAAACAGCATCGATACGAACTGCGCGGCCATCGAAGAGTACAAATTTGCATCGATCATAACTCACAATCTACAAGTCCAAATGCCACCAAATTTTCACAGGAGCTTACGTACAACCTAAGGAATGTTCATGCCAAATTTCGACTCGATTGGAGTAAATCTTGATTGATACGAAATTCGTTCGTATCGATCACGGATCGAGTCGAAATCCCCTGGGATCGATCGCGTGGGCCCACTCACGTGCCAGAAGAGGTCTCCCGAGATCTAAGCAAGATATTTGCATCCTACGCCTATAAATAGCATCCTAGAGCTTACAAAAAGGGGACTTTTTGGCTCTTCTACGTCCAAACTCTGCCGGATTCATCATTGTACTCGAATTTTGCTGTTGTAATCAGTTGTAACTCGTTGTAATCAGCAAGCAAACTTCAATAAAATCATCAAATTTAAAGTGGATGTAGGCCGGATTGCCGAACCACTATAAACTCTGTGTTCTTTACTGCTTTCCTTTTAATTTTCTGAGTGTTCTTCATTTTTAATTCTCTACACACTTGTTATCTGTAATCTGTGATTGTGAAATGGTGCTTTCATCGACAATTGGGTGTTTGTGACCAATTTTGGCGCAAACAAAATCAATTTAGTCGTAGAAACCGTTAATGTAACATCCTCCATTTCAAGATCTAAGAACGAATGCTATGACGTATAGTTATCATCATAATTATTTTTAAGCAAAAAAATAGGATCGGTATGTTTTCAATAACATTAAGTAAAAAGAGTAGCTAAATAACTTTCATTACATAAAGTTGTATTTACACAAATGTCAATACTTTTTTATTAACCCTAACGTATCCGCCAAAGGCAAATATAATAGAACATAAATAGTATTGTCATGTCCGACATATATAGATGCCTACGTGAACACTTAACTAGCTATATATTCTGGCTTAACAATAATGGAATACAAAAATAACTTTTATTAGTATTAAGCCTCCTGCTTCTTCTTCGGAGTTTTTATTCGTCTCGCCAAAATATCTTGTCTAATCAATAAACTCATTATACTTGAATGAGTATCCATGAGTTCATGAGAAATAATAAAAACAAGGGTTAGACATAAAGCTTGGTTTGAGTAACACATTACCCTAATACAAAAAAAGTGAGACCACGTTGCCTAGCGGAACGAGTTTTCCCTTCACTATTCAACAACATCAAGTACTTCGTAATAATAGATCGATCATCATACTTGGATTATACATTTATGTCATTCATTCATACATAAATTTTCCCTGCACTCGTTAATTCATTGTGACTAGGTTTTATAACCAATATTATGTTGTTGTTTCTCATGCAATACCTCATTACTTGTATTAATATCGTGTTCTAAAATTTTATGCTGCTACTCAAGCCTTATACCTTTGCTTTTATATTGTGTTTTGAAAAGAGTTTTAGGTTTCCACTAAGGCCTTACACTAGTAGTTTCGATTACAAAGTCATACTTAGTCATTGGGATGCCACTTAGGACTTACACCACATTTCTGATTACAATGTCATACTTATAAATTAAGTTGCCAGTTATACGTTACACCAAGTTTTCGGTTACAATGTCATATTTAGATATTGGGTTTCCACTTGGACCTTACACCACGTTTCTAATTGCTATATCATATTTAGAGATTAGGTTTCCACTTAGGCCTTACACCATGTTTTCGATTACAATTTCATATTTAGATGTTGGGTAACCGCTTTGGCCTTATACCATACATTTTTGTCATCTCGAATGATGTTATCGTTTCTTTGCTTTCAAAACTTAGCTTCATTTCTCATTCTTTAATAAGTTACCACATCTTTTACTTATTAAGTTTTCTTCATAATTTCTTATTTGGTGCAAGTCAACTACAATGTATTGGAATTCACAATCTAAAATGTTACTCAAAGATTTACCTATTTATTTAAGACTCAATAGTTATTGTATGCCTACCTATCTTTAGCTATTGCA
Organism: Allium fistulosum; assembly: GCA_030737815.1. Taxonomy (NCBI): domain Eukaryota; kingdom Viridiplantae; phylum Streptophyta; class Magnoliopsida; order Asparagales; family Amaryllidaceae; genus Allium; species Allium fistulosum. The sequence continues at coordinate 854,424,087 of CM060905.1, forward strand.
TTATCATAATTCATAGTGTCGACTGCATTGCTATCGCACCTCTAAACTATCGTGCATCTAAGACTATGTCACGTTTAAAGCTACCGTGCTTTTAAGGCTATCACGCATCTACATTACTTATGGGCATCTAATGTTATCACGCGTCGAAAGCTATAATGAGCATAACTATCGTAAGTCTCAATACGAAGATATTGCATAACTCAATTTTGCACTATTATAAATCTCACTTACAGGCTATTGTAGAACAAGCTATCGTGATACAATTATCATGAATCATTGCTATCATAAAACAAGTTATCATGGACCAATTACCACAAATCTTTGCTATCAAAAAATAAGCTATCGCATATCAACTATCTCAAAACTTTGCTATCGTAAAATAAGATATCGTTGATTAATTGTCATGAAATAATGCTACTATCGTATGCCTCATTTAAAAGTTATCGTGAGTCTCTTTTTAAAGTATCGCAAGTTAAGTGGCAATCTATGATTAAGTGGAAAGTTGATATTTTCCTTACTAAAATAACAACTTTTAACTAATTCCTTGCACTAGTCATTTGCTCATTTGTTGCTTTCACTTTTCAATCCTCATAATATTTCCTTTTCAATCTTATTATCGTGAATCCATTCCTCATAATATTTCCTTTTCAATCTTATTAAATTTACTTACTTATTATTTAGTTAGTTATTTTATTAATTAATAACATATATTACGGCACTCCAAAATATGGGGAGTTACAATTAAGTTATACCATACTTCTAAATACAGCAATTTATTATATTCAATTTATAATCATCATTCAATTTATAATTTTAAATTGGAGATTAATCCTTACTAATTTCAAAACTATCCCTAAAAATAGATTAAAAGTAGTGGTATAATACTATGTTTGATTATAAATTATAGGAATGAATTCCGCTTACGTTGATTTGAAGATCCAACCCAATATCAAAGAATAGCCTCAGCTGTTTGGAAAATCATGCCAAGAAACCTCTCCAATTTTCCTTGAATCTAGTGCCAGATAATAGCACTCTCTCCATTGGCCATTTCAAAATAAAGATCGCCCATTTTTTGAGAAACATGAAACTTATGGCTTCTAGAAGTTTGAAGAGGAAGAGGGAAATGGGAACAGTGAAAAAGAAATGAAAATTCTGAAATGAGAAGTACATTGGTTTCTTATTCATATATGGATTTAAACTAGTTTACTTCTTAAATTTGAACTAACGGGCTACCCGTTTTGGATCATCTTGAACTCAAAACTCGTATCTCATGTATCTCCTCCATACGATATCCGATTTAGACAAGTTTGTAGTCGAAATCGATTGGAAAAACATGCTTTATGCAATGGAAAACTTTCATCATCAAATTCTAATGTTTGTAAAATTTCCATTTTACCCTTATTAATTAAACTAAAATACCTTTTTTAGTTATTATTAAAATTTCCAAGGTATTACAAGTTAAGTAATACAACCAAGTTACATAATTGCCTCTATGGCACATCCTTAATTCTATCAATCTTGCACTGGCACTTGGGACCTATTATGGTATCCCATAACCATATTCTTAATTCGTTTTCCTAGATTGAAATAGGAAATGAACTTACTGAGTGGATCAACAGATTTGTATTATGTCTATTGTTTGATCATACATTTTTGTCACTGACAAATTATTTTTCCACATGGTAATTACATATAATATGTCTCAACCTCTTAGTGAACTATCGATTCCTATTGCAATATATATTGGATCACTATTATTACAATATAATATTCGATTCTTAGTGATGGAAACCATCTCTAGCTTTATTATAAATTTAAGCACACAAACTATTTTCATTGCAGCGCTATTCAAGGACATGTAACTAGCCTTATAGTTAAATCTTCCATAACCACTCGTTTGGGACATTTTCATTAGAAAACCCCTTTGTTAAAGTGAACATGAATTTAAATTGACTTACTATTTTTCATATCACTTACGAAGTTCGAGTTCGAACGCTCTTTCATTAGGATTTCATTGTTTCCATTTCTATGATATTTCATAAATACTTGACAATACTCTTAACTACCATATAGTGATTATCACTTGGATTTGAGTGATATATGTTCAGTGCACTAAGCACATAAGTAATTTTTGGTCAAGTACATGGCATAGTATACGCGATGGTTCCTATTACCAATGAAAAGGGTTTTTATCTCTTATTCTTCATATTAAACATTTTAATATGGTTTTTATGTACATTGAGATAGATAATCCTAACTTACTCTTATGCTGAGTATAAAGGACGTCTCGTTTAAATCCTTCATTTGAACATTCTTACTTTAGTAGACTTTAACATGGTTGTATCATTATCAACCAATAGCATGTTGTTTACTTATAGTATTAGAAATGGTTTTGTATATTTTATTTTTTTTTCTTATGGATACACATGTACTCACTCATGTCCTATACATTTTACTAAAATTAAACCATTTGATTTCATTGCCAGTGCACTTTCTAAACCTCAAGATGCTTATTAAAGATCATGTACTGATCCTAAAAAGTACACAAGCTTTATTATTGTTCCTATAGACTTAAGATATTTTAGTTGTACCGTCCAAACAGTCTCATCTGAATCATTATTTATAAGGTCTACTTCAATGAACATATGTCAAAACTCAGTCACACTATGCTGTAATTTGCGAATAGAATCCGAATAGACATAGGCATTGTGACTGACAAACTTGCTTCATCAATTTTATACCATCAAGGTTAACTCCCATCAAGTTTTCTTTATAGGTCTACACATGTCCAGGTACATCAATTTTCTTCTCGAAGATTCATTTATATTCAATGGATCATATCCTTTTAGGTACATCTTCAAAAATAAATTTTGTTTGTGTACTTGGAATCCATTTCAGGCTATAGTATCAGATCATATGGCAGAGTCCATACTCGTCATGACTTGTCGGCAAATGAGGAGATTGTCATTATGAATAATCTATTTTCTCACCATCGATAATTATAACTATCCGACTTGTGATATACTAGTAGAAATTATATTTTACAGAAATAAATAATGGTTTAAATATATAATTCTCGATTAAAAATAAAATGAGCTTTAATAGAATTTACATCGAACATCAAAATATTTATATACCATGCATAAATTTATGTACTGTTGAAATGAATAAGAATGAGAATTTTATTATGAGAAATAATAATAGATTAATAAATAAATGGAACTAGTTTGAAATGATTCATAATAGTATTTGAGAAAATTTTCATACTAAAATTATTAAGACATATTTAGACAGTTAAAAATGGAAATTTGTACAATTAAATGTTCTTGAATCGAGTTGAAACGACAGTCTAATTTATCAAAATATAGTTTATAAAATATTTGGTAAATCAATTCAAGTTGAATAATAGGAGAAATGGTTAAAATATATGTTGCAAATATAATTATACAATTTATAAGGGCTTGATTGAAAATAAAGGATTGTAGAAAATTCCACTACGTCATATTCTCTCATTTCCTAGATATTAGACCCAACCCCTAGCTCATAACCCAAGTATCGATCACAAGAACAAAACCATGAAAAATATCATGGTCAAAGGAGTGGATCATGTGGGCCTAAGGGTGTGATGTGGCCCAGCATTATGTTGTGGGAGTGTAAGCTCATGCATGCGCACTTGAAAGACAAGAGTGACTGACTAGACTAAGTTTGTGGCAACACAAATGTGACAATGCAGGCTATTGTGCCCTACATAGAAGGTGGATGCGACGAAGTCGAGCTGCCCGACCTTAACACATTGAAGAGGATTATAGTTGTTGTGGAATGTCCCAGATAAGGCTAAAGTATGTAACATCCCCTATCTGGAGGTCCGAAGCTAAGCGCTACAGATGTTGTAGTCATCTATAGTATTAACTTCCAGTGACCAAATATGGTAATGCTAGTGGTATCCGTAATATCAGAAGCACTTGAATATGAAATAAAATCATCACAGATTAAAACACTTTTCTGATTACATTTCAAAACATCATTTCATATCCAAGTTACATAATCCCAGTCATTTCCTAGGTTCAGATCAAATATAATTATTACATAAATACACCAAGAGTGACATATGAAGATGCCCCATTGGTTGATCAGAGTACTAAATAGTCATAACAGACTTAATACAACACAACAGAAGTAAAAACACAACAACTCCTAAATAGCTAATTTCGGCTTCCTATTCGTCTTTGGAAGTTTTATTTATCCCTCTACTAAAACCTAAAAATCCTCAACCCTTAGCCTTCTTAAATCAATTTTGAGCACCCGAGAGTTTAAGGGAAAAACATAAACTTCGAGTCAGACATAAAGCCTGATGTGAATAATATTATACATCTCGGTTATTTGATATTAAGTGAGACCATGCCGCTTAGCGGGACGGGTTTCCCCTCACTAATATCCTTCTAAAACATATCTTTTGCAGATCTTAATCATACAACCAATACTGGTTAAAACAATAAAGCATTATCATGTATACATACAAATCAGGTAACAAATGGACTATCTGTCCGAACAATATAGTTTTGTTTGGTTGACTACTAACCTTTGGCTGACTCGGGCCTACCAGAAAAAAATTAACAAATGATCTAACTTCTGTTAGATACTCCTCTTCTGGACGGTCTATGCCTAACTTAGTTCTCCTAGGGTCAACTGATCCTAATGGTTTTACGGGCTCACCAATAACTTATCTCTCCTCTATAGATTCCTTTCTATGTGTAACATCATTTTAGTCTTACCCGTGACAAAGCCCTACACATTGGAATTTTTGGTTATATTAGCTAGGGGCTACTAGCTAAAGTATAGGACGCGACCTCATACCAGCCCCATCTGCTATTCTAATATCTGAGTCATTTTATTTAGGGTCAACTACCCTTAAATTTTCCTTGAAAACATTTTCTCTCAAATTGATTTAAACCTTTAAATCATACTTTAAACAAGGAAAATATACTCTATGCTTTATTCATATCACCTTGCCGTGTTATATATACTTTACACAAAACTTTTTTGATGAAAACATTTAAACTTTTGAAAGTACCCCTTTCGAAACCATTGAAAGTACCCCTTTCGAAAAATCAAGTAACTACTTAGCTTTATAACCTTAGGCCGAAAGGCCAAAACATACCTTCCGAAACCATTCACATTAGCCCTTTCAAAAATATTGATAAACATCTCCTTCGAAAGCTTTAAAACCTTATACATCCTCTTATCAAAACACTATAAATATTGCCTTTTGAAAACATTGGAACCTTCCATTTAAAACCTTTTGAAACCATTGGGGAACCACCCATTCGAAACCTTTATCTTAAACCTTTCGAAAGCATTAAAGTATACTACTTAAAACAAACCTTTCGAAAGCATTGGGTTCAAGTAAAACATGTGGAATAACCTTTTAAAACCATTAGAAACCATTCCTTTTAAACCTTTAGGGTTTAATTTTCAATAGAACAAAACCGTCATAAAACAACTAAGTCGAAAGCACTCTTTCGAAAGCTATTTCCTAAGTAAAGAAGTAGTGGCGTCAAAACCAACCCTTCGAAAGCATTGGAGAAGCGACTTAGGTTTTAAAACAAAGAAACCCTTTCAAAGGCATTGCTTCGAAAGGTAAGATGCGAAAGCAAGGGGTTTCGACCCCATCAAAAGCTTCTTTATAGAACAAAAGGCACAACCTCTTTCGAAACCATTTCTTAAAACCACTTAACCAAGTCGAAAGTTAACTAAGTCGAAAGCATTCCTTTTGAAAGCAAAGTAGGCACATTTTCTTTTAAAAACAAAGTAAAGCTTCGACCCTTTCGGAATCCCTTGTTTCGACTTCATACCTTTCACCTCAGTCTAATTCGCTACGTACTAAGTCTTTGATACTAGGCACATTGGTTTTGATGGTGATGGAGGCGAAAGTACTTAGTCGAAAGCTGGGTGCTGAAAGTGGCGAAACATTAAAAAAACACGTATAAACCGATTTTTTACTTTTACCTTATAAAGCAAATCTTTTCAACTAACCTGCCTTGTTCGTCGGAACATGATTGGTTGCTAATTTCTTTTCTAAAAGTACTGCTGAAATTTCTGAAATAACAAATTAAATTATTTACAAATTGCCCCTTCTCCTTTTATAAATATATAAAACATTTAAGTCCCATACCTTAAATAATTTTATATACTTATTAAAACCCTTAGGAAAAATATATGAAAATTCCCATAAATCATTTTTAATATGTTTTCTAACATATATTAATTTTTGACCCCATCCATAATTAATTTTGAATCCAAATAACAATTTTCTTCACTATAAAATTAATATTAAATCCACATTAATTCAGAAAATTATGAAAATTGAAAGCTATCTCTAAAATATCATTTCTGACCTTATTCTATAATCACAAGGTATTTGGATGCCATTTAATAGGGTTTTCACATTAAACATATCATAAAATCTATATGAATTAGCATAAATCATCAACAAGCATATATATTCATTTTAACAATAAAAAACATGGCAAATCCTTGAAAAATAGTTCAGATTCAATCTAAAACCGAAAACAATCAAAGACATGAGATGTAGTCATTATTCACCTTAGCTTTGTGATTAAGGAGTTGAGAATTGATCTTTGATTAACTTGCTTAAGCTTTCCTCTTGAAATCTTGCTCATATTCTTCTTGTTATTCCGTAATGGTAGCCGACCTCTCTAGCTTTTTTTTAGTTTCTGAATGTGAATAATGAACGTGAGAATATGGCTTAAGGGTTTAGGATATTAGAACATGTCTTATTCCTAATTTGCCCCTTATGTATTTTATTTTAATTCCCTTTTAGTTCATTTGTTATGTGGCACAACTACCTTTCTTTTAACACAAATCTCAATCCTCTAATCATCACATTATTTTATTTTATTTAACTAATTAAATATCCTAAATAATGTTACTCAAAATTAGGGTCATTACAAAGCGGCCGTAGCGAGGTTAAAGAGAAAGAAAACACACATTTTCGATGAGTGATTTCATTGCAAATTCACTTCCCTTTATGCATGTTGAAAATTATACAACTTTGAGCTTTGTTTGATTGTTGCTATGATGCCCATAAAAGTAGACATGCCATGAATTAAAAAATTAGAGATTAAAAACATATGTCCAAATCAATTATTTTTGGAATTGAATGGTAATTTTGAATAAAATTAGGAAAGTAGGAATTTGAGATAAAATTACCTTTTTATAACAAAAGGTTCTTTTTAAAAGAAAAGGAAGGATATATATATATATATAATTGATTTGTATTTTTGTTTTTATAATCGTATATGCAAAATTGAACTTGATCATATTTGCATTTATGTCTATATCGAATTTGCATGAAGTAGTAAAACTAAAATTATTTAATAATGAATTATATAAGAGAAGAAAAATATAAGTGGAGAAATATGATTTTATGTGGTCTATTAATATTATTGAATTGTTATGCTTGATATTGGATAAATATAAACAAATACACACATAAACACACACATGCATACATACATACATACATATATATACGTAGATATATATACATATATATAAATATATATAATGATTATCGACTGCCATAGTTCTATTTTTTTCTGATGCTTGAAAAGACGAGATGAAGAAATGAATTACAAAGTGAGATAATGATGGTAAAGTGTGGCAGACGGAATAATTACTACTTTACTGAACTTTTACTTTCCTAGTTTATGAAGTGGGTCGGGTATATTATGTTTTGTATATGTTTTGTTATAGGCCTTATCAATTTTAAATTTTTTGGTTGAAAAATGGGTTGTGTTTGGGTCCTGGTGTCATTAATATAAATTAACCAAGTTTTAATACAAATGTGTATATATATACCAAATTAGTTTTCGATTACTTGGGTCGTACCGAGGACATACATGATTATATTTTATGATATACAACATGATCATGGTGGATTTCCTAGAAGCATTCGACATGCATTGTATAATGTTACACCAAAAATTCCAAGAATAGATGGACAAATAAGAAAACCATCGTGTGCCATTCATAGGCATCATATTTTTTTGGAGCCTTCCTGTGTAGATGAGAGTCATCACGAATAATTCAGGGTCATCGAGTGAAGAGTGAAGCTATCATACGCTATTATGAGTCGTTGTGAGGGGATTCACATTGTAGGTTAATGTAATAGGCTTCATAGGTTGATGTTATAAGCTCTCATGTATAATTGATTACAAGCCATTAGGAAACAAGATGCCAGAGCCATCGTTGATTATTTCCTAGAATCGTCGTGAAAAGAGACATGCGACTTATTATAAAACAAGCCATCATGAAGAATCTCACAAAGCCACTATAGGAGGTTTCTCATAACCATCATAAGAAATTCCTTAAAGCCTATATAAAGTGTTCATGAAAGCCACCAAAGCTATCATATGTAATTTATTCAGATTATCAAACCATTGTGAGCAATCATCATGAGATAATGAGGACGCAAGGAGCCATCGCGGATGAAGTCATCATTAAAAGGAATATTGGAGCCATCATGCTTAATTGAAGCCATCCAAGAGAGGTTCGCGGAGTATTCATCATGAATTCATCGCAAAATAACTCAGTGGTGCCTTCGTGATAACTCCAGTGGTTATCTTGAATAGATGACACGTGGGACCATAGTGAAATAAAGCACTAGAACTATCGTGATTACATAAGATAAGTCATAAGAACAGCCGTCGAGGATTATCCTCAATGCCATCATGAATCAAAATCTAGAGTGGCAAGGTCTTCGCAAAAAAAGATCGAATAAAATAGCTATGTTAAAGCTTTCATAGATAATGCCTATGGTTGATATGGGATGATACATAAGAGCCATCGTGGAATGATTCAGTCAAGCCATCATGAGAAGATTAATTCAAGCAGCTGTCGTGGGGTAGCATGTTGAAGACTTATTTTAATGATGCATATAGTCATCATGAAGAAATGAACAAGAGCTATCATGGGATACAGAGATAATGCTATAACGATCGAAAAACGACATGTATGAGCTTTCGTGTGATAATGCCAATAGTCCTCGTGGACTATTATGTGAAGGCCCTCATGTAATAATCTCCGAAACCATTATAAAGTCACATATAGGAGCTATCGTAAGGCCATTCAAAGATCATAAGGAGATGAATCCAAATGTATGCATTGCCATTCCGAAAGCTATCTTGAAATGATTTATTAAAGCTGAATAATTAAGCAATCATGAACAAACTGAAACATGAACTTGGGTAACAAACACAACATTCCTTATGTGAAACTCGATCTCCACCATCCATCCATTCCAAGTGACATGTGGCACAAATCCAGAGGCTGGAATCTTCTATAAATAAAGGGATACCCTCGACCAAAAGGGACGATTTTCTAATTTCAACTTCTCCTTCATTTTCAATTTTTTCTTCTTGCGTAAAGAAAAGCTTGAGTGAAAGGCCTCAATGGCTGCTAAATTCATCTAAACTTTGGAACTTTGTAATAAATGACTTAAACAATCAATGAATTGCATAATGTCTCCTCATGAATGCATGACTGCTTTTTATGAATTCACAACTAGCATATTTGACTAGGGTTATAATCCTACTCAAGTATCATGAATCAACTTGACCCCAAATTTAGTACTAACACTATATGGTGCTTTCATTGAGAGCTCAAACTTAAGAAACTTGAGGATTAACCAACAAAAGTAATCACGCAATGGAGAAAATCAACAAAGAAAGTTAGCGTTTCAGAACAAGAAGTATCACATCATATTCATCTTGAAGACAATGTGATCCCTCATTTTAATATGGAAAATGTGGAAATAGGACAACCTTCTACACCTAAAGGGCCACGGAAGGAGAAGGATGAACTCGGAGTTATGAAGAGGAATTAGAAGCTATGCATGAACTTATTGAAGCATTAGTTGCACAAAAATCTTCCTTAAAGAGAGCATAAGAGACGGAAGGAGAGGATGTTAAGACTCCACCCAAAAAAGTAGTAGAATCAAACATAAGAAGTAAGAATGTTGGAAATAGAAATTTAGGATGCAAAAGAAGGAAGAAGAAAACCTAACTTAAAACCCGAGTAAAAGCTCAAGATCATAATCTGCAAGCTCTGCTTCGCAAAAGCACTATAAGCCGAGGCAGGAAAATTATGAAAACGAGGAAGCTTATTTTAGAGACTTGGCTTATAAGATGACAAAGGACATGGCTGAACTAAAGGGAAAGAGTGGAACCTAATGTCAATAATAATTTTAAGGGAGCACCATTCACTGAAAGGATTATGGAAGTACCATTGCCTTCTTATGTTAAAATTTAGCCTCTCAGTTATGATGGTACCACTAATCTGGATGACCATTTGATAGCATTTGACTGTCAAATGGATTTGTACAAAGCCCCGGGCATAATTCGATGTAACTATTTCGAAACATTCTTAAGAGCAGTAGCAAAATAGTACAAATGCTATTGAGAAAAAACAATCTACTCATGGGAAAAATTCTCATATTAGTTTTAAGCCTAATTCTGTACTTTAAATGAACCTACAATTGATGCAAGCATACTACCTAACATTAAATAAAAACAAGGGGAATTGCTAAAGGCCTATTTGAAGTGATTTAATGTAGAGGCTAATAAAGTGAAAAGTGTAAGCAATAGAGAGAAATTGATGGTGGTGAAATTTGATTTAATTAGAAATACACCATTTCGGAAAGTGCTATACAATCATAGATGCAAAGACCTACAAGATTTCCACTTTCAATTTGATAAGTTTGTGCGAATGGATGTAATGTTTCATAATAAAAGAAATCAAAGGGAGAAGGGGAACTTTTCTATCCCAAACAAAAAAGGTAGATGGAAAGAATTTTCTAAAGCAAATACTATCGATCTAAATTAGCCTATTCCTATATATATGCCGCTATGAAGGATGAACTCACTACCCAGTTTCATTTAAAGCAAAGATGAATCCAAAGCCAAACAAAGGAGGAGATTACTATACCTACCATAAAGTAAATGACCATAAGACGGATGTGTGTAGGCTCTTGGCAGGGATCAGCTAGAACATGATTTGGAAGGGAGTTGTCAAAGAATTTGTAAAAATTAATCAAAAGCCCATCCATGGTGAAAAGCCACCTATCAACAAAACCAACATCATGGAAAACAAGCTTCCACAGGGATTACTGCACCCAATGAACTATACCGATGTGATTTATAGAGGATTGCACATAGTAGGCTTAAGCAAAGGATAGATAAGTAGGTATGTAAGAGAGGCTAAAGAAGGGATCTACTCAATAAATGATGAGCCTCTATTGAAATCTTTTAGAGCATAATCAAAATACCAGATCTAGTAATAACTCCTAAAGAGTTAAGAGGAATCTGATATTCCCACTACGATCCTCTTATGATAACCACACAAATAGGACTGTCACTTGTATCCAAAATTTCGATAGACATGAGCAGCACTGTGGATGTCATATTTAAAAGTGCTTTCGAACAAATGGGAATTCTAAATGAAAAGCTTGAACCTAGTTTGGAGCTAATCTTTGATTCAATAACAAAGGTTCTACTTTGATGGGTCAAATTAAATTATTTGTTCAAATCGGCACCCCTTCATATTCAAGGATGTTTGAGACATTGTTTGTCATCATGGGTCGGCCTCTCTATAACAATGCTTTCTTTGGAACGCTGGCCCCTTATGAGATTGATGCTTTCATATCACCAAAACATTTGTTGGTTAGGTTTCTCTACAAAATGGGATGGGGAACGGTTCATGGAGAGCAGTTTAATTCTAGTAAAGTGTATTTTTGTCACACTTGAGTGATTTAATAAAATGACCGGTTCTTGCTATAGGCCCGCATCAAATAAATGTGATCAAAACCAGAAGCCCTTGCATATTAGTCTTTGAGAATAGATATAAGGCGGATAACTCAAAATATTTGCCAAAGGCAAGTTAGGTAATCAACAAGTAAATTAGATTTAAAGCAAGAAAAAGAAAGCATGTTGAATTAAACCAGATATTTCATGATGAGAACGAAGTTTTAGAGGAAATAATCTCGGCCGTAAACTCAAGGGATGGGCGAGTAAACACACAATCAATTGAAAGTTTGGAAGAAGTAAAATTAGATTCTTAAGACTTTACCAAAATCATGGAAATTGGTAATGGAATGAACAAGGAAACTAAAGAAAGGTTGATCTCATTTTTACAGTCAAGCATAAATATATTTGGATGGACCCACGTAGACATGAAAGGAACTTATCCATCCATAATGTGCCATCCGCTAAACATTGATCCAAAATATGCTTCAGTAAGGCAGAAGAAAAGGATGTTTTAAAAAACTTGCACCGCAGCACTAAAGGAGGAGGTGAAGAAGTTTCTGGAAAATAGATTCATAAGAGAGGTGTTTTATCCAAAATGGTTGGCAAATCCACTATTGGTGAAGAAATATAATGGGAGGTAGAGGACATGTGTAACAACCCAGATTTTTGACCCTCAAAAATTGACAATAATACATCCACTATATTGCGTGTTGAATAATGAATTTCCAAAAAACCCGACAGTTAGTGAAAAGAAGAAGGAAGAAGATAAGACAAAAGAAGCAAGAAAGAAAACTAACAACACAGAATCTCACAGCGAAATGAAAATCTATAATATACAACAAATCTTTACACAAAGTAAACTATAATATATATATATATATCAATCAGAATATACTTACCTATTCCAACTCGGACGGTTATAACAACATGTCCTCATAGTTGCTGATAATACAACAATGAATACAGCGAAAAAATAACCATATACGTGAATACGTCTCTAGGCCTCCAGCTCGTCTTCTTAAGCTCTAAAGCATCCAAACTAAATCTGTAGTATGCTCGGTCTGACCCGAGCGTTATAATAAAATAACACCCGAGTCAGTCTGGAAAACTAGCATGAGAAAAGCACACCCTATTGAATTTAAAATTTATAAAAAACCTTTGAAATACAAAGTATCTTGTAAGACCATGCCACACATAAACACGGACGGGTTTTTACATTACGATAACCAAACCATTTCATATGAAATTCTCTAATATTATAATAGTATCTAAGATAGAAATATTTATTAATCATAGCCAAAATTGTTACATTAATTAAATTCCAGCATAATAGGTATACAACTAAAATTGTAAAGGCATGTATTGGAAAATGGATTCCATACAATGACTGGGCTACTAGGGTACCGTCCGTCATAGTGTACCTTTAGATAAAATAACACCAAGGTCAAACCTATCAACCCCTACCAACATAGAACCGGCCTACCCTTTACTGGATAGTATCGAATGTGATCACCACTTTTGTTAATGGGCCCCGAAGCATGCAAATGAGAGATAATATCGACTCTAGATAGGGATGATCATACCCTACTTGGGAGCGATCCAATTAGCCTTGCTACATCTCCCATGTTTTAGTCATTCCCGGTTGATGAGGCTTGAGGCAACATTTTTACCTTTTCATATAGCACTTCCACTTGGAAGGCTAACAGTGCCCTCCAGACAACAATACAATGCCAACATTCATCCATACAAGTTCATTGTAGGACTGACCGATACACTTGAGAGCTCCGTCTTCAATTCCATCATCTTCGAGTTGTCTTCATTTTGAAATGCTTGAGTTGGATCAAAGTGGTTTTCGGTAACATATCTGATCCCAGTCTCTTCGAAACAACATTCGATAGTTTCCGATAAACTCAACCCTGGTTCTTTAGTAAATATATAGTCAATGATAAGAGCGAAGATCACCCCCTAACTGTTAGTGGATGGATTTCCTTATCATTTGTCCTAAGAGAACGAAACGAGATTTATACGTATAGCACAACATCATCGGAGATGATTATGCCATATAACTCACGTGTTTCTTTGAGATATTTCCAAAGTTATGTTTTGGTCCATGTTCGATAGTCGATTATTTAACTATCAAATAAACAAACATCAAAATCAAGAATTTATTCCAAAGGGAAAACTAACATTGGTTATGCACATAAGCAAACCACTAAACTCTTCAATTAATCTTTTCATTAATTAAATTCACTTGTACATTACTTTCATAAAAATACCTTTATAAAGATATATTCACAAATTCCTATTGTTATCCATCATTCTAGCCTGACTATATTAAACTTATTGTACGAGTTAGATTCGACCGCCATTAAGGCCGATGACTCCAGAGTGATGATAGTCAGGCCTAGAAGTTAAGTACAAATGATCATATGAAGTCAGTATTGAATGGGATTAATAAAGGGGCATGTAGAATGTTCGAAGTATGAAATATGGATCACCACATAGCAGGGATCGACAAAGGTTGGCTCTAACAAGATGATCAGCATGTTTCAAAGTACAAAAGCATTCGTGTGGAAAACAATCAATATCTCAAGATCTACAAGTCCAATGCCTATGAAATTTGAAGAGCAAGATATAAGGACCCTAGGGAACCTACCCTAGGGATTGCACATCAAAATGGCAAGGTTGGAGGGATCGATATATATCCCTTGAAACGAATCTACAGAAAGCTGCATACAAGCCATATTGAATCTAAGATCAAGCAATAATTCGAGCTCCACTGATCCAAATGGCTTGAAATTTGGAGGCTACTTTTCCATGAGGAAGCCACCATAGGCATCGCTCCTTAAAATTCGACCAAAGAAGGGATCAGTACCGATTCCTCCTCTTTGGTAATTGGGTCTAGCGATCCCTCTAGTGGGCCCATATTGTTTAGAAGGTCATTCAACCGAGATTTCAGAGAGATATTTGTCTATCTTCATCTGTAAATATTGGCTTGATGGGTTATTTTGAAGATCTTGATGCTACTTGTTACTCTGGACTCCATTGTAATCAAGTGCTAACTTATTTATACTGTTGTAATCATATTTAAAAGTGATTGATAAAGGATAATCTTTACAGTGGATGTAGGCATACAATGCCGAACCACTATAAACTTCTTTGTCTTTGATTTCTACTTATTCTCTGTTGCTTACTTATTCATCTACTCAGTTTATTTTTACTTTTCTTCACTTACTTCTCTACAAAAACAATTCTTGGGTGTTTGTGATCATTTTAGGTGCAAACATTTTTGTGCTTTCAATAGGAAATTTGATTCTCAGCTTACTAGGATCCTTTTATTGCTACTGGGTTGGATAAATCCCCCAAAGCAGATCCGCGGTTATCTTCAAGGAGTTACTCATACTACTCAGATTTGCAGAAATCTAAGTGAAGCTATCGACAATGGTGAGGAACACCAAATCTACTTCTCAAAACATGGAAGGAAATGAGAACGCTAGCATCCAACAAGGAGGCCCAAGCAATCAACTAATGGATGTGAATACTGAACCAGTTGAAGTTCGGAATCCCATTGATTCTATTATAAAAGCTGAATTTTAGAATCTAATAAGAAAGCTGATGGAGATCTGTCGACAATTAAATCAACAAATTCAAACCAATATCAACTTAATGAACTAACTCAATCAGCAGCAACGAGGTAACTCTATGAGGGACCCCACTCCTTACTCGGCATTGGAGAGTTCTAGCTCATCAGACGAGTATTACAGGCATAGGCGTTGCATAGAAAACGAATATTCTGTAGAAACTTTGGGGCATCAACCGATAGACCATCGTGGTCTGCCAAGATCGATAGGTGTCGATCACTCCCTCAGATGAAATCAACCCATGCAACATGGGAATCAAGCTGGAGCTGCTTTAGTTGGTTTGGATGCTTGAGTTCAATTAAATGTTGACAAAATTCTTTCCCGGAATGACGATGAAGCGAATGTGCGAGATATACATTGGGAAGATAGTGAACCAAGAAGGCATGGAACGACCTGTAGACATCGACCGAACCATTCACGTGAGTTGGAGCACGACCACCGCTTGGCACCAACTATCCAAACGTCAAACTTATTGGTTATGGTCAGACAGTTAGTGAGAGAGAGCCAGGGCTTGAATAACGATGACTGGAGAATCTCGAGAATCCATACCCCGTTCACTGATAATGTTCTACATGCGAAGTATCCAATGAGGTTCAACATGCCATCGAGGCTCACCTACGAGGGAAAAACCAACCCTAGGCAGCATATCATGAGATATGAATGGCTGATGGATCCCACACAAGCGGATGATGCAACCAAGTGTAGATGCTTTCCCACAATTCTCTCTGGAATAGCAACTATGTGGTTCATAATGTTACCCCAAGCTCAATTTCTAAATTCGATGATTTGGCAACGAGGTTTGTGGAGAAGTTCCAAATGCACACAACTCGTCCCAAGGACGTAAAATCCTTGTCTAGCATGATCCAAGCTCTAGGAGAATCATTGAAACATTATTTGGAGAGATTCCATACAGCTATTATGGAAATCAGTAATTTGAATGACCATGCAATATTGATGGCTGTGACGAGAGGGATAGATCCAGAATCTTATTTCAACGATTGGTTAGCTGGTAAGCCACCTGCAACGTTGGAACGCTTTTATGCAAAGATGGCTCGGTATTTCCGAAAGGAGGAAGATAGGTCCTCCAGGAAGAAGAATGTTGTGCAATCGAGCAGAGAGGGAGTACAGAGTATGTAACAACCCAAAATTTTAGCTATAATAATTAATTAACGAATTAATTATATAATAATATAAGTTTGTGAAATTGTCAGAACTGAGCCACGGGAGTTGCACCATTGTGTCCGTGGTCATTTTTTGGTCAATTTCCATACATAGTTTGTCAAAATCCGAGTTAATACGAAGAAGTTACGAAGGAAACAAGAATAAAAAAGAAAACGAAAAAAATATAGGTCAGGTCGACCCAGACCAAGGCAGGTCGACCCTAGGGTCGACCCCCAAAGGCCTAGGTCGACCTGTAGGTCGACATGCAGGTCGACCCGCCTATTTATTGGGCGTAAAAACGTCCAGCTTCGAACAATGACGTGTTTCCCAATTTTCTTTGAATCCTATGCATTCGTGCTTCCATCCGACGGTTCCCGGCGAGCCTATGACGTGGTTGCACCAGATTTAATCTTCAAATCCAATGGTCTAAGATCCCTAAACTACACTATAAATAAGATCCTAGGCCTAGCTATTTTTCTCATTCAGATATTCTCCTATTTGGGTTCATTGCCTGAGGCTGGACCCTAAATAGAATATTTTTCTAAGGAGAAGATCTTTTTTATAAAAATATTCTACGCTCTAGAAGTGGATCAAGGAAGACCGAGGAATAGAGCTAAGGATCACAAGTGATTGTTTAGTAATTATTTTAGATTTTTAAGTAATTTTAAAAAATAGGGTTCTCAATAGTTGTAGTTTTCTGCAATTTTGAGATAGTTTTTATATAAGTTATTTATAGCCAGTTTTTAAAGTTCTTTTCAGTCTATTTTATTCAGTTATTTTTATTCAGCTATTGTATCCAGTTATCTACAGTTATTTGTATTTTATTTACATCTGTTTTAAATTAGAATATAGCTTGTAAATGTTATTTTCCTTTTATTCCTATTTACGTGAATAGAACATTAAAAAGAGAATAATTCGCAAATATGGATTAAAGTGGAAAACATTAAATTTATAGAAATTAGATGTAAGATAAGAAGAACTGTAATAAAAGAAGATAGACTGGAATAGGCAAATTTGAGACATTTGCAAGCAATTTTATAACTAGTAGTTATAACTAGAAAGACAGAATAAAAGAGCAATTATAACATAGGTTATAATTAAACAGAAAGAACAGAAAAAGGATTATTTTAAAGACTTATAATTAAGTCAATAAGCAAATATAGCAAAGATAACAGAAAAGGCTTATTTTAAAGACTTTGATTAAGTTAATAAGCAAATAGAACAGAAATAACAGAAGAGGCTTATTTTAAGAACTTACACTAAGTTAATAAGCAAGAATAGAAATAGGGCCCGTACCAACAGCATTCCCTTTCAGACTAGGACTAATGGTCTCACAATATATTAGGTGAGGCTGCACAGGACCCTTTCAGAGTAGGACTGATGGTCTCACAATAGTTAGGTGAGGCTGGGACACGCTTATGCTAACTAGGGTAAATAAGAGGCCAATAGATAGAAGCCCAAATCGGGGGATTTGGGCAAGGGGCGCAACTATATTTTGTTTGTTAGGACTTGTACCGACAGCATTCCATTTCAGACTAGGACCGATGTCTCATAAAACACTTAGGAGAGGCTGGGTAGGACTCTTTCAGACTAGGACTGATGGTCTCACAACAGATTAGGTGAGGCTGGGCATGCTTATGCTAATTATGGTCAATAAGAGGTCACAAGAGGGAGCGATAGTTAGCGAGTATCGGCGATGACCGAGCATGCGACATTGATTAGGGTAGATAAGTCGCTACTGCATTCTAAGCGCTGAACAAGTGTCTTTTGTTGTAGAACTCAAAGGATGGGACTAGCTCACAGTGGCACAACAGAGATAGAAGGCCGATCAACGGGTAGAATTAGGATTTCAGCCTAATTAAAATAGGATTAGGTTTTCAGCCTAATCACAGCAGTTTAAGACAGGTGTAAACAATCCAAACAGTCAAGCAACCGAAACAATCCAAGTAAACAGAATCAGAAACAGTATTTTACCCCAGTTTTATCTTTTCAGTATTTCTTTCCATACTAGAACTATTGCATAGTCTATTATCTTTATCTTGCTTAAGAATGCTAGTAATTACTTTCACTCATCAGACTTATAGTCTGACCCACTCCTCTATTTCCTTTTTTCCCCCATAGGCCAACCGACGCAAGGACAGTAGATTTAGATTTTTTGGAGATTCAATTGCGGAGTTTTTCTTCATGTATTCTTTTCTTTTCAGTTTTCTTTTCATTTTTCTTTTCATTTTTCTTATGATGTACTGGTACTTATGAGAGGGATAATGATTTTTTATTGTACTCTGATTTTATGAGACCGAGATCTATTTTTCATAAGACATGTGCATTTGGTATTTGAGACATGTCATGTTTTTCAGACTTATTTATGAAGTTTTATTATGAATAATGAGATACAATTTAAATGTTTATGTTGTTTATATTTATTTGTCTTGTGAATATTAGTATCTGTGATGCTTTAGCTATACCTATAACACACCATATCTTTTATTGTGCCCTTTCTGGGTATACTAAGGGGTGTGGGGGTGTTTCACTTGGTATCAGAGCCAGGTTACAGGATTCCTAAAAATTTGTTTTAAAAAATAAAGTATTTTTCAAAGATAACATATTTTAAAACTATTTTTCAGAAAGAAACTCTTAGAAATAGTTTTTAGTATAAAAGGGTTTTTATAAAAATCCTCTCAAAGTCCAGTTCAACCTTCTTTCGATTCTTTCTAGCCTAAATTTTCTTTTCTTTGCATAGTATGGCTGACTGGTTCCATAGAGATACAGTACCAAAGGTGCAAGGGAAATCGCCCAATACAGTAATAGCAGGTGGAGATCCCATTAATCCACCTACAGCAGCCAATTTTTCTAAGCCATGCAAGGACTTCTCTCTTCTAGGAGGCAAGACGTTTTCCGGCACGGAGGATTTTGTGGAGGCACGAGCTTGGTTAAGGAATACAGAGCAGATATTTGGGCTGTTAGGATTGGAGGACCGATAGAGAGTTCAGCTTGCATCTGGACAGCTGAAGGGAGAGGTTAAGGAGGTTTCTAAATCAGAAAATTCTAAGAAGCAGTAGTGGAAGAATAAGAAGGATAAGGACAAGAGGAAAGAAGGAGGACCTCAAAAGCGGATCAGGAAAGGCGGGAAATGTCATAGTTGTGGATTGGTTGGGCATTTTGCAAAGGACTGCAAGAAGGATACGATGAAGGGGAGGTGTTATAATTGTGGGCAGCCTGGTCATCTTAGCAGAGCTTGTCCTCAGAGGACGGGGTAGAGAGCAGGCGCACCTACAGCGCAAGTGCAGGCTTTGGATGATGCACCTTCTAGCAGTGGACCGGATAGAGGTAGGAAAGTCTATGTAGAAGGTTTGATCTCTATTTCGTATTTTCCTATTCGGACTCTTTTTGATTATGGAGCATCTCATTCTTCTATTTCCAGTTCCTTAGTTGATTGTTTGCACTTAGATATTTCTCTAGTAGTAGACCCTATAGTTGTTTCAAATCCCATAGGAGGATCAACACATTTATCCATGATTTGTAGGAGTTTGAAAATTTTTATACTAGGCATAGAGTTTGATTGCAATGCCTATGTATTGGGATTTTCGGGATATGGGATGATTTTGGGTATGGATTGGTTATCCACTTATGAAGCGATATTGGACTGCGAAAGAAGAGTTGTCAGACTAGAGACATGCAGCGGATGGACTCTCGAGGTATCTTGCGACCCATAGGGGCCAGTCATGTTGAGCTTCCTTTATTCCCTTAATTCATCACTAGGAGAGTTATATTCTGTTCCGGTCGTTAGAGATTTCCCAGACGTTTTTGATGAGGTTAGGGGACTACCCCTTAAGAGAGAGATTGACTTTAGGATCTATCTGAATGACAATACTAAGCCAATGGCATTGCTTATGAAACATATGGCTCCTAGGGAGAGGAAGGAGTTAAGTAAGCAGATTTGTGAGCTATTGGAGAAAGGCTTCATCAGACGGAGCATATCTGAGTGGGGAGCGCCAGTCGTCTTTGCTACAAATGTGGATGATTCCCTTCGACTTTGCATAGACTATAGAGAGTTGAATAAACTCACGAAGAAGAACCGATACCCACTTCCTAGGATAGACGATCTTTCCGATCATTTGGTTGGCTTTTCAGTATTTTCTCAGCTTGACTTAGTTACTGGATTTCATCAGCTTAAGGTCGCTGACAATAGCATCGATAAAACAACATTTAGGATACCCGATGGATTCTTTGAGTGGGTGGTTATGCCATTTGGACTAACCAACACTCCAGCCTATTTTGTAGATTTGATGAGTCGTGTTTTTCGAGATGTCCAAAATAAGTTCGTGGTGGTATTTGTGGATGACATTTTGGTGTTTTCCAAGAGTATGGAAGAGCATGTTATTCATCTTGAGGAGGTTCTTCGTACACTTCGTGTTCATCAGTTGAAGGCAAAATTCTCAAAGTATCACTTTTGGCATAAGGAGGTGCATTTCTTGGGGCATGTAGTCTTAAGAGAGGGTCTAGCTGTTGATCCCGCTAAGGTAGTAGCAGTACAAGATTTGAAGGCCCCCAAGAACGCTACCGAAGTTAGAATCTTCCTAGGTTTGGCTAGTTATTATAGGAAGTTTATCAGAGATTTCGCTAAGATTTCAGCACCGCTTACTTGCCTCACTAAGAAGAATGCGGCATTCGTATGGGATGTAGATTATGAGGATTCCTTCACGATGCCAAAGAGGACCCTTACTAGTGTACACTAACGCATGTAGGATGGGTCTAGGGGCAGTATTGATGCAAGAAGGAAGGGTAGTACACTATGGAAGTAGACAGTTGAGGACTCATGAGAAGAACTACCTTTCCCATGATTTGGAGTTAGCTGATATTGTTTTCACGCTCAAGTCTTGGAGACATTACTTGCTAAGAGAGAGGTTCGAGCTTTTCACTGACCATAAATCATTGAAGTACCTATTCTCAAAGAAGGATTTAAACTTGAGGCAGTAGCGTTGGATGGAGTTTTTGGCATCGTATGAGCTTAAGATAGCTTATACCCCTGGTAAAGGAAACGTGGTTGTGGATGCGTTAAGTAGGAAGAGAGCAACCCTTAGTCCAATGTTCGTGGAGTGGAAAAGCCTAGAGTTTATTTCTACCTTTGATTTTAAGCCCTCTACGAACATTACCCCTGGATTATTAGCAGCACTTGAGGTTATGCCTATCCTCATAGATCAGATTGGCTCAAGGCAACTAGAGGATTCAGAGCTTATGGATATTCTAGAGAGGATTAGCAGAGGAGAGGTCTCTAGACATCTCCAACGCTATTCCATTGATAGTAAAGGGTGGATAAGGAGAGATGGAAGACTTTGTGTCCCCTGCACTAGTGATTTGACGAGAGCAGTTCTAGCAGAAGCACACCATTCTTGAATAACTATTCATCCGGGTGGTAATAAGATTTTTAGGGACATGAAGAGAGTGTTTTATTGGAGCGGCATGAAGAAGGATGCGGCAGAGTTTGTAGCCAAGTGTCTTGTTTGCCAAAGAGTTAAGGCGAAGCAGCAGAAGCCCAGCAGATTGCTTCAACCATTGGATGTACCCGAATGGAAGTGGGATAGTGTTTCAATGGACTTCATAGATGGTTTACCTCGATCTAAGAAGGGGAATACCAGTATTTGGATGATTGTAGATCGTTTGACTAAGAGCGCCCACTTCATTCTGGTTAACAGTAAGAGGACAACACCTTATTTAGCATCCTTATATGTTCGTGAGATAGTCCGACTTCATGGAGTTCCCTCTAGCATAGTGAGCGATAGAGACCCTATCTTTACTAGCGAGTTTTGCAGGAGCTTGCAAGAGGCTTTAGGGACGCATCTTAGATTGAGTACGACCTATCACTCTCAGACGGATGACCAAACAGAGAGAGTTAATAGAATTCTTGAGGATTTGTTGAGGATGTGCATTCTTGATTATGGAGGAACTTGGGAGGAGCATCTTCCTTTAGTGGAATTCTCTTATAATAATAGTTTTTGTACTAGCATTGGGATGGCACCTTTTGAAGCTCTCTATGGAAGACCGTGCAGGTTGCCTTCATGTTGGTTGGAGTATACAGAAAGATTGCTACTTGGTCTCGACATGATTAAGGAGACTTCGGAAAAGATTGATTTGATTCGAAGAAGAATGATGACGACCCATGATAGGCAGAAATCCTATGCTGATAAGCGGAGAAGGGATATTGTGTTTGAAGTAGGAGACTTGGTTTTCATTAAGGTATCTCCGCTAAGAAAGGTAGTAAGATTTGGATCAAGTGGGAAACTTGCTCCCATATTCGTAGGACCGTTCCCCATTGTAGAAAGGATAGGGAAGATGGCGTATCGGATAAAGCTACCAGAGAGGCTTTCGGGAGTTCATGATGTTTTTCATGTTTTGCACTTGAGAAAGTGCTTATATGATTCAGCAGAGGTAGTGGAACCTAGTCAACTTGAGGGAGTTGAAGTGGAGAGAGAAGCAGCGGTTCGTCGCATTCCTACCAAGATCATTGGACGTGATATCAAGAAGCTTAGAAATAAGAAAGTACCTTTGGTTAAGGTGCAGTGGGGAGATAGTATTGAAGATGCTACGTGGGAGGCTGAAGAGAAAATCGTATCTCTTATCTGTATCTTTTCGATAGTCCGTTTTGAATTTCCTATTTCAATCTTTAGTTTTGAATAGGTTCTTTCCTTTAGTATCCTTTGGCAGGGTAGATCTTAGGATTTAACCCATGGATGTTAGGACTGAATGTAAACATATTACTAGAACATGTTATGTATGATGGACGCTAGTGGTTGCAAGTGTTTGCTAGTGGTTGCTAATGGACACATATATACACTAGGCACTATCATCTCTTAGGGATCGGCCTAACTAGGTCACTAAAGAATTTGCATATGGATGTGTGCTCATTTGCATTCTTATTTTATTTCCATGGTTGCTATAAATGGATGATTATCATATGATTGTTGCATTTGGATGATGATTGAAGCACGCATATAGAACTATCAGTTATCGTTAGGAAATTTGCATTCATTTAGATACATGGCACGGACATGATTGCATAAAAAGGAGGTCGACTAAATCAGTAGACCGCCTAATCTTTTGCATTAGTTAGGGACATTGACACTACACTGTTTGCATATATATGTATATCATAAATTGCATTAGAAAACTGAAGGACAATGGATGTAATGGATGGTGGTTGAGTATATGGTTGTAGAATTTGGATGAAAATATTTATTCCATTCTTCTATCTTTAGAAATTTCTGGGACGAAATCCTTTAAGGAGGGGAGAATGTAACAACCCAAAATTTATGCTATAATATTTAATTAACGAATTAATTAAATAATAAAATAAGTTTGTGAAATTGTCAAAATTGAGCCACGGGAGTTGCACCATTGTGTCCATGGTAATCTTGTGTCCAATTTCCATATATAGTTTGTCAAAATCCGAGTTAATATGAAGAAGTTACGAATGAAACAAGAATTAAAAAGATATATATATATATATATATATATATATATTTATGGGCCAGGTCGACCCAGACCAAGGCCAGGTCGACCCTAGGGTGACCCCCAAAGGGCTAGGTCGACATGCAGGTCGACCCACCTATGTATATGGGCGTGAAAACGTCCAGCTTCGAACGATGACGTGTTTTCAAATTTTCTTTGAATCCTATGCATTCGTGCTTCTATCCGACGGTTCCCATCGAGCCTATGACGTGGTTGCACCAGATTTAATCTTCAAATCCAACAGTCTGAGATCCCTAAACTACACTATAAATAAGACCCTAGGCCTAGCTATTTTTCTCATTCAGATTTTCTCCTATTTGGGTTCATTGCCTGAGGTTGGACCATAAATAGAATATTTTTCTAAGGAGAAGATCTTTTTGATAAAAATATTCTACGCTCTAGAAGTGGATCAAGGAAGACCAAGGAATACAGCTAAGGACCACAGGTGAGTGTTTAGAAATTAATTTAGGTTTTTAAGTAATTTAAAATAATAGGGTACTCAATAGTTGTAGTTTTTCTGCAATTTTGAGACAGTTTTTATATAAGTTATTTATAGCTAGTTTTTAAAGTTCTTTTCAGTCTATTTTATTTAGTTATTTACAGTTATTTGTATTTTATTTGCATCTATTTTAAATTAGAATTTAATCTGTAAATGTTAGTTTCTTTTTATTTTTTTTACGCGAATAGAACATTAAAAAGAGAATAATTCGCAAATATGGATTAAAATGGAGAACATTAAATTTACATAAATTAGATGTAAATTAAGAAGAATTGTAATAAAAAGAAGATAGACTGAAATAGGAAAATTTGAGACATTTGGAAGCAAAATTATAACTAGTAGTTATAACTAAAAAGACATAATAGAAGAGCAATTATAACATAGGTTATAATTAAATAGAAAGAATATAAAAAGGCTTATTTTTAAAACTTATAATTAAGTCAATAAGCAAATATAGCAGAGATAACAGAAAAGGCTTATTTTAAAGACTTAGATTGAGTTAATAAGCAAATAAAACAGAAATAACGGAAGAGGCTTATTTTAAGAACTTACACTAAGTTAATAAGCAAGAATAGAAATAGGGCCCGTACCAATAACATTCCCTTCCAGACTACGACTGATGGTCTCACAACAGATTAGGTGAGGCTGGGCAGGACCCTTTCAGAGTAGGACTGATGGTCTCACAATAGTTAGGTGAGGCTAGGACACGCTTATGCTAACTAGGGTAAATAAGGGGCCAATAGATAGAAGCCAATATCGGGGGATTTGGGCAAGGGGCGCAACTAGAATTTGTTTGTTAGGACCAGTACTGGCAGCATTCCCTTTCAGACTAGGACTGATGGTCCACAAAACATTTAGGTAAGGCTGGGCAGGACTCTTTCAGACAAGGACTGATGGTCTCACAACAGATTAGGTGAGGCTGGGCATGCTTATGCTGATTATGGTAAATAAGAGGTCATAAGAGGGAGCGACAGTTAGTGAGTACCGACGATGACCGAGCATGCGGCATTGATTAGGGTAGATAAGTCGCTACTACGTTCCAAGCGCTAAACAGGTGTCTTTTGTTGTAGGACCCACAAGATAGGACTAGCTCACAGTGGCACAACAGCGATAG
Organism: Allium fistulosum; assembly: GCA_030737815.1. NCBI lineage: Eukaryota > Viridiplantae > Streptophyta > Magnoliopsida > Asparagales > Amaryllidaceae > Allium > Allium fistulosum. Next base: position 854,449,833 of record CM060905.1, read on the forward strand.
AAGGCCGATCAACGGGTAGAATTAGGATTTCAGCCTAATTAAAATACGATTAGGGTTTCAGCCTAATCACAGCAGTTTAAGACAAGTGCAAACAATCCAAACAGTCAAGCAACCGAAACAATCCAAGTAAACATAATCAGAAACATTATTTTTCCCCAGTTTTATCTTTTTAGTATTTCTTTCCATACTAGAACTATTGCTTAGTCTATTATTTTTATCTTGCTTAAGAATTCTAGTAATTATTTTCACTCACCAGACTTATAGTCTGACCCACTCCTCTATTTCCCCTTTTCCTTTATAGGCCAGCCGAGGCAAGGACAGTAGATTTAGATTTCTTGGAGATTCAGTTGCGGAGTTTTTCTTTATATATTCTTCTTCTTTTCAGTTTTCTTTTCATTTGGCTTTTGATGTACAGGTAATTATGAGAGGGATGATGATTTTTATTGTCCTCTGATTTTATGAGACTGAGATCTATTTTTCATAAGACATGTGTATTTGGTATTTGAGACATGTGATGTTTTTCAGACTATTTATGAAGTTTTATTTTGAATAATGAGATACCATTTAAATGTTTTCGCTGTTCATATTTATTTGTCCTGTGAATATTAATCTCTGTGATGCTTTAGCTATACCTATAACGCACCATATCTTTTAGTGTGCCCTTTTTGGGTATACTAAGGAATGTGGGGTGTTTCAGAGTAATATTGCAGTAAAGCAGTTTGATGATAGCCGTGGAAAAGTTCAACTGAATGTCCAAAACAAGCCGAATCAGCAAAAAAAAGGCGGAGATAGGGGCCAAGAACGAAAGAAGGATTCTGAAAGAGGGAAGCCTAGGATTCCGTGTACGATACTTACACGCCGTTGAATAAGCCCTTGGAGAATAACTATTTGTCTACCTTCAATACCATGCAATGCAGGAAGCCTCCTCTAAAAAAATCAATAGAGAAGTAGAAACAAACCGAAAAATATTGTCAGTTGCATGAATGCTATGGACATAAACGAAAGAATGCAGGCATCTCCATGATATTATCGAAAAGCTAATTTGAGAATGGAAGTTGCAGCAATTTGTGAAAGCCCCGCAGGATGGAGGACAGGGGACATCCGACACCAACCAAGGACAAGCACCGCACAGGGCCGAGGAGCCTGCATGAACTATTGGAAGATTGGTAATAAATACAATAGTCGGAGGACCGCACCCGGTAGATAAGAGTTGGCATGATATGGAGCACTATGCTAGCATGATTAAGCATGTCGATTTTGAATATTGTTCGAATAGAAAAGATGGAGCTCTGACAAAATAGCAATGTATAATGGCAGATGATATCGTGTTTAGAGACGGAGATGCAAATAAGGTAGAGGCTCCGACGATCGACTAATGGTCATTTTGGCCACGCTCGGCGCCGCTTTGTTGCAAAGGATATTGATTGATTATGGAAGTTCTGCAAATATAATTTTCAAAAAGTTAATAATCAGATAAGGATGGAAGCGAAGGACTTGAAGCCGCGGAAAGCCCGTATACATGGTTTTACTGGTGTTGTTACTAAAGCCGTTGGTTATGTTGAATTACCTGTAGTGTTGGGAGAAGGTGACCGTAGGAGAGTGTGAATCCTGCCATTCGTTGTTTTGGATGTAGACTCCCATTACAACATTTTTCTGGGCCGACCGGCCCTAACCGAATTTAGGGTAGTCCTTACCCCATGGTATTTGACTTTAAAGTTTTCGACAGATAATGGTGTTGGAGTTTTTCATAGTGATCATGCGACTGGACGTGCCTATTATGTAGCTGAGTTGAAGGATGCTCAATGCAAAGAGAAAGGTATGGGTGTGGAGAAGTTTGTCTGCGTCCAAGCTACCGAAGATTGATAACTAGCGCCTAAGCCTTGGTTTGGGCGCCACAGTTGGTTCTATAGAGATATAGATCCAAGAGATGATGAGTAGGTGCCCAAAGAGACCAAGGCTGCACCGACCGAGCTAACGATTGACATCACAGTTAGCCACGACAATCCATCACGGGTCCTAAAGATCGGATCACAGCTTAGCCCTCCGATGATCAAAGAACTTACTGGATTTCTCCGAGTGAATCTAGACGTGTTCGCTTGTACTCACTTTGACATGTGTGGAATTTCGCCTACCATTGCGAGCCATGCTTTGAATATCGACCCGAGTCATGTCCCGGTGAAACAAAAAAGATAAGCCATGGATCCGGAGAGATCTGCCGCTTTCCAAGAGGAGGTGGATAGATTCAAAGACAACAGGTTCATTTGCAACACCCTCTACCCTAAGTGGGTATCTAATCTTGTGCCTGTGAAAAAGGCGAATGGAAATGGGAACATGCATTGATTACTCGAAGTTGAACAAAGCATGTCCGAAAGATAGTTTACCCCTTCTAAGGATCGACCGGCTGGTGGACTCAACCGTGGGATATAGATTATTATCTTTCATGGATGCGTACTCAGGATATAACCGAATCCCAATGCAAATTCCGAATCAAGAGCACACCAGCTTCATTAGATGTTGGATTATATTGCTATATGGTGATGCAGTTTGGATTAAAGAATGCAGGAGCGGTTTTACCAGCGCTTAGTCAACAGGATGTTTAAAGATCAGATTGGAAAAATGATGGAAGTATATGTAGATGTATGCTCATGAAGTCAATACAATCAAGCGGCTACATTAGAGACCTGGCAGAAATGTTCAACATCCTCCGACATTGCAAGATGAAAATTAATCCTTTGAAGTGTTCTTTTGGCACAACAGTAGGGAAGTTCTTGGGTTTTATTGTTAACGCCCGCAGAATCAAAACTAATCCCAAGAAGCCATCTGCGATATCCAAGCGCCAAAGACTATCAAAACTGAAAGTGTACGTGCAGTACTAAGGATCGTATAATATGGTATATAAATGCGGAAACTGATAATAGCAGTAAAATAAAAATTAAAGTAAGCACACTAGGAATTTTTATACTGGTTCGAACTTCCCGTTCTACGTCCAGTCCTAGAATACCCTCTAGATTTAAACTAAACCCCTCACTTAACCCGGAGGAATTGGTATACGACACATGAGCAGCCGAACAGGAATTTTTCTACCTCAACAGCCGAAGAGGACTTCAACTTAATACAAAAAACTTGTTGACGAATGTGTTCTGAATAACACTGATTGTCTTTTGGTAGTACAACTTTCCTATAATCAAATCCTCAAGAGTATATATGAGTGTGAAGATTTAGAAGGAAGATAATCACGTAGAATCGAAGTATATGAATTAATTCAAGGATTCTAGTGATATTGAATGAGAATGAATGCTTTTTATTTGTAGAGAATAATAGAGAATAGATTTCAGAATTAAAACAAGAAATTGGTTATTGTAGATGTGAATTGATCATGTTTATATAGTTGTAGAATAGTTACAATCTTTCATGAAGAGTTTCAATCAAAAGTTGTGTCTGTATCTCTTGGATTGAAGGACATTCCTCTTCATGAACGATCGCAACTCTTCAGAAAACTAGCCGTTATGTTCAGGTCGATTGAACGAGAAAACTGGCTGGTCAGCTGAGTTTCAAAACCATACACAGAACAGTGTATATCTGTGCACTTGACATAGAGTCGGTCGACCGAGGTTTCTGGTCGGTCAGCCGACCTGTTGTCAATTGCACAGTGCACACTTATTTATGTATAAATCAATATAAATCAATTTGTGTGTGTGTGTGACTACTTGAGGAATGATTTTAACAATATTCTAAGACTCAATACATTAAAATATTCATACTAATCTCTGGATTGTAGTCTTGTCTCCTTTGTAGTTCACAATATACGGTTATTGTCTTTTTGTCGCTTTCGTATAGTATTCTCTTTGTAATTCGTCGTATCATCTTTGAAGCTTGTGTCATGAATCAAAACTCATGAATCAACATTCTCCCCCTTTTTGATTAATGACAATACTTATGTGACGAAGTAGTATATATATATTATAATTCTCCCCCTGAATATATGGTGACTTTTCTGCAAAAAAATTTATTAGCTTTCATATATTTCTCCCCCTTTGTCATCGACAAAAAGGAATACTTACTAGATGTAATATGTAAAAGAAATATGGAACATGTAACATAAGTAAGAAAACATCGAGTTTTAAATATTACATACTCAAAACAAAATAGGAATATTAATGATGTTTACTTACTACACAACATCTAACAATAAACATATTGTTTAAAAAAAATTCTTGAAATTATGAAATAGCAAGTTATAAAACAATATGATCACTCCTCACCATCATCGGGATCCCAAAATTCTGGACGAATATTTTCTTCCGGAGAAGCAGGTTCCTTACCATGTCTTTGAATGTGAGAAGCATGAGTTCCCGATGTACCGGAACTTGTGTTATCTGAAGTAGACCAAGAGAAATTTGGTGCCGGTCTTTTTCCGGAAGCAACATAAGAGGCACCGGCTTCGGAAGTACATGATAAGGCATCCCATAAATTCACGAAGAAGCCCTTGATTTTCTTGACACGACCATCAATTTTTCGTAGCCGGGCTTCCAAGGCTAGTTGATTTTGAGCCAAAATATCAATGACCGCTTCCGTACTAATTCCGGGAGTTGGTCGTTGAATTGAGGATTGGCGGGTTAGACGTTCCGTAGCATGAGTAGATGGTTGAGGTGTCGAATAGCTATGGCGTAGTTGTTCTCTCGGAGTAGCACTCCATTGCTCAAATCTTATAAATCTAGGTGGAGCATCAGGTAATTTCATTAGTTTTATGGTCCTTGAATCAAAAGAACGGACTTTGGAGGTTTCGGATTCCGAAGCATGGATGACGAAGCTATTGATCAATCTCATTATGTATTCTCCATAATAAATATGGAGCATCTTTCCTTGGTTAAAAGAGAGAAATTCATCCATAAGAAGTAGTGCCCAATTAACTCATATTTTCCTACAAATAGCATACAATGCCTTAAAATTTTCGGCATATACTAGATGATATGAACCGCCTCTAGGAACTATAAATTTCATCATGAAACGATGTAAAAGTCGAGCTTTAGGTCTAAGTGATGATGTTTGTCTAAAATCCGTAGCATCATCTTCGAAAATAAATGGCTTATCCGGTCACGACTTGATATATTACAATCTACATCGTGTAATGAGATTCCACCCGATCTAGCATCCAAAATATGGTTAATTCGATCAATGGAAAGGAAAATTGAAGTGCCACAAACCGATGTCCAAATACAATTGTCAGTGTTTCTCGGCGGATTGACAAGGTTAAGGTTTGCTAGAAATAACTTGACCATAATATGATTGATTTTCAAATTATTTTTCCTATGGTCAAGAAATGTATCAAGTCCACTCTTAATAGCGGCATTTTCAATACCGTAGGAAGCGAAATCAGGGTAACTTACAATTGATTCTTCAAAGATTTTGGCATCTTGAAGTTGTATCCATCTTTGAAGTGCTACGTCATTGACAAGCCATGAGGCGATTTGAGTATCTACTAGAGTTGATGAAGATGCGCCACCGGTAGTCTTTATTCTCTTCTTAGGAGCCATTGTTTTTTAGTAAAAGATAAAAAATTTGAGAAAATTTTAATGGGGGCTAGGGTAAAAACCGAAATTGGGAAAGTAAAAGTGAAGAGGTAGGTTGAAAAGGTGAATGGATGGGGTACTAATCTGAAGTAAAAAAACACCAGAATACACGTTCGGTCGACCGAAAGAACTGGGTCGGCTGACCGACTGGGTTATCTGAGAATAGTTGAAACTTTCGGGATGGGTTCGGCTGACCGACTCAGGTCTTCGGTCGACCGACCCTGTTAGAAATGTACATTTGAAACTTTCGGGATGGGTTCGGCTGACCGACTCAGGTCTTCGGTAGACCGACCCTGTTAGAAATGCACATTTTTGCTGTTTTCAAAAAATTATAGAAATATAAATTTTATTGCACTATATTTATACATCTTATTTGAAAACAACAACATACATATATATATATATATAATTTAGCCACCGTTCGTTAAAATCTACGTTCCCATGAGTTTGGAGACGGAACATCTTCTATATGTGACCATTTTGGAGCTATTGGGGATTGTGCAGGATATGAAGAGGATGAAGGTCTATAAGCAGGTTCAGCAACATCATCCTTCTTTGATGAACAAACTTTCATGGCAATCTTTTCTAGAAAACTTAAACGTCTTGCCGTGACTTTTTGTTCATAGTATAGCTCCCGCTGCATATCCATTTGTTGTTGTTGGTAGTGATGTATTTCACCAATTTTTTTTGTTTAGTTGATGGAGATATTACCATTGCATTCTTCCCTTTTTTCTTTTCCGGTGTATAGCCTGTATGGGAGTCTTCACATGGTTTCCATCCATGTCGGGGGTCTTTATCCGGAGAAGAGAAGTCAAGGATACGTTTAGGCATGGGAAAGGTAGGATAGGGGCCGTTTTTAGGAATGCGGTCGGTAGTGGATATGAACTAGTCTTAATTATAATCATAGAAGTTTAACAATAAAGCTATTCGTAAATGTATGATTTATAAGTTTTAGAACTAAAAATAGTTTTTCTGAAACCAAAATAAATAACACAAACTTTACAGAGAACTGAGACAAGAAACACCCATAGCTCAAGTAGCTATAACACAACATCTAACAAGCAAGTCAGAGGTCATGAGTTCAAGTTCCGCTTTGGTCAGAAATAAAACAATTTTTGTTTTTAAATATTTTTGCATATTTTTATTTATAAATCTTTTAAAGACATTATTTCTAAGTCACGTCTAAGTTTTATAAAAATATTTTCATTTAGCGGTTTAGTAAAAATGTCAGCAATTTGATTTTCAGTATTAATAAATTCTAAATTTATTAACCCTTTTTCCAAACAATCACGAAGAAAGTGATGACGAATATCGATGTGTTTTGTTCGTGAGTGATTGACCGGATTTTTAGAAAGATTTATTGCACTAGTATTATCACAATAAATTATAGATTTTTCAAGATGACAATTAAAATCCTGTAATGTTTGTTGCATGTATACGACTTGTGCACATGCCAAAGCAGCAGATATATATTCTGCTTCACATGTCGATAAAGAAACACAATTTTGTTTCCTACTGAACCAAGAGACTAAGGAACGTCCAATGCAATGACACGTTCCGTTCGTACTTTTTCGATCCGTCCTACTTCCTCCAAAATCAGCATCGCTATATGAGACTAATTCGAAAGGACATTCTTTCGAATAAAATAGCCCGAAATCTTTGGTTTTAGTTAGATAACGAATAATACGTTTAACTGCTCGCATATGTGATTCTTTGGGATTTGCTTGAAATCGAGCACATAAACAAACACTCATCATTATATCGGGTCGACTCGCTGTTAAATAAAGTAAAGATCCAATCATACTACGATATAGTTTCTGATCAACACTTTTTCCCTCCTCGTCTCTATCAAGATGAGTAGTTGTGCTCATTGGAGTTGGCTTGGCAGAAGTGTTTTCCAGACCAAATCGTTTAATTAAATTATAACAATATTTTTCTTGATTAATAAAAATTCCATTTTCAATTTGTTTAATTTGCAATCCAAGAAAATATGACAATTCTCCCATATGGGACATTTCAAATTCATTTGTCATTATAATCGAAAATTCCTGACATAGTTTTTCATTTGTCGAGCCAAAAATAATATCATCAACATATATTTGAATTATTAAAATATCTTTCTTAGTTTTCTTAATAAAAAGCATTTGACCTACTTTACCAATTTCAAAACCAGATTCTAATAAATAGCTTTTAAGACGATCATACCAAGCACGTGGTGCTTGTTTTAAACCGTATAACGCCTTTTTGAGTTAATAAACATGATCCGGAAATTTTTCATGATTAAAAAGAGGTGGTTGTTCAACAAAAACATTTTCTTTTATGTATCCATTTAAAAATGCACTTTTAAAATCCATTTGATAGTTTAAAATTATAAAAACACGCGAAAGCCAATAAGATTCGTATTGCTTCAAGTCGGGCAACTGGAGCAAACGTTTCTTCGTAATCAATTCCCTCTTCTTGATTATATCCTTGTGCAACTAATCTAGCTTTATTCCTAGTTATATTTTCTAGTTCATCTGCTTTATTTTTGAAAACCCATTTAGTACCAATGATTGATTGATCACTAGGTCTAGGAACGAGTTCCCAAACTTCATTTCGTTCGAATTGATTTAGTTCTTCTTGCATGGCAAGAATCCAATAGTCATCAGTTGATGCTTCTTTTATATTCTTAGGTTCTATATTAAAGAGAAAAGCTACATGTCCAACTTGATTTAATTGATGTCTGGTTTTAACATTCGTATTAACTTCCCCAATTATATTTTGCACACGATGATCTTGTAAAATTCTAGGTGGAGATTTTATTATATTAGTAATATTATCATTTTCAGTAATATCATGATCATTATCGAAATTTTCATTAGTATTACTATTTTCATTCTGAGTAGTTTCATCATCAGAATCAATATTAACATTTGGATTTATATTTTTAAAATATTCGTCAAATGAAACATGTAAACTTTCTTCAATAATTTGAGTTCTTTTATTATGAATTCGATAAGCCTTGCTTCGTTCTGAATATCCAACGAATATTCCTTCATCGGATTTTAGATTGAATTTGCCTAGCTGATCTTTAGTATTCAAAACAAAGCATTTAGAACCAAAAACTTTAAGATATGAAATATTTGGTTTTCTTCCATTTAGAAGTTCATATGGAGTATTCTTAGTTAATGGTCGAATAGAAACACGATTCAATACATAACAAGCAGTAGCTACAGCTTCTGCCCAAAAGTGTTTCGATAAAGTGGTTCCATTTAATAAAGTTCTTGCACATTCTTGTAACGTTCTATTTTTCCTTTCTACAACTCCATTTTGTTGTGGTGTTCTAGGAAATGAGAAATTATGGTTAATACCTTTCTTGTTACAAAATTGTTCAAAAGCTTCATTTTCAAATTCTCCTCCATGATCACTTCTTATATTTTTAATTTTCAAACTTTTAATATTTTGGATTCTTTTAACAAAAACTTTAAAATTATCAAAAATATCACTTTTATTTTTCAGAAAGAAAATCCAAGTATATCTAGAAAAATCATCTACAATAACAAATACATATCTATTATGATTAATAGACTGCACTTGAGTTGGACCAAAAAGATCCATGTGTAAAAGTTCAAGTGGTTGTTCTGTAGATATTACTTTTTTTGATTTAAAAGAAGATTTTGTTAATTTTCCTAATTTACATGCATCACAAAATATATTAGTTTTGAATTTTATATTGGGTAATCCTTTAACTAATTTGTATTTAGCTAGTTTGTTGATAGTATTAAAATTGATGTGACAAAATCTTTTGTGCCAAAGACAAGAATCGTTTTCTTTAGCTACTAAACACAAATTTGAATCATTATTAACATTCATATTTAAGATATAAATGTTTTTATCTCTTTTTCCTTCGAAAATAGTGTTATGATTTTTATCGAAAATATTACATTTATTTTCTGAAAAAGTTATATTAAAACCTTTATCGCATAGCTGACTAATACTTAATAAATTGTGTTTTAAATTTTTAACTAATAAAACATCAGTAATGAGAGGTAAATTAGAGCTACCGTTGCTACTGACATCGCCTTTGCCGATGATATATCCTATTGAGTTATCTCCAAAGGTGACTGATCCTCCATTTGAGTATATAATGTTTGACAACATTTCTTTGTTTCTAGTCATGTGTTTTGAGCAACCGCTATTTAAAATCCATTTTCCTCTCTTCTTATGTGGTACATCATCTGACAAAGCCATGAAGCACACATTTGCTTGTTCATTATCACTTTCACTCTCTGATGAGGATGATGAGTCAGTGTCGTCCCAAGTGACTGAAAAAGCTTTTCGTTTGGTTTTGTCCTTCTTGAAATTATTCTTTTTACGCTCTGGACAATCCTTCTTCATGTGTCATTTCTTATGACATTCATAACATTCCATTGCTGAAGATGATGGTTTGCTGCTATTGGAATTGTTGTTGAAATTATTTTTGTTTCCCTTGAATTTGTTTCTGTTGAATTTCAAAAACTTTTTGAAATTTTTAGCGATCATTGCCATATCTTCATTATCTGAGTCGGAATCATCTTTTTCTTCTTAGAATGCCACATTTTTCTTTTCTTGTGCTCCATTTCTTTTTGCCTGTAAATTTACTTCGTAGGACATTAAATTACCTATCAATTCTTTTGGTTTTAATGTTGACAAATACTTGCTTCTTCAATGGCTAGGACTTTTCTTTCCCATTCGTCCGTTAAAGAATTTAAGATTTTTGTAACAACATCAAAATCAGTAAACTTTTGTTCTAATGATAGTAAAGCATGATATATATCCTGGAATCTAGAGTACATGTCATTTATAGATTCATTTGGCCTCATTTTGAAATTTTCAAATTGATTTTTCAACATAGAGATTTTGCTTAATTTAACTTTGTTCGTTCCTTCATGTGTTATCTTAAGTGTTCTCCAAATTTCATAACCAGAAGTGCACATGCTAACTCTATTGAATTCATTTCTATCTAATGCACAAAATAAAATATTCATAGCCTTTGCATTTGATGTAGCATCTAGTTTTTGTGTGTTACTCCAAGTTGAGTATTCTCCAGTAGGAGTTGTGTACTCACTTTGTATAACATTCCATATATCAAATCCACTAGATTACATATAGATTCTCATTCTAGTCGACCAATAATTATAATTTATACCATTAAAAAGTGGAGGTCGTGAAGTTGATTGACCCTCTGTGAAACTAGTATTAGTGTTAGTGTCAAAATCGTTAGTATGTGTTGTTGCCATATTACTATAAATAGATCTCAAATAACTTTGTGACGGTTATAGGATAACCTTTCTCTGATACCAAATGAAAGTGTACGTGCAGTACTAAGGATCGTATAATATGGTATATAAATGCGGAAACTGATAATAGCAGTAAAATAAAAATTAAAGTAAGCACACCAGGAATTTTTATACTGGTTTGAACTTCCCGTTCTACGTCCAGTCCCAGAATACCCTCTGGATTTAAACTAAACCCCTCACTTAACCTGGAGGAATAGTTATACGACACCTGAGCAGCCGAACAGGAATTTTTCCGCCTCAATAGCCGAAGAGGACTTCAACTTAATACAAAAAACTTGTTGACGAATGTGTTCTGAATAACACTAATTGTCTTTTGGTAGTACAACTTTCCTATAATCAAATCCTCAAGAGTATATATGAGTGTGAAGATTTAGAAGGAAGATAATCACGTAGAATCGAAGTATATGAATTAATTCAAGGATTATAGTGATATTGAATGAGAATGAATGCTTTTTATTTGTAGAGAATAAAGAGAATAGATTTCAGAATTAAAACAAGAAATTGGTTATTGTAGAAGTGAATTGATCATGTTTATATAGTTTGTAGAATAGTTACAATCTTTCATGAAGAGTTTCAATCAAAAGTTGTGTCTATATCTCTTGGATTGAAGGACATTCCTCTTCATGAACGATCGCAACTCTTCAAAAAACTAGCCATTATGTTCAGGTCGGTTGATCGAGAAAACTGGCCGGTCAGCTGAGTTTCAAAACCGTACACAGAATAGTGTATATCTGTGCACTTGACACAGAGTCAGTCGACCGAGGTTTCTGGTCAGTCAGCCGACTTGTTGTCAATTACACAGTGCACACTTATTTATGTATAAATCAATTTGTGTGTGTGTGTGTGACTACTTGAGGAATGATTTTAACAATATTCTAAGACTCAATACATTAAAATATTCATACTAATCTCTGGATTGTAGTCTTGTCTCCTTTGTAGTTCACAATATATGGTTATTCTCTTTTTGTCGCTTTCGTATAGTATTCTCTTTGTAATTCGTCGTATGATCTCTGAAGCTTGTGTCATGAATCAAAACTCATGAATCAACAAAAACAACTTCATAGTCTGAATGGAAAGGTTATTGCCTTAAGCCGATTCATTTCCAAAGCTACCAATAAATGCATTCCTTTCTTTGATTTGATTAGGAAAGGAAAAAAACTTCGCATGGACACAATATTGTAAAGACATATTTCTAACCTTAGTGGACCACATAGAGAGGCCTCCCGTCTTATCGAAGCCAGTGGATCATGAAGATTTATACATCTATTTGGCTGTGTCAGTACACGCTATAAGTGCCGCATTACTTCGTGAGGAGAATCAAATCCATAGATCGGTTTATTATTTCAGCAAGCGATTGACGGGAGTTGAAAGGAACTATCCGAAAATAGAGAAGTTGGCATACTGCTTGCTAGTTGCAACATGAAAGCTCCACACATACTACCAGGCACACCCGATCAATGTCTACACCGACTAACCGTTACGATACGTCCTGCATCGACGTGAGACATCTGGAAGGTTACTCAAGTGGAGATCGATCTTAGTCAATTTGATATCACTTATCTCCCTCGGAGATCTATCCAGGGTTAGGCACTAGCAGATTTTTTAGCAGAATTTACTACGCAAGATGAATCCTCGAAGAGCAGCGAAATCCATACCATACGATGGAAATTATATACTGATGGAGTGTCCAATGATCATTGTTTTGGAGCTGGAATTGTGCTTGAAAATCCAGAGGATCGGTCGATCTGTTATGCTTTAAAGCTTGATTTCCTAATGATAAACAACGAAGCTGAGTACGAGGCTCTGATTGCTAGACTTAAATTCGCTAGAGAACTGGGAATAAAATCTTTTGAAATCTTTTTCGATTCACAATTGGTAGTATACCAAGTCAAGGGAGATTGCCAAGCTAAGGGACAACGGCTTGCTCCATACCTTACCCAAGTCCAAGAGTTGTTGACTGAATTTGAGTACTATGACATTACGAATATTCCGTTGGATCAAACTAGAGAGGCTAATTCATTGGCAAAGTTTGCTAGCACCGGCGACGCACAACAGATGGGCTTGGTTCTAGTCAAAGTATTAAATGCCCCGAGTATAAGCCTGATAGAAATCGACCGGGTACTAGAGACGGAGCCTGAGAGGGAATCGTGGATGACTCCGATTAAAAACTATTTGCTACAGGGAGTCCTAACTGAGCAAAGGAATGAAAAGCAAAAAGTCCTTCGTAAAGCTTCACGATATATCATATAGAAAGTAGTTATGTATAGAAAGGGTTTTTCTATTCCTCTACTCCGGCGTATCGCTCAAGATGAGATAAAATGGGTCCTAAAAGAAGTTCATGAAGGGGAATGTGGCGATGACACTGGGGAGCAAACTCTAGCAAAGAAAATACTCTGTTATGGGTATTATTGGCGAATCGTCAATCGAGATGCTGCTGACTCTATAAGGTGATGCAACAAGTGCCAGATAGATACAAAAGTTCCAAGAGCTCCACTGACGGAAGTCATGCAAATGATCAGCCTTGGCTGTTTGCCATGTGGGGTATAGATATTATCGGTTCCTTATGGATCTCTAAAGGTGGTGCAAAGTAAGCTATCGTCGCAGTTGATTACTTCACCAAATGGGCCAAAGCAGAACCTTTAGCCACGATCACAACCAAGAAAGTAATTAACTTCATTTTTCAGAAAATCATCTATCCTTTTGGTCTTCCGTGAACTATTGTAACGGATAATGGGACTTAATTCGATAGTGCTGAATTTAAAGACTTCTGTCGGAAGTATCATATTGAAAAGATGTTTGCAGCAGTCACTCACCCTCAAGCGAATGGGAAAGTTGATGCTATGAACAAAATTATAAAGTCCATTCTAAATAAGCATTTCGAAAAGTTAAAGGCAAGTTGGGGATGAACTCCTTACAACACTATGGGCTTACAGGACCACCCACAAGTCCGTGATTGGCCATACTCTTCGCCCTTGCTTATGGTTCCAAAGCCGTCATTCCTGTTGAGCTTGAAGTTCCTTCTCAACGAGTGACTTACTACAATCCCAAAAAGAATAAAGATCTCCTCTTGGCCTCTCTAGGCTTTATAGATGAGAAGCGCAAGGAAGCTGATTTGAGGGCACCTGCGCACCGACACTGAGTCGCCCGATACTACAACATTAAAGTCTGATCTAGAAACTTTGAAATCGGCGATCTGGTCTTGAAATGGGTTTTTCCTACCCCGTCACACATGAATCCAACCTGGCAAGGACCATATGTCATTGATCAGAGGCTTGGAGAGGGAACTTTCAAGCTAGCGACCGTTGATGGCATCACACTTCTAAGGGCGTGAAATAGTGAGCATTTACGACGCTGTTTCATTTAAATTATTTCCTTTTCATTCAGTTTTATTTTCTTTCAGAATTTGCTTTAGCATTTGATTTTCTAGATATGTAATAATACATATTATCCATTTAACGAATAAAATTTTGAACTTCCTTTATATTTATGTTTGTTGTAGCATTATGTATTAGTTACATTATGAAACTGATTGATGTCGATATGTCCGAATAGGTTCCCAGAGTTTGAAATTAATCAATTACCCTAGTTCGCAATGGAACTAAACAAATGAGCATGGTCCGACCATTCATTTTATAACTCTCGTTCATAACCCAATAGAAGTAATGTGTAATGAGGAATTGATGTGACTTGACCATCTAATGATCAAATAAATACCGTCGAATGATGGGACTGAAATAAAATAAAAGTGAACGTGACATGATCGATCGCTCGCTAAATCAAACCCTGGAACTTAAGGGCAAATCAATCAATTATGGAAAGTACGATCCGACTTCTCCTAGAAATAACTCTAAGTCCCTAAAGTGCGGACTAGAGTATAAACATAAATCGAGTGTGAATCGACCACCCGTGAAACTAACTCTAAGTCCCTAGAGTGCGGACTAGAGTATAAATGTAAATCGGGTGGGAATCGACCACCCATGAAACTAACTCTAATTCCCCAGAGTGTAGAGTAGAGTATAAACTTATATCGGGTATGAGTCGACCACCTATAAACTAACTCTAAGTCCCCAGAGTGCGGATTGAAGTATAAACATAAATCAAGTGTGAATCAACCACCCGCTAAACAACTCTTATCCTTAGAGAGTGGATGTTAGTATAGATGATTAGATGAGTGCAGTTCGACCACTCATTATTCCATAAACTCCGACCTGAAACTGACATGAGGAGTATAAACTCTAAGCATGGAGTTCGACCATCCATTATCTAACTCCCCTAACCTAAGACTAGGGGCAGGAGTATAATTACTCAAACCGTTTAATTCAACAGTGTAACACTAAGGCTCGAGCCCAGTTTTTGATGCGACTCAAGGCCACGACCATATGGAGACCTTGGGATAGAGCTAGTGGATTATTATCGGAATTAATGAACAATGAATTACAAGTACATTGAATGGAAAGTAATAGTTCAGCTACTTAAATAACATTTCACACAAGAGTTCAATAGAAAGCAAAAACTTTTATTCACATGATAAGCTTTAAAATTGTGGTAAAAATTTATTCAAAAAACCAAAGGTCGTACCCGTACAACCACGACTAACAAAGAAAAAAACAGCTGTACAAACTATGTACACACTAAGCCAAAGCGACGACTATTTCTTTTGTCTTCTCTCCTTTTTGGATTTCTCAAGAGCGGCACTATTTGAACTTCCACTTGTTCTCTTCCTTGATCCTTTATCGCCTTTGGCAGAGAGCGTTTGAAGCTTGGAGGTAGTTCTCTGGGGATCGACCCACCGGGCGGAATGACTTGTAGTGGGTGGATCATCAATTTCCACCTCAATGGGCTCAGCTTTGGCTTTTCTCTTCAGCAACTCCTTCTTAATGCGCTCCTTTAAGCTAATCTCATCAGTGAGTTTGGAGGTGTTGGTAATCACAACATCATCAGATTCATCCATCGGCAGCGGATTTTCAGCCTTATAATCGTCGAGTGCTCCAATGACTTGAGCATCAGGCCTCAGAACATCGGTGGCCATTGGAATCTCTGTTGATATTGCTTGTGCTCCATGGCGGTGTTATTTTTAGGAGTTTGATCGGGACCCAAAAGACCTGTGGATTTGTCAAACAAGGAGATAAGCCTAAAACCATTGGGCATGAAGAATGAAACCTCTCGAAAAGTGGAGAGTAAAGTGGAATACCTTCATCCGACTGTCTCTCGGTTGTCGCCGAAGTGCCCCTTCTAGAATAGGGGTTGGCTCTTTAGATTGGTAACCGTGTTTATCCAGATCGTAGTGCAAATCTTGCCCCGGGCCAAAGGAAGCTGATGCTCCAGCTGCTTGGAAAGAAGAGGGACCTTGGGGTCAGACTCTAAGGATTCAGCAATATTTTTCCCTTTATTAGAAGGCGCTAAAATGTCGAAATATCAGAGTCTCGCGGTGGCAAGATCTATGGGTTCATTTTCGCGAAGGGTATCTCGCACTAATTTCTCTTCATCTAACTCGGGTTTTCCCAGCTCCTTCTTTTTCATCTCGACAATATACTCATAGTCTTCAGTGAGTGACTCAAGATAAGCTTCACTAAGAAAGCTCAAGTCGCAGTGGATAAGGAATTTAGCATTGTATTCATGATCAGGGGATCAAACATGTCCTTACTTTCATTTCGACCGGACTCTTTAGCATCCTCCACCTGGGCTTTAATTTATTCTATCATCTCCTTACAGCTTGCCCCTCTCGCCTCTTCTTTGGGGGCTTTTATCTTAGCGATTGCTTGTCGAGTTTGATTTTCAAACTCCTGGCTTCAACAGCCTTTTCACAATATTTCTATGATTCTTCTTGAGCCTCAATTTTTTCTTCCATTTCTTTCCTAAGAAGCTCTTCAAGCTCCTTAATGCGGTGGGCCAAGATATCTTTCACCTTTTGCAAGGAATCCTTTTCCAGAGTGAGTGTGTCGCTGTGATTGAGGGCAGCATCAAGTTCCTTCTTATGGGCAGCTTTTAAATGACTCACTGCCTCAGACATTTCCTTGGCACTCTTTTCTACCTTAATTATTTTTGTTGTCAACTCCGATATCTCATTATCTTGGTGCATGATTATATCTTTATCATGGATCGCCTCTAGCTTAATACAATCTATTTCATGTTGTCGCTAGATTGACACCTTAGAGATCTTTTCCGCTAAGTGCTGGAATGAATCATGCTTCACAAAAACATCATTAACACATATGAAAGAGTTTTCTTTAGCGTGCCTTGGGATCATATAAATTGAGGGAAGAAACTTAAGCCCGTCAAAATAGTTTTTTGGGAAAGTGGCCTTAAGATCGACCAATTTCTGCTGTGGAAGTATCAGGAGCAACGGTCGGCAATGATGGATCAGACATGACAATTGGACACTTGCTCGATCTGCGATCGCAAGATTGATTAGAACTGGAAGAACCAGAATACTGCTTGTGTGATGCAGCAATTTGAGGTCCGTGATAGGAAGTCTGATCTCCACTATGAATAGGAAGGTTGGGCTGATCTTCCTGATGGAATGACTAAGACTAGGACTTACGCTTGGAAGAAGAAGATTCCCTTGAACGATGACTTTTTTCCCGACCGTCGTCTCTTTCCCTACGCTGCTTGATTCTGAGCCGCGGCAAGATCCATAATGCGTCGAAGAGCCCCTTAGGCAATCAAAAGCTCAAGACCGAGTCATTGCACCTGCAAAGACCAAATAAGAATGTATAAGTAACCATTATAGAAAAGATAGATGAAGAGTGTGTAGTTGAGTGCATGTGATTGTAAGTGTCCTAGTGTCCCCTCTGACAAACCAGTAGCTGTAGCCTTTCTTATAGGCATTTTCTCTCCTATGTCGATAGGAAGAATGCCATCTCCGATTCTAGCAAGAGAATTGAGCTTCTCGATATTGATGTTTAGGAAGTTATAAGTCATAATGTCCTTAGGGAACTAGAGATTTGAAAATCCTTTCATTGAACTTTCTAAGTGTTGGGAAGATGACTCTTTGTCAAAAGAAGTGATAACAAATTCTAGATCCATAGCAAATTTTCTTCTGCGAAGTTTATATGCCAGTTTCTTCCTTCTCTTAGTTGGCGTTTGGGATTGAGCACCTTGTGACGGTTCGACCACAAGTGCCTTGCGAGGGCCTGCATCAGCATCACCATGCTCATTGGTCTAGGCACCCCTAATTTTGCCTTCTTCAACGTCATTCTGTGTCCCCTCGACTGGGGGTGCTACAGAGTTGTTGATATCCCTTTCTTGCTCTATAACATTTCTCGATAATGAAACACTTTTAGAGAGTCTAATGCTATGACCCTCTTCCAGCAGCCTAAATAGAGATAATAACTCATCAGTTACCAGAAGTCTAATGTCCTTGTCTTTAACAGGGATGGCATAAATTGCAAAGATCGCTCTTGAAAACCTATTGCCCTCAGGACGTGGGAGGACACTTGTAGGTATTTTGGATGGGAGTTGATTCAAAAATATGATTTGGATTAACGGATTTAAGAGTGAAGCAAAGACAATACTTACGTCCTTCCAACCATCGCCTTGCGAAGCCAGGCGGACACAGAACGTAGAACCACTCATGTTTGAAAAGAGAAATTTATTCCAAGCATTGGTTAAGACTTGGCAGTTGGGTGAAGGCTCAAAGAAACCATAGGAAGGACGTCTTGGCTATCGTTTAAAGTTATAAATGAACCTTATTTACTCAGGAGTTGGCGGGCGGAACATAATGATCATGAACAGTAGAAAAGTTCCATGGAGGAAGGCGTAGTTGTTTGGGTGAAGTTGAGTGGAAGCTATTCCAACATATCTTAATATATCCCGAATAAAAGAATTAAAAGGCGGCACACACCTGGGCCAGAACATGTATTTGTTGCATGTTGTGTACCCCTTCGGGGGCAAATGAGCCCTATCATTCACCGAAGGAACCAGGATGTCTTCGAATGGAATTCCGTGTGTGGAGCATAGCTTGTGAAGGGAAGCCTCACCAATTTGGGAGGCTTGAAAATCTATCAGTTTATCTAAGAGAATAGTGCCTTCTACTACGTCGGGTGCAGGACTTACATCCTCCGCCGAGAGGATCGGAACAAAATAAAAAACGTCGACTAACGGGCCAGAAACATCCGTTTGTTTGATCTGATGACTAGGAGAAAGCCTACCAGATATAGTCATGGATCTCAACTTTGCTTCAGGATTGCTATGCTGCAAGGATAGTCTATAAGACTTTGTAGATAAACACTCTGAGCGTCTGAAGTCCATGTTATCTATACTTAGTAGACAATCAAGATTAGAAAAATTACCCGTTCCCCTCGTGCTAAGTGTGAGCTAGTGCGGTGTAGTGTATAACAGAAATAAACAACTTAAATAAGAAAACGAAGTTAAATGACGAGTCTTTAGATTCTGACCAGAGTGATCGTCATCGCTGGCTGTCTTAACTAGAGAAGAGATTGATCAGTTGTGAAAGCTTTACGATCGACTATCAACATATCAAAGTGTGAAATATGTCATCAAATCCATATGCTAAATTTTAGTTCATGTTGAAAGTTCCAGGGATTTGGTTGCTCAATCTCAAGTTCAATAGTTAATATGCAAGTGCTATTGTCAATCATCATCATATGTTTAAGTTTGTTACGGTGGATTGGTAGTAATTACTCAAACAAGTAAGTTTGGATTAGGTTTCATGTTCAAATCAAAAGACATGTATGCCGAATCCTGAATGCCAAAACCTACATTCCGACCTATATCAACCAATCCCTATCCCAAAGCGACTCAACCGGTCCCTCTCCTCAAACAAGTAGTACTGATCCCTTTACTTTAGCAAAGCATGCCGATCCCTAATCCTACCGATCCTTCTACTCCACCATCTTGCATCAAATTTCCAACATTGGTCCTCCTATGTAAATCTACTCTACCAATCCTTCCAACTTCACTGTTTTTACCATTCTCCCAAGAAGCTCCCATACCGACCCATCTCCCACATCATCAAATGAGGGATCGACATATCTATGCCATACATCATATTCCAACCGATCCCACCTCTACTCTTCCTTCTTCCTCCTCTATACTTATTCTATCGAGTCTTGTCACACCCTATGACTCATCTCCTCCAGACTAATTTGGCCACCATTCTATCGTTCCACCAAGCGCCATCGTGATTGCCAATGGCATGGAATCTATTGTCCCATCATAAAATCAAAAAGCATAACTTAAAAACTTACCTATGAGAGTGTATGGGTTAGAGATGCGGGTGAGTATTTGGAAATGTTCGAAGTGGAAAGAAAAGGGAAGCGAGTTCGTGGGATGGGTTAGATTGCAGTGGGATTTTAGGCTAAGGGTAGGAGGGTTCAGTTTTGTGAATGGAACAAGAGGGTTCAGTGCAAAGAAGGATGTTAGAAAAATAAGGCAAGTAAATTTAGAAAGGCAGAATTGTAGCTTATATAAGGAAAGAGGGTTCGACACACAATATAAGGGAAGACGGTTCGATATAAAAAGCACCGAGCCTTAAAACATAAAGATAGAAGGAGGGATCAGCTAGCAATATGGAGGGATCGACATAGAATAAATGAAAAGGGAGTTCAGTCCGAGTTTTCTAATTTGAAGAAAAGGAAGAAAGGGGTTGGCTAAGCCTATGCCGATCCCTAAAAACATGTTAAAAAAAGGGGGAAAGGAAATAAAAGAGAATAGAGGGTGGGGGATCACCTATGAACATGCACGCAAATGAATATAAGCAAGAAAAATATAAAAAGCATGAACATACAAAAAAATGTAAAGAAAGTTAGCGACGACCCATGAACGTATGAACATGTCCAGGAGCTAATGACAAGGACGTGTGTGTGAACATGCACGTGTATGGCCAAAAAACTCAATTTTTAAAATCGATAGAAATTGGAATCAAACCTGAAGCTTTTAAGTTTGAAGCTGGACCCAATAACCAAAACTAGCTAGACTTATGTAACCAAACTTACATATATTAACTAATGAAATATAGACCTGGATTTATACCATTGGAAATCGACCAAGCGTCATGACGATTAATGATAAATTCAACACCTTGGAAAAATGATTCAATAAAGGGATAGCAACTATTCCGGAAGCTAGATGGATTTCCTTCCGACGACTCTAACCTACTTCGATTCAAGTACGTCATGTTTATCACAAGACGTACTTTGGGGGCAAGTGTTATCAGGCATTCTAGCTCGACTATATTGAACCGATTGCACGAGTTATGTTCGACTGCCATCAAAGCCGATGACTCCAGAGTGATGACTGTCAAGCCCAGAAGTCAAGTACAGATGATTATATGAACTCAGGATTGAATGGGATTGACAAAGGGGCATTGTAGAATGTTCGAAGTATGAAATATGGATCAAAACATAGGAGGGATTGGTATAGATTGGCTCCAACAAGAGGGATTGGCATGTTTCAAAGTACAAGAGCATTCTTGTGAAAAACAATCAATATCTCAAGATCTACAAGTCCAATGCCTATGAAATTTGAAGAGCAAGGTATAAGGACCCTAGGGAACCTACCCTAGGGATCGCATATCAAAGGACAAGGTCAGAGGGATCGATGTATATCCCTTGGAAGGGATCGGCAGAAAGCTGCATACAAGCCATGTTGAATCAAAGATCAAGAAATAACTTGAGCTCCATTGATCCAAATGACTTGAAATTTGGAGGCTAAACATACTTTTGCATGAGGAAGCCACTATAGGGATTGCTCCCCAAATTTCATCCAAAGAAGGGATCAGTACCGATCCCTTCTCTTTGGGAATTAGGCCTAGCGATCTCACTAGTGGGCCCATATGGTTTTGAAGGTCCTTTAGCCGAGATTTTAGAGAGATATTTGGCCATCTTTGTAACGACCCGTACCTTTGACTATTGTAAGTTATTAAATTTAATGTGATTATTGAATAAAAATGGTTAGAAATAGAAATTTAATGACTTATTATTGCAATCTTTCGGATAATTAAATTGTTTAAATTTAATACTGGAATTATTTAAATAATTGAATCTTTAGTTTATGTGAATGAAAATGGTATCGGAAATTGATTTAAACTTTATTTAAGTATGAATGAAGGTTGTTAACATTTAAAAATTGGAACTTTAAGTGGATAAATAAAAATTTGAAAATTGTATATTTTATTTATCGAGTTAAAATAGCCATTTTGGCCACACTCCCGGATTTCGACAAAACCAGTTTCATCGGATCTGTAATAGTGAGTTATTATAGGATTGCAAGTTTCGTAGAGATCGGACTTGCATTTGGTCATGCGAGCTTGAAACGTGTAGAAATTTATTTCGGAATTTAATTAAAATAAACTGATTTTGAAAAGCTATCTTCTGCATACGATCGAATTAGCCCTCGAAACTAGTTCCATTATGTTCGGAATAAGGGTAAAACATTATGAACGCCAAGCGACACACTTCATTTAGAGTTCGGATTTGCACGGGCTCTTCGAGCGAGATATTTATGTAAATATTAATATTTTATATTACTTATTACCTCTCAACCGTTCATACCCGCTATAGCCGCATCCTCTCTCATTCTCTTTCCTTTTTAATCGAATCACAGATTCAATTTGAAGAAAAAAACTGCTATTCAAAAAAAAAAATCGAAGATCGCTTATTTTTCTTGAGGGTCGAGCGAGGCGAAGAGGCTGAGAGGCACACGTGTAGAGTTTGGGTCACGGCCACGAGCGTGTGTGGGGTCGTGATTTGTGCTTGCGGGCCTGTGAGATGGTGGTAAGTGCGGTAGTTCGCCTGGACGCGGTGCTTGCCTCCGATCGTTAAATTTTTTTTAGAGAAGATGGTCGCGTGTTGCCTAAGAGTGTTGCCTGTGAGTGTTGCCTGAGAAGGATGGCGAGGTTTTGTTTTGCAAATTATTTTAATTAATTTAAATTTAATTATAATCGTATATTAATAATAGCATATCTTTTGCATACGAGATCGGTTTCGAACAAATCAAATCACGTTGGAATCGGCATGGATTGAAGTGGGATTTATTTGGAGTTGAAATAATTTCAGTTTCAAATCAAAGGTGAGTGTTTATACGCTCACAATTGACTAAAATTTTTTTTATGAAGTAAAATTTATATCATGAAGTGAATGAAATTTATTGGTTGTTGTTAGATAAGTTTAATTGACATTTGAATTAATTGATAGAAATTTATTTTACAGTTAAATTGAAATAAAATTTAATTGCCGTAAAATACCCAATATTGATAATTATGGAATTATTGTGAATCCATTGACCGTTTGGATGTTTGGTTGTGATGGATGCTATTGGTTGATATTTGGATGTTTATTTATTATGATATATCATGTTATCACCCTGTATATTATTTACAGTATATAAAACTGTAAATTGATTTATTTCAAATAAATTAAGAAATAAGTTGAAATGATATATACCTACGGCATTTATGTTGGATTGAAATGATATATATCCATTCCTGGAATTTAAATTTAAATAATTGATTCACTTGGCCATAGGGTAGAAAATTACATATGGACACCAGATTGGTTAAATTAAACGATTTTAAATTGTTGTTTTGAAATTATTTAAATGATTTGGTTTTAAGAAATAAAAATTGAATTTATGGAAATCGAATTATTTTCGAACTAGAGCTCAAAATGTTGAAATTTAAATTTGGTAAACGAAATTTTTTAATTAATCGAAGTTGAGATTTTCAAGTTATAATCGAAATATGACGTGAATTTCAGAAATTGATTTGTTTTAAAAGATTGGACTTTTATTCGAACTTTGAATATTGCTAAGTAAAAGTGATATAAAATGATACTTTGAAATTGAGCTCGGAATTCAATTATATTTAAAGATTTGGATTTTTTTAAATTGGATATTGAAGAAAAATTTGATTCAAGTGTTTGAATCGATATTTTGGAAATGGACTCGGAATTGATACAAAGCGAAATGGTTTAAAATTTGGAATTGGAAGTGAAATTAATTTGGAATTGGAATTTAAATTAATTTGGAATCGAAATTGAGTTTGACTTGAAATCGAAATTGAATCAATTAAACCAAAATAGAAATTGGAACTGATTTGAATTGGAAAATTTGGAAAGTGAACCGGTTTGACTTTGAAACTATTTTCAAATGAATTATTTCAGTATAAAAGGTTTAAAAATCTATATTCTTTAAATATTCAAATTATTTTTATTTTTCCAAACTATTTTACTATATAAACCATTTTTAATACTCAAACTATTTTCTATTAAATTATTTTAACTATTTAACTATTTTAAAACTATTTAAACTATTTTTCTAAAAATTCAAATTGGTCAATGAGTGGAATATCTATATTTAAATCTTGAATTTAAATGCGAATTGGGTTAATGTAAATTATAACCAAAAATTGTAATTTGACTCAAGTTTTGAAGTGGAATTGATATATCAAATTGAATTAACATGTTGATGCAAAAATATGATTTTTTTGAAGCGAATATGATGATTTTGAAATGGATTTGATTCTGAAGCGAATATGATATTTTGATATCAAGAACAAATTGATTTCGAAATGTTAAAGAACCAACCGGGGTGTAAAATGACGATTGGTTGTTAAAGTGACTGGGGCCCCTTATTGGCATACTCTCTGTCAATATTGAAACCACTTTAACAACCGTGTGCGTGTTGGATGATATCTAGAATGAGTGGTTGAATTGGCGACGTTTACTGGAATGAAGTAAGAGAACGATGATGGATAGCTTTGACACTCGTGTTATAATTAAAATGACTAAAACATGAGCCTATGTCTGGTCAATGTGGTTAGCTAAATCTAGCGATGTTGATCCCTCGTATTACTATTGTGATTTCGTATTCGATGGGTGCACCTTTGCATTTGGATTGATTGTCGCAGTCGGCCACAGATGGGTTACGACCAGCCAGAAAGGGTAAACTGGTAGAATCCTACCTTGGGCATTGCCTTATGTGCCTTGTCATATTTATCCCTATACGAGCCCATTACGACTTTGGTTTTGAACTGTAAAAATGTGTTAAGGTGGATCAATATAAAGCATTAACGCTATTTAGATACTTATTTTACTGATAGACGTTATCTATTATAGCGTATACTATTATATATAAATAGTTTAACGGATCCTTAGGAGATGGAAAATCCTGTAACATCTCCTAAGTTATTACACTCATATTTTGTGATTGATTTGACTTACACAAGAACATTTTAGTCCTGACTCGAGTGTTTTGTCTTTTCATTACGCTCTGGTCAGTCCTAAGTTTTTTTCCAGTGCATTGAAGATCAGTTTCTGAAGGACGAAGATGAAGTTGGTATATTATTACTATTATTATCCCCTACATCATGCTATTCTACAGTATTGATTATTTATCCCTAATGTATACATATAACTCTGATAAATTTTGAATAGATTATAATCAAATATATGATATAAACAGCTTTATGAACTGTTATTTGACTATTATATTTTATCATTTCCGCTATGAGATTCTGTGTTTTGTTTTCTCCTTCTTCCTTATTTTTCTTATTTAACTCCATTGATTATCTACGTTCCGGATTGTTTAAGTTGGACATGTGTGGATTATTGTCGATTTAAACCTTCTGAAATGTGGGTCATCACAATCTTCATCTATAAATACTGGCTTGATGGGTCAGTCTAAGGATCTTGACGTTGCTTGTTACTCTAGGCTCTATTATAATCAAGTGCTAACTTATTTCTACTGTTGTAATCAAATTAAAAAGTTATTAATAAAGGATAATCTTCAAAGTGGACATAGACATACGATGCCGAACCACTATAAACTTATGTGTCTTTGATTACTGCTTATTCTCTGTTGCTTACTTATTCTTCTACTCGGATTAATTTTACTTTTCTTCGCTTCTCTACAAAAACTATTCTTGGGTGTTTGTGACCATTTTAGGTGCAAACACCTATATCTTCAATACTTGAAAAATATCTATATACTACAATAATTTCTGAAAAATTATTCTTTTATATATATAAGATATAATCAAGGTAAAATTATTTCATTAACCCAATTTTAAAACAATATTGCGTCGAATTGCTTTGTTTAAGTGTTTTGAGACCCCTATCAATAACGTTAATTACTCGTACTGACCAGAATCCATAAGCCACTCGATAGATCAACCAACACAATATAAAACATTTTTATAACACTAACAAATACGCCCTTATATATACACACACACTCAAACTCATTCTAGGGTGCTACTGACCCTATCTCTAATGGGTAATTCCTACCAAAGCCAAGGTTCTCGCTTAACCTTCAGCTCTGATACCACATGTAACAACCCGGATTTTTGACCCTCGAAAATCGACACTAACATGTCCACTATATTGCATGCTGAATAATCGAATGCCGAAAAACCCGATTGTTAAGGAAAAGAAGAAGGAAGAAGATCAGAAAAAAGAAGAGAGAAAGAAAACTAACAACAGCAATCTCACAGCGGAACAAGTAATCTATAATATAAAACAATCTTTACATAAAGCAAACTATACTACACACACATAATATATATATATATATATATACAGACATCAATCAGAGCATACTAACCTATTTCAGCCTGGACAGTTATACCAATGTGTCCTCACAATTGCTGATAATACAACAATGAATATAGCAGAAAAATTACCATATATGTGAATACGTCTCTAGGCCTATAGCTCGTCCCTTGAAGCTCCAAAGCATCCAAAATAAATTTGTAATAATCTCGGTCTATCTCGAGTATTATAATAAAATAACACCCGAGTCAGTCTAGAAAACCAACGTGAGAAAAGCACACCCAATTGAATTAAAAGTTATAAAAAGCCTTTGAAATCAAAAGTATCTCGTAAGACCATGCCGCACATAAACAAGGATGGGATTTTACCTTACGATAACCAAAACATTTCATTTGAAATTCTCTGATATTATAATAGTAAGATATAAATACTTATTAATCATAGCCGAAATTGTTACATTAATTAAATTCCAACATAATAGGTATACAACTAAAACCATAAAGGCACGTATTGGAAAATGGATTCCATATAATGACTGGGTATCGGGGTACCGACCGTCATGGTGCATCTCTAGATAAATTAACACCGATGTCGAACTTATCGACCCCTGCCAACACAGAAGCAGCCAACCCTTTACTGGATAGTATAGAATATGATCACCCCTTTTGTTAAATGAGCCCCGAAGCATGAAAATGAGAGATAATATCGAATTTAGATAGGGATGATCATACCCTACTAAGGAGCGACCTATTAGCCCTACTGCATCTCCCATGGTTTAGTCATTCCTGGTTGATGAGGCTTGGGGCTACATTTTACCTTTTTATATAGCACTTCCACTTGGAATGCAAACATTACTCTCTAGGCAAATATACAGTGCAAGCATTCATCCATACAAGTTCTTTTTGGGACTAAACAAAACACTTGAGAGCTCCGTCTTCAATTCCATCATCTTCAAGTCGTCTTCACTTCGAAATGCTTGAGTTGAATCGAAGTGGTATTTGGATAACATATCCGATCCCGGCCTCTTCGAAACAACATTCGATAGTTTTCGGTAAACTCAATCCTAGTTCTTTAGGAAATTAACAGTTAAAGATAAGAGCATAGATCACTCCCTAACAATTAGTGGATGGATTTCCCTATCATTTGTCCTAGGAGAACAGAACGAGATTTATCACAGCGTAACATCATCGGAGATGACTGTGCCATATAACTCACGTGTTTCTCCTAGATATTTCCAAAGTTATGTTTTGGTCTAAGTTCGATAGTCGGTTATTTAACTATCGAATAAATAAACATCCAAATTATGGATTTATTTCCAAAGGGAAAACCAACATTGGTTAAGCACATAAGCAACCACTAACCACTTCAATTAATCTTTTTATTAATTAAAATCTCTTGTAAATTACTTGCATAAAATTACTTTTACAGAATTGTATTCACAAATCTCTATATTTTCAATACTTGAAAAATATCTATATACTTATCTCAACGGTATAAGTATATTCACAAAAAGGGAGGAAGATCTCCTTTTTACACAATTCTATAACAATTTGTGAATTCCTTTATAAATTTCTAAACCCATATATAACTATTTTATAAATCTCCAAAACCATTTTTAAACATCTCCGAATCATTTCTCAAATCATTTATAAACTCTTTATAAATCCATAAAACCATTTATAAAACTCCTTTTATAAATCTATAAACCTATTTCTAAAATTCGTTTATAAACATCTAACCATTTATAAAACTCCTTCACCTTGTAAATACTCTCTCTTTAAGTCTTCAAACAGTTTTATAAAACTCCTCTTATAAAGCCCAAGTCTGTTTATAAAACTCTATTTGTAAATCTTGAGAAAATTTATAAATAAATTCTAATCATTTACTTTAAATACTATTATATAATAATTATTATTAATAATAACCATTATAAGTAAACAATAATTTTTAACTTTAAAACATCTTAAAAATAATATTTAATAATTCCAAAACATTATAATAAACAATAGCAATTAATCTTTACCATTATTATAAATGGTAATAATTTATTTCCAAAACATTATTAATAAATAATTATTATTAATTTCAAGCCTTATTAATTATACAAATAATTAACCTTTCAAAATATTAACATGTTGATAAATAACCTTAAAACAATATTAAATATAAATAAATAACCTTAAAACAATATTAAATATAAGTAAATAACTTTAAAACAATATTAATATAGATAAATAACTTTTAAAAACATTATTAAATGTAAATGGATAACTTAAAAAACAATATTAAATATAAATAAATAACTTTTAAAAACATTTCTAAATTACTTAGAAAAGACAGATAATAAGGTTAGAGTAAAATAGAAATTTAATCCTTTTTAAACAAAATATTTTTGAAACCCCAAATACCAATTTTAAATCTTTCTCCATCCCAAAACCGAATTTCAACCGAAATGGTGACATATTATTTTTGAAATACTAATTTGAACCCAATAACTACCAAACGCTTAAGCAATATTGCTATTGATTTTCTACCACGAATGGGTTTAAGTTGATCATATAATAATGTCATAACCAATAGTGTTAAACAATATGATTCATATAACAGGAATATTATTGAAAATAATTCAACAATGATGAGGAATCCTATTGGATCCCTCCAACTTGTCCCTCTACATTACAAATAGTATATAATAATATAATATGGGCCATTCGCTACTAGGCGGGTATATATAAAAGGTCATCCGCTCCAGAGGAGGGAAAAAAACCAAACCAATTTATAAAAACAGTAAATCATCCAAATATCCAATCGATAATTTTTATCAACCATATAACATTACTGGTTTACCAAAAAGGTGAGTTTAACTCACCAAAATTTCTATTATCGCCGAGGCGCTTCGGTTTGGAACTAAAATTGAACATTTCAGCCAAAATTTCAATAGTCTTCAAATTAATCCAAACCAGTTCCATCCTGAAGCTTACGTTATCCTGAGCGCAATGCAAAAATCCACGCCTCGATTGGACCTCATATGATATAGTTATTGATTAAAAAAGATTTCATTTTAAATAATATTATTTAATCGCTAAATACACCATTTACTACACTAATCCACCTTTAATCCTTCTTCCCCTTCCTTAATCCTCTACCTATACACGCACTGTGTAAACCCAAAACATGCACACCTTCAATCGACCATTCCTTCGTCAACTCTTGATGAAATCGCCTACGGCCTTCACCGACGAACTCATTTTCAATATCTCCATGCCCTGGACCCAACCCCTTTGGGCTCGTATCCTCCACCCTCTTAAGACCTGCAAGTTTCGACGTGCACCATTTCCCCCCATCGCGATACCCCACTCATGGCCGCACCCCTCAAGACTTGGCGCCGAGGTGCTTCTCCACTAACTAACACAAATCTCAGCTCCATTATGCAAATCGTTACCTCACTCGCCAAAGAACCTAAACCCTAGACTCACTGCTCAAAGTCGAACCTCAAAAAACAATGTTGTGCCTTTTAATACCTATCTCAAATCGAAGCCTAGGCCAAAACAAGATCTTTGAATTTTGTTTCATGATTTTTCATTTAGTATATGGTGAGATTTTGATTTCTAAAATTTTGACTTTTAAAAAGAGAAATCCGTTCTTACTTATAGGCAAAAATATATAGGAGAGTGAGGTATGGGTATGGAACGTGGGGGTATGGTATGCACAGTGGAGAGTATGGGTAGAAAGTGTGTACATATTATTTTTATTAACTAAAATCCGATATTATATGCCCAAAAAATTTCGAACTTCTATCGAGACGTGCCGCCTGGCGTTCTATATGTAATACCCCTATTTCAAACATAGTGGAACTATTTTCGAGACCTAATTCGATTATATACAAAAGATAGCTTTTGAAACCCAGTCATATTATATAAATTCCTTTAACTAATTTCTATGCGTTTCGACCTCGCACGACCAAATGTTACGTCCAATCACCACGAAATTCGACGGCATATAATAATTCATCATTACGGATCCAACGAAATTTGTTTCATCAAAATTCAAGACAGTGCTCCGAAAGGCTATTTTCACACGTTAATTTAAACGATTATTACAAAAAAGGTTTAATTACTTTTGAATTCAAATTCAGAAGTTTATTATCTTCACCCTCATCCAATTAGAATATAAATCAACTTCTAAAATCATTTTTTATTCATACTATATTCAAGATTCACTTATTTAAACAATTCCAAATATAGAAATAACCATTATATTTGAATTCAAGTTGTTCTACTTTTTAAACTATTATTTCAATATTTAAAATCAATTGAATATTCCAAATTCGAATGATTGAAATTTTGGGTCGTTACAACATGCATCGATTATATGGATCTTAACAAAGCATACTCAAAAGATTATTATCCACTATTCAGAATTGACCAATTATTGGAAGCAACTAGTGGTCATAAACTATTGTCTTTTATGGATGTTTACTCAGGGTATAATCAGATTTTTATGTTTAAACCCGGTGAGGAACATACAAGCTTTGTCATTTGTAACAACCCGCCTTTTTGTACGCTTAAGCAGACACACATGCTAACTTAAACCATACAGAAGGGCGGATTGTTATGGGGTAAATAAGAAAAAGTGGAGAAATAAAAGAAACAAAATAGAACCTTGCAGCAGAACGATAAAATATAATAATCAAATAACAGTTCATGAAGCTGTTTTACAAAACATTTGATTATACTTATACAATACATATCAGAGTTACACATACCAGAGAATGATAATTAATGCAGCGGAATACAATGGTGTAGTGGAATATAATAAATAGTAGTAATAAAATCTTCGTCTTCGTCCTCCAGAAATAGGGCCTTCAAATCCTGAAATGCTCAGGCTGACCCGAGCGAATTGAAAAGACAAAACACTCGAGTCAGAACTAAAAGATCTTATGTAAGTTAAATCAATGAAATAAATATGAGTGTAAACGGCGTCAGAGATGTTTACGGGATTTGACATCTCCTATCCAGTGTCTAACATGAGTGCAGTAACTTAAGAGATGCTCGGGATTCACATCTCCTAAGGATCCGTTAAACTATCTACTATGTAGTAATATTCGCTATTATAATAATGTCTAATCATAAAATAAACATACTTTTAAATAGCATTAAGGGGTTACCCATATAGCTCTTAACACATAATAGTGCCAGTAGTATATTAAGTACCTGCATACCCCGAGGGGCTACGAGAAGATACTCCATAGGTACGACACAAATAGAAACTCATAGTAAAGCTCGATATGGTAGGTGACACGGCACACAAGGCAATGCCAGGGTAGATATACCAATTACGAACATGGACCGATGGAAACGCATAGCAGCCACTACCGCTCCACCTCGAACAACACTCCCAAATCGAAGGGTGGCCACCAAAAATCACAAAGTAATAGAATGGTATCGAAGAAGTGCGTCCGATAAGAGGTGCTACCACACTGGTCCAAGATCGCTCCTATTTTAGCCACCTTATGCCAACTCATGGGAGTTGGGTCCACGTATATACCTTAGGATCGTCGCCACCATCCTACTTCATTCTGGAAACTCCACCGCGTACACAGTTGTCAAAGTGGTTTTCGGTATCGATAGAGAGTATGTCCATATCCGATCCCGGTCTCTTTGACAACCAAACGTTATTATAACACCGTGGTCATTTAAAAATATATATACTTTTAAAAACACAATCATTGCCCTTTCAAAACATATTCTTTATTTCAAAATAGTATATACTTCAAAAACCAAAATATTATTGCCATTTCAAACCATATCCTCTACTTCAAAATAGTATATACTTTAAAACCAAAATATTATTGCTATTTCAAACCAAAATTATCAATGTATTATTTCCATTTCGAAACCCAATTCAATAATATATCATTTCCATTTCCAAAACAATTCAATAGTATCTTATTTAAATAAAACCCAATTTCCAATCACAAATCTTTTTTTAATTTAGATAAACTTGAAATATTCTTTTAAATCATCTTAAACCCAAACCACATTTTGAAGTCATATTCTAAATTTTCAATTTCAATAGGTTTCCAATCAATATATTCACAGATAATTCTTAAATAGATTCTATTTCAAATAAATTCATTTTTCAAACCATATTACTTTCAAAGTTATAACAATTTTGAAAACCAACACTTTGAAAACAATAATACCTTAATTTAAATAAAACATTTCAATTTTGATATATTTCAAGTCTTTAAATATTCCAAAATTCCCAACCTAATCTGATAATCTTATATATACCTTAATTCAATTTACTATTATTTAGTTTAGAAATATTTATTTAATAAATTCAATATCCCTTAAATAAAGCTCAAACTTGAAATATTCGTAAATCAAACTTAAAACATCATCAAGTTATACATAGCTTAAATTTTAGAATTTAACTATATATAAAATAATATTTATATAATAACCAAATTAGTATATATATAAACCCTTATTTTCCAAAACCGATAGAAATCATTCCAAATATATATATATATATATATAGACCGACGGTGTCTGTATATGATTTTCTATCCCATGGTCAAGTGATACGGATATTTATCATTTCAATCTGCAATTTAAAAATAAAAATACGGTTATATATCATTTCAATCTGCAATTTAAAAATAAAAATACGGTTATATATCATTTCAAACCATAATCCCGAATGAAATAAAAATGCATAACAACTTGCAGTTTATAACAATATAAATACAACATCCATTCATCAAATATCAACCATCGACCATTTATCACAATCATCATCCAATTCAACAATAACATCAATACAGAACAGAAAATAAATAACAGGTATTTACTGGCAGTTTATATTCAAAAATAAGTTATATAACAATTTAACTGGCAGTTTAAATGCAATAATAAATTAAATAACAATTTAACTGGCAGTTTAAATGCAATAATAAATTAAATAACAATTTAATCCAATAAATTCAATTTAACTAAGATGATGATTAAAAATATGCCAAAGAGTCATAAATAAACTTTTAATCACATCAACAATTAATTTAACACACATAAAAAATTTAGTAGTTGTGAGTGGGTTAAAACACTCACCTTTGGATTTAAATTGAATTTAAATCCAATTTAAACCCAAAATTTGAATAGTCTCCAAATTCATCCAAACCAGTGTCAAAGTGTCCGGAATTTCGATACGATCCCAGCAAAACAAACCGCGTCCAAATCCGAGTCTGTATGCAAAAGTTATGATAATTAGAGTATTGAAAAATTTTGGTCATGGGTCGACTTCGGGTTCAACTTCGGTCCGCCGCCTCAAATCCCCGGTGCTTGCTCTGAGATTTTGCCAAAACGACTCGGAGACCCGAGTCATTTTCTTCCTGACCCAAAGTATCTCCAGGGTTTTTGCCTCTGAAACTCGAAGCGCGACCCAAAGTTGCTGCAAATTTGCAATTTTTTTTCCTTTTTGTTTTTTTTTGAAATTAGATTTTGGAATTTAGGAATTAGGTTTTGTCTGCCATTGGAATGAGGAGCTAAGAAGGAGATGTATGTACAGACAAATGACAATGAGGACCAATTAGGGTTTATAACGAGGTATTTATAGACAAAGCAGAAAATAGAGTAGATGGACAAGTTTGATTTGAGTTTTGAACGTAATTGACCCGAAAAGCCCGTTTCGATTTCGAAACAGAAATGGGTCAACCCATATATCAAAATATATGTTTTCAAATATTTTAAAATCAATGGAACAGGTTTCAAGTCCAAATTCCATCGTATGAAGAAGTTATGCTAAATTCAATTTATTTCAAATTGATTTCAATTAATTTCAATTAAATTTATTTCAAGACGTTTCAAGCCTGTACGATCAAACGACAAGTTCGATCGTTCTGAAACTTGAAATCCTACAATAATTCATCGTTACGGATCCGATGAAACTGGTTTTGTCGAAATCCGAGTCAGTAGCAAAATGGCTATTTTCCAATAAAAAGAAAAATTTAATATTAAATTAATTAAATCACTATTTAAATTCAAATTCTATAATTCATAAATTTTATCATCTTGTATTCCTTTAGAAATTTAAAATCCTTTATAACAAATTTCCATATCAATTTAAAGTTACTTAATTCAGCAGTTATAGTATTAAATTCCAATTCCGATAAATTTATTAACTTTCAATTGAAATGCCAATAAATCCATTCATTTGATTTTAAATCCTATATTCAAAAAAGTATTATCAAATAAATGAAATTAATATTGGTTCATAATCTATTACATTAATATTCTCAAATTTCATCTTAATCTTCATTAACGTAAAAATTAGATATTTAATTTCATTTAATTGCAATTGATCCAATTATTATAGTTTAAATTCCAATATATTGATAAAACTTTATTTCCATTCCTTTTGTGCAACCAATGGTCATATTATAAATTGAATTGACATTATTTCCTAAATTTACACTAACATAACTTTTAATTTAGATTTATTGCAATTGATTACCAGTTTATATTTAATATACTACATAAATGGTTACTTATAATAATTGTTACCATTTACGTTTAATTTCACTTATAAGCTATTATTAACAAACAAATGATGCAATTGATTTAGATCTAATTCAATAAATTAAATGAATGGGTAAACAATTAATAATTATCACTATTAGCCTAATTTACTCACATTCATACCTAATTATCAACCAACAATTATTATAATTACTTATCTAGCATTGATTCTATCAAATTGCAATTTATTACGTATTATTCCATCAACTAATATAACTTTGAATTTATTTCACAATTTACTAATTCCCATCAATTATAACCTTACAATGGTTTCAATTCATTGATATCGCACTAAATTAGCTATTCATTAACTTGCATTAACATTATTACCTTCCATGCCTGTTCTTCAATCTATTATTATCAAAAATGGATGAAATTGACATTGGTTATATTTATTACATCGATATTACCCAATTCATTCTAATATCAATTTGTCATAGTATTTAACTCCATTTATAATGGATTGAATCCAATTAAATTTTAAATTAATTCCAAATAAACTAATTAGATTCAATTCCAATCCTTTAATTAAGTTTATTATTACTCTATAAACTTAGTTACTATTTGTTTGTCTTTCATTACATTAATATATCCAAATTTCCATCATTATAATTTTGCCAAATATATACACTAATCACGATTAATATTCTTAATAAATTTATTTACTTGGTTTCATGCTTTTTATTACTTCAATTACTACCTTATAAATAGATCTGCGTTTTTATTAAATTTATATTCACACTTTCCGTTATTATATTAATTATCATTAAAGTAACCTTTAATTACCTTTATTCGTAATTGGTAAATTAACTGGTAACAACAACCATTTGTCACCATTACACCCTTTATAACTTGCATGTTTATTCTTCACAAACAATTACCATCTATTATATTA
This sequence comes from Allium fistulosum, assembly GCA_030737815.1. NCBI lineage: Eukaryota > Viridiplantae > Streptophyta > Magnoliopsida > Asparagales > Amaryllidaceae > Allium > Allium fistulosum. Next base: position 854,485,707 of record CM060905.1, read on the forward strand.
TTTCACACATTAATTCAAAAATTACATATGCTTTCTCATACTCCATTTATAACCAAGTCATAACATTTAAATTATTTTATTTTATTGGGAATTTCATTTAAGTTCATTAATTAATAACTTTAATTAACCTTGTTACGTTTCCTTTTAGTTAATTTTCATTATTACATTATTACAACCTTTATTAATAATTCACAAATTTTTAGTTTCTTCAATATTAAATTTCAAAAATCTCATTAAATTAACAGTTTTAATTATTGAAAATTTATGGGTCGTTACATCATTGGTTAGGGAATGTTCTGCTACAAAGTCATGCCAGTCGAGCTGAAGAATGCGGGGCAACATATCAATGACTCATGAGCATAATGTTTAGAAATCAAATAAGGAGAAATTTGGAAGTTTATGTTGATTACATGTTGGTAAAATCTAAGAAAGAGGAGAATCATATTGAGGATTTAAGCGAAAATTTTAACATATTAAGGGACTATAAAATGAAATTAAACCTGCAAAAGTGCTCTTTCGGAATCCAATCCAAGAAGTTCTTAGGAAATACTGTAGGTGCCAGAGGAATCGAAGTCAACTCCAATCAGATAAAAGTTGTTAGACATATGGCACAACCTAAAACATGTAGGGAAGTGATGGGATTAAATGGATGGGTTGTGGCTCTTAATCGATTCATATCTAAAGTAACGGATAGATGTATTCAACTTTTTGATATAATCTAGATAAAGAAAACTTTTGAATGGATAGAGGAATGTCAAAAAGCTTTCTAGCAGTTGAAAAATCATCTAGAAACACCACCGATACTCTTGAGCTTTATAGAAGGAGAATACTTATTTATGTATATGGATGTATTAGAACATGCGATAAACTTGGTTTTGGTAAGAGAGGAGAATGTAATCCATTTCCTAGTACTATACAAATAAAAGATTAAAAGATGCTGAAACTAGATACCCGGTTATAGAACAATTAGCGTATTGCTTATTATTGTCAGCACACAACCTAAGGTCTTATTTATAAGCACATCATATCAAAGTCTAAAGTAACTACCCATTAAAGCAAATTCTGAGTAAACCCAAAGTATTCGGAAGATTGATAAATAGGGAATGAATTGAGCCAATATGATATTGAATACCTGCCTCGACATCAATCAAAGGGCAAGCTTTGGTAGACTTTGTTGAATAATGCACGGGATTCATTGAGTTGTAGTCGGAGAAAGTAAAGAAACTTGAGCTATGGCAATTATACATAGATGGAGCATTAAGCAAAAAAGGGCAGGAGTAGGATATGTTATAATTACTCTTGATAGGAAAAGACTTCACTATGCTATGAAATTAGGCTTTCCTGCAACTAGCATTATAACAGAGTATGAGTCAATGATCGTAAGATTAAGCTTAGCATGATAGCTCAAGATTCCCAAAATTGAAATATTCAATGATTCGAAATTGATGTTAAACCAATTGAACAAGACATTCTAAACTAAAGACGCTCAACTAGCCCAATACGTCAAAAGAATCCATAAGATGTTGGTTCATTTTAAGGATTTTTTCATACATCGAATACCAAGGGAAAAGAATGTGTAGCAGAGTCTTAGCGAAGCTGGCAAGTTCACAAGGAGCACCAGAGTTCACGAAACTTTGGTTTTAACTAGATCCCTAGTTCATCAACAATAAAATAATTAGGAGTATCCTCAAGAAGATAATGATGTCAGGGAAAGCCCAAAAAGAGTATGTGCTCGTGAAAACCCATATGCTGATAATTGGATGACACCCTTGGTTGATTACATAACAAAAGAATCTTACTAAAGGAAAAGAAAGAAGCACGGAAATTAAGGTACAAACCCCCCTCATATACCATAATTGGAGTATTATATAGGAATGAATATTCGATGCTTTACTTAAGATGCGTTACACCCGAAGTGGGCATAAGATTGTTAATGGAAGCCCATAAAGGATGTTTTGGATGATAGAGTCAGGGGTATGCCCTAGGGGCAATTATGTAGTTTGTTACATATATCTAACTCTTTGACCAATCTTGTTCGAAATAAAAGGTATTTTCTTCCTATTATATACTTGATATAATGTGATTATAATAATTAACTTAATTAAAAGTATATTTAATAGAAAAATCTACAAATGGTATATTTTCTGATAGTAGTTACAAAGTGTTATAACCGTGAGTAATTTATCACAACGAAAAAAATATACCATTTTAAATGTTCCTAGTCAAGATGCATCGAGACTGGATATCGATGTATCCGTTGAGACTGGAGTACGTAACGCTCTCCAAATGTTGGACTGTGTATTACTCATGACTGCTAAGGGCACCTAGGGGTTACATACTAATAGTTATTGGATAACTACGAAACGACTCACTCGATAGTTTTTTGTTGGTTAATATAACTAAGGTCAAATAGAAAATATCGATGTGACTGATTTACACAGTTCTCTCGACTTGAGAATACTGTGGATCTTCAATATGAAAGCTCCACTTTGATTATAGCTAAATCATGGCATGGCGTCCATCGAGTGACTATAGTTGGGTCGAGTGGAAGTATTGGAAGTGAAGCACTATTCAAGAGAGGATCTGTCTTCTCAGTTATATGCGGTTAGTATCATAGTCAACTCAAGTCAACTCAAAGTCAAAGTCTCTGGCCAGAGCATTTTGGTTAATAATAATTGTTATTATTGAACCAAGGACTTTGTATTTAGACTATAAAGTTGAATGTGGATGAGGTTGGAATTTTGACCATTACCAAATTCCATAAGTCCAAAGTGATATGGTTTTGACGAAGAGAATTAGTGTAAACAATTGTCACAACCGGGTAACGCTTATTAAACTAAAATTGGATTTTATTGAAAACGAGTAAGCGAGAAATTTGGCCATAATGTCACACCACTTGCTATGTGACGTGTGAACATTAACATTAGAATAGTTCGATGTTAATCGCTGACCAAATTTACACCCAAGAGTTACACAGCTGAAATGATGAATTCCCTTAAGACCGAACGATTTAATTAGTTTATAATTGTTACAAATTAATTAAATTAATTAATATTTATGAAATATTAATTATAAAATTTGAATATGATTTGAGAAATAAATAATGTTATATATATATATATATATATATTTATAACAGTTATAAATATATCGATCGATATACAATATCGACAAGCGATTAAATTAAATTTAATTGCATAGTATTTGGCTTGGGCTTAGATGGGTTTAAGGCCCATCATTAGGGCTGCAAAATTTTGGTTTTAGGAAGGTCTGGGGGTGGCTAAAACACAGGGAATTGGGTTGGAGATAATGGGTTGAGATAAGGTGAGAATGGGTAAAAGGTTTTCCTCGTTTCTCTCTAATACAACCCTCTCTCTCTCTCTCTCTCTATATATATATCTAAAAACAATTACTAACCTTTTTGGCCGCCATTACCTTCTACATTGCTAGTTAAAATATAGCTCTCAATCCACTCCAAAATTCTCAAATATATTTCAAATTAAAATAATACTATTCGATAGTTAGAGGTCGGTGATTTCAGACTTGCAATCTGACGAATCAAGAACAGTAAAAGGAAGGGAAGTCATTGCTTCAATGTGGATTCAAAGGTATTTATAAATTGGTAATTTAAATTCATGTCACAGTAATTGAATTATATTCTCTGATCCTATAATGAACAATTTCATATCTGTTTAAATATATTACTACTATATGTTTAGTTAGGTGAGATATTTGAAGAATATGTGGTTGTCACAAATCAGTTTGGTTATGTGCATAATTTGTTTATTATACTATTTGATTTATGTATAGACAAATGTTGTTTATTGTACAAAATCAATTTTTGTCATTAATAATTTATATATATATGATTTAAAAAATTTAGTACACTTATTTATATATAATATGAATTTACAAATTCGAAAATTAATTATCATACATATATTCATATTTATAAATTAACATTTATTGAATTATTGAATTTTTATTATATATAAAATAATTATTACATTAAAAATTCAATTTTATATTTAAAAAATATATTATATCATTTTAGAAACATATAAAAAAATTTAGGAATTTTTCAATAAATTTTATTATTTTTAATAATTAATATTATTTCGGAAAAACTGTTTATGATTTATTAAAAATAATAATTTAGTTAAATTTTTCTTCAAAAATTTTTGTAACCTTTCATTCATGATCCTAGAATTTTTGAAATTTTAAATTTTGAATTTTTAGTAATATATTATTTTATATTAAAGAATTATTGCTGAAATCAATGTATTTGTTTTTAAAAATAATAATTCAACTTTGAAAAATCTCCAGATTTTTTCGAAGCTCTATTTTATGATCCTATATTTTTGAAAATTATAAAATTTGAATTTTCATCAATAGGTTATTTTATGTTAATTATTTATGGATGAAAACATTATTTTATTCATAATATATACAAATTAAAATACTAAAATTATTATGTTTGCAAAACTAAGTTAATTTTGAATTATAAATAATTTTTAATAATTGTTCTCTCTCTTTTTATATATACATTTATCTATATATAAATGTTTTATGTTCATATATTATATATAATATATTTATACATACATATTTGTGTGTGTGTATGTGTATATATACATATATATATATATATATATATTGTAACACATATACATGCACCTATTTGGACAACATACATGACATACAAAATGAGCTAATATTTCTGTTGCGATGTAAATCCCAACATCTACAAATGGGCATATTATACCTTTCACGGATTATTATGTTACACATGCACTCACACATATATGTCTATGATACATTTATGTATAAACTAAATCAAATAAAATTAATTTCATATCTTAATATATTTGAATTTAAATAAAATAAATGATTTTATTTAAATGAAATTTAGAAATATTCTAATTCAGTTAGACTTCATATGCCCAATAAAAGATCCAATAGGGTAATTTTTTTAAAATTCACCCATAACTTCCGCTGCGGGCTAGTCCAGTTCCAAAATTGGAAACCATTCCAATGAAATAAAACTGGCCAAAAAGTGATGAGATAAGGATATTATTGGTCCCGAATTGCAGAAGAGGCCATAACTTATGTCAAATGGTGTGACAAGTGCCAAAAATTCTTTAAAATACCATGGCTTCCTCCAAGTAATCTAACCACCATTTCCAGTCCATGGCCTTTTAATGTATGGGGATTGATTTGATCAGTCCTCTTCCAGTCTCAAGAGAAGTAGCAAAATTTAAAGTAGTAGCAATCGATTATTTTACGAAGTAGGTGGAAGGTGAATCTCTACCTTACATAACTCTGGAAAAGGTTCTAAAGTTTGTTATTAAGAATATAGTAACAAGATTTAGACTCTTAAATAAGATTATTTTCGACAATGGAATCCAATTTGAAAGCAAGGAGTTCACTCATTTCTGTGGAAAGAACGGAATCATAAAAAAAATTGTTAGTAGATTAACTAAAGGCCAATGGAGCAGTATAGGCAGCGAATAAAACCATAAAGAACATCTTGAAGAAATGATTAGGGAAAGCCAAATGAAATTGTGCAGATGAACTTCCCTCATTTTATGGTCATAATGAACATCCGCAAGGACTGCTACCAAATACACTCCATACTCCATAACCTATGTATTTGAGGCAAAGTTACATGTTGAAGTTGTAGTTCCCTTATGCCAAAGAATTACTTATAACCTATGAAACAAATCAAGAATTGAAAATGGAGTCGATTGACTTGCTTAACGAAATAAGGGACCAAGCTGCTATTTGAACTATAGAATATCAATGTAGAATCACAAAGTATTCTAATTCAAAGCGAAGGAAAGGATGTTCAAAAATGGAGATTTGTTTTGAGAAAAATAATGATAAACACGAAGGACTCTGTAGACGGCCCCCTCGAACCAAATTGGAAAGGTTCACTTGTTATTCACGAAGTAATCCCGCTAGGGACATTCAATTAAGCAAACCTGATGGATATGTGGGACGAAGGACTTAGAATGTCAAACAATTGAGGTCGTGTTTCATGACATTAGATGAATAGAAAAAATTGCTAAAAGCGACTTATCAGATGAAACATAAATCTCATCTAACTGATTACTCTCGGAATTGAAATGCGCACATTCAAACTTAATTTCTAACCTAACAATGTTGGCAAGATTCGTAGAACAGTGGCTTCCTTCATATCCGAAAGAGGATGAAATAGCCTTCGGTCCTACCACCAGGCTTGGTCAAAGTAACCATCTAAAGAGTGATGGTAAATTAAGTTGTTGATCCCACCACCGGGCCCAGTCAACGCGCCCATCCAAGGGAGATGGACGAAAAGCCTTTGGTCCCACCGCTAGGCCCGGCCAAAGCAACCATCCAAAGAGTGATGGTCATATAAGCCATTGATCCTACTGTCAGGCCTAGTCAATGCATCCATCCAAGGGAGATGGACGAAAAGCCTTTGGTCTCGCTATCAGGTCTAGTCAAAGCAACCATCCAAAGCATGAAGGTCAATTAAGACGTTGATCACGCCACCGGGCCTGGTCAACGCACCCATCAAAGGGAGATGGATGAAAATCCTTTGGACACGCTGCTAGGCCTGGCCAAAGCAACCATCTAAAGAGTAATAGTCAATTAAGCTTTTGATCCCACTGCTGAGTCAGGTCAAAGCACTCATCCAAGAGAGATGGACGAAAAGCTTTTGGTCCTGTCACCAAGCCTGGCCAAAGCAACCATTTAAAGAGTGATGACCAACATAGCCTTTTATCATGCCGTCGGGCCTGGTAAAACACCCATCTTAGGGAGATGGTCAATGGAAATTCTGATAATAAAGCAAGATCTATGAAAACAACTATCCAAAGAAGGATAATCGACTGAACTCTTGATTCGATGAAACTCCAAACTTGGAATGGGCGAAAGACAAAATGCATTATCCTAGAGCTTCAGGAATTTCTATATTATTACAACATCAGTTTGTTCTAATAAAAGCTACTCTCAAGGGATTTAATTTCCATACTTCCAAAAATTCATTTTTTGGAAGGTCACACTTTAAAATATATATATATATATATATATATATATATATATATATATATATATATTCGACTTTCACATCAAATGGTTTCCAAAAAAGTTTTAAGATCTGTCATAAGGAAACTTTGAGTAAATTTTTAAGAAATTCTTCACCATAAAGAATATCATCAATAAAGAACGATCATTGAAAATAAAAATATTTAAAAAGAATAAAAACATCTATGTATTTTGGTAAACCATTTTAAGGAAAGTCATAGTGTATAAAGAGGAAAAGGTTATGGAAAAATGAAGTAGCACAAGTAATCAATGATGAAGAGTAAAGCACCGAAGAATGACAACTTGAGAGGGAAAAAGGAACAATAAAAGAACATAAGTTTACTTAAACTAAAGCATAAAAAATTCTTATGCATGGGAAGAAGTATTATGCCTAAAATTCCAAAAATAGATTGACAAATAAGAAAGCCATCATGTGTGATTCAAAGTCATCATATGCTGTTTGGAGCCATCCTGAGTAGATGATAGTCCTCGTGAATAATTCAGGGTCATCAAGTGAAGAGTGAAGCTACAATATGCTATTATGAGTTATCATTGGTAGATTCACATTGCAAGTTAATACAATAGCCCTTCAAAAGTTGATGTTACAAGCTTTCGTGTATAGTTGACTACAAGCTATCGAGAAATAAGATGTCAGAGCCATCGTGGACTATTTCCTAGTGTCGTTAGGAAAAGAGACATGCAACTTATCATAAAACAATCCATCATGAAGAATCTCACAAAGCAATCGTAGGAGGTTTCCCATAGCCATCGTAATGAATTTCATAAAGCCTATATAAAGTGTTCATGAAAGCCACCAAAGCTACAGTGAATAATCTATTGAAGCTATCGAACCATCATGAGTACTCATCACGAGATAATCAAGATATAAGGAGCATCATGGATGAAGTGATCATTAAAAGGAATATGGGAGCCATCATGCTTAATTAAAGCCATCCAGGAGAGGTTCACGAAGTAGTCATCATGAAATCATCACAAAACAACTCGGTAGTGCCTTGTGATAATTCCAGTGGTTATCGTGAATACACGACACATGGGTACCATCATGAAATGAAGCATTAGAACTATCATGATTATATGAGAGAAGTCATAAGAATAGCTATCGAGGAGTATCCTCAAAGCCATCTTGAATCAAAAAGTAGGTTGCCAGGTCTTCGTGAAACAAGATCCAATAAAACAACTATGTTAAAGCTTTCATAGTTAATGCCTATGGTTGATATAGATGATACATAAGAGCCATCGTTGGAATGATTCAGTTAAGACATAAAAAAAATTCATTTAAGCAGCTATCGTGGAGTAGCCCATTGTAGTCTTAGTATAATAATGCTTATAGTCATTATGAAGTAATGAATAAGAGCCATCATGAGATAAAGAGCCAGTGTTATGATGATCAAAAAATGACATGTATGAGCTTTCATGTGATAATGCCGATAGTCCTCGTGGAGTTATGTGTGAAGATCCATATGTAATAATCTCCGAAACCATTATAAAGTCACATATGGGAGCTATCATGAGGCAATTCAGCCAACGTGAGGAGATGAACCCAAGCATACATATTTCCATTTCGAAAGCAATCTTGAAATGATTTATTGAAGCTGAATAATTAACCAGTTGTGAACAATCTAAAACATGACCTCATGTGACAAACACTAAATTCCTTGCGTAAAATTCGATCTTCATAATCCGTCTATTCCAAGTGACACGTGGCATAAATGTAGAGGTTGGAATCTTCTATAGATAGAGGGGTATGCCCCCGTTAAAAGGGATAATTTTCTAATTTTATCTTCTCCTTTATTTTCCTTTTTTTCTTCTTGCATAAAGAAAAGCTTGAGTGGAAGACACAATGGCCGCTCAACTCATCTCGACTTTGTAATTTTGTAATAAAGGACTCAAACAATCAATGAATTGCATAATATCTCTCCACGAATGCATGATTTATTTTTATGAATTCGTGACTAGCATATTTAACTAGGGTTATAATCCTACTCAAGTATCATTAATCATCTTGACCCTAAATTTAATACTAACATATATATTGTAGTAAATTTTCATTGTATGTGACTAAATGTATACTATGCATTATGACATCAGTAGTGTTTTTTTGGGCCTGAAATTTTGTATGCTATTGTTACACGACAGAACCATATGAGATGCATTATATTTATCATGCTTGCAAGATACCTAGTTAAGGGTAGATATTTATTTTATTTCTGATTGTACATTGTTGTATTCTAGGACACTCCTTGTTCTATTGCTTTGTGTTGATATAGTGAGTAAGTAAAATTTTAGTAAAACCGAATTTGGTATTATCCCAACAAAATAAGTACGATAGAACACTCATTGTAGTCCCATTCTCATACTACCAAAAATTATTACTCTGGTATTAATCTTTGGTAGTTTGGTATAGAGGCGGGGCATTACAATAACAGACTCATAGTCTCTCTTTGATGCATGAAATTTCCTATCAGACATTTAAATAAGTCGTGTCTTTTAGGTTTGGTTGATTCAGCATTATCTACAAGGTTGGTTTTCATTTTGGAATCTTGGATCTCATTCAAGTCTATCAAACTACTATTACTTTCTCTAAAAGTAAATTCCTTTAATAAGAAGATGGTATTTATTCAACTACTATTTAGTTTCTTAATGTTGTGGAATATGCGTTCATGAGATTTTATGAACTTCTATAGACTTCAATAAAACATTCCTAGTTTTTAGATAAAACCAAATTCAACTTATGTGCTGACTCTTAAGTGCTTATTTGTTTAAAACAAATGGTTACTCTACTTCAGTCATTGCCAATCATACTATATCCCACAAAGTTTTATTACTCCTTATTGATACATCATTATGTAACATAAGGAGATGTGACTATTAGAGATAACCATATTCCTTTAGAAGTATTCTTGGAGCTCATATTCAAGATACTCACCTATTCAACCAAATCAAAGTATTTTATTCTTTTGCGCGTTATATTTCCTACTTCAATTTTATATCTTATGAAATTATCAAAGATATCTAATTTGCTTATCATAATACACATGTTCATATCTTAGAAAATTCATCGATCAATTTAACAAAGATAAGTGGATCCATTATTGGTATCTTAGACCTTGAACTACATACATAGTTATGCATCAACCTAAAGAGTTTGTGAACTCTTTTTCCACTCGTATTGAATGGGTTTTTTGTCGCTAATCCTTTGAGATACAATTCACAAGTACCATGTTATTTATAATCTTATAATTGAAAAAAAAAATCTCAAAGACACTACACTAGGAATGCTATTTCGCAATAACTTTGAGCCATTCCTAAAGGGTTTTGCAACAAGCCAATGTCGTTGCTAAGCAAGTAGTGGCTCAAATTTAGCAACGGCCCAAAGTCGTTGCTAATTTAAATTTAGTAATGGTATGGGCGTTGCTAACCGAAATTTAACAACGACCCAATGTTGTTGCAAACGTCGTACATTTTTTTTTTGCAATTGTAATAACCTCCAACATCACTACAAATAGCATAATGTCAAACATAAAACATACCACCCTCACATTCATTTAGCATATTGAAAAAAACTAGTACATAAAATAAATAGAAAATGTTGTTTCTCATGCATACATAGTTGTAGCAGTTTCTTGAAAGACCGATTCTATTGCCATAACGGCTTAGTCCTAGTATAATTTATCCAAATAATTAAACATATACATATTAACACTATCATCTTTGTATATAATACATAGTTTATAAGAAGCATTGGACATTATAAGCATGCGTAAAGTCACAACAAGCGACAAGTTATATTCTTTAGTATCTATATCAGAAAAACAAACAAAGTCACCTCCGCTTAATGTACACACAACACACTGAATATATGAATGAAAAAATATCGAAGCAGCAAAAATCTATGTATTTCTAGACTTTTCTTCTTCCACTAGCATCACTGCCATCAAGCATTTCAAATGCAGATTACCCTAACTATCACTAAATGAACTCCAATTTTCTCCACATTTCAAAAATCTATATCAAAATTGATAGGCAGCTTATTTATAGAAGTTTGAACCCTTCAGTTTGCATCACAGCTACAAATGAATATCTATAACGACCCGCATTTTTGGACGGTTTAAATTGATGATAAACCACACACGTCAGGCCCAACAATTCAAAGGGCAGATTGGTATGGGGTAAATAAGAAAAAGCAGAGAAAGAAAGAAAACAAACACAGAATCTCACAGCGGAATGACAAAATATAATAATCAAATAAACAGTTCATGAAGCTATCTTACAAATAACATTTGATTTTACTTTTACAATACAGAATCAGGGTACATACAACAGTAATAATTAAATAATGCAGTAGAACAACATGATGCAATGGTATGAATATAATAAATAGCAATAGTACTAAAGCTTTGTCTTCATCCTCCAAAAAGCAGTCTTCGATACGCTGAAAAGCCCAGACTGACCTAAGCAAATAGAAAAGACAAAACACTCGAGTCAGAACTAAAAAATCTTATGTAAGTTAAATCAACAGTAAATAAATATGAGTGTAACGGCGTCGGAGATGTTTACGGGTTTTGACATCTCCTATCCAGTGTCTAACATGAGTGCAATAACTTAAGAGATGTTCGAGATTTCCATCTCCTAAGGATCTTTCAAACTATCTACATACATAGTACAATATGCTATTATAATAGTGTCAATAGTAAAGTAAAGTATTAAAATAGCGTTAAGGCGTTACCCATATCCCCCTTAACACATTTTATATATCCCCATGGTCTATACAGTACCGTAAGCTCCACCGTAAGTTTTACTCAGAGGGCACTCCATAGCTATGGTACAAACTAAACTCATAGAAGGCTCGATACGACATGTGAACACGGCACTCGAGGCAATGCCAGGGTAGGATTCTACCATTTGCAATCCTGGAATGGTGGTAACGCATAGCAGCTACTACCGCCCACCTCGGAACACACTCCCATAATCAAAATCGAGGGGTGGCCACCAAATCAATCACAAAGTCATAATATGGAATCGAAGAAATGTGCCCAATAGGAGGAATGACCTCAATTGGCCCGGTATAGCTCCTGTTTTTAGTCACATCTAAGCTGACTCAATGGAGTCAGGGTCACGTAAATACCTCATACAGAATCGTTCACCAAACCATCCTACTTTATTTCTGGAATCTCCACCACGTACACAGTTGTTAAAGTAGTTTTCGGTATTGGCAGAGAGTATGACAATATCCGATCCAGGTCTCTTTAACAACCAAACGCTTATTTCACACCGGATGGTTCATTTAAATTTCCAAAACCGTTTCATAATTGATATTCAAATATCATATTCAATTCAAACCATATCACTTTCAAAATTATATTCACAATTAGGTTAAATTCTCATTTCAAAATCATCATATTTACTCAAATATGTCATTTCACCAGCAAATATCGTTTCAAATCTCAACTTATGTTATAACATTATTAAACCTTATTCGCTTTAAAATGAAGGCTTCAATTATAAACGTTTCCACTTTACAACATCTGAAATTTAGAAAATAATTTAGATAGTTAAAAATAGTTTAATTAGTTCAACATAGTTTTAAATAGATATAAATTAGGTTAAATAGGTTTAAAATAGATTAAATAAATTTAAAATAGATTAAATACTTTAAATAGATTTAAAATAGTTTAGATGGTTTAAAATAGATTAGTTAGGTTTATGATGGATTTATTTGATTTAAAATATCTTAAATGAATTTAAAATAGATCAAATAGAATTAAAATAGATTAAATAGTTTAATAAAGTTTTAATGATTTAAAATAGATTAAAATATATTAAAATATATTAAAATAGATTAAAATAGATTAAGATAGATTAAATAGGTTAATTAGTTTAAATAGGTTAAATTTGATTAAAATAAATTAAATAGTTTAAATTGATTAGGATAGTTTAAAATAGATTAATTTATTTTAATTGTTGAAAATGTTAAAATTAGAATTTAAAAGAACATTTACAGTTTATATTGAGATAATAAATTTGAAATTAACATCGAATTTAACAATTTCTTCCATTTCAACAAATCTGGACCATATCCAGATTTCAAATCAAAACCCAATTTCAAATCTTGAAGTATCAATTTAAGCTACTCCAATTTCAATCGATTTCAAAGTTACAATTTCAAACGTCTTCAATAACTCACTTTCGATAAATTTCGTTTATACTTCAAACTAAAGTTTAAAATTTTAATTTAAATCCTTTAAATAATTACTTAAAACAATTCAATTTATATTAGTCAAATTCTATTTCAAATATTGTTTAACTGGGTTTAAAGTTTAAAGATTTAAAATCATTAAATTTAACCAATCTGGTGTCCGTATATAATTTTCTACCCTATGGTCAAGTGATACGGATATTTATCATTTCAATCCGCAAATTTTTAAATTTACGGGTATATATCATTTGGACCCGCAATCCCAAAATTTATTTCAATGAAAATCGCTTGGGTTTATCATTTCAACCCATAACGATTTTCCCTTATTCTATATGATCGTTTGGGTATGTATCATTTCAACCCATAAGGAACTTGCAGGGTTATAACAATATAAAATATAACATCCAATCATCCAATATCAACAATCAAACATCCATCATCATCCAAATCAACCAATAAACATCAATAGATAACTGATTATCATTAACATGTATTAATTTGACAATTAAATTCGATATTAAATTAAACGATGATTAAATGCAATAAAAGTCAAATTTAACTAGGATGACAACTTAAACATACCAAACATCAATTAAATAATTTCCAATCACATCATAAATTTAATTTAACTAACATAAGAAAATTTAGTAATTATGAGTGGGTTAAAACACTCACCTTTGATTTAAAATTGATTTAAAATCCAAATAAAGGCCCAAATTTCAACAGTCTCAGAATTCGTCCAAACTAGGTTCATAATGTCTGGAATTTTGATACAATCATAGCGAAACAAACCGCGCGTGAATCAAACCTCGTATGCAAAAGATATTAGCATTAGAAGATATAAGATTTCAAACTAAAATAAATAAAATAATATTATAATTATACATGTCACCTTCGTTCCTCTTCTATCAGAATACTTCTTGACCTAATCGAATTTTCAAGCTCGATCCAGCCGTTATCTCCACCCACGAACCAGACAGAAGAACTATACGCGACAATCTCCACCCATCCATGCCGCCCAATCGAAGATCCCTGGAAGTTGATCAAGATGCAATGAACGGCCGAGAATGATTTGGCCAATTCCGGACAAACCAGAATCCGATTGCAAAAATGAACAGCAGATTTGTTTTGCGCTCGTCGAGAGCTTCGAATTGGCATATAATTTGATATGGTTTGGAGGAGTTTTATTTTAAAATTGGTTTGGAGACTGAATTGTAGGGTTTGTAATTTAATTGTTTGCTGCCATTGAGGAGAGAGAAGCAGAAAGAATTGTACATACAGTAATAAAGAATAAAAGGCTGCTAGGGTTTGGAGAGATCTATTTATATTAACAAAGCCAGATAAGAAAATAAACACATATCGAATCTGTACGAATAGCGACCAAAAAGCCCGTTTCGCTTCCGAAACGAGAGTGGGTCATCCCATATATCAAAATAGATGTTTTCAATATTTTTAAACTCAATGGAACAGGTTTCAAGTCCTAATTCCATCGTATGAAGAAGTTAGTTTTAAAATAAGCTTATTTCAAATTGATTTCAATTAAATTGATTTCTACGCGTTTCGAGCTCGTATGATCAAACGACAAGTCCGATCGCTACAAAACTTGAAATCCTGCAATAATTCACTGTTACGGATCCGATGAAATTGGTTTCGTCGAAATCCGAGACAGTGGCCAAAATGGCTATTTTCACATAAATTAAATAAATTATTATTAAATTGATTAAATCACTTTTTAATTTCAAATTTAATAACTAACAATTTTTATCATTTTTGATTACTTAGACATTTACAAAAATTTAAAACAAATTTACATATCAATTCAGTGTTAAATATTACACTAATTATAGTGTTCAATTTCAACTGTAATTAAATCCAATTAATTATAATTTAATTTCAATAAATTGATTAAATTTGATTTCAATATTTTTATTCAATCAATCATTAATCTATGGGCACAATTAACATTGGTTTATATCTTATTACATTAACATTCTCCAATTTCATCTTAATTTAAATTAACGTAATATTTAATTACATTTATTGCAATTAATTTCCAATTTAATTCAACAAATTAAATAAATAGGTAACATTTAATAATTGTCACCCTTTTGCTTAATTTAATCACATTTATAAGTTTGTTACCTACAAACAAATGTTATAACCACTTATACAACACTAATTTTAACCAATTGCAATTAATTACATATTATCTCATCAACTAGTATAACATTTAAATTATCAATTAATATTTTAATCCAATTATCAATTAATACACACATTATTACAATTAATTTACAATCTATAACCAATTATAACTTTTTAATCATTTCGATTAATTGGGATTACATTTAAAGCAGTTATCAGTTACCTTAAATTAATACTATTACATTTCATTCCAATTATATTCTTATTATTAAATCAATTTTTTTTATTTCATCCAACATTAAATCACAAAACCTTTTAAATTAACCATTTTTAATTATCGAAAATTACGGGTCGTTACACTCTCCCCCACTCAAAACTTTTCGTCCTCGAAAAGGGAAAAGAAGGAATTTAGGAATTAACATATCTTATTCAAAGTATTCAATTTATAAATAATAATTTTACATAATTAAATAATTTAAATAAAATATATCAATTTAAACAATAAAAATCCCTTTATATTCAAGTTAACAAAAGTTTGGAAACATTTCTAATTTCATAAAAAATTTCTAAGTCCAAAATTCACGGAAAATTTCGGCAGAGTTATCTTTGTACGGAGAGATCTGGGAGAAATAATAATATCAATAATAACAAAATATATCACATATTTCAAAATAATATATCCTAAACCACGGGAAAACAATATAATATTGCAAGAAAATCATAATCCGAGAAAATACTTATTTGTCGGGCAAACAACGCTTATTTATGAAACTAAAAGCAATAGCAATTGCTTCCATAACCTATATTTCGCTTATAAAATCCAAAGAGATTAATAATTATGTAAAAGAGAAATACAAAGTTGTTTTAATTGGCAACAAGTAAAATTAACACAACATAAAATAGTCAGTTGCAAACAAACAATACAACTATCATATCATCACATGCAATCAAAGAAATCAAACATACATCCATAACAACCAAAAAATGGTTTGTTCGGGTTCAGAGACTTTCAATTGTATAAATGATAAATAACTACTAAGTATACCATACACTCAACAGTCTTAGATAAACTCAATAGATTATTTATACATCTTAAACAATTTAAAGTATCACCTCCCAAACATCCCATAAGCCAAAACAAACAAAGATTCAAGTATTGCTTGATTTTATTCTTTTTTCTTCTTCACATTATTCACTGTTCATCATTTTTCTTCATACAATAATTATTCTCTTTAATTTTCATTCGTTACTACTGTGAGGAATGCGGAATATGGATCTTAAGGCTAGAATGAACACTAGAGGGAGGGTGAATAGTGTTTATAAGAAATTACTAAATCTTTTTGAGTTATTGTTGATTTGTACACAAATGTATGCAATATTCAGACATAGATATAATCACAGAATCAAACACAGATGTAGAAATAAAGTAAATACAGTAAAGGAAAGAACACATCGGATTTTATACTGGTTCGGAGTTACCCTACGTCCAGTCCCGCACAACTATGTACAGATTTCCTTTCAAAAGCAATTCAACAATTACAACCCTCGATTTCAAGGCCACGAGGTACACCCTCCAAAATCACAATTCTCTGGGTAGAGATACTTGATTTCCGGGCAACAAGTTCACCCAATTGATTTCTCAAGGCTACAATCACACCATTTCTCACTTGATTGATTTCCAAGGCTACAATCACACCTTTTACTCTATTGATTACAAAGAAAGCCTATAACTCTGAATAGCACTGGGATCTTGTTGAGATAGTGATAGAGAATCAAACTAGATATGATCTAGTTAGATTCAACGTTGATTTCAGCAGAGTGATGATAGGATTTTGAATAAGAAAATGTGGAAGAAGAAGAGAAGTGAAAAACCAGAAAATCTGATGTTAAATTCGTTGAAACCAACCCCTATTTATAGAAGAACAACAGCCATGTCCATTCGTAAAAGGTTATGGCGAATAAACACTTCTTTTGAAATTCAAATTTTTGAATCTAACTGTCACTAGGTCGACATGGGGTACTAGGGCATGTCGACATCCCAAAGCATTTTTTGAAGATTTGATTTTCTTTGAAAATAACCTTTATCTTATATTAAAAACTATTTAAAGTTTATAAATATACTTGACTATAGATAAAATACATAGGTAAATATAGAGAATAATATATATATAAATTTTACTATAATTTTATATTAAAATCTGAGTATAAATATATTATAATTAAAAGATAGTTTAAAACAAACGAAGTTTAAAACAAGAGTTTATTAAAAACAAAAACAAAGAATATTTTAAGGCTAAAACATCTTTTTGAAAATCATTCTGAAGTAGTTTTGAAAATCATTTTGAAGTAGTTTTGCAAGCTTCTTCCTGTAGAATTTCTCATCATATTAGAACTCGAGAACTTGTACAAAACCAGGATGTTCGTGGGTTTGTAAGCCACTTGTCGTAGGTTTGTAAGCCACTAAAAAGGTAGAAATGGGTTCTATCCCAAAAAAAAAATGGAGTGAAGATTTCAGTGCTATTATGAAGTTTTAACATAATTCTAGACTCAATACTTATCTTGAAATCTTGAACTCTTGATAATCTTGATACTCATGAGTCTTCAATCTTGATATCTTGAATCTCTATACTGTACAGTCTTCATTCTTTGTACCTGCATGGTTAAATCCTGCATATACATATATATCTAAACTATAATGTTAGTATTTATATTTTATAATCTTATTCTAAGGTTGTTGTCATCAAAACCATCATCTCAAGGACTAAAAATCTCCCCCTTTTTGATGATGACAATAGTTGTTTATAAAATATTACTTCTATCCTAAAACTGATAACTCCCCCTTAATCTATGCCTAACTCTTCTATTTTATATTTCTCCCCCTTTGTCATCAACAAAAACAAACTATCTCTAAACTGTATAACTCTTAGTCTAATATCCTATATGATGATAGTGTTATCATACATAATCAATTTTTACTTGTAAACCTAAAACTTAGTCCTAAACCACTAACATTCCTAACCAAGTACCTATATAATACTTATATATAACATTTATAGGAATCATATATAAGAACACACAATATTTATTTTTATATATATATGTTTATATTTACATTTTCGTACAACGTGACAAATATACACATAACGATGAAAAACAGAAATTGGAGATCTATGGATCGAACAATTTGGATAGTGGAAACAGAAATTTCCACATTGTTCAACCAAGTTTCCGTCCTTGTCAAAACATACTTCGCCAACGCAAATGACTTTGTCGTTGTCTTCCGCGTGCTCTTCTTCCATTGATTCTTCTTCTTCTTCTTCACTTTCCTCTTGTTCACGATCTTCTGAAGAGTCCTCGTCAATCAAGATTGGATTAGCATGATTGTCCATTAGAAATTTTTGCAAATTTCTAAGGATTTTCCCTTGCCTTTCCTGTTCTTTTGCCATTCGGAGTTACACTATTTGAATTTCAGTCATTAACTGAATTGCATCCTTTAGAGGATCCTCCATTTTTGTCACCCGGGCGAGCGTAGTATGTTGAAACGGACCAGAGGTAGGAGAAGGGAATGAAAAGGTTGATTTTATGTTTGATTTGGAAGAGGAGTCCATTGATAAATTGATTTCAGAAGATAAAACAGAAAGAGAACAGAGAGAATGAAGAAAATTTCGAAAATAAGAAGAATACATAACCAATTATTTGAATTTTGGTGGGAAAAAAATTTTTAAAATAAAAAAAACGTTATATGTCGACATGGGTATGGGGGGATGTAGACATGGTTCTCAATATTTTTACTATTTGATTTATTTTGATTTAATTTTTAATTATACTTTGTTATTTATATTTTATATTTCAGTTAATGAACAAATACCTAATTCTCTTCTTAATTTAGTAAATGTAGATTCATTTAAGGGTTTTGTTAAGATATCAGCAATTTGATTTTCAGAATTGATATAGTCGAGAGTAATTACTTCTCTACTTATATTATCTCTGAGAAAATGGTGTCTGATATCAATATGTTTAGTTCGAGCATGTTGAGTAGTATTTTTGGATAAATTTATTGCACTAGTATTATCACAATAAATTGGTGATTTTGAGATATTTAAACCAAAATCTTTTAAAGTTTGTTGCATATATATTACTTGAGAACAAGCCAAAGCAGCAGAAATATACTCTGCTTCGGTTGTTGATAGAGAAACTGTGTTTTGCTTTTTACTAAACCAGAAAATCAGATAATGCCCTAAAAAGTGACAAGTTCCACTTGTACTTTTTTGGTCTGATTTACAACCAGCATAATCAGCATCACAGTAAGATATTAAGTCAAACGAATCATTTTTAGGATAAAATAAGCCATAATCAAAGGTGTGTTTAACATATCTTATAATACGTTTTACAGCTTTTAAGTGAGTTTCTTTAGGTTGGGATTGATACCTTGCACAGAGACAAACACTATGCATGATATCAGGTCCACTCACAGTGATATAGAGTAGTGATCCAATCATTCCTCTATATAATTTTTGATCTACATCTTTCAAGAGATCTTCTTTACTAAGGTACTCATTGGTTGCCATGGGAGTGGGTTTTCCACTCGCAGTAGTCAAACCAAATTTACTAACTAGGTCTTTAGCATATTTTTCTTGACTAATAAAGATACCATTATCTAATTGTTTTATTTGAAATCCTAAAAAGAAGTTTAATTCACCCATATGACTCATCTCAAACTCTTTTGTCATTATTTTAGAAAATTCTTTATTCATTTCAAAATTAGTTGATCCAAAAATGATATCATCTACGTAGACTTGTACTAGTTGAATATCATTTTTATTTCTTTTAATAAAAAGAGTATTATCTACTTTACCTATTTCAAAATTTGATTGTAACAAGTAAGATCTTAGTCTATCATACCAGGCTCTAGGAGCTTGCTTTAGACCATATAGAGCTTTCTTAAGTTTGTAAAAATGATTTGGAAATTTATCATTTTCAAAAAGTGGTGGTTGTTCAACAAATACTTCTTCTTTTACAAAACCATTTTAAAATGCACCTTTAACATCCATTTGAAATAATTTGAAATTATTATGATTTGCGAAAGCAAGTAGAATCATAATGGCTTCTAATCTTGCTATGGGGGCAAAGGTTTCATCAAAATCTATTCCTTCTTCTTGACAATAACCTTGAGCGACTAACCGGGCTTTATTTCTAACAACCTCTCCTTGTTCATTCATTTTATTTTTATAAACCCATTTAGTTCCAATTATTGTTTTATTTTCAGGTCTAGGAACAAGTTCCCAAACATCATTTCAAGTGAATTGATTTAATTCTTCTTGCATAGCCAAAATCCATGAATCATCAGTTGATGCTTCTTTTGGATTTTTGGGTTCAATAGTTGATATAAAAGCTACATTACTCATTTGACTTAGTTGGTTTCTAGTTTTAACAACAGATTGCATATCTCCAAGTATATTTTCTATAGGGTGGTCTTTTAAAAGTTTAATCCTTTTATTAGGATGATTTAATTCATTATTAGTTTCAGTTGACTCTTGGTTTTGAGTGATTAAATCCACTTCATCATTTATTTCTTCAAAATTTTTGAAATTTTCATCAAATGAAACATGCATTGTTTCTTCGATGGTATTAGTTCTTAAATTAAATACTCTGTACGCTTTACTTCTATTAGAGTATCCGATAAAGTTACCTTTGTCGGATTTAGGATCAAATTTATCTAAGTTATCTTTTGTATTTAAAATAAAACATTTACTTCCAAAAATTCTAAAATAAGATACCTTAGGTTTCTTTGAGTAAATAAGTTCATAAGATGTCTTATCAGTTAAAGGTCTAATTAAAATTCAATTTAAAATATAACAGGCGGTAGAAACTGCTTCTGCCCAAAAGTACTTTGGTAAATTACTATCAGAAAGCATAGTTCTCGCACACTCTTGAATCGTCCTATTTTTACGTTCTACTACTCCGTTTTATTGTGGAGTTCTTGGAAATGAAAAATTGTGAATTATTCCCTTTTTATTGCAGAATTCTTCAAACTTTTCATTTTCAAATTCACCACCGTGATCACTATGGTTATAATTTTTTGAGAAAGTTGATTTTGAACCCTTTTTGAAAAATTCTTAAAATATTCAAAAGTATCACTTTTATGTTTTAAAAATATTGTCCATGTAAATCTAGAATGATCATATACAATTACAAAAACATATTTACTATTATTTATTGATAGAATTTGAGATGGACCAAATAGATCAATATGAAGTAATTCAAGAGGTTTTGAAGTAGAAATTATATTTTTTAATTTAAAGGAGCTTTTTCTAAGTTTTCCTAGTTGACATGCATCACATAGACTATCTACTTTAAAATTCATTTTAGGGAGGCCTCTTACTAGATCATGTTTTGACAGTCTAGATAAGAGTTTGAAATTTAAATGCCCAAATCTCTTATGCCAAATCCAAGGGTCACTTGCATTTGCCAAAAGACACAAGTTATCATTTGAAATTTTCATACTAAGAATATAAATATTCTTTTTCCTAATTCCCTCAAATATTATGGTTGAATTATTATCTTCAATGTGACATTTATCTTTTACAAATTTAATTTTATATCCTTTATCACATAGTTGACTTATACTTAGCAGATTGTGTTTCAGATTCTTAACTAGCAAAACATTAGTAATAATAGGAGTTTCAGAGTTACCGACTTTGCCGATGCCGATCACATAACGTTTTGAATTGTCTCCAAAGTTAACCAGTCCTCCGTCTTTGTATATTATATCATTCAGCATATCTGGATTCCCAGTCATGTGTCTAGAACATCCACTATCGAGTATCCATTTGTTCCTTTTGATCTGCACAGTTTGTTAGTTCTGGATTGATTCCTCAACTCCCATAAAGCATGATTCCTGCACATCAAACAATCTTAGTAGACAACTTGTATTTGAATATTGATTATATGCAGACTCAAGAGATAATGATGATCTGAATATTTCTAAACATGCATTAACAAATTTCTTAAACATAGCCATTTAAAAAAAACTTTTTCAAAAAACAGATTATGAAACTTTTGAAAACCTCGTTCTGATACCAAATGTGAGGAATGCGGAATATGGATCTTAAGGCTAGAATGAACACTAGAGGGGGGTGAATAGTGTTTATAAGAAATTACTAAATCTTTTTGAGTTATTGTTGATTTGTACACAAATGTATGCAATATTCAGACACAGATATAATCACAGAATCAAACGCAGATGCAGAAATAAAGTAAATGCAGTAAAGGAAAGAACACACCGGATTTTATACTGGTTCGGAGTTACCCTACATCCAGTCCCGCACAACTAAGTACAGATTTCCTTTCAAAAGAAATTCAACAATTACAACCCTCGATTTCAAGGCCACGAGGTACACCCTCCAGAATCACAATCCTCTGGGTAGAGATACTTGATTTCCGGGCAACAAGTTCACCCAATTGATTTCTCAAGGCTACAATCACACCTTTTATCACTTGATTGATTTCCAAGGCTACAATCACACCTTTTACTCTATTAATTACAAAGAAAGCCTATAACTCTGAATAGCACTGGGATCTTGTTGAGGTAGTGATAGAGAATCAAACCAGAGATGATCTAGTTAGATTCAATGTTGATTTCGGCAGAGTGATGATAGGATTTTGAATAAGAAAATGTGGAAGAAGAAGAGAAGTGAAAAACCAGAAAATCTGATGTTAAATTCGTTGAAACCAACCCCTATTTATAGAAGAACAACAGCCATGTCCATTCGTGAAAGGTTATGGCGAATAGACACTTCTTTTGAAATTCAAATTTTTGAATCTAACTGTCACTATGTCGACATGGGGTACTAGGGCATGTCGACATCCCAAAGCATTTTTTGAAGATTTGATTTTCTTTGAAAATAACCTTTATCTTATATTAAAAACTATTTAAACTTTATAAATAAACTTGACTATAGATAAAAATACAGAGATAAATATAGAGAATAATATATATAAAATTTTGCTATAATTTTATATTTAAATCCGAGTATAAATATATTATAATTAAAAGATAGTTTAAAACAAACGAAGTTTAAAACAAACGAAGTTTAAAACAAGAGTTTATTAAAAACAAAAACAAAGAATATTTTAAGGCTAAAACATCTTTTTGAAAATCATTCTGAAGTAGTTTTGAAAATCATTTTGAAGTATTTTTGCAAGCTTTTTCCTGCAGAATATCTCATCATATCAGGACTCGAGAACTTGTACAAAACCAGGATTTTCGTGGGTTTGTAAGCCACTTGTCGTAGGTTTGTAAGCCACTAAAAAGGTACAAATGGGTTCCATCCCAAAAGAAAAATGGAGTGAAGATTTCAGTGCTATTATGAAGTTTTAACATAATTCTAGACTCAATACTTATCTTGAAATCTTGAACTCTTGATAATCTTGATACTCATGATTCTTCAATCTTGATATCTTGAATTTCTATACTGTACAGTCTTCATTCTTTGTACCTGCATGGTTAAATCCTGCATATACATATATATCTAAACTATAATGTTAGTATTTATATTTTATAATCTTATTCTAAGGTTGTTGTCATCAAAAGCATCATCTCAAGGACTAACAACTACAAATTTCATTCCACATTTGTTTATATAATGTTTTTTTTCTTTTCATTACTTTGCATTCATTGCTTACATAAGTTAATTTTATTTCAATTATTTAAAATGATCAATGAATTCATTATTTAAGTATTACATACATTTTATTTCAATTTACTTCACATTCATTATTAAATTATATATTTGATTTCCCTTTAAATATAAATCTTTATTTGTGAATAAATTCATACTTAAGTTTTAATTCCTTTCCCTTCACATTTATTCCTTTCATATATAGTATTCACCTTTTTTAATATTTACTCCAATTATAATAGGTTTCAGTCATCACTTAAGTTATAATCATTTACTTACAGTATTCACTCTTTCCATTTCGTTTAATCAATAGCACTTCAAATTATTAACTTAAGTTTATAACAAATTTATAATATCAGAATTCTTATTTACAGAAGAAATTCCATTGAACTCTTTCATTTTCTAAGTTTTACTTGTATAATATTCTATTACATATTCTTATTAACATTTCATCTTTTAATAGTTTGGTAAGTTATATGTATATATATATATATGTTTTAAGAATGCAATTGAAAGTTACACAAGTTATCTCATTCACTTTAGTTAACAAAATGTTTAATAATTACATCTTCTAAATTCATTATTCTCAAATTTACAAGTTTCCAATTTCTTATATATTTCATAAATCACTTACATCAAATTTCTTATTTCTGTTTTTTAGAAGTTTCCAATTATTAACATAGCCAAGTTTTCATTTCATTATAGTAATTGAAATTTCTAATTTACAGAAACCTAAGAACTAAAGAAACCTAAGAACTAAATACCGGGTTCCATTTTCAAATCATTTCAAAATAAAATATATATAATCATATCTCCTATATATATCCAAATCCTATTTATAAATTTAAAATTAAGATTTGCTATCAAAACAAGTGTGTAGTAAAACTACAACAGTGGCCTTCCCACTTTGAAACTCGAAAATGAACCTCGATGATGCGTGCACTCATCACTGAAATTATTTTCCAGCGACAGAGAGGGGAGTACAGAACTTATTTCCTTTAAAAGTTCTTTTTAAAACTCACTTTTAAATCACATTGAAATATTTATATCCGAAAATACTTCCAAATAATACTAATATTATATTCCAAAATCTTTCGAAAGAAATTTCCAAAATCCCGGAACTTATGTTCTAAATTTCCAATTTATATTTACTTTACTTGTAAATCCTATTTTATGATCAATGTTTATAAAATTTCACTACCTAACAAACAACATATTACATCCAACTATATCATTTATAAAAATTATCCTTTTATATACAAAATATATACTAGGTAAAATTATTCATTTACCTATATTTCAAAACAAATATTGTGTCGGTCTGTCTTATTTAGTGTTTAGAAATCCCTATCAATGACATAACATCCTATGTACCAACTGGAATTTATAAATACTAAGCAGAACAAATTAACACAATACAAAACCCTTTTATAACACTAACAAATATGCTCTCTCATATATATACACTCAACGACTCATTCAAGGGTATTACTACCCTGTTTCTAATGAGTCAGACCCCATAAAGCTATGGTTATCGCTAAAGCAAAGCTCTGATACCAATTGTAACGACCCGCCTTTTTTGATGGTTTAAATTGACGGTAAACCACACACGTCAGGCTTAAACCATTCAAGGGGCAGATTGTTATGGGGTAAATAAGAAAAAGCAGAGAAAGAAAGAAAACAAACACAGAATCTCACGGCGGAATGACAAAATATAATAATCAAATAAACAGTTCAAGAAGTTGTCTTACAAATAACATTTGATTTTACTTTTACAATACAAAATTAGAGTACATACAACAGTAATAATTAAATAATGCAGCGGAACAACATGATGCAGTGGTATGAATATAATAAATAGCAATAGTACTAAATCTTCGTCCTCTAGAAAGCAGTCTTCGATACACTGAAAAGCCCAGACTGATCCGAGCGGATTGAAAAGACAAAACACTCGAGCCAGAACTAAAAAATCTTATGTAAGTTAAATCAACAGTAAATAAATATGAGTGTAACAGCGTCGGAGATGTTTACGAGTTTTGACATCTCCTATCTAGTGTCTAACGTGAGTGCAATAACTTAAGAGATGTTCGGGATTTCCATCTCCTAAGGATCCGTTAAACTATCTACATACATAGTACAATACGTTATTATAATAGTGTCTACAGTAAAGTAAAGTATTAAAATAGCGTTAAGGCGTTACCCATATCCCCCTTAACACATTTTATATATTCCCATAGTCTATACAGTACCGTAAGCTCCTCCGTGAGGTTTACTCAGAGGGCACTCCATAGGTATGGTATAACCCAAACTCATAGAAGGCGCGATACGGCATGTGAACATGGCACTCGAGGCAATGCCAGTGTAGGATTCTACCATTTGCACTCCCGGACTAGTGGTAACGCATAACAGCTACTACCAGCCACCTCGGAACACACCCCCATAATCAAAATCGAGGAGTGGCCACCAAATCAATCACAAAGTCATAATATGGTATCGAAGAAATGTGCTCGATAGGAGGAATGACCTCATTTGGCCCGGTATAGCTCCTGTTTTAGTCACATCTAAGCTGACTCACGGGAGTTAGGGTCACGTAAATACCTCATACAGAATCGTTCGCCAAACCATCCTACTTCATTTTTGGAATCTCCACCATGAACACAGTTGTTAAAGTGGTTTTCGGTATTGACAGAGAGTATGAAAATATCTGATCCCGGTCTCTTTAACAACCAAACGCTTATTTCACACCGGATGGTTCTTTTAAATTTCCAAAACCGTTTCATAATTGATATTCGAATATTATATTCAATTCAAACCATATCACTTTTGAAATTATATTCATAATTAGGTTAAATTCTCATTTCAAAATCATCATATTTACTCAAATATGTCATTTCACCAGCAAATATCGTTTCAAATCCCAACTTATGTTATAACATTATTAAACCTTATTCACTTTAAAATCAAGGCTTCAATTATAAACATTTCAACTTTACACCATCTGAAATTTAGAAAATAATTTAGATAGTTATAAAATTAACATAGTTTTAAATAGATATAAATTAGGTTAAATAGGTTTAAAATAGATTAAATAAATTTAAAATAGATTAAAATAGATTAAAATAATTTAAATAGATTTAAAATAGTTTAGATGGTTTAAAATAGATTAATTAGGTTTATTATGGATTTATTTAACTTAAAATAGATTAAATGAATTTAAAATAGATCAAATAGAGTTAAAACTGATTAAGTAGTTTAAATAAATTAAATTAGTTTAATAAAGTTTAAATGATTTAAAATAGATTAAGATAGATTAAATAGGTTAATTAGTTTAAATAGGTTAAATTTGATTAAAATAAAGTAAATAGTTTAAATTGATTAAGTTGGTTTAAAATAGATTAATTTATTTTAATTGTTGAAAATCTTAAAATTAGAATTTAAAAGAACATTTACAGTTTATATTGAGATAATAAATTTGAAATTAACATCAAATTTAACTATTTCTTCCATTTCAATAAATTTGGACCATATCTAGATTTCAAATCAAAACCCAATTTCAAACCTTGAATTATCAATTTAAGCTACTCCAATAGATTTCAAAGTTACAATTTCGAACGTCTTCAATAACTCACTTTCGATAAATTTCGTTTATACTTCAAATTCAAGTTTAAAATTTCAATTTAAATCCTTTAAATAATTACTTAAAACAATTCAATTTATATCAGTCAAATTTTATTTCAAATATCGTTTAACTAGGTTTAAAGTTTAAAGATTTAAAATCATTAAATTTAACCAATCCGGTGTCCGTATATAATTTTCTACCCTATGGTCATGTGATACGAATATTTATCATTTCAATCCGCAAATATTTAAATTTACGAGTATATATCATTTGGACCCGCAATCCCAAAATTTATTTCAATGAAAATCGCTTGGGTTTATCATTTCAACCCATAATGATTTTCCTTATTCTATATGATCGTTCGGGTATGTATCATTTCAACCTATAGGGAACTTGTAGTTTTATAACAATACAAAATATAACATCCAGTCATCCAATATCAACAATCAAACATCCATCACAATCATCATCCAAATCAACCAATAACATCAATAAATAACTGATTATCATTAACAAGTATTAAATTGACAATTAAATTCAATATTAAATTAAAAGATGATTAAGTGCAATAAAAGTCAAATTTAAATAGAACGACAATTTAAACATACCAAACATCAATCAATTAATTTCTAATCACATCATAAATTTAATTTAACTAACATAAGACAATTTAGTAATTGTGAGTGGGTTAAAACACTCACCTTTGATTTCAAATTGATTTGAAATCCAAATAAAGGCCCAAATTTGAATAGTCTCAGAATTCATCCAAATCAGTTTCATAATGTCTGTAATTTCGATACGATCGCAGCGAAAAAAACCATGCGCGAATCGGACCTCGTACGCAAAAGATATTAGCATTAGAAGATATAATATTTCAAATTAAAACAAATAAAATAATATTATAATTATACACGTCACCTTCATTCCTCTTCTCTCATAAACCCTACATCGCGACCTGGACACGAGACGCCACCCCAAAATCACCCAGCCGCACGCTCAACCACGATCGCACCAACACCAGACATCACCGCCGAACAAGCCCCTTTATCGCGCAGCCCTCCAGACCTTCGAGATCGCCATCGACGACCATAAAAGCACACAACCGCCCCCATTACTTCTTGACCTAATCGAATTTTCAAGCCCGATCCAGCCGTTATCTCTTCCCACGAACCAGACAGATGAACTATACGCGACAATCTCCACCCATCCATGCCGCCCAATCGAAGATCCCTGGAAGTTGATCAAGATGCGATGAACGACCGAGAATGATTTGGCCAATTTCGAAAAAACCAGAATCCGATTGCAAAAACGAACAGCAGATTTGTTTTGCGCTCGTCGAGAACTTCGAATTGGTATATAATTTGATATGGTTTGGAGGAGTTTGATTTTGAAATTGGTTTGGAGATTGAATTGTAGGGTTTGTAATTTAATTGTTTGATGTCATTTGTTAGGAAATCAAATCCATGGTTTTATGGAAATCAAATGTACATATATATTTATATATACAGGAACTTACTAGAACAACATCACTAGAAAGACAAGAACGAGGCTCAAAGGACACTATAAGAGACTTCAACTCGATAGGTACAAAGAAGCAAAAGAAAAGATGCAAAAAACAGACATGCACAAGTATCAGACGTCTGGGTGCACAAGCCAGACGTTTGGAAAAGTCTTCTGGAATAACAAACATGCTAAACTAGATGTCTGGTAATAGCACTCAGACGTCTGAGAACCTACTATGTTCAAAAAAAATATAGTATCAGACGTCTGATACAAATACCAGACGTCTGATTTCAAACTCGGATTCAAATAAGAACTTTAACTGTCACATTCGAATGGACATCTCCGCTTCTCTTCGCTGCAACTCTTCATCATCAATAGAAGCAACTGTAGAGCACTTGTTAATGGACATAACTACTCAAGATACCTATCTACAACTATATAGCATCAAGAATCAAGAGAAAGATCTACCCTTACATACTTATGCTTTCTAATTCTATACTATATTCTTGATCTCTGCACTCTAGCAATCTTTACTTGTATTCACTCTTCCATATACTCAGTTCTTTATATACAATATTCTTGAGAGATATATTGGAAGCAATTGTACTACTTAGTCAACATCTGTGTTATACTAGAACACACATTTGGCAAGAACAACTCATTGTAACCAAGCCTATTCCTCCGGGCGAAGTGAGGGTTTTTGATAGTCGAATTCCAAAGGAGAGCTTCGGGACTGGACGTAAGACGGGAGGTCCGAACCAGTATAAAATCCTAGTGTGCTTATTCTATATTTACATAGATTAATATTATTTTAATTGCATCATATATTTTGTCACATATACTTGCATATACACTACACGATCCACCCCGTAGAATTTCACCATTAAGGAGAAAGAAGTAGAAAGAATTGTACGTACATTAATGAGGAATAAAAGGTTACTAGGGTTTGGAGAGATCTATTTATATTAACAAAGCCCGATAAGAAAATAAACACATCGGATCTGTACGAATAACGACCAAAAAGCCCGTTTCGCTTCCGAAACGAGAGTGTATCATCCCATATATCAAAATAGATATTTTCGATATTTTTAAACTCAATGGAATAGGTTTCAAGTCCTAATTCGATCGTATGAAGAAGTTAGCTTTAAAATCAGCTTATTTCAAATTGATTTCAATTAAATTGATTTCTACGCGTTTCGAGCTCGTACGATCAAACGACAAGTCCGATCGCTACAAAACTTGAAATCCTGCAATAATTCACTGTTACGAATTCGATGAAACTGGTTTCGTCGAAATCCGAGACTGTGGCCAAAATGGCTATTTTCACATAAATTAAATAAATTATTATTAAATTGATTAAATCACTTTTTAATTTCAAATTTAATAACTAACAATTTTTATCATTTTTGATTACTTAGACATTTACAAAAATTTAAAACAAATTTACATATCAATTCAGTGTTAAATATTACACCAATTATAGTGTTCAATTTCAACTGTAATTAAATCCAATTAATTATAATTTAATTTCAATAAATTGATTAAATTTGATTTCAATCTTTTTATTCAATCAATCATTACTCTATGGGCATAGTCAACATTCGTTTATATCTTATTACATTAATATTCTCTACTTTCATCTTAATTTACATTAACGTAATATTTAATTACATTTACTGCAATTAATTTCCAATTCAATTCAACAAATTAAATAAATAGGTAACATTTAACAATTGTCACCCTTTTGCTTAATTTAATCACATTTATAAGTTTGTTATCTACAAACAAATGTTATAACCACTTATACAACACTAATTTTAACCAGTTGCAATTAATTACATATTATCTCATCAATTAATATAACATTTAAATTATCAATTAATCTTTTAATCCAATTATCAATTAATACACACATTATTACAATTAATTTACAATCTATAACCAATTATAACTTTTTAATCATTTCAATTAATTAGGATCACATTTAAAGCAGTTATCAATTACCTTAAATTAATACTATTACATTTCATTCCAGTTATATTCTTATTATTAGATCAATTTTTTTATTTCATCCAACATTAAATCACAAAACCTTATTAAATTAACTATTTTTAATTATCGAATATTACGGGTCGTTACAATATCTTAAGTAGTTGCCAATAATCCCAACTTCTCACAAACATAAGTCTCTTAATGAACATCCGAGAAACCCAAAATCCATCCATATTTGGAAACCAAATAAATATCCAATATCAAGAAAAAATGGATATGGATGCATATATGAAGGGATCCACACCTGAATTATTTATCCAAATTTTATCAAGATAATAATTTATATCATTTGGATTTTAATATAA
The DNA here is from genome assembly GCA_030737815.1 of Allium fistulosum. NCBI lineage: Eukaryota > Viridiplantae > Streptophyta > Magnoliopsida > Asparagales > Amaryllidaceae > Allium > Allium fistulosum. The sequence goes on from CM060905.1 coordinate 854,517,300, forward strand.
TGAATGATGGATATTTATTGTTTCATCAAGGTAATAGTTTATATTACATGTATGTATATGTGTGTGCGCGCGTGCTTGTGTATGCATGTGCGTGTGCTTGTATTCGCTGCTCATAAATAATTTTTATCATTATGTCTGTTTATTTTTTGTATTTTCATAATCACCAAGATAAATAATTTTATGATAAATTAAATTTCCATTTTTTATTTAGATTTATTAATTATCTGTAATCCAACCACTATCCATGGGTATTAATATATAACATTTTAAAATGACTTTGGAAACAAAAGCAAATAAAACACTATCCACATCCAAAAAGTATGCATTGACAAACTGATTGATTATCCTATATAAGATAATGGCTTTTAAAAACTCCAAGAAGTGCATGATATAAATAATTGTCCTTTTAATTAAATTAAAGTATATTATACATGGTGAAAATATACATTAAGTTCAAATTAACAATTACAGGTGATTTAGACTTAAAAGGTTCAAATTAGTAAGCATCAAAACATAGTGGTCTTAGAAGTCAATGATAGTCTTAAGCCAGCCTTAGATATCTTTGATAATAACATCAATATGTAAGTTTTCAATATATTTTATGTAAGGCTATTAACTAATTAAATGCAAATCATGAAGGAAAAAACCAAATATATACATGGTATTCCAAGTTTAGTTCAGGTGTATCAAAAGTTTCGTACTTAGTTGTTGATTATTTATCTTATAAAGTACAAGTTGATCATGAAAACCTACATTCGCAAGGCACTACCAAAACCAGTAAATTTCTTTCACATACCTTGACACTAACATCCAAAGTGAAATTTTTTTTGTTCGAGTTACACTTATGAAAGCATTTATAATGTTACCAGTATGCTATTTATAATTTGAATTTATACTATAGTTGATATTTAACACACAAAATGAGTATAGAAATAGGAAATTCAGAATGCTTTATGAGTCATGACTAAATATAGGCATCTAAAAATTTAAAAATTGACATCACGATCCTCCTGGCGGTAGCATTATTAGACTATATGTTATAACAACATTCCAAATCCACTGACTGGTTATGTTATCTAATAGAGTTTGACATCTATACAACAATTTAAAAGCATAAAATAAAACTAAAATCCATATTAGTTATTATATCAACAATTAAATAAACAAATTAATAAAGAAACTAACCTAATATCTAAGTGACAAATAATACATCAAGCTCTTTACCCTGCTACCTCTACTACTCCCCGCCTAACCTCTGCTTTTGCAAAACTAACTAACTCATCCACTTCGTGGCTTTTATCTGAATGGAATCCAAATCCTCCACTACCCTACTATTATCTGACACACTCAACGCAAGTGTGAGCTATGCCTGGTAGTGATGAAGAGAAGAGTAGGAAAGCAGGATGGAAAAAATGGAGGACGAGGGAGGAAGAAGAAGAGTAGGATGGGGGAGGAGAGAGGTAGTGATGAAGAGGAGTGGGAAGAACGTGGAGCTAGGGTTTGGGATTGATGAATTTTCCCTATCACCATTTAGAGAAAATTAGAAAGGGAGCAGGAAGCTAAAAAATTGAGGGTACAAGTGTACTCTTTTGGGTATATGAGAATTAAGATTTGCAATTGTCCTAAGACCATTGTAATAGTGCAATGACCCAAAGTAGTTGTTAACTTTGTTACAAAGAATTAGCAATGACCCAACGCTGTTGTAAAATTGCCACAAAGCTTAGTTGCAAAATTACTTTCATGGTGTAGTGAGATAGGTCTTAGTCTATGATTTCAAAATAAATTGTTAAATTTTTTAGATACATTAATATTTTTTATAGCTATCACATCACAACTTGTTATGAAAATATTATTATCCAAATACCGAAATAGAATTATTTTATAAAGAAAATTCATAATAATCATGTGTAAAACATAGCTATATCCATTTTCAATAATAATATGAAAATGGTTATTATTTCATAAATAATATTTGGTATACATGAAAGTAATTATTCAAACATAGATGCATCCATTAGCAAGTTTCATAAGGTATTCCTCCATTATTTATGCTTTTACAATAGCACCATATGCAATGTGGTGCTCCTTTAAACCTCGTACCATGGGCTTTCCGTTTCTCTACTATAACTAATTTATAGTCAAGAGTTTTACAGTCAAGGGTTTTAGATCAAGTATCTGAAACTCAAATAAATAGATCTTATAGAAAACAATATTCTATAATAAAAAAGCATTAAGAATAGAAAACATATTTTTTATTTTTTGTTAAGAGTCTACAAATTTTGTTACAATTCTATATTTGATGTCACTTCGTGAAGCAAATGCGACATTCATCTCCCCTACCTCACATATAACACCAGTCTCAGATTTTTCTTTCTTATGAAGGACCGACCTTAAAAAAACCTTTACTACAAGACTCCACCGGATGCATTCGTTCATTCTTAACGTGTTAACAAGATAGAAAAAGTTACGCTTAAATAAGCAAATTGGACTAACTTTTCAGTGATCCAAGAGTTAGATCCATTTGAAGTCATTAGTCTAGAGTTGTTCCTACACGACAAAATCCAGATTGTATTTAATAGTATCGTGCACATGATCTTGCACTATGGTTAATTTGCTCATCAATTGAAACAATTTCATTGAAAGTCCATTTTTTTAACACCTTAGTTATTGATTTGGATGATAACAACCTTAGTATAATAATACATTCATATTAAATATTGATACTAATGTTTTTTGTCAAGTTATAGTGTATATTGGGTAGGATATTATATAGGTATTAAATCGAAGAATGTACAGTATAGAGACTCAAGAAATGGACAGGAAGACTCATGAGTATAAAGATCAAAATATGATGATCTCAAGGCTATGGTATAGTATATAGAGTCATAGAATATTATTGAAATCCCTGGTAGTAATGTTTGAGCTCCATCTTCTCATTTTTTTATTCTTTATTTAAAAAAAATAATATCTTTAACTATATTTAAAAGTATTTTATAAAAGTTTTTTAAAGTTTAAAATGTTTATAAATTATGTTTAAACTATTTTACAAAGTATAAAAATATTTTACAAAGCATAAGCTTTTAAAACATTTTAAAATAAACAAGTTTCAAAATACACTTGCCTACATCGACATATAGGCAAATCATATGTTGACATACATGTCGCAATTTTCAGGCAAATTTTGAAATGAAGTGTCTATTAATCGTAACTCTTCGGAAATGGACATGTCTGTTCATTACCTATATATAAGAGGTTTCAAATGAATTTTTTAACGATTACTTTCTTATTATCTTCTCACCTCTTACTTTGTCAAAAATTCAAGTGAGAATTTACTCAAATCTTCTCAAATTCAAACCAGAATCAGTTCAATCTTCATTGTATTGATTCTCTACTATTTACTCTTTGATTTCAATCATCTCTCTCTCTCTCTTAATTGGGGATCAAAGTTCTATCCAAGTGGATTTAGGATCCATTGTATCCAAGATCAAGAAATTGTCTTTGGAAAAACCATCAAACTCTTGTTGTATTTGCATGGGTGTGATTGTAGCCCGTTCAAATCAATTAGGTGTACTTGGTGTCCTCGAAATCCAAGTGGGTGTGCATATGTCCCGTCCAAATCAAGTGAGTGTACCCAGAGCTCGGAATATCTAGAGGGTGTGTCTCAAACCTTGAAATCGAAATTGTATTGGTTTGCCTTCTGCCTATTTAAAGATTGGTATTTGAAAAGAAAATGTACAAGCAATTGTATAGGACAGGATATAAGGTAACTTCAAACCAGTATAAAAATTCCTAGTCTTATCTTATCTATGTTTGCATATGTGATTATTCATTCTGTGCTGATTAATAATAATCTTGAAAGAATTTTAAATAGATTCATAAAAATTAGAAAACACCACCCTCCCTTTAGTGTTTAATTAGTCTTAAGATCCATAATCTGCAACCCACACTGTCTATCAGAGCACTAGGTTTTCAGAAACTCAAAATTTAATTTTTGAAAAGTTTTAATGGCTGACAACACTATTAGTACATTTGTTAACATTTTTGTCAATGGACAATCTACTGCTAGACCCCCACTTTTTAATGGCAGTAATTACACTTATTGGCCATGTAGGATGAAGATCTATTTACAATCTAATGATTTAGATATTTGAAATATTACACATAATGAGTACTCTAAACCACAAAATAATTTCGCACAATGGACTGCTAATCAAAAGGCACTTGCATAGAATAATTCTAAAGCCATAAATATTCTATTTTGTTCGCTATTTAAAAAAGATTTTAATAGAGTTTCTATTTATAAGTCTGCATATGAAATTTGGAGAACACTACAAGTTACACATGAGGGCACTAATAAAGTAAAACAAAATAAATTTTCCATGTTAACTAATCAGTTTCAATTATTTAAAGATGAATCCAAATGAGTCCATTTCTGATATGTACTCTAGATTTCAAGATATAGTGCATTCATTAGTTGCATTAGGGAAACACTTTTCTAAGAGGATGAAGTTAGAAAAATCCTTAATTCACTCTCTTCGGAGTGGGATCAAAAGACACTTGCAATTAAAGAGGATAATGCTATTGGTAATCTGAAAATTGAAGAGTTAATAGGCAATTCAATGTTCTATTAAACACTAATGTAGGGAATAAGGGAAAGCAAGGCAACAAAAAAGAAATCCATCACTTTCAATGCAATAAATGACGATCATGATTCCGACGATGACAATGATAAAAATTGCTTTCATGACCAGAAATTTCAGAAAGTTTCTAAAGTATAGAAAAATGAATAACTTTCGAAAGTTGAAAATAAGACCAATCGAATTGGAACAATGACTAGATGCTTCAACTGTGATGAACTTGGCTATTTTCAAAGAGACTCTCCAGATCCGAATAAATCAAATATCTCACCGGTAAATGATTCATCCAGAAAAAAGGCTTGTACAGCAACTTTGTATGATTTAGACACTTCTTCTAGAGACTATGAACTAATACTGAAAATGTGAATATATGTTTCACCGCAATAACAGACTAGTCAATACTGATCAATGAATTGGGAACAAGTCATTTTAGATGACTTTGTTCAAAAGAACATTTCTAGACATGAGAACACACTCTTTCATTGTGTGTATCTTACTAGAATTTTCTTACATTTTGGTGTGGATTTAAAATGAGAAAAATGCATTCCTTAAAAAGTTTTCGACAAAGCAAATATCTCTCTTATGCATATTCCACCATTTCTTGAACCATATGAGACTCTTTTTGAAAAGGAGCAAAGATTGGCATTATAAAAAGAACAATAATTTCAACAAGAAGAGGAGGAAGAAGGGAATGAAAAGGAAGTGGAAGAAGAAGAAATGGAGAAGGAGGAAGAAATGGATTCTTCTTTGGAAAGTTTTGGAAAACAATCTAACCCAACCAACAAAGAGATACTAAGGAACTAAAAGAAGCTTATTAAAAATCAAAAGAAGCTTAAGTGTTCTTTTGGTAAAAAGTTTACTTCTCTTCCAACAAAATGGACAAGTTCTTCATAAAGATCATTCACAAGTTTGGTGGCTTTTCGTCCTCATCATCTACATCCTTCTAAAATTATCTAATGTTTACTTATGTTATCTAGCTATGTATTGTGTGATTTTAATTTGAAATTTATGTTTTTCGTGTGTATTTTCCTTTATTTAAAATGCAATCCATGTATCTTTCAAATTTTAGGAAATGAAAGGTATCTTTAATGTTCTATACTATTTATTAGTCTTTTGAAGTCATAAATGTATAATAGTATAGGATAAAAACAAAATCTATAACAAATACTTTAATTCTGAAAATACAGGTATATACGTCGATATAGGTGCATTTGATATGTTAGCATATTACGGCTAGAATTTTTTTTTAATTTCAAAATAAAAATAACTACCATCCCATTCATTCCAATTGACTTTCTACTCTTATATAAGTCTATTTCTTCCAGTAAACTCATTCATCATTTTATTCTATGCTCTATTTTCATTCTCGATCATATTTTTAAAAATATGTCTTCTCCACATCAAAAATTATGTGAAAATCTAGAACAAACTCTTTAATCTTTTAAAGATATTCTCTCCTTTATCCTTGGAAATCAAAGGCACTAAGAATTAAGTCAAATACAGATGATAAAGGAACAAGAAAAGCATTTTGATATGATTTGGTGGATGATTTCCTCTTTAATCAAAGACGAACCAACCAATAATCCGGAGTGTACATTAACAAGGATAACGAAGATAGGAATACCATCAAAGCAGATCCAATCTTTAGGTCTGATGGTTGGGTAGAAGTTCCACGAAAGGTCTAGTTATTAGGTTTGGATTTAATATGTAAATATATATAAATACTCTTAGGATTTGGTTTGAATGACAAGGTGTGTATTTTGACTGAATTTGATTAGTTTCGGATTGTTTATATGAATGAATTGTTTTGATTAAATTGAATGTATTGAAATTGTATAGTTTGAAATTACATTAATAAAATTTACCTTACCATATATTATCATGTTTAATATAGAAAAGTACCATTTATCATATATTTGTCATATGCATCATATATGTATGTATGTATGTATATGTTAAATTAGATTATTGATTTTAAATCATATATCATCATAATTTTTTAGTTAGGGGGAGTTTTTCTTAAGTTTTTCCTTAAGTTTCACCTATTTTTGTTGATGACAAAAGGGAAGAAAAATATAAAATATACATGTACACATATTCAAGAGGATTTGTCTAACTCGGGGGAGTTATATCATATTTATCTATACAAGATATTAATTGCTATAATCATCAAAAAGGAGGAGATTGTTAATACCTCAATTATTGGTTCTAATGATAACAACCTTAGTAACAATAATACATTCATATAAAATATGGATACTAAGTCTTTACCAAGTTATATAGTATATAGCACATGATATTTACAGGTGTTGAATCGAAGACTATACAGTATAGAGACTTAAGATATGGACATAAAGACTCATGAACATAAAAATCAGGATATGAAGATCTCAAGGCCATGATATTGTTTATAGAGTCATAGAATATTGTTAAAATCCATAGTAGCAATCTTTGATCTCTATCTTCTCATTTTCTTATATTTATTTATAAACAAAATATATTTCTTATGTATACTTAAAAATATTTTATAAAAGTTTTTAAAGCTTAAAATGTTTATAAACTATGTTAAAACTATTTTACAAAGTATAAAAATATTTTACAAAGCATAAAATTTTCAAAACATTTTAAAATAAACAAGTTTTCAAAATACACTAGCCTATGTTGACATAAGCAGATCATATGTCGACGTACGTGCCATAATATTCAAATTCAAATTTTGAAATGAAGTGTCTATTCATTGTAACTCTTCACGAATGGACATGTTTGTTTGTTCTCTATATATAAGAGGTTTCAAATGAAATTTTTAGTAACTACTTTCTTATTATCTTCTCTCCTCTTACTCTGTCAAAATATCAAGTGAAAATTTATTCAAGTCTTCTCAAATTCGAACCAAAGTCAATTCAATCTTTATGGTATTGATTCTCTACTATTTACTCTCCGATTTTAACCATCTATCTCTCAACCAAAGTTCAATGTGATGTCCAAGAGGCTATAGGATCCACTGTATCCAAAGATCAAGAAATTTTCTTTGGAAAAACCATTAAACTCTAGTTGTAATTTCATGGGTGTGATTGTAGCTTGTTCAAATCAATTGGGTGTGCTTGGTGTCTTGGAAATCCAAGTGAGTGTGCTAGTGTCCCATCCAAATCAAGTGAGTGTACCCATAGCTTGGAAAATCTAGAAGTTGTCTTTTAGCCCGGAAATCGAGATTGTATTGGGTTTGTGTTTTGCCCGTTTAAAGATTGGAATTTAAAAAGAAATCTATACAAGCAATTGTATAGGACTGAATGTAGGGTAACTCCGAACCTGTATAAGAATCCCTGGTGTGATCTCTATAATTCTCTACTTTTTACTTTACTGTATTTATACTTATCTGTGTATGCATCCGTGATTGTTCATTCTGAGTTGATTAGTAATAATCTTGAAAGAATTTCAAAAAAGATTCATAAAAATTAGAAACCGCTATCCACCCTCCTATAGTGTTTAATTAGCCTTAAGATCCATAATTCCACAATACACAATTTTAGGAAATGTGATTATTCACTACAATACTTTTGTAAGTGGTTGAGCATAGATCGAATACCCATATTCTTGTTTTGTCTTTATAGCTCATACTCATAGTAGAGAAGACAGTGTAACATCCCGTATCTAGAGGCCAAAAGCTAAGCGCTATATATGTTGTAGTCATCCATAGTATTAACTTCTAGTGACGAAATACAATAACGTTAATAGTATCTATAATATCAGAAGCACTTGAATATGAAGTAAATCAAAGATTCCAAAAATAATTATAGTGATTACATTTCAAACAAAGTCAAATCTAAGTTAAAAAAATCCCAAAACGTATCCCAGGCAATGATTAATTATAATTCACAATAATACACCAAGAGCGACATATGACGATGCCCCCTTGGATGATCAAAGCAATAAAGTCATATCTGACGTAATACACAGCAGAAACAAAACAAATGAATTCCTAAAATAGTTATTCGTCAGCCACATGCTCGTCTCCGGAAGCTTTATCTGCCAAAACTGAGAAAACATAAACCCTCAGCCTACTCAAATCAATTTTGAGCACCCGAGAGTTTAAGGGCAAACAAAAACGTCGAGTCGGACATAAAGCCTAGTATGAATAATTCTGTTACATCTCAGTTTATTGATATTAAGTGAGACCACGCCGCTTGGCGGAACGGGTTTCCCCTCACTAATATCCTCTTTCAAAACATATATTTTACAAATCCTTTCCTACAACCAAACTGGTTAATCAAACTGATTATAATAATAATGTAGCAAGTTCCATTATGCTAAAAACAGGAAATAAATGGACTAACTGTCCGAAATCTGGGCTAGCGGCCCTCAACCTGACTAACTGTCCTAAAACTAATTATACCGAAATAGCAATATCATTTATGCTAATAAAAGGACTATATGTCCAAAATAGGTAAAAAGTGGACTAACTTTCCTTAAAAAGTAGCAAGGTCTGTTATGCTAACAAATGAACTATATGTTCATAAACTGGGCTGACTGCGCTAAACTGGACTAACTGCCCTCAAAATGGACTAACTGTCCAAAATTTTCTTAGGGTTAACTCCCATTTAAATTTTCCTTAAAACCTTTTCAAAATGATTTAGTCCGTCAAATCATAAATATACAAGGAAAATATATCTTTAGCTTTATTCTAAGCTATTTTACCATGTTATATATACTTTACTCAAAATAATGTTGATGATGTTCAATAAGGATTAACTATCCTTTTAAAATAAGTTAAAGTCTTTTATAACTTAAAAGACTTAGGTTGTCTGCCTATTCATTATATTCAAAACCTTTGTTTAAAATCTTTAAACAACCCTTTCGAAATTATTGAAGGCAACTCCTTCGAAACCATTGAAAGACCCTTTCGAAACCATTGAAGGTAACTCCTTCAAAACTATTAAAATACCCTTTCGAAACATTGGAATAACCTTTCCTTTCTTTTCTCTGAAAACTACAAAATATCAGACATCCTCCATTAAAACCTTTAAAATATTTCCTTTCGAAACCATAGGAAAAACCTTCCTTTTCAACCTTGTCGAAACCCTGGGGAACCACCCTTTTCGAAACCGTTTATAAAAACCTTTCGAAACAATAAAAACAATCCTTTCAAAAGCTCTTTAGGTTCAATTTAAAACATGAGGATACCTTTCGAAACCATTCGAAGTTAACTACTTCGAAACCCCTTTTAAAACGTTTCGATCAAAAACATTTGGATTATGCCTTCAAGTAGAGCAAAAGGATCAAAAAACCAACAGAGTCGAAAGCATCTGTTTCGAAACCATTTTTAAACAAAGAAGTGATGGTGTCGAAACCACCCCTTCGAAACCATTGGAGAGGAGGCAGATTTTAGAAAACAAAACAATCCCTTCGAAACCATTTGGATCAAAACGTAGGAAGCGACAGCTATAGATTTCGACCATGTCGAAAGCAATCATTTAAAACAAAAGAGCAACCTAATCGAAACCATACCTTTTAAACCATTTGACTTAGTCGAAAGATAACTAAGTCGAAAGTAACTTAGTCGAAAGCAAGCATGCATATTTTCCTTTAAAACCAAAACAATGCTTCACCTCTTTCGAAACCGCATGGATTCGACCATATACCTTTCCCCCTCTTCCAATTCACTACGTACCAGTTACCTGATACCATGTGCATTGGTTTCGACTGTGTTGGAAGGGGAGGGATAGAGGCGGAACCTAGGTGCCGAAGGAGATGAAACGGTAAAAAGGCTGTTTATTTGTACTTTAAAACTATGCTTTTGTACCTAACCTGCCTTGTTTGTCTAAATCTGATTGGTTGCCAGATTTTCTTTCCAAAAGTGCTGCCACCTTTCCACATTTAAAAATTTAAACATATTTATAAAAAGCCCCTTCTTTTCTATAACTATATAAAATATTTAAGTCACATTCCTTAAATAATTTTATATAACAATTAAAACACTTAGGAAAAATATGGAAAAATACTAGAAAATCACTTTATATATGTTCTCTAACATATAAATTTTGGATCCAAATAATTAATTATTTTCCGTAAATAATTTATAATCCAAAATACCATTTTATTTACTAAAAAATTCATATTAAATACACAAAAAGTCAGAAAAATTTGAAAATTGAAACCCATCTCTAAAATATCTTTTTGATCTTTATAAAAATTCGCAAGGCAATTGGATGTCATTTAATAGGGATTTCACCTCAAAACATGTCATAAAATCTATATGAACATTCATAAATCATCAGCAAGTGTATATATATATTCATTCTATCATTCAAAAACATGGCAAATACTTGCAAAATATTCAAATTTAATCTTAAAACCGAAACTAATAAAAATGAGATGTAAATATTATTCATCTTAGCTTTGGAGATTAAAGGAGCTTGAGGTTTAATAAAAATTGAGATGGAAACATTATCCACCTTAGCTTTAGAGATTAAAGAAGCTTGAGATTTGGATGAATTTGATTTTGAGTTAGCTTTTCCTTTTGCTTTCCTTAATTCTTCTTCCTCTTTCCTTATTAATGGTGGCCGGCCTCTTTTATAAAAAAATTGAAATGAAATGAACGTGTAAGTTATACAGGGCTATGGGGTATTGATATAGGAATGACCTCTTTCCCAATTTTACCCCTCCTCTAATTCATTTTAAAACCCTTTTTTTTATTCATTTGTTTTAAATGGCACGACTACCTTTAATTAAAATCAAATCTTAACCCCTATAATCAACACATTATTTTATTTAATTCAACCGATTAAATATCCTAAATAATGTTACCAAAAATCTGAGGTATTACAGACTCCCCTCCTTAAAGAATTTCATCCTCAAAATTACAATAAGACACCCAATAAATCAAACAAGAAGGTAAAACATAGCATCAAACAGGTCATGATAGGTATATCTAATCCTACTCTCAACCTCCCAAGTACAGTCCATGTCATTGTTACTCCACTGGACTTTGACTAATCTGACCGTCTTGGTTCTAAGCCTCTTCTCATCTTTCGCAACAATGCGAACTGGCTTCCTCACTATGGTCAAGTCCAGTTCTACCACTAAATCATCTGGCACAGTCGGTGCAATAGTAGTTTCCGAGTCTCTAACACACTTTCTGAGATGAGAAATATGAAAAAAACGTGGACACCTACCAAACTGCTTGGTAGGTCAACTCTATAGGCGAGCTTTCCAATCCTCTCAAGAATAGGAAAAGGTCCAACGATCCTCGGTGATAACTTCCCTGATTTCCCAAATCTAATCACATCTTTCAGCGGTGAAACCTTGACGAAAACCTGGTCTCCAACTGAGAACTCTAAGTCTTTTCGTCTCTTATCTGCATAACTCTTCTGCCTAGACCGAGCCTCCTTCATTCTATCCCGAATGACCTCAATCTTTTATGCAGCCTCTCTAACCAAATCCGGACCAAGAATCAACCTATCCCCGGTCTCCAACCAACACACGGGAGATTTGTCTGGCCTTCCATACAAAGCTTCAAACGGTGCCATCCCAATACTAGTCTGCTAACTATTGTTAGACTAGATGCAGATGGTCCTCCCATGATCCCCCGAAATCTAGAACATAAGCTCTTAAAAAGTCTTTCAAGACCTTGTTAATCCTTTCCGTTTGCCCATCTGTCCGCGGATGGTAAGCGGTGCTCATCTTAAGCTTGGTTCCTAAAACTTCCTGTAGACTCTTCCAAAACTCACTAGTGAACAGGTGCCGTTCTGGTTGACCTAACTGGAATGAAATGGGTACCCTTGGTCAATCTGTCCACTATTACACATATACTTTCATTTCCCCTGTTCGACCTTGACAACCCATCAATGAAGTCCATAGAAATAGAATCCCACTTCCACACTGGAATGTCTAACGGCTGAAGCAAACCACTTAGCTTTTGGTGTTCGGTCTTTGCATGCTGGCAATTAAGCACTGCTTTACACACAAGCCTATATCCCGCTTCATACCTTCCTAGAAGAAACTCCTCTTCATATCCTGATACATTTTAGTACCTCTTGGATGAATGATGAACTTCGAACGATGACATTCCTCTAAGGCTTCCTTTCTTATGTTTCCTACACTCGGAACATATAATCTTCCTTTCTTCCTCAACCACCCATTCTGGTCAAGACTGAAATCTTTCAACTCATTGCTCTCAGTTCCTTCCCTAAGCTTTCTGATCCGCTCGGCTAACACTGTATTCTCCATCTGCTTAGAAGCAATCCGTTCGATCAACACTGGTCGAACTTCCAAACAAGACAATACAACTGTATCTCCACTAGACCCAACCTCGGATCTCCACTGCACTCTACAATATGCTAGTGCTTCCAAGTCTTTGCACTCAGCAATCATCGCTAACATCGCATTCTGATGCTTCCTGCTAAGTGCATCTGCAACTTTGTTGCCCTTTCCTGGTGTGTACTCAATCCCGAAATCATAAGCGGCTATAAACACTAACCACCTCCGTTGTATCATGATCAACTCATTCTGAGAGAACAAATACTTCAGCGGCTTATGATCTGTATAAAGCTCAAACCTTTCTCCTAAAAGGTAATGTTTCCACACCTTCAAAGCAAAAATCATTACAGCCAATTCCAAATCATGCGTCGGATAATTGACCTCATGCGGTCTAAGCTGTCTAGCAACATAGGCAATCACTTTACATCTTTCCGTTAGCACAGCTCCTAACCCTGTTCCACACGCATCGGTATAAACCACCAAATCCTGATTCCCCTCAGAAACAACTAACATAGGTGCATGGGTCAATAAGTGTTTCAAACTCCGGAATGCTTCCTCACACTTATCGGTCCACACAAACTTTACTTTCTTCCTTGTTAGCTTTGTCATCGGTGCCACTATCCATGAAAAATCCTTAATGAATCTCCAGTAATAACCAACCAGCCTTAAGAAACTCTTTATCTTAGTTACTGTCTCGGGACTTTTCCAACTATTTACTGCCTCGATCTTAGTCAGATCTGTTGACAATCCTCTCTCTGAGACTACGTGACTAAGAAACTTCACTTCCTTCCTCTAGAAGTGAAACTTTGAAAACTTAGCTTTCAGCTGATGCTGCCTTAGCGTCTCAAGCAGCACTCTAAGATGAACTTCATGCTCTCTCTCATCCTTAGAGTAAATCCAGATATCATCTATGAAAACCAACACGAACCTATCTAAGTGCTCTCGGAAAATCCGGTTCATCAAATCCACAAAGAAAGCTGGTGCATTCGTCAATCCGAACAGTATAAATTACCATTCGTACGACCCATATCTGGTCCAGAACGCCGTCTTGGTATACTATCCTCTGCTACCCTAAGCTGATGGAACCTGGTTGCCAAATCCAACTGAGAAAATACCTTTGCTCCACTCAAATGGTCGAACAAATCGTCAATCCTGGGAAATGGATATCGATTCTTTATCGTCCTCTCATTCAACTTACGATAATCGATACAAAGCCTCAACAATCTGTCCCGCTTCTTAGAAAACACTACTGCTGCACCCCAAGGAGAACTGCTCGACCTGACAAAACTCTTGTCTTCCAAATCCACCAACTGCTCCTTCACTCCCTCATCTTTGAAGGGGTCATCCTGCTCGGTGGCCTACTCACTGGTTCTGCTCTTGGAACTAAATCTATCTGAAACTCAATGGCTCGCTTCGGTGGTAATCCGGCTACAAGGTCAAAAAAATCTACGAATTATCTAACCATGGAAACTCGACTCAACTCATCATCATATTCCATAACACCCAACAAAGCAAACATTTCACCACCAGAACCTTCTACGGTAAAAACAATCCTGTCGCTACAATCAGGGTGTCTAAGAGATATCTTCTTATCCTGGCAAAATATCCTAGCATCGTATTCACTCATCCAATCCATACCAAGGATAATCCTGAACTCCACAAAACCAAACCCATGCGAACTGCAAACAAAAGTATGACCTAATAGGTCACATCTCAACCCTAGAGTTGCACACCCTCCTATTGGATTCGCAACCCGTAAGGAGGTAACTAAATACGTGGTTTCAAGGTTAAGCTTATCTATCAAACATCTAGATATAAAAGAATGCAATGCACCAGTATCAAATAAAACACTAACAGACATACCATGAATCTGAAGCGTTCCTCCTAGAACCGCCTTTCCCTTCTCTTGAGCTATTGGCTTAGTAGTAGCAAGCTCCAATGCATAAACCTTGCCCGTAACATCTCTAACGAGCTCCTTGCACTGGTTCTTGTAATGGCCAATATGGTCACAGTTGAAGCACCTGACATTTTTTCCCTTAGCCACATCCTTTGCCTTCCCGGCACGACACTCATTTGCAAAGTGCTCCTTCTTGTCGCACTTATAACAGACAATCTCAGACTTCCCTTTCTTGGTTGCTCCACATTTCTGAGCACCTATCTTGGGAAAGAACTTCCTCTTCTGGCCCTGCCTAACCTGGACCTCCTTAGCCTTGCTCTTCTCTAAAGAATCAAGAATCTCTTCTTGCCTCAAGGCCATCTCCACGACAATATCAAAAGGATCCCTAAGGTGAGGTAAAGTAGCCCTGGCCAACTCAGGCTTCAATCCCCTGATGAACTTCTCATTCCTCTTCATCATGGTATTCACTGAAGCATACCCATACTGGGTCAACTCTTCAAACTTCCTGGCATACTCTGCAACTGACATATCTCCCTGCTCTAACTCGGCAAACTGCCTGATCAGAGCTGACTGGGCCATAACAGACATGAACCTCTCATGGAACCTTCTCTTGAAATCCTCCCAGGTCATTGTCTCTTCATCCACCCTCACAGTCACACTATTCCACTAGTACAAAGCAGCTTCCTGAAACTGTCAAGATGCCAACCTCCTCTTCTGCACATCATTGAGCCCCAAATCTGCAAAAATTCTTTCATAGTGTAGTAACCAGTTCTCCACCTCAATGGCATCCTCCATTCCCATAAACGACTTCCCTCCAAGCTTAACATAATCTCCGCTCAGCTTAACAAAATGGTTAACCACTTGAATTTTCGGAACCCCTGCTCTTGCAGCATTTCCTTCTAGCACTCTGGCTGCAACTCCCGCCTACATCATATTCCTGAAAAACTGATACATAGCTTCCATTTCGACCTGCGGGATCTCAACACCGACATTCTCAGTTTCGACCTGACCTTGACCTCTCCCCGCATTAGGTCCGACATTCCCTTCAGTGCTTCCCCTTTCTGGGTTAACTCTGCTTCTTCTATCATCCATATCTGTATTCAAATCTCATGAGCTATAGAAAAGATAACCTAAGCAAAGATAGGAGACTAGAGATAAAGTGCATACTTATATATAGCAAATACAAGTACTTTACTATAGCGTTATCCCAAACCCCAATCTTTCTCTAATTCCTTTGGATTTTGTTTTCAAAACCATTTTTAGTTAAAAAAAATTTTATAAACCCTTGCTCTGATACCAAGTTGTAACATCCCGTATCTAGAGGCCAAAAGCTAAGTGCTACAGATGCTGCCGTCATCCATACTATTAACTTATGATGATGAAATACAGTAATGCTAATGGTATCCATAATATGAGAAGCACTTGAATATGAAAAATTTCACAGATTTCAAAAATGAATATAGTGATTACATTTCAAACAAAGTCATGTCCAAGTTACAAAATCCCAAAACGTATCCCATACAATGATCAATTATAATTTACAATAATACGCCAAGAGCGACATATGACGATGCCCCTTGGATGATCAAAGCAATATAGTCATACCTGACTTAATACACAACAGAAACAAAACAAATGAATTCCTAAAATAGCTATCCGTCAGCCACTTGCTCGTCTCTGGAAGCTTTATTCGCCAAAACTGCGAAAACCTAAACTCTTAGCCTACTCAAATCAATTTTGAGCACCCGAGAGTTTAAGGGGAAACAAAAACTTCGAGTTAGACATAAAGCCTGGTATGAATAATTCTGTTACATCTTGGTTTACTAATATCAAGTGAGACCACGCCGCTTAGCGGAACGGGTTTCCCCTCACTAATATCCTCTTTCAAAACATATATTTTGCAAATCCTTTCCTGCAACCAAACTGATTAATCAAACTGATAATAATAATAATATAGCAAGTTCCATTATGCTAAAAACAGAAAATAAATGGACTAACTATCTAAAATCTGGGCTAGCTGCCCTCAACTGGACTAACTTTCCTAAAACCGATTATACAAAAATGGCAATATTCTTTATGCTAATAAATGGACTGTCTATCCAAAATAGGTAAAAAGTTGACTAACTGTCCTTAAAAAGTAGCAAGGTCCATTATGTTAACAAATGAACTATCTATTCATAAACTGGGCTGATTGCCCTAAACTGGACTAACTGTCCTTTTGGCAAACTGCCCTCAAAATGGACTAACTTTTCGAAATTTTTTAGGGTTAACTATCTTTTAAATTTTCTTTGAAAACCTTTTCAAAATGATTTAGTCTGTCAAATCATAAATATACAAGGAAAATATATCTTTAGCTTTACTCTAAGCTATTTTACCATGTTATATATACTTTACTCAAAATAATGTCGATGATGTTCAATAAGGATCAACTATCCTTTAAAATAAGTTAAAGTCCTTTATAACTTAAAACACTTAGGCTATCCGCCTATTCATTATATTCGAAACCTTTGTTAAAAACCTTTAAACAACCCTTTCGAAATCATTGAAGGTAACTCCTTGGAAACCATTGGAAGACCCTTTCGAAACCATTTAAGGTAACTCCTTCAAAACCATTGAAAGACCCTTTCGAAACATTGGAATAATCTTTCCTTTCTTTTCTATGAAAATATCAAAATATCAAACGTCCTCCATTAAAACATTTTAAATATTTTCTTTCGAAACCATAGGAAAAACCTTCCTTTTCAACCTTGTCGAAACCTTGAGGAACCACCATTTTCGAAACCGTTTAGAAAAACCTTTTGAAATAGTCAAAACAATCCTTTCAAAAGAACTTTGGGTTCAATTTAAAGCATGTGGATACCTTTCGAAACCATTCGAAGTTAACTACTTCGAAACCCCTTTTAAAATGTTTCAATAAAAAATAATTTGGATTATGCCTTCAAGTAGAGCAAAAGGATCAGAAAACCAACAGATTTGAAAGCATCTGCTTTGAAACCATTTTTAAATAAAGAAGTGATGGTGTCGAAACCATCCCTTCGGAACCATTGGAGAGGAGGCAGATTTTAGAAAACAAAACAATCCCTTCGAAACCATCTGGATCGAAAGGTAGGAAGCAGCAGCTATAGATTTCGACGATGTCGAAAGCAATCATTTAAAATAAAAGAGCAACCTAATTGAAACCATACCTTTTAAACCATTTGACTTAGTCGAAAGATAACTAAGTCGAAAGCAACTTAGTCGAAAGCAAGCATGCGTATTTTCCTTTAAAACCAAAACAATGCTTCACCTCTTTCGAAACCTCATGGATTCGACCCTATACCTTTCGCCCTCTTCCTATTCACTACGTACCAATTACCCGATACCATATGCATTAGTTTCGACTGTGTCAAAAGGGGAGGGATAGAGGCGGTACCTAAATACCGAAGGAGTCGAAACACTAAGAAAGCTGTTTATTTGTACTTTAAAACTATGCTTTTGTACCTAACTTGCCTTGTTTGTCTAAATTTGATTGGTTGCCAGATTTTTCTTTTCAAAAGTGCTGCTATCTTTCTACATTTAACAATTTAAACATTTTTATAAAAAGCCTCTTCTCCTCTATAATTAAATAAAACATTAAGTCTCATTCCTTAAATAATTTTATATAACCATTAAAACACTTAGGAGAAATCTAGAAAAATTCCAGAAAATAACTTTATATATATTCTCTAACATATAAAAATTTCAGATCCAAATAATTAATTAATTTCCCGTAAATAATTTACAATTCAAATACCATTTTCTTTACTAGAAAATTCATATTACATCCACGAAAATTCAGAAAAATCTAAAAATTGGAACTAATCTCTAAAATATCTTTTTAGTTCTTCAAAAGAATTCGCAAGGCAATTAGATGTCATTTAATAGGGTTTTCATCTCAAAACATGTCATAAAATCTATATGAACGTTTATAAATCATCAACAAGTATATATATTCATTCTATCATTCAAAAACATGGCAAATACTTGAGATGTAAACATTATTCACCTTTGCTTTAGAGATTAAAGGAGCTTGAGATTTGGATGAATTTGATTTTTAATTAGCTTTTCCTTTAGCTTTCCTTAATTCTTCTTCCTCTTTCCTTGTTAATGGTGTCCGGTCTCTTTTATAAAAAAATTTGAAATGAAATGAACGTGTAAGTTATACACCGCTATGGGGTAATAATATAGGAATGGCCTCTTTCCCAATTTTATCCCTCCTCTAATTCATTTTTACACCCTTTTTTATTTATTTTCTTTAAATGGCACGGCTAACTTTATTTAAAATCAAATCTCAATCCCCCTAATCAACACATTATTTTATTTAATTCAACCAATTAAATATGCTAAATAATGTTACCAAAAATCTAGGGTGTTACAGACAGAGTAATAAATATGTTTATGCTTAAGCGACCAAGACTCGAAATTATTAAGTGATTGTATAAGCTCTTACATGGGCCTTAAAGCAACACAATGCCAAAATATTAATTTATTGGTAAGTAAATATTTTCAATTCATTATCAATCTTTAAATTAGTTATCTTAGTATGTTTTAAACAATAAACAGACTTATCAATTACATTATCTATACAAATTTATTAAAGTGGATTGTTATAATATTACATATGTTCGTATACTTTTTAGAATGATTTATTATATTTTCCAATAAGACTGCCACTAGATTCTACATCTCCTAAAAACCGTAAAAGAGGTGCATGAATATTATGAATTCCTCTAACGAGTGCTAGGATTTGTTTATCATATTACTACAACCTTGAGGATAATCATCAAATTACAATCCCCATAAATGGTAAATATATATTATTAGTCATATCTCGTATATAAATCCCAACTTTATACACTTTGCTTATAATCATCTTTATGACCTTGGGGGTACTCAACAAATCATAAATTACATTAGAAACTCTTGATCCATCTCATAGTTTCCTAGGGCTAAATTTTGTAACCCTTAAGGGTGCTCAAAAATGTTAGAAAATATCCTTACTAATTTAGAGACTATATAAACATTACTATACATAGTTTATGGCTTGTGGCTGGTCAACAACCACAAGTATGCATAATACTACATTTATATTGTAAATGATGGAGAGTAAATTTGTTTGGATTCATAGTCTTAAAGTAATAACAACAACTATTATCATGTATGAGGAATGATAAGTATCACAACAGTCAATGACATCATTAGTTATTTCTCGTCGGTTCGAACCTATGACCTCTAGAGCCTAAGTCTCTTGCCACATGAGCTAATGGTCCTTGATAGAGCGTTAATTTAACATCCATGGAAACGGTTAAAAAATCCTAATTTCTTCATCTACCGTCACCACCTAAATTATGCATCTTCTTACTCAAAACACTCATCCGTTCACAACCACAAATCCTTGCTCGCATTAGGTATCTTCTAACTTACATGCATCACCACCCACCATCCCAAACCTTTAGCAATAACTCATACTTTTTAGATCTATAGTAACCTCCCATCCAAAGTAATCCATTGTCATACATCACCTTAGATCGTCAACAATAATCACAACAACCCTCTTCGATCACATCTACCATACCCTCCCATACCTATAATTCCTACACTGATGTTTTTGACAGTATGTCAACATGGCAGGCACCGTCTTCAAAATTGACTGATTCCCATTGCAATATCCTAAAGGAACCCGATCCATGTAGTAATTAGTGAACTTGGTAAATTGCAAAAAATTCCTAAATAGGATCTCGGTGGACCAATGAAGTCTAATATTTATTGCCAAATCCAATCTAGTTGTTTTAATAAAATCTTATTTTTTTTAAATGATCTGCTTTATTTAATTAATTAGTTAAATAAATATATTTAATGTGAATATATAATCAAGGGACTGTCGCTGGTGAAAGAATGGGTTGATTCAAATTCATTCAAATGAAAGGAAATTTTGTTTCATATGCAGAAGGAAAATTAACATCTCCCACTTTGAGACCTAAAAATGAACATCGATGATGCTGTAGTCATTACCAGAATTATTTTGAAGCAAAAATGAGTTCAGTATATGTAGTGACCAGTATTCTATATATCGGAGGATCGTAGAATATTAATGTTATATTTTAAGGGTCGTAAAGTTCTATAACTTCGGAAAATGGCTACTAGAGGCATTTTTCATCCATAGAATTTTTATCGGATGATTATGACCTCAAAAATCTTGTAGACCTATAACTTTTGATATGGGTTAGATTAGGGCCTGAAATGAATTCCATTAGATCAGGATGATAGTTTCTCTTTCCATAGAGTGGTCAAAATAGGAAAATGGACTCACCGTTTAGGAGATATTATTGTTTGAAGTTTCACTTGATTTTGAGTAGCTTAATGTATAATTAAGGTGATTAGTGGTTAAGTCCAAGGCCCAATTCAGGATTTGCACCCAAAGGCGGCCGATGGGATTCTCCTTGTCATTTTCCACTTCCCAAAATAGTTAGGGAAGCCACCATTAACATTCTCTAGCCTAGAAACATCTCTAAACCTTATTTTAATCAACCAAAACTTGTCATTAGAGGAAGATCAGCAAGATTAGCATTTGGAATTTGGGATTTGCTGTTGGAGACACCTTGGATCCGCTGTTCATTTTAGGATTTGAGCTCTTTTAGATTGCTTTAGATTCTAGGTGAGTAGTTAGGATCTCTCACTTGCTAATAAGTTAATATACACCATAAAATGATGTTTTAAAATGATCCTTAAATCTTAAAACATGTTTTAAACTTTAACCAACCATATAAGTTAATTTGAAATGATTTTACAAAGTTTAATGAATTTGCATTCTTATGGACCTCCCTCGTTCTTATAGTTATTCTCTAGTTTTACCCTTAGATTTAGGCTCTAATTTATGTGCATGAATGTTTGTTTGTTTGAGTATAGTTTATAGGTCAATGCTTGAATGTATGATGTCTATTTGGTTAAAAATACCGATCGAATGGCAACTTAGAATTGGGTACAAAATGCTGGATCGGTTATGATCCAAGAATTTGACTTCACCCAAATTTGATGTGAACTACGGAGGCAACAAGGAAGGCTTTACAAGGCTACGCTTCAAATTTCAAGTCATTTCCTATATTTATGGGCAAAAGAAAATGGGTTGGTGATGGTGTGCAAACCTTGGATCGAGGGAGGAATGCTTCGGGCCATGTAGGGGATTACTTTGGGCTCTACTTCAGGATTGCATGGGGTTTACTTGAGGAAGCAAAAGGAGGTAAGATGCTTGGATCGGTGAGATGTTTAGATCGGCACCGAGTCAAGGAATGGATGGATCAGGTCTTGCTTCGGGCTATGTACATGCTCGCTTAGAGTTTACATGGAAGCAAGGAAATCTTGGAAGTGTAGGATCGGTGGTACCCATGGATCTGTATCGATCCACAGGGTGCCATCATGGATCGATGATGAAGGGTCTTAGGTCGGTGGAGTGTTGGTTCATCATTGCTTGGATCTATGGAGTGTTAATCACTATATGGATCCCGGGAGGTCATGGATTGGTGAAGTATTGGATCGGGGTAGGCTTTGGATCATTAGTGGGGAAAAACAAGGGTCGCTTCGAGTCACATGCGCAGTTGATTCATGCTATAGATGTGCTTGCTTCGAGTCATACTGGCATTTTCTTTAGCCTTCACACTTGCATTTACTTCGAGCCATATCTCGTTTGCTTCGAGCTAAGGCTCGGTTCGACACTGAGTTGTATAAGTCGGTGGTGAACTTTCGACGACGACGCACGATTCGATGATGATGAGTCCGTGATGGGAAGTGGCTGCTTTGATGGTGGGATGGTTGTACTTCGAAATGTAGAGTATAGGCCCACGAGTAGGATTTAAGGAACTATTGGAAGTGTGTTGAAAGAGGGTTAAGGGACAAATGATAATATTCAACGATTGATGATAATTGTTGAGAATCGTCCCAAACCACGACAACTTAAGATCGAAGTTATAAGAACAGTTCTAGGATGTACTCTGCAACAAATGATGTTTGTAAAGGGATCGTTGTGTAACACCCCCTAAAATTTAATCGAAATTTAATAAAATGGTTAAATTTAAATATAACAAGGATAAAAATGGAATTTTCGCAAACGTCCGAATTCGGCTATGAAATATGCACCATTGCGTTGTGATTTTCTAGACAATTTTCATATATAATTGTAACAACCCGATTTTTTTAGTAGTAATTAATTAACATAAATAATAGAAATTTATTAAATTGGAATTCGACTATTTATTTGATAAATTGGTCCAGTGATTATTTTATAAAAGGATCTAAATTGCAAAATTGTGATATCTAAATTCAAATAAGTTATAAATGTGGAAAATAATATTTTATTAAAAAAATAGGTAGATAAAGATGAAATAAAATAATAACTGGGATTAAATTGAATTTAGCTTAAGAATCAAAATAAATATATATTTTCTTTATAATCAAATCCTTAGCACAAAGACCAAAATCACAACACTCAAACTCAATTTTAGATTTTTCATTCTCTCTATTTTGCTTTGTTTAATCATTCCTCTCGGATTATCTTCATCTCGTGTCTGTAATACCAAAACCTAAAATAATCTGCTCTTTAAAAATTTAGCAACTAATATACGAAATTTATATCATCCCTACATTCAGATCTTGGGTTTCTCGATTTCATTTATCGTAGGCCTTTGAAGGTGATCTAGGAGCACGACTTAGAGGCGTGAAGGCTTCAGATGAGCGACACGATGCTGATGTCGAGGATTAGAGTGGTGGATGTCGTTAGGAAAATGTTAAGAGTGAACTTGCAATTAAAGACCTATAAGTGTGGTTAACGATTGTGAATATGTGACCATCATTCGGTGAGATAATTCCAACTCACATCTATGTCTAATTCTATTGGTTACTATTTATTTAGAATTGTTCCGTTATTGATTGCAATTATTGAGTGAGTTAGATATGGTCACTGATTGAATTATTTTATGAGATAGATTATTGATGGTTGAATCATTTGTTTGAATTAATTATTGATTATAAGATTTGGAATCGGTTTATAAGAAAATATAATGTGTCGCTATTCTACAAAACATATTAGGAAACAATAACAATGTTTAAGAGGTTCTTTTTTTAAAGATTATTAATGGAAGTCTCTTTTATGATATGAGAATTTTCTTATATGGTATAATTTAAAAGAAACGGTTATATTCCTAATTAATTTGGACATTAAGTATGGACTAAGAATTTAAGGTTAAAAATAAATATAATATATTTTAAAGTATATATATATATAAACTTATATATATATATTATTGTGAAATAATAATTAATTGCAGAAAATTATGGTAATACTGCTATAGGTATATTTGATTTAGAAATTGATCGCTAATTATTTTATATAAATATTTGAATGTTGTTTTAATTG
This sequence comes from Allium fistulosum, assembly GCA_030737815.1. Lineage (NCBI taxonomy): Eukaryota > Viridiplantae > Streptophyta > Magnoliopsida > Asparagales > Amaryllidaceae > Allium > Allium fistulosum. Next base: position 854,541,511 of record CM060905.1, read on the forward strand.
TTTTATAAAATATTTTAATGAGCTTTATTATTATTTCAATGTTTGAATTAAAATTGGGATTTAAGTATGATTTCCATATCTTTTGATTTCTCATATCATATTCAGATTTTTGATGTGATGAGTGATTCACCGTTGATTTTGATTTGATTGATGAATTTAGTATGACACAGTGATGAAATCCTTGATATGATTTGTGATATATTCTATGTGACGAGAAATCTGAACAAATGGATTAGTGACACCGTCTAGTATGCTACTTTCAGTAATAGTTTTCTGGTTATCTTTGGACTCGTTATATAGAATATTAAAGGAGCGAGTGTGATGTGTGAGCACAGAATAAATGGATTAGCAACACGCGGTGGTATGAGACGTCATTGTGTTATTTATTTAGTTATTCTGTGCACGTGGATGACACTCATATGGGGTATGTGGTGTGTGCGAATTGCTGCGGTGAGCATATATGGAGGCTACTTGTTTGCCACATAGTTTGTGTACATTATATGTCTTTCTATCTTTGTTCAACTCTCTTTTAATTTCAAAAGTGAACCAAATTAAACAATATTCACCTTGCAACCTGATCGTGGGGTCGTGCCCAAGATCCACGATACAAAGTTGTTGTTTATGATATTCGATGCGCATTATGAGATTGGTATCTGGTTAATTCTTGTGTCGCATAGGCCAACAATCAGTTACCATAAGAGTACGTGTCGGTAGTCGTGACCGAAGAGACTATGCGTTGTCGAGCCTATAGTGGATCCTTGTCACGATACCTAGATGGAAGAGGTAATGGTAACCGATGGATGTAGGAGTCATGTCATATGGACCACGTGTGGCTCCTGAAGCTAACAGACATGTTATCAGTCTACCTTCTAGTTCTAGTGTGGGTGTACGTTTGTGGGTAGTATATAGACATATATTATGTATGGATTAGATTATAGCCGAGACTATATCCAGAGTAGGATCAACCCCATATTCTTCTTAGGTAAACGGCCTACTTATTATTGATATGTTGTTTCTATCTCTTAAGCCTTTCAGTCGAGATTTTCTTCTCTCCAAGGGATATGGGTCGAGATATATCATTTTGCACATTGTGGCATTTTATGAGTTGGATTAAATTTTCATTATTGATTTTATTGATTTGATGTTGGTATTTTATAATATAATATTGAGAGATAGTGGGCATTGCTTCATTACTGGCCAACTTCATATCAAATTGTCTCATTACTGATATTTTAGATTTAATGGTTTCTAGATATGTGTGATGCACCTATTTGAGTAGATTATATGATTTCTGATTCGTCGTATTTATATATGGGTAACGACATCTTTTGATATTAATGTTGATTGTTTCATTTAAATTTGAGCTATTTGTGAGGCATGATGCCTTGATATATATATATATATATATATATATATATTATATTGTATAGATATATTTCAGACATACATTTCTATATTTATTTATCTATCTTGATATGTGGGATGATAATTTAGGTAGCTATGGTTGTGATATCGTATTATTATTTATTGTACACAATTATCCTTATTTATGATCCTTGATTAGATATAGTTTGACCCATGTGTTATTTTATAATACTCGGATCAGTCCGAGACATTTCAGATACAGAGACGACATGACCAGCATTTGTTTTTGTGAGCTTAGAGGATATATATATTAGGATTTTTGTTGTATCCTTGTATGACATTGATTCATTGTATATCTTGACACTGAGATGTATATCAATCAATCTGAATTATTTATTATTATATCATATGTTAACGTTGTGATTTACTCTCTGTTCTCTGTTATTCACTGTATATTTTGTATTGTTTTATCTTGGAGGCACACATTTTTATTATTTTGTACTGATATAGTGTACATATATGTAAGTTATTTATTTGAGGTTTTAATACGTACCATTTTTAGTCTAAGAGAATAATCATGTGTGTACCCCCATATAACCCTATTCTCCGTATTATCTGACAGTATTACTTTGCAATACTATTGGATAACAAAGATTCATGTTATAAAGTGGCGTGTTACAGTTTGGTATTGGAGCAGGTTCAGAACAATACATCATATATATGAGATACGAGTCTTGGCCTTATATGAGACTTAGAGTCCCTATCCCAATGGCTGTGTGGAAGATTTTATTTATACTTAAGTGATATTAGGAGTATACGATGATTACTGGCGTAATCATCTGGGGACGTATTTGTTATTTTATATATATCTTTCCCCTATCATTTTGGTGTGTTTTACAACTTTGTTGTGTTACTAAATTAAATGCTTTGACAACGAGTGTATTTTAAATACAATATTAATTTTGGTTTATAGTGGAAATGTACACATGCAGGGTTGAAATATAAATATTTTATTCAAACAAGTGTATGATTGATAAATATGAATTTGATTTTATAAAATGATAAGAAATATTTTTTGATTTATTTTGGTGTTAGTTTGTCTATAGAGTGATTTAAGAATTCTGGTTGACACGTTCGATTAGCATTACCGATAGGGATTCTTAAACACTCATACGAGGCATTCCAGCAGAATATTTTGAAAACGTTTAAAATTATTAAGTGTTAGATGAAAGTAACAATTTATAGCTTATGCAAATATTGATTACTATTATTATTAAATGTTTTGGGAAGATAAGGGATTGTTTTAATCAGAATCTTTTGGAAGATATGTATTATAAGTGAAGTATTAATGAAGATTTGAAAACGAGTTAGTAAAGTTTTACTGGAACTAGTATATTGTTAATTGGTGGAAGTAGTATTTATATAAGTTTTTGAAATAATATGGTGTTAACTTGTCCATTGAGTGAGTTAAGAATTTTGTCGATGCGGGTGCACACGTATTCAATAAAGATTCTTAAACGCTTAAATGTGACAGTTGGACACAATGTTTTGGGAAAGATATAAATAATTTGTGAAAATTAAAATATTTTGAGTTAGAATTGAATGTTTTGAATGGGGGGGGTGTATTTAATGCTATTTTGATAAAACTTAGAAATGAAAATGTTTATAGATTATTGGATTATTTTCATTTAATTTGAGGGTATACATTTTGAAATGTGGAATAATAAGAATTCGTTAATGAATGTATTTAAGTTGGAGTCATTAATTTGAATTAATTGATAAAATTATATGCATGAAGTATTGTAAGAATTGTCTGAATCATTTTATGGATTTTGAGATATAATTTAACGAGAGTGTAATAGAGAATTATTTTGAAGTGTTAAATTTTGTGAATAAGCGTAAACTTCCCCCTTGATGTTCAGTGTAAAATGTTTGAATGCTTGTGTTAATTTACGAAAATTTGTAATGATTTGAAAAATATTATTTGTAAAAATAGTATTTTGGAGATGATTTTATTGTAATAAAATGTTTGAGTCTAAACAAAATAATGTAAGATATATTATTAAATAGAAAAGAAGTTTAGTGGGAATTTTGGGTTGATAAAATTTTGAAATATTATTAAAATAATTTGAAGTTATTTGACTATACACACACATGTATGTGTGTGTGTGTAGTTGATAATGGGATAATTTATAGGTTTTGACCCTATATTTTCGAATGTATTCTTGACTTTGAATTTTTCGTATGTTCTCTTCACCCGTTCGATTTCCTGATTGAGTTTATGACTTGTTCTTTTCTGTTATATATACGCTGATATATATTCAAAATATATGTTAACCCCCGGTTGAATTTCTGATTGCTGCCTTGACATGTTCAATTTTGATGTATTCAAATTTTTCTGAGATGAACATATTTGGGCTCTTGTTGATTTTCTAATTGCTGCCTTGACTTGTTCAATTTAACTAATATATTAATGCTCGACCATGCTTGTTTGTTCGGCTGCCTACTTTGGAACATCTCGACCAGTACATTCCTGTATTCAACCAATACATGCCTGTGTGTGTTGCACTATCCACTTGAAACTAGTCTTGTTTTGTACCTGAGTGAGTCTTGTTTTCTTGATACTGATTCTGCTTCAGTAGTGATGAAGTCTGTAGTCGCTTGCAGTATTTGAGTTATTGTTGTCATCTTTTAATTGTTGAAGAATTGAGTGTTGCCTGAACTGGCCTGATGCTCTAAATCCCTGTATTTGTGCATGTTGAACCATTTTGTGTCCACACTTTCTGTACGTGTTGTATTTCTGAAGTTGAGTGTTGAGTCTCTGGCCTGTGCATGTCTTCCTGGTGCACTGTTGTGTCTCTAGCCTGTGTGTGCTTTTTTCATTTAGTTCACTGATCTGTTGGTGTCGTGTTGCCTTTTGCTCTACTTGTTCATGCATGTACCATCATACATGCTTCATGTGTGCATTTTATGGTGTTCCTTGTTCATGCCTTTATCTGAATTGAGTTTGATTAGGTCTTGCTGATGGCCTTGTTACTTTGAGTCTGGACTTGTTTGTTTGGTTTGGATGCCTGAGTGTTTCTGTATTGGTGTGTGTCCTTGTTTCTGTTTGTTGCATTCACATGTTGTCTGAACTGTTGCATTCTTCCTTTTGATGCCATACACTCTGTTGTTTAAAATTGTACCAAGGTTTTCATTCTTGCTTTGTTTTCAGTCTTCACTTGTTCGGTGTCAACAGTGTTGCTGACCCGATTGCATGTTATTACACTGCATCATTCCATTTGAAACTGTGTCCTTGCTGTTGTGTAGATAGTGAACTATTTTTGCTTTGCACAATTTCTGGACCTGGCTTCACTTGCATACTTGTACTCTACCCAATATGTGCTCGTGTAGTTCACTTGAAAGTTTGGAGATGATGCTGTAATGTTTGTTTTGTTTCAGCGAGTATCCCTGTACCATTTGCACTGTTTCATCTTTGTTTTTGCCCGAATTTTGATGGCTGAGTATTTGTTGAATGTGTTGTGTGCATCTTTGAGTTTCCGCTAATACATTGCCTTTTATTTTCTGGTTTGCCTTATGTGGCTGAGATACTTGTGTATCCTTTTACACGTGCCTCGTCTTGACATGTAGTTTCATCTGTTTTCTTGTTTGGCCTGTACATGTCTACACCTTGTTCACTTCACTTCCAATCTGCACTTCATTTCTAATCTGATCTTGAGTTGTTCCTTGCTCTGCGTTGATCTTAGACTTCTTGTACACTAACCAGCCTGTGTGCATATGCTTGATTCATGTTGAACTGTTGCTGTTCTCTTGCTGGTGTGCGTTTTGTTCCTATTCTCTTCTTGTTCTTGCTATTCTATATTTTTATTTAGTTTGTACACTCAGTGCCCCGGCAGATGTGTCACATTTATCATATCTCTAACTGGTTGATGTTTCATGTTGGGAACTGTTGCTTTTTGAGATGGGTATATCTTCCTCTTTATCTTCAGTAGAACTGCAGATCTCTTTTTTTAACTAGTATATCATGCTATTGTACATTTTTATCATATTTTTGATGAGTCTTTCGGATTCATTCTTCATGAATATTTCCCCGCATGTTTGCTCTTTCTTCTGGTGGTTATTACAAGGTTCAAGATTCCGGCCGGCACACCGGAACCCCGACAATACCGTTCCGGTTCCGGTGATGACCGGGCCGGAATTCGCTAAAAATCCGGATGAGGTCAAAAAGTATTTAGGATCATTGTATAAATGATGAAACTTAAATAAACACCAAGAATCTTGAGATAGAAACAGAAAGTTATGCAAAAAAGAGAAAAGGATTCAAAATTTAAAGAAGTACATTGAACAAAAATGTAAATGAAGCAAAGAATGACCTGGTGCTGCTTCAATGTTTTGATTGATAGGTCTTCTCATGTTTCAATTTCCACCTACTCGATTTTCTTCCATTTGAAATTAGTATTTGAAAGTAGTTTGAGTTAGGGCGTAGCCTCCAACAAGAAGAATTGGGGCAGGTAGCAAAAGATAAGGATAACAATTTCTATAAATAGGTTTGTTGGGCTTCAACGTATGTTATTGGGCTGTAAAGCTTTGGTATGTAAAATGGTCATACAAAATTCAGGATTAAGTTCGTTGTTCATTCAATTATGTATACAAATAAAAAGAACGGAATCCCGAACCGGAAATAAAACGGAATATCCGAAATTTTCGAAACGGAACCGAAACTACAAAAAATTTAGATGACCGAAATGGAAACGAAAACCGGAATTTCGAACCTTAGTTTACCTTTAAGTTATTCTGTCTGAATTTCTTATATAACTAATACAGTCCTATACCAATAAAATACACGGATGGGTGTAATTGTAAAAGGAAATTGGGAGTCTAACTTCTATGCTGCTGGTGTATGTATCATATTATCATGTAAAAGTTAATTTAATCTTAATGATGCATTACTGATAAGTTGTTGGTTTAAATTAATGAATGAACTTTGTTTCCTATTAGTCATGGAAGTGAGAGACTTGGGAAAGATATGTAAGAATATATAAAAAGATACCCATATTATTGGTAAATAAATATGCATTAAATACTCTCCTTCTTTCTAACATTGTATTAGGTACTTTGTATCACATCGAATAGTCTCACCAAGCATCTACGCAACAAATACATATCCCATTAATCCTCTCCAAAACTCTTTCTCACTGTATTTTTTTAAAGCGCACTAGGTTCTGTTTAACTTTGTAAAGATTTTTTTTCCTCATGTATGTTTTCTGTTGATGTTTGTAGGAAAGGAGAAACCATGCATTGTGTAACCACCACGTGTCACTTCATCAGAGAATATCAAATCACATCACCAAGGAAAATAACAAAAGCGAAGAGCGGTTAATTTTTAAAGTTCCATTATACTATCTTTTTGTCAATTCTAAATCCTTTTTAAAATCCTAAATTTATATTGGACAAATAATAGTTCCTCTCCAATTGTTGATTTCCTTCCCCAAACACCTAAATTTTCATTCACAAAACGGATGATTTTCGCCTTATAACCCGAAGAACTTTCAATCTTCTCCATATGTGATTTTCCTACTGGATCCTGACATGTTATTTTTTGTGAAACATTACAGATTTTTGGATATGGTAATTTTAGCTATTCCATTTATCACTTTTTTCATATATTTTGATTTGACTTTCACATGTACTATTTTAAGTAATTGGTTCTCTAATGCGGATGAAAGATTAAAACCTTTTATACAAATTGATAGTTCGATGGATTCAACAAATGTACACTCTTCAATCAACTGGCATAGTTCTTATTTTTCATTTTCCACTTATTTTCTCAATTTTTTTATTTTGACGTTTGCTGATGCTTCCTGTACATGATTCGTAGGGATTCCTTGAAGCTCAATTTCTAAGGCCAACAATAATCAGTAGTAGATGCTCTCAATTTAATTTGTATTGTGTAAGTTTTTAAGCAGTTAGCGCATCACACAGCCAACAATAAATTGAAACTGAGCAGCGCTCAGTATATTGATTGGGGCCCCTACACACCTCCTGGGATTTAATAACGAAAGTCATTACTGAAAAAGAAGTTGTCAGCTAGCTATAAAAGATGCTTTACTCTTAACAGAACTTGAAAATGACTACCATCAGGGATTACTGGTAATGAGAGCTTACCACCATGGCTAAGTCAATAGTTGTAACGATACGATTTTTCGACGCTCGAAAGTCGACATTAATACGTCCACTGTATCAAATGCCGCGCAAACGAATGCCGGAAAACCGAACCATTAGGGTTAAAAGAAGGGGTAGAAGAAGACAGAAGAGAAGAAAGAACAGAAAAAAAATAGAAACAGAAACAATATCAGAATCTCACATTCGCAGCGGAATAATATACAATAGATAATTAATAGTCTTTAAAACAAAAAGACTATATCAGTTTATACATACATCAATCAGAGTCAATATACAACTCAATACAAAAATGGACAGTTATATAAACTTGTCCTCATATAGAATACACAGCGGAATAAAATAAACAAGTACGGTAGTACGCTTCACCATCCAGCTCATCTCCAAAGCTCCAGAATATCCTGATAACATAACTCTAGGCTGCCCGTGTGGAAAATTATGGGCACCCAGAGTTTAGAAAGGGAACAATAAACTCCGAGTCAGTCATGGTGACTGGTGTGAGATCGTAAAACAGTTATTTTCACAAAGGAAATAAAACAGATTCGCAATGCTTTTGGAAAATGAAACTACCATAAGGCCTCCCGCCACACACACAATGCAATCGCAGAATTGGAGTAGATTTCCCCTTATGATAGTCAAAAATGCTTACTACGCAAAATCAGTTGATATTATCATTAATGTCTAGTGTGGAAAACATTTCGAAAGTATAATATCAATCTTAGCCAACATGCAACCCTTGTTGTATGCCTACTATAGCTACTACGTTCAGTAGCAGGTTACCGCCACATTCCATAGCAGGTAATACAACTAAAAACCGTACAGGGTTCGTATTGTTTCTTTGAATTTCCAACAAATGGTCAGGCAAAGAAACTTCCTTACACCGAAATGGAAACGCCTCTGGAAAGACGCCCCGAGAACCTAACCGGATCTCTGCAAACACAAGGCCGACGCTACCTCACGCTGTACAGCTGTAACTAGGTAACTAACACACTGACGCTACCTCACGCTGTACAGCTGTAACTAGGTAACTAACACACAAGTATGTCATCCCCCGGTCGTAACCAACCTTTATCTGAGGATCCTCAATCACAAAGCAACAGCCACAAAATATAATAAATGTGCAACATCAACATAGGTAAAATAACTGGGCTCCATACCATGATATCACCTTTTATCCAGAAGGAAATGACATACCCTAGGGGCGCTACCCCTACAAACCTTTGCCGCAAAATTCCTGTTTCGACCATTACCGGTTTGTGAGGCTCGACGAAGTCCCGTCCACAAAGCTACGCTTTTTTTCACAAAGCCACGCGTTTTCACAAAGCTACGCTTTGACCAACCAATGATCAACAGCACTTCGTGTGCCACATTACCAAATTGGAAATGTATCACTAGTAACCATCAACTACATAACCTCTGAGCTCGTACGTCTCAGAGAAGGGTGTTAAGCTAAGAGAATAAATTCTCCGCCACCAACAGAAATGTATTTGATAGAAACCAGCTTTACATGTCAAAGTGTAATGTCAGACACACATCCATACAAGTCCGTTCCGGGATCGAACGGAACCGAAGGCACTTCCAAAGAAGCCCTTGCAATCCAGAAAATTTCTAATCACGTCCGAACTTCCCATCACAAAGAGTGATATAAATCTCTATACCGGAGCAACTCGGTGAAGAGACATTCGACAGGTTGTCCTTTCATTTTCGAAAATATCCGGTCTTCACCACCGGTCTTTAATACGATCCATATCGTCGTATCACTAATTTGGAATGGGTTATATGACGCAAAGGTCTTTTCCCGGTTACCCGAATAGTGAGCGTTTGTTTTATAAACAAATCAAGTGTCATTTCAAAGGCAAAAATTGATAGTCGGTTATTTAACTATCAACAACATTCACAACAATCAACCAATTTAAATAATTTTTCCCAAATTATTTATTTTAAAAATATCTTCATAAGATATATATTTTCCACACTTCACATTTGAAAACCAATTTCAAATCACATTTTCACATTTCATCTCAAAATGGTCCATTTAAACCAATTAAATAAATCCTTATCGATTTATTTCAAATTTACATTCCAAAACTGTAAATTTATTTCCATACTTCAAAAATAAATCAATGTTTATTTTTAAAACAAATTTCCCTTTCCTTTATAAATTCTATTCTGAATTTACATTCCCAAAAATCCACTTTTACACCATTTTCAAATCGTTTTCCAAATATTCATTTTCAACACCAAATTAACTTTCAAATTGATTTCTAAATTTATTTCAAACCCCAAATCATTTTACAAATCGATTTTCAATTTATTCTCAACACAAAAATCAATTTTCCTTCAAACACCAAATAAATTTCCAAATCGATTTCTCAAAGATTTATTTCCAAATACCAAGTCAATTATCAATTCGATTTCTAGAAATTTACCACTTTTAAAAATAGATTCCTTAATCTTTTCCAAACCCTTTAAAATTCCATTTTCAATAAATTTTCCAACTTTCGACTAATACTATTCAAAATCCATTTATACAAATCTTTCCCATATTTTGGAATTTATTCAATAAGATTTCAAAAATCAACTTTACGCTTTTAAAATTCCTTCTTTGAAATTCAACCAATTCTCTCAAAAGAATTTATTTAAAATTTCCAATTTTAATTTCAAAAATCCAATTTCATTTATTTCTGGTATCCAACGATACCAAAAATACATTCGGCTAAATTATAGCTGTCAACACATTCAATCACATATATAATCATACACAGATTATAAATAATCAATCACACAACATATGAAACCAATTCAAATGTTTTGAGGAATCCTGTTGGATCCCTCCAACCTGTTTCCCTGCATCCACAGATGTTAGCACAATACCAATTCCACTTCGAGGTGGAATATCGCGGTATATGGGATTTATAAAAATATCATCCGCTATTATGCGGCGTAATAGGGTCTCATCCGCTATATATTACGGGAAAATCAATCACCAATATATACATATGCCAATATATATATATATATATATATATATATTGCTATATACTACTATATATAGTATCACATCCAAACAGCAATCAACACAATCAATAATTTTAAATATAACTATTTAAAATTAAACAAAGACCTTTGTGTGAGTGAGAAGATCTCACCTTTGCTATTTATTTTATTTGCAATCCATTTTCATTCTCGGCTTGATTCCTTTTCAGTATTGACCTTGTATAAACAATTTATACAATTTGTTAATATTCGAATCAATCGAACAATTTATTCCATTTGATAATTAGTTTACCAGTGATTTTATTTTAAACTAATACTTTTAAATTTAAACTATTTTCCCTTTAAAATATTCTTTAGTATCAAAAATAATTTTAATAAGATAATTAACCAAGTTAATCATTTAAATAAATGAACAATCAACTATCTTTTTTTTGTTTTTCTGTTAATAAACAAACAGTAATAAATTTTAAAACTATCACTAACATATTAAATTTTAAATTCAATTTAAAATTGACAAATCACCTGCTAGCTCACAGACCTCCCCAAACCACCGAGAATCACAACTTCGGCATCGGAAATCCTGACTGCAATCAGAACTAACACTGCCCACACCCAACTATACGCGCCAATCACGAGCACACACCAACACGGCAGTCGCCCTCCCAAACTCGCGAGCACACACCACCAGTCATGAATTTCCAAATCGAGCACAAACCGTAAATCGCGTGCGTGAGCGCGAGCGCCACCTGACTGCGCGACCTCAGCCATCCTCTCGCGTGTGTACACACGAGCACGTGCCCTACTTCTTGCCGACAAATCGAGTGGGGAAGACACCCTCGAGTCGAATCGAACTCGTACGCCTCTTTTTTTCGAATTGGGTTTGAAAAGATGGAAGGATGTCAGGGGATTCGTGATTTTCGAACGAGGAAAGGGATTTTCTTTTGATTTTGAAAATTTTGAACGAGACTTCGTTCGAATGGACTGGGAAGAATAAGGGAAAATGAAGAGTGGCCATTTTCTCTTCGTTTTGATTTTCTTTGTTCTGCTCTCTTGAAATAATTCGCGTGAGATATGGGGAGACAAGGACTTAACGTTTGCGTGCTGAGGAACACCATAGTGTTTCTGAAAAAAACTAATGTGAAGGGATTACAGCTGATGGGAAGGAGAGTAGGCTGATGGAAAATATATTAACCAGTCAAACTATATTTAAATTTGAATTTTAAAAATTTAAATCGTCTCGCTAAACGCAACAAAAAATCTTGACCTCCTATCGAGGCGTGCCGCTAGGCGTTCGTAATGTTATATGCCTATTCCGAACGCAATGGAAAAGGTTTCGAGTCCAAATTCGATCGTGTGGAGAAGATAGCTTTTTGGACCAGTTATAATATTAAATCTTCGATTTAATTTCAGCGCGTTTGCTTATCGTACGGCCAAACGATCACTCCAATCATTACGAAAATTCAAATCCGATAATAATACAATATTACGGATCCAATGAAACTTGTTTCGTCGAATTCCGAGACTGTGCCCCGGAACGCTATTTTTAAAATATCGATTCAGGCGATAAAAATTCAAAACTGAACAAAACTGTTTCAAATTCAATTCTGAAGCTTCTATTATCTTCAGTATAATCAATATGAATTTTCTAAGCCTTGAAAAGATTTTTAATCAGCTTAAAACTGAAGATTCAAATTTTTACCTAGTTTCAATAATTAAATTCAAAAATTTAATCGCTAAATTCACTCTGATATTTGAATTTCAAATTAAACTATCATTCGAATATTTAAACTCAATTAAATATTCACATTTCAAATGTCAAAATTTAAGATCGTTACAATCTTCCCCCCTTAAAAGAATTTCGTCCCGAAATTACAAGTCAAGAAGAATGATCCAATATTCGTTAACTATTTTCTCAAATTCAAATAATTTTATCAACTTTTCAAACCCAAATCTTTTTATTTAAAGATTCGTTATTACTTTAACTAACTTTCTAAACATTTTCATAGTTTCAACAACTTTTATTTTACTTCACAATTCAAATTTAAATTTAAATTCAAATTGTAAATTATCCAAAATTTCTCAAAAAATTTCTAACTCTCTAAGTTTCCGAAAAATTTCGCCAGCGTCTCCTTTGCGCGGCTAACATGGTACGACTACAAAACGTCCCTACGGACTCTCAAATCCCAATAGAAAACAAAATTCCAAGTGGAAAAATCAGAAACTCAGTGAAATTTCATACTGAAATTTAAATACATACCTTTGCCGAGCAAATTCAATTTTATCTTCAAAATCAAAATCCAATTCCATTTTCCTATCGCCTTTACAACCCCTGTATATTTTACTTAACAACAATGGCCAAATTCACTTATTGGATTCCAAAGACCCATTTACTTAAGAATTTCATTCATTCATTTCTTAAGTGCAATATAAGTATTACATACTTCTTATATTTATTTTCACTTCACAAACAAAGTTATATATTCATTTCTATTCAACTTTGTTTTTTCAATTCCATTTGAATTCAATTTCAATTTCAATTCTATTTGGAATTCATTTTATCTTCAAATTTTCACTTAGTGAAAATTCAATATTTACTTTTTCCAAAACTTTCAACTTCGACCAAAACAATGGTTTTCAGTTCTACGTTTCCATTACAATTTGAAAATCAATTTTTCCGTTAACAAAATTTTCCAAATTTTTTCTTCTAACTCCCAGTGAAAACACTTAAAAATCCTTTTAAAAATGGATATGGAAAGCACATTCCCCCATGGATCACAGTTACTCGGCGGTTCCGCTACTATCCCAGTAGAATCACTTGTAACGGTAGATTTCACATCTCTTGAATTTCGCCATGGTTGTTGCCATAGATCGTAGTTCACACGGCGGTTACACCACTATCCCAATGGAATCGCTTGTAACTGTGGGCATCACACCCCTCGAATTACGCTAGCATACATCTTGATCAATCAACATGATCCCGTCAACATGATCCCATCACGAGGGATTTCAACTCAAATGGACATTCATACCAAGTTCTAACACCTTCACAATTTTTCAATGGAAGGTACTTTTCCATATCCTTAGTTTGGAAAACATAATATGTCATATATATATATAGTACTTCATTTCCAATTCATTCCATTCAATTTTAATTGGCATTCCATTAATCAAACAAATCTCATTGAAAACCATTCAAATCTATTCCATCTACTAATTTAATTAGTATATTCACTCATCCATTTTAAATTTCAAATTTCCATATTCAGTTCGTCTCGAATTTATTTTATCAATAACAAGGAAATTTCAATTTATTTTTCTTTCTTACTTACTTGAATTTATATACAAATTCAAACCATTTCATTCAACTCACAATTCAATTTTGATTTACTAACTCAACTTCCAATTCATTATTTCATGAATTAATAATTTATCAAGTTAGTTTACTTGAATTCAATCCATTTTATTTTATTTTATTTTTCCAAGTTTGGATTTTTATTCACTTGATTCAAATCAATCTCACTTCATTTTTCAATTCCAATTCATTTATTTATAAATGTAGCTTCATTTGTTCATTCATAAATTCATTCATTTTCAATTCGGATCTTATTCCAATCAAATTTCAATTATTTAATAAGTTATCAACTTATTTACATTCCATTAATGAATTTTATTTTCAAATATTCCTCTGGAATCCCATTTCAATTTGTAAATTACATTTACAATTCACATTCCCAAATCTCATTCGTATATGGATTTTATTTACTTATCTTTCAATTCATATTTATAAATTTCATTTGTTAAATGAATTTATCTCCAAATCTATGGTTATACCATTATTTCTTATTTAATTTCCATATAACAGTGATAATACTTCAATATTATCTCTTCCTAACAACCAAGCATCCATATACTATGATAATTCATAGAAAATCATTTCCTTTCTATAATAAATAGTTTTGGGAAAAATTATTAAATTTGCCCTATTTAAAACAATACTGTGTCAGTTTATCTTGTTTAAGAGTTTAGAAATCCCTATCGATTACAGTTGGCCACCCTGCACCGACCAGAATCTATAAACAATCAACCGATAAGTCAACACAATACAAAACAAATTTTTTGTATTCACTAACAAATACGCGCTCATATCTATTATTACACTCACACTCATTCTAGAGTACTACTGACTCTATCTCTAATGAGTAACACCCAACAGAGCCAGGGTTAACGCTTAACCGGCTGCTCTGATACCACTTGTAACGATACGATTTTTCGACGCTCGAAAGTCGACATTAATACGTCCACTGTATCAAATGCCGCGCAAACGACTGCCGGAAAACCGAACCATTAGGGTTAAAAGAAGGGGTAGAAGAAGACAGAAGAGAAGAAAGAACAGAAAAAAAAAGAAACAGAAACAATATCAGAATCTCACATTCGCAGCGGAATACTATACAATAGATAACCACTAGTCTTTAAAACAAAAAGACTATATCAGTTTATACATACATCAATCAGAGTCAATATACAACTCAATACAACAATGGACAGTTATATAAACTTGTCCTCATACAGAATACACAACGGAATAAAATAAACAAGTACGGTAGTACGCTTCGCCATCCAGCTCATCTCCAAAGCTCCAGAATATCATGATAGCATAACTCTAGGCTGCCCATGTGGAAAATTATGGGCACCTAGAGTTTAGAAAGGGAACAATAAACTCCGAGTCAGTCATGGTGACAGGTGTGAGATCGTAAAACAGTTATTTTCACAAGGGAAATAAAACAGATTCGCAATGCTTTGGGAAAATGAAACTACCATAAGGCCTCCCGCCACACATAATGCAATCGCAGAATTGGAGGAGATTTTCCCTTATGATAGTCAAAAATGCTTACTACGCAAAATCAGTTGATATTATCATTAATGTCTAGTGTGGAAAACATTTCGAAAGTATAATATCAATCTTAGCCAACATACAACCCTTGTTGTATGCCTACTATAGCTACTACGTTCAGTAGCAGGTTACCGCCACATTCCATAGCAGGTAATACAACTAAAAACCGTACAGGGTTCGTATTGTTTCTTTGGATTTCCAACAAATGGTCAGGCAAAGGAACTTCCTTACACCGAAATGGAAACGCCTCTGGAAAGACGCCCCGAGAACCTAACCGGATCTCTGCAAACACAAGGCCGACGCTACCTCACGCTGTACAGCTGTAACTAGGTAACTAACACATTGACGCTACCTCACGCTGTACAGCTGTAACTAGGTAACTAACACACAAGTATGTCATCCCCCGGTCGTAACCAACCTTTATCTGAGGATCCTCAATCACAAAGCAACAACCATAAAATATAATAAATGTGCAGCATCAACATAGGTAAAATATCTGGGCTTCATACCATGATATCACCTTTTATCCAGAAGGAAATGACATACCCTAGGGGCGCTACCCCTACAAACCTTTGCCGCAACATTCTTGTTTCGACCATTATCGGGTTGTGAGGCTCGACGAAGTCTCGTCCACAAAGCTACGCTTTTTTTCACAAAGCCACGCTTTGACCAACCAATGATCAACAACACTTCGTGTGCCACATTACCAAATTGGGAATGTATCACTAGTAACCATCAACTACATAACCTCTGAGCTCGTACGTCTCAGAGAAGGGTGTTAAGCTAAGAGAATAAATTCTCCGCCACCAACATAAATGTATTTGATAGAAACCAACTTTACATCTCAAAGTGTAATGTCAGACACACATCAATACAAGTCCGTTCCGGGATCGAACGGAACCGAAGGCACTTCCAAAGAAGCCCTTGCAATCCGGAAAATTTCTAATCACGTCCGGACTTCCCATCACAAAGAGTGATATAAATCTCTATACCGGAGCAACTCGGTGAAGAGACATTCGACAGGTTGTCCTTTCATTTTCGAAAATATCCGGTCTTCACCACCAGTCTATAATACGATCCATATCGTCGTATCACTAATTCGGAATGGGTTATATGACGCAAAGGTCTTTTCCCGACTAACCCGAATAGTGAGCGTTTGTTTTAAAAACAAATCAAGTGCCATTTCAAAGGCAAAAATTGATAGTCGCTTATTTAACTATCAACAACATTCACAACAATCAACCAATTTAAATAATTTTTCCCAAATTATTTATTTTAAAAATATCTTCATAAGATATATATTTTCCACACTTCACATTTGAAAACCAATTTCAAATCACATTTTCACATTTCATCTCAAAATGGTCCATTTAAACCAATTAAATAAATCCTTATCGATTTATTTCAAATTTACATTCCAAAACTATAAATTTATTTCCACACTTCAAAAATAAATCAATGTTTATTTTTAAAACAAATTTCCCTTTCCTTTATAAATTCTATTCTGAATTTACATTCCCAAAAATCCACTTTTACACCATTTTCAAATCGTTTTCCAAATATTAATTTTCAACACCAAATCAACTTTCAAATTGATTTCTAAATTTATTTCAAACCCCAAATCATTTTACAAATCGATTTTCAATTTATTCTCAACACAAAAATCAATTTTCCTTCAAACACCAAATAAATTTCCAAATCGATTTCTCAAAGATTTATTTCGAAATACCAAATCAATTATCAATTGGATTTCTAGAAATTTACCACTTTTAAAAATAAATTCCTTAATCTTTTCCAAACCCTTTAAAATTCCATTTTCAATAAATTTTCCAACTTTCGACTAATACTATTCAAAATCCATTTATACAAATCTTTCCCATATTTTTGGAATTTATTCAATAAGATTTCAAAAATCAACTTTACGCTTTTAAAATTCCTTCTTTGAAATTCAACCAATTCTCTCAAAAGAATTTATTTAAAATTTCCAATTTTAATTTCAAAAATCCAATTTCATTTATTTCTGGTATCCAACGATACCAAAAATACATTCGGCTAAATTATAGCTCTCAACACATTCAATCACAGATATAATCATACACAGATTATAAATAATCAATCACACAACATATGAAACCAATTCAAATTGAGGAATCTTGTTGGATCCCTCCAACCTGTTTCCCTGCATCCATAGATGTTAGCACAATACCAATTCCACTTCGAGGTGGAATATCGCGGTATATGGGATTTATAAAAATATCATCCGCTATTATGCGGCGCAATAGGGTCTCATCCGCTATATATTGCGGGAAAATCAATCACCAATATATACATATGCCAATATATATATATATATATATATATATATATATTGCTATATACTACTATATATAGTATCACATCCAAACAGCAATCAACACAATCAATAATTTTAAATATAACTATTTAAAATTAAACAAAGCCCTTTGTGTGAGTGAGAAAATCTCACCTTGCTATTTATTTTATTTGCAATCCATTTTCATTATCGGCTTGATTCCTTTTTAGTATTGACCTTGTATAAACAATTTATACAATTTGTTAATATTCGAATCAATCGAACAATTTATTCCATTTGATAATTAATTTACCAGTGATTTTATTTTAAACTAATACTTTTAAATTTAAACTATTTTCCCTTTAAAATATTCTTTTGTATCAAAAATAATTTTCATAAGATAATTAACCAAGTTAATCATTTAAATAAATGAACAATCAACTATCCTTTTTTTCTGTTAATAAACAAACAGTAATAAATTTTAAAACTATCACTAACATATTAAATTTTAAATTCAATTTAAAATTGACAAATCACCTGCTAGCTCACAGACCTCCCCAAACCACCGAGAATCACAACTTCGGCATCGGAAATCCTGACTGCAATCAGAACTAACACTGCCCACACCCAACTATACGCGCCAATCACGAGCACACACCAACATGGTAGTCGCCCTCCCAAACTCGCAAGCACACACCACCAGTCACGAATTTCCAAATCGAGCACAAACCCTAAATCACGTGCGTGAGCACGAGCGCCACCTGACTGCGCGACCTCAGCCATCCTCTCGCGTGTGTACACACGAGCACGTGCCCTACTTCTTTCCGACAAATCGAGTGGGGAAGACACCCTCGAGTCGAATCGAACTCGTACGCCTCTTTTTTTCGAATTGGGTTTGAAAAGATGGAAGGATGTCAGGGGATTCGTGATTTTCGAACGAGGAAAGGGATTTTCTTTTGATTTTGAAAATTTTGAACGAGACTTCGTTCGAATGGACTGGGAAGAATAAGGGAAAATGAAGAGTGGCCATTTTTCTCTTCGTTTTGATTTTCTTTGTTCTGATCTCTTGAAATAATTCGCGTGAGATATGGGGAGACAAGGACTTAACGTTTGCGTGCTGAGGAACACCACAGTGTTTCTAAAAAAAACTGATGTGAAGGGATTACAGCTGTTGGGAAGGAAAGTACGCTGATGGAAAATATATTAACCGGTCAAACTATATTTAAATTTGAATTTTAAAAATTTAAATCGTCTCGCTAAACGCAACAAAAAATCTTGACCTCCTATCGAGGCGTGCCGCTAGGCGTTCGTAATGTTATACGCCTATTCCGAATGCAATGGAAAAGGTTTCGAGTCCAAATTCGATTGTGAGGAGAAGATAGCTTTTTGGACCAGTTATAATATTAAATCTTCGATTTAATTTTAGCGCGTTTGCTTATCAAACGGCCAAACGATCACTCCAATTATTACGAAAATTGAAATCCGATAATAATACAATATTATGGATCCAATGAAACTTGTTTCGTCGAATTCCGAGACTGTGCCTCGGAATGCTATTTTTAAAATATCGATTCAAACGATAAAAATTCAAAACTGAACAAAACAGTTTCAAATTCAATTCTGAAGCTTCTATTATCTTCAGTATAATCAATATGAATTTTCTAAGCCTTGAAAAGATTTTTAATCAGCTTAAAACTGAAGATTCAAATTTTTACCCAGTTTCAATAATTAAATTCAAAAATTTAATCGCTAAATTCACTCTGATATTTGAATTTCAAATTTTACTATTATTCGAATATTTAAACTCAATTAAATATTCACATTTCAAATGTCAAAATTCAGGATCGTTACAATAGTAGCTGCCCTCAATTTAATTTGTATTTTATGAATTTTTTAAACAATTAGTGGATCGCAAGTGGATAACACAAGTTCATAACTCAAGAAAATTAACACAAGATAGAGAAATGATATTCATAGACAAAGCTTAATAGAATTATTGTTTAATGTAGGTGCATTATAGTGCAAAAATTATTTGTAAAGACCAGTAGGCTATACCTTGAAACCATGATCACTTGCAGTAATTGTAAATTTTTTATGCATAATAATGTCATGATCATAATTCAAGTAAAACAATATTGTTCTATATTATACGTTGAATATTTTATACCAGATCAGCTTAGATTTTTTTTCCCACTGTTTTTAATATATTGGATATACTAAAAAGTTTGATTACTGCTCTTTGTGTCGAATTCCACCCTTTATGTAATTAGATTCATCTAATAAAGGAATATCACCAAAAAAAGAGTTGGTAAAAAGGTTAACAAAAAGTAATAGGTTATTCATATAATTTTGAGATGAGCATAATACAGCAGAATTTCTATTTAATTTTTCTTTCTGGGATTGTAGTTACCTTTTTTTGTTTTTTTATATTGAGACCCATTTAATTTAACACTTAGAACTTTTCATGTTGAATGTTTGTGCTATCTAAACTGTAGAAATTTCTTTATTATACAAATGATAGTGTCACTAGGAGTGTGAATAGTTGAGCATGTGTCCCTATAGGTAGTATAATAATATTTTTGAGAAAATCAGGTTAAATTTGTTGCCTCTTCATTCACTAATGTTTATTTTGTTTACTTCTCTAAATATTATTTTTTTGTCATGTATAGCAACTCTTTTGCACATGTAAAGCTTGATTATATTTTCTACCTCATGTTAAAGTGTCAGTCTTACTTCAATGCTCATTATGGGAGAAACTTGATGTCTAAACAACAAGAATGGCCATGAAAGAAATGAAAATTTAAAGGGTATGCAATAATATCATTGTTTTGTCTATATTTATTCTATATGTGTTATATGTATAGTATACCAAAACAGAGAACAATCAATTATAAACTCGTCTCACAAGTTTATCAATCAGATTTCCACTACTCTGGAAGTCTGTATTATCCAATTTAAGCAATAGTTACGTCGTAATTAAATTACAACAACAAACTAACAACTATAGCAATACTATAGCGGTAGATCAAACGTAATACTATTCACAGAAATAGCACAACATAGAAAACGAAAAATGATATATATATATAAATATATAAATCTAACCGATTGAAGAAGGAAATTCCGTCTAAGGCTTGTCGTAACAATTTCCTTAAGACTTTATTTAAAGTCTCCCAAGATACAACAGACGTAATCTGCACGAGATTGTAATGAGTATGTCAACTCTGTGATATATTATTTAGAGCAGTAGTGAAGAAGAGAAGAGCAGAAGAAATCAGAACTGGAAAAAATGGAATGAGAATGTGATCGGTATTCTCTTCTATTTATAATTTCATCCGCACCCCTTCAAACAGTCGCGTCTGCTTAACGGGTCACACCCGCTGTCTTTTGAATGCTGCTACTCGTTAACGGGTCGCACCTGCCTGCTCCTAGCATCTGTTCGGTCGCGCATCCTTAATCGGGCCGCACTCACTTCTGTTCGCCTGCACTTCTTCAGTCAGGTCGCACCCGCTCGCGTCTAACGGTTTGTGCCCGCTTTAGAAGTCGCACCTCCTCAGTTAATCCGCATCCGCTTATGAACAGTCGCGTCTGTTCATATAGCCTACAACTGTTAAAAAACCCGGCCTAGTTTTGCAGCAAAATTAGGATCATATTAGACCCAAACCCAAACCCGAGCCCGCCCCGACCTGGCCCGGGTCGGATGGACGGATGGACGGACGGCGGCGCGCGCGCGCGTGTGGTGGTGATGCATGATCTCCCTCCTTACAACGAAGCAAACATTTGGGTGCCCCAAGGCCCCAACCCCTTCATTAGGAAGCTATTAATATACTTGGCTTTGTTTGTATATTTGGCGATGTGGGACAAGTGTATTTCATTTACACTTTGTGCTTAGGAATTCCAACAATCCCCTACATAAATGATAATATACTTTTCCCCCACACAAAGCGAAATATCACAGAGTACATATGGAATCATGCTTTATCGTGGATAAGTAGATATTTCACTTTGAACTTTCCCTAGTTAAAACTTATCGGATCTACTTGGCTAATCGGTGAATTATTTCATCTTGAACCGTCGGCCTTTATTGTATATCCAGACAATAAGCTTTATGAAGCATTGATTCCCTTTTCATCCAATCTCTTGGTTGTGTTCATTTTGGTTCTACGAGTGTTTATAGAAAATATAAGCCTTTAATATTCTCATAGAGCCGACCCAGCTCACACTAACATAGGTGATCGCAACCATTAAGAGTATCCTACATATACCCCACTTATTATTTCTAAGATATGGTCATCATTAAAAAACATAGTTTTAACCTTTAAATACTTCTGTATGCATGCATTTATATTGTGCACCATAGGAATGGAGTTGGACTATGTCCAAACAAATGCATTACGCCTTGAGTTACTCAGAACAGGTTTGCCTATTGATCCTAGTCCGTGGGATCTCTAGTCGCTAGGATAGGTTTTCGTATAAGATAACTCTTGTTGGTTTAGGCTTTTAAACCCATTCCTCTCGATGCGCAGTCAATTTTCTCTCTTGATAAACCTTTAGTAAATGGATCCGCTAGGTTATCATTTGTTCTCACATAATCTATGGAAATAGTTCCATTTGAGAGTAACTGCCTAACTGTGTTATGGCGTCGACGAATATATCGTGACTTTCCATTACACAAAGTTGTGTGCTCTACTTAGCACAGCTTGGTTATCACAGTGTATGCATATGGCCGGTACAGGTTTAGGCCAAAATGGAATATCTTCTAAAAAATGACGAAGCCATTCTGCTTCTTTGCCTGCTTTATCTAAAGCGATGAACTCCGATTCCATAGTGGATCGAGCTATGCATGTTTGTTTAGTTGATTTCCATGACACTGCTGCCCCTACTAAGGTAAAGACATAACCACTTGTTGATTTTGATTCCTCTGAATCAGCAATCCAATTTGTATCACTATATCCTTCTAAGACGGTAGGATATTTTCCATAATGTAAGGAATAATTTGTGGTATTTTTTAAATATCCAAGCACTCTCATTAGTGCTTTCCAGTGTTCCTTTCCTGGATTGCTTGTATACCTGCTCAGTCAACTTACTACATAAGCTATATCTGGTCTTGTGCAATTCATGAGATACATGAGACATCCTATTACACGAGAGTATTCCAGTTGCATTACACTCTCATTAGTGTTTTTATGCAATACTTCTGATGGATTAAAAGGTGTTCTCACTCCTTTAATTCCATAGTCTTGGAATTTTTCAATCACTTTGTCTACATAGTGTGACTGAGATAATTCAATTCCATTAGGTGTTCTTATTATTTTGATTCCCAAAATAACGTCTGCAACTCCTAAGTCTTTCATATCGAAATTGCTAATTAACATCTTCTTTATGGTCTCTATTACCTGAGTATTTGGACCAAATATTAACATATCGTCTACATATAAACAAATCATCACATATGATTGTCCAATTTGTTTATAATAAACACATTTATCACATTCATTTATACGAAAACCATTTCTCATCATGACACTATCAAATTTTGCATGCCATTGTTTTCGAGCTTGTTTTAGTCCATATAATGATTTTACTAATCTACAGACTTTGCTTTCATTTCCTTTGGAAACAAAACCTTCAGGTTGCTCCATGTAGATCTCCTCATCGAGATCTCCATTTAAGAATGCTGTCTTTACATTCATTTGATGAATTTCTAGATTATAGATCGATGCAATTGCTATTAGCATTCTTATAGAGGTTATTCATGTTACCGGCGAATATGTATCAAAGAAGTCTACTCCTTCTTTTTGACGATATCCTTTGGCTACTAATCTGGCTTTATACTTGTCGATAGAGCTATCTACTTTCATTTTCTTTTTGAAAATCCATTTGCAGCCAATAGGTTTTATTCCAGGTGGAATATCAACAATTTCCCAAGTTTTATTACTTAGAATTGAATCAATCTCACTTTGGATTGCTTCTTTCCAACATGAAGATTCAGAAGTTGACATTGCTTCCTTGTACGTTTGAGGTTCATGTTCTAACACATATGTGAAAAAATCCAAACCAAATGTCTTGGAAGTCCTAGCCCTTACGCTTCTTCTTGGTTCAACTTCCTCAATCTCATGATGAGTTTCATCTTCATGTGAATTGCTTGATTCTTCTCTTGTCCTTTTAGGGACATTATTCCCTTCATTCCTTTTGTGCGGAAACACGTCTTCAAAGAATGAGGCATCTCTTGATTCCATGATTGTATTTACATGAACATCAGCTATATCAAACTTGAATACCAAAAATCTGTAGGCACTACTATTTTGGGCTAGCCCTAGATAGTAATAATCTACTATTTTTGGTCCAAGTTTGACTTTCTTGGGAGGCGGAACTGGAACTTTTGCCAAGCACCCCCACACTTTGAGGTATTTAAAACTTGGTTTGTGTCCTTTCCATAACTCATATGGAATTATTCCTGTTTTATTGTGAGGGACTTTGTTTAATATGTGATTAGACATATTTAAGGCTTCCCCCCACAAGTTCGTCGGTAGACCAGATATTAAAAGCATGGCATTAATCATGTCTTTCAACGTTCTGTTCTTCCTTTCGGCTACACCATTTTGTTGTGGTGAATATGGAGCTGTTGTTTGATGAATTATACCATTTTTGGCACAGAACTTTTCAAATGGTGATGCATATTCTCCACCTCGATCAGATCTCAATATCTTGATCTTTTTATTTAACTGATTTTCTACCTCAGCCTTGTACTTTATAAATGATGTAATTGCTTCATCTTTACTATTCAAAAGATATACATAGAAATATCGCGTATAATCGTCAATAAACGTGATAAAGTACTTTTTCCCACCTCTTGTAGGTAATGATTTAAAATCACATAAATCTATATGAACCAACCTAGTGGTTCGGTGCTTCTATCAACAGATTGAAATGGTTTTTTAACCATTTTTGCTTCTACACATGTCTCACATTTGTAGTTCTTATCTACTTGGAATTTCGGAATTAATCCCAAGTTTGATAATGTTTTCATTTTTGGAAATTTATGTGTCCCAATCTATCATACCATAATAAAATTTCTTGCTCAAGCAAGTAAGAAACTTCAATTTTATTAATAACACAATCAGAATACATAGTTTTATTGCCGATAACGGCTACATTTTCCTTAAATAGGCCATCACATAACTATTCCCTTCCGATATACATTCCAGCTTTGGACAGAACCATCTTATCTGACTCGAACACCATTTTGAATCCTTTCTTTGATAGTACTGAACCAAAGATCAGATTCTTGCGTATGTCTGTAACGTGGAGCACGTCATTCAACTTAACAGTTTTTCCAGAAGTAAACTTGAGGATTACTGTGCCACTGCCTTCGATCATGGAAACAGCAGAATTACCCATGTAGAGTTTTTCTTCGTGATCGAATTTGTGATATGTTGAAAACATGGATTTATCAGAGCAGACATGACGAGTAGCTCCTGTGTCCACCCACCATTGGTTAGGATTCTGAACTAAATGGCATTCAGATATAACTGCCAAAAAGTTAGACTCGTCCATTTCCATGTTGTCAACTATATTTGCCTCTGAGTTGCGTTCCTTCTTGTGTCTGCAATCTCTAGCGGCATGTCCCATTTTGCCACAAACCCAACATTCTCCATTAAACTTCTTGGTTTTATTATCTTTGGGTTTGTTTTCAAGAGCTTTCCTCTTCTTTGAGAAGTTCCTCTTTTTGTTGAAGTGGCCTTTATTCTTGTTCTTCGACCCTTCTGTTACCAACGCCTCCTCGCTTTGTTTGGTAATTCCGTAGTTATCTGCCTCAATCTTTAATCGTACGATGAGGTCCTGCAAAGAAATCTCTTTCTTTTTATGCTTTAGATAGTTGCGGTAGTCTCTCCATGACGGCGGCAGTTTTCCCGTGATGGCTTCAACCAAAAACGATTCTCCAACCTTATGACCTTCCACTTCGAGTTCATGAATGATGATTTGCAGTTCATGCAGTTGAGCAGTCACTGGTTTGGAGTCGACCATCTTGTAGTCCATGAATTTGTCTACAATGAATATATTAAGACTGATATTCTCCATCTTGTACTTCGTGGCAAGTGCATTCCAGAGTGCTTTTGCTATCTTTAGAGGTTGATGTACTTTGTATAGCACCTTGTCGAGACAATTCAGAATATAGTTTCTGCATAGGAAATCGGAATGTTTCCACGTAGCAACATCTGATTCCTTGCCTGGTGCAGGAATCGGTTCCTCCTCCTCGAGATACCGTTGTAGACCGAGTGTGGTGAGGTAAAATAACATCTGATTCTGCCATGTTAAAAAGTCATCACCATCTCCTTTAAAAGGATCGGGCCTGTTGTATGTAGTAGCCTTTGTTGAGAGCTCTACTATTGCCTTCTCTGTTTTAGTTAAAACAGGAAAGTCTTAAGATGTTATACGTCTAGTATACCAAAATAGAGAATAATCAATTATAAACTCGTCTCACAAGTTTATCAATCAGATTACCACTACTCTAGAAGTCTGTATTATCCAATTTAAGCAATAGTTATGTCGTAATTAAATTACAACAACAAACTAACAACTATAGCAATACTATAGCGGTAGATCAAACGTAATACTATTCACAGAAATAGCACAACGTAGAAAACGAAAAATGATAGATAGATATATATATATATATAATCTAACCGATGGAAGAAGGAAATTCAGTCTGAGGCTTGTCGTAACAATTTCCTTAAGACTTTATTTAAAGTCTCCCAAGATACAACAGACATAATCTGCACGAGATTGTAATGAGTATATCAACTCTGTGATATATTATTTAGAGCAGTAGTGAAAAAGAGAAGAGCAGAAGAAATCAGAACTGGAAAAAATGGAATGAGAATGCGATCAGTATTCTCTTCTATATCTGCTCGTTAAAGTGTCGCACCTGCCTGCTCCTAGCATCTGTTCGGCCGCGCATCCTCAGTCGGGCCGCACTCGCTTCTGTTCGCCTACGCTTCTTCAGTCAGGTCGCACCCGCTCGTGTCTAGCGGTTTGTCAGAAGTCGCACCTCCTCGGTTAATCCGTGTCCGCTTATGAACAGTCGCGTCTGTTCGTATAGCCTGCAACTATTAAAAAACCCGGCCTAGTTTTGCAGTAAAATTAGGATCATATTAGACCCAAACCCGGCCCGGTTCGGTCGGACGGACGGCGGCGGCGCGCGCGCGTGTGGTGGTGATGCATGATCTCCCTCCTCACAACGAAGAAAACATTTGGGTGCCCCAAGGCCCCAACCCCTTCATTAGGAAGCTATTAATATACTTGGCTTTGTTTGTATATTTGGCGATGTGGGACAAGTGTATTTCATTTACACTTTGTGCTTAGGAATTCCAACAATAGGTTATTGAGGAACTTATGGAGTTGAACTAAATGTACACCATGTTTAGCCAACTTTATTTTTCACACTATGAATTTGTGTTATAAACAAGAAGACAGTGAATGTAACCATAATATTAACAATTCAGGGGATTTTTTAAATTATAAATTTATAAAATAATTTTGTTTGTATTATATAAACAATGTACTATATTACTATTTTACCTTGATACAATATAGGAAGAGGTCAAATATTCCATTTTTTTGATCATCTAGGTAATGGTAAAAGCATCCCCTAAAGGGGTCAGTAACTGACCCCAACATAGGGTCGGTAAGTTTAAAAACGGGCTCACCATTGATTGTCAAGGTCGCTTTACTCAGTGGCGTAGTCAGAAAATAAACTTGAAGTGGTCACAATGTGAGAATATTGCCATTAATTTTTTTTCCAATGTATCATGCGTACTAAACAACATAGACACTAGAAAACTTTGCATGCAATTTTAAGATGTAACTAAGCCTCGTTATACATTGGTTTTGTGTTTTCCTAATCTATTTGTATGTCTTCATGTACACAAAAAAGAGAGAGAAAAAGCAGAAAATATATTAACTTCTATGCATAACCATAATAACATCCTCTTTAAATTGATGAGGTCGTTGGTAAAAATGAATCCAAATACAAAATCTTAATGTTTGTTAGTTATATGCATATAACCTTTAAAAAAAGTATAGTTTGCACTATAATCTAATGTATAGGATTAATTATCATATAAACCTCTGGCATATTAATTCACCAAAATAATTACATATTTGATAACATGTATTGAATGTTTTATTTCGTTTATACATGTCATATAATTCTTCTGTCTACAATAGTTTATTTTGTGTTCTTACAGTGAGATTATCTATTCTGCTATGTATATGCATAGCTCATTATATTATATATGCATCATTCACATTATTGATATTTTTTGTAGTTAAGTGTCAGTTCAATCTTTTGAAGGTTAATAATTATTTTGTTAACTAGAACCTATGAATTTTGTGTGTGAATTTGACAAATTATTTATATTGCAAACGAGTTATTTTTTTATATACCAATATTTGTGTACTTTTTCCCATATATGTTTGTAGATTTCTGCATAGTAAATTCAACTTGCCTATTTGACTTGATAGTTGGAGAGTGAAAATCATTATCTATTTATGCAAACTGATTTCTCAAATTCTACAAGTGTATAGCCAAAACTTTATTGCTGTATGTACTCACCTGCATGATTATTGTTTACAATATATTATTCATCATGCAATATTGATTTTGTGGTACTACGTAATTTACAATTGAGGATTTTCTATTATGTAAAGATATACCAGCCTTTTGTGATGGCTGCTTATATCTCTGCTAATCGCTTCTACTCAAGCTTACCCTTTAATTTACTTAATAAACCGAGTTTATATTAATATATTTAGGTGATTTAGTTTTGTTTGTCATTATCCTGAATTTTTTTTCGTCAATTAGTGTACAGATGCAAGTATTCAAACCTTTTTAACATTAGTCGGTTTATATTAGTAAGTTACTGCCTTAAGTGATTACTTTGGAATAATGATATTATTTCCCCTCTATATGTCAAACTGTAAATTTATAATTCTCATATCGATTAAAATGTATGTAAGTTGGTACCATTTATATCATAGTAATGCACTTTATAATTAAGTTCAATACAAGTTAATGAACAAGATTAAAGAATAGTGATGAAAGTTATTATGAATAAGACAAAATGATGTGTAGTATATAGTTTTAAATCCAAATGTAATTATATTTATCAAAATGCTGAACTTTGAACTTTGGAATTAAAGATACAAATTTTTACCAATACGTCGAACTTTGAAGAAGATTATACTTCATTAACAGGGCTAACAATTTGTTGAACTACTTTTGTAGATTAATGAAGCTACCTTAAACCATTTGGTTTGATAATGTTTGATTTTTTCAGTTGCAAAGGTCAATGCACAAAACAAAAATTGTCATGCAACGTTTTAATTAAATATAAATTACATATAACATTAAATATGAACCACATTATTTTGTTATTGAAAAATACATAAACAATATATTATAGGATATTCATACCGCCAATACTTTCAAATTATACATCTGCCCGTGTGCGTAGCACGTGCCACACACTAGTAATTCATAAAGCCAGAAACCTTATTAAGAAATCACCCCGAAAAGAAACTGAGAATTCATAAATCTCATGAATGTAATCAAAGGCTTGCTAAGATCTCATATGTCAAACAAACTGTTCAAAACTTTATCTACTATTAATTCAAAGTTAGAAATTCAATGAAGAGTCTACAGATCGTCATGGAAATTCAATAAAGAAGACAAGAAACCATGAATTCATAAAAACAAGAAATCAACAAGAAATTATTACGGAAATCCTATAGGGAATCCAAGTATATAAAATCCATAAATCAACATAAAAGTCGGTGAGGAATCTTAGATTCATGAAACTAGAAATTCATTATCAAAACTCAATAAGGAAATTAAGAATATAAAAAAATCGCTAAATCATTATAAAAGACAATATGGAAATTCAGAATTCTTAAGACCGGAAATTCAATAAGAAATCATTATGAAATCTCAATAAGGAAATTAAAATACAAGGTCCACAAATCATCGTAAAGGTCAATGTGGAAGTTTGGGATTCACAAAACCCATATGAAATCTTTATGAAAAGAAACAAGGAAACTGAAAGTTCATGAAATCATAAATTCAACCAAAATCTTGTCAGGGTCTCATCTGACGAATAGAACACTCAAAATTTCATTCCACAAAATCGGAAAGTTGTCTAGTAATTGAAAACTTAATAAATTTAAGCAAAAGATTCTAGGCCTAACTGGCCTTAATTCTAAATTATTCCTAAAATACTATGTCATAGATTTATTTAAAACTTATTCCTTGAATAGCGACGAGGATTCTCATTTTTCAAAAGAAAGTATCCTACTGATTGATGTGTAATTCCTAAAATACCTTTAAGTTAGTAGTATTATTGTTATATTAGAGCCACATAGTTTTGTAAAGCCATGTAGTCATTTGGAATAGTAGTTCCGCAGTACCAGTCAGTCATTCGAAGCAGTAGTTCCATAGGACCAGTCAACCGTTCAGCAGATAGTTCCATTCAATTGTTCAACTTTTCAGCCATCCAACCATTCAATGGGTAGTTCTATTCAGTTGACAGGCCATTCAGCAATGCAAGCTCCATTTAACTAGTCCGTCGTTCAGCAGTGCAAGTTCCGTCCTACTGCTTGGCTGTTTAGCAGTGCAATGGTCAAATAACTTATTAATATATATATATAGTATATAGACACTTCTATCCTAAAGGGTCACCTTATTTCTATGGATTTAGAAGCGGCTTACTTAATCTTCTCTTTGAATGAAGTCGCTTTTATCTTTGCAGTAAAAATTTGTTATCCATTTCATTCCCTTAGCTTTTGTATAGGTCTTTGTTTTCCATTTTAATTTATGGATCCCTTTGTCCATTTTCTGGTCTATTGTTTTCTTTTGGGATGAAAGTTTCTTAACTCTTTGTTGTGGGTGCCTCATTTTAGGTATCAGACATACTGGAATTTGCTAGCTCATTTTTGTCCTTTCTGATTATGGTTTTGGATTCCTTGTCTGTTTCAGATCGTAGTATTGGATATCTTCGTCCTTTTGCCTTTGTTTGTACCCCTCTCTTGGGCTTCATCTTTGTCTTAGACGGTAGATAGATTTCTTTCTTTAACCCTTCGTTCTTTTGGGTTCTGACTTTTGTTTTGAGTTATAGACATCTTTGTCTTTATTCATCTGTTTGGTGCTTCTTCCGGGCTTCCCTTGGTTCCAGGGATGTAGTGTATGTTAAGTTGACCTTTTTCTCAAAGGTTGTTGATGGGTAATTAACCTGACCCTTCGACTAAGAGGTGATTTGGACGTTAGGATTTATTTGGTGGGTGCTTGACCTGACCCTTCCTATAAGAGTTGAACTAGACGTTAGAGGTTTTGTCCCTCCCTCTAGGAGGTGCTACGGAAGAACATAGTAGGCTTATGTCCCTCCCTCTAGGAGGTGGTATGGAAGAACGTCGTAGGCTTATTCACTCCCTCTAGGAGGTGCTATGGAATAGCATCGTAGGCTTTAATATTTGTATATGAAAATAATTTTTGGCCAATTAAAATAGAGTCTCTTTTGAGAAAAAGAAGTTTTGTAATTGAACTCTTCTAGTATATCGAGGGGTTAGATTTTGAAAAAGAGTTTGGATACATGAATCCTTCCGTTAAAAGAATATTTTCTCAATGCTGCCTTTTGCAAGGGTTTTCTTGTTGCTCATAATAAAGGCATGAATCTCAAATAGGAGACTGGGTGGTCATGATTCATGAACCAATAGTATTTTATTCGAGAATAGAATTCTTTAATCTGAATTTTTGTCGATAAACTTTTGATAGCTTTAAACCTTTTCTTGAAAAAGTATGAATAGGCTTCTACTTGCCAATGGTTTTAGGAACTTTCGAAATATTGAGATTGCTTAGTTAGAAATCCTTTATGTGTGTTTACTGATGCTATATGATATCTTAAGAAGATTTCACAAATTAGTTTTTGAAATAGAAAGACATTTGTCTTCCTCGGGTTGTGGGGTAATTGAAAATAGTCTTTCCGTGAAAATACGCTTGAGAAATTTCTTATAAAACAATTTGTTAAAAATAAAGTTGGTGTACATAGTTTTTCTCAAAAATTGGAGAAGGATTAATAGGGTCCGAGATTTCTTGAAAGCCTGCTTTTGTATTGCGTTGGTCGAAATATCGACGGTCGTCTTGTATCAGGCATTTGAGCTATGTTTTTCAGGTAGCTAGAAATTTGTTGTGCTCCAAAAGTATGTTGAATGTTATGGACTGGTTTTGTTTTACCTGTAATGACACTTGAATCTTGAATCGATACATGGTCAATTTTTAACACAAAGTTAAGTACAAATCAAAGTATAAATCAAGTTAAAACGATATGAGAGAAGAGAGTCCATACTTGAACTAATGCTGCAAGATTTCATGATTTGATAACGGTTCGCATTTTGATGTTGCTATGCTGCTTTCTTCTTAGCTCGAATATGATGTCTTTTGAAGTTTCTTTAATGAACTCCCTTAGGAAGCCTAGCTTAATCATGCCTTGAATTGCCTCTGCTAAAATGCAACATTTTTCGTTTTCATGTCCGTTTTCTTTATGGAAATCGCAATAATTTTTTCCTTTGTTTGGTGCAGGAATGTTTCGGATCTTATAAGGAATAGGAAAATTTTCATTGTCCTTCAACATGGTGAATATGTGGGAGAGGGGCTTGTTTAGGATTACATAATTGGATTCGGAAACATCTTTTGACTCCCCTTTTGGTTTCCTCTTTTCCTAGGTTTCTTGTCGAGATGTCCAAAGTTGGGTTTTTCTTCTCTATATTCTTGATGAAATTCGCTCATAGCATGATGCATTTCATCCACTTGAATAAACTTTTCATCATTGAAATAGAAATGTTGTAGATCCTTACATCCATGAATACGAAGTTCCTTCCAAAAAAGAGTTTGTTTGATTAACCCTGAACGAAATGCCATTAATTTTTCTTGATCGGACGCATTTTCAGCTTTCAATGCTTCCATGTTGAATCTTTTAATGTATTCACC
Organism: Allium fistulosum; assembly: GCA_030737815.1. NCBI lineage: Eukaryota > Viridiplantae > Streptophyta > Magnoliopsida > Asparagales > Amaryllidaceae > Allium > Allium fistulosum. Next base: position 854,574,295 of record CM060905.1, read on the forward strand.
AAGCAATTCTTCCGGCCTTTGTTTGATGTTAGCTAACATGTAGGAATCTATTATTGGATCTTTATATATGTAAAATACGCTACCAATTCATAGGAAAATTGTTCCCAAGAATGAATGGTTTTCATTTGGTAATTTTTGTACCATATAATGGCTTCTCCTTGAAATGTTGCTAGAAAAAGTCTACAGCGAATTGCCCCGGAGGCGTTATAGAGATCCATTCATATTTCAAAAGCTACTAAGTGATCCTCTGGGTAGGAAGTTCCATCATACTTTAGTAGGGGAATTTGAGTGTAAGGGGTGATGCTGACTATCATAATTTCTTCTGAAAACGGAGCCTTTTGCAGGATAACATATTTCTCTATTCCATGGAGTACAACTTTTACAGTATTCAATTTGATTTGGTTGAGAGTGTCGTTGTGGTGGTCTTCACTGTCTTCCAGGGTTAAGCCATTTGATTGCTTAGGGTACTTTTCTACTTTACTTTCTTTGTTTCACTCTTCTTCTTTAGCTCCATCTGGAGATTGTGCTTCATTTCCTCCTTCCATAACCTTCAATGATCCTCGAGATGGAGCCTCTTAAAAAAGTTCTTGCATTGCTATCATTTGTTGTTGTAGATTTTGGACTTTAATCTCGTTGTTTTCCAATCTTCGTAGAGTCAAAGGTTGTCCAATTTCCATATTCTCGAAGTTGAAGTTTGGGACTATATAATTTTCCAAAGTTGATTGTGACACAGCTTCTTTATTTGGATTGTTGTTTTTATTTCTTGCTTTTACCATTTCCTCTTCTTGAATGAAGAACTCTATGCTATTAATTTGTGATGAAAGTTATTGGGGATCGAAAGTTCGAGCCCTCCTTCTAGCGCCAAAAATGTTAACGGGAAAACTTATTAACACCTCAAAATAGGGTTTGAAGTAGGAGTGATTTCCTTCGTGACCACCTTTCAAACAAGTGATGGTAGATAACACTTTTTGAGTAGGTAAAGATGGTCGTAAACACCACTTTAGTACCTTTCGACATAGTTGAAAGGTCAGTTTTTCCTTCAGAAAATCCTTTCAAATTAATTGGTTTGTGGCTCTGTTGGAACCACCTTTCGACGCTGACAAGATGGCCTAAGTTGGAGACTTAATGGTTTCTAGAAATAGTTGAGCAGGAAGGGTTTCGACTTCGTCGAAAGGGTGGGCACTTGTTATCTTGTGAATTTGAGCTAAAACCCTTTGGAAATGTGTGAACTAGGGGTTTCACCCATTCGAAGGGGATCCTTTCGGCTAGTTTGATAGTTGATTGACATATCTGTGTAAAATAAGAAACTCAGAATTACTATGCAATCAAGATTAGCATAATCACACTTTTATTGAAATCAGTTGTACAAATTGACCAAATCCCCAATTTGATTTGAGAATTAAGGTTTACAAGCTTTTAGAAAATACAAGTTAGAAGCTAAAGAAATCGGATCCCTTAAACCTGACCCCTAGGGTCTTTTTTATAGGTGCGGGTTGGCACCTTTCGACCCAATGTTCTTGACACGGTCGAGAGGTCTGCTTTCCTACTTTCATGTGCATCCCTTGAATCATAGCTTCCGACCTAGTCGAAAGAACATGTGGCCACCCTTCTGCTGCCGCTGAGGACTAGGCTTCCTTCTTTCTGGCTTTGTTCCTTTCGACTTTGTCAGAAGGTAAATTGCTTGATTGCTCCTAACCTCGTCGAAAGGTGTTGTTTGGTAGCTTTCGACTTCTTCAAAAGGCGTGTAGATGTGCTTTCCAATTAGCTGTTTATGTGTCGTGCAAGTTGGCATGGGTGTCGGCCTTCATTGCTGTCGAAGCATATTTTCTTCCGGTTTCGAATTAGTCGAAACACCTAGAAAGCTTTTTTGTAAAAGATTCCATTCAACAACATCTTCTCTGGCAAGTGCGGAACTTCATCTTTTGGTGTTGAGTTCATATAGTTTTTCCTCGTAAGCGAGGATGGCTTTATCCAATTCAAAAGGCTAATACATGCTTTCGAAAGGGTTGATTTGGCTGAACATATTTTTAGTGGAGGTAAATGGAGAAGAAACCAATCGCTACGAATGGTTTGGCGTAAAATGCTATAAGTATGTTACTCATCGCCTTCAGAAGATAGCTTTCGACCTTATCGAAGGCTCTTTGCTTATTCAAAACTCTGTTAAAACATCCTTCTGACCTCTTCGAAAGGTGCTCCGGCGCCTTCAAAGCTTTATCTAACGTTGAGATAGACAATCCTAATGCCTTCTGATCTTTATTGATTCACTTGCTCCTTCTTTCATACGTTTATTCTTGAGAATATTTTATGGACAAAAATAGAATTATATGAATTAATTTGGAGATTGTCTGGGTTGATTTTTGTTAATGTTTGTGTTATAAACAAGATTAGGTTAGCACGTTGTTTGTTTAAGACCTTAATAACTATTTTTGAAAATAGCTATTAACCTAAGAAATTGATTTTAGGTTATTTGAATGTGTATAAGTAATATAGTAACAGATTAGAGACTAAATACATGTTATAACTAAGGGCATGTCATTAGTTAGCTATAATTAAACTAATTCATACGATTTTGAAACTGGTTAATAAGCTCTAGTTTTGCACTCTACACTTACTATCAAAGTAATCTAAGGGTTAATGAAGCTAATGTGGTATTTATAAACTTTGTTTAAATAGAAAAATTAGTTTATAAGCAAAGAAGGTATTTTGTAAAATGATATGATATTTTATAAAATTGCAAATGAAGTTCGATTAGTATTTATAAAATGGTTGTATTATTTTATAAATAAAGTATATATTTTATAAAAATGGAGGTTAATATTTTATAAAATAGAAATATGAAGTATACTTAATTTCAATTTAGGCAGTTAATTATTTAAAAGCTTAAAATTGATATATAAGGTAATGATATATTTTATAAAATAGATGTAAGATTTAATAAAATAGTAAGAAATCATTTTTATTGAAAAGATTTAGTAAATAAAAATAAGAATTAATTTAAGTAATAAATCAATTATTTATTTAAATATATTTGTATGTTCATGAGTATGGGCAAGTGTATGTATATGTGTATTGGAAGATATATAATAATCAAAATGCTGTGTTAATTTTAGTTTAAAATGTATTATAATTGGTTGTTTATATATGTTTGCAATTGCTTGATTATATGGAAATATTACTAGATACAAGTTCAATTCGTGCATTTCACTTAGCCACATCGACTATCGTGTGCACTAAGTTGCGTGATAATACATCGGGTCGGGTAATCTCTCCGGTGAAGTACAAAATGCGACTTGTGAAGTTAGTGTGTGTTCCGGGAGCGCGTGTGCATAAGCATGCACGAATGAGTGTATCGACACACGTACAAGCTATGCATAAGGGAAGTGGGACGGGTATGTCGTTTTGGCATGTTAGGGGAAGCCAGTTCATTATAATTGCTCATTGAACTCTCCTCGTGCAAAGAGTATATTTTGGCGTCAAAACTGGTTTTCGTATAATTATTGAATCTATGTCTAAAATGTCAACAAACAAACCTCAGTAGAAGGCCGATGGGACGAATGCAGGCTCTTGAAGCAAGGTGACTCATCGAGCAAAGTGTCGGAGGAAACAACAAGTGAATCAACGACAATTTGGCGGGGTTTATCCCTACCCAGTTCAACTTCGGAAAGCTCTAAGTATTCAGTTGACTGAGGCCTATATTCAGTTGGCTGAATGAGGCAAAAAGGTGGACAGAGAGCAGGAGTCCAAAATAGTGGACTGAGGAAATTAAGTTCAGTCGAGTGAATGAGATCCGCAGGAGACTGAACTCCTAAGGCAGTGAGCACTATGGAGAATTTCTTCCCCATTCGAACACGGTTCTTTATAGCATCATCGCACGACTTCGACGAGGCTATGAGTTACTCTGGTAGGTGGAATGCAAGGTGAAGCGTGAGATTCAGATGCGAATGCTAAGTGATTCCCTTGGAATCAATAACGATCGTGCATGTCTGACGTACGTGTACGATCGAATTGGAATAGATTCGTCTCTTTAGGGGTTGGCTCCGAGATGTATATAGTATGACTAATGGTATCGGTCTTATGATTGTGACCGTACTAGGTATTCATCTTATATTAGTAATCAGACATTTGTATTGACCTTACAATAAATACAATCCGTGTGGATAGATGATGATGAGATATCGGTCTTCGTTTGTGATAGGCAAATTTGATTACGCGATTTTACATTGGATGTTCACACACACATACAAACATCATCGGTGTTCCTTTATGATCTTGATAGTGCATTACACGAGACATGAATGTCATTCTATTTTTAATGGAGGCATACATAAGTTACTTGACAAATCTACGAGTGAACTAGATGTCGCCAAAGCCTGCTTTAGAGGGTACGGTATGGTTCACATATGATGACGATCATCCACAAGTGAACTAGATGTTGCCATAGCTTTATATAAAGGGTATGATGTGGTTCATATAGGATGACGATCATTTATGAGTAAGTGGGCTGGATGTCACCAAAGCCTGCTTCAGAGGGTACAACGTGGCTCACAGAGTAGGTTGCATATCACCAAAGCTTGTTTTAGAGGGTATGGTGAGACCTATATAAGACAATTTATCTTGAATCGTAGAAGGGAATCGTTGGGTCGAGATAAGTGTCCATTGCTAACTCCACCTATCAATAACGACGGGTATTGATTTGTATTCCTTAGTTATCTTCCATTATTATGTTGTATGTGTTATTAGTTGTTTGTTATTGTTATTACTGTGTTTACTATTATTTTGTACTTCACGATAGACATATATTATAATCATCCTACTTTTGGATGTTGGGTTACTTTTATCGTAGTATGATATTTACGTCTCAATCACATTATATTAGTTATGCTGACTCGTTGATTACAGGAGTAAAACAGGTTACGGTATGATCCCTTATTCTTTAGAAGGGGTTGTTGTATTTGTTTCTAAGCTATCCAGAATACCCTTGGGCCATGTTTGTGGAGATGGTCGGTTGTGATTTATTATGTCTATTTGTATATAGTTTTCATATACATTATTTGAGATAATTCCTCTCACACAAGTCTTTATGTCTGATTTGCGTTTTGTCTTTGTCTGCTTATGTCATGACAACTCTTGGGTACTCGATTGAGTAGTTTGATGTCAGATGCTTTTGGCGATACGCTATCTAGATAGGCATCTGGAGCTCTTTGGAGGCATGGCATCAATATTTTTTGATATGTATACTTGACATAATTGTTGCATGGTAGATGTGTTATTTGTATATGAGACTGTTGTATCGGATATTTATTCAAAACTCGTTGTTTAGGAGTTGATGTATTCTAAATTTCTATACTAATAATTATTTATTAGTTGCTTCTACTTGTGCGTTCTCTTATATGTTATCATTCTATTATGTTCATGTATATGCAATATATTATATACTGTCATTCCGTTGTGAGATCCTATCGATGTCATGGTTTAGTGTTTTGTTCTAATTTTACCTTGATAATCCATCTTTCTAGGTATTCTTGAAGGGCGGGTTGTTAATGTGTTGGTATTGGAGCTTAGGCTCAACATTCAAACCAAGTAGACCAGTTAGAGTTAATCAATCTGATAGTAGGAGATAGGTTGAGAGAGCGTACTTGTATTTTTCTTCTGTATTATAATGTATACACTGCTTGTCTTCTAGACTTGGTTTGTTTCTACCGCTAGTTGCTAAGGTATCTTTGTTAGGCTATCCATATGGGCAGACAGAGTACCTGAGTGACTTAGGATAGGAAGTTTGTGATGCGTGCTTAGTTCAGAGACTATTTGGCTACCACAAAAGATGTTCCGCTGCCCGTGAACATTTCCAGCAGATTTTGACTGGCACTAGAAGTGGTGTGGCCCTTTGGGCATCGGTATTTTTAGCTCGACCAGCTTTAAACTCTTTGAAACAGTACCAAAATCTCCTTAGCCTTGGAGGGGAGGCAAATCTGAGTCTTGAGATTGTTGCTGCGGCGTGGTCTTGGATATGTGCATTAAAAGGCTTCAATCGATATATGTTTAGGGAATATTCTCTTAAGGAAGATTTTTTTCTTGGCATTTGAGAAGGGCGACTTTGGCTGGGTAGGATGTAGTGGTTATGTGGCTGATAAGCAGACTTGTAATTTAGAATGTATTCAGGCACCGCTTTAGTTCTCGGTTCATTTCTAAGATCGAGTAGGGCATGTAGCTTGAGTATTCCATACATCTTGAGAATGAGAGATTGTCAGTAAACGATTGTTGACCAATGTAACACCCCATATTTTATAATATTATTGAGGATATTTAATTAGCTAAATTAAAGAAAATAATGTGAAGATTAATGGGTTGAGATTCGATTATACTAAGGGTAGCTGTGCCTTGTTAAATATAAACCAAATAAGATGACATGAACAAATGTGATAGGAAATAAGGAAGGGCAATATGGTAAATAGGAGAGGCTTATACCCTAAACCCTTAAGAAAAGAAACTCACGTTCATTTCATTTTAGCAAAATAAAAACACCTGAGGCCGACCACCATTATTGTTCTCAAGAGAAGATAAAATCTAGGGTTCAAGAGAAGGAAGATAATCAACTAATTCAACATCAAATCTCACATCATTTAATCTCAAAGCTAAGGTGAATAATTACTACATCCCATTTTCTTATGATTTCAGTTTTAAGAATTAGATCTGAAATGTTTTTTCAAGTATATGCCATGTTTGATGATTAAAGTTATATATATGCTTGTTGATGAATTATATATGTTCATGCTAGTTTTGATGATGTGTTTGACATGAAAACCCTATTAAATGACATCCAAAGGCTATGAAAATTTAAATATAGGTCAGGAACGATATTTTAGAGATGGGTTTCAATTTTCATAATTTTTCGAATTAATGTGGATTTTATAAAAATTTCCTAGTTAGGAAAATGATTTATTTAGTTATAATTATTTAAGGCTAAATAATAATTATTTGGGTTTGAAATTTTTATATGTTGAAAACATACTAAAATAGGTTTTCTCGGATTTTTCCAGATTTTTCATAAGTTATTTGATGAAAATATAAAGTTATTTAAGGTATGCGACTTAAATGTTTTATATACTTAATTAAGGAGAAAGGGCATTTTATAAAATAAAATGATTATTTAATTCTGAAAAATAGTGGCATCACCTTTCTAAAAAGTATTCGTTAACCAATGAGAATTTGACAAATAAAGGCAGGTTAGTTGAAAATTATCCTTTTTAAGTTAAAAACAAAGAAATCACACTTTTAGCATGTTTCGGCACATTCGGGCATTAAACCTTCCGACCCAGACCTTTCGACAAGGTCGAGAGGTTTATAGCTTTCAACAAGGTCAAACTAATGCATAGGGTATCAAGTTACTTGGTACGTAATGAATTGGACAGAGTCGAAGGGTTCTAAGTCAAATGGTTGGTTGCCAAAGAGGTTGAAGTGTGTTTGTTTTATAAACCAAAGATGGCCTGCTTTATTTTCGAATAAGAGCTTTCGACTTGGTTGCTTTCGGCTAGGTCAAATGTTTAAATAAAGGTTTTAAACCTTTCAACACAGTCGAAAGGTTACTGTTGTTTTATCGGTATTTTGTTTTGAAACCTTTCGACAGGGTCAAAAGGTTACTGCCGCTTTTGTTTTGTTTTGATTTGAACCCTCCGACAAAGTCGAAAGGTTTACCTATTTTTAATACTAGCCACTTCTCCATGCTTTCGAAAGAAAGCTTTCAGCTTAGGTGATTTACCCTTCTTTTCTAAATGAAGTATAACCAAAGCTTTCAAAGCAGAGCTTTTGACAAAGTCGAAAGGTTACTTCCAATGATGTCGAAAGGTTTTGAAAGAAGGTTTTCCACTTGTTCTAGATTGAACCCAGTAAGTTTTCGAAAGGTTTACGTTGTAAAAGGTTTAAAGCTTTCGAAAGGTTTGTTTATTCAATGGTTTTGAAAGGTTTGAGTTCAATGGTTTTGAAAGGTTTTAGTTCTATGATTTTGAAAGGTTTAAGTTCAATGGTTTTGAAAGGTTCGAGTTCAATGGTTTCGAAAGGTTTGAGTTCAATGATTTCGAAATGTTTACTTTGAATGGTTTCAGAAGGTTTAAATGGAAGGTTTTCCAAAGGTTTTCTAAGGCAATGTTTTGAAGTATTTTTAAAGTAGGATGTCTAAAGTTTTATTACTTTTGAAAGAGTCGAAAGCAAGGCTTCGAAGGGGATACTTTTAAAGGGATTGAAAACTTGTTTTCTTTTAACCTTATAAAATAAGTGTTGTTTATCCTTGGGGATACCGGGGTGGGTTTAATGAAGTTCAATAATAGTTGGGGATCAACACTTATATGTTTTGACAATCATTAGGGGATACCAAGGAAAATTATAATTAGGATATAATACAAATTAGGGATACTAATGGAAATAGGTTACTCATGTGGATAGCATGAGATAAGTATATTCATGGGATGTTTGATGGATAGTCAACATCAAGTTGGAGATGGATAGTCTCCATATGATTGAAGAAGGGCATCCTGGGAAAACTATGAGATGTTCGATGGATAGTCAACATCATGTGGGGGATGGATAGTCTCCATATGTTTAATGAAGGGTTTATAGTTATCCTAGGAAAACTATGTGATGTGGGATGGATAGTCCGCGTCAACTTAAGTAAAATGAATATGGGATGGACAGTCCCTTTTTGAGACAATTAAATCTAATAGGGGATGGGGAAATCCTAATTGTTTTCATGTATGCACATCATCATAATGTTTAAAAAAATATGTTTTAACCACTGTGGTTGCAGGAGCATAGTATATGGTTTTAAAAAGGTTTTAAAAGGATGTTAGTGAGGGGAAACCTGTTCCGCTAAGCGGCGTGGTCTCACTTAACATACTAAACCGAGATGTATAGTATTATTCATACCAGGCTTTATATCTGACTCGAAGTTTATGTTTCCCCTTAAACTCTCGGGTGCTCAGAATTAATTTGAGTAGGCGGAGGGGTTAAGGTCTTTTTTAAGTTTTAGTTGGATAACGAATAAGGCTACTAGAGTCATGCAGGAGGCAAATGGATAGCTATTTAGGAGTTGCGGTTTTATGTTTAGTTGTATTTCCGCTGTGTTTGTATTAAGTCTATTATGACTATATGACTCTGATCATCCAAGGTGGTACCCTCATTTACCGCTCTTGGCGAATTTTGTAATAAGTATATTTTATCTGTACCCAGGAACGTATTGGGATTATGTATTGAGAATGTGAAACATCTGGTTTTGAAATGTAATGAAGTAAAGTTGTTTTGAAATCTGTGTTTTGTTTCATATTCAAGTGCTTTCGGTATTGTAGATACCATTAACATAGCCATATTTAGTCGCCGGAAGCTAATACTATAGATGACTACAACATCTATAGCACTTAGTTTTGGGCCTCTAGATACGAGATGTTATGGCTTGGTATCAGAGCATGGTTTATGAAATAGTTTAACTAAAAATGGTTTTGAAAAAAAACATAATCCTTAGTAATTAGTGTTAAGATCGGGGTATGAGATAACGCTATAGTAACGTACTTGTATTTGCTATATATGCATACGCTATACCTCTAGATTCCTATCTTAGTTAGGCTATTCGTCTGTATCTCACTAAGCTTGAATACGGATATGGAAGGAAGAAGAGGCAGAGTTAATCTTGGGGCAAAGAGTACCAACACTAATGGAAATGCCCGACCAAATGCTAAAAGAGGTCCAGGTCAGGCTCAAGCTGAAAATGTAGTTGCTGGAAATCCGCCAGCAGATGCAGGGATGGTGTATCAGTTGTTGGAAAATATTTTGCAAGTGGGAGCTGCTGGAAATGTTGGTGGTGCTAATCTTGTAGTTCCAGTTGGATATAACTATGCTAAGCTGAGTAGAGATTATACCAGTCTGCGAGGAAAGACGTTTCTTGGAACAGAGGATGCTGTTGAAGTTGAGAACTGGCTGTTGAACTGTGAAAGGATCTTTACAAATTTAGGCTTGAATGATGGAGAGAAGAGAAGGCTAGCCTTTAGACAGTTGCAAGGGTTAGCGCTTCATTGGTGGAACAGTGTGACAACCGATGTACCGAAAGAAGAAATGACGTGAGGTAATTTTAGAAGGAGGTTTGAGCAGAGGTTCTTGACTGAGGTTTCAAAGTCGGCGTTGATGAGGAAATTTATGGATCGTGTCCAAGGACAGATGTATGCGATCGAGTATACTGGTAAGTTTGATGAGCTATCTCGATATGTTTATGCTTTGGTTGACACCGAGGTCAGAAGGAATGAGAGATTCATTAAGGGATAGAGGCCAGAGCTAGGCAGAATGATTATGGCCCATATCAGAGATCCTTCTAATGTAGTGGTGGAAAAGGAGATTCTCTGTGAGGAAATGCTTGCTATTTCAGCCAAGGAGAAGCCGATTGATTCCCAGGGTCCTCGGGTAAGAAAGAGGAAGTTCTTCAAGAAGAAGGGTGCTCAGAAAGTAAGAGCCACCGAGAAAGGGAAAGCAGATATAGTTTGCTACAAGCATGATAAAAAGGGCACTATGCTAATGAGTGTCGTTCGGGTGATGGAAGGTTGGTTGTAGGGAAGCATAATGTGCAATGCTATAATTGCAACCACGTGGGGCATTACAGGAATAAGTGTCCCGAGGCTGCCAAGGCAGGAAGAGGAAAGGTCTTTGCTTTAGAGCCATCATCCTCTAAACCAACTGCTACTGAGAAAAGAAAGTCTGTGATGAAAGGTATGCTTTTGATTCATAACATACCAATTAGGGTATTGTTTGATACCGGAGCATCGCATTCATTTATATTACGATATTTGGTTGATAGGTTATGTATAAAACCCACATACCTTGTTACTTCAATAAGGGTAGCAAATCCGATAGGAGGATATGCAACACTTGGGATGAGGTGTGACCATTTAGAGTTGGATTTTCTAGGTCATACATTTGATTGTTGTTTGCATGTGTTTAACTTTGTGGGATTTGGGATTATCCTTGGGATGGATTGGTTAAGTAAATATGGTGCTAGGATATTTTTCCATGATAGGAAAATATCACTTAGTCACCGGGATTGTAGTGATCAGATAGTTTATACCCTAGAGAACCCTAGTTGCGGAGTAAATTCTTTACTGGGTATCATGGAGTCGGAGGATGAGTTGCATCGAGTCTTTACGGTTAGAGAGTTTGCTGATGTGTTTGAGCCGGTAGTTGGATTACCACCGAAACGATCTGTTGAGTTTCAGATTGATTTGGTGCCTAGAGCAGAACTGGTGAGTAGACTACCAAGCAGGATGCCACCTATGGAGATGAGAGAGTTGAAGGTGCAGTTAGTGGATTTGGAAGGCAAGAATTTTATTCGACCAAGTAGTTCGCCATGGGGAGCTGCTGTGGTGTTTGCTAAGAAGCCGGACGAATCGTTAAGGCTATGTATCGATTATCGTAAGTTGAATTAGAAGAAGATAAAGAATCGATATCTATTGCCAAGAATTGACTATTTGTTCGATTTGTTAAGCGGAGCCAAGGTATTCTCTCAGCTGGATTTAGCGACGGGATTTCATCAGCTTAGAGTAGTAGAGGATAGTATTTCTTTGATGGCGTTTAGGACAAGGTATGGATCATACAAATGGTTAGTTATGCCGTTTGGACTAACTAATGTGCCGACATTCTTTGAGGATTTGATGAACTGAATCTTCCAAAAACACTTTGATAGATTTGTCTTGGTCATCATAGACGATATTCTGATATACTCTAAGAATGAGAAGGAGTAGGAAGTTCATCTTAGAGTTGTGCTTGAGACGTTGAGGGAGCATTAGTTGAAGGCTAAGTTTTCGAAGTGTCATTTTTGGAAGAAGGAAGTGAAGTTCCTTGGTCATGTATTCTCAGAGAAAGGGTTGTCTATAGATCCAACTAAGATTGAGGCGGTGAATAATTGGAAGAGACCTAAGACAGTGATCGAGATAAAGAGCTTTCTTGGATTGGTCGGATATTATCGAAGGTTTATAAAGGATTTTTCTTGGATAGCAGCACCGATGATTAACCTTGCGCGAAAAGATGTGAAGTTTGTATGGACTGATAAGTGTGAGGAAGCATTCCAAAGCTTGAAACACTTATTGACCCATGCACCGGTGTTGGTGGTTCCGGAGGGGAATCAGGATTTATACGGATGCGTTTGGAATTGGATTGGGAGCTGTGTTGATGCAAAGAGGTAAAGTGATTACATATGCTTCTAGACAGCTCATACCACATGAAGTTAGGTATCCAATGCATGATTTGGAGTTAGCTGCCATTATATTTGCTTTGAAGGTGTGGAGGCATTACCTTTTAGGACAGCGATTTGAGTTGTATATAGATCATAAGTCGTTGAAGTACTTGTTCTCTCAAAAGGAGCTGAACATGAGACAGTAGAGATGGTTGGAGTTTATTGCTGCTTATGATTTTGGAATTGAGTACACACCCGGAAAAGGGAATAAGGTAGCAAATGCACTTAGCAGGAAACATCAGAATGCAGTATTGACTATGATTGCTGAGTGGAAAAATTTGGAAGCATTGTCAGCTTATAGTGTGCAATATAGATCCGAGGTAGGTTCTACTATAGGAAGTGTTGTATTGCCTAGCTTTGAAGTTCGAATGGTAATGATAGAGAAGATAGCTTCTAGACAGGAAGAGGATCCATTTTTAGCTGAACGGATCAAAAGGTTAAAGGAAGGAATAGAGAGCGATGACTTAAAGGATTTCAGTCTTGACGAAAATGGGTGGTTGAGAAAGAAGGGAAGGTTGTGTGTTCCAAACATAGGTGATAAGAGGAAAGAAGTTTTGGGTGAAGGCCATCGTTCGAAGTTCACTATCCATCCAGGAGGAATAAAGATGTATCAAGACATGAAGAGAAGTTTCTTCTAGGATGGTGTGAAACGGAACATTGGTTTATGTGTCAAGCAGTTTTTGAATTGCCAACAGGCAAAGGCTGAACACCAGAAGCCAAGTGGATTGCTTCAACCATTAGATGTTCCAATGTGGAATTGGGATTTTATCTCTATGGACTTTATTGATGGGTTGCCAAGATCTAGTTGAAGGAATGAAAGCATATGGGTCATAGTAGATAGACCGACTAAGAGTGCCCTTTTCATTCCAGTAAAGTCAACTAGGACGACACCTATTCTGGAGAACTTATTTATGAAGAATGTAGTTAGACTGCACAGGATTCCTAGCAGTATTGTCAGTGATAGAGATTCATTATTTACTAGTGAGTCCTGGAAGAGTCTACAGGAAGCATTAGGAACCAAGCTCAATATGAGTACCACTTACCATCCACAGACTAATGGGCAAACGGAAAGAGTTAACAAAATCTTGGACGATTTGTTAAGAGCTTGTGTATTGGATTTCGGGGGATCATGGGAAGACCATCTCCATTTAGTCGAGTTCTCGTATAACAATAATTATCAGACTAGTATTTGGATGGCACAGTTTGAAGCTTTGTATGGAAGACCATGCAAATCTCCCGTATGTTGGATAGAGTCTGGGGATAGATTAGTTCTTGGCCCGGATTTGGTGAATGAAGCCGCAAAAAAGATTGAGTTAATCCGAGTTAGGATGAAGGAAGCTCAGTCTAGGCAGAAAATTTATGTAGATAGAAGGAGGAAAGACTTGGAATTCTCTATTGGAGACTATGTGTTTATTATGGTTTCACCGACGAAAGGTGTGATTAGATTTGGAAAGTTAGGAAAGTTAGAACCTAGATTCATAGGACCTTTCCATGTTGTTGAGATGATCGGGAAACTCGCTTATAGAGTAGAGTTATCGAGTAGCTTAGTAGGAGTCTGTGACGTTTTCCATGTTTCTCATCTTAGAAAGTGTTTTAGAGACCCGAAGACTGCTATAGCACCTACAGTGTTAGAAGATTTAGTAGTAGAGACGGATTTGACTATAGTTAGAAAGCCGATTCAGATTGTGGCAAGAGATTAGAAGTGGTTAAGGAACAAGACAGTCAGATTAGTAAAGGTCCGGTGAAGTGACGATGCCAGAGACTGTACTTTGGAGACTGAGAGCAAGATTAGAGACTCTTATCCGGATTTGTTTGATGGTATGTTTTATCTTTGATTGTTTTGTTAGTACCTTATCGTAATTTCAAGGACGAAATTCTTTAAGGTAGGGAGTCTGTAACACCCTTTACTTTATAACATTATTTAGGATATTTAATTAGCTAAATTAAATAAAATAATGTGAAGATTAATGGGTTGAGATTCGATTATACCAAGGGTAGCCATGCCTTGTTAAATATAAATCAAATAAGATGACAAGGACAAATGTGTTAGGAAATAAGGAAGGGCAATATGGGAAATAGGAGAGGCTTATACCCTAAACCCTTAGGAAAAGAAACTCACATTCATTTCATTTTAGCAAACTAGAAACATCTAAGGCCGGCCACCATTATTGTTCTCAAGAGAAGATAAAAGCTAGGGTTCAAGAGAAGGAAGATAATTAACTAATTCAACATCAAACCTCACATCTTTAATCTCAAAGCTAAGGTGAATAATTACTACATTCCATTTTCTTATGATTTTGGTTTTAAGAATTAGATCTGAAATGTTTTTGCAAGTATATGCCATGTTTTCATGATTAAAGTTATATATATGCTTGTTGATGAATTATATATGTTCATGCTAGTTTTTATGATGTGTTTGACATGAAAACCCTATTAAATGACATCCAAAGGCCTTGAAATTTAAATATAGGTCAGAAACGATATTTTAGAGATGGGTTTCAGTTTTCATAATTTTCTTAATTAATGTGGATTTTATATAAATTTCATAGTGAGGAAAATGATTTATTTAGTTATAGATTATTTATGGCTAAAATAATAATTATTTGGGTTAGAAATTTTTATACGTTGGAAAACATATTAAAATTGGTTTTTTGGGATTTTTCCAAACTTTTCCTAAGTTATTTGATGAATATATAAAATTATTTAAGGTATGTGACTTAAATGTTTTATATATTTAATTAAAGAGAAGGGGCATTTTATAAAATAATAAGATTATTTAATTCTGAAAAATAGTGGCAACACCTTTCTGAAAAATTATTTGTTAACCAATGAGAATTTGACAAATAAAGGCAGGCTAGTTGAAAATTATTCTTTTTAAGTTAAAAAAAAGAAATCACACTTTTAGCATGTTTAAACCAATTCTAGCATTAAACCTTCCGACCCAGACCTTTTGACAAGGTCGAGAGGTTTATAGATTTCGACAAGGTCAAACCAATGCATAGGGTATCAAGTTACTTGGTATGTAATGAATTGGATAGAGTCGAAGGGTTCTAAGTCAAAAGGTTGGTTGCCAAAGAGGTTGCAGTGTGTTGGTTACTGCTGTTTTATCACTATTTTGTTTTGAATCCTTTCGACACAGTTGCAAGGTTACTGCCGCTTTTGTTTTGTTTTGATTTGAACCTTCTGACAAAGTCGAAAGGTTTACCTGTTTTTAAAACTAGCCACTTCTCCATGCTTTCGAAAGAACGCATTCGACTTAGGTGATTTACCCTTGTTTTCTAAACGAAGTATAACAAAAGCTTTCGAAGCAAATGTAGCGGTCCTGAACTCGGCCTTCGAAAATCAGCACCCGTACTTCACTTGTACTCGAATGTCGCAGATTCAAACGCCGAATCTGGCTCGCCGGAGCGTATAACACAATAAGTATAACAACACAGCGGAATAAAGAAATCAATGATATCATATACAACTCCAATGAATGCAATATCCAGAATGATATACAACAATGATATCAATATGATACAAGAATATCAGAGATAAATAATGATACAGCGGAAAACAAAAGTGATACTCCAAGTGATCCGACAAAGAGATTAAGACCAATAACTCCAACATCAGCTCGAACCACCATCACGTTTCACCAAGATAAGCAAGTGCAGTCATCTCTGTGAACTCCAAAAACTGAACTAGCTCCCGATAACCTACTAAACCTGACTATCTGAAAACCCCAACTCTAGACTGCCCGTGTGGAAAATTGTGGGCACCCAGAGTTTAGGAAAGGAACAATAAACTACGGGTCAGTCATGGGACTGGTGTGAGTAACAAAAACAGTTTATCTTTAAAAAAACAACAAAAGATTTTTAAACATTGAAATCTGCAATGCTTTTGGAAAATGAAACTACCATAAGGCCTCCCGCCACACACACAATGCAAACGCAGAATTGGAGGAGATTTCTCCTTATGATAGTCAAACATGCTTGATACGAGAAAAATTCTTTTTTTTGATATTATTACTAGTGCATAGTGTGGAAAACATTTCGAAAGTATAATATTAATCTTAGCTAGCATAGACATTTCGAACTATGCCTACTATAGCTACCATCTAAACAGTGGTGACCACCATAAGTAAATGGCAGGTTCTACAACTAAAACCGTACAAGGCTCGTATTGTTTCTTTGGATTTTCCAACAAATGGTCAGGCTAAGGAACTTCCTATGCCACATGGGAATGCCTCTGGAGGGACGTCCTGAGAGACAACTGCTCTCTGCCAAAACAAGGCCGGTTACCCCCTTCCCGGGTAGTAAACCTGAGATATGCCACCCCGGTCGTTTGCGACCTTTATCCGAGAGCTCTCGATCACAAAGCAACAACCACACAGAAAATAAGATTGGAGCAACCACACAGGTAAATATCTAGGCTCCATACCATGATACCACCTTTTTCCAGAAGGAATGGTCATACCATAGGGAAGCTACCCCTGAAACATTGCCGCATCTTTCTTGTTTCAACCATTTCCGGGTTGTGAGGTTCGATGAGGTCTCGTCCACAAAGTCATGCTTTGATCAACAAATGATCAACAAATGATCATCAACACACAGCAACACTTAGCATGCCACACTACCAAATTGGGAGTATATCACTGACCTTCAACTACATAACCTCTGAGCTCGTACGTCTCAGAGAAGGGTGTTAAGCTAAGAGAATAAATTCTCCGCTACCAACAGAAATGTATTTGAAAGAAATCAGCTTTATATCTCAAAGTGTAGTGTCAGACATACAACCATACAAGTCTGTTCCGGGTTCGAACAGAACCGAAGACACTTCTAAAGAAGCCCTTGTAATCCGGGTATTCACAATCTCTATCGGATTTCCCATCACTTAGGAAATCTCTATACCGGCGCGACTCAGTGCAGAGACAATCGATGGGTCATCCTATCGTTCTCACAAATACCCGGTCTTTACCACCGGTCTTCAAATGCAATCCATATACGACGTATCATTATTCGGAATGGGTTATATGACACAAAGTCCTCTCCCGGCTAAACCGAATAATGAGCGTAATATTTTAAAAACATATGGATATTGGGATTTCAGTTAAGTCACAACTTATTACCCAAAATTTCTCTTTAAATGGTTTAAACACATTACCATTTTAGTCTTTTACAAAAAGATTCATCTCACAAAGTTCACCCAGTTTCACAAAGATTTATTCATATATTTCCAAATCGATTTCCATTTCAATTGGATTAACTCATTAAATCTTTAAATCAAGATTTAATTCATAGCTTTCAAAACAATTCCATTTCGAATGGTTTAAACAAATCACCCTTTTAAATCTGTTAAAAATAAACAGATTCAATTCACAAAGTTCACCCAGTTTCACAAAGATTTATTCATAACTCGGAAAACCATTTTCATTTCAAACTTGAAATTCTTTTGACACAAATTGGAAATTCATTCCTTATATGAAAGCTTCTATTATTTGAAAACAAATAGTTCTCATCTCGGAAAATCTGATTCATTTATACAAGTTAAAGTCCTTGGGTTAAATTCAAATTCTCAAAACCATACTTTTAAAATGGTTTAAATTCATATAAACACATTTATAACATATTTAACCATAATTTCCAAACATGGAATTCAATTCCAAATCTTGAATTCAAATTCAATTTGAATTATTTAAATTGAAAAACTTTACCAAGTTATTCAAAATAACTTTTATCTTAAAAAATCCTTTTCAAAAGCTTTAACATTTAACCCAAATCCATTTCCAAAATCAATTGAAATAAAAATTTCAATTTCAAAAATATTAAATTTAAATCATCTGTGACTTAACCGATTTCCTCGTGAAATCCATATTTGTGTGTCTAAGAGTGTAGTCCAGGGGTTTCACACACAATAGTGCAACATCATTCAATCATCACAGATACAATCACAACAATATCAATAAGCGATATAATCCTATAATGCTTATCTACATACACAGAATCAGAGATAGATAATATAAATGCAATATAAATGAATTACATTCATCACAACTTGAATTAAAACAGTTCTAATCAGAAAGCATCGCACAGCTCAATCCATAGTACAAAATATCACAGATCAGATAGGACAATCAATTCAAGGCATCTCATACAATACAATCATTCATAAGTAAGGTCGAGCATTCAATAATCATTTATAAGCAGGATTAATTAATTGTTTAATCCTAATTAATTCAATTTATTTCCAATTAAATTATTTACTTATGAATTAATTATCCAATCCTGATAAATTAATTACAAATCAGTTGATATAAATTAATTTATCAAACACCTTAATTAATTATTCTTAATTAATCACATTGATTAAATTAACCTCTAAACCAATTACATAATTAATTAACCCCTTAATTAATTATTTTAAGTAATTATCTTTCAATCATAAATTAATTAACCTTTAATCAATTAATTAACCTTTAATTAATTAATCTTAGGTAATTACATTTATTAATTAATCACTTTAATTAATCACTTTAATTAATTAACTTTTAAATCAATTAATTATCCTTTAATTCATTACATCAAGTAATAAATCCTTAATTAAGTAATTAATTACCCTTTAATTACTCATATTAATTTAACTTTAATTAATCACATAAATTAATTAAAGATAAAACTTTATCTTGTAAAAAAAACTGTTTATATTTAATACTGTTAAAAATTTAGCATTAAAATGAACCCAGGTTAAAACACGATTTACTCGAGTCAAACCCGATTTACCTTGCCTATTTTCCCAGGTTCCATTTCTTTTATTCTTTTTAATTTTAACTTTGTTTAAATTTATAACTGGCATAACCACCCATGAGCTACCCGATAACCCACACGAGCCATAACCCCGTTTACCCGAGTACAAACTCGAGTTCGACTTCATCTTTTCTAAATCCAACTTATGACACAACCCAGACATATGTGCACATGCACATGAGTTCGCCGGCGTTCTGATCATCATCGCCGCCGTCTACAGGTCATCGATTACCTACCCAAACCACCTAACCACCTAAATCCTCGAATCAACCTGGGAATCAAAATCGAACAAGTCGATACAAATTGGATCCCAACCTGATCATCTGGAAACGCCTTGCACCACCACGTACCATCGCCAGAGACTATGTCCACATGTCTGAACCTTCGCCATGCTTCCACACTTCGATTCCACCACCTGTGGTTAAGTCCAATTCACCCTCGACTGCGCTACGACCCTCAAATGCAACGTCGGTCAAACTAGGTCCCTAAACCCTATTTCACCGTCGACCAGCCACCTCGCTCTACTACAAATCAATCCATCATTTTTCCTAAAACCCCTGACCTTTGAGCTAGCTGTGGCCATGATCTCGAGACCCACCTTCACTTCGACCACCAGAATTTAACGAAAATCCAAATTCTGATTAACTCGGAATATCTCAACATATAATAACTTAAAATCTTGAAATGATTATCTAAAATCATCATTTTCTATCTCGAATTTGGTTATGAAATCAAAACGTGAATTCATAAACATCAAATTTTAACTTATATTTGGTTTTTACTGTGAATTGTCAGTTTTGAAATAGTTTCTTAATATAAATTCTTGAAATCATTTTTATAAATGATGTTATAGTCTTACGATCAATTTTTATCTAAAGATCATATCCTAAAGTTGAATGTATGCAGAGGAAATGATTTTTTTTCTTTAGTTTGTTTTTAGCCTGTGAGTATAAAAACAGATGTACATGCCTGTACAAAGACATGCATCACATATATGCATACACATGTAGACAAGTTTACATCCATACAAACAATTTCCACCACTTCACTTTTCAGAACAAAGTATACACAGATTTAAAGATCAATGGGTTAGTTTGCTCACCTTGAAAAAGTAGAGGCAGAGCAGAGATCTGGAAATTTTGGGTTAATTACTTTTCCAGGTTGATGAGTTCTTCAATATTTAACACAGGCTGGAAATTTGCTAGCTGGAACTTCTTTTTAGTCTTCTTGTTTGAATTGATTTAGTTGCTGTTGATTGTTTAAAGTTGTAGCCTTTTTTTCTTTTTTTTCCTTTTTATTAATACTCAGGCTTTAGATTGATGAACGAATTAAGAAGATGGTGTATATAAGAAAACAGTGTGCATGCTAATATTATTATGTTTGTACAATATACCAGAGATTTTTTTCTTGCTTTGACTACTGATGTTTGTTTTGGTGGCTGAAGATATATGGCATTAATTGCCTTTGTACAATTACACTTATCTTCTTTTGCAAGCTATAGATATTTATATTTTGTTGTCTGGTTTAACTATGCAGACTTGTTTGATGATGAGATATGGTTTGAGCTAGCATCAATTGCTTTGTCTTGTTTTTCTTTCTTTAGTCTTATTACTTTGTAGTATAATTGAAGTTCTAGAGTTAATATGTTGTTATAATTTAAATTCGAATGATTTAACACATATATTATTTTCTTGTGTCCAAAGTCTATATTTTTATTTATTTTTAAACCATTTGTCAAAGACTTAAATTCAAATCAAATATATATATAATTTCAAATTTACTCATATATGCCCATATACATATATATTCACATATATACATATATATATGATATTTAAATTTTAAATGATTTAACATAGAATTTATTTGAATACGGGAAACTCGCATCAATTTATTGATTAATTTCACAATTTTAATTCAAAAATTCAATTAATTATCGATTTAAATATATATAAAATCCAGGGTCATTATAGCAAAGCTTTTGACTAAGTTGAAAGATTGCTTCCAATGAAGTCGAAAGGTTTTGAAAGAAGGTTTTCCACTTGTCCTAAATTGAACCAGTAAGTTTTTGAAAGGTTTATGTTTTAAAAGGTTTAACGCTTTTGAAAGGTTTGCTAATTTAATGGTTTCGAAAGGTTTGAGTTCAATGGGTTCAATGGTTCGAAAGGTTTGATTTCAATGGTTTCGAAAGGTTTGAGTTCAATGATTTCGAAATGTTTACTTTGAATGGTTTCAGAAGGTTTAATGGAAGGTTTTCCAAAGGTTTTATAAGGCAATGTTTTGAAGCATTTTTAAAGTAGGATGTCTAAAGTTTTATTGCTTTCGAAAGGGTCGAAAGCAAGGCTTCGAAGAGGATACTTTTGAAGGGATTGGAAACTTGTTTTCTTTTAACCTTATAAAATAAATGTTGTTTATCCTCTAGGATACCGAGGTGGGCTTAATGAAGTTCAATAATAGTTGGGGATCAACACTTATATGTTCTCACAATCATCGGGGGGTACCAAGGTAAATTATAATTGGGATATAACCTAAATTAGGGATACTAATGGAAATAGTTTACTCATGTGGATAGCATGAGATAAGTATATTCATGGGATGTTTGATGGATAGTCAACATCAAGTTAGAGATGGATAGTCTCCATATGATTGAAGAAGGGTTCATAGTCATCCTGGGAAAACTATGAGATGTTCAATGGACAGTCAACATCATGTGGGGGATGGATAGTCTCCATATCGTTTAATGAAGGGTTTATAGTTATCCTAGGAAAACTATGTGATGTGGGATGGATAGTCCACGTCAACTTAAGTAAAATGAAGGTGGGATGGTAATCCCTCATTGAGACAATTAAAATCTAATAGGGGATGGCGAAATCCTAATTGTTTTCAATTATACATATCATCATAATGTTAAAAAAAATTATGTTTTAACCATTGTGGTTGTAGGAGCACAGAATATGGTTTTGAAAATGTTTTAAATGGATGTTAGTAAGGGGAAACCCGTTCCGCTAAGCGACGTGGTCTCACTTAACATACTAAACCGGGATGTATAGTTTTATTCATAGCAGGCTTTATGTCTGACTCGAAGTTTATGTTTCCCCTTAAACTCTTGGGTGCTCAAAATTAATTTGAGTAGGCTGAGGGGTTAAGGTCTTTTTCAGGTTTTAGTAGGATGACGAATAAGGCTACCGGAGTCATGCAGGAGGCAAATGGATAGCTATTTAGGAGTTGCAGTTTTATGTTTAGTTGTATTTCCGCTTTGTTTGTATTAAGTCTATTATGACTATATGACTCTGATCATCCAAAGGGGTACCCTCATATACCGCCCTTGGTGTATTTTTTAATAAGTATATTTTATCTGTACCTAGGAACGTATTGGGATTATGTATTGAGAATGTGGAACATTTGGTTTTGAAATGTAATGAAGTAAAAGTTGCTTTGAAATCTATGTTTTGTTTCATATTCAAGTGCTTCTGGTATTGTAGATACCATTATCATTGCCATATTTAGTCGCCGGAAGCTAATACTATAGATGACTATAGCATTTATAGCACTTAGTTTTGGGCCTCTAGATAGGGGATGCTACAACCAACTCAACCATTTTTTTGGAGTTTGAGATAGTCGACACTCCATTATTGTGTGGCAAAGAGATTAGCCTTGGGTCTTAATAATTGATCGGGCATTCATTGCTTAGTCATATCCTTGTTGGGGTCCACTTTTGAATATCTTGTTGAGATGGTTCTCCTTCGAGAGAACGCCCATAAGATACCATTAAGGTAATGAAAGTGGAAAGCAACTGAAACTCCAACCAAAGCGTAAAGGCCATGATACTTTTGAATATCTTGTTGAGATGGTTCTCCTTCGAGAGAACGCCCATGAGATGCCATTAAGGTAATGAAAGTGGAAAGCAACATTAAACTCCAACCCAAGCGTAAATGCTATGATGTAAGAAAGATCGAGCTTGTTCGAAAACGAAAAGCCGGCCTAGTATGTCACTCCAGTGGCATATGGGAGGCATTTCACTATGAAATGTCATCCACCTAAAGTGAAGCATAATTGCTTCAATTGCGATCAACTTGAACACTTGAAGAAGGATTGTCCTACATTTTTTAAGGGTGTGTAAGTAATGATGCCTTTTGCCTTTCAGGTATTACCGGGTCCTAGCGGGCTTACGGCTCAGAAAACTCGGAAGGAGTTTATATATTGGGGTATGGGCTATTTTTGGGAACTCACTTCTGTTCCTTTGAACACTTGAGCGGTACAATTTATTTGTTGCTAGTTACTCTGTACACATGCTAAACCTGACACTTTCATAGTAGGTATATTCTTCGATAGAGATAAACCTTGTATGTGTCACCTTAGTTCCAAAGCTGAGGTGAAGCGACCTGAACGTGTTAAACTTGATGCACAAGCTTTCAAGTTGAGTGGGTTCGATCAGTGAAGTGTGACTTGGATCTATATCCTGTTAAGGTTCGGTGGATGCCCATTAATGAGCAAAGACCAAGCGAATAACTTATAGGAATTTTCCTAGAGTCATTCGTGTTATGATTGTTATTTTTGTCAGTAAACCTTAGGTGATGGGAGTAATTCCATGTGCCGAAGGGACATTTTCTAAAGATTGGACCATTCACGTGTCAGTTCTTAACGTATATTTCAAGCACAGATTTGCTAAGTGATTTGCACCAGTTGAGAAAGGGTCTTTCACTTGATTCTTATAAACAATCACTTTGGATTCTTGGGATAACCAAGAGATTTTCGAAATACAGCCTTAGACATACAAGGAGATTTCAGTAGTCGGATCAAGGAATTAGATCAGAGTACACACAGATAGAGTCGGGTAACCGACCCTGATTTAACAAAGAAATCTTACGAGCAAATGAAGGGTTGGAATGTGCATCATGTCATTTGTAACGAACTTTAGTAATTGAAATTTTTTAATGTGGTGTAATAATTATTGCATGGGATAGTTCAAGGAAGGATTCCTAGACTAGTTTTGTGGCAATTTGGGTAATCTTCTAAGTGACGAGTATTTGCCTAAGTGAGTGTCGTAGTGCACTTAGTATATTATCCTTATTAACTTTGTGTGGTCGAGGAAAGTTTAAACCCGAGCAAACCTAAGCACTAGTAAATCTTTATTTAATGACAATTTAATTAGTATAATTTTCTCTTCTGCAGAATGAATTTTGTTCAAAAGAAAAGGAAAGTTAAGTCATTGGTTGCTGGATTTATTCGAGAGTATTAAAATTCGATGATCTTGCATATCGTATGGTTTTTCCCTTCTCATATCGTGAAATGTAATGGTCTTTCATGTATTATATTCACGAATAAGGTTACACTACCTAGTCGTTTATTCCATTTAAATGTCGAACAGACTCATTAGAGTTTATGTTTCAACATGCACATTTGACTTTTAATTGTTACCGAGCATGTTAGTATAGACTCTTTTAAATATTTCATTGTTTTGTAAGTTTGCATGTTGCTTGTTATTGTTTTATGCTATTTTTGTTTTTAGTATTGTTTATTGCCTGTTATTGTTTGTTACTTGCTATTGTTTGTTGTTTGCAATTTCTTGTTACTTGTTATTGTATGTTTGCTTGCTACTGTTTGGTGTTTCTTATTGTTGTTTGATTATGTGGTTTGCTGATTTTTTGGTTGGCTGATTTTGGTTGTTATTGATTTTGTTGCTTGCATGAAGGTTTAATAATTTGTATGCTAGTTATTGTTGCTTATTCTTACTTGTTGTGATTTGCTAGTTGCTTGGTTGCTGGTTACTTGTTATTGCTTATTGTTTGATTGTTGCTTGTAATTGTTTGCTATTGTTTGATTGTTGCTTGCCTTATGTATTTGATTCCTTGTATGGTAGTTATAATTTCCCAATTTAAAATAAGATTCGGAGAGGGATAGTGATAGCTATATGGAATAGATCACTATGAGGTCGAGATGGGATCTATAGAGTCCATTGCTTTTTGATGTGGCTCAGTTCCTATGGTATATTATTATCCTGACTCACTAGAGCTTACTCTTCGATTGAGGGTCATGTATGGTTGTGGTTGTATTAGTTGCTATACTTGATTGCACATGTGTTGATATCATGTTATAACAATAGAGATGCTTATTGCACAATTTGTGATGACATGGTTATTATGGATGCTTGTTGTATTCGATGTGCTTCTTGCATATTTTGTTGTAACAAATTTAATTGAAACATTTTGCATGGTTTGATATGGAATATTTATCTATATATGGTTTAGCGTGCTTAGACTCATCATGTGATGTTGCAAATGTGTTCAATCCTCTTTGTATAGTACAATTAGGTACTTGAGAGCTGATGTATAGCTATTTAAATGCTTGTTTGATTAGATTGGCATTTAAATAGAGAGAAGCTTTCTTAAGAGAGGTAAGAATTTTTGTGAGTGGGATGATGTGGGTCATTGCATATATCATAGTCTGTGATGTATTCTAATTTGGCAGTTTTCGTGATGATGATAACATAAGGGAAGGTACTGTTGGAATTTTCCTAAACTAAGATTCCTGAAATTTGGTCAATCCTATTACTTTCACGTACTTATGGGAATTTCGGGTGCAGAATTCTTTTAAAGTGGGGAGAATGTAGCACCCCGCTATTTTAACGATTGAATATTTAAATGATTAATTTAAATTTGTAATCGATGAGTAACGGAACGCCTCTTATACTTGATTTTTATAATTAAGTGAATTAGGACTCGATATATCCGTAATTGAGTTTGCTTTTTGGATTCGAGCAAAATAAATATAAACTTGACTATGTTTGGAATCGAAGAATTTCGGGGATGAATAGTGTTAGATGAAGAGAATTTGGTTAAGCTCACTGGCTTGCTTCTAATTAGCTTATATGTAGCTAAACTCTTCATAATTCTCATTCAATTTCGTTTCCATGTTCATTTATTTTTCCATATCCATACCACTCTCTTAATCTCCTCTTAATCACCTTTCCTAGATTAACCAAATATTGCCTAAATAAAATTCATTAATTCAAACTAAAATCACTACAGTTCCCTCCTACCCATTCCTCACAAAATCCATCAATGGATTTGCTTGAATCAAATTTTGTATGTTTATTTTTTAATATCAAGAGAGCTAAGATGTGTATTTAGGTGATTAGGGATTGCTTTAGGAAAAAGCAAGGTGAGTGGGATGATTTTCCTCACTAATTTATGTATTATACTTCATATATTTGATTATTAACGATTATAGAAGTATATGAAGTAGTTTGGAGATTGTTTGAGTTGATTTGGTTTTATGTTTGTGCTATAAACAAGATTAGATTAGCTCGTTGTTTGTTTAGACCTTAGTAACTATTTTGAAATAGTTAGTAACCCAAGAAATTGATTTTAGGTTAATTGAATGTTTATTATGATATAATAATGGATTAGAGACTAATTACATGTTATAACTAAGGGCATGTCATTAGTTAGTTATAGGTAAACTAATTCATATGATTTTGAAATTGGTTAATAAGATAATTTAGCTAGTTTTGGACTCTACACTTATTATGAAAGTGATTAGAAGTTAATGAAGCTAAATTGGTGTTTATAAACATTGTTTAAGTCGAAGAATGATTTTATAAGCAAAGAAGGTATTTTGTAAAATGACATGAGATTTTAAAAACAGCAAAAAAGGTTGCGCCTCTGTTTTAAGAAATTGCTTTTGAAGGGGGTCGAGAACACAACCTACCGCCTTTTTCCATTTGAAGTAGTGCCTTTGAAAGGGTTCCTTTGTTTTAAATTTAGAGCCGCTTCTCCAATGCGTTTGAAGAGATTGGTTTCGACACCATCCACTACTTTTACTTAGAAAATTGCTTTTGAAAGTGTTGTTTTTGACTTAGTTGTTTTAAGACCCTTTTTGATGTTTTGAAAGTTAAACTCAATGGTTTCGAAAAGAATGACTTCAGATGGTTTCGAAAGGTCCTTCCACATATTTTAACTTGAACCCAATGCTTTCAAAAGGTTTGTTTTAAGTAGTGTACTTTAATGCTTTCGAAAGGTAATTAATAAAGGTTTTGAAGGGGAGGTTCCCCGGTATTTTCGAAAGCTATATGATAAAGGTTTCGAAGGGATGATTCCTTAATGTTTTCGAAAGGTTTACCTTAGTGTTTAAATGGAAGGATTCCAATGTTTTCGAAAGGCATGTTCAAAGTGTTTTAAAAGAGGACGTCTATGGTCTATAAAGCTTTCGAAAAAGATGTTTTCAATGTTTTCAAAAGGACTATGGTAAATGGTTTCGAAAGGTATGTTTTGGCCTTTTGGCCTAAGGTTATAAAGTAAAATAGTTTAATTTTATCGAAAGGGGTACTTTCAATGGTTTCGAAAAGGGTGCTTTCAAATGTTTCGAAGGGGTACTTTTAATGGTTTCGGAAGAGATTGTTTGAAGGTTTAAACAAAGGTTTCGTATGTTTTCATCAACCATGTTTTGAGTAAAGCATATATCATGGCAAAGGGATTTGAGTAAAGAAAATAGTATGTTTTCCTTATTTAAGTATGATTTTAAGAGATTAAATCAATTTGAAAGGTTTTCAAGGAAAATTTAAACGGTAGTTAACTCTAAGTAAAACAACTCAGAAATTTGTATACCAGATGGGATTGGTATAAGGTCACGCTCTATACATTAGCTTTATCCCCAAGCTAATTTAGTCCAAAATTCTAGTGTATAGAGCTCGGTCATAGGTAAGACTTAAATGATGGTTACACACAAAAAGGAATATATGTACAGAGAAGGAGGATAGGTTATTGTTGAGCTCGAAAAATCATTAGGATCAGGTGACCCTTGGAGAAGTAAGTTAAGGACAGACCATCCAGAAGTATGTCTAACAGGTGTTAGATAATTTGTTTAGTTTGTCTGGTAGGCCCAAGTCGGCCGAAGGTTAGTAGTTAGCCAAACAAAACTACATTTTTCGAACGGATGGTCCATTTATTACCTGTTTTTAAGCATATGTGATATTGATATTATTGATATGACCAGCACTACAACAAATAGGACCTTTAACAACATTTTAAAAATGCTATAAAAGCTTTTAACAGCGTTTTTAGGTACGCTGTATATCGACATGCAGTTAAATGTCAAGGGTATACAATGACAAGAAATAAACACTGTTAAATGTCCTTTTTAACAGCGTTTCCCTGGTGTCATGAAATCTTTTAACAGCGTTTGGTTGGGTGCAGTTAGAGATCTTTCTTAGCGTTTGTTTCATGCTAAGATAAGATTTTATAGCGTTTTTTCAATGCTGTGATATTTATTTACGGCGTTTCGTTGTTGCAATAGATCGTGCTTTATGTTTTTAGATACAATTTAATGGCATTTTTAAAACGCTGTTAAAACTTTCAACGGCGTTTTAGAAACGCTATGGAATGTTTCAACATCGTTTTAAAAACGATGTGGAATGTTTTAATTCCATTTCAGTAAACATCCGCCATAATGTGCATGTATACCACATTTCAAAATTAGCATATTATATCAATATCACATTTCAAAATCAACATATTATATCAATACCACATTTTGGACACATATTTGATAACCAACGTATGAAATTTCATAATTAAAATACACAATATTCTTACACCAAACATAAATAGTTTGTCATCAATAGTTCAAAAACCAAATATAGAACAAGTAGCAATAGCAAAACAAAAGCAAGTAGTACATACGTTAAAACCAAAAAGTAGTTCTAGCAGCAAAAATAACTTCGATCCATAACTCGTTGCAACCTTTTTTTGCATCACAGTCATCTATCTACCTGTAAAGCAAAAGTAATGCTTGAGAATCAATTCATCAAAAAAGTGTACACAAAGTTAAATCGGATTCATAATGCAAA
The DNA here is from genome assembly GCA_030737815.1 of Allium fistulosum. Lineage (NCBI taxonomy): Eukaryota > Viridiplantae > Streptophyta > Magnoliopsida > Asparagales > Amaryllidaceae > Allium > Allium fistulosum. Next base: position 854,603,189 of record CM060905.1, read on the forward strand.
CACTAAATATTCGTTCACTATTTTAGTAGGTGATTGACTAATACAAAGTATACAACATGCTATAAAATTTAAAACAAAAAAAACTTAAATGAAGGTCAATAATAGTAAATGAAAGGTCACTGTAACGTGAAAGGACTATATGCCCAATTGGACAAATGCAAATACGATTCTATGTTGCTTTGGAATATTACCACTGACATCCTATCTCTGCCTTGCTTTATAACCACCTCTGAAACCCATTACAAAACTGTCTGCTACTTCATACAACCTCCACCATCCCCGGTTACAAACTGTACATATCCATCCAAACCGAAACACACTGCACAATGCCAAACCAACTCCCACTGCAATACAACTGCAATTCACTGCCTCAACAATATACTATGCTTCAACACCAAACACAATAAACAACGGTGCACACATCTACATTCAACTGTCTCTAACTACAACAGTTCAGTGCAACATCAAAACCACCTTAAACAACCCACGGTTCCACTTCCTCCACTCATCCCCACCTCTCTGTCAGTTTGTCATCCCTGTCAACATTTCTTTGCTTCCTTCAACATTACACTGCTTCTACAACTCCAAACCGATACCTCCACCACAATCATTTCCAAACTGATACCTCCACCTCAATCATTCAGTCAATGAGCACATTTCTGCCCGCATTTCTGCATCCAATTTCTTCAACCATCTTCCCGCACCCTAACTGATCAACTTCACTACTGCAAACATAAACCTCCACATACACTTACATAAAAACTATCAACTAACTCACATCATCAAACTTCTTACTGCATCACCATACAACATCAAACTTCTTACTGCATCACCATACAACATGAAACTCACATCATCAACAAACTAAGAGTGCATAACATCTGCCTCTTCAAACTTCATCCATTACCCTTCGAAATTTCTTCAACACTCAACATTTAACTTAAACCATTTCAAACTTCTGCCTAACCATATACAACCATCAAACTCCATATAGCACTCTATAACCCTGTGCACACTACTTTATAACACTCTACCACAAAAAACCTTTTAAAACAAGGCCTACTACTAACAATTACCACCCATGCCAACAGTAAGTGTGCACAACAAACCACACTGCCACTACCGCTCAAACTCATGTAATTAAGGACTTCTTTATTTTAACTTTCAGTTGATAGGATTCAAAAGATCATAAGATTATTATTATTACTAGTTTATAAAAGTAGGAGAAAGAATTATGAAATAATTTAACTATAGATTATTATTTTTATTTTAAGGTACCTCAGATGATTAGATCACCACTGGCATCCACATCCACCAAGCATTCGGCTAGACCACCAAGCACTCCGAGCAATCAGATTTGTTCATGTACAGAACTTGCATTACTCCAAGCATTTAGCATTTCCTGCATTGGCTCTCAACAATATGTCATGCTGTCCATGTAGTCATCATCCAACAATTTGTTCTGCATTAAGCAACTTCAGCTACAACGTCAGAAACGAATAACAATGGAGTCAATGTTTTCATTTGCTAGGCCTGCATCTCCAAGAATCTATGCATATATAGCTTTTTATTCTTTTTCATGCATGGGAAGTTATACATTTTTATTCCTAGGTAAAACTAATTTTTGTTAACAGACAGAAGTTCAAATAAAAAATAAAATAAAATTCCAAAGCAAACAGGTTAGCAACTGGTGCCTAGTTGACAACCAATCCCAATCACTTCTATATTGATTGTCTTATTTCAATCTTATAAATAAGTGCAAGCAAGAGCAACTGACTTTGAACATATGTTGTCTAGCTTTGGCATCAGGTAGAGGAATGTAGATTCGCTTATCAAAACGTCATAGAATGGCCTGTATGTAAAAATTAAACAATGTCAAGAAACTAGACTTAGCAACCAAAATGCAAACTAACATAATACTTTAAAAGTTGTGACCGAAGCCATCAAAACTGAACCTTATCAAGCATATGGTGTATTTGTTGAAGCCAAAACAAGAACTGTCTGGTCATTGTTTCCTACACCCTGAAACAGGTAAGCTTTTCAGAAACAGTATTTATTTCTAAAATATACCAAGTCCTTTCTTTAAAAATATATGAATAATGATTTACTTCTAAAACTTTTCCAAAATGACACAAGTATATATAAGAATAAAATATTTTAAATTGACTCCAAAATCTAACAAGTTGTTATTCACGAGAATAACATCCAGTTGAAAATATAAGTATTAAACTTGTATCACCATTAACAATTTTGATAACAGACTCAGATGGTGAGTGTAAGTGCAAAAGCCAATGAGAAGGTCATCAGGCATGTAGCAAACCAGCAACAACCCATTATATTGCTAAGCAAACCTGGGGTTAGCAAGGCTTGTGCACAACAGAAGCATGGCAAAGCAATGAAGAATAAACCTAATCTGATATACCAGTACCAGCCTGCAAGAAGAGAAAATGTAATTTCTTAGAGTTGTAATTGGATTTTATTCCAAGTTGATTTTTTTTGTATTATTTACATTTTTAGTTGAAAGTTGCTATTTTGTGAATGTAATATTTAAAATGTTTTTTTAGGACGACAACAGGCATATCCCAACTAGAGGTGCTGACCATCTCCAAGATCATTTACATGATTATGCGACATGAAGAACATAATGAATTTAGTGATAAAACTGACTTAATCTATTTATTAACTCGTGTAAAACCGTACCTTCCAACCCTTCATGTTCAGCTTTGTTTTTGGCATCCGTGCCACGATTGTACTGAACTTTTCTGCCAATGGCTGGTGTATTGAATAAAGATCATGAATTTCTAGCAAAGTGCTCTGAATTTCTAACAATGTACCATTGGTACTTTTTTGCAACTGTTTACTGTGTCCTATAGAAAATAAAAGGATGGTTCCAACGTAACAAAAAAGGTATATACTGTAAAAAAAAATTTTGAAAACCCAGAAGAACCCGGCGAATCGGTAAACTCCTGAGGAGGGTATAGTAAAGCCGTCCGCTGATCCAAGCCCTCATACTCCCGGGTAAATTTATATAGGATGGGGAAACGCATGGTAGGAATCGAACATGGGTCTTTTTACCAGAACCCAAGCCTCCTTTCCACTGCGCCGCACCCGCGGACTAGATATACTGTAAATATAATAACAACACATTACCGTCCTATGGCTGAGTTGAGTAGAAATTAGAAATATTTCCACTGTTACAAGCATGGCATTATAAAATTAATTTTCGATTGGAGTAAATTAGATGACAAATAATGTATTTTTTGAATGAATGCTTCATCTAAATTGGCTCTTTTATACACCATATACTTATATTTCATTTGCTAAAATACTTCCCACTCTTTTAACATTAAATGCTTTAATTTACTAGTAAATTCTTTTCTCGTTGGTCCACAAGCATGCACTATATATCATTCAAAACTCGGAACACCTATAATGCTTTACAAAAGCTTATAAATCCTCACGGAATCAAGAGTGATGCAAGAGTAACTACTGAAATATAGTTAAATGCAATTCCTAGAAAATGTTAAAGTTATAAACAAGCTAAAGTTCATGTAATTGTTCTTCAGTGTGATTTATATAATTAATAATTTCATCGTCACATTGTGTATGTTTTCTATTGGAATGTTATGTTATAATCATATTCTATAGCATAGCTTTTCTTGGCAACCCAACTAAAATTGGAAGTAGCCAAGTATTACGAGAGGCAAAAATATGAAATTCCATTTTAAAATAAAAATTAAGGCACTGTTATTTTAGTTATCAGTTTTGATCTAATCAGATTCTCAAATATTCACATATTTTCTTTAACCTATTGTGACCCTCAGAAGCTTTTTATTTGCAAATAACAAAGGAAATGCTGAGCTCAAAGCTGTTGATTTTAGGTTATCAATATTCCTTGAGCCTGGCATATGCTCTACTGGTTTTGAAATCAAAAAATAAAAAATAAATAAAATAACTAATTAATATATGGTAAAGATCGATTTTTATACTATGTTTGTTTTGAAACATACTATGGTAAAAATCAAAAATTGATTTTCATACTATGTTTGATTTGAATCAGAAAATAAAAAATAAATAAAATAACTAATAAGTATATGGTGAAAACAAATTAAATAACTAATATTAAAATTTACATTTAGTCTAGCATATAATTCAAATGTTCTTTGTTAAACCTTTATTATATTGTTATTTTTTGTTACTAATAATGCAAATAATATTTTGTCAAATGTATCATCGATACATGTTCAATGGAATTTATTTAAAAAATACAACAAATACTTTTTTTTTCTAAAATATATGACCAAATAGTCAGTTCCTCCACCGTTGTGCGGTTGTACTAGTTTACAAAGTTCTCCTCACCTCTCTCCTATTATTTTAAATTCATGTTCCTATAGTATATAATATCTGTAATTATTTACAAGGTTCCTTCTAATTCTCTTTCGCTATTTTACATTCAAATTAATATAATTTATGTTCTTCCAAAAGTTGGTGTTTCAACAAACTTATTCACGAAATACATTAGTTAAAACAATATATAGACTTAAAACTATTTTTTTTGCATTGCATAACAAATTATATTTTTTAATAATATATTTAAAAAAAATTATAGTGGTAACTATTAAATAAATAGTTGTCATAGCAAGCCTTTTGAGTTGATTGCATGTACCATATATTCAATGTATATGAAATATGTCAAATGAGATTCATGAGAACTTAAACACTTAACAAATATTTCAAACAAAAGAAAACACTCGCTTATATCAACAGTAGCTATGTCAAAGCATGATTATTTTCTGCTTGTTGATTATTAAGGACGCTGTTGGAGTTATAACAGGACATATCAAAACTTTAGAGTAGAATAACTAATTTCTCTCTACCCTGAAAATCGCAGAGATGAAATTATCATCATTCATCACCCAAATCAATTTGTCTATGTTAACATAAATTAAATTTTAATGTATTATTCATACAAGGATTCAAATCTCAGATAACAGCTCTAACAACTTTGTTCATCGCAGTTTTAACAAAAATCCAACGAGTAAAACTCAATAAGTACAAAAATGATAAATCATGATGAATTACAAAAAAAAATTGACCTGAAAATTGAGTTGATCCGCATCGAGGAAAATAAATGACTGAATGATTCTGTCCAACAAGGAGGAAGAGGCTGAATGATTGCTTTAGGAGGCCAAACGATTAATTAAAGGGAATTGTTGAACAAACAAACGAGTCTAACATGGAGGAGGAGGTCGAAAGATTGCCACCGACGAGAGTCGTTCTAGGGTTTCAATGCCATTTTGCTTTTGGAAACGAGAGGAAAATGAGATAATTGTAAAAGGAGTTGGCCACGAAAATGAACGGAAAGCCCGCCATATAATTTCATTAGAGCCCGCCTTATAATTTTGCTCGATACATCATACAACGTTTGGATGCGATTTTCTTTTCGTTTAAATCACTTTCACTGCATTTGTCATTAGAACGCTAAGAATCATTGCAGTCACAGGTAAATTTTGTTGTAGTGCAGTTTGATTAACCAGTTTGGTTGTAGGATTTTGATTCGCAAAATGATATGTTTTAAAGGGATATTAATGAGGGGAAACCCATTCCTCTAAGTGGAGTGGTCTCGCTTAATATCAGTAAACTGAGATGTAATAGTATTATTCACACCAGACTTTATGTCTGACTTGAAGTTTATGTTTTCCCCTTAAACTCTCGGGTGGTCAAAATTAATTTGATTAGATTGAGAGTTAAGTTTTACACAGTAAGTGGACGAATAAAGCTTTCGGAGACGACCAGGAGGCTGAAGTTAGCTAATTAGGAGTTGATATTTTTATTTTTGCTGTGATGTATTAAGATAGTTTTTGTCAATTTAGTACTCTGGTCATCTAAGGGGGCATCTTCATATGTCGCTCTTCGCGTATTTTGTAATAATTATATTTGATCAAAACTTGGGAATCGATTATGGGATTATGTAATTTGAATATGAAATATTGCTTTTAAATGTAATTAGAAAAGTTGTTTTAATTTTTGTTGTTTTATTCCATATTCATGTGCTTCTGATATTACGGATACCATTAACATTACCGTATTTTATCACCAGAAGTTAATACTATGGATGACTGCAGCATCTGTAGCACTTAGCTTCGGGCCTCAAGATAGAGGATGTTACAACTTGGTATCAGAGCATAGGTTTATGAAAAACTTTAAACTTAAAAATGATTTTGAAAACATAATCTTAGGAATTAGAGAAAATATTTGGGTTTGGGATAATGATATAGTAATGTACTTGTATTTGCTATATATATATATATATGTTTATGCTTTATCTCTATTCTCCCATCTCTCTTTGGCTATTCTTCTGTATCTTACAAAGGCTCGAATGCAGATATGGATGTTAGAAGTGGAAAAGTTAACCTTGGTGGGGGAAGCACCACAACTAATGGAAATGCCAAACCAAATACGAGGAGGAACCAAGGTCAGGCACAATCTGCAAATGTGGGTGCTGGAGTCCCGCACGTAGACATGTGTAACACCCCTAATTTTTAATAACATTATTCAGAAGATTTAATTAGATAAATTAAATAGAATAATGTAAATCTTAAAGTGATAAGGGGATTGAGATTTGAATAAATACATAGAGGTCGTGCTTAATTAAATAAATGGGATTCATATGTTAATCAACTAACACAAGGGTATTAGAGTAATTGCCACCTACATATCTATTACCCATATATACTCATGTTTCATCACCCATTCATGTCATTTGCAAAAACAAAATACAAACATAAATCAAAGAGGAGTCGGCTATTACTAGGAGAAAAGAGAGGAAATTAAATCTAAAGCTAAGGATTCAAACTAGGGGAAATTAATCTCAAATCAAATTTCAAGTTCCTTATCCCAATCAAGGTGAGTAATAATCTATATCATCTCTATTTTGTTTTATGATCATTGGTTTCGGGTTTAAGTTTAAATCAATTTTTATGATGATTTGGATGATGATATGTTTAGATCATAACATGTTTGATTTAAACAATATTGTTTAAGTATGATTTTTTGCGATTTTAAGGGTAAAACCGATTAAAATTCATTTCTAACGCGATCAAAAAAATTTATGTTATGCAAAATATGATTTTGGAGTTGGGTTTCAATTTTTGAAATTTTCCAAGCTATGAATGATTTGATATGACTTTTCAAAGGAAAATGTGTATAATTGGGTTAAGAAATTTATTACGGAAATTATATTGAGAATTTGGGTCTTAAATTTAGATATGTTAGATAACTTATTAAAAGTGAATTTTTGTAATTTTTGGGGATATTTCCTAAGTGATTTACTATGAGAATAAAACTATTTTGAATGGAGGACCTAAATGATTTAATTGTTTTACTTAATAGAAGGGCTTTTCTGTTAAATTAATCTTGATTTAGATCTGAAATTATGCAGCAGTTTTATTTGAAAAATAATTTAAAAAGTTCAAAGCAACAAATTAAATGTTTACAAGTAGCCAAGTTAGTTACAAATTTATTGTTTTTATTAGCATTAATCAGCTTTTACCTAGAAAAGTAGGTTCCGCCTCTTTTAGAAGCACCTTTCAACTCATAACTTCCGCCTCCTACCAAGTCGAAACCTACCAGCTAAGCCGAAGCCAATACACAAGATATCATAAGTATGGTATGTAGTGGATTGGAAAATGAGCAGAAGGCATGCTGTCGAAACCATTGCTTTCGATAGGGGTTGAAACTTTTGTTTTACTTGCAAAAGATAAGCGCCTGCCTAGTTTTAGTAATAGCTTTCGAATGAGTCAAAATACATGCTTTTGAAAGGGTTTGCTAAAATGGCTTTCAAAGGGGGTTGCCGCCTTTTTGGTTAAGAGTAGCTTTCGAATGAGACCATGTGTTGTAAACTAAAGCTTCTGAAAAAGATGGTTCCGACTTAGTCGAGACCTTGCTGCCGTTCTTTTAGCCTTTCAAACGTATTAAAGTCATCAATGCTTTTGAAGGATAGCTTTTGTTTCAAACTTATACTAAGCCACTTCCTAAAGGCTTTTGAATGGGTTCAAGGGTTTTGAAGGCAATGGCGTCGGAAGGGGGTTTCGATGTTATCCTTCAATGTTTTACTTGATTGTTATAAGCTCTCGAATGGATGGTTCCGAAGCCATTAACCTTTCCCCAAACTATATTATATAAAGATTAATGGTATCAAAAGAGGTACTTTCTACGTATTCACTTAGACCCAATAAGTTATGTTTTAAATTAAACCCAATGGTTACGAAAAGGATACTGTTTGTACCAAAATTAGGCACAACACTCTTCGGAAGTCTTTGAAGAGATAAAATGAAGAAATTAAATGAAAAAAGAGGAATTATCTAACAAAAACTATAAATTTCATAAATGAGAATAATTAAAGCGTAAGCAGACACAAGAATTTAGAGTGGTTCGGCGTATAGCCTACGTCCACTATGAAGTAGTTTGCTTTATTGATCTTTCTTTTGTGTTTACAAGTGAATTCAATGATTTACAACAGTCAATTGTGATTTGCAGCAGTGAATTTCGTTTGTGGCAGCAGCAATTGAGTTCAGATCTGGATCGGGCGGAGTCCGGGCGTTGGAGGTCTCAAAGAGGAAGAAGAACCCCTTTTTTGTTGGCTTTGGGGGTCTATTTATAGGTGTAGGAGGCTGATATTTCGCTTAGATCTCGGGAGACCCCCTCTGGCACGTGACCAGGCCTGCACGCCCAAGCCTGTGAAGTTTCGGTCTGGTCCGTGATCGACACGAACAATTTTCGACTCGATCAAGATTTCATCCAATGGAGTCAAAATTTGGCGTGGACATTCTTTAGCATGCACGTAGTCTTCTGTGGAAATTTCATAGAATTTGGACTTGTAGATTGGGAGATATGATCGACACGAAGTGGAGTTTTCGGTGGGCTGTTTCCTTCGACTCGCTCCTGTTTCGACTCGCTTCCATTCGACTCGATGACGTGGCACTTGATTTTTACTCTGTCCTGGATGTTGCTTCGAGCGAGTCGAACTGTTCACTGATTGAGCGAGTCGAAGTGTGCCCAGATCGAGCGAGTCGAAGAAGGAACTTGGTCGAGCGAGTCGAAGCAAGCACTGGTCGAGCGAGTCGAAATGGGGCGTCCTGGGAGGTTTGAGCAGTGGAGTCGAAGTTGATGGAGTCGAACAGTTTTTTGAGCAGAGCGAGTCGAAGTGTGCACTTTCGATGGTTTCAAACTGGAGCGAGTCAAAGAGAGCAGCTCTGAGGGATGTGGAGCGAGTCAAAGTTGGCTTCTTCTGAGTGCTGCGAAGCGAGTCGAAGGAGCGAGTCGACCGGCAATTGATTTTCGTCCAATCTTGTATCGCTCATAACTCGAGCATACGAACTCGGATTGACTTGAGATTTGAAACGTTGGCTCTCATGGCTTATCTTGTCATGTCCTACCAATTTTGGCTCGGTCCGGACTCGAACAAAATTCATCGATATCCGTAATGAGCCCGTATATAACTGATCTCTGGAACGGGCCGTCACTGGTTACTAGTCAATTCCTTAGTGTTACGGCTTTGCCAAAAGGCGGGATAACATTTGCCCCCCAAAGTACGTCTTGTGAAAACATGATGTGCTTTGAAGTGCTGCAGTCTTTACCTTGAATAGTTATCGTCTTTTCGATGAAAGTTGTAACCTTTGACCGTTCTTCTTGATAATGTAAACTCTTGACTGTCGACTGTTGTACCCTGCATTGTTGCAACTGATTGATGTATGCTAGTGGTTACCCGTTTGCTGTTATAATCGTTATTGGATGAGTTTCTGATTCCTGAAAATGTTATTGTCTTTTCAAAGATGATTTTTCATTGGATTTATGGATGCGAAGCAGACATGTCGAGTTGATGGAGTTGACCTCTGGAAGCCATGGTACGATGGGTACGGAGTGCTCGTTCGACTCGATGATGGACGTGAACTGAGCGAGTCGAAATGAGTGAGTCGAAATGCGCTTCCTTGATGGAGTCGAACTGCTTGTTTCGTTGCACCGGAGAGGGAGTCGAAGGAAACGATACGAAGGAGAGCTTCGTTTTGACGTATGGGAGAGGGAGTCGAAACGTACGTTCGAATCCATCGGGATATGAAGCGTTTATTCCCTTTGTTTCCAAATCCATATAAATACTTTGTACTTAGCCGTTTTTTCACTTTTTACCTTTCATCTTTATCTGCCTTGCCTTCGTATTGTTCCAGAGCATTTTAAGAGAAAAAACTTTTGCCTTCGAATCGATTCCTATCTTCAACCATTTGAACCTAACTTTCAGATCTAGGTAATCAACGAACGAATCTACACGTAAACGATGAAGCTCGGGTTTTCCTATCAAATCAATCAAAGTCGCGGTCGATCGAACGCTCTCTGGCCTCCGCTTCATGTCGATGGAGTATGGTTTTCGAGATGATGAGGCGAAGGTCTTTGTATCGATCGATGGTGGAGTTTTTCTTTGAATCGAGCGCTCTGAATTCATGGATCGATACGAAGGGGTTGCGCCTGATGGACTCGAAATGATAGCCTCGAATTGAGTCGAAAAGTATATCTTTTGATCGAGTCGAAATAGAGGCCTTGGAATGGTTCGAAGCGGAGTGCCTGGAGATCGAGTCGAACTGCGTAGTTCTTGATCGAGTCGAAGCAGAGGCTTCGGAGTGAGTCGAAGCACGTTGCTTCGGACCGAGTCGAAGGACATGGACTTGGATCGAGTCGAAGCACGTTGCTTCGGACCGAGTCGAAGAGCATGGTCTTGGATTGAGTCGAAGTATGCGGTATTGGATCGAGTCGAACTACATACTCCCGAATGATCGATTCGATCTTGAAACTTAGTGAATGATTCAAATTTGAACTTGAATAATTGCCTTGAACTAAAACTTTTGACGTTTGACCATTGGTTTAATTTTGACGATACTGAAAACTCTAGTGCCTTTGACCACTTAACTCCGACGAGCTTCAGATTTGCTTAACTGGACTTAATTGTTTCACCACCCACCTGATTGCCTATTGAAGTTCGTCGATGAAACTGGAACTTAAAATAATAACACATTTTAACTTGGTCTGATAGCTAACAACTGGATGGCGTGGTTGTGACGGTCAGCAATGACGGTCCTTCCGACTGAATTCCGAAGTCTCGTCGTTTACATGTTTTTCTTAATCCGGTTAATCTTCCTAAATAATCTACAGTTCTGCACTGCACAACACGCTCACACCGTTTACACTGGGGGATGCACGAGTGTTATTTTTCAGTTTAATAATGATTTTTTATAAGCTAGCTAGTCATGGACCCTTCAAATTCTCAGCAGCCGAAACTCCCAAGTTCTGCTCTTCCAACCATAGAGACACCGTAATCGAAGCCGAGGTCATAGGGCCAGCTCCGGATGAGCGTTCGGTTGCTCGGTTTATTCTCAGTCCAATAGATTCCGTGCCGTCGGGTATCTCTGAAGATATGTTAGGATGGATTTGCTTAAGGCATGGTTTGTTGCTGGATGACGTGCTGCTTCCTGGGCCAACTGACATGCCACACAATCCCCCGGAGGGGTTTACTACTTTCAACCGTCACGCTTGCACAGCGGGGACACTTCCTCCCTTCAATGACTATATAAGGGAGATGTTATCGTTTCTTGGCATAGCTCCATCTCAGCTGCATCCCAATGGATATGCCTTATTGAATAGCATCTTTGTTCTCTTTATGGAGATCCTCTTCTGACCACCGAAGCCGATCGAGATCCGATATTTATTCAATGTCAAGAGCCGTGGAGACAGCCCCTCTTTCACCTTCCTGGAAGTGGTCAGGAGCTGCCACATTGTACAGGGCTCCTGGGGAAGGCTAAGCTATTATAAAACCGAATGGTTCTACGTTCGGTGCCCCCCTGGATTTGTTGGGCGGTGGTTGGTTAAACGTAAGTGTTGCCACTTCCTTCTTGAATCATTGAGATACCAGTAACTGACTTCCAAAACTGACATACTTCTCCTTTCATACAACTGCAATCTCTTGTCCCGATAGTGTGTACTTCAGAGAACTTGTTCGGATTCTTCAAGCGTTTTCGGGTGAAGAGAGGCACATAGACTTAGTCCTGACTGACAGGAATTTGAGGGTTGTCGGGCTGATAGAACGAAGACAGAGCATACATCTGGAAGTGATACATAGAGTGGCTCCGAAGAAACGCGTGAAGCGCAAAGCGCCCGCAGTCGTGATCACCGAAGAAGTTGATCCAGAAAGAACTCCCACCGATACTGAGCTCCCGGCCGGGCCTCCTTCCGATGCCCAGGATTTCGGAGGAAGAAGAAAAGGCAAGGCCGCTGCTCACAAACGCCCCAAATCTAAGAGATTTAAATCCGTGGTCGTGTCTTTACCTTTCTAGGGGATTAGAATTTCAGAGGCTCCTCCCCCGCAAATGGAGAGTCCTTTTACAGGGCTTGATGATATCCCGATCCCAGATTTCGTGTCGTCTCCACACGACGCCGGGATGGATGGGCTTGATAGTGCTTTTGAACCGAGCGGGTCGCTTGCTATGAGTGCGGTCGACATTTCTGGTTGGTCGGGGGGATTGCACATGCATACACTTCACTACACTACATGATTCACAACTGTACTTCATCCAACTTAGGAAGTTACTAACTCTTTCTTCGTTTATCATTTTCAGGTACAATGTCTGGAAGGGGATCAATGCTCGGGAATTTTCGTTCAGCCCGAAAAGCTTCTGGTTATTATGATTCCCGTAGGAGGGACTCGGATAGAGATTGCGATCGTGAGTATTCCCACCAGGATAGGTATGGGCGTGATAGGGATAGGGAGTATAGACATCGGTCTAGATCATGCTCTCCTCCTCCTAGACTTCCATCTCTACCCCCTGCTTTTGTCCCACACCCGCCAGAGCCGCCTCGTCACAAGCCAACTTCCCATACTTCTAGATCTGAGACTCATCTCCAGAGAGTCGAGACTACGGCCTCTATAATTACATAGCAGGTCCCCACCGAGCCCACAGGAGAAGGGCCCCTTAAACTGGCTCAGATGCGGAAGGAATTCCCGAACATCTACTTCAATGGCTATGTCTTCCCACCACACTTGAAAAGAATTCCGTCTGGAGTGGAAAACACGATGCATGAGTACATTCGTGACATCTACACCCGGTACAAAGAGTGGGTAAAGGCTGCGGAGAAGGCTTCCAAGGTGGCTGCCGAGCGAGCCAAAGCGCTCGAGAAGATGGAGACCGAGCTCGCAGAAAGGGATCGGATTATTCAGGTACTCTCCGCCGAATCCGAGTCTTCTCGAAAATCTGAGGTGGAGGCTGTCAAAAGGGCTGACGATGCAAAGGCGGAAATAGAGAGGTTGAGTCAGGCACATGTTGCCCTGGTGGAGGAGATGGGCCACCGGAACACCAAAGTCATCGCCGAGCGGGATGCGGCGGTCAAGGAGCTTAATGAACTTAAGGCCAAATTTGCTGACATGGCCAAGGAGAAAGATGACGCGAACAGCGCAGCCCAGGAGGCGTGCGAGCAAGCTGTTCTGCTCAGGGATGAACGGAATGCGGCGGTGGCCAAAGTCCAGAAGGTGGAAACTGAGGTTGAGGAGAGGGTGAAGTTGGCCGAGTCCAGGCTAGAGGCCGACATTGAAGACCTCCTTGTTGTATACAATGATAATGTGCTGAGGCATAGGGGCCTAGCCTGGCTTGATGACTTTTCGACACATCTTTATAATGCTTAGAGCCGGCTGGTGGAGGAAGAGAAGGTGGCGCATCAGGGCGAGTCCGTGGATGAATTCAAAATCGAGAATCGTATTCTGACTGAGGACGAAAAGAAGGTTCTCCACGAGTCGATGACTCTGCGTGAGAAGGAAAGACTCGGTGCCCAACACTTTGAAATCAGAGAGGGTTCTGGAGTTGACCATCATGAAGCAAGCCTTGAAGTTCCAACGTCAACCCAGCCCGAACCCTCGTCTGCGGTCGATCCCCAGGCTGTTCCTGCTTACAATCCGGATCAGCCGCAGATGTCTCTGGTTGCTGCGTAAGTCACCGATGCCGCCCTGCCGCCGACAAGTCGAACTGAGGAAGGTATTCTGAACATTCCACTTTTCTTTCTTAAGTCGAAGCCTTCGTTTGAGTTAAGTTCTAACAGTTCCTTTATTCTTTGTCCAGTGATTGATGCTGCACCGGCCATGTCTCCTGCCACTCAAGAGCCATATCAAATGCAGGAGGCTATCGTGACCGAAGCAACCACCATGAGCACAGCTGCCCCGCCCGATGACATGCAGGGGAGTATGATCGTGTTCAATGAGCAGATGATGGATGAACTTTTTCGCTGCCACGGTGATCCTCGTGCTGACTCGTCATCTGTCATGAGTGGAACTGATCCTGCTACAAGCTCTTCAATGCCTACTGCTGATGCCCCCAGTGGGGCTCGAGCAGTAACCGAAGAGGAGATGTTTGCTCAGATTGACGCTGAGCTGGCAGCAGCGGCTTATGGCTGCAGCTTTGGAAGTGGGATGGCAGCAACGGGACCTGCCCCGCTCGGAATGATGTCTCCTGGCGGTACTGTCTTTCTCACCAGCCTGCCCATTCCACCTTCTGTAATTGATCTCGTTCCCCCGACTCCGCCCGTAGGGAGCGTTATAATTCATACAAGTTCGGAGGAGGACGTCGACATAATGCCCTCGCCTAAAGACCAGCCGCCAAAAAGCAAAGGCTCGAAGTGGAAGATTGGTGATGGTTCCAGTGGGTCGACACCGAGGAGGAAGCCAAGGAAGAAGAAAGATTAGGCATGCTCTCCCGGTGTATTTTGATTTGCATTTTGTTAGCCGCGTATAGATGCGGGTTCGGCCCCTGCTAGTAGGAATTTTTTGGAAACTTGTACACGAACTTCTTCTATAATCAATAGAAACGAAACTTTTCTTTTTTGACTTCTTTTTTGTCATTGCGTATTTGTCTAAGTGTTTTAGTGTCTGAAATGCACTTGTGAAGTTTTAGTTTCCGAATGAAGTTTGTGTCTGTTCGCCAAGTTCGGGTATCGTGGACATGGTTTGCGACCGGGAAACGAGTCGAATTTTGACGTCGCATTGCTTCAGTCGATGCTTGATGCTTAAGTCTTGCCTCCCAGTCTTGGTGGTATGTTGTAAAACATCAGTCAACGATTGCCCTTTTCTCCTAGCATGCCGACTCTAGTGCCGTTGGATGGGCGTTTAAGACAAATGGGGATTGAGCGGTTTATTCGCGCTTGTTCGATCGTCGACAATCATATCCGCACTCTGGGGATTCTCATTTGTTTACTGGCGGTTGGTCACGCTGGCTTGAGTTTTAATCATATGCCTGCTGTCTGGGGATTTGGAATTGGCATTTGTACTCCGACTCGCGTTCCGGGAGTTTGGAGTTGATAATTATATTTCGATCCATGCTTCGGGAATTTGAAGTTGGTGTTTAGGCTCCATTCTACATTCTGGGAATCCGGAGTTGACGTCTATGCTCCGACTTGCACTCTGGAAATTCAGAGCTGATGTTTATACTCCGGCTCGCTCTCCGGGAGTTCGGAGTTGAATGTTTATACTCCGCTTCGCACTCTGGGAATACGGAGTTGAATGTTTATACTCCGAATCATGCTCTGGGAGTTCAGAGTTGAATGTTTATACTCCGCTTTGCACTTTGGGAATACGGAGTTGAATGTTTATACTCCGACTCGCGCTCTGGGAGTTCAGAGTTGAATGTTTATACTCCGCTTCGCACTCTGGGTATACGGAGTTGAATGTTTATACTCCGCTTCGCACTCTGGGAATACAGAGTTGAATGTTTATACTCCGACTCGCGCTCTGGGAGTTCGGAGTTGAATGTTTATACTCCGCTTCGCACTCTGGGAGTTTGGAGTTGAATGTTTATACTCAGCTTCGCACTCTGGGTATACGGAGTTGAATGTTTATACTCCGCTTCGCACTCTGGGAATACGGAGTTGAATGTTTATACTCCGACTCGTGCTCTGGGAGTTCGGAGTTGAATGTTTATACTCCGCTTCGCACTCTGGGAGTTTGGAGTTGAATGTTTATACTCCGCTTCGCACTTTGGGTATACGGAGTTGAATGTTTATACTCCGCTTCGCACTCTGGGAATACAGAGTTGAATGTTT
Organism: Allium fistulosum; assembly: GCA_030737815.1. Lineage (NCBI taxonomy): Eukaryota > Viridiplantae > Streptophyta > Magnoliopsida > Asparagales > Amaryllidaceae > Allium > Allium fistulosum. The sequence goes on from CM060905.1 coordinate 854,619,311, forward strand.
ATACTCCGACTCGTGCTCTGGGAGTTTGGAGTTGAATGTTTATACTTCGCTTCGCACTGGGAGTTCGGAGTTGAATGTTTATACTCCGCTTCGCACTCTTACGGAGTTGAATGTTTATACTCCGACTCGCGCTCTGGGAGTTCGGAGTTGAATGTTTATACTCCGCTTCGCACTCTGGGTATACGGAGTTGAATGTTTATACTCCGCTTCGCACTCTGGGAATACAGAGTTGATGAAGGATTGTCGTGTATCAATCCTTTTTTTGATTTGGTGTGATGGCTTGCCCCCGAGCTCGGGTTTCACTTAGTGAGTGATTGGTTGCACCGCAGTCACTCTCTATTTTAATAAATCCCACCATATGATGAGATTTAGCTCTCCGTGCATAGTGATAGTCATATGAAGTATTTCAAGTAAATCACAGCTCTGGCTCAAAGAGGTTGCATTTTATTGTTGAAATAAGAAAGTATGGCAAAGTTAGTTGCCTTATTACAAGTTCTAATTTTGAAATGCATAAACAAATTGCAGAAAAGGAAAGTAAACTAAATGGATAGAAATAGCCTGTCAGGTGTAATAGCGGCAAAGGCTCTCGCTATTCCAAGATCTTGGCAGGGTAAGACCGTCGACGGTCGATAACTTGAATGTGCCATCTCTGAGCCTTCGTTCAATAACATACGGTCCTTCCCATGTCGGCTTCATATGCGAAGGAACCGGATAGATTCTTTTTAAGATGAGATCGCCTAACTCGAAGGTTCGCGGACGGACCTTGGCGTTGTACAATCGGGCGGCTCGACTTCGATGCGCAGCTGCCCTCAAATCAACTTCCTCACGCTTCTCATCTAGTAGATCGAGAGATTCAGCAAGTAATATAGCATTTGTCTTTGGATCATAGTATGTCACACGATGAGAAGGTACTTCTAGCTTGACTGGAATAACGACCACTGAACCGTAGGAAAGAGAGAACGAGGTGTGGCCGGTCGCGGTCTTGTGGGTTGTTCGGTAAGCCCATAGAGCCATAGGAAGTTCATCGACCCACTTGCCCCCGACCTTTTCCAGTCGTTTCTTCGGGATGGATTTTATAACTTTATTAACTGCTTCGACCTGTCCGTTTGCTTGAGGATGTGCAACTGCGGAGAATTTCTTTTGGATGTGAAATCGTTTGCAGAAATCTTTGAATTCAGCACTGTCGAATTGGGTTCCGTTGTCCGTAATTATGGTGTGTGGGACACCGAATCGACAGATGATGTTACGAACCACAAAGTTGATTACTTTCTTCGTTGTTATGGTAGCGAGAGCTTCGACTTTAGCCCACTTTGTAAAGTAATCAACTGCGACGATGGCGTACTTCGCACCACCTTTTGCCAGAGGTAAAGCACCGATGATGTCGATGCCCCATATTGCAAACGGCCATGGGCTGACCATTTGCATTATCTCAGTAGGAGGAGCTCTAGGAATTCGGGCATATTTCTGGCACCTATCACATTTCTTTGCATATTCCAATGCATCATGATTCACGGTAGGCCAGTAATATCCATAACGAAGTATTTCCTTGGCAAGTGCTTGCCCCCCGGTGTGATCGCCACATTCTCCCTCATGCACATCGCGCAACACTTGTTTAATTTCATCGTGAGCGATACACCGGAGTAGAGGAACAAAGTACCCTCTTCTATACATGACCCCATCCTGAATGATGAATCGTGAGGTCTTTCGGAGAACTTGTCTCTTTTCACTCCTGCGTTCCGGCAGGGTTCCGTGCTCAATGTAGTTTCTGAGCAGACTCATCCATGAATCTTTTTCGGGAACGATTTCGCATACCCAGTTTATTTCTGTCCGGTCGATACTTGGGGAAGATAGTGTTTCTACGGGAACGAGTCCCATTTGTTGAGCTTCACCTGTGCTGGCTAGCTTTGCCAATGAATCGGCCTTTTGGTTGTGTTCCCGAGGTATACAATAGATGGTGTAGTAATCGAACTGATTCAGTACTTCCCGAACTTGAGCTAAGTAAGCAGCCAACCTTCGATCTCTTGCCTGATACTCTCCCCGTACTTGACACACAACCAATTGTGAATCACAGTAAACTTCCACATCAATGATTTTCAGATCTCCTGCGAGTTTTAAGCCAACTAAGAGGGCTTCGTATTCAGCTTCATTATTGGTTGCATGAAAGTCGAACTTCAAAGCATAGCATATAGATCGACCTTCGGGGGTTTCGAGTACGATGCCAGCGCCCGAACACCGGTCGTTTGATGCACCATCGGTATACAACTTCTAGACATGTTTGGGGGATTTACTGGTTTCAGGCAAGTCCTCTGAAATGGTGAATTCAGCTATGAAATCGGCGAGGACTTGTCCTTGGATTGCTCGTCTTGGAGTGTAGGTAATATCAAACTGACTCAGCTCGATGTTCCACTTGAGTAACCTACCAGACGTCTCAGGCCGCGAAAGGACCTGTCGTAACGGCTGGTCGGCGTAAACAACAATGGGATGTGCTTGGAAATACGGTCGGATTTTTCTCAATGCGATTACAAGGCAGTAAGCCAACTTCTCCAACTTTGGATAGTTCCTTTCAGCCCCAGTTAATCGCTTGCTGACGTAATACACTGGCTTCTGTATCCCGTCTTCTTCTCGAACCAAAGCAGCGCTGATGGCGTTTTCTAATATCGCCAAATATGCATACAACTTCTCATGATCAATAGGCTTTGACAGTATTGGTGGTGTGGATAGATGTTGAACTAGTGCTTGGAAAGCACCCTCACACTCTCTGGTCCATTCAAAGTTTCGTTTCCCTTTTCGAATCAGATCAAAGAAGGGAATGCATTTGTAAGTGGACTGTAACGACCCTAAAATTTCAAAAATTCAAATTTAAAATATTTAATGAATTTTAAATATTCGAATGATGAATTGATTCGAATTTCAACTTTTCAGAATAAATTTTGCGATTAAATTTTAGGATTTAATCTACTGAAAATTTAATAATAATTTGAATCGGGATTTATAGAAATGTAAAGGAAAATGCTTTAAAATTTTAAAGTATAAAATCGTTGGATTGTAAAAAATCAAATTTATCTTAATTAATTAAAATTTAAAAACTTTACATTTTGAAATTGATATGAGATATGCAAATTAAAAGAATATAGATAATGATTGGGAAAGATTGAATAAATTTTATCTACAAAATTCAATAGCATAAGTTATTAGTAATTAATGAAAACAAAACAAAGTAAATAAAAATAAAACCAAAAATAAAAGATAAAAAAAACTATAACCAGCCCATACCCAACCCATACCCTAAAACCATACTTTAAGCCCATCCTTATCTCGGTTAAAACACGAAAACCCGATCCCCTCTTTTCTCATTCGTTCAAAACCCTAAACAAATCAATCGAAGAATAAAAAATGGCGGCGACGATTTCCTCTTTGCAACCGAATTAGGGCTTCGTTCTCTTTGTTCCCGTGAGCGCTCGGCTTTGCTTGTTCGTGCTTGGCTTCGGCTTCTTCTTCGCTTGCTCGTTGAGGCTTTCGAGATTAGGGTTTTCAAAAACTTAGGGCTTCGGCGATCGATTCTCTGGCGACTTGGACTTTGGCTTCGACTGCTCCAAAACATCGTGGCTAAGGTGAGTGTTCTCGACACTCACATCCAATTTGACTTCCGTTCTTCGCTCGCGACCGCTTCATCAAAAGGTGAGTGTTCACCACTCACATCTATTTCATACGAAAGTCTGGATTTCGTTTATCTGAGTTCAATCCCCTCCATTGCGTTCGTATCTATAATTGTTTAAAATATAAACTGATTCGTGCGGGCTATTGATTTATATATATATTTGAGATTGTTATCTGTCTTTTTCAATTCATGTGGGTTTGAACTGCGACTTGGTTTGCGTACTTGATTCTGTGACACCATGGTTTCGAATTTGAGTGTTCGATGCCTATCTTATGTTATTCGATTTTTGTTAGTATTGATGAAGTTTGACTTGGTTTTGGAAATTCTCGGCTTTGAAATGGTTTTGAATTATCAGCTTGAAATCTGAGATGTATTTGATTTCCACTGCACTTGACTTGGTTTTTAAAAGAAGAAAAAAAGAAACGCGGCTTTGATTTTGTGATGATTTTCTCTGTTGGCTCGACTCCAGTTAGCTTGACCATTTCCGTTCATCCTTGTAGCATGAATCAGTAATTTGATTTGCCATGAAATGGTGATAAATTTGTTCATATGAGTTGTCACTGTCTCGCCCTCTGTTCTTTGCTTGCACATTGATTCATTTGCCTAGTTGGTTCAGTCTGTTGGTCGAGTTGCCTATATGTGCTTATTTTTGAGCATGTTACATTTGCCTCTGATTGTTATGGCATTCATGTATAAGCTGTAGATTGATTGTGTTCATATTGTTACCATAATTTGACTTCAACCTGATAACACTTCACCTGTCCAGTCATCGCTATTTGGTTTGCATATTTGGTCGTCTACATTTTTAATGTTTTTATTTCGTGAACTTTGGTCTGCTGATCATGTTCCCACTCGATTACCTGTGGTAGTTCACTTGCTCGACTTCATATGTCTGGCTTTGGTCATTGTTGTAGCTGCGACATATATGTGCTTTTGATTGCACTATCCCTATGAGTTCATTAGTTCATGTTGCCCACCTCTGGCTTGTTGTCTGAACTGTATACATTTGCTTGACTCGTATTGTAGTCTGCACCTCTGCCTTGATTTTGTGATTCCTTACTTGTTGTCCCTGTACTCTTTTGGTATTCGCTTAAAGGGTGCTGCACCACTGTCTGTATTTCGTTGCAGTCCTTTTCAGTCACAGCCTAACTTGTTCTTGTACCATTTTTGTGTTTCGTCAAAATTTTGTTGAGTTCTTTTGAGTTGCATTGGATCATGGTAGTAACTGAGCTTGGCCCAAGTTTTGTTTATGAACCTTTAAATTACCCTGCATTGCATTGTAGTTAGTGTGGCATTTCTTTATATATATATATACATTCATGTGTGTATATATGTGACTGGTTGTCACACTACTTCCATACGGTTGCACTTAGACTCGAGCATACTTGACGTGGTTCCTTGGTTTTGAATCTGTTCATTCATGGCTTTAAGCAGACCCAGGCAGGTCTGACTTTTCTTCGATTTTAAATTGACATGGCTTCAGCCTTGATTGATACTGCATTTCTTGGTTTCTGACTTCACTCTCTCTGGTTTCATGTTGATGTACTGGAATCAGATACTTTTCAAAGTCGCCCTGTCCAGTTTCATTTGAACATAGTTATATTTGCACATTTTGATTTTGTAGAGGCTGGTGCAACTGTCTTGAGTTGTTGCAATGTTCATATATGGTTATTTATAACCATTTTATTTTTTTATTGTGAGCATTTCTAACATGTACATAGGTGCACTTATATGTGTCTGCATTAGATTTTTGTATTTGGTTTCAGTTGTAAGTACATTTTGTAAATTCCACTTGACTTGGTGGAGTAAATATTTGTTATCACACAAATCGGGTCTGCATATAGGAAGTGTTCATCTCTGATGGCACTGCCCAGTGTTGTTTGAGACTAATTACCTCGAGACAGTATCACTTGTGTACTGTCAGGTCCTTATTGCAATTGCATTTGGTCATATGTTAGAAACAGATACATTGTATTATCATTTGCATTTGGTTCTGAGGTTATACTTCATTGTGCATTAGTCCACTTGAAGTTGTTGCCCTGCACATCGTTCACTTTTATCTAGTATTGCATGAAAATGCTATCACTGTCCTTGTGGTTTCAGACCTGCACATACCTGTGCCATTTCTTTTCTTACCTTTGATTCATTTTGCCATGTGTAGTTGTTATGTACATTTACTTGTGTACATATCTCATATTTACTTTGGTTGGAGCTTCATACTGCTGCCACTTAGTGCACTGTAAATCCTTGGTTGTATGGTCTCACTTGCATGGCTCTGGTCCTATGCCATTGTATATAACTGCATGTTGTATTTGTACCCTTTTGTTGTAAGTATTCAAGTACATTTAGGAGAGATGTACTTGTCTCTGTCGATCGCCATGTTGAACTGCTGCACTTCCCGACTAGTTGCAGTGAAATCTTCATATAGATATTTTTAGAGCTTGCACCGATAAGTTTTACAGTGCATACATGTTATATCTTTGTTTATGCCACTCTTTTGGTTTGTATTTCACTACCATTATTGTGTGGCGAGGCAGTGCACATGTATGTGCGTGTGTACTGCAGCCACCCAGAATCGACAGTTTTGAATTGATATTTCTTTGCGTCGTGATGCATTGATCTTTTATGCCGTATTGGCGAGGCCGTACACGCGTGCGTGTACGGCAGCCAATTGAATTTTCGATGGTTTTAAAGTGACTAGTTTTAAATTGATTTAGTCGATTTGATAAATTTTTTATTTATCTCTGTTGATGATTTAAATCTGCTGATTTATTGCTTAACACTGTTTAGTGTTAAAATTTTCGTTATCCGATTTCTTTGTTAAAAGGATTGGATATACGGAAATTATTGTGACTGTCGTCTATTTGATTATTACTGTCTCTATGCACTAATAACTGGTTTGAATTAGACTGACCTGTGTATTATTTTCCTTTGAATGTAATACTCGGGTCAGACCGAGTATTCTACAGCTTGAAGATTTTCGAGCAGCGAAGTTAGAGAGAGAGAAAAGAATCACTTAAGTTTTCAAGAAAATTGTATTTTAAGATATTCCGCTGTATCAGTATTAAAATTGTATAAACTCTGATGTATTCAAAAAGATTTATAGTAATGAAATAAATTCTCATTTGTTTTAATTCAGTGTTATTATTCTGTGTTTCTGTGGCTGATTCTGTTTAAACCTTATAAACTAAATAACAATTCGTCACCGACTGGAGGCGGTCAGAAGGGGGAATGTTACAGAGTGGTATCAGAGCTTTGGTTTACAAAAAGCTTAGTTTATGGTGTTTAATATGAATAGTTACTAGAAACACTTTAAAGAAAATGTTTTTCAAATCCAAAGAAGTATAAAATTGTTTTTGAAAATAAAGATTTTTAACTTAAGAAAAGTTAAATTGAATTGAGTTGGCATTAATAAATATATGAATTTGAAATTTAACTAAAGGAAGTTAAATAAATTGAACTTGATTTGATAAATTATTTAAATGGAAATTTAAACTTAAAAGATAAGTGATTATATAATATGAACTGAGAAGTTTAAATTAATAAGTTGTATAACTTATAAAATGAGAAAATTTAAGTAAAACCAATTGTTAAAATGGTTAAACAGTTTTGTTAAGTAAAACAAAATCTGAATTAGAATATAACCAATTGAAATTAAGTGTGTTGAACCGAATTGAATGTAAGCAAAGTAATTAAATTTGGTTTTGCTAGTTGATCGTATGGAAATTCATTAAGTGTTAATGAAATTGAATTAATGGAAATTAGAAGCTAAGTAATTGAATTCAAATTGAAAGATAAATAAATCTAAATAGAATCAAATTTGATTTGAATTGAAAGCAAACTAACTTGAATATAAATTAGTGAAAGTAAACTAATTGAATATGAATGAATGTTAGTAAAATCCAATGTGAATGAATCAAATGCGATTAGATTGAAAACCAAGTCGATGAATGATTTACTAAAGAACTAGTTGATTATTTTGGAAATAGAAAATTGATAATTTATATAATAGTTTGAATTGGAAATTTTTGAATTATTATAAACGGTTTAAATAGAAGATTTGAAAAGGTTGATATTATGTTGGAATTATAAAACGAATTTTGTATAAGTGTTGAAAATGAAGTATAATTGGATTTCATAAGTTAATGAAATTTAAAAGTTTTATAATGTGAAGTTATAAAATGAATCGATGTTGCAAAATAAAAGAATTTATAAGTAATTTACTTATAAATTAAATTTTTGATATAAAACTGAGTTATAAAGGAAGGGTTAATAAAGTGATTTTTATAAATTGAAGTCTTTATGAATAGGAATAGAATTTATAAATGTTGTTTATAAATCCGAAACTGACTTATTTTGATAAGTAAATTCTTATAGCTTGTTAAAAGATGTATATTCACAATTTTGGACCGTGAATATATCATTGAATAAAATGGACATGTTTTGGGAAAGTGATATTTTAAAACGAAGTTAATTGTTTTAAAAGATGTTTTTAAAGGCATTGAATATCGAAACCATAGATTTCAACATTCATTGTTGAAATAGACGTTTTCGAATATAAGGAAATGATGGACTATAACACTGTAGTTATAGTAAATGATTTCCGAAAGGAAATGTTTTGTATAGTATTGGGATTTATACATCTATCTAAATTTTGAATCCCTATACTAGTGATTTTGAGTTGTCGTAACGATGTTTTACGTAACATTCGTTTTAGCTCAAATAAATGTGTGAAAGAGAATGATTTCCTTAAAAGATGAAATATATACTTAATTTTGATTAAAGTATATCTAATATTTTCAAATGTTGAAAATAAATGGATTTGTGAATTACTTATTTTTAAATAAGTATGGAAATGTTTTTCCAAAAATGAAATGTTGTGAATATATTCCGTAAGGGATAAATGATTTGAAATTCATTTTCAAAGTCGAGGTTGAAAAGTTCAATGAGAAATTTGAACAATTAGTTCAATTTGAAATTTTTCAAAAAGATTGAATCATTGAGTTAAATTGAGTTTAACTTCGACATCAAAGACAATATAAGTTGAGCTTTGAATTTCAGATGATGATTTGGATTGTATGTCTAACATTGTGAATTGATGACATAGCAATTGATCTCTATTTAATATATATCTGTTGGTGGCGGAGAATTTATTCTCTTAGCTTAACACCCTTCTCTGAGACGTACGAGCTCAGAGGTTATATATCGGTAGACATCAATTCTGTGTTGAGAATTGACGATGTAACGTGTGATCCAAATCGAATGTGAAAGTCGATAATAAATGGAATTATGAATATGAATTAGGTTTGAGATAACCTAAAATTTCTAAATCGACTTAGAGGAATTTTTTTGAAATCCTCTATTTTGTTATGAATATGGATATGTAAGTTTTTAGAACTTATATATATGAATGCGGTGAATTGAAAACCGTTAGTTTGGAAAGTAATTGTTATGGAAATCTTATGTAAGCTTACATGGATATGATATGTACGAAATGCGAAATGAAGTACTACATATATATGATATTATGTTTTCCAAACTGAGGATATGGAAAAGTACCTTCCATTTATTATTTGAGAAGGTTTTGGAACTCGTGATGAGTGTCCATTTGAAATTCGTAGCTACGTAGAATTTTCCATAAGTTGGAATGTCCATTTGGACTAGAATCCCTCGTGATGGGATCATGTTGATTACGATGTATGTTAGCGTAATTTGAGGGGCGAGATGCCCACAGTTACAAGCGATTCCATTGGGATAATGGCGCAACCGCCGAGTAAACTGCAATCTAAGCGCCAAAGCAAAATTCGAGGGGCGTGATGCCTACAGTTACAAGTGATTCTACTGGGATAGTAGCGTAACCGCGGTGTGGACCGTGATCTATGGCAACAACCATGGCGAAATTCAAGAGATGTGAAATCTACCGTTACAAGCGATTCTACTGGGATAGTAGCATAACCGCCGGGTAAACTGTGATCCATGGGGGAACGTGCTTTCCATATCCATTTTTGAAAAAGAATTTTTAAAGTATTTTCACTGGGAATTGAAGCAAGTATATTTAGTACTTGGAGATTTTTAGACCTACGCCTGGCCAGCGTATGCCTAATGTCTGTGAGAACGAAGATGGACTTGTTAAATTTCGAGTTAGCAAGTATTTTCAAACTGTAAATAGCAAATCAATAGTTTGAAATTAAAATTACATAATTCCTACCTAATGAACTAAGGAAGAGGATCCTTGAAATGTTTTGAAAGTCCACAGCTTTGGAAGAGATATATTATGTAAATCTCTAGCATGACGGATTTTAAGTTTAAATCTGAGTTTTGTAAATCAAAAATGTTAGTAAAAGACTTTTGTGTCTTGATTGTAGAAACCAATGAACAAAACTAGTGAGATTAAACAAATGAAATGAATCCTATATTCATTTATTTGTATTGAGTTTCAAGCTTAGGAAAATTGTGTAGAGTATAAATATTAATGAAATTTTAACGACCTTTCCTTTTCGTGGACGAAAAGTTTTTAAGGAGGGAAGTTTGTAACGACCCTGAAATTTCAAAAATTCAAATTTAAAATATTTAATGAATTTTAAATATTCGAATGATGAATTGATTCGAATTTCAACTTTTTAGAATAAATTTTGCGATTAAATTTTAGGATTTAATCTACTGAAAATTTAATAATAATTTGAATCGGGATTTATAGAAATGTAAAGGAAAATGCTTTAAAATTTTAAAGTATAAAATCGTTGGATTGTAAAAAATCAAATTTATTTTAATTAATTAAAATTTAAAAACTTTACATTTTGAAATTGATATGAGATATGCAAATTAAAAGAATATAGATAATGATTGGGAAAGATTGAATAAATTTTATCTACAAAATTCAATAGCATAAGTTATTAGTAATTAATGAAAACAAAACAAAGTAAATAAAAATAAAACCAAAAATAAAAGAAAAAAAAACTATAACCAGCCCATACCCAACCCATACCCTAAGCCCATCCTTATCTCGGTTAAAACACGAAAACCCGATCCCCTTTTTTCTCATTCGTTCAAAACCCTAAACAAATCAATCGAAGAATAAAAAATGGCGGCGACGAATTCCTCTTTGCAACCGAATTAGGGCTTCGTTCTCTTTGTTCCCGTGAGCGCTCGGATTTGCTTGTTCGTGCTTGGCTTCGGCTTCTTCTTCGCTTGCTCGTTGAGGCTTTCGAGATTAGGGTTTTCAAAAACTTAGGGCTTCGGCGATCGATTCTCTGACGACTTGGACTTTGGCTTCGACTGCTCCAAAACATCGTGGCTAAGGTGAGTGTTCTCGACACTCACATTCAATTCGACTTCCGTTCTTCGCTCACGACCGCTTCATCAAAAGGTGAGTGTTCACCACTCACATCTATTTCATACGAAAGTCTGGATTTCGTTTATCTGAGTTCAATCCCCTCCATTGCGTTCGTATCTATAATTATTTAATATATAAACTGATTCGTGTGGGCTATTGATTTATATATATATTTGAGATTGTTATCTGTCTTTTTCAATTCATGTGGGTTTGAACTGCGACTTGGTTCGCGTACTTGATTCTGTGACACCATGGTTTCGAATTTGAGTGTTCGATGCCTATCTTATGTTATTCGATTTTTGTTAGTATTGATGAACTTTGACTTGGTTTTGGAAATTCTCGGCTTTGAAATGGTTTTGAATTATCAGCTTGAAATCTGAGATGTATTTGATTTCCACTGCACTTGACTTGGTTTTTAAAAGAAGAAAAAAAGAAACGCGGCTTTGATTTTGTGATGATTTTCTCTGTTGGCTCGACTCCAGTTAGCTTGACCATTTCCGTTCATCCTTGTAGCATGAATTCAGTAATTTGATTTGCCATGAAATGGTGATAAATTTGTTCATCTGAGTTGTCACTGTCTCGCCCTCTGTTCTTTGCTTGCACATTGATTCCTTTGCCTAGTTGGTTCAGTCTGTTGGTCGAGTTGCCTATATGTGCTTATTTTTGAGCATGTTACATTTGCCTTTGATTGTTATGGCATTCATGTATAAGCTGTAGATTGATTGGTTCATATTGTTACCATAATTTGACTTCAACCTGATAACACTTCACCTGTCCAGTCATCGCTATTTGGTTTGCATATTTGGTCGTCTGCATTTTTAATGTTTTTATTTCGTGAACTTTGGTCTACTGATCATGTTCCCACTCGATTACCCGTGGTAGTTCGACTTGCTCGACTTCATATGTCTGGCTTTGGTCATTGTTGTAGCTACGGCATATATGTGCTTTTGATTGCACTGTCCCTATGAGTTCATTAGTTCATGTTGCCCACCTCTGGCTTGTTGTCTGAACTGTATACATTTGCTTGACTCGTATTGTAGTCTGCACCTCTGCCTTGATTTTGTGGTTCCTTACTTGTTGTCCCTGTACTCTTTTGGTATTCGCTTAAAGGGTGCTGCACCACTGTCTGTATTTCGTTGCAGTCCTTTTCAGTCACAGCCTAACTTGTTCTTGTACCATTTTTGTGTTTCGTCAAAATTTTGTTGAGTTCTTTTGAGTTGCATTGGATCATGGTAGTAACTGAGCTTGGCCCCAGTTTTGTTTATGAACCTTTAAATTACCCTGCATTGCATTGTAGTTAGTGTGGCATTTCTTTATATATATATATATACATTCATGTGTGTATATATGTGACTGGTTGTCACACTACTTCCATACGGTTGCACTTAGACTCGAGCATACTTGACGTGGTTCCTTGGTTTTGAATCTGTTCATTCATGGCTTTAAGCAGACCTAGGCAGGTCTGACTTTTCTTCGATTTTAAATTGACATGGCTTCAGCCTTGATTGATACTGCATTTCTTGGTTTCTGACTTCACTCTCTCTGGTTTCATGTTGATGTACTGGAATCAGATACTTTTCAAAGTCGCCCTGTCCAGTTTCATTTGAACATAGTTATATTTGCACATTTTGATTTTGTAGAGGCTGGTGCAACTGTCTTGAGTTGTTGCAATGTTCATATATGGTTATTTATAACCATTTTATTTTTTTATTGTGAGCATTTCTAACATGTACACAGGTGCACTTATATGTGTCTGCATTAGATTTTTGTATTTGGTTTCAGTTGTAAGTACATTTTGTAAATTCCACTTGACTTGGTGGAGTAAATATTTGTTATCACACAAATCGGGTCTGCATATAGGAAGTGTTCATCTCTGATGGCACTGCCCAGTGTTGTTTGAGACTAATTACCTCGAGACAGTATCACTTGTGTACTGTCAGGTCCTTATTGCAATTGCATTTGGTCATATGTTAGAAACAGATACATTGTATTATCATTTGCATTTGGTTCTGAGGTTATACTTCATTGTGCATTAGTCCACTTGAAGTTGTTGCCCTGCACATCGTTCACTTTTATCTAGTATTGCATGAAAATGCTATCACTGTCCTTGTGGTTTCAAACCTGCACATACCTGTGCCATTTCTTTTCTTACCTTTGATTCATTTTGCCATGTGTAGTTGTTATGTACATTTACTTGTGTACATATCTCATATTTACTTTGGTTGGAGCTTCATACTGCTGCCACTTAGTGCACTGTAAATCCTTGGTTGTATGGTCTCACTTGCATGGCTCTGGTCCTATGCCATTGTATATAACTGCATGTTGTATTTGTACCCTTTTGTTGTAAGTATTCAAGTACATTTAGGAGAGATGTACTTGTGTCTGTCGATCGCCATGTTGAACTGCTGCACTTCCCGACCAGTTGCAGTGAAATCTTCATATAGATATTTTTAGAGCTTGCACCGATAAGTTTTACAGTGCATACATGTTATATCTTTGTTTATGCCACTCTTTTGGTTTGTATTTCACTACCATTATTGTGTGGCGAGGCAGTGCACATGTATGTGCGTGTGTACTACAGCCACCCAGAATCGACAGTTTTGAATTGATATTTCTTTGCGTCGTGATGCATTGATCTTTTATGCCGTATTGGCGAGGCCGTACACGCGTGCGTGTACGGCAGCCAATTGAATTTTCGATGGTTTTAAAGTGACAATTTCAATTGTTTTAAATTGATTTAGTCGATTTGATAAATTGTTTATTTATCTCTGTTGATGATTTAAATCTGCTGATTTATTGCTTAACACTGTTTAGTGTTAAAATTTCCGTTATCCGATTTCTTTGTTAAAAGGATTGGATATACGAAAATTATTGTGACTGTCGTCTATTTGATTATTACTGCCTCTATGCACTAATAATTGGTTTGAATTAGACTGACCTGTGTATTATTTTCCTTTGAATGTAATACTCGGGTCAGACCGAGTATTCTACAGCTTGAAGATTTTCGAGCAGCGAAGTTAGAGAGAGAGAAAAGAATCACTTAAGTTTTCAAGAAAATTGTATTTTAAGATATTCCGCTGTATCAGTATTAAAATTGTATAAACTCTGATGTATTCAAAAAGATTTATAGTAATGAAATAAATTCTCATTTGTTTTAATTTTGTGTTATTATTCTGTGTTTCTATGGCTGATTCTGTTTAAACCTTATAAACTAAATAACAATTCGTCTTTTTGAACGTTTCTAGTTGGTTTAATCACCGACTGGAGGTGGTCAGAAGGGGGAATGTTACATGGACTTTGAAATGAACCTGCTCAATGCTGCTACCTTTCCGTTGAGACTCTGGACTTGCTTTATAGTCTTGGGAGTTTCAAGATTTCTGATTGCCCAAATCTTTTCGGGATTGGCTTCGATTCCCTGGGCGTTAACGATGAACCCAAGGAACTTTCCGGATGCAACTCAAAAGTGACATTTCAGTGGGTTGAGCTTCATCTTGTGTTCCCGAAGTATGTTGAACATAGTTTCCAAGTCTTTTACATGGTCAGTGGAGAGTCGTGACTTCACAAGCATGTCATCTACATATACTTCCATTGTCTTCCCGATTTGATTAGCGAACATCCGATTGACCAACCGTTGGTATGTAGCCCCGGCGTTTTTGAGCCCGAACGGCATAACCTTGTAACAGTAAAGTTCCAGATTGGTTACGAAGCTGGTATGTTCTTGATCGGGTAAATGCATCGGTATCTGATTGTAGCCTGAATACGCGTCCATGAAGGATAAGAGTTCGTGTCCAGCCGTCGAATCCACTAGCTGATCAATTTTAAGAAGCGAGAAGCTGTCTTTGGGGCATGCTTTATTCAGATCGGAATAGTCGACACATGTTCTCCACTTCCCGTTTGGCTTTCGGACGAGCACGGGATTTGACACCCATTCTGGATATAGCGCATCTCGAATGAATCCATTCACTTCAAGCTTTTCTACTTCCGCTTTAAGGGCGGCAGATCTCTCTGGATCCATACCGCGCCTTTTTTGTTTGACCGGGACATGCCGCGGGTCAATGTTCAGAGTGTGGCTCGTGATGTCCGGCGAGATCCCACACATGTCAGAATGTGTCCAGGCAAATACGTCAAGATTTGCCCGCAGAAATTCAACCAATTCCTCTTGAGTTTGCTGGCTTAGCTGAGATCCAATCTTTATTATTTTTGAATCATCGTTACTGTCAATTGGGACATCAGTCGTCAGTTCGGCCGGGGATGCTTGACTTTCTTTAGATTCTCCTTCGTCTTCAGTTTCTCTCGGGTCAAGGTCCTTGAGGAATTGGCTGGGGTGCCCGGGCCTGGACCCGGGCGTTAATTGTCAATTATTGGCGAAACGGACGCAGAGAGATTCCTCTACGCCCTTTCCCTTCTCCTTTCGGTGCACCTCCCGCAGCTCAGCAACATAACAGGCTCTGGCAGTGGCCTGATCTCCCTAAACGATTCCTATTCCATGATCCGTAGGAAATTTTAAGGTCAAACACCATGGGGCAATGGCTAATCTAAATTCGGCGAGGGCCGGTCGGCCCAAGAAAGCATTGTAAGGGGAGTCTATGTCCAAAACGATGAACTGCAACATCCGTACTCTCCGACGTTCTCCAACTCCCAACTCTACCGGCAGTTCCACCATCCCAGTGGGGATTGTGGCACTTCCGTTGAAACCATGGACTCAAGATTGACAAGGCTTCAAGTCTGCGGCTTCCATCTTCATTTGATCATAGGCTCGCTTGAACAAAATATTCACAGAGCTTCCACTATCAACTAAGATCCTTTTTATCCATGCGGGACCTACTTGTGCTGAGATGACCAGTGGATCGATAGTGGGAGCTTCGATTTTATCTGCGTCTCTGCTCCTGAACACGATGTCATCCGTCATCGTCTTCTCTTGCTTGGCCGGAGCCCACTCATCAAAACTACTACAACACTCGAAGTCTGCATGCCTGATAGAGCTAGCATACGACTCCATTTCCTTCCAGCTTCGATCTGCTGGGTGAGGATCACCACTTATTGTATTGATGACCAACCTTCCGTTCGTACGAGCGGGTTCTTCCTGTCTTTCCTGGTTTGGTGCACGATTCTGATTTGATGGGCCCACACCACCAGATTGCGGCGCCCATACATACTGATCCAACTTCCGCTCACGTATCAGTTTTTCAATGAGGTCTTGTAAGTGACGACACTCATTGGTGTTGTGGCCATAACTCTCATGGAATCTACAAAACTTTCCTGTTTGGATTTGTCTTTCAGTTGGTGGTTTCGGGGCAGGCTTCTTATACTGCATGGTATTGCAGGTTTGCAATTACACATTTTCCAATGACGTGTTCAATGGAGTATAATTATCGTACATGGAAGCTCTACGCCGTGGTTCACGATCCTGATCGCGTTTTTTGTTATGGTTTCTATTGTCCCACTGCTGATTCTGTTTATTTTGGGCGTTCAGTTGAATTTTTCCAGAACTATCCCCGGACTGTTTAACAGCGACGTTACTCTGGATACCTTCGATGTTGGGCCCTGCATCATCCTGCTTCCTAGACTGTTTCACATCCTCCCTTCTCAGGAATTGGGCTGCCTTGGAATAGAAACGGTTCAATGACGCAGGTGGTTTCCCAGCTAACCAACTTCCGAACTCGGAATCAGCATCAATCCCCTTAGTCAGAGCCATCAGGATAGAGTTATCGTTGGGATTGCTTATTTCTGCGCACGCAGCGTGGAATCGCTCCAAGTAACGCCTGAGCGTTTCTCCGGGAGCTTGCGTAACACTAGACAGAGTGTTAACGTCCTTTGGCCTCGCGACATGCATACGGAATTGTTCGACAAAATTGGTGGCCATCTAGTCAAAGTTAGAGATGGATCACGGTGGCAAACGAGTGAACCACATGGTAGCGATGCCCCCTAGGGAAATGGGGAAACTACGGCACTTAACTGCGTCATCAGCTCTAGCAGCACTCATCAGCCATTCATATTTCAAGACGTGTTGATTGGGATCAGAACTTCCTTCATAAACTGGCAAAGCTGGCATCCTGAAGTGCCGAGGTGGTTCAGCATATAAAACGTCATCGGTGAAAGAGGTATGACTTCTGGAGATTCCCCAGTCGTCATTAGAGAGACCCTGACTTTCACGAATCATTTGGCGGATCATTGCTGGTATATCTTGCGTTCGGATACTTGGAGCATGTTGTGCCAAGGTGTGGTCAGGTTCCACAGTGCGAGTCTGGACCGGACGCGGTCGACGGTCCGTGCCTCGCCTCCTCGGTTCAACATCCTCGGGGACATAAGGTTCAGGAGTTTGCTCTCGTTGGCTGTTGAGGATCAGCTTGGTTTCTAGCATCACCTCCCCGTCCGGCAGTGGTGGTAGTAGCAATGTTGCCGGTAACATGATAAGGAGCAGCTCCTCCCCGAGTTGAAGGTTCTGTGCGGAGGCTAGCGGATGGCCTAGCTCTAGGTTGTCCAAGGTTCGAAGCAGGTTGGTGTCCCGTGGCCTGGGTGTAGTTTCCACCCAACCGTGGACGTGTGGATCTAGTTTGGCCATCGGAGGAGGCTGAACTTTCTGTAGAAGAGTGAGAACCTTGGTCTCTTCTGGATCTTCTTCGCCTTTGGCGATTTAGCTGCTTAGTCAACTCCGTGTTGGCGCGTAGTTGTTCCGCTAACTGCTGTCGACTTTGGGTCAACTCTTGAAGCAATGTTTGGAATTCTTTTCTAGTGATTGGACCTGACGGATCTGAAGGTCCTGCAGCATTAGGTTGGATGGAGGCGGTTGCACGGGATTTTGTCGGTCCCGTGCTCCTTGATCAACAGCTGTAGAAGTGGTACGTGTGCTCACCATGGTGAGGAGATGAAAGTCCTTTCCTAGATCTGATGCCAATCTGAATAGAATGGAAGGGCTTCAAAGTTATAGATCTGGATCTTCTTCTTAGATTTATGCAATCCAATATAGATAGGAGATCCAAAAGCAGGAGAAAAATTGGTTTTTCTCAGTGAAAGCACCAAAGTGTTTGTACCAAAATTGGGCACAACACTCTTCGGAAGTCTTTGAAGAGATAAAATGAAGAAATTAAATGAAAAAAGAGGAATTATCTAACAAAAACTCCAAATTTCAGAAATGAGAATAATTAAAGCGCAAGGAGACACAAGAATTTAGAGTGGTTCGGCGTATAGCCTACGTCCACTATGAAGTATTTTGCTTTATTGATCTTTCTTTTGTGTTTACAAGTGAATTCAATGATTTACAGCAGTCAATTGTGATTTGCAACAGTGAATTTCGTTTGTGGCAGCAGCAATTGAGTTCAGATCTGGATCTGGCGGAGTCCGGGCGTTGGAGGTCTCAAAGAGGAAGAAGAACCCCTTTTTTGTTGGCTTTGGGGGTCTATTTATAGGTGTAGGAGGCTGATATTTCGCTCAGATCTCGGGAGACCCCCTCTGGCACGTGACCAGGCCCGCACGCCCAAGCCCGTGAAGTTTCGGTCCGGTCCATGATCGACACAAACAAATTTCGACTCAATCAAGATTTCATCCAATGGAGTCGAAATTTGGCGTGGATATTCTTTAGTATGCACGTAGTCTTCTGTGAAAATTTCATAGCATTTGGACTTGTAGATTGGGAGATATGATCGACACTATGTGGAGTTTTCGGTAGGCTATTTCCTTCGAGTCGCTCTTGTTTTGACTCGATGACGTGGCACTTGATTCTTACTCTGTCCTGGATGTTGCTTCGAGCGAGTCGAACTGTTCACTGATTGAGCGAGTCGAAGTGTGCCCAGGTCGAGCTAGTCGAAGAAGGCACTTGGTCGAGCAAGTCGAAGCAAGCACTGGTCGAGCGAGTCGAAATGGGGCATCCTGGGAGGTTTGAGCAGTGGAGTCGAAGTTGATGGAGTCGAACAGTTGTTTGAGCGGAGCAAGTCGAAGTGTGCACTTTCGATGGTTTCAAACTGGAGCGAGTCGAAGAGAGCAGCTCTGAGGGACGTGTAGCGAGTCGAAGAGAGCAGCTCTGAGGGACGTGGAGCGAGTCGAAGAGAGTAGCTCTGAGGGACGTGGAATGAGTCGAAGTTGGCTTCTTATGAATGCTGCGAAGTGAGTCGAAGGAGCGAGTTGACCGGCAATTGATTTTCGTCCAATCTTGTATCGCTCATAACTCGAGCATACGAACTCGGATTGACTTGAGATTTGAAACGTTGGCTCTCATGGCTTATCTTGTCATGTCCTACCAATTTTGGCTTGATCCGGACTCGGACAAAATTCATCGATATCCGTAATGAGCTCATATATAACTGATCGCTGGAACGGGCCGTCACTGGTTATTAGTCAATTCCTTGGTTTTACGGCTTTGCCAAAAGGCGGGATAACAGATACTTTCATATTGTTTCAAAGCTATGCTTCTATGATCGAATGGTTTCACTTTAATACATTCGAAGGGTTTCAAACGAAAGGTTTTAAAGTGTTTCGAAAGGCAGGTGCCATGAGTTTTGAAAAGAAGATTTTAGTGCTTTCGAAAGGAAGTCTCCAATGGTTTCGAAAGTAAAGGTTTAAAGGTTTCGAATGCCTTATTTTTCAAAACAAAGAACCCAATCTCAATTTTTAAAGGAATACCACGGCATAATAAAAGAGTTTTGAAATGATTAAGTATGAAGTTATTGAAGAAATTTTCCTGGATTAATAGGTTAAACGGATTAACCAAGTTTTATATAAAATTATTTCAAGGATAATAAACAACAGGTGTTGGTATTATATGTTAATATGTTTACTTTTTCATATATATATATTCACATTGTAATAGACCCATAACTATATTTTGGGTAAGAGCTGAATAACCAGCTAGGTTGACCCAGTAGTGAATATAAGTTGAACTAACTCCTGAATGAGTAGAATTGCATCCAGGAGGTCAGATAGACCAGAATGTAGGATGCCTAAATAGTGAAGTTGTCAGATAGACAGGTTCATAGTAAACCCATGAAAACTATGATTAGAATGAGTTATTGGAAGGGGCTAATAGGTTTAGAGTGAGCCCATGAAAACTATATCCGCGTTAAGTTATTAATAGATGTCAATAGGTTCCTAGTCAACCCATGAAAACTAGGATAAGAGGGAAGTTATTAGAGATACCAATAGGTTCAAGGAGAACCCATGAAACAATGAAGTTATTGGCGGGGCTAGTAGGTTCTCAGTGATCCCATGAAAACTGTGAAATCAGACAGGGAGTCCATAAGTGTTGAACAGGTTAATAGTCAACCTATGAAAAATATTAGGTTAATAGTGACCCTAGAAACTATAACTAAGACATGTAGTTAGAATAAATAGGGATGGGAAATCCAGAATTGAATTACTTGTTTGCATATCATCATAATAATTTGAATTGCTATGTTTTAACCATTATGGATGCAGGAGCATAGTATATGGTTTTATAAAGTTTTAGGATACTAGTGAGGGAAAAACCCGTTCCGCTAAGCGGCGTGGTCACACTAGATATCTGAATGGTTTGAGATGATAGATTATTATTCATACCATGCTTTATGTTTGACTCGAATTTTATGTTTTCCCCTTAAACTCTCGGGTGCTCAGTTGATTTTGAGTAGTTTGAGAGTTGAAGTTTTCAGGTACCCCTTTAGACGAATAAGTTTCCAGAGACGTGTAGGAGGCAAGATAGTTATTTAGAGTTCTTTTCTATTTTGATTCTGCTGTGTTTTGTTGTAAAGGCAAATTTGTTTAATTGTCTAGTTATACACTTTGATTATCCAAGGAGGCATCTTCATATGTCACTCTTGGCGTATGTTGTGATAATTATATTTTCTCTTAATGTTGTTCTCATATTGGGATTATGTAATGAATTTGAAATGATTTGAAATGGAATGAGAAAGTTGTTTGTTGATTTGAAATTTTTTCCATATTTATGTGTTTCTATTATATCAACGTATCTAATATTACCGTATTTGGTCACCGAGGATTATAACTTTGGATGACTACAGCATCCGTAGCCATTAGTTTTACGCCTCCAAGTGGGGGAAGTTACAACATGGGAGCAATGTATCAGTTCTTTGTCAACATGATGCAGGCGGGAATTAATGCTAGAGTAGTTGGAGGAAATGTTGGAAGAGGGAACCAAGAAGCTCCAGTTGTGAATAACTATGCTATTAGGAGTAGAGATTATGCTCGATTGGGAGGAAAGCCGTTTATTGGTACCGGGGACACAATCGAAGTAGAGAATTGGCTACTTCATTGTGAGAGGATTTTTGCTAACTTAGGGCTCAACGATGAGCAGAAAAGGAGACTCGCCTCAAGACAGCTACAAGGGGCAGCACTGTATTGGTGGAACAATGTGACAGTTGGAGTCAACGATGAGAATATGACTTGGGCCGAGTTCACGAGGAGGTTCGAGGAAAGGTATATGTCAAAGATTGCTAAGTCCACTCTACTCAGGAAGTTTACTAAGTTGGAGCAGGGGGTATGATTGTGCTTGAGTATGCATCAAGGTTTGAGGAGCTAGCGAGATATGGCTATGCTACAGCAGATACTGTGATTAAAAGGAATGAGATGTTTATCAAGGGGTTAAAGCCTAAGCTTGCTAAGGCCATGTTATCGCATATTAGTGATCCATGTGGTGTTGTTGTGGAAATGGCTTTGAGGCGTGAAGGAATGCAAGCTTTTCTTGAAAAAAATAAGGCCAAGGAAGCTCAAGGAGGCCAGAGTCCTAAGAGGAAGTTTTTCCACAAGAAAGAAGCTCAGAAGGGTGGAGTTGCTAAGAAGGGAAATACAGAAGTGGTTTGTTACAAGTGTGACAAGAAAGAACAGTATGCCCATGAGTGCCGGACATGCAAGGGAAAGAAAGCTGCCGATAAGAAAGGAATAAAGTGTTTCAACTACGATCAGATTGGACATTATAAGAACCAGAGTAAGGAGTCAGCCAAGGATGGAAAAAGAAAAGTGTTTGCATTGGAACCAACTACCTCGAGACCGACAACACAGGAGAAACGAAAAGCAGTGTTGGGAGGTACGCTTTTGATTTACGGTATGTCAGTTAGTGTTCTGTTTGATACCAGTGCATCGCATTCTTTTATATCTCATTTTTGGTAGATAAGCTTAACCTAGATCCCTCATACCTGGTAACTTCCTTAAAGGTTGCAAATTCGAAAGGAGGTTATGCGACTCTTTGGATGAGATGTGACCACTTAGAGTTTAAATTGCTAGGTCATACCATTGTTCGCAGTTTGCATGTGTTTGACTTCATAAGGTTCGAAATTATTTTGGGATGCATTGGTTAAGTAAATGCGATGCTAGGATATTTGCCATGATTGGAAAATATCTCTTAGACACCTTGAATGTAGTGATCAGATTATATACTTCATAGAAAATCCTAGTTTTGAGGTTAATGCTTTGTTGGGTGCTGTGGAGATAAAGACGAGTTGAATCGCATTTTCGTTGTTATAGAATTCGCATATGTCTTTGAATCTGTAGTAGGATTGCCGCTGAAACGAGCCATTGAGTTTCGGATAGATTTAGTACCTAGAGCAGAACTAGTGAGTAGACCGCCAAGCAGAATGACATCTACCGAGATAAGGGAGCTAAAGGTGCAGTTGGTGGATTTAGAAGGTAAGAATTTTATCGGGCCAAGCAGTTCGCTTGGGGGAGCAGCCGTAGTGTTTGATAAGAAGTAGGACCGATCATTAAGGCTGTATATCGATTATTGTAAGTTGAATTAGAAAACAATATAGAATCGATATTCGTTTCCTAGAAATGATGATTAGTTCGACCAGTTGAGTGAAGCCAGAATATTTTCCCAGTTGGATTTAGCGATAGGGTTCCATCGAGTGGCAGAGATAGTATTCCTTTAATGGCGTTTAAAACTAGATATGGATCGTACGAATGGTTAGTAATGTCGTTCGGACTAACTAATGCGCCAGCATTCTTTGTTGATTTGATGAATTGAATATTCCGAGTGCATTTGGATAGGTTTTTGTTGGTTTTCATAGATGATATTTTGATATACTCTAAGGATGAAAGAGAGCATAAAGTTCATCTTAGAGAGGTGCTTGAGACGCTAACGCAGCATCAGCTAAAAGCAAAAATTTTGAAGAGTCATTTCTGGAGGAAAGAAGTGAAGTTTCTTGGTCATGTAGTCTTAGAAAAAGGGTTGTATGTAGATCTGACTAAGATTGAAGGGGTGAATAATTAGAAGAGACCCAAGATAGTGACTAAGATAAAGAGTTTCCTTGGATTAGCGGGTTATTATCGGAGATTCGTTAAGGATTTTTTGCGGATAACGACAATGATGACCAAGCTAATGCGAAAGGATGAGAAGTTTGTCTGGGCCGATAAGTATAAGGAGGCATTTCAGAAGCTAAAACACTTATTGACTAATGCACCTGTGTTGGTAGTTCTAGAGGCGAATCAGGACTTAGTTGTGTACACGGATGCATGTGGAACCAGATTAGGAGTTGTGTTAATGCAAAGAGGTAAAGTGATTGCCTATGCATCTCGACAGCTTAGACCGCATGAGGTTAGATATCCAACGAATGACTTGGAATTAGCTGCAGTAATTTTTGCATTGAAGGTGTGGAGACATTACCTTTTGAGAGAAAGATTTGAGTTGTATATAGATCATAAGTCGCTAAAGTATTTATTCTCTCAGAAGGAGTTGAATATGAGACAGTAGAGGTGGTTAGAGTTTTTTGCCGCTTATGATTTTGGGATTGAGTACACGCCAGGAAAAGGCAACAAGGTTGCGGATGCATTTAGCAGAAAACATCACAATGCAGTATTGGTGATGATAGCTGAGTGGAAAAATTTGGAAGCATTGACTAAATGTAGAGTGCAGTGGAGATCTAAGAGTAGTTCTAGTACAGAAACTGCTATGTTGTCATGTTTAGAAGTTAGATCGTTGATGATCGAAAGGATTGCTTCTACATAGGAGAGGATACAATATTAACTGAGCGGATCAGGAAGTTAAAGGATGGAACAAAGAGCGATGACTTGAAGGATTTCAGTCTTGACCAGGACGGGTAGTTGAGAAAGAAAGGAAGATTATGTGTCCCGAAGTTCATATTCATCCGAGAGGAACTATGAAGTATCAGGATATGAAGAGGATTTTCTTCTCGTAAGGGATGAGGAGAGATGTAAGCTTATGGGTAAAGCAGTTTTTGAACTGTCAACAAGTAAAAGCCGAACATCAAAAACCAAGTGGGTTACTTCAGCCTTTGGATGTTCCAGTTTGGAAATGGGATTTGATCTCAATGGATTTTATAGATGGGTTGCCATGGTCAAATAGAGGAAATGAAAGTATATGGGTCATAATGGAAAGTTTGACCAAGAGTGCCCATTTCATTCCAGTTAAGTCAACCAGGATGACACCTGTTTTTGCTAAGTTATTCATGAAGAATACAGTTAGACAGCATGGAATTCCTAGTAGTATAGCAAGTGATAGAGATTCCCTATTCACTAGCGAGTTCTGGAAGAGTCTACAAGATACTTTAGGTACCAAGCTCAAGATGGGTACCGCTTACCATCCCAGATAAATGGTCAAATGGAAAGAGTTAACAAAATCTTAGATGATTTGTTACAGGCATGTGTGCTAGAGTTTGGAGGATCATGGGAAGATCATCTACACTTAGTCGAGTTTTCATATAACAACGGTTATCAGGCTTGTATATGGATGACACCGTTTAAAGCTTTGTACGAAAGGCCATAGAAATCTTCCGTTTGTTGTTAGAGGCCGGGGATATGTTAGTTCTTAGTCTAGATTTGGTTAGAGAAGCCACAAAAAAGATTGAGTTCATTCGTGCTAGGATGAAGGAATCTCAGTCTTGGCAGAAGAGCTACATCGATAGAGGACAGAAATAATTAGAATTCTTAGTTGGACTTTTGTCAAGGTATAACCGATGAAAGGTGTAATTCAGTTTGGGAGATCAAGGAAATCGGCACCAAGGTTTGTAGGACCACTTCCTATATTAGAGAGGTTTGGGAAACTCGCATATAGAGTAGAGTTACCGAACAGTTTGGCAAGAGTCCACGATGTTTTTCATGTTTCTCATCTAAGTAAGTGTATTCGAGATCTAGAGACTACTATTGCACCGACTGTGTTAGTTGACTTAGTAGTGGAACCGAACTTGATTATAGTTAGAAATCCAGTTCATATGGTCGCGAGAGATGAGAAGAGACTATGGAACAAGACACTCATATTAGTCAGAGTCTAGTGGAGTGACGACGAGATAGACTATACTTGGGAAACTGAGGCAATCGAGATACTTATCCTGACTTGTTTCATGGTATGTTTTACCTTTATGATTGATTTTGATGAGTGCCTTATAATAATTTCCAGGAACAAATTCTTTAAGGAGGGGAGTCTGTAATGACACTAATTTTCATTAACATTATTTCAGATATTTAATTATTTAAATTAAATGAAATAATATAAATGGTTAAGGGATTGAGATTTGTATAATAAAGGGGTAGTCGTGCCTAGTTGAACTAAAGAACTAAGGGAAAATAAAATGAATTCGATAAGGGAAATGGATAAGGGTAAGATAAGAATAAGATATATTCTAATACCCTAAACCTTCATACCATATTCGTTTTACACGTTCACAATCAAAACCAAATAGTGGAGAGGCCGATCACCATTAAGAAGAAGTAAGGGGAAGATAAGCTAAATGGAGAGGAAGAAGCCTAATCAACTTAATACAAGATCAAATATCAACTCCTTAACAACAAAGCTAAGGTGAATAATAGGTTACATCCCATGTTTTTGATGTTATCGGTTTCTTGAATTAGATCCGAATGTTTTTGAATGTATATTGCCATGTTTTGAATGTTAGATAGAAATATATGCGTGTTGATGAATTATGCTTATTCATATTGATTTTTATGACAAGTTTTGATTTGAAAAACCTAACAAGTGACATCTTAATGCCTTGCGACTTTAAATATATGGTCAGAAATGATATTTTAGAGATGTGTTTTTAGTTTCATAATTTTCTGAATTAACGTGGATTTACTATTAATTTTCTAGTAGAGAAAATGTTTAATTGGGTTTAAATTTAATTACGGCTATTTTATATTAGCTTTGGGTCAGATATTTATATATGTTGGAAAACATATTAAAAGTGATTTATGGGAATTTTTGGTGAACTTTCCTAAGTGTTTTAATAAGTATATAAAACTATTTAAGGTATGAGACTTAAATATTTTATATATTTATAAAAGGAGAAGGGGCAATTTGCAAATGATTTAAATTGTTATTTCTGAAATTTGGAAGCATTTTTAGAAAAGAATTTGGAAAAGAACATAGCAACCAATCATATGTTGACAAACAAAGCAGGTTAGTTGAAAAAAATTACTTTTTAAAGTTAAAATTTATTTTTACCATACTTTTGATGTTTCGCCACTTTCGGCACCTACCATTCGACTAGGTACTTCCGCCCTCATCCCCATCGAAACCAATATAGATGGTATCAAAAGCCTTAGCACGAAGTGGATTGGACATAGGAAAAAGGTATAGAGTCGAAACAAGGGTTCCGAAGGGGTCAAAGACTTGTTTTGCTCTTAAAATTAAATGCGCCTACTTTGCTTTCGATAAGAATGCTTTCGACTTAGATAGCTTTCGACTTGGTCAAATGGTTTTAAGGAATAGTTCTGAAAGAGGCTGCGCCTTTGTTTTAAGAAATTGCTTTCGAAGGGGGTCGAAACCCCAACAGGCTGCCTTTTCCTTTCTAAGCAATGCCTTCGAAAGGGTTCCTTTATTTTAAATTTAGAGCTGCTTCTCCAATGCTTTCAAAGGGACTGGTTTAGATGCCATCCACTTCTTTTACTTAGGAAATTGCTTTCGAAAGAGTTGCTTTCGACTTAGTTGTTTTAAGACCCTGTTTGATGTTTCGAAAGTTAAACCCAAACGTTTCGAAAAGAATGACTTCAGTCGGTTTCGAAAGGTCCTTCCACATATTTGTTTTAAGTAGCATATAATGCTTTCGAAAGGTCCTTCCACATATTTGTTTTAAGTAGCGTATAACGCTTTCGAAAGGTAACTAATAAAGGTTTTGAAGGGGAGGTTCCCCAGTATTTTCGAAAGGTATATGATAAAGGTTTCGAAGGGGTGGTTCCCTAATGTTTTCGAAAGGTTTACCTTAGTGTTTAAATGGAAGGTTTCCAATGGTTTCAAAAGGCATGTTTAAAGCATTTTAAAAGAGGATGTCTAAGGTATATAAAGCTTTCAAAAGAGATGTTTTCAATGTTTTCAAAAGGAGTATGGTAAAAGGTTTCGAAAGGTATGTTTTGGCCTTTCGGCCTAAGGTTATAAAGTAAAGTAGTTTACTTGTATTGAAAGGGATACTTTCAATGGTTTCTAAAGGGGTACTTTCAATGGTTTCGAAAGAGATTGTTTAAAGGTTTAAAAAATGGTTTCGAATGTTTTCATCAACAATGTTTTGAGTAAAGCATATATCATTGCAAAGAGAATTGACAAAAGCAAATAGTATGTTTTCCTTGTTTAAGTATGATTTAAAGGGATTAAATCAATTTGAAAGGTTTTCAAGGAAAATTTAAAGGGTAGTTAACCATAAGTAAAATGACTCAGAAATTTGAATACCAGATGGGATTGGTATAGGGTCGCGCCCTATACATTAGCTTTAGCCCCAAGCTAATTTAGTCAAAAATTCCAGTGTGTAGGGCTTAATCATAAGTAAAACTTAAATGATGGTTACACACAGAAAGGAATATATATGTATAAAGAAGGAGGATGGGTTATTGGTGAGACCGGAAAACCATTAGGATCAGGTGACCCTTGGAGAAGTAAGTTAAGGACAGACTATCCAGAAGTATGTCCAACAGGAGTTAGATAATTTGTTTAGTTTGTTTGGTAGGCCTGAGTCAGCCAAAGATTAGTAGTTAGCCAAACAAAACAACATTTTTTTCAAACAGACAGGCCTATTATTACCTGTTTTTGAGCATATATGATATTGCTATTATTGATATAATCAATTTAATTAACCAGTTTGGTTGCAGGATTTTGATTTGCAAAAAATATCTTTTAAAGGGATATTAGTGAGGGGAAACCCGTTCCGCTAAGCGGTGCGGTCTTACTTAATATCAGTAAACCGATATGTAATAGTATTATTCACACCAGGCTTTATGTCTTACTCGGAGTTTATGTTTTTCCCCTTAAACTCTTGGGTGCTCAAAATTAATTTGAGTTGGTTGAGAGTTAAGGTTTACAGGTTTTAGTAAGTGGACGAATAAAGCTTCCGTAAGCGAGCAGGGGGCTGAAGTTAGCTAATTTGGAGTTGAAATTTTTATTTCCGTTGTGATGTACTAAGGTAGTTTTTTCTATTTAGTGCTCTGGTCGTCCAAGGGGGCATCTTCATATGTCGTTGTTGGCGTATTTTGTAATAATTATATTTGATCAAAACCTGGGAATCAATTATGGGATTATGTAATCTGAATATTAAATATTGCTTTGAAATGTAATCCGTTAACAAGATTTCCTGTCAACATCCCCGATGCATTTCATAGGACCGTTTCATATGAATTCAACCTTTCGATTGAGTGGATTTTTCATTACTTGAGTGAAATGACTAAGTCAGAAGGTTTTGCGATCACAATTCTAACCCTAACAGGAGGGGATTGATACTGAAAGGTTTTAAGCAAGTGTTTGTCTCTTATGTAGAGTTGGGGAAAGAATCATCTTACTTTCATCCACACCGAAAGGTTTAAGTATGATCTAAGCATTTCGGCCGAAAGGGATCCATAACATTGCTACACCTTTCGGTAATCTGGAAGGTTTTTAGAAGTTACAAACAGTCACTTAGCCCCCATCGAAGAGTTCAAGTACATCTTAAACCTTGCGATTCGATCAGATCGATGGTTTTATTAAACCTTTCGATGGATCGGAAGGTTTAGGAAACCATTTAAACCCTTCGGCCAACTTATTTGGATCGAATGACCTTCTTTCATATCATTTCATTATATCTCCCTTAGATGCCGAAAGTAATTCACATCCCTTGATGGTTATATTAGACCTTCCGATAGACCGGAAGGTTCAAGAAACCATTTAAACCCTTCAAAAGGTTAAGAAAACCCTTTGGGGGCATCAAATGATGAGATTGCTTTATCTGCCAATCCTTTAACACTTTCAGCTTCTTAGGTTGACATTTCATTTATGAAAACCTTTCGAAAAGAATGCATGATTCAAACATCTTAAGGCAATTACAAGAGTTCAGTCAATATGCCATGAAACCTATATTGGAACTGTCTCACAAGTTTCATTCCCCCTTCTTGTAATTGATATTAAATAGAGGAGAAGGAAATATATGAGGTTGTCTGATAACAATTTCATGGCATATTGTCAAAATAAACAAAGAATATAGGAAATAAATCATCTGAGATCAGCCGTTAATGTAAAATTAACGCTTGATCATGATTATCCCCAAATTCCGAGTTGAACGCAAGCCATAATTCTCTTTATTTCTCCATAATGGAATCTGATACAAAATTTAAGAAGATAGCCCCTAATTTGATTTCAAATTAGGGTTACAATGTGTTGAGCAGTGGAAGTAGAGATTGTTAAGTAGATGAAATGAGAAGAAAATCGGATCCTGAGACAGGACCCCTTGGGTCTTATTTATAGATGTAGGCGAACTCCCTTTCGGCCCTATGCTCTCGTTAAGATGGAAGGTTCCTTCTTCTATACAGTTGTGAACCATTCGGTTTTAACGGAAGGTTTACTCTTCACACACCATCATGGGCCGCTGAGCATCATAAAAGGCCTCGTGTTTCTTAATGTATTATACGCTTTTCATCTTCCTGCAAGGTTGGTTCCTTATGAGACACTATGAACCTTCCGCTCTTGTCAGAAGGTTGCTTCCTTGTGTAATTATTACCGAGAGTCACGCCTTTCCCGAATGGTGTCGGCAGGTGGCCTTTTTTGTTGAATTATGAACGCTATCTTTATGTAAACCTTTCGATACTGTTGAAGGATACTGGACACGTACTTCAACCGGTTAGGAAGGCTTATTATGCTTCCGAAATTGTTGTCAACCGTGTTATCTATTCTGGTCCTATTCTTTCTACCTTTCTTGGAAGACATTTGCTTTGAATGACGAGTGATGAATCCCCTCATCTGCTCCGAAGGGTTAAGATTTTCGGCAAACTTGTTTCTTGCATTCCTTCATTTTTTATTCAAAAAGCTTGGGGGCGCTCTTCTTTCCTTTCATCTATTCATTTACGTCAAGCAGCTTTATAACTATTTTCCTTTCTATACCTACGAAAGCCCCTCCTCTGAAGTTACTGTGCGCTTCTTTTTCTCAGGTGTTATGCAAACCTTTCGGTATCACCAAAAGGTAACTTCTTCTATTACTCTTTGCCTCTGTGGAAGGTTTCTGACGTGCCTTCTTTATCTCCATTTGAATTTTATGGTTAACATTTAGCCCCCCATTTTGTATAAAGAAGGCTTTTGTTCTTTAGGACAAAGACTCTGAAGTCACAGAACTATCCCTGCATTCTTTCGGTTGATATGAATAAACGAAGACTAGAAGACCCGATTTAACGTTGGTAACAGGAGCCCTTGACGTCAAGGATGCCACTTTTGGGACACCATTTTCTAACAACTTTTAACAGGAATTCCAAAATGTTATTTCCGATAATTGATAATGGAAGGCCTAAAGATCTCTTCCAATAGTTAATGATAAAAGTCCAGAATACCAATTTCAGGAATTAATAATAGATGACCAAAATACCAATTTTGGTAATTAATAATAGAAGAACAAAATAACAATTTTGGTAATTAATAACAAAAGACCAAAATACCATCACCGGTAACTTATAATTGAAGACCAGAATGCCATTACTAGCGATTGATAATTGAAGACCAGAAAACCATTGCTGGTAATAATTGATTGAAGACCAGAATACCCTTTCCAGTGCTAAGTAATAGAAGATTGGGATATTATCTCTTGCAATAGGAGTCTAGAACTCCCGTCTAGCAAATGTTCGCGAGAAAAAGTCAGTGACCGCCCATTTATTTTCTTGTTGAATATGCCATCCTTCGGCTGTGTTTGTGCTTTGCATGCTATTGCTTTATCGGTCCCGAGTTTTCTTTGTCTATTTATCATTTGTTCTAGCCTATTTCAGGCAGGGACTCTTTTGTCCGATTTTTTGCTGATTTAAGCAGAGCCTATTTCAGGTTGTTTGTCCTATCTGACAGTACCGACCTTCTTTGGTGGTTGCTATTTCAAGCTATGCCAATTTCTCACAGTGCCTGTTTCAGGCAAGGACTTTTCTTAGTCGGCCGGACATTTCATCCGGGTTTCCGGTGCGCTTGGCTAGCTTTTTCTAAAGCAGGGCCCGAGGACTTACCCGACCTCCCTCCAGGAGGCAGCTTAGCCTGGTCATTGCGTGACATGGTTAAGGGCTTGTTCGGAACCTTGGCCAGGCCATAGCATGGCGGGACCAAGGGATTACTCGTCCTCCCTCTAGGAGATGCCTTATCCTGGCCATAGCGTGACGCGAATAAGGGCTTGTGCTGCTTTAACTTGGCCATTTCTGGTTTTGGCGCGGATAAAGGCTTACGCCCTCCCTCCAGGAGGTGCCTTGACCTAGCCTTCTTGGCGCGGCCAAGGGCTTTCTACCATTATTGGTAGCCTACCATCTTAGGTATTCCAAGTTTTAAGGAGAATTTCACTCCCGACCATGTAGATTTTCTTTACTAGATCATAGTAGAGGTGTTCTTGGAAATGCTTTATTCATTCATAGTTGGAAAATATAGTCTCAAATGTTCCGCGTTCCAGGTTCTTAGCACCATATTCCCATTAGGGTAGCATAGCTTGTAGGCACATGAAGGAATTTCTTTGAAGATTACCAACGGACCTTCCCAATTAGATCCGAATGGTCCATCCGATGGGTTTTTAGTATTGGCCATTACCCTTCGAAGTACTAAATCCCCTTATCTGAATGACCTGGCTTTTACCTTTGAGTTGTAATATCTTGATATCCTCCTTTGATATTCAGCCATTCTCAAGGCTGCTTCATCTCTTAATCCATGAATCCGATCGAGTGATTCCTTTCTCAATTCCTGGTTTGGATTAAAGGTGTAGGCAATTCTTCTATGAGAAGGTACCTCAATCTCTACAGGTAGCATTGCTTCACATCCATATGTTAGAGAGTATAGGGTATGAACCGTTGCAGTTTTAGTTGAAGTTCTATAAGCCCACAGAACTAAGGGCAACTCTTCTACCCAATTTCCTTTTGCCTTGTTTAGCCTCGTTTTCAAGATGGTTTTGATTGTTTTGTTAACTGCTTCGACGGCTCCATTGGCCTTCGGATGAGCGACCGAGGAGAAGCTTTTTACTATCCCATTCTTGTGGCAAAACTGTGAAAACTCTTCACTCTCAAATTGAGTCCCATTGTTGGATATGATCTTATAAGGTATCCCAAATCTTGTGACAATGTTTTTGATGACAAATCTTAACACTTTCCCTGAGGTAATCTTCGGGAGTGGCTCTGCTTCAACCCATTTCGTGAAATAATCTATTGCCACCATAGCATATTTTGCTCCTCCTTTGGAGATTGGAAGCGGTCCAATTAAGTCGATTCCTCAAACCTCAAATGGCAATGGGGTAGTAATAGGGGTTAGTTGACTTGGCGGGAGACGTGGTATCTTAGAATAACGTTGACATTTCTCACACCTTTTTACGTACTCTATAGCTTTGTTAGTTAGATGTGGCTAGTAAAACCCTTGCCTTGTTATCTTCTTGGCTAGTTTTATTCCATTAGAGTGATCCCCCCAAAATCCTTCGTGTGCTTCCCTTATTATTTTCAATCCGTTTTCACGTTTCACACACCGCAAACAGGGAAGGGCATACCCTTTCTTGTAAAGAATTCCATCCATAACAATAAAGCTCTGAGCTTGCCGTTTTAGCCTCCGCGCTTCTACTTTATCTACAGGCAATTTTCCATTGGCTATATAATCTACGATTGGTGCCATCCAAGTGTTTTCGTAACTTTCTTCTGCTATTGGAGCTATAGATTCTTGCTTCGGTATCTCTTGGTTCATCTCTTCTGATTCTGATGCCAATGCCTGTGATCGGGTTAATACTAGTATTTCCATTGCTTTGTCTTGTCTGTTTTCCTCAATGCTGGAATTGGCCTAAAATCCTACTGGAACAATTCGAGTTCAGGAGTTCCTCTTGAGCTTGCCAACTTAGCCAATGAATCCCCCTAAGAGTTTTCTCCTCATGGTATTTGATGTATGGATAAATTTTCAAAAAGTGCGAGCATCTTCAAAACTTTCTTCACATACTGGCTAAGTTTATGATCCTTGGTTTGATATACCTGCTTTATCTGGTTAACCATTAACTGAGAATAGCCGAATACCTGGATTCTCGGGATTTTAAGTTGCAAAGCAAGGGTTAATCCAGCAACCATAGATTCATACCCTGCTACATTGTTAGTTGCTGAGAATCCTAACTTAATAGCATAGTGTAACTTGTGCCCGTCAGGGGTAATTATCACATATCCTGCCCCTGCTCCTTGATCATTTGATGCACCATCCACAAATAGTTGCTACTTGGGTTTTGTATCTTTTTCCTTTTCGGATTGCACTGAAATGAACCTTGTACATTCATTGATGAAATCGGCTAAAGCTTGACCTTTTATAGCCGTTCTAGGATGATATGCTATATCGTACTGACTTAGTTCAATTCCCCACTTAGTTAACCTTCCAGAAGTTTTAGGCTTGCCAAAGACTTGCTTTGATGGGAAGTTGGTCAACACTTTTACTGGATGTGCTTGAAAATAGGGCCTTAGTTTTCGAGCCGTCAGAATTAAACAGCACGCTAGCTTTTCGATGACTGGGTATCAGATCTTAGCATCCTTTAATCTTCTGCTTACATAGTAAACTGGTAGTTGCAATCCCTCGCTATTTCTAATCAATACAGAGCTCACCGCATGTTCAGAAATTTCCAGATATAAGAATAGATCTTTCCCCTCTTCGGGGCTAGATAAGATTGGTGGCTTTTCCAAGTGAAGCTTCAGTTCTTGAAATGCCTTTTACAATCTTCGTTCCATTCGAATTTCCTCTTTTTCTTGATCACTTCAAAGTACGGTATGCACTTATCAGTGGATTTTGATATGAACCTGCTTAGTGCCGCCATTTTACCATTCAAGCTCATAACATCTTTATCTGTCCTTGGTTCTGCCATATTCTTAATGGCCTCAATCTGTTCTGGGCTAGCCTCAATCCCTTGTGCACTCAAGATATATCCAAGAAAATTTTCGAAATGGACTCCAAAGTTGCATTTTTGGGGGTTGAGCTTCATTTGATACCTGCGGAGCACTTTAAACATTTCATTCAGGTCTTCGAGGTGATCTTCCGCCTCTTGAGATTTCACCAACATGTCGTCAAAATAAACTTTCATATTCCTCCCAATTTGTTCTTTGAACATTCGGTTAACCAACCTTGATAAGTTGGTCCTGCATTCTTCAATCCAAATGGCATTACCTTATAACAATAGGTTCCTTCGTCTTAATGAAGCTAGTATGTTCCTCGTCGGGATAAAACATAGGAATCTGATTATACTCATAATATGCATCCATTAGGGAAAGTATCTTATGTCCACTGGTAGAGTCGACCAACTGGTCTATCGTTGGCAACGAGTAACAATCTTTTGGACAAGCTTTATTCAAATCTGTGTAGTCTATACAAGTCCGCCACTTTCCATTGGATTTCTTTACCAAAACCAGATTTGCCAACCATTTGGGATATCAAACTTCCTAGATAAACCCATTTTATTGCAACTTCTTGACTTCTTCCTTTAGGGCGTTGGTCCTAACCTTATCAAACTGCCTTTTCTTTTGCCGAACCGGGGCAATGTCTGGAATTATATTCATGGCATGGTTCATGACCGTAGGAATAATTCCAACCATGTCAGAGTGGGTCCAAGCAAAAACATCCTTATTGTCTTTTAAGAATCCTGTCAATCTTGTCTTTAAAGGTTCCTCAAGACCCTTCCCCACTCTGACTATTTCGGTGGAATCGGCAGAATCAAGTAGAACCTCTTTAGTTTCTTCGACTGGCTTAACTCTTTCCACCTCTCCTCAACAATCTAATTCTGTAACGGTTTCACTTTCTTCGATTGAGTTGGAATATGCTCTCTTTCTTTTCCTATAAACTGCAAAACACCTTGCAGCAATACGTTTATTAGTATTATCATATTTATTCTTTGCTTCGGTTGATGGATATAGAAACCCATCTTTTGAAGGCTGCATAGTATAGAAGAATCAAAGTAACAAGTAAACTCCTTGTTGTATTGTTCTAGGGTTAAAAGTACATTTCTCAAGATGCAAATTGTTAGCCCCGGATAGTTCCCCAGCCGCTTTTAGTGACGAAGTTAAGCGATAGATATTTCAGTGAGATGAATGCATCCACCTCATTCAGTGCTGGCCGTCAAAAGAAGGCGTTATAGAATGATGGCTGATCTATGATTACAAAGGTCGTTTTAAAGACTCGGGAGCATGGAGGAAGTCCTAGTTGGACAAAAGCTTTGCCTTCCCAAATGGAGTTGTCCCCTTATTATTGAACCCAAAGATTGGCTCGGGACTAGGTTCAAGTCTATCTTTGGAAATCCCCATTTGATCAAATGCATGGAGGAATATCACATTCACAACGCTTCCTATGTCAACAAGGATTTTCGTGACCACCGAAGATCCTATTTGGGCTATGATCATTAAAGGATCATTGTGGGGATGATGAATTTCCCTCCTTAGCTCCTGTGGGTTAATCACCAGTGTATGCATATTGATGTTGTGTTTCGGGCTTTTGAACGGCGGCTCTTCCAGTATAGAGAATACACCCTTTTTAGCTTCTCGAATGTACTTACTTCGGGCACTTTGACTTCTACCAGCTGGATGTGGTCCTCCATATATGACATCAATCATGTTTTGGGATGGACTTAAGCTTACCAGGTCATCTTCCTCGATTACATTTACGGCATTTCCTATAGTCTTCCTTGCATTGGTGTTTGTCGGGAGAGTTTGATGTGGGTTCTTTACGAATTCTTTCAACTGCCCCTTTCGAATCAACTTATGGATTATTCCAGCTAGAACCATACACTCATTATTTCTATGGCCATTAGCTTTGTGGTAGGCATAGTATTTGTCTCCTTTTTTCTGCTTAGGATAATTTCGGGCCTTAAATGAAGTGGGGAAGTTGACCTTATCCTGGGTCATCGCATAGATGTAGGAGATTGGTCGATTTAACGCCACCGTGTTAGTATTGGTATCCTCCCACCTAGCTCTCTTGGGAATCTCTCCGGGCCAAATCTACCGCTGTCCTTCTTATGATCAAATTTCTTTTTCGAGAAATACAATTTGTCCATTTGGATGAACTTGTCGGCTTGAAAATGGAAATCTTGAAGATACCGACATCAATGAAGTAACAGCTCCTTCCAGAAAGGAGAATTAACTATGAGTCCTGGGTGGATAGCGATGAGTTTATCTCTGTCGTTCATGCCTTTAGCCTTCAATGCTTCTGGATCGAATCTCTTTATATAATTCCCTAAGGACTCTCCATGATTTTTCTTGATGTTAGCGAGTGTGGTATAATCAATAGAAGGATCTTTACATATGCAGAATTAAGCAGAGAATTCGTATGAGAACTGCTTCTAAGAATATATCGTATTCTCTTGATATTGGTACTACTTAGCTGCGGCCCCTTGTAACGTGACCGGAAAAAGTGGACACCTCACAGCGCCAGTAGCGTTATAAAAATCCATCTGGCTATCAAATGCCATCAGATGGTCATCCGGGTCGGTTGTCCCATGATATTTCATCGCGGGAACCTTCACATGAGATGGTATTGGAGCTAACATAATTTCATCGATGAAGGGTGCAACCCTTTCATTGTTGTTCACTCTTTCATCTTCACTTCTTTTGTACTTAGCATTTATCAGGTTTTTAACAGCCTTTTCCGCCACATCCTTAAGATAACCTTTATTGTTCATGTAGTCTCTTTGATTAGGTTGGTAGCCGTCTGAAGTTGAACTCGCGGAACAGTCGTTATCTTCCACATGAACTCTTCCCTAATAATTTGCCTTCGGTGGAAGGCCCTCCTTCTGTCTTGATAGAGAAATGTGAGCTTTTCCTTTGATAGCACCTACATTGGTTTTCAGATTCCTTTTTGGAGACTCAACTTCTTCCTCTGCAGTGGTAGCTTTCATTGACGATTGATGAGATAACACTTCATTCAAAGGATCTTTCATTTCTGCCATCTGGCGTTCTAGATACAAGATTTTGGCCATGTGTTCTTCTGGTTGAAGATCTTGAGTTGGAGCCAGTTGTGGGGACACCTGGACCTAAACTGGAGGTGGAGTTGATTGAGGTGGGGTGGAAGGTTGCCTTTTCTCTCTATTTCCAAGATTAAAAGAGGGTGATATGTTTTCCTCCAGAGAAGTAGCCTGATCATTCCTTTTACTAATAGTAAGAGATCTTTTTTATTTCAGTTTCCTACAACAAAATAGATTTCATAATTAGTTATATTAACCACAAGGTCGGAGGTTGGAGCCCTCTTTCTAGCATCAAAAATGTTAACAAGATTTCCTATCAACATCCCCGATGCATTTCATAGGACTATTTCATATGAATTCAACCTTTCGATTGAGTGAATTTTTCATTACTTGAGTGAAATGACTAAGTCAGAAGGTTTTGCGATCAAAATTCTAACCCTAACAGGAGGGGATCGATACCGGAAGTTTTCGAGCAAGTGTTTGTCTCTTATGTAGAGTTCGGGAAAGAATCATCTTACTTTCGTCCTCACCGAAAGGTTTAAGTATGATCTAAGCATTTCAGCCGGAAGGGATCCATAACATTGCTACACCTTTTGGTAATCCAGAAGTTTTTTAAAAGTTACAAGCAGTCACTTGGCCCCTATCGAAGGGATCAAGTACATCTTAAACCTTGCGATTTGATCAGATCAATGGTTTAATTAAACCTTCCGATAGACCAGAAGGTTTAGGAAAACATTTAAACCCTTCGGCCAACTTATTTGGATCGAATGAACTTCATCCATATCATTTCATTATATCTCCCTTAGAAGTCGAAAGTAATTCACATCCCTTGATGGTTATATTAGACCTTCCGATAGACCGGAAGGTTCAAGAAACCATTTAAACCCTTTGGAAGGTTAAGAAAACCCTTTGGGGGCATCAAATGATGAGATTGCTTTATTTACCATTCCTTTAAAACTTTCAGATTCTTAGGTTGAAATTCCATTTAAGAAAACCTTTCGAAAAGAATGCATGATTCAAATATCTTAAGACAATAAGAGTTGAGTTAATATGCCATGAAACTTATATTGGAACCGTCTCACAAGTTTCATTCCCCCTTCCTGTAATTGATATTAAATAGAGAACAAGGAAACTTATGAGGTTGTTTGATAACAATTTCATATTCTCGAAATAAACAAAGAATACAGGAAATAAATCATCTGAGATCAGCCGTTAATGTAAAATTAACGCCTGATCATGATTATCCCCAAATTCCGAGTTGATCGCAAGCCACAATTCTTTTTATTTCTCCATAATGGAATCTGATACAAAATTTAAGAAGATAGCCCCCAATTTGATTTCAAAATTAGGGTTACAATGTGTTGAGCGGTGGTAGTAGAGATTGTTAAGTAGATGAAATGAGAAGAAAATCGGATCCTAAGACTGGACCCCTTGGGTTTTATTTATAGATGTAGGAGGCCTCCTTTTTGCCTCTATGCTCTCGTCGGGACGAAAGGTTCCTTCTTCTATACAGTTACAAACCTTTCGGTTTTAACGGAAGGTTTACTCTTCACACACCACCATGGACCGCTGAGCGTCATAGAAGGCCTCGTGTTTCTTAATGTATTTATACGCTCTTTATCTTCCTACAAGGTTGGTTCCTTATGAGACACTATGAACCTTCAACTCTTGTCGGAAGGTTTCTTCCTTGTGTAATTATTGTCGAGAGTCGTGCCTTTCCCGAATGTTGTCGGCAGGTGGCCTTTTTGTTGAATTATGAATGATATATTTATATAAACCTTTCGATACCGTTGAAGGATACTGGACACATACTTCAACCGGTTGGGAAGGCTTATTATGCTTCTGAAATGGTAGTCAACCATGTTATCTATTCCGGTCCTATTCTTTCTACCTTTCTTGGAAGACATTTGCTTTGAATGACGAGTGATGAATCCCCTCGTCTGCTCCGAAGGGTTTAGATATGTGGCAAACTTGTTTCTTGCATTCCTTCCTTTTTTATTCAAAAGGCTTGGGGCCATCTTCTTTCCTTTCATCTATTTATTACATCAAGCGGCTTAATAACTATTTTCCTTTTTATACCTACGAAAGCCCCTCCTCTGAAGTTACCGTGCGCTTCTTTTTCTCTGGTGTTATGGAAACCTTTGGTTATCACCGAAAGGTAACTTCTTCTATTACTCTTTACCTCTACGGAAGGTTTCTGACATGCCTTCTTTATCTCCATTTGCATTTTATGGTTAACATAATCAGAAAAGTTTTTTTAGTTTATGCTGTTTTATTTCAAATTCATGTGCTTATGATATTATGGATACCATTAACATTACCATATTTTGTCACCGGAAGTTAATACTATGGATGACTGCAGCATCTGTAGCGCTTAGTTTCGGACCTCAAGATAGGGGATGCTACTATGGCATCTTGGCATTACTTCAGTGAGGTTCTGAGCTACTCTGGGAAGCGGAACGCAAGGCAACACTTGAGATTAAGTTGCAAATGCTAAATGATTCCCTTAGAATCGATAACGATCATGCATGACCTACGAACATGGACAATCGAATTGGAATGGATTTGTATCTTTGGGGGTTGACTCCGAGATGCATATAATCTAACGAATGGTATCAGTCTTATGATTGTGACCATACCTAGTATTCACCTTATATTAGTAACCAGACATTTGTATTGACCTTATAATAGAGAACATCCATATGGACAGACGATGATGAAATATCGGTCTTCATTTGTGATAGGCACATTTGATTGTGTGATATTATATTTGATGTACGCATATATATATATATATATAAACATATTTATATTTATATTTATATAAATAGATGGCGTCGGTTTCACTTTGTGATCCCGATAGTGTATTACACGAGACAAAACTGTCATTCTCTTTATGATATAAGCATACACAAGTTACTTGAGAAATCCACGAGTGAACTAGATGTCACCAAAGCCTACTTCATAGGGTACGATATGGATCACATATGATGACGATCATCCATGGGTGAACTAGATGTCACCGATTGATGTAGAGGGTACGACGTGGTTCACATAGGATGACGATCATTTACGAGTAAGTGGGCTAGATGTCACCAAAGCCTACTTCATATGGTATGGTGTAACTCACAGAGTAGGTCACGTATCACGAAAACTTGCTTCAAAGGGTAGGTTAGACCTACACGAGACTTTATCTTGAACCTTAGAAGGGAATCGTTGGATCACGATAAGTGTCCCTTCTTGACTCCACCCCTCAATAAAGATGGGCATTGATTTGTATTCCTTAGTTATCTTCCATTTTTATATTGTGTTTGTTATTAGTTGGCTATTATTGTTGTTGCTGCATTTACTATTATTCTATACTATGCGATACACTTATATTATAGTCACCCTACTTTTGGATGTTGGGTTACTTTTATGACAGTATGATATTTACGTCTCAATCACATTATATTAGTCGTGCTGAATCGTTGATTACAAGAGAAAACGAGGTTACATGATGATCCCATATTCTTGAGATGGGTTACTGTATTTCTTCTAAGCGGTGCAGATTACCTCTGAGCCAAATTTGTGGAGTGGACCAGTTGTGATTTAGTTGTTCCTATCTATTTGTATATAGTTGTTGGTGAATTTTTTTCATCTTCACCATGCTCGACTGGATCATGAGGCAATGATTTGTCATCCTCATGGTTAGGAATCATCGAATTTAAGTGATGTTAAATTCACCTTTAGGAAGCAACTGTGTTGCTGAATACCTGCACAGTCGAGTAGTCGCATTTCAACTATATATTGAAATTTCGAGATGGATCAGAAAACAAAAATGCGATTGAAAGTAAATTTCGAGATATATAGATATAGAGATTTTTTACGTGGTTTGGATTGTTGTTAATCCTACATCTGCGGGGTAATCCATTATATTGGACTATTTTTGTACAAGACATTTTTATGACCCTAAGGCATACAATATTTATTTTTAGGAAGAAGAAGAGGATGAAAAAGAAGATCCAAAAAAAGATCCTCTCCTTTGCCCTTATGCTTTTCCTTTAATAGTATAAAAAGTGTATTATTGATGGTTGCCATCGTCTTTTTCATTTTCCTTCGGTTTCCACCCTTAGATTTTTCTACCCGTCGCTTATCCAAGACTTTTGTATTTTATGCCTGGATTGGCGGTGGATTTTTGACGGGAAATCTGAATATTGGAAAGACATTGGAATATTGAAGTGGGATGCTGGAAAAAGTGGGCGGAAAGCCCAAGTCGGCATAGGTCAGCCTCCTTTCTCTTAAAATAGTAAGCTGCTCTAAGAGGAATGGTAGGAAACTACCCTGACACTTTATTATGTGCAGTCGTGCGAGACTAAGTGCAGTGGTGGACGTTATCTAGTGTTCAGAACATACTGCCCCGTTGCTGCTATTATTCTCTTTGTTTAA
The DNA here is from genome assembly GCA_030737815.1 of Allium fistulosum. Classification (NCBI taxonomy): domain Eukaryota; kingdom Viridiplantae; phylum Streptophyta; class Magnoliopsida; order Asparagales; family Amaryllidaceae; genus Allium; species Allium fistulosum. The sequence continues at coordinate 854,661,015 of CM060905.1, forward strand.
TTTGTCATCATGTTGGGTCAAAATGGAGTAGCTCTTCCCATTCTTTTGAAAGTGATGCTTTTGCTTCTATTCTCTTTAACCCTATAGTTATATTAAATGTTGAACCCAATGATTTTAAAAGAAATACTTTTAAATGGTTTCGAAGCTATGTTTCCACAAATTCTTACTTGAACCCAATGCTTTTGAAAGGTACGTTTTAAGTATTTTTAAAGGTGTGTTTAAAGTGTTTTGAAAGGTTTGTTTTAAGTGTTTCAAAAGATATGATTAATGTCTTAGAAAGAGCATGTCTAAGATTTTAAGTAATGATTTTGAAAGGTCAATTTCCAATACATTCGAAAGGAAGGTTTTAGCCTTTCAGCCTAATATTTTCGAGATTAAAGGATTTATCTTATTTCGATGGGATAGATAACCTTATTGATTTTAAGTTTTTGCCAACATTGTTTTATGTAAAAAGAATATATCATGGCATAGGTATTTTGAGTAAAGAAATGAGTATATTTTCCTTGTTTAAGTATGATTTAAAAGGGTAAAATCAATTTGAAAGAAATGTTTCCAAGGAAAACTGAGAAGGGTAGTTAACCATAAACTCAAATATTAGAAGACTAGATGGGACTGGTGTATGGTCATGCCATGTAGTTTAGCTAGTAGCCCCTAGCTAATATAAGTCTAAAATTCTAGTGTGTTAGTCTTTGTCACAGGTAAGACTAAAATGATGTTACACACAGAAAGGAATACACGGAGTAGAAGTAGGTTAGTGGTGAGCCCAAAAAACCATTAGGATCAGTTGACCCTAAGAGAAGTAAAATAAGGACAGATCGTCCAGTATTGTATCTAACAGAAGTTAGAATATTTATTATGTCTAGTTGGCCCGAGTCAACCAGCGATTAATAGTCAGCCTGGTAAACTATATTGTTCGGACAGATAGTCCATTGATTACATGATTTATATGCATATATGTTATTTATATTATTGTTATAATCAGTTTGATTGCAGAATTCTGATTTGCAAAAGATATGATTTTAAAAGGATATTAGTGAGGGAAAACCCGATCCGCTAAGCAACGTGGTCTCATTTAATATTAGTAAACCAAGATGTAAAAGAATTATTCACACCAAGCTTTATGTCTGACTCAAAGTTTATATTTTCCCCGTAAACTCTCGGGGGCCTAAAATTAAATTTGAGTAGATTGAGAGTTAAGGACATTTCAGGTTTAATAGGTTGAATGAATAAGCTTCCGAAGATGTGCAGGAGGTAAAGCCAGCTGTGTACGAGTTATTTAGTATTATTTCCACAGTGATGTATTTAGGACCGATATGTTTATCTATCTAGTACTTTGATCATCCAAGGGGGCATCTTCATATGTCGCTCTTGGCGTATTTTGTAATAATTATATTTGATCAAAACCTAGGAATCATTTTGGGATTATGTAATTGAATATGAAATATTGATTTGAAATGTAATCAGGAAAGCTGTTTTTGAAATCTGTGTTGATTTTATTTCATATTCATGTGCTTTTGATATTATGGATACCAATAACATTACCATATTTTGTCACCGGAAGTTAATACTATATATAACTACAACATTTGTAGCGCTTAGCTTCGGGCCTCAAAATAGGGGATGTTACAATTGGTATCAGAGCATAGGTTTGTGAAAACTAAAAATAAATTTTAAAGTTAAAATGGGTTTTGAAAACAAAATCCTAAAGAACTAGGGAAAAGATTGGGGTATGGGATAACATTATAGTAATGTACTTGTATTTGCTATATATAAGTATATTCTTTATCTCTATTCTCTCATCTCTCTTAGGCTATTCTTCTGTATCTCACGAAGACTCGACTGCAGATTTAATGGAAATAAGATATGGATGCTAGGAATGGAAGGGTTAACCTTGGGGGAGGAAGCACCACAACTCACAACACCAGAAAAGAGTATTTGTAACGCTTATAAGCGTGACAAGTTAATTTCCCAACGGTTATAACCGTGGTTACAGGGTGCGTGACAATTTTTGTTACAGATATTGTAACGGTTATTACCATTACAAACGACATATTTTATAACGCTTATAACTGTTGCAAATTAAAATTTACTAACGTTTATTACCGTGAGGAATATAGAAACTGTAACGCTTATTAACATTGCTAGTAAAATGTTTATAACACTTATAGGCGTTACAAAATGAAAACTTGTAACACCTATAACCGTTACTAATTTTTTCAAGCACATAGCAACCAAAATCTATAGCACAACACAGTTCATTTCCTGAACCGTATATTGAAGGTAACAATTTAATTTTCTGAAGCATATATAGCAAAATATAGCAATTCATTTTCAGAAGAAAATTTAATTCCAACAAACATCAAAATTCATCATACAACCATTCGCCATAAATAACAATCATTAATTATTTTGCAAAATTTGTCAACCGGTAGAAACAAATAAGAAAAATGCTAGAAATGACTTTGATGGTTACATTTTCTCTTCGTTAACTTTCACTTTCATCACATATATTCTCCACAAATACTGCCATCTCCAGCCTCCAAGAGCTCCTCCATTAAACCTGCAATAACGATTAAAAGATGATGAACATCATACCATCTATTACGTTGACATTCTAGACACACATAATTAATTTTGTTTACCATGACATCAATAGATACCATACAAGTAACATTCTTATAGCTCTCAGCATAGTTAAAAATTGTGACATTTCTTATGAAAGTTAATGATAAAAAGCTACAGGACATAATATTACAATAGATTTCAGGCAACATAACAGGTGTAATATCTTATATAATCAAGAAAAAGGTCTTATGCCAATGGTTATTATAACACATAGATCAATAATAGAGCAAACAAAAACATAATTAAGGGTCAGGCATGTATGTCAATTTTGCAATTTTTGCAACTTAACTTAAACAATTTGGACAAAATTAGTGCTGCCTCTCTCCAAAATGTTTTATGCATAAACAAACACTACACTACTAATAAAATCTAATAGAAGACACTGAAATGTGAACATTATGATCAAACTTCAATTTTAATTACTAAACCAGTTTCAAAAGATGCTTCTCCAACATAAAAATCAAGTCTAAAATCTCAATTTACTTGGAATAAATATAACTTTAAAACCAACAATAAATGGGTTATGTTACCTTAGAAACATCACAATTGAATAACAAAATTGTAAATTAAACCAGAAATTTACCTCCATACTGCATAATAAATACGACCTTGCAATCTAAAGAACTATTTTACATTTTCACGCTTTTATTCTAGCTAAACAAATGAAAATAAATAAAGATCACCTTTGCTGATTTCTTAGCTCGTGAAGCATCGTAAAGCCTCATAACCATACAAAGTAGGAAAACAATACGGGTGTATCTATTAATAATATAATTAATTATGTAACTAAAAAATAACAGTCGCATAACTATCGTCGGAGACAGATCTATTCACACCATACCCTTGGATACAACGTGGTAAGATTTTAACATCATCATCACCCTATTACTTAAAAACTTAACCCAATAGAAAAACTAAGTCATTATATCGTATTACATGCAAATTGAACCCAATAGAAAAACTAAATCAACTCACCATTTTAGCTTAAAAGGAATGATACATTTTCATTTTGAACTCAAGTCCAGCACCTAGTTATCCTAGGTGCATTAATCTCAATGAAGATCATAATTTAGGTGTAGAAATTGAATCAAAGACAAGTATTACCGAAAATAAAACTCGAATATGAATTTAAATAAAAAAATATACTAAACACGGTAGCATGTTCTTTTAAGTTGAAAGTTAATTAAGTTAAACATTAAATTTATTCCCATTTAAACTTTTCCTCGCTTTGAAACCAAAACCATAAGTGAAGAAAACATTAACGTGAGTGCAAACAATTAATGCACATATTTCTCATGAAAACACAACATCTTACTGCGTAATTGAGCCATGCCATAATTGAGTCATGCTACTAAGTTAAATGCGAGAGCCATGCCATAATAGTAAAATAATAATGCAAATAATGGTGTTGATTAATAGAAATCACGTGACCTATAGATGTTGAAATTAAGTACAGTTAATTCTATTTCTGAAAATGTGCAATATATATTTCTAAGGAAAAATTATTTAAAGAATGAACTCAAGCCTATCCTGAAATGTGAAGAAAAAAACAGCAATGGAATTTTTAATAAACGTGTGTATTAATTTACCATGTAAATGGGACACATTACTGCATTTTCGTATATAGTAAAATCGTATGTGTGAATTTCCGTTTACCATATCCTTTAAGGATTTTAATTTCTTTCCCTTCCAAGTCATTAAGTTTTCAATAAAAGGTTTTGATTTGTTACAACACTTAGTAAGGAAATTAAGGATAACTCAAACTTGCTGGTTCGTGTAAATTTCGCTCTTGTAAACAATTAATGCACATATTTCTCATGAAAACACAACATCCTACAGTGTAATTGAGCCATTCCATAATTGAGCCATGCTATTAAGTTAAATGTGAGAGCCATGCCATAATAGTAAAAAATTAATGTTAATATTGGCGCTGATTAATAAAAATCACGTGAACTATAAATGGTGCAATTGAGATCAGTTAATTCTGAAAATGTGCAATATATTTCTAAGAAAAAACTATTTAAAGGATTAATTCAAGCCTATCCTGAAATATGAAGAAAAAAATAGCAATGTGTTTGTACCAAAATTGGGCACAACACTCTTCGGAAGTTTTTGAAGAGATAAAGTGAAGAAATTAAATGTAAAAAGAGGATTATCTAACAAAAACTCCAAATCTCAGATATGAAACTAAGTAAAATGCAAGGAGACACAAGAATTTAAAGTGGTTTGGCGTATCGCCTACGTCCACTATGAAGTTGATAGCTTTATTGATCATTCTTTGAAGATTACAAGTGAATTCAATGAATTACAGCAGGTAATTATGATTTGCAGCAGTGAAATTCGTTGGTAGCAGTAGCAAAGGAGTTCAGATCTGGATCCGGCAGAGTCTGGGCGTTGGAGACCTCAAAGAAGAAGAAGAACCCCTTTTCTGTTGGATTTGGGGGTCTATTTATAGGTGTAGGAGGCTGATATTTCGCTCAGATCTCGGGAGACCCTCTCTGGCACGTGACCAGGACCGCGCGCCCAAGCCCGTGAAGTTTCGGTCCGATCCGTGATCGATACGAACAGATTTCGTATCGGTTAAGATTTCATCCAATGGAGTCAAAATTTGGTGCGGACATTCTTTAGCATGCCCGTAGTCTTCTGTGAAAATTTCATAGGATTTGGACTTGTAGATTAGGAGATATGATCGAAACAAAATGGGAATCTCGGTTGGCTGTTTCGTTCGACTCGCTCTTGTTTCGACTCGCTCTTTGTTCAACTCGGTTCTATTTGACTCAGTGACGTGGCGTTTGTTAGTCCCTGAGGAGTTGGTTTTGATGACAACAACCTTAATTAGAATTAGATTATAAAATATATAATACTAACATTATTGTGTAGATATATATAGATATGTTTGCAGGTACTAAAGAATGAAGAACTGTACAATATAAAGATTCAAGATCAAAGATTGAAGATATCAAGATTCAAGACTCATAAGTATCAAGAATTTCAAGAGTTCAAGTTTCCAAGATAAGTTATATAGTTTGGAATATTGTTAAAACTCATCGAAAGGCACTGACATCTTAAAATCTATTTTATTCGTGGAATGGAATCCACTTCGTGCTCGTTAAAGGGATGGAACCCTAAGTAGGATGGAACCTACGTAAAATCTAGTGGAACATCTTTTTGTATCCACTTACTTTTATTTCAAAATGATTTTCAAAATATATAGCTTGTTTTTCAAAATGATTTTAAATATTCCTGTTTAAAAACCAAAATCATCTGTCCTGGTTTTTCAATATATTTTAGCCTCAAAAATATCCTTAGTTTTAAATATTCTTAATTTTTAAATTTTGATTTTAAATTATCATCCTAAGTTTTTAAACTATAATTTTGATATTAATATATTTAGCTGTTTTATATATTTATACTTAAGATTTAAATATAAAAGTATAGAAAATTATTATATATATTTTAATATTGTTCTCTATAGTTATTTATGTATTATAACTATATATAAGTATATTTTAAAGTTTAAATATAAATATAATATAATATAGAAATTATTTTGAAAGAAAAACAAATCACCAAAAAAACAAGGGCATGTCGACATGGTCACATGTACCCCTGTCGACATGGTGACAGTTAAATTGTTTTTTAAAAGAAGTGTCTGTTCGCCACATCCCTTCACCAATGGACATGGCTATTGATCTACTATAAATAAAGTGTGGTTTCAACGAATTTTAATCACTTTTTTCTTTGATTTAACTTCTCTTCTTCTTCTCCACTTTCTTATTTACAAATTACACCATTACTCTGCCAAAATCAATATCGAATCTAACTAGATAATTTCTAGTTTTGATTCTCTCCACTATCTCTACAAGATCCAAGTGCTAATCTGAGTTATAGACTTTTTGTAATCAATTGAGCAAGAGAAGGTGTGATTGTAGCCCTGGAAATCAAATTGGTGAACTTGTTGCCCCAGAAATCAAGTATCTCTACCCAGAGGATTGTGATTCTGGAGGGTGTACGTCGTAGCCTTGAAACCGAGGGTTGTATTTGTAAGAATTGTTTTTGAAAGGAAATCCGTACTTGTGTTGCGGGAGTGGATGTAGGGTAACTCCGAACCAGTATAAAATCCGGTGTGTTCTTTCCTTTACTGCTTTTACTTTATATTTGCATCTGTGTTTGATTCTGGGTTCATATCTGTGTCTGATTAGTGTATACATTGTTATCAAATTAAGATAAACTCAAAAAGATTAACAAATTTCTTAAAACACTATTCACCCCCCTATAGTGTTAATTCTAGCCTTAAGATCTTTAATCCACATTCCTCACAGCGTTTATTCATATTGACTGCTGTGCCTTACTTCGTATTGATGGACACGAAGTAGAAGTCTTCGGATGGATGCGAAGTTGACGAAGTGGAGCGAGTCGAAATGTGGCTCTCTGATGGAGTCGAACTAGATGGAGTCGAACATGGGCTATCTGATGGACGCGAAGCGAGTCGAAGTGGAGCGAGTCGATCAGTGGTTTTCTGATGGACGCGAACTGGATCGAGTCGAAGTGCGGCTCGAAGCGGAGCCAGTCGAAGTTGAGCGAGTCGATCGGTGGTTTTCTGATGGACGCGAAGTGGAGCGAGTCGAAGTGCGGCTCGAAGCGGAGCGAGTCGAAGTGGAGCGAGTCGAAGTAGGCTTCCCAGATGGATTCGAACGGAGCGAGTCGAAGTAGGCTTCCCAGATGGATTCGAACGGAGCGAGTCGAAGTGTAGTTGGTTTTCATCCACTTTTGTATCGTTCGTAACTTGAACATACGAACTCGGATTGACTTGAAATTTGGAACGTTGACTCTCATAGCTTAGCTTGTCATGTTATATTAATTTAAGCTCGATCCGGACTTGAACAAAATTCATCGAATTCCATAGTGAGCCCGTGTGTAACCGATCTCTAGGATGGACCATCATTGATTACTAGTCAATTCCTTGGTGTCACGGCCTTGCCAGAATGCGGGATAACATTTGCCCCCCAAAGTACGTCTTGTGTAAACATGATGTGCTTTGAAGTGCTACAGTCTTCATTCTGAATAGTTATCGTCTTTTCGATGAAAGCTGTAACCTTCGACTGTTTTTCTTGATAATGTAAACTGTTGACTGTCAACTGCTGTACCCTGTATTGTTGAAACTAATTGGCGTACGCCAGTGATTAGCCGTTTGTTGTTGCAATCGTTATTAAATGAGTTTCTGGTTCCTGTAAATCTGGAGAATTGAATATTAGTCTGACATACATGCATATATGTTAACCTGACTCTCGTTGACGATTGTACGTTCACGAGTCGTTGTCAGTTTATTTTATATTGAATTCCGTATCGATCCTCTCCTGAACCGACGTGAAATTCGTTGTAACACCTCCCGACGATTATTTTTGAATGTTCCTTCGTAACGATCCTCTCCTGAATCGATGTGAAGGGTTGAAACATTGAAGACGATTTTCATTGAATTTATGGATGCGAATTGAATATTTCGAATCAATGGAGTTGGCCTCTGGAAGCCGTGATTCGATGGATTCGAACTGACTGTTCGTATCGATGCTCTGGGGAATGGAGTTGGAAACTATTGATACGAACAAGGATTTTCTATCGATGGACGCAGGGTTCGATGGATATGAAGCGCTTGTTCGACTCGATGATGGATTCGAACTGCTTGTTCGACTCGATGATGGATTCGAACTGCTTGTTCGACTCGGTCTTGTGGTGACACTTCGTAGCCAGTTGAACTCGCAGGGATGTGAAGCGTTTTTTACCTTCGTGCTTGAGTCCATATAAATACTCCGTACTTAGACACTTTTTCACTTTTCACTTTCTGTTTTCCTACCTTGCTTTCGTATCGCTCTGAGACTTAGGAAGATAAAGAACTGTTCTTGCCTTTGAACCGATTCATACCTTCAATCACTCAAACTAACTTCCAATTTTAGGTAATCCATTAAGCGAATCCAACGCGTCAACGATGAGACTTGATCTTTAACACCAAATCAACTAGCGTTGTGATCGATCGAAAATTCCTTGGCCTCAGCTTCGCGTCAATTTGGAGTAGGGGCTTTGAGAGGATGAGACGGAGGCCTTTGTATCGATCGATGGTTGAGCTTTTGCATCGGATCGAGTGCTTTGAATACGTAGATTGATACGAAGGGGTTGCATTTGATCGACTCGAAATAATGGCCTTCGATCGAGTCGAAGTGGATGGCTTTGGATCGAGTCGAAGCGGCGGCCTTCGATTGAGTCGAAGTGGATGGCTTTGGATCGAGTCGAAGCGGCGGCCTTGGATCGAGTCAAAGTGGGGTGTCACTGGATCGAGTCGAACTGGGGGTTTTGAATCGAGTCAAACTGTGCAGCCCTGGGACCGATACGAACGTGTCCCTGAGCGATCGATTCGAACTTGAGCCTTAGCGAGCAATTCGAACTTGAACCTGAGCGATCGACTCGAACTTGTACTTTTGATGATTGACAATGAACCTAATTTCGACGATAGCGAAAACTCTAGTGCATTTGAACACCTAACTCCGATGAACTTTAGACTTGCATAACTGGACTTAATCGTTTCACCGCATATCTGATTTCCTATCGAAGCTCGTCGATGAAACTGGAACTTATCAAAATGATAACACACTTTAACTTGGACTGATAGCTAATAACTGTATGGCGCGGTTGTGATGGTCAGCGATGACGGTCCTTCCGACTGAATTCTGAAGTCTCGTTGTTTTCATGTTTTCCTCAATCCTATAGATCTTCTCAAGTGATATACAATACTGCACTGCCCATCACACTCACACACTTTACACTGGGGGATGCACGAGCGTTATTGCTTGTTTAACAAAGATTTTTCATAAGCTAGCTATTCATGGAACCCTCAAGTTCATAGCAGCAGGAAATCCCGAGTTCTATTCCTCCAACCATCGGGATACCGGTTATTGAAGCCAAAGTTATAGACCCAGCTCGGACGATCGTCCAGGTGCCCAGTTCATTTGTCGTCCGCAAGTTCTGTGCCGTCCGGTATCTTTGAAGACATGCTGGGACGGATTTGCTTAAGGCATGTCTTATCGCTCGATGACGTGCTACTTCCTGGGCCAAATGACAGGCCTCATGATCCCCCGGAGGGGTTTACTGCTTTTAACCGCCATGCCTGTACGGTGAGGACACTTCCCCCTTTCAACCAATATATAAGGGAGATGTTGTCTTTCCTTGGAATAGCTCCATCTCAGCTGCACCCCAACGGGTATGCTTTGTTGAATAGCACCTTCATCCTATTTATAGAGATCCTCTTTCGACCACCGAAGTCGATCGAGATCAGATATTTATTTAATGTCAAGAGCCATGGAGACAGCCCTTCTTTCACCTTTTTGGAAGCGGTTAGGAACTGACACATTGTACTGGGCTCTTGGGGAAGGCTAAGTTACTATAAAACTGAATGGTTCTATGTTCGGTGCCCCCTGGATTTGCTAGGCGATGGTTGGATAGACGTAAGTGTTGCCTTTTTTCTTTTGAATCATCGAGATATTATTATCTGTCTTCAAAACTGACATACTTCTCCTCTTTTATAGCTACAATCTCCCGACCTGACGGTGCATACTTCAGAGAGCTAGTTCGGATTCTTCAAGCATTTTCGAGCGAAGAGAGGCATATCGACTTGGTTTTGACCGACAGGAATTTAAGGACTGTCGGACTGATAGAACGGAGGCAGAGCATATGGCTGGAAGGGATACTTAGAGTGGTCTCGAAGAAACAGGTGAAGCGTAAAGCGCCCGTAGTCGCGATAACCGAAGAAGTTGATCCAGGGAGAACGCCTACCGATGCCGAGCTCCAAGCTGGGCCTTCTTCTGATGTCCAGGATTCAGGAGGAAAGAGGAAAGGCAAGGCTGTTGCCCATAAGAATTCTAAATCTGAGAGGTTTAAATCCGTGGTCATGTCCTTGCCCGTACCGGGGATTAGAATTTCGGAGGCTCCTCCCCCGCCGGTAGAGAATCTTTTTGAAGGGCTTGCTGATATTTCGATTCCGGATTTTGTGTCGTCTCAACACGACGCCGGGTTGGAGGAGCTTGATAGAGCTCTTGAACTGAGCGGGTCGCTTGCTATGAGTGCAGCCGACATTTCCGGTTGGTCGGGAGGTTGCACATGCATACACTTCACTACACTACATGATTCATGACTATAAATCGACCAACTTAAGGAGTCACTAACTCTTCCATCGCTTCTCATTTTCATGTACTATGTCTGGGAAGGGATCGATGCTCGGGGATCTTCGCTCGGCCCGAAGGGCCTCTTCTTATTACGATCCCCGTAGGAGGGACTCTGATAGAGATCGCGATCGCGAGTACTCTAATCAGGATAGGCATGGGCGTGATAGGGATAGAGAATATAGACATCGCTCTAGATCACGCTCTCCACCTCCTGTTCAAACTTCAAACCCACCAGAGCCTCCTTGTCACAGGCCGTCTTCTCATGCTTCTAGGTCCGAGATTCATCTTCAGAGAATTGAGACCACGGCCTCCATGATTACAAAGCAGGTCCCAGCTGAGCCCACAAGAGAAGGGGCCCTTAAATTGGCTCAGATGAGGAAGGATTTTCCAAATATCTGCTTTGATGGCTATGACTTCCCACCACACTTAAAAAGAATTCCATCAGGGTTGGAAAACACGGTGCATGATTCTGTTCATGACATATACACCCAGTACAGAGAGTGGGTAAAGGCCGCGGAGAAAGCTTCTAAGGTGGCCTTTGAGCGAGCTAAAGCACTTGAGAAACTGGAGACCGAGCTCGCTCAAAGGAACCGGATCATCCAAGTGCTCACTGCTGAGGCCGAGTCTTCTTGGAAATCGGAGATTGAGGCCACCAAAAAAGCTGACGAGGTGAAAGCGGCAATGGAGAGGCTGGGGCAGACACATGTTGCCTTAGTGGAGGAGATGGGCCACCGGAACACTACAGTTACCGCAGAGCGGGATGCGGCGGTTAAGGAACTTAATGAGCTCAAGGCCAAATTCGCCGATATGGCCAAGGAAAGGGATGATGCAAACAGCGCAGCCCAGGAGGCATGCGACCAAACTGTTCTGCTTAGGGGCGAACGGGATGCAGCTGTAGCTAAAGTCCGCAGGGTGGAGGATGAGGTTGAAGAGAAAGTGAAGTCGGCCGAGTCCAGGTTAGAGGCTGACATCGAGGACCTTCTCGTTGTTTACAAGGCTAATGTGTTGAGGCACAAGGGTCTAGCCTGGCTCAATGATTATACGGTGCATCTTTACAACACTTGGGGCCGATTGGTGGAGGAAGAGAAGGAGGTGCATCTGGGAGAGTCTATGGATGAGTTTGAACTCGAGAATCGTATTCTGATTGAAGATGAAAGGAAGATTCTTCACGAGTTAATGATTCCACATGAGAAGGAAAGACTCGGCGCCCAACACTTTGAAGTAGGAGAGGGCTCAGGGGTTGATCATCATGAAGCAAGTCTTGAACTTCCCACATCAACCCAGCCCGAATCCTCGTCTGCGGTCGATCCCCAGGCTGTTCGTGCTTACAATCTAGATCAGCCGCAGATGTCTCCGGTTACAGCGCAAGTTACTGAAGCTGTTCCACCGCCCACAAATCAAAATGAGGAAGGTATTCTGAACATTCCACATGTTTTTCTTAAGTCGAAATCTTCGATCGAGTTAAGTTCTAACAGTTCTCTTATTCTTTGTCCAGTGATTGATGCTGCACATGTCGGGCCTCCTGTTACTCAAGAATCACATCAGACACAGGAGGCTTTTGTTACCGAAGCGATCACCATGACTACAACTGCCCCACTTGACGACATGCAGGAGAGTACGATTGTGTTTGTTGAGCAGCTGATGGATGAACTCTTTTGCCGTCACGGCGATCCTCTTGCCGACTTGTCATCTGTCATGAGTGGAAGTGATCCTGCTACAAGTTCTTCAATGCCGACTACTGATGCCCCCAGCGAGGCTCGAGTAGTAACTGAAGAGGAGATGTTTGCTCAAATCGACGCTGGAATGGTAGCAGCGGCTTATGGTGGCAGTTTTGGAGGTAGGATGGCAGCCCCGGGACCTGCTCCACTTAGGATGATATCTCCTGGTGGTACTGTTTTCATCACCAGCGTGCCCATTCCACCTTCTGTACTTGATCCTGTTCCTCCAACTCCGCCCATAGGGAGCATTCCTATCCACTCGAGTTTGAAGGAGGATGTTGATATAATGCCCTCGCCTGGAGACCAACCACCGAAAAGCAAATGCTCGAAGAGGAAGATTAGCGGTGGCTCCAGCAGGTCTACATCGAGAAGGAAGCCAAGGAAGAAGAAAGATTAGACATGCTTCCCCGGTTTATTTTGACTTGCGTTTTTGTTGGCCGTGTATAGATGCGGGTTCGGCCCCTGCTAGTAGGAATTTTTTGAAACAAACTTGTATACGAATTTCTTTTATGAATAGTAGAAATGAAACTTTTTCTTTTTGAGCTTCTTTGTGCCTTTGTTTAAGTATTTCAATGTTTGAAATGCACTTGTAATGTTTCAGCTTTCGACTCAAGTTTGTTTTTTGTTCGCCAACTTCGGAAACTGTGGACATGGCTCGCGATTCGGAAGCGAGTTGAATTTTGACATCGCATCGTTTAAGTCGATGGTCGATGCTTAAGTCATGCCCCCCAGTCTTGGGGATGAGTTGTAGAACATCAGTCAACGATTGCTTTTTTACTTATAACATGTTGAGTCTAGCGCAACTTAATGGATGTTTGAGACAAGCGGAGATTGAGTGGTTTATTCACGCTTGTCCGATTGTCGATGATCATATCCGCACTCCGGGGATTCTCATTCCTTTGCTGGCGGTTGGTCACGCCGGCTTAAGTTTTAATCACATGTCCACGATCTGGGGATTTGGAGTTGACATTTGTACTCTGACTCGCGCTCTGGGAGTTTGGAGTTGATATTTATACTTCGATTCACGCTTCGGGAACTTGAAGTTGGTGTTTATGCTCCGCTTTGCAACCTGGGAATCCAAAGTTGTCGTTTATACTCCAATTTGTGCTCTGGGAATTTCGAGTTGATGTTTATACTCCACTTCGCGCTCTGGGAACTCGGAGTTGATGTTTGCACTTCGACTCGCACTCTGGGAGTTCGGAGTTGTTGTTTATACTCCAATTCACGCTCTGGGAATTTGGAGTTGATGTTTATACTCCGCTTCACACTCTGGGAACTCGGAGTTGGTGTTTATACTCTGACTCGCACTCTGGGAGTTCGGAGTTGTTGTTTATACTCCAATTCACGCTCTGGGAATTTTGAGTTGATGTTTATACACCGCTTCGCGCTCTGGGAACTCGGAGTTGATGTTTGCACTCCGACTCGCGCTCTGGGAGTTTGGAGTTGATATTTATACTTCGATTCACGCTTTGGGAACTTAAAGTTGGTGTTTACGCTCCGCTTTGCAACCTAGGAATCTGGAGTTGTCGTTTATACTCCAATCTGCGCTCTGGGAATTTGGAGTTGATGTTTATACTCCGCTTCGCGCTCTGGGAACTCGGAGTTGATGTTTGCACTTCGACTCGCACTCTGGGAGTTCGGAGTTGTTGTTTGTACTCCAATTCGCGCTCTGGGAATTTGGAGTTGATCTTTATACTCCGCTTCACACTCTGGGAACTCGGAGTTGGTGTTTATAATCCGACTCGCACTTTGGGAGTTCGGAGTTGTTGTTTATACTCCAATTCGCGCTCTGGGAATTTGGAGTTGATGTTTATACTCCGCTTCGCGCTCTGGGAACTCGGAGTTTATGTTTGCACTCCGACTCGCACTCTGGGAGTTCGGAGTTGTTGTTTATACTCCAGTTCGTGCTCTAGGAATTTAGAGTTGATGTTTATACTCCGCTTCACACTCTGGGAACTCGGAGTTGGTGTTTATACTCCGACTCGCACTTTGGGAGTTCGGAGTTGTTGTTTATACTTCAAGTCCCGCTCTGGGAATTTGGAGTTGATGTTTATACTCCGCTTCGCGCTCTGGGAACTCGGAGTTGATGTTTGCACTCCGACTCGCACTCTGGGAGTTCGGAGTTGTTGTTTATAATCCAATTCGCGCTCTGGGAATTTGGAGTTGATGTTTATACTCTGCTTTGCACTCTGGGAACTCGGAGTTGATGTTTATACTCCAATTCGCGCTCTGGGAATTTGGAGTTGATGTTTATACTCCAATTCACGCTCTGGGAATTTGGAGTTGATGTTTATACTCTGCTTCACGCTCTGGGAACTCGGAGTTGATGTTTATACTCCGACTCACACTCTGGGAGTTCGGAGTTGTTGTTTATACTCCAATTCGCGCTCTGGGAATTTAGAGTTGAATGAAGGATTGTCGTATATCAATCCTTTCTTGACTTTGATGTGATGGCTGGTCCCCGAGCTCGGGTTTCATTTAGCGAGTGATCGGTTGCATCGCAGTCACTCCCTATTTGAATAAATTCCACCGTATGGTGAAACTTAGCTCTCCGTGCATAGTGATGGTCATATGAAGCATTTCAAGTAAATCACAGCTCTGGCTCGAAGAGATTGCGTTTTATTGCTGAAATAAGAAAATATGGCAAAGTCAGTTGCCTTATTACAAGTTCTAATTTCGAAATGCAGAAACAAATTGCAAAATGGAAAGTAAACTAAATGGATAAGGATAGCCTGTCATGTGTAGTAGCGGCGAAGGCTCTCGCTATTGTAGGCTCTTGGCAGAGTAAGACCGTCGATAATTTGAATGTGCCATCTCCGAGCCTTCGTTCAATAACATACGATCCTTCCCATGTCGGCTTCATATGCGAAGGAACCAGATAGACTCTTTTCAAGACGAGATCGCCTAGTTCGTAGGTTCGTGGACGGACCTTGGCGTTGTACAATCGGGCGACTCGACTTCGATGCGCAGCTGCCCTCAACTCAACTTCTTCGCGCTTCTCATCTAGTAGATTGAGAGATTCAGCAAGTAATATAGCATTTGTCTTCGGATCGTAGTATGTCACACGATAAGAAGGTACTTCTAGCTCGACTGGAATAACAGCTTCTGAACCGTAAGAGAGAGAGAATGGAGTGTGACCGGTCGTAGTCTTGTGGGTTGTTCAGTAAGCCCATAAAGCCATAGGAAGTTCATCGACCCACTTGCCACCGACCTTTTCCAGTCATTTTTTCAGAATAGACTTTATAACTTTATTAATTGCTTCGACCTGTCTGTTTGCCTGAGGGTGTGCAACTGTGGAGAGTTTCTTTTGGATGTGAAATCGTTTGCAGAAATCTTTAAATTCAGCACTGTGGAATTGAGTTCCATTGTCCGTAATAATGGTGTGTGGGATACCGAATCGATAGATGATGTTGCGGACTACGAAGTTTATTACTTTCTTCATTGTTATGGTAGCAAGAGCTTCAGCTTCAGCCCACTTTGTAAAGTAATTAACTGCGACGATGGCGTATTTCGCATCACCTTTTGCCAGAGGTAAAGCACCAATGATGTCGATGCCCCACATTGCAAACGGCCATGGGCTGACCATTTGTGTTATCTCGGTAGGCGGGGCTCTAGGAATTCGAGCATGCTTTTGGCGCCTATCACATTTCTTTGCATAATCCGACGCATCATGATTCACGGTAGGCCAGTAATATCCGTACCGAAGTATTTTCTTGGCAAGTTCTTGCCCCTCGATGTGATCGCCACATTCTCCCTCGTGTACATCGTGTAATACTCGTTTAATTTCATCGTGAGCGATACACCGGAGTAAAGGAACAGAGTATCCTCTTCTGTACATGGTTCCATCCTGAATGGTGAATCGTGAAGCCTTTTGAAGAACTTGTCTCTTTTCACTCCTGCGTTCCGGCAGGATTCCGTGTTCAATGTAATTTCTGAGTGGAGTCATCCATGAATCTTTTTCGGGAACGATTTCACATACCCGGTCTATTTCTGTTCGGTCAATGCTTGGAGAAGATAACGTCTCTACAGGAACGAGTCCTATCTGCTGAGCTTCACCTGTGCTGGCTAACTTCGCCAATGAATCGGCTTTTTGGTTGCGCTCTCTAGGTATACAGTAGATAGCATAATAATCGAGCTGATTCAGTGTTTCTTGGACCCGAGCTAAGTAAGAAGCCAGTCTTCGGTCTCTCACTTGATATTCCCCTCAAACTTGACACACGACTAATTGCGAATTGCAATAAATGTCTGCAGTGATAATTTTCAGATCTCTGGTAAGTCTCAATCGCGATAATTTTCAGATCTCTGGCAAGTCTCAATCCAGCTAATAGGGCTTCATATTCAGCTTCATTATTGGTTGCATGAAAGTCAAACTTCAAAGCATAGCATATAGATCGGCCTTCGGGAGTTTCGAGGGCAACACCAGCGCCTGAACACCGGTCGTTTGATGCACCATCAGTATACAGCTTCCAGACGTATTCGATGGATTCACTAGTTTCGGGCAAGTCCTCTGGAACGGTGAATTCAGCTATGAAATCGGCTAGGACTTGTCCTTGGATCGCTCGTCGTGGAGTGTAAGTAATATCAAACTGACTCAGTTTGATGTTCCACTTGAGTAACCTACCAGACGTCTCAGGCCGCGAAAGGACCTGTCGTAACGGCTGGTCGGTGTAAACAATAATGGGATGTGCCTGGAAATATGGTCGGAACTTCCTCGATGCAATAACAAGGCAATAAGCCAACTTCTCTAGCTTCGGATAATTTCTTTCTACTCCAGTCATTCGTTTGCTGACGTAGTATATTGGCTTCTGTATCTTGTCTTCTTCTCGAATTAATGCAGCGCTGATAGCGTTCTATGATATCGCCAAATATATGTACAACTTCTCATGATCAATAGGCTTTGACAGGATAGGTAGTGTGGATAGATGTGGAACTAGTGCTTGGAAAGAGCCCTCGCACTTCATGGTCCATTCAAAGTTGCGTTTTCCTTTTCGAATCAGATCGAAGAAGGGAATGCATTTGTCAGTGGACTTCGGAATGAACCTGCTCAATGCTGCTACTTTCCCATTGAAACTTTGGACTTGCTTTATAGTCTTTGGAGTTTCAAGATTTCTGATTGCCCAAATCTTTTCAGGATTAGCCTCGATTCCCCGAGCGTTAACGATGAACCCAAGGAATTTACCGGATGCAACTCCAAAGTGACACTTCAGTGGGTTAAGCTTCATTTTGTATTCTCGAAGTATGTTGAACATAGTTTCCAGATCTTTAACATGGTCGGTGGAGAGTCGTGACTTCACAAGCATGTTGTCTACATATACTTCCATGGTTTTCCCGATTTGGTCCGCAAACATTCGATTTACCAATCGTTGATAAGTAGCCCCGACATTCTTGAGTTCGAATGGCATAACTTTGTAGCAATAAAGTCCCAGATTGGTTAAGAAGCTGGTATGCTCATGATGAGGTAAATGCATTGGTATTTGATTGTAGCCAGAATACGCGTCCATGAAAGATAACAGTTCATGCCCGGTTGTCGAATCTACTAGCTGGTCAATTCTGGGAAATGGGAAACTGTCTTTGGGACAAGCTTTGTTCAGATCGGAGTAATTGACACATGTTCTCCATTTTCCATTCGGTTTTCAAACGAGTACAGGATTCGAAACCCATTCGGGGTATAGCGCATCTCGAATGAACCCATTCGCCTTAAGCTTCTCTACTTCTTCTTTAAGGGCGGCAGATCTCTCTGGATCCATACCACGCCTTTTCTGCTTGACCGGGACATGCCGCGGGTCAATATTCAGAGTGTGGCTCACGATGTCCAGCGAGATCCCACACATATCAGAGTGTGTCCAGGCGAACACGTCAAGGTTCGCCCGTAGAAATTCAACCAATTCCTCTTGAGTTTGCTGGCTTAGCTGAGACCCAATCTTTATCATTTTCAAATCATCGTCATCGTCAATTGGGACATCAATCGTCAGTTCGGCCGGGGATGCTTGACTTTCTTTAGATTCTCCTTCGTCTTCAGTTTCTCTTGGGTCAAGATCCCTGAGGAATTGGCTGGGGTGCCCGGGCCTAGGCCCGGGCGTTAATTGTCAATTATCGGCAAAACGGATGTAGAGAGACTCCTTTATGCCCTTTCCTTTCTCCTTTCGCTGCGCCTCCGGCAGCTCTGCAACATAACAGGCTCTAGCAACAGCCTGATCTCCTTGAATGATTCCTACCCCCACGATCAGTGGGAAATTTTAAAGTCAAACACCACGGGGCAATGGCTGCCCTGAATTCCACGAGGGCCGGTCGGCCCAAGAAAGCATTATACGGGGAGTCTATGTCCAACACAACAAATTATAATATTCGTACTCTTCGGCGTTCTCCAACTCCCAACTCCACTGGTAGTTCCACCATTCCGGTGGGTATAGTAGCACTTCCGTTGAAACCATGGACTCGGGATTGACAAGGTTTCAAGTCCGTGGCTTCCATTCTCATTTGATCATAAGCTCGCTTGAACAAATATTCACAGAGCTTCCACTATCAACTAAGATCCTCTTCATCCAAGTGGGTCCTACTTGAGCTGAGATGACCAGTGGATCGATAGTGGGGGCTTCTACTTTGTCAGCGTCTCTATTCCCGAACACGATGTAATCTGTCATCGTCTTCTGTTGTTTGGCCGGAGCCCCTTCATCAAAACTACTACAACAGTCGAAGTCCGCATGCCTGATAGAACTGGCATACGACTCCATTTCCTTCCAGCTTCGATCCACTGGGTGAGGACCACCACTTATTGTATTGATAACCAACCTTCCGCCTGTACCAGCAGGTTCCTCCTGTCTTTCCTGATTCGGCGCACGATTCTGATTTGATGGGCCTGCACCACCAGACTGCGGCGCCCGCACATACTGATCCAACTTCCGCTCACGTATCAGTTTTTCAATGAGGTCTTGCAAGTGACGACACTCATTGGTGTTGTGGCCATAACTCTCATGGAATCGACAAAATTTCCCTGTTTGGATTTGTCTTTAAATTGGTGGTTTCGGGGCAGGTTTCTTGTATTACATTGTATTACAGGACTGCAAATACACATTTTCCAATGACGTGTTCAATGGAGTGTAATTATCGTACATGGAAGCTCTACGCCGTGGACCACGATTCTGATCGCGCTTTTTGTTTTGATTTCCATTGTCCCTCTACTGATTCTGTTTATTTTGGATGTTCAGCTGGACTTTTCCAGAACTATCTTCGGACTGTTTAACAGCGATGTTACTCTGGATTCCTTCGATGTTGGGCCCCGCGTCATCCTGCTTCCTAGACTGTTTCGCATCCTCCCTTCTCAAGAATTGGGCTGCTTTGGAATAGAAACGGTCCAATGACGCGGGTAGTTTTCCAGCTAACCAATTTACGAACTCGGAATAAGCATCAATCCCCTTAGTCAATGCCATCAGGATAGAGTTATCATTGGGATTGCTTATTTCTGCGACGCAGCATGGAAGCGCTCCAAGTAACGTCTAAGTGTTTCTCCGGGAGCTTGTGTTACACTAGACAGAGTGTTCACGTCTTTAGGCCTCGCCACGTGCATACAGAATTGTTCAACAAACTTGGTGGCCATCTGGTCAAAGTTAAAGATAGATCGGGGTGGTAAACGAGTAAACCACATGGTAGCGATGCCCTTCAGGGAAATGGGGAAACTATGGCATTTTACTGCATCATCCGCTCTCGCAGCATTCATCAGCCATTCGTACTTTAGGATGTGTTGATTGGGATCAGAACTTCCTTCATAGACTGACAAAGTTGGCATCCTGAAGCGCCGAGGTGGTTCAGCATATAATACATCATCGGTGAAAGGGGTATGCCTCCGGAAGATTCCCTAGTCGTCATTAGAGAGACCCTGACTTTCGCGAATCATTTGGCGGATCATCGTTGGTATATCAGGCATACGGATACTAGGAGCATGCTGTGCCAAGGTGTGGTCGGGTTCCACAACATGAGTTTGGACCGGACGCGGTCGACGGTCCGTGCCTCGTCTCCTTGGTTCAACATTCTCTGGGACATAAGGCTCTGGAGTCTGCCCTCGTTGGTTACATTGAGGATCAGCTTGGTTTCTAGCATCACCTCCTCATTCGGTAGTGGTGGTAGCCGCAATGTTGCCTGTGACATGATAAGGAGCAGCACCTCCTCGAGATGAAGGTTCTGTACGGAGACTAGCGGATGGTCCAGTTCTAGGTTGCCCAAGATTCGAAGCAGGTTGGTGCCCGTGGCTTGGGTGTAGCTTACACCTAGCCATGGGCGTGTGATCTGGTTTGGCCATCAGAGGAGGCTGAACTCTCTGTGGAAGAATAAGAACCTTGGTCTCTTCGGGATCTTCTTCGCCTCTGGCGATTTAGCTGGTTGGACAACTCTGTGTTGGCGCGCAGTTGTTCAGTTAGCTGTTGGCGACTCTGGGTCAATTCTTGAAGCAGCATCTGAAACTCTTGTCTGGTAACCGAGCCTGTTGGATCTGAAGGTCCGGCGGCATCTTGGTTGGATGGAGGCAATTACACGGGATTTTGTCGGTCTTGTCCTCCTTGATCAGCAGCTGTAGAAGTGGTACGTGTACTCACCATAATGAATTGATGAAGTCCTTTCCTAGATGATCTGATGCAAATCTGAATAGAATGGAAGGGCTTCAAAGTTCTAGATCTGGATCTTCTTCTTGGATTTATGCAATCCGATATAGATAGGAGATCCAAAGAGCAGTAGAAAAATTGGGTTTCTCTCAGTGAAAGCACCAAAGTGTTTGTACCAAAATTGGGCACAACACTCTTCGGAAGTTTTTGAAGAGATAAAGTGAAGAAATTAAATGTAAAAAGAGGATTATCTATCAAAAACTCCAAATCTCAGATATGAAACTAAGTAAAATGCAAGGAGACACAAGAATTTAGAGTGGTTCGGCGTATCGCCTATGTCCACTATGAAGTTGATAGCTTTATTGATCTTTCTTTGAAGATTACAAGTGAATTCAATGAATTACAACAGGTAATTATGATTTGCAGCAGTGACATTCGTTGGTAGCAGCAGCAATGGAGTTCAGATCTGGATCCGGCAGAGTCTGGGCATTGGAGATCTCAAAGAAGAAGAAGAACCCCTTTTCTATAGGCTTAAGGGGTCTATTTATAGGTGTAGGAGACTGATATTTCGCTCAGATCTCGGGAGACCCTCTTTGGCACGTGACCATGCCCGCGCGCCCAAGCCCGTGAAGTTTCGGTCCGATCCGTGATCGATACGAACAGATTTCGTATCGGTTAAGATTTCATCCAATGGAGTCGAAATTTGGTGCGGACATTCTTTAGCATGCCCGTAGTCTTCTGTGAAAATTTCATAGCATTTGGACTTGTAGATTAGGAGATATGATCGATACGAAATGGGAATCTCGGTTGGCTGTTTCGTTCGACTCGCTCTTGTTTTGACTCACTCTTTGTTCGACTCGGTTCTATTTGACTCGGTGACGTTGCGTTTATTCGTATTGACTGTTGTGCCTTACTTCGGATTGATGGACACAAAGTAGAAGTCTTCAAATGGATGCGAAGTTGATGTAGTGGAGCGAGTCGAAATGTGGCTCTCTGATGGAGTCGAACTAGATGGAGTCGAACATGGGCTATCTGATGGACGCGAAGCGAGTTGAAGTGGAGCGAGTCGATCAGTGGTTTTCTGATGGACGCGAAGTGGAGCGAGTCGAAGTGCGGCTTGAAGCGGAGCGAGTCGAAGTGGAGCGAGTCGATCAGTGGTTTTCTGATGGACACGAAGTGGAGCGAGTCAAAGTGCGGCTCGAAGCAGAGCGAGTCAAAGTGGAGCGAGTCAAAGTAGGCTTCCCAGATGGATTCGAACGGAGCGAGTCGAAGTAGGCTTCCCAGATGGATTCGAACGGAGCGAGTCGAAGTGTAGTTGGTTTTCATCAACTTTTGTATCGTTCGTAACTTGAACATAAAAACTCGGATTGACTTGAAATTTGGAACGTTGACTCTCATAGCTTAGCTTGTCATGTTATATTAATTTAAGCTCGATCCTGACTTGAACAAAATTCGTCGAATTCCATAGTGAGCCCGTGTGTAATCGATCTCTAGGACGGACCGTCATTGATTACTAGTCAATTCCTTGGTGTCACGGCCTTGCCAAAAGGCGGAATAACACAATGAAATTTTAAATAAATATGTACATTAATTTACCATGTAAATGGGGACACATTACTGCATTTTCGTATACAGTAAAATCTTACCGAGAAGGAAAGTTTGGTAATTTCCAGAAGTCTCAGAATTGATAGCTTCGCTTAATGTCTTTTTGTACTTCTTATGATATTCTTCTTTGATGTATTGCATGTCTATCTCGGCCGTGCTTACTACAATTCTTATAAGCATTGTATCACTTGTTCCTAGACCTTTCATAGAGTATCGCAAGGACTGTCACATTGAAGGAAACTTAATTGAGTGCAAGAAAATTCTTAAAAATCTTCCAACTGTTGACACTAATTTCATTTGTTACTACAATTTAAGTTTATGAAGTAATGAAATTCACTATAATAAATAGATGAGATATACAAAAATTTAACCTATAATTAGAAAGTTACCTTAGCGAAGTACTTGGTAGGATTCTGAGCACATCTTAAGATTGTAAGAAGTGCAAACTGAAATTGTCCTTATGTTTCTCCTTTTATTGCCTGCAAATGAAGAAATCATATAAGAATTATGAATATTTGGATGTAATGCAGAGAAAATGAGAGAATGTGAAATGGAGAATATGAACCACAAAGCCCAAACATTAGTAAAGAAAAAAAATGCTATCATAATTACAATCACAAATATAGTTGATAAAATGCGGAAAGGCGACGGTGATGGCTAAAACGCCATCAAATTTGTGGTTCATGAAGCATATATGAATACACGTAATCATATAGAGATTAAAGCTTAAAAAGTTACAATTGAGAAATAATTAATGTTGAATTACAGAGTATCAAGTATCAACAGCAGATAAAGCTCTACATACCTTTGCTAGGGAGCCATAAGTATCATGATAAGCAGAAGCAACGGCAGCAAAATGTGCTCTACTTCTTTCACCGAATAAGTGAATGAAAACTTTTTCATCCGTCTCCAATTTCTTTTCTCCAGCTTTAAACAGATCCTTAGCATCCTTTGATACCATTGAATGGTCAACTTCAAAACCTTCATATCGTATTGTTGAAATATAGGAGAGTAGAAGCTGCAGTTCATAAGAATATGTGCATATTATATAAAATATAGTCAAATATTTTGATTATGTCTTTAGGGCATTCGTTGTACTATCTATGTTATACGTGTGATCGCTTGTCTTATAGCATGGATTCATATGTGGATATATACCTCTTATTATGACTACAGCTAAGGAAAGAAAAGTAATACCTTATGGTAATCGCCAGAGGCTTGATTTTCAAGGTCATGTTCAATATAAGATTCAAACATTTTTAATTATGCCTGTTTAATTATTTGTATCTGTGAAGGGGTTCTTGAGCATAAAACTTCAATGGCAGCACCCAATTCGATGAGGTCTCCAGTAAGCGCTTCCCACAGTATAGTGGTGGAGATTTGACCAGGTAACTAGTACTCGGCATCCAGTGGAACTCAGCATCAGAGAGTGACCGGCATCCAGTAGTGTTCGGCGAGGCACTTAACATCCAGTAGTGTTCGGCGAGGCACTTAACATCCAGTAGCGTTTGGCGAAGCACTTGACATCCAGGGGTACTCGGCGTAGCACTCGGCACCAAGGGCGCTCGGCATCAAGGCTGCTCGGCATCCAAGGCTGCTCGGCATCAAGGCTGCTCGGCATACAAGGGCGCTCGGCATCAAGGCTGCTCGGCATACAAGGGCGCTCGGCATCAAGGCTGCTCGGCATACAAGGGTGCTCGGCATCAAGGCTGCTCGGCATACAAGAGCACTCGGCAGCGAGACTGCTCGGCAACAGGAGTACTCGGCATCCCATGGTGTTCGGCGTAATACTCGACATCCAGAAGACATTCAGTATGCACAACCACTCAAGATACCGATATCGTTCGGCATGCATACACCGTTCGTTCAAGAGCTTGAGATGGAGGCACGTTCGGCCTCAACAGACAACCATCCTACACTTCCCACGACACCAACACACCGTTCGGCATAGAAGGAATGGTTCGGCGCAGAGCGTTCGGCACGCCTGGTTCGGCATGCAGCGACCACAGCACTGGGGCTTGAGCGTTCGGCTATCCAGCCCACTTGGGAAGGCCAACCCATATTTGCCTATAAATAGAGGGGCAGGGTCACAGTGAAAGGGATCCTTTTTTGGAGAGAAAACACCGGGGAGACTCTGCCATTTTCAAGACTCATCTTCTCTACTTAACAACTTCATTCAAGCATTTGATTCACGAATTGTATTTGTAATCAACTATAAAGAAGATCAATAAAGTTTAACCTCAAAGTGGACGTAGGTAATTACGCTGAACCACTATAAATTTGGTGTTCTTACTTTCTGTATTTAGATTAGCACTGTCTTCTCTGTTTAATTTGATTTCATCACTTATATCTCTTCACAATCTTCTTCTACGAGGTTAGTGACCAATTTTGGTGCTAACACTTTGGTGCTTTCATTGAGAATTGAATTCTCAGACATCAAGGATCTGCTTTGAAGCTACTGGATTGAACAAATCCCCCAAAGAAGATCCGACTCACTGATAGGGCATCCGTTGATTCTACTCAGAGTTCATACCAATAACTCTACAATGGCAAGACCACGTACCAGGTCAGCTTCTCACAATGCGGATGCCCACGAGACTACTAGCGTGCAACAAGCAAGGCCTAGCAATCAACCAGCAATTCCAAATATAGGAGTTGCCACTCAGGACCAAACTCCAGTTGTCACCAGAATAGAGTTCAACGACTTGATGAGAGAGCTCAGGGAAAGTAGGAGACAACTAGGAGAGCAGATGCAAGCCAATGCCAACCTGATGGCACAACTTACTCAACAGCAACAACAGAATGTTGGGGGCAATCTCGCTGCTTACTCCTCATCTGACAGCTCTACTTCCTCTGATGAACCTCCCAGGCGCAGACGCCGTAAGACTGAAGCTGCACGAGCAGAAGCTGATGTTCAGACGACTGGAGACCGTAACCAAGCAAGAGCTGGGAACTTCAGGACCGGAGTACAAAGGGAGGATGGAGGTCCAGATCGTCAAAGCGCTAACGATGTCGGACCTCAGGACGAACGATTGGCAGGTCACCAGGAGAGGAAGCACCTGCATGGTCAGGCACGTAGAACAGACACTAACCTTCCGCCTTCCATACAGACACCAGATCTGACAGCCATGATCAGGCAGTTGATGAAAGAAAATCAGGGGTTATCGAATGATGATTGGGGAGTGTCAAGAGGTCATACTCCGTTCACAGATGTTGTGTTGCAAGCGGCGTACCCCAGGAAGTTTAGTATGCCTACTATCCCTGCGTATGAAGGGAAGACTGACCCCAGACAGCACGTCATGTGGTATGAATGGATGATGGATTCAGCTAGAGCGAATGATGCCACCAAGTGTAGGTGCTTTTCGATCACTCTATCTGGGATCGCTACTATGTGGTTCACCCGACTTCCTCCACGATCCGTATCAAATTTCGAGGAGTTGGCAAAGAAGTTTATTGAGCAGTTCAGGATACACACTACGCGCCCAAAGGACGTGATGTCTCTGTCAAGTGTAACCCAAAATCCCGAGGAGTCGTTGAAGGAATATTTACAAAGGTTCCACATAGCAGCAACTGAAGTCAGTAATCCCAATGACCATGCAATTCTGATGGCTGTAACGAGAGGTGTGGATCCAAACTCTGAGTTTGGAGACTGGCTAGCAGGAAAACCTCCGGCTACGCTAGAGCGTTTCTACTCTAAGGCACACCAGTTCATAAGAAGAGAGGAAGCTAGGTGGGTACGACGAGATAAGGCGCCAGGGCCTGTCCAGGAGTCAATAAAAAGCAACATTGCTGTGAAGCAGTCTGGAGACAGCTCGGGAAAGGTCCAACTTGGAGTATAAACATCTACTTAACTCCGTACTCCCAGAGTGCGAGACGGAGTATAAACATTAATCAACTCCGTACTCCCAGAGTGCGAGACGGAGTATAAACATTAATCAACTCCGTACTCCCAGAGTGCGAGACAGAGTATAAACATCTACTTAACTCCGTACTCCCAGAGTGCGAGACGGAGTATAAACGTTAATTAACTCCGTACTCCCAGAGTGCGAGACGGAGTATAAACATTAATCAACTCCGTATTCCCAGAGTGCGAGACAGAGTATAAACATCTACTCAACTCCGTACTCCCAGAGTGCGAGACGGAGTATAAACATACATCAACTCCATACTCATCCCCAGAACTGGGGGCAGAACCAAAGCAAAGCACGCTAGTTGAACATTTGTCTAAAAGAAGATTGCAACGAAACGATTAAAAGACGACTGTCAAGCAATCAACTGAACGGAAATATTCAGTATGAAAGACTGCGGTTTTTCAAAGCACGTCATGTTTACACAAGACGTCCTTTAGGGGGCAAATGTTATCCCGCCTTTTGGTAAGGCCGTGACACCAAGAACTTGATTAGAAACCAGTGACAGTTCGTCTTGGAAATCGGTTACACAAAGGCTCACTATGGATGTCGATGGATTTTGTCCGAGTCTGGATTGAGCCACGATTAACAAGACATAACAATCAAAGCTAGGGAAGCCAAAGTTTCAAGACGATCTGAGTTCGTATGATCAACTTATGATCGATTCGAACAACCGACCATCCATCCATCAACCTCCACATTTGACTTGGAGACCTAAACTGCTTGGAATGAATATCGCCCGATCACCCACTCCAATCGAGTCATAGAACAAAGTTCGACAAAATACAGATACCCCTCATGAAGCTCAGTGACGCCGGGATCCATCAAAAGTGGACGTGATTTGATCATCCACACATCAAATCCTACCCTGAACACGAAAGGTTGTTCGAAAGCCCAACTTGAAGTAGCTATGGTAGACTGCGTACTCGCTAACCATCACTGTCAATATATGGACACGACTGCACCTTGGAACATATACAACTTACTTTGTCTACACAACAATCTATTATCCTTATTTTCTAGAAGGAGATACGGAGCAAATTGTAAGAGATTTGGCTATCTAACCCAACATGGATGTGATTCAACCATCTGTCATATACCTCCTTCCTTGACTTGATTGGAAGAGCTATAATCACCATGCGGACGAGAATCGATCATCCATTTTTCAAATTTCGTCCCTCATCCTGGGGGGCAGAATCTCATTCCGTGAGCAAACGTGGTTCGATTGTTCATTCGACGACATTAGCCTCGATACAGTAGATGAATACAAATTAAAGAGTGGAAATACGACTGCTCTCAACTTAAACCTCCAAGTCCCCAGAGTGCGGACTGGAGTACTCTAAGTCCCCAGAGCGCGGACTAGAGTATAAACGATTCCAAATCTCCGAATCCCCAGAGCACGGATCGGAGTACTCTAAGTCCAATCTTCGAATCCCCAGAGCGCGGATCGGAGTACTCTAAGTCCCCAGAGCGCGGACTAGAGTATAAACAATTCCAAATCTCCGAATCCCCAGAGCGCGGATCGGAGTACTCTAAGTCCCCAGAGCGCGGACTAGAGTATAAACAATTCCAAATCTTCGAATCTCCACAGCGCGGATCGGAGTACTCTAAGTCCCCAGAGCGCGGACTAGAGTATAAACAATTCCAAATCTCCGAATCCCCAGAGCGTGGATCGGAGTACTCTAAGTCCCCAGAGCGCGGACTAGAGTATAAACAATTCCAAATCTCCGAATCCCCAGAGCGCGGATCGGAGTACTCTAAGTCCCCAGAGCGCGGACTAGAGTATAAACAATTCCAAATCTCCGAATCTCCAGAGCGCGGATCGCAGTACTCTAAGTCCCCAGAGCGCGGACTAGAGTATAAACGATTTCAAATCTCCGAATACCCAGAGTGCGGAGCGGAGTACTCTAAGTCCCTAGAGCGCGGACTAGAGTATAAACGATTTCCAATCTCCGAATCCCCAGAGTGCGGAGCGGAGTACTCTAAGTCCCCAGAGCACGGACTAGAGTATAAACGATTTCAAATCTCCGAATCCCCAGAGTGCAGAGCGGAGTACTCTAAGTCCCCAGAGTGCGGACTAGAGTATAAACGATTTCTAATCTCCGAATCCCCAGAGTGCGGAGCGGAGTACTCTAAGTCCCCAGAGCGCGGACTAGAGTATAAACGATTTCCAATCTCTGAATCCCCAGAGTGCGGAGCGGAGTACTCTAAGTCCCCAGAGCGCGAACTAGAGTATAAACGATTCCCAATCTCCGAATCCCCAGAGTGCGGAGCGGAGTACTCTAAGTCCCCAGAGTGCAGACTAGAGTATAAACGATTTCCAATCTCCGAATCCCCAGAGTGCGGAATGGAGAACTCTAAGTCCCTAGAGAGCGGACTAGAGTATGAACAGTCTCAAGTCTCCAAGTTCCCGGAGCACAGTGTCAGCAAACCAAATAAAGACAAGAGAATCATTCAAACAAAAAGAAACTAAAATTTTATTCGATAAGTCCAAAATGGGGATACACGATCACTCCTACAAAATTCAGGCCTATACAAACTACGAGTTGCGGAAGATAAAAACAATTACAAAACCTAAGCAGGAAACTTGTTGAGCAAGTGCATCGATTATTTCTTCGACTTCTTCTTCTTGTCTTCCTTTGGTGTTTCCGACAACTCCTCTCCCTCACGTTTTCTCTTGGACTTTTTGCTTGCTAGAGAAACGGAGTCAGGAGTAGGGGACGGAACATCTAGTGGTCTGGACCTGCCCGGGAGAATGATTTTCAAAGGTCTGTTACGCGGGTCAGTGAGTTCCAGTATTTCAGATTCAACTTTGACTTTGACCTTTTTCTTCTCCTCGTCGGCGAGACGGTCCTTCATGCTCATCTCTGAAGTATGCTCAGAGGCGCCAGTGATTTTAATTTCATCGCTTCCTTCGGCAGGAGACGAAGTATCAAGTTTGTCATCATCAAGCGCCCCGATCACTTGAGCGTCTGGACCGGGAGTTACTCCTGCGTGAGCAACGTCGCTTGTTTTCTCTGCTTCCTCCTTGGCGTCATCGTTCCTCGGAGTTGGCTCAGCGTCAGAACGACCTACATGAAAATATAAGAAATGGGCATTAGAACGAATAACCATTGCTGAAAAATGACAGGATCTCTTCGACTTCTAGAGAAAGAAGAATTTCCTACCAGGATCCGGTTGGCTATCGGTGGCGCGCGGGGTTTCACCCTCCAGGATAGGTGACAGCACATGAACGCCAAGCCCGGGATCTTCGGGATCATAACTGGCATGCTGCTCGAATGGATCAAGCGTCGACCGACCGGCCGATTGAGCAGCATAAGGAGCGGCGATGTGAGGAGTAGTAGTGACGGCCTCTGACGGGCCGGCTTCGTCATTCTTCTCTTTCGAAGGGGAAGAGCCTTTGCCATAAAGAGCCAATGCTGCGGATAAATCCGATGGCTCATTCCCCCTCAGGAACTCCTTCACCAATGCATCCTCGTCGACCTCTTCGGAGCCTGACTCGACTTTCCTGATCTTTATCAGAGTTTCCCATGCCTCAGCCAGGGATTCGAGGTAGCCGTCGCCCAAGAATGTTAAGTCACGGTGCATAAGGACGCGGGCTCCGTACTCGGCGATCAACGGGTCAAACATACTTTTGACCTCTTCCCTGCCGGCCTCTGCGGCCGCCTCAAGGCGAGAATCAAGCTCCTCCACAGCCATTCTTTTGCCCTCCTCACGGGCCTCATCCTTCATTTTCTCGACCCCGGCAAGTTCATCGTCAAGCTTTGTCTTCAGGAGTCGGGTAGCAACAATCTCATCACAATATCGCTATGATTCTTCCTGAGCAGCTATTTTGTCTTCTTTCTCCTTGGAGAGTAGTTCTTTCAGCTCTTTGACTTGAGTAGCGAGCGCGTCCCTTTCTTTTTGGACAGAGTCTTTTTCTAGGGCAAGGGCGCCGCTGCGCTGGACTGCTTCGTCAAGCTCCTTTTTGTGAGCCACCTCTAAGCGAGTAACTGCCTCAGCAGTATCTTTTGCACCTTGTTCAGCGGCTTCTAGCTTTGACTTATACGAAGCGAGCTCTTCGTCTTGGAGTTTGATGATTTTCTTATCGCTGTCAGCCTCCAGATTCAGACGGTCAACGCTCGACAGACCGGGAATGTGATGGATGGCTGGGAGGAATTTCAAGCCGTCAAAACAGATTTTCGGAAACTTGGCCTTAAGGTCGACCATCTTTTCCGCAACAGTTGGGTCCACGGTAGGAGTAGGAGGAGGAGGCCTTGAGAATTCCGTTCTTTTACGTTGCTCTCGAACTTGCCTCGTACTCGATGAACTGGAATGTTGTTCTCGAGCAGCATCAGACTGATAACCCTTCTGCAAAGACTTCTCTTTATCCGGCTCAGTTGGAGGAGGAAGATCACGGGACTGGGAAGATTGAGAGTGTGCTTTCTTGCGGTGAGACGACTCGCGAGGACGATTGTCCCTATCTTCATAATCACCTCGGTCCCTGCGTCTGCCTGAACCGAAATCCCATCCTGAGTGATGGAATATAGAAGACCCCTGAAGGCGATCAAGTCCGTGAGAGCGGCCCATATCACCTGCAAAGAATGGAAATAACAACGAGTTAAGGGGAATTCACGAATTAAAAAGACTTGAAGTATATTATGGAATGCGCATGTGCGTGTGTGTCCTAGTGTTCCCCCCGACGAACCCGTTCGTTTATCTTTGCTAATAGGAGTGTTGTCCCCTTGAGCCGGGAGTTGAACTCCTACATTGCCTCTAGCGGGCGAAGAGAATTTGAGAGCTTCAGGATCATCGAACCCGTAATTAAGTAAATCATCGGGGATGGACAGGTTGGACAGACCCCTCAGAGAACTTTCCAGGTGCTGCGAAGAAGCCTCTTTCTCAGGAGGGATAGGCGTAACTTTTGAGGTGCCACCAACTTTCTCCTTTTGAACCGTATATTTCAACTTCTTCTTTCCCTCCGAAGGGGAGGATGATGTCTCAATATCCTGAACTTCGATTGCCGGATTCCAAGCGGGACCCACGTTCTCGCCCTGAGTTTCGGGGGCATCATCCTCTTTGCGCTCGCCTTCTTCGTGCGTGTCGGGAGCACGACGCGACGACGGTCCGGCAAGTTTTTTCCCTTTACCAGATGGAGGTTTGGGAATTGTAACACCTTCTGGAAGGCTGATCCGACGACCAGGGGCTAGCAAGCCGAACCCCGACAGCGACTCATTTGAAATGATAGTCCGGATGTCTCGATCCTCAGCAGGAAGAGCTCTAATGGCTTCAACAGCCTCAGAATATCCTCGGCCTTCCGGACGCGGGTTGATACCTGAAAAGATGAAATGAAGAGTTAGGAAAAGCATGACTCCGATTAAAAACGAATAATGATTCAGCAGAGAGACTTACTGCCCTCAATCCATCTCCTAGCAAAACCAGACGGGCAGCGCACATAGAACCATTCCTGTTTGTACAGGGCGAATTTGCTGCATGCCCCTGTCAGGATCTGGCATTTGTGGTATGGCTTGAGGAACATAAAAGAAGGACTGTCTTTCCGTCTCTTGAACATATAAATGTATCTGATATCACCGGGGGTTGGAGGTCTGGAGAAGACAACCATGAAGAGTAAATAAGTCCCATATAGGAATGCATGGCCATTCGGGTGGAGCTGCGACGGAGCTATGTCTATATACTGCAGCACATCCCGGAGAAATAAATTGAATGGAGGCACGCTGCCCATCCAACACATGAACTTGTTGCAGGCAGTGTACCCGACTGGGGGCAAATGAGGGCGGTCGTGTCTCGAAGGAACTAACACTTCGGCAAAAGGAATCCCGTGAATGGAGCATATCCGTCGCAGAGCAGCTTCGTTGATCTTCGAGGCTTAAGAATCGATCGGATTGTCTAGTAAGATGATTGACTCCAGAGCATCAGGCGCCAAGTTATGAGCGGGAGAGGTTGACGAGTTAGAAGTATCTGCGGCTCCCTGCCTCGATGATGGCCCAGGCCTGTCGGATATGGTAGCGGAGCTAGATTTTCTCGACATCTCAAATAAATAACTAAGTGCTTGAGAGAACTATACTTAAAAAACGTTGAACGTTAGAATTAGCAACACGATTTTTTCCCCGTGTGGTGTGTGAACTAGTGCAAGCAATTGTGTACAGGCAATAAAAATGTTTTAAAGATATAATGATTAGCTTCGAATCATCGCCTTCGAAGACCGTCATCACTGACCGTCTCAAAAAGCTCGCATTGAGGTGATTACAGTTCCAGATTCAAAAGACATATGATTTCTAAAGTAACCGGCCTAAGTGTAGTTTGACATTTATACTGTTCGGCAGTTAAGTAATGATCGGAAATTGTATTGTTCGTCCTAAGTATAGGTCAGCATGTATTCGCTCGGCTAAAGTTAAGGCATTGTCCTGTTAAGAGTTCTGTTCGGCATTCAAGATTGTTCATCCTAAGTATAGTGTTCGGCTGTGTTTTGCTCGGTCTAAAGAGTGTTCGGCAATTGTATTGTTCGGCTGAATTCAATGTTCGGCATGTCAATTGTTCGGCTTGGGTTATCGTTCGGCTAAGTTATTGCTCTACATTTTAGTAATTGTCCAGCATTGATACCGTTCGGCATTCAAGACTGTTCGGTTTGGGTTATCGTTCGACTAAAAGTGGCGCTCCACCACGATTTCAACTCCACCCTACACCTTCTCCATCTGCGCCGAACGACAGGGACAGATCGCCCGGCGAAGACTACGCCGTTCAGCATCCCATCTTTCTTTTCCTTCCAGTCTTGTTCGGCACGAAGGAGCTAGCCCTAACTAGACAACTCCGAGCATGCGAGCCATTTCTGCTCGACGCATACTATACGAACATAGAAAGGTCACGTTTCCCATGAAAACAACCTAAGTCTTGTGTTGAAGTAATCTAATCACAGAAGGATTGATACCTAGTTCGAAAGTCGAAGTTGAGGAAGGATCAATTAAGTCTCAAATCTGAGAAGATGGCAAGAAGTGCAAGTCTCTAGGAATGACAGAAAAGAAGGCGTAAAAGGAAAAGAGACGGGAAGGACCTGGTTATATAGAGGGAGGTAGAAGTTGAAGAGGCTATACCCGGTAGAACCGGTCAACACCGAAGCATTCGGCATCATAGCAGAGTATCGTTCGGCACACGAGGTACGTTCGGCTTCGAGCGTATCGTTCGGCATTCAAATCTCGTTCGTCTTGCACCTCCTTCACTAACATTCTCGAGAAGGTACCACCGAGGTAAATTGTACCGGATTCAAACCGCATCACGTTCGGCCACGCGATACACTTTGGGGGGCAAGTGTTTCCTGGAGATTTGACCAGGTAACTAGTACTCGGCATCCAGTGGAACTCGGCATCAGAGAGTGACCGGCATCCAGTAGTGTTCGACGAGGCACTTAACATCCAGTAGTGTTCGGCGAGGCACTTAACATCCAGTAGCGTTCAGCGAAGCACTTGACATCCAGGGGTACTCGGCGTAGCACTCGGCACCAAGGGCGCTCGGCATCAAGGCTGCTCGGCATCCAAGGGCACTCGGCATCAAGGCTGCTCGGCATACAAGGGCGCTCGGCATCAAGGCTGCTCGGCATACAAGGGCGCTCGGCATCAAGGCTGCTCGGCATACAAGAGCACTCGGCAGCGAGATTGCTCGGCAACAGGAGTACTCGGCATCCCATGGTGTTCGGCGTAATACTCGACATCCAGAAGACATTCAGTATGCACAACTACTCAAGATACCGATATCGTTCGGCATGCATACACCGTTCGTTCAAGAGCTTGAGATGGAGGCACGTTCGGCCTCAACAGACAACCATCCTACACTTCCCACGACACCAACACACCGTTCGGCATAGAAGGAATGGTTCGGCGCAGAGCGTTCGGCACGCCTGGTTCGGCATGCAGCGACCACATCACTGGGGCTTGAGCGTTCGGCTATCCAGCCCACTTGGGAAGTCCAGCCCATATTTGCCTATAAATAGAGGGGCAGGGTCACAGTGAAAGGGATCATTTTTTGGAGAGAAAACACCGGGGAGACTCTGCCATTTTCAAGACTCATCTTCTCTACTTAACAACTTCATTCAAGCATTTGATTCACGAATTGTATTTGTAATCAACTATAAAGAAGATCAATAAAGTTTAACCTCAAAGTGGACGTAGGCAATTACGCTGAACCACTATAAATTTGGTGTTATTACTTTCTGTATTTAGATTAACACTGTCTTCTCTGTTTAATTTGATTTCATCACTTATATCTCTTCACAATCTTCTTCTACGAGGTTAGTGACCAATTTTGGTGCTAACAAGTGGCATCACGTGCCGCCGAATCTAAAATCCAAAGTAACATTGCTCTCTGATTCAAAAAGGAAAATGGTGTCGAAATAAAAGTTTATAGCATATTTTATAAGATCACCGGTGTGTAATTTAAAGGGAATATAACAACCTTTAGGTTTCCAATAAGCTCTTTTGATAAGCGAGTGGTAAGATCTTCATGATACATTGTTTTGTATTCTTGATCAATGAGACTTCTTGAGCAACATCCCTGTGAGCTAGAAATTTTACAACTGCTGAACTATCACACCCGAATCCTGAACAAGAATAAAAGAGAGTTGGTTCAGCATCAAAATAAAATAAAATAAAATTTACACACTTTTTCATGCATAAGAATGACATATGTAATTTTAAATTGGATAATGAACCCATTAATCCGACCTAAAATAGTATAATGGTTCAGATTGATCGAAGTGTTTTTTGAGTTTTTCAGATTACTGAATATAACAAGATTAACTGATGATCTAAATCATTACATTTTTTATCAAATGGATCATTTTCTACGGGTGCATCTCTCTTCTAGCTTTTGATCAGACCAGATGAATTATTTATTTAGTTCTCAATATGAACATTTGATTAGTGCCTATACGAGCCTAAAATATAAATACAACATATAGGAAAAATCGAAAGGCCCTTTCATCATGACAATAATGTCAGCATGGATAGCTAGCGGTTTCGATTGAATAATTATTTTTTAATTGTTATTTGCTATCTTTAGGTGGTTGTTTGGTTTAAGTGGAAATAATCCAACAGGGGTCCTCCTGCCAATGCTCTAACTAAACTATACGGGAAAAAACAAAATCAAAACTGAAAGAATTAGCATAATGATAGGGGTCCTCCTGCCAATGCCTCAATGTTTTTCGTTAGTTCGATCCACACTTTATAACCAACATATTGAATTAATTTTCATTCACAAACATCAAGTAATTTTAAGAATGTATGACAAAAATGAGTAAACATCTACGCATCTTTATCAACGCTATATTGAAATTAGGATGAGTATGTTTTCTTGTATAACCACCTTGTTCAACGCATGTCATCGTTCTTGTAGCCTTATGATTGTCGTTTAGTCTTATGTCACGAGTGATAGATAAGTGAGATATTTTGAACTAATTCATCCCTACTCGATTAGTGATGGATTTTCAGTTAGCTTCATGTTATCCTTATCTAAACTTGTAAAGAAATTTATATTTTCATAAAACAATGACCAAACACCAAAATATCAGCAATCCCTACGGGGTAGAGGTAAGCAACTAATGATAATAAAATCAGACCTCAAGATAAAAGAAAGCAGCAAACGATCAGATGGTTTGATAAAAAAATTTAGAAGAATACCGACATCATTTAATTAGAAAATAAGCCAAGGATAATTCAGCTGCAACTACAATTTTAAACATTCAAAATCCATAACCTGAATTTACTCAATAACACTCCAGATTACAACAGCAAATAATAAAAACATAACATTTGCTGAAAAGCATATAAAATGACATAACAGTCATCTTAGATAAAGAATACAACCTCAATGTCATGGAATGTGGATAGTTATAAAGTCGTTGGTATTCTGTGTTACGTATATGTATGTTGAAACACTGAATACGTCTTATCAAGACCTTTTCACATGCATTTAGTATTATATGACATTTTAGTACTGAATAGTTGTTAGATTGTTATATAAAAAAAAGATAAGTATGGTTGAATTATATGTATGAAAATACCGTGAAAGAGCAAAACAACCTGCGATGGGCAAATGATTTTTCTTCTTTTTTACGTGCTTGGAATCGTACATTTAGAATGAGGAAAAAATAGATAGATATCTTCATAATTCTGGTAATCTCATTTTGAAATTAAAATAAGAAACAATGAACTATACACTAAATCACTACTTAATTTTATGATTTTTTTCTCTTTTCTGTTTATGCGCTAGAATTAATAGATATTGAGGTAACAGTTTTATGATATTTCTTTCCGATCAGTTCTCTTTGAATGTGATTTTCGATTGGCCGTCTTTTTTTAGATGTTGTCAAATTTACTTTGAATGGTGGTAAAACAGTAAATCGTCTTATCTTGTTTCTTCTCTATTATAAAAAAAGTGGATAGATTCCTGCCTAAAATTTACCCTTTTATCCAAGTTGAATTCCCTTTAACAATGACTTTTTAATAAAAAAAAATAATGTAGAAATGAAAAGAAAAAGGAAAAAAGAATGGAAGACGCCTATACATTGACATCTAGAAACACACACTTAATTAATAGCGTCTACCATACATGTATCTATTTAATAGACATGAATGCATTCATAAAGATGTTTAGCAAACCTATTTACACTTGTTGAGGCAACTTTTTACTCAAGGGACAAACTAAACTTAAAAGATTACACCTCATAATATGTTGGGAGATGCTTTAACTAGCAGTACCCACAACCAGATTCTAATACTTCATAGATAAACCTATAACGCGTCTATATATACAATAGTAATTACAAAGCTGTTATTTGTTTTGATCCTTTTTATGATAATATTCATTTCATATTCAGTCTGAAATAAAAAATACCATTCATTGCAGTAACCTAAAACTTGTCAACAGTTTAAAACAACAATTAAAAGATGAAAACGTTTAAATGCTTCAGACGATTAGTCTTACTCTATAAGCAAATCGAGCAAGCATCGGATATCAGTTTCTTCAATTCAAACGAAGAAAAACTTAATCTAAATAATAAATCAGTTTATTTGAATTCGGCTATATAAAAAATAGCAATCATCAATATCAGATTTACATATGATAGTGGCTGTTTAATTTAAAAGCTGAACATGAAAAAACAAAATAAAATTACCAGAATCGAAATTCAAATAGCGATCGAAAAGGCTAGACGTTGATTGGATAAGGCGAAGGCTAAAAAACGAAGTGGAGGAGGTGACAAAACGAGGCAGCGACAAAACCAAGCGGCGGCAAAATGAGGCGGAAGCGGTGCTGAATGATGCGGAGGCAGTAACCCTAGATTGAAAGAGGGGGGAATAATGAAATGGGGAAAATATAAGCCTTAGAGGAAAATAAAAGAGAAATTACGACTATGCCCCCTTTAGTTTTATCCATTTATGAAATTACCATACTTCCTAACGGAAATAACCGTTGGAACACTTCCTAACGGAAATAACCGTTGGTACTTAATAACGATAATAACTGTTGCTAATTGAAAATGAAATTGTGTTGCAAAATGGCCTATATGGTGTTGTGACTAATGGAAATTCCAGACCAAACAATAGAAAAAATCCAGGCCGGGCACAAGCTGCTAATGTGGGTGCTGGAGTGCTGCAAGTTGATATGGGAGCTATGTATCAGTTCTTCATTAACATGACGCAAGCTGGAGCTGCTGTAGGATTAGTTGGAGGAAATTTTGGAGAAGGAAATCAGAAAGCTACAGTGGTCAACAACTATGCAGTGCTGAGTAAGGACTATGCTAGGCATGGAGGAAAGCCGTTTATCGGGACCGTGGACACAATTGAAGTAGAGAACCGGTTGCTTCATTGCGAAAGGATTTTTGTTTATTTGGGACTCAACAATAAGCAGAAAAGGAGACTGGCATCTAGACAGTTGTAAGGAGCAGCACCTTACTGGTGGAACATTGTTACTGTAGGAGTAGCTGAAGAGGCTATGACTTGCACAGAATTCAGAAGGAGGTTTGAGAAAAGATTCATGTCGGAGATTGCCAAATCAACTATGCTTAGGAAGTTTGCTGAGTTGGTGTAGGGAGACATGACAGTGCTTGGGTATGCTACCAAATTTGAGGAATTATTAACATACGATATGCTACGGTTGATAAAGTTATCAAAAGGAATGAGAAGTTCATCCGTGGATTAAGACCCGAGCTTGCAAAAGCAACTTTACCGCATATTAGGGATCTGTGCGATGTAGTTGTTGAGATGGCTTTGAGGAATAAGGAGATGCTAGATTTCTTTAATGGTAACAAAGAAGTGGAAACTCGAGATGGGCAGAACCAAAAGAGAAAGTTTTTCCATAAGAAGTGAGCTCAGAAGAGTGGAGCTGCCAAGAAAGGAAGGCAAAAGTTATCTGCTACAAGTGTGATAAGAAAGCGCATTTCATTAATGAATGTCGCTCGGGAGATGGGAAGAAAGTGATTGGGAAGAAGAATATCAAATGCTTCAACTGTGATCAGATTGGATATTATAAGAACCAGTGTAAGGAACCGGCCAAGGATGGAAAGGGCAAAGTGTTTGCATTGGAACCAACTACATCAAGACCAACGACATGGGAGAAAGGAAAAGCCGTGTAAGGAAGTATGCTTTTGATTCATGATGTGTCAGTTAGAGTTCTATTTGATATTGCCACATTGCATTATTTTATGTCTCATAATTTGGTAGATAAGATTAACCTAGAACCTTTATACTAGTTACTACCTTAAGGGTTGTCAATCCAATATGAGAGTATGCAACTCTGGGGATGAGATGTGACCAGTTAGAGCTTGAATTATTAGGTTATATATTTTCTTGAAGTTTGCATGTGTTTGACTTCGTAGGTTTTGGAATTATTTTGGGTATAGATTGGTTAAGTAAGTACTATGCCAGTATATTTTTCCATGATAGGAAAATATCACTTAGACACCCTAGCTGTGGCGATCTGATTATATACACTGTAGAAAACCCGAAATTAGATTCTTATGATTTGTTGGGTGTTATGGATGAAGAAGACGAGTTAAACCGAGTTTTCGTTGTTAGAGAATTTGTAGATGTCTTTGAGCCTGTGATAGGAATACCGCCGAAACGAGCCATTGAGCCTCGGATAGATTTAGTACCAGGAGCTGAACTTGTGAGTAGACCGCCAAGTAGAAATACTCCAACCTATATGAAGGATCTAAAGGCGCAGTTGGTGAATTTAGAAAGTAAGAATTTTATCAGACCAAGCAGTTCGCCTTGGGCAGCAGCCGCAGTGTTTACAAGGAAGTCAGATGGATCGTTGAGGTTGTGTATCGATTATCGTAAGCTGAATCAGAAGATGATAAAGAATCGATATTCGTTACCTAGGGTTGACGATTTATTCGACTAGTTGAGTGGAGCCAAAGTATTTTCTCAGTTAGATTTGGCAACAGGGTCCCATCAACATAGAGTAGCAGAGGATAGTATTCCTCTGACGACATTTAGGATCAGATATGGATCATATGAATGGTTAGTGATGCCGTTCAGACTAACTACTGCGCCAGCATTCTTTGTGGACTTAATGAATAGATTCTTTAAAGAACATCTGGACAGATTTGTATTGGTATTTATAGAAGACATATTAATATATTCTAAAGATGAAAAAGACCATAAAGTTCATCTTTGGATAGTGCTTGTGACACTAAGATAGCATCAGTTGAAAGCAAAGTTTTCAAAGTGTCATTTCTGGAAGAAAGAAGTTAAGTTTTTTGGTTATGTAGTCTCAGAAAAAGGATTGTCCGTTGATCCGGCTAATATCAAGGCAGTGAATAGCCGAAAGAGACCCGATAAAGTGACTGAAATAAGAGTTTTCTTGGGTTAGCTAGCTACTACCTGAGACTCATTAAGGATTTCTCGCGGATACCCGCACTGATGACTAAGCTAACTCGGAAAGATGTGAAGTTTGTTTGGACTGATGAGTGTGAGGAGGCATTCCAGAAATTGAAACATTTATTGACTAATGCAGCTGTGTTAGTTGTTCCAAAGGGGAATCAAGAGTTAGTGTTATACACGGATGCACGTGGAACAAGATTAGGAGTTGTTAATGCAGAGAGGTAAAGTGATTGCCTATACTTCTCGATAGCACATACCACATGCAGTTAGATCCAACTCATGATTTGGAATTAGCTGCGGTAATTTTTCCATTGAAGGAATGAAGACATTACCTTTTGGGGGAAAGATTCGAATTGTTTATGTATCATAAGTCACTAAATATTTATTCTCTCGGAAGGAGTTGAATATGAGACAGTAGAGATGGTTAGAGTTCATAGCTGTATACAACTTTGGTATTGAGTACACACTAGGAAAAGTAAATAAGGTAGCAGATGCACATAGCAGAAAACATCAGAATACAATATTGGCAATGATAGCTGAGTGGAAAGATTTTGAAGCATTGACTACATGTGGAGTACAATGGAGATCTGAGGTTAGTTCTAGTCGAGAAACCGCCATGTTATCATGTCCAAAAATTCAACCGATGATGATCGAAAGGATTGCATCTAAGCAAAGAGATGACCCAGTGTTAGCTAAGAAGATTAGAACGCTAGAGACTGGAATTGAGATTGATGATCTAAAGGATTTTTGTCTTGACCAGAGAGGGTGGTTGAGAAAGAAGGAACGATTGTGCGTCCCAAATGTAGAAAACCTAAGGACGGAGGTCCTTAGAGAATGTCATCGATCAAAATTTACGATTTATCCTGGAGGGACCAAGATTATAGGATATGAAGAGGAGTTTCTACTGGGAAGGTATGAAGAGAGATGTAGGCTTATGGGGGAGGCAGTGTTTGAACTGTCAATGGGTAAAAGCTAAAATTCAGAAACCGAGTGGGTTACTTCAGTCTTTGGATGTTCTAATCTGGAAATTGGATTCTATCTCAATGGATTTCATAGACGGATTGCCAAGGTCGAATAGAGAAAATGATAGTATCTAGGTTATAGTGGACAGGTTGACTAAGAGTGCACACTTTATTCTCATTAAGTCGACCAAGATAGCGCCGAATTTAGCTAAGTTATTCATGAAGAATACAGTTAGACTGCATGGAATTCCTAGTAGTATAGTAAGTGATAGAGATTCCTCATTCACTAGCGAGTTCCGTAAGAGTCTACAGGATACTTTAGTTACCAAGCTTGGTATGTGTACTGCTTACCATCCGCAGACAGATGGGCAAATGGAGAGAGTTAGCAAAGTCTTAGAGGATTTATTAAGAGCTTGTTTGCTAGATTTCGAAGGATCATGGGAAGACCATATACACTTAGTCGAATTTTCGTATA
This sequence comes from Allium fistulosum, assembly GCA_030737815.1. Classification (NCBI taxonomy): domain Eukaryota; kingdom Viridiplantae; phylum Streptophyta; class Magnoliopsida; order Asparagales; family Amaryllidaceae; genus Allium; species Allium fistulosum. The sequence goes on from CM060905.1 coordinate 854,702,980, forward strand.
ACAATAGTTATCAAACTAGTATAGGGATGGCACCCTTGGAAGCATTGTATGGAAGGCTATGCAAATATCTAGTTTTTTGGTTAAAGAAGTGCAGAAAAGATTGAGTTAATTTGGATTTGGTTAAAGAAGTGCAGAAAAGATTGAGTTAATTCGGGCTAGAATAAAGGAAGTTTAGTTTGGACAAAAGAGTTATGCTGATAAGAGAAGGAAAGACTTAAAGTTCTCAGCTGGAGATCATGTTTTCGTCGAAGTATCCTGATGAAAGAAGTATCAGATTTGAGAAATCAGGAAAACTGGCACCAAGATTCGTTGTACCATTTCCTATTATAGAACGGATTGAGAAAATCGCGAATAGGATAGAGTTACCGAATAGTTTGGTAGGAGTCTATAATGTTTTCCATATTTCTCATCTAAGGAAGTGTATTTGAGATCCAAACACTACTATTACACCGGCTATGTTAGATGATCCAGTAATGGAACCAGATATGACTATAGTTAGAAAACTAGTTTGTATAGTTGCGTGAGATGAGAAGAGACTAAGGAACAAGACTGTCAGATTAGTCAAAGTCCAGTGGAGTGAAGACGAGAGAGATTGTACTTGGGAAATTGAGAGCAGGATTAGAGATACTTATCTTGACTTGTTTGATGGTATGTTTTACCTTTGTGTTTGATTGTTGTGGGTTCCTTATCGTAATTTCAAGGACGAAATAATTTAAGGAGGGGAGTCTATTATGACCCTAATTTTGACTAACAATATTTAGAATACTTAATTGGATAAACAAAATAAAATAATTTAGATAGTTAAGAGATTAAGATTTGTTAATTAAGAAGTAGTCGTGCCTTAATGAATGTATTAGCAAAAGAGAACTAAAAATAAGTAAGCAAGAGGAATATATCAAGGGTAAAATGGGGATAGCTTTTATTCTAATACCCTAAGCCCTTCCATTCTTCATTCCTCATTCACTTTAACTATCACAAACAAAATTAAAACCCTAAAGGAACTCGGTCTGCCACCATTACGAAGATGTAAAAGGGAAAGACATGCTAGGATTCAAGTAGAAAGCTTGAAAAAATCAATTTAAGGGCAAATCTCAACCTTCTTAACACAAAGCCAAGGTGAATAATTAATTTATATCTCACTTTTGATAATGATTTCAGTTTCAAGTTAGATCCAAACAATGTTTGCAAATAATATGCAATGTTATGTTTGTGAAAGTTGATATATATGCTTGTTGATGATTTATATGGTTTAATATAAATTTTATGAAATGTTTGGACTAGAAGACCTGTCATACGACATCCAAATGAGTTGCATTTTGGTATATAGTCAAAAACATTATTTTAGAAGTGGGTTTCGAGTTTCATAATTTTCTAAATGATTGTGGATTTATAATAAATTTTCTACAAGATAAAATAGTTACTTTTGGGTTTAACATATTTAAGGCAATTAATTATTGTTTTCGAGTCTAAAATTTATATATGTTACAAAACATATTTGAAGTGAATTATTGTGATTTTTGGGGATTTATCCTAAGTGATTTACTATGGTTATTGAATTATTTAAGTTAGAGGGCTTAAATGTTTTAAATATTTATTAAGGAGAAGGGCTTATTTGCTTAAATCTTTCAATTGTTAAATGTTGAATTTGGCAGTTTATTTTTGAAAAGAATTTTAATAAAGAATCGGAAACAAATCATATTTTGAAAAATTACGCAAGTTAGGTGAAAAAGAATTACTATAAAAGGCATAAAATCAGTTTTATTTCGAATTATAACTTCACCACCTCCATTGCTTGCTTCCGTCACCAAACCCAGTAAACCATTCGCACCCATTCGAAACCAATGCACATAGTATCAAGCAATTGGCACATAGTGTATTGGAGAAAGGCGGAGGGAAAGGACGGTGTCTGAAGTATGCTTTTGAAAGGGTTGAAGCCACTTTTAATAGCTTTTGAATGCATTAACTTTCCTTTGTTTAAAAAGAAGCTTTCGAAAGGGTTGCCGCTTTTGAAACCCTTCGATACCCTAGCTACTGCATTTTTACCTTCTGCATTAGTTAGAGGTCGCTTTTCTTTATAACCTTAACACAGTATTCGAAAGGAAGGCTTTTGACTTCTTAATATTGAAGCTGCCTTCCCAATGCTTTCAAAAGGGGTGTCTTAGTCGCTTTTACAAACCATTTCGGTGGCAATGGTTTTGACATGGTAGTTTCGAAATTGCTCTCTTCCCCAATTCTTTTACTTGAGATCAAAGCTTTTGAAAGTGATGCTTTTGCTTCTGTTCTCTTTGACCCTATAATTATATTAAATGTTGAAACCAATGATTTCGAAAGATATACTTTTAAATGGTTTCGAAGCTATGTTTCCACAAATTCTTACTTGAACCCAATGCTTTCGAAAGGTATATTTTAAGTGTTTCGAAAGGTATAATTTAAGTGTTTCGAAAGGTTTGTTTTAAGTGTTTCGAAAGATATGATTAATGGCTTCGAAAGAAGATATCTAAGATTTTAGGTAATGATTTCGAAAGGTCTATTTCCAATACATTTGAAAGGAAGGTTTTGGTCTTTCAGCCTAATGTCTTCAAGGTTAAAGTTTTTATCTTGTTTCGAAGGAATAGATAACCCTATTGATTTTATGTTTTTATCAACATTGTTTTATGTAAAAAGCATATATCATGGCATAGGTATTTTGACTAAAGCAAAGAGTAAATTTTCCTTATTTAAGTATGATTTAAAAGGGTTAAATCAATTTAAAAGAAATGTTTTCAAGGAAAATTGAGTTGGGTAGTTAACCCTAAGTATTTGACTCTGATAACAGAAGACCAGATGAGACTGGTGTAGGGTCGTGCCCCATACTTTAGCTAGTAGCCCCTAGCTAATATAAGTTCAAAATTCAAGTGTATAGGGCTTTATCACAAGTAAGACTAAAATGATGTTACACATAGAAAGGAATACACAGAGTAGAGGTAGGTTTTTGGTGAGCCCACAAAACCATTAGGATCAGTTGAACCTAGAAGAAGTAAGTTAAGGACAGATCGTCCAGTATTGTACCTAACAGAAGTTAGAATATTTATTATGTCTATTAGGCCTGAGCAGCCAATGGTTAATAGTCAGCCCGATAAAACTATATTATTCGAACAGATAGTCCATTGATTAACTGATTTATATGCATATTTGTTATTGCTACTGTTGCTATAATCAGTTTGATTGTAGGATTTTGATTTGAAAAAGATATGATTTTAAAAGAATGTTAGTGATGGGAAACCTGTTCCACTAAGTGGCATGGTCTCACTTAATATCAGTAAACTGAGATGTAAAAGAATTATTCACACCAAATTATGTCTAACTCAAAGTTTATGTTTTCCCCTTAAACTCTCGGGTGCCCAAAATTAAATTTGAGTAGATTGAGAGTTTAGGACTTTTCAGGTTTGATAGGTTGGACGAATAAGCTTCCGAAGACATGCAGGAGGCAAAGCCAGCTATGCAGGAGTTATTTAGTATTATTTCCATTATGATGTATTTATGACTGATATGTCTGTCTATCTGATACTCTGACCATCCAATGGGGCATCTTCATAAGTTGCTCTTAGCGTATTTTATAATAATTATATTTGATCAAAACCTAGGAATCCTTTTGGGATTGTGTAATTGAATATGAAATATTGATTTGAAATGTAATCAGAAAAGCTATTTTTGAAATCAGTGTTGATTTTATTTCATGTTCATGTGCTTCTGATATTATGGATACCATTAACATTACTACATTTTGTCATCGGATGTTAATACTATTTGATGTGCACATAAATGTTCATATTTTTACTTCCATATTTTATCGAATTAAATTAAATAAATGATCATATTGGGTGTTTTAACATGTTTAAACCAAAATTCTAATTATTTTCCAAATTGTCACATATTCATCTTCATATAGAGGCAAAATGGTCATTTTTGTGCATATATTAATTTAAGAAAAATTACTTAGACATTTTAAAGATTTTTTTGTAGGAATTTGGATTCATATGCATGTAGTTTCATGAAGATATATGCATGCACAAAAGTGAAGAGAAACAAATGAAGATGGAAATAATTCACTTCATGTATCACGGAGGACCCCACCTATCCACCTACCTTGATGTACAAATTAGGAGCTAATGCTCATGCTAATGGCGATTAGAGTTTCATGCACACTAAATGGAGGATTATCTTATCCTAATGATAACTTGGTGGCCACACTTCCTCAAGGGTAGTTTGGGTAGTTTCCAAAAAATGGATTAGGGTTTTAAATCATGTATAAATACCCCTTATGTTCATGTAACCTCTCTTCCTCTGAGCCTCTTCTTAGTTAGTTTAGTTGGAGGCTCACAAATAAAAACTCTTCTTTCTTTTCATGGCTATAACCATTTCTTTCATGTAACTTTCATTTTTATATGCAATTTTAGTTCATTCTCTTTCTATTTACATGCTCTTTTCCTTTTATGTTAGTAGTTAGTTTTAATTTATGCAGGTGGCCTAGCTTTTATTTCTTTTAGCTCTCATTTTCTTCTTGTTTTTTGTTTCATGTTGCAATCTACATTTCTTGATATGATAAAAAATATGAGAGGCTAAACCTCTTCAATTTAGGGGTAATGAAGCTCTCTAATTATGTAGATCCAACATAATTTGATATTTTTTTATCTCTTTTTATGCTTACTGTAAAAATGGATGTTTATGTGATTTAGTGTTTCATGTTGAATTTGATAGTCTATGTTGTTCATAACAAATAGGCTATGCTTAAACACATTATTCACAAACTGCCTCTTCATCCAAATATAATTATGGCAATGAAGTGAAATTAAATCAAAATTTGATGGTCTATATTTATAATCAATAGTTAATAGGCCATTCTTGAAATAGATTTATTTTCAAATTTATTGTCAATTTTCATGAGAGTTTGCAAGTAGTTTAATGGGCGTGTTCTAGTTTGATGGCTTATATTGAGCTAACTAATAGCATAAATAGGCCATACTTATAATAAACACATCAATTAAATTCACTAATGACCAAAAAAGAGAGAACATAATTTCATGTTGTGTTGATTTATGTGATCTAGAGAGCGGATTTATCTCTAAATTGCCTTCAAACTCTCATATTATTATCCATTTTCTTTTGTTAGTTTATTTACACTTTTCTAGCTTAACAACATTTCAAATATTGGTTTAATTTGATTGAATAGAAATTTTAAAATCTAACAATCCCCGCGGATCGACCCATACTCGCCGCGTATTATCATTGTACGTCATGCGCTTTCAGTTAATTTTAATTAAAATTCGATCGGCTATTTTCCAATCCGATGGATATTTAGCCGGTCCAAACAAGCTTTTGGCGCCGTTGCCCGGGAGTTTGCTTTGATTTTAATTTCTATTCTTCAAATTATTTTTGCTTGATTTTTTTGTGTTTCATTTTCTGTGTGTTTGCATGTAAATTTTTTTTTCTGTGTGTTTCTGTAATGACCCAAAATTTTCGATCTCGAAAATTCCAGATAGTTAGGAAAAGAAGAAAAGAGATAGAAGAAGAAACAGAAAAAAACAAGTCACAGAATCTCACATTCGCAGCGGATGAAATATAATATCAAATAATAACAGTTATACAAAAGAATACTATATCCGTCAATTACATTTTAATACATCAGAGGTACACTCATACACAAACACTGGACATATACAAATCGCATGACTCGGATAAACAGAAATAATATCACAGTTGTAACACTCCATACGTTCCTGCCATCTAGCTCGTCTCCTGAGTTCCAGAACGTACTTACCTGAAAATCTGTAATACTCGGTCTGGCCCGAGCATTACATCAAAGTAACACCCGGGTCAGGCTGGAAACCAGCATGAGTAAACCCATATAATTTGAAATACTAAGTCCAAATTTGAAAGGAAACCCGGGTAACTCGTACTTCACTACGAGTTCATTACATGTTATGCTCGACACTTATTTCACGACTCAAATACTAAGTATTCTAACTTAGTTCAAAGGTTCTTATTATTCCATTTCAACCAATTGACATCACATATCAATCTATATAGAATCGAAGTGGTTTCGGGTATTAACTAATACCCGACTCCGGTCTCTTCGAGTCCAATGTTATCTTAACCCTAGTTATTCACGTGATTAAATTTTGAATACTAGATGTCACTTTTACACAACAATTCATCATAGATAACCACATTACCCATGTTCAACCCAACATATCATATTACAAAAGCATTTCATTTCACAAAGCTTTATAATCACATATCAGGGATAACAAATAATTCAAGGAATTCAAATATCATCCAATCATCAATAAGCAAGATAAATTAGATGTACAATTCCTAATTAATTTAATTTAATTTCCAATTAAATTAATTACTTATAAATTTGATTACCCAATCCTGCTTAATTAATTACAAATCATTTGATATTAATTAATGAAATTAATTAATCAACTTTAATTACCTATCTTAATTAATTATCATTAATTAATTAATCACCTTGATTAATTATTCTTTAATTAATCACATTAATTTAATTAACCTTAATTAATTAATTATCCTTTAATGTAATTACACTAAGTTATTAGCTTTCAAATCAATTACACAAAATAATTATATAATCAAACAATTTTAAAACAATTGAACTTAAAAATTTAAACTATAAAACTTGTTTAAAGAGAACTTTTTAAATAGAGTTACTTCGAAAACTTGGTTATCTTTTCTTTGAAAAACTTTTTCACTTTAATATACTTTTAATATTTGATTTAAAATCTTGCTTTGCTTTAAAAACTCGGTAACATTACTTCTGAAAACTTATTCATTTTAATAGACTTTAAAACTTGTCTAAAATCTTGTTCATGCCTCAAATGTTAAAATCTGATAACCAGATTTACTTCATATTTTTAAACTTGGGTCCTAAAACAAAACCCGAGCCCAACACTCAAATACCCGAGCCCACACTCGTGCATCTCGCTCCCAATCCACTGCTTCGAGTCAAACAACAAAAGACTCGAGCCTAACCCGAGGAACACTCATCGTCCCCAAACCAACAAAACCCAGAGACGTGAAAATGTACACGTGCACATGCACAAGCATTCTGGTCATCTCCGACCGGCGCCGCAACCGTCATCATGTCGGCGACATCATCGTCAACCCGCCCGACAAACAAGAAAACTCGAAAACCCATCAACTCGAAATCGAGCAATTCAAATGAATCCAGGAACAAAGTCGATCACCAAAACTTCCCATCATCGCAACCACAGACCACCGGTGGCCGCGAAACTCCGGCCCAGGCTTCGTCTGACCTCCATCATCCTCTTCCTCCACCTTCGGTCCACCCCGATACTGTCACGTCACCGCGAATATCCAGTAAACGACCTGCACAAAACTCAATCTATAACCCTAAATCGACGCCGTTCAACTTCCTTAGTGATTGATAAATCCTAATTCCATTTTTCCCAAAAGCCTCTACATCCAAGCTTGCTCCAGCCAAAACTTCGATGATCCAATTTTCCCCGATCGATGAAAATCGACGTTTTTCCCAATATCATTCAACTCGAAATTTCTCAACATCTACTTCACTAAACCTTTCGAATTTACATTTCAAAATCGTCATTTTCAATGGCAAATTCATCCATATAAGTAAAAGTCAAAATTTCCATGTTTGAGTTTTGTCAATTTTAAAGTTTCCACTGTAAAAACGAGGCTCTGTTCCCAAATACTTCATACTAGATCTCGAGATGATTTTTAGATTAAACTTCATCAGGAAACAAACAGTTTTCTTCTTGAAATCGTGGCTTAAAACAAAACACATAAAGAGATATTGATTTTTAAAAGATTGATGTTTAACAGTTTTCAAATAAACATAACATAGTGACTTCTTTTCTTGTATTACAGAAGTTAAACCCATGTTTACCCTTATTCACATACATATATATTCAATCATCTCTAAACAAACATGCAAAACATACTACCCATCATAATTTTCAAGAATTAACACATACAATCACATATCAAACAGATTAAGTTTTAAAAATAGAAGTTTACTCACCTTTTAAACTTGAACAGAGAGCAAAGGACACAGAGCCTATTATTTTGATTTGCAACTTGATTGTTTTATTTGAGACCGATCTCTCTTGAATCTGAATTGCTTGCTATACTTTGTTCAGTTTAAAGGTTTGAAGTTTTGAAAGACTTGTTTGCTGATTTCTTTGCTTTAGCTTCTAGGTTTGATTTTTTTAGCTTTGCTCAGGTTTAACAGCTCCCAGGTTTTAGAAATTGAAAGAGAAGTTGATATTTGATTTAGATCTTGACTTGATTTTTGTTAGCACCAAAATTGGTCACTAACCTCGTTGAGAAAGATTGTGTAGAGATATAAGTGATGAAGATAAATTAAACAAGGAAGAATATGCTAGTTTAAATGCAGAAAGTAAGAACACCGGTTTTATAGTGGTTCAGCGTAATTGCCTACGTCCACTTTGAGGTTAAACTTTATTGCTCTTCTTAATGATTGATTACAGATACAATCCGTGGATCAAATGCTTGAATACAATTGCTAAGTAAAGAAGATGAGTCTTGAAAGTGGTAGAGTCTCCCCAGTGTTCTCGAAAAAAGGTCCTTTTCACTGTGCCCCTACCCCTCTATTTATAGACAAAGATGGGTTGGACTCTCCAGGTGGGCTTGGTAGCCGAACACCTCGGCCCAAATGGAGTGGTCGTTGTACGCCGAACCAAACAGGCCGAATGGTTGGATGCCGAACCACTCTCTCCATGCCGAACGAGGCGCTTGTTGCGTGGGAAGAGTAGGTCGAATATCAATTGAAGCCGAACGTGCCTCTTAGCCGAACGGAGCGTCTGGTCGAATGCTACCTTTGGACGAATGAAGCCCTTAACCGAACGATGTCTCTGGCCGAACGATGGCTCTGGCCGAACGTTGTCTTTAGCCGACCAATGCCTCTGTTCGAACGATGTCTCTGGCCGAACGATGGCTCTGGCCGAATGTTAGCTTATGACGAACAATACATCCATGCCGAGCAATTGTACACGCCGAACGTCTTCTGATGCCGAGCGCTCATGGATGCCGAGTGCTCCTGGATGCCGAGTACTCCTGGATGCCGAGCACTGCTGGATGCCGAGTACTCCTGGATGCCGAGCACTGCTGGATGCCGAGCACTCCTGGATGCCGAGTACTTCTTAGATGCTGAGCACTGTTTGATGCCGAGTACTTCCTGGATGCCGAGTACCTAGTTGCCTGGTCAAATCTCCAGGAAACACTTGCCCCCCCCCAAAGTGTATTACGTGACTGAACGTGATACGCTTTGAATTATGTAACCTCCGCGTTTCGTTCCAAATCCTTGACTAACTTCTAATGGAGATGTCTTTTTGAGAATATCAGTGGTTGTGGTGTGCGCCTGATGCGGTGTAAATGTCGAACGATACGTTTGAAGCCGAACGTTCCTCATGTGCCGAGCAATTCTACGTTTTGAAGCCGAACGCTACGGCTTTGACCGGTTCTATCGGATATAGCCCCTTCGACTTCCATTTTCTCCCTATAAAACCAGGTACCTCCCCTCTTCTCTCCTTTTACACTTTTACCTCTGTCACTCCATAAAGACTTGCAATCCTCGCCAGCCAATCAGACTTGAAGCCTGATCAATCCTTCCTAAGCTCCGATCTACAAACTAGGTATTACCCCTTCTATGATTTAAATAGTTTCAACACGAGACATCCGAATGGGTCGTGTAGAAAACTTTTGATTAAGTCGTCTTTATTGCTGAACGATGCAAGGCGAGGAGGAATGACCAGGAGTGTACGCACACATAAGATCATTGGGCGATTTGCTTCTTCGTGCCGAATCGAGGCTAAAGGAGAAGGACAAAAAGTGGGAACATTGGAGGTGGTATGGGTGTCGAACAGCATAACTCAGGTTCGGCATATGTTATCATGCGCCGGATAGTGAAATGGAAGGCTAAGGTGAAGGCATGAATTAGTGGGATGCCGAACGACCATGAATGCCGAACAATATCTTAGCCGAACAAACGTAAATGCCGATCCATGTCAAGGCCGAACACTACTATGAATACCGAACAATATATCAGCCGAACAATACCTGGGCCGAACACTACTACGAATGCTGAACAATATCTCAGCCAAACAATACCAAGGCCGAACACTACTTAACTGCCGAACCAATATATGTCGAACAACATAAATGCCGAACAATGCAAATGCCGAACAACATAAAGGCCGAACAACATAAATGCTGAACAACAATTCACCGAACGATTGTGAATGCTGAAAACCACTTTGGCCGGACAATGCTTAGCCGTACATGCCGAACGACACCTTTAGCCGAACATGAATTAGGCCGAACACTTATTGACCATGCATATTCATATAGCAAAACAAGGACCAGGACCTAACTATACTAGCATATATGAGACTGACTCGGATTATTAACTTTCTAGCTTTAGTAGACATAAATCTGAACTTAGATTAGCATATATTTTCTGAATCTGGAACTGTAATCGCCACAAGGCGGGCTTTTTGAGACGGTCAGCGATGACGGTCTTTGAAGGCGACGACGCTCATTTTCATATCTTTGTAACCTTTCGATTCTTCAATGCTTATACACGATTGCTTGCACTAGTTTTCCACACCACGTGGGGGGAATACTCATGCTGTTGATTCTAACGTTCAACGTTTTTCAAGTATAGTTTTCACAGGCGCTTAGCCAGATTCATTATTTATTGGGGATGTCTAAAAAGTCTAGCTCTGCCACTATATCTGATAGGCCTGGGCCGTCATCAAGGCAAGAAGTCGCTGATGCTTCAAATCCGTCGACTTCCCCTGCCCATAACTTAGCTCCTGATGCCCTGGAGGCAATAATTCTCTTAGACAATCCGATCGACTCACAGGCTTCGAAGATTAATGAAGTCGCACTTCGGCGAATATGCTCCATCCATGGGATCCCCTTTGCTGATGTGTTGGTCCCGTCGCGACACGATCGTCCTCACCTGCCCCCAATCGGATATACCGCTTGTAACAAGTTCATGTGCTGGATGGGCAGCGTGCCTCCATTCAATTTATTCCTTCGGGACGTGTTGCAGTACATAGATATCGCCCCGACGCAGCTGCACCCAAACGGTCACGCGTTCATATACGGGACCTACCTACTTTTCATGGCCGTCTTCTCTAGGCCTCCTACTTCTGGCGACATCAGATATATTTATATGATCAAGAAGCGAAAAGATAGCCCCTCTTTCATGTTCCTCGAGCCGTACCAGAAGTGCCAGATCTTAACCGGAGCATGTAGTAAATTTTCATAGTACAAACAGGAATGGTTCTATGTGCGTTGCCCTCCTGGTTTCGCGAGGAGATGGGTCGAAGGTAGTAAGTCTCTTTGTTGAGTTATCATTCGTGTTCAATCGAAGTTATGCTTTTTCTAACTCCTTGTTTCATCTTTTCAGGTATTAACCCGCGTTCGGAGGGCCGAGGATATTCTGAGGCCGTCGAAGCCATTAGAGCTCTTCCTGCCAAGGAATGAGACATCCGAACCCTCCTTTCAAATGAATCACTATCGAGGTTCGGACTGTTAGCAAGTGGTCGCCGGATTAGTCTCCCGGAGGGTGTTTCCATTCCCAAGCCTGCATCCGGTAAAGGGAAAAAACAAGTTGGATCGTCATCATGCCATACTCTCGATGCACACGAAGAGGGTGCACACAAGGAGGATGAAGCTCCTGAGACTCAAGGCGAGAATGCGGGTCCCGCTTGGAACCCGACGGTCGAAGTGCACGATATTGAAATGTCATCTTCCCCTTCGAAAGGAAAGAAGAAACTGACGTACAAGATACGGAAGGAGAAAGTTGGCGGAACTTCAAAAGTTACGCTCATCCCGTCAGAGAAAGAGGCTTCTTCACAGCATATGGAAAGTTCTTTAAAGGGTTTGTCGAACCTTACCATCCCCGACGATATACTCAATTATGGTTTCGACAATCCGGAAGCCTTTAAGTTTCATTCACCAGGTAGAGGCAACGCGGGAGTTCAACCCCCAGCCCAGGGAGATAATACTCCAATCAGTAAAGATAGAGAAACCGGTCCGTCAGGGGGAACACTAGGACACACACACACACACGCACTTCACCAAACACTTCAAGTTTTTTCATTACCCCGATTTTTCTTAACTCGTTGTTACTTTTATTCTTTGCAGGTGACATGGGGCGCTCCCACGGACTCGATCGTCTCCACGGCTCTTCCATATTTCATCATCCTAGATGGGATTCAGGTTTGGGTAGACACAGAGACAGAGACGATTACAAGGATCGAGACAACCGTCCTCGCGAATCGTCCTATCGAAAGAAAACATATTCTGAATCTTCACATTCTCGTGATCCTCCTCCTCAAACTGAGACAGATAGAGAGAAGCTTTCACAGAAGGGGTCCCTACCCGATGTCTTCCGAGAACAACACTCTGGTTCATCAAGCACAAGGCAAACTCGGGAGCATCAGAAAAGAGCAGAACTTTCAAAGCCTCCTCCCCCTATTCCTGCGGCTGACCCCACTATAGCAGAGAAGATGGTCGAACTTAAGGCCAAATTCCCAAAAATCTGCTTCGATGGCCTGAAATTTCTCCCAGCTATTCATCACATCCCCGGGCATGTCAAACAGAGCGCTCTTGCCTGCAACAACGACGTCTATGTTCAACATGACGCGTTTGCACAATTGGTCGAGAAAGTCTCGGAGGTATCTGTTGAGCGACAACATGAAATTGATCGTTTGAAGTTGGAAGCTGGCTTCGACAAGGACATCATCAAGCATCAAGATGAAGAGCTCGCTTCGTATAAGTCGAAGCTTGAAGCCGCAGAGCAAAGCGCAAAAGACACTGCCGAGGTCGTCACTCGTTTAGAGGTGACCCATAAGAAGGAACTCAATGAAGCAGTCCAGCGCAGCGGAGCCCTAGCCTTAGAAAAAGATTCAATCTAGAAGGAAAGGGACGCGCTTGCCCTGCAAGTCAGAGAGTTGAAAGAATTGCTCTTTAAAGAGAAAGAGGAGAAAACAGCCGCTCAAGAAGAGTCCCAACGATACTGTGACGAGATCGTTGCTATGCGGCTCTTGAAAACGAAGCTCGATGACGAACTTGCTAGGGTTGAGATAGTGAAAAACGAAGCCCGCGAAGAGGGCAAGAGAAAAGCTTCTGAGGAGATTGACTCTCGCCCTGAGGCAGCTGCAGAGGCCGACAGGGAAGAGATCAAGTGCATGTTTGACCCGTTGATTGCTGAGTATGGGGCCCGCGTCCTTATGCATCGCGACTTGACGTTCCTAGGCGATGGCTATCTTGAATCCCTAGCCGAGGCCTGGGAAACTTTAGTGAAGATCAGAAAAATCGAGTCGGGCTCCAAGGAAATCGATGAGGATGCTCTGGTGAAGGAATTTCTTAGGGGGAACGAGCTAGCGGACTTATCTGCAGCTTTGGCGCTTTATCGTAAAGGCTCTCCGATACCAAAAGAGAAAAACATCGAAGCTGGTCCATCTGGGGCTAAGGCTACAGCTCCTTATTCTGCTGCTCCTTCCTTTGCTCAATCGGTCGGTCAGCCAACACTTAACCCATTCGAGCAGCATGCCGGCTACGATCCAGAAGATCCCGGGCTTGGCGTTCATGTGCTATCCCCTATTCTAGAGGGTGAAACTCCACGCGCAATTGATAGCCAGCCAGAACCCGGTACAAAATTCTTCTTTTAAAAGTTAGGAGATCTGTCACTTTCTGGTAGTGGTCATTTGTCCTAATGTTCATTCTTTGTGTTTTCATGCAGGTTGCTCTGATCCTGAGCCAACTCCGAGGAGCGACGACGCCAAGGAGGAGGCAGAGAAAACAAGCGATGTTGCTCATGCAGGAGTAACTTCTGGCCCTGACGCTCAGGTGATCGAGGCGCTGGATGATGATAAGCTTGACACTTCATCTCCCGCCGAAGGGAGTGATGAAATCGGGATCACTGGCGCCTCCGAACATACTTCGAAGATGAGCATGAAAGAGCGTCTCGCCGAAGAGGAGAAGAAGAAAGTCGAGATCAAAGTTGAGCCTGAAATACTGGAACTTACCCGCGGAACAGACCTTTGAAGATCATTCTCCCTGGCAAATCCAAACCGCTGGATGTTCCTTCTCCCACTCCTGATTTCGCTTCTTTAGCAAGCAAGAAATCCAAGAAGAAGCGTGAGGGAGAGGAATCGTCTGAGAAAACAAAGGAAGACAAGAAGAAGAAATCAAAGAAATAGTCGCTATACTCGTTCAACGAGATTTTGTTTAAGTCTTGCAACTACTTTCTGTTTTTTCATTTCTGTAGTTTGTGTAGATAGATTTTTGACTCCAAGTTTCGGAGGAATTAACCGTGTAACCCCATTTTGGACTATTAAACGAAGTTTAGTTTCTTCTTCACTCGAATAATTCTTTTGCTTTTTTGGTTTGCTGTCTAACTGTGGTCATAACTCAAGTTCTTATGAGTTGCATAACTTCTTAATCCATTCTTACGTCGTTCGAACGTTCTTTGGAGTGGCATATTCCTTGTTCCACATTTTTGAGTACTTAGAATTTTTTCTAAACCCACGCTGCAGGGATTTAGGGTAATTCGATCCACATTCAGGGGATTCTGGGATTGAGATAGCTTATACTCTAGTTCGCGCTCCGGGGACTTAGAGTATTCTGGTCCGAACTCAGGGGACTCAGAGATTGAAATCGTTTATACTCTAGTCCGCGCTCCGGGGACTTAGAGTACTCCGGTCCGCACTCAGGGGACTCGGAGATTGAAATCGTCTATACTCTAGTCCGCACTCCGGGGACTTAGAGTACTCCGGTCCACACTCAGGGGACTCGGAGATGGAAATCGTTTATACTCTAGTCCGCGCTCTGGGGACTTAGAGTACTCCGGCCCGCATTCTGGGGACTCGGAGATTGAAATCGTTTATACTCTAGTCCACGCTCCGGGGACTTAGAGTACTCCGTTCCGCACTCTGGGAACTCGGAGATTGAAATCATTTATACTCTAGTTCGCGCTCCGGGGACTTAGAGTACTCTGGTCTGCATTCTGGGGACTCGGAGATTGAAATCGTTTATACTCTAGTCCGCACTCTGGGGACTTAGAGTACTCCGGTCCGCACTCTGGGAACTTGGAGATTGAAATCGTTTATACTCTAGTCCGCGCTCCGGGGACTTAGAGTACTTCGGTCCGCACTCTGGGGACTCGGAGGTTGAAATCGTTTATACTCTAGTCCGCGCTCCGGGGACTTAGAGTACTCCGGTCTGCACTATGGGGACTCAGAGGTTGAAAGTGCTTATACTCTAGTCCGCGCTCTGGGGACTTAGAGTACTCCGGTCCGCACTAAGGGGACTCAGAGATTGAAGTCGTTTATACGAGTTCGTACATCGTACAGAATAATGTAGTTCTAGTAATTCATCACCCGACTATGGGATATGGAAACATTAGTAATTTATGGGAAAGACGGCTTCAAGCCTTTATTAATGAAAACCAACTAAACTGCCTGATTACATAGTTAAAAGGAAACTAATTAAGGACTGAACTAAAACATACAGGAAATAACTGTGCCTAAAACAGGAAAGAAACATACTAAATATAATAATGTCGCAAATGTTCACTGTTCCACGCTCGGGGGAGTGTCACGCCATCAACGGTCGCTAGCTTGAATGTTCCCTCTCCAAGCTTCCGTTCAATGACGTATGGGCCTTCCCAATTGGGATTCATACGTGATGGTACAGGGAAAACTCGTTTCAAAACGAGATCACCCACATCAAAAATCCTTGGGCGGACTCTACCGTCGTAGTAATGCTTGACTCGGTGCCTATGTGCTGCCGCCCTTAATTCGGCCTCTTCACGTTTTTCATCGATGCAGTCCAGCGATTCCAACAAGAGGTCCTGATTCGTCTTGGGATCATAATATGTCACTCGATGTGATGGAACTTCAAGTTCCACGGGTATAACGGCTTCCAAGCCGTATGCCAAGGCGAATGGAGTGTGGACGGTCGCGGACTTGTGGGTAGTTCTATAAGCCCATAATGCCGTTGGAAGTTCATCTACCCACTTGCCTCCGACTTTCTCCAAACGCTTCTTTAGAATGGACTTGATGATTTTATTTACAGCCTCGACTTGTTCGTTAGCTTTTGGATGTGCAACGGCGGCGAACTTCTTCTCAACACCATATTTTAAACAAAACTCTTTGAACTCTCTGCTTTCAAACTGCGTTCCATTGTCTGTAATGATGGTTCGAGGGAGGCCAAAGCGGCATATAATGTTTCGTACAACGAAATTAATGACCTTCTTAGAGGTGATGGTGGCTAAAGGTTCTGCCTCGGCCCATTTTGTGAAATAATTGACTGCAACTATCGCGTATTTCGCACCACCTTTGGATATGGGCAAAGAGCCGATTATGTCGACTCCTCAGATTGCAAATGGCCAGGGACTAACCATTTGTGTGAGTTCTGTTGGTGGAGTCCTCGAGATTTACGCACATCTTTGACACTTGTCACATTTCCTTGCGTAGTCTGCAGCGTCCCGATTTACGGTTGGCCAGTAATATCCATAGCGGAGGATCTTTTTTGCTAGCGTTTGCCCCCCAGTATGGTCGCCACATTCCCCTTCGTGAACCTCCTTTAAAACCCGCTTTGTCTCATCATGAGAGACGCATCGTAATAAGGGGACTGAGAACCCCTTTCGATACATTAATCCATCCTGCATCACGTATCGCGCGGCCTTTCGAAGGACCTGTCGTCTTTTGCTCCTTTTTTCTGGTAAAGTCCCGGTCATCAGGTACAGTTTGAATGGGGTTATCCACGACCCCCTCTCGATTCCTGTTTCCAACACACAATCAACTTTCATCGCGTCTGTGCTTGGAGCATGCAAGGCCTCAACGGGAAACAATCCCATTTGCTGCGCATCGCCCGTGCTTGCAAATTTAGCCAATGAGTCGGCTTCTTTATTCTGTTCGCGCGGGACATGCGAAATATCATAACGCTCAAGGTTCGACAGTAGTTCTTGAACCAGAACAAGGTACGGAGCAAGCTTCTGTCCCTTTGCTTGGTAATCTCCCCGCACTTGGTAGACCACCAACTGCGGGTCACAAAATATTTCAACTGATTTAACTCCGAGTTCTCTAATGAGTTTTAAGCCAGCAATTAGCGCTTCATATTCTGCTCGTTATTTGTGGCCGGGAAATCGAGCTTCAAAGCGTAACAAATCGATCGATTTTCCGGAGTTACAAGAACTACGCCCGCGCCGGAGCAACGGTCGTTTGATGCCCCATCGGTGTATAATTTCCATCGAACGGGGGGCATGACGTTGTGACTATCTGGTTCGTCAGATACAGTAAACTCAGCGATGAAATCTGCTAATGCTTGCCCCTGTACGGCTCTCCATGGCAAGTAGGCGATATCGAACTAGCTCAACTCGATATTCCATTTTAACAATCTCCTAGAAGTTTTTGGTCGTTGGAGTACCTGCCGTAGGGGCTGGTTGGTATAGACACTGACTGAGTGCGCTTGAAAGTATGGGCGCAGCTTCCGTGATGCAATCACCAAGCAATAGGCCAATTTCTCGATTTTGGGGTAATTTCTTTCTGCCCCCGTTAAACGCTTGCTAACGTAATACACCGGCTTTTGGATTCGGTCCTCCTCGCGGACCAAAGCCGCACTTATAGCATGTGGGGATACGGGCAAGTACACGTACAGCATCTCATGGTCTACTGGTTTTGACAACACTAGAGGACTCTCTAGATGCCTCACCAGATCCCGGAATGCTTCTTCACAGTTAGATGTCCACTCGAAATTCCTCTTCCCTTTCTTTATTATATCAAAGAAAGGAATGCACTTGTCTGTGGCTCTGGATATGAATCGACTCAACGCAGCCACTTTCCCGTTCAAGCTTTGCACTTGCTTTATAGTTCTGGGCAATTGCACATCTCGGATAGCTTTGAATCTTTTCTGGGTTGGCTTCAATTCCCCCTGCACTGACAATGAATCCCAAAAACTTTCCCGACGCAATGCCGAAGGAACACTTCAGAGGGTTGATCTTCATCCCATAATATCTTAGTATATCGAACATCTCAGCCAAGTCTCGAATGTGGTCATTTGACTGTCATGACTTCACGAGCATGTCATCCACATAGACTTCCATCGTTCTACCAAGCTGGTCTTTGAACATTCGATTCACCAAACGCTGATAAGTCGCTCCTGCGTTTTTCAATCCGAAAGGCATTACTACATAGCAATATAGCCCGACATCTGTGACGAAACTGGTGTGTTCTTGGTCCGGAATATACATCGGGATTTGATTGTAGCCCGAGTATGCGTCCATGAATGATAACAGCTCATGTCCTGCAGTGGAGTCGACCAACTGATCAATCGTAGGCAATGGGAAACTGTCCTTGGGCACGCTTTGTTCAACTCAGAATAGTCTACGCAAGTCCTCCATTTCCCATTCGCCTTTTTCACCAGCACGGGGTTCGATACCCATTCGGGGTAGAGGGCGTCGCGGACGAACCCATTGGCTTTGAGTTTGTCCACTTCCTCTCTGAGAGCAGCGGACCTCTCTGGGTCCATTCCTCTCCTCTTTTGTTTAACTGGGACGTATTTCGGGTCTATGTTCAACATATGGCTCGTAATGGTGGGAGAAATCCCACACATATCAGAATGCGTCCAGGCAAAAACATCAAGATTCGCCCGGAGGAAATCACTAAGGTCTTCAGTCATTGCGGGGCCGAGTTGTGATCCGATCTTCAGTATTCGCGATGGGTCGTCTCGGCTGACTGAAATGTCAATTGTTAATTCGGTCGGCGCTGCCTTTTCTTCCCTGGGTTTCTCATCGTCGTCTCTCGGATCTATGTCTCTTAAGACCCGAGAATTATGCCCGAGCCAGGGCTCGGGCACTACTTGTCAATTATCCGTATTAAGGATGCAGACGGGATTGTATGCAACCTTTCCTTTCTCCCTCCGATGGGCCTCTCGGAGCTCATCCACATAACAAGCACGACCAGTTGCTTGGTTGCCATGAACAACACCTACTCCCTTGTCAATTGGGAACTTCAAGGTTAAGCACCACGGGGCTAATGCTGCCCTAAACTCAGCCAAGGCCGGTCGGCCCAAGAAAACATTATACGGAGAATCCACATCCAAAACTACGAATGGTAGGATTCGCACCCTCCGACGTTCGCCTTGTCCCGGTTCAACTGGTAACTCAACATACCCCACCGCATCGGTTGTTGCGCCATTAAAGCTGTGTATACGAGCTTTAGAAGGTTTCAAATCCTTCGTTTCCATCTTCATCTGGTCGTAAGCCTTCTTGAAGATGATGTTGACAGAACTTCCACCATCAATCAAAATTCTCTTCACATAAGCCGGTCCGATCGTCGCAGATATAACCATCGGGTCGATGGTTGGAGCCTCTACTTGGTCAGCATCTCTGTTTCTGAACATTATATCGTCTGTCATTACGCGCTGCTGCTTAGCAGGGATCCCATCCTCCACGTTCGAACAACACTCAAAATCTGCATGCTTCAGGGAACTCGCATACCGCTCCATCTCTTGCCAATTCTTATCCGCGGGGTGAGGTCCGCCGATGATCGTGTTTATGACTAGTCTACCCACAGTTCGGGCAGGCTCCTCGGGATGACGCGGAGCTGGTGCACGGCCTGGGTTGGATGTTCCCTGTCCTCCTTCCTGTGGATCCTTCACAAACTCCTGTAACTTCTTCTGCCTGATCAACTTCTCTATAGCATCGTGTAGGTGTCTGCACTCTTCTGTATTGTGCCCGTAAGTCTCATGGAAGCGGCAGTATTTTCCAGTCCGCTTCTGTTCCTCGGTTGACTCTTTTGGACGTGGCTTCCTGTACTGAAAGGTATTGCAGGTTGATAGGTAAATGTTCTCAAGAGACGCATTCAGCGGGGTATACTCGTTGTAGCTTGGAATTCTCGGCTTCCACTTCCCCGCTTCTCTCTTCTTCCCTTGATTTCTCCCTCCGGACTCCTTAGGCTGCCCAGGCTTGTTCTGGACATTGACTTGGACTTTTCCCGAGTTGTCTCCGGACTGCTTCACAGCAATGTTGCTTTTTACAGACTCCTGGACTGGCCTCGGTGCCTTATCTCGCCTCACCCACCTGGTTTCCTCTCTTCTTATGAACCGGTGTGCCTTTGAGTAAAAACGCTCTAGCGTAGTTGGAGGTTTTCCTGCCAGCCAGTCTCCGAACTCAGAATCCGGATCCACACCTCGCATCACAGCCATTAGAATTGCATGATCATTGGGATTACTGACTTCAGTTGCCGCAACATGGAATCTTTGTAAATATTCCTTTAATTGCTCCCCAGGATTTTGGATTACACTTGACAGAGACATCACGTCCTTTGGACGAGTAGTGTGTATCCTGAACTGCTCAATAAACTTCTTTGCCAACTCCTCGAAACTGGATACGGACCGCGGAGTAAGTCGGGTGAACCACATAGTAGCGATCCCAGATAGAGTAATTGGGAATCATCTACACTTGGTTGCATCATTTGCTCTAGCTGAATCCATCATCCACTCGTACCTCATGACATGCTGTCTGGGATCAGTCCTTCCCTCATAAGCAGGGATAGTTGGCATGCTAAACTTTTTGGGGTATGCTGCCTGTAGGACAATGTCTGTGAATGGAGTATGACTTCTCGACACTCCCCAATCGTCATTTGATAAGCCTTGATTCTCTTTCATTAATTGCATGATCATGGCTGTCAGGTCTGGTGTTTGTATAGAAGGTGGAAGGTTAGAGTCTGTTCTACGTGACTGTCCATGCTGATGCCTCCTCTCCTGGCGATCTGCCAAACGTGCATCTTGAGGCTCGACATCGTGAACGTTTTGATGGTCTGGGCCTCCAGCCTCCACCTGCACTCCGGCTCCTAAGTTTCCGACTCCGACTTGGTCACGGTCTCCAGCTGTTCTAACAGCAGCGCCTGCTTGCGCAGTTTCAGTCTTACGGCGTCTACGCCTGGGAGGTTCATCATAGGAAGTTGAGCTGTCGGATGGGGAATAAGGAGCGGGATTGCCCCCAGCATTCTGTTGCTGTTGTTGAGTGAGTTGTGCCATCAGGTTGGCGTTAGCTTGCATCTGCTCTCCTAGTTGTCTCCTGCTTTCCCTGAGTTCTCTCATCAAGTCATTGAACTCTATTCTGGTGAGAACTGGCATTTTGTCCTGGGCGGTAGTCCCTACGCCTGGATTCGCTTGCTGATTGCTAGGTCCTGCTTGTTGCACGCTAGCAGTCTCATGGGCGTCCGCATTATGAGAAGCTGACCTGGTACGTGGTCTTGCCATTGTAGAGTTATTGGTACGAACTCTGAGTAGAATCAACGGACGTCCTATCAATGAGTCGGATCTTCTTTGGGGGATTTGTTCAAT
This sequence comes from Allium fistulosum, assembly GCA_030737815.1. Lineage (NCBI taxonomy): Eukaryota > Viridiplantae > Streptophyta > Magnoliopsida > Asparagales > Amaryllidaceae > Allium > Allium fistulosum. The sequence continues at coordinate 854,724,412 of CM060905.1, forward strand.
CCAGTAGCTTCAAAGCAGATCCTTGAGGTCTGAGAATTTGATTCTCAGTGAAAGCACCAAAGTGTTAGCACCAAAATTGGTCACTAACCTCATTGAGAAAGATTGTGTAGAGATATAAGTGATGAAGATAAATTAAACAAGGAAGAATATGCTAATTTAAATGCAGAAAGTAAGAACACAGGATTTATAGTGGTTCAGCGTAATTGCCTACGTCCACTTTGAGGTTAAACTTTATTGCTCTTCTTAATGATTGATTACAAATACAATCCGTGGATCAAATGCTTGAATAAAATTGCTAAGTAAAGAAGATGAGTCTTGAAAGTGGCAGAGTCTCCCCAGTGTTCCCGAAAAAAGGTCCTTTTCACTATGTCTCTGCCCCTCTATTTATAGACAAAGATGGGTTAGACTCCCCAGGTGGGCTTGGTAGCCGAACACCTCGGCCCAAATGGAGTGGTCGCTATACGCCGAACCAAACAGGCCGAACGGTTGGATGCCGAACCACTCTCTCCATGCCGAACGAGGCCTTGTTGCGTGGGAAGAGTAGGTCGAATATCAATTGAAGCCGAACGTGCCTCTTAGCCGAACGGAGCGTCTGGCCGAATGCTACCTTTGGCCGTATGAAGCCCTTAACCGAACGATGTCTCTGGCCGAACGATGGCTCTGGCCGAACGTTGTCTTTAGCCGACCAATGCCTCTGGCCGAACGATGTCTTTGGCCGAATGATGGCTCTGGCCGAACGTTAGCTTATGACGAACAATACATCCATGCCGAGCAATTGTACACGCCGAACGTCTTCTGATGCCGAGCGCTCATGGATGCCGAGTGCTCCTGGATGCCGAGCACTGCTGGATGCCGAGTACTCCTGGATGCCGAGCACTGCTGGATGCCGAGTACTCCTGGATGCCGAGTACTTCCTGGATGTCGAGCACTGTTGGATGCCGAGTACTCCTGGATGCCGATTACTTCTTGGATGCTGAGTACCTAGTTGCCTGGTCAAATCTCCAGGAAACAATTTTAATTCCTTTCCTGGTTTTACTTTTGTTTTCTTGCTTAGTTTCGAAAGAATGAAATAAAGGAAGACAAGGTGGAGATATAAATCAGATGGTATACTGCCGCCTTCCACAGCAAGCATCTTTTTTTTTTCAGTTTGCTATGAATAAATTTCGACCTAACATGATTTCATTGATTTTATATTTTGTAGCTTGAAATGATGTATTGTATGCTTGAGTTGTACTGTGCATTAAATGCTTGTCTCCCTTGTATGTTTACATATCTATCCATTCATATGTATATACATACACCATATGTATATTTCTATTCTATCACTTTTACCACTTCATTTAACATATATACATACATACTTACTGATGTATATTTTTATTTGATAAGACTTGTCTATATGTTTGTCTATATATATATAAATACATTTGAACATTTTCCTTTAATCTAATTTATGGAATTCATATATATATATATATATATATATATCTCCATATGCATTTATGTTGGTTATCATCATGCACATTTATATTTATATTCATACATATACATATATATATATATTTCTTTACTTATATGTATGGTTATATACATATCTATTTATGTACTTATATATATTATAAAGCTTGTATATATCTATTTACATATTTATGGATATTTTTATCTTGAATTTAAATGGTAAAGTTTACCTATACAAAAAGTTTATTTTCTTTTCTATAGGATTTATCATATCCAAAGATTTTTAAAAACGAAATCTCTAATATAGTTTTTAATTCAATTTATATATATTCAGATACTTTAATTATCAGAAATTCATTTGTTCGACCCATCAAAATTAATATCCCGAAATTTTAAACCAGATAATTACCAATTAACAACCGTTAAAAATCTGGGACGTCACATTCCTCCCCCCTTTAAATCTTTTCATCCTCGAAAAGGAACGAAGTCAGAATTATTAAAATTCTTAAAATCAGATAAGTTTTCTTTGATCATTCTTAAAATACTTTAAAAATCTATATAATATTACTAAAATAGTCTTTATAAAAATAATTTTATAACTTGATGTTTCAACAAGTCCATCCTTGTTCTCATAGAAATTCGGTCATATGTTGATCAGGCGTAGGACTGAAAATCTATAAGTACTTAGTAAACTCGTTTCCAACACCTAGGGAAAATACTTTGGAAAATAATTTTATTGAAAACAGTTTTGAAAATAGAGAAAATATCTTGGTGAAAACGCTCTGGAAATCATCACCCCCATCCATGGTCGCAGTTAACCCGATGGTTACGTTGCCATCCCGGAAAAATCCATAGATAACTATAGGCCTCCACGCCCCTCGATTACACCATGGAACCCGCTACAGATCGCAGTTATACCCGGGCCTTACGTTGTTATCACAGCAAAAACCCATATAACTGTAGGCATCAGCGCCACAGAATTTCGCTGCCAAAAGAATGAAACTCCTCCACTTGACCATAGATCGCAGTCTACCGATGTTACGTTGCCATCCCGGCAAAATCAAGTGTAGACTGTTGGCACTCATCCTCCATACGATTTTCGCTATGGTCCACACAGTAGATCGCAGCGACATCGAGTTACACTGTCGTCACAGGATAACCCAAATGCCCCTGTAGGCATCAGCGCCCTCGACTTTCGCTACCCAATAATCCTCAGGAACTAGTTTGTCCGGACTCCTCACAGGATCAACTTTAGAACCTCCCCCTTAAAGGCTCAAGGCAGTACCACCCTATGGCACTCCTAAGAAGTTCATTCAAGGGAGCGCCTTTTTCCCCAGAGCCACTTTCAAAACACTTTATACTATACACATATATTATTTTCCAAATCATACACCAAGTATGAATCTCATGTAAATCTCCTTTACAAAATCGATTCCCAAAATCGATAATTCTCATATTAGGCTTTTCCAAATTCCAATATTGATTTTACCTAAAAATCAAAAGCCATTCCAAATGCCATAGGTTCCCAAAACCTTTCCTCAAAATTATTTTCACAAATCCTTTTTATATATACATATATATAATAATCTTGGAAAATCTTTGGTTCAATTCATACTTGTATAAATTTCCTTTTTATACTTTAAATATTTTCAAAACCCTTCTCTTCTGGCAATAGATTCAACTAGGGTAGTTTTCCATATATAACAAAGATATATAACTTTGTTTAGTCCAAATCAAATATTCAAACTCTTTTATAAAGTTATTAACCACATTACTTTTCTTCATAAAGTGATTCTTTAATCATAGAAATTTCCAATTCCCATTTTACCTCATCATATATTTCACAAATATACCTTTCAATTTGTAATGACCCAATATTTTAGGAATTTATTTTGAAAATATAAATAAGTTTAAAATAATTTTTAAAAACTAATTTTGAAAATGAATTGATATGGCTTGATATGGTGTAGCTATATGTGTACATGTGTGCACAGGAAATACACATGAATAGAAGCTTAATTCATGGATGATATGAATGAACATATGTTGATGTGTATGGAAAATATATATATATATATACACAAATAAATAGATTAAATCCTTAAAAGCTATATGTATAAATATATATGGATGCTACTGGTTGTATTTGAGTGTATATGTGCATATGTGTTTAGTAAAAATAATGTATAGACATATATATATATATATATTAATTATTTCTGTAAGACATATATATACATATATGTATGCTAATCAACCACAAGTGTTCAAATCTGTAAAATAAAAATACACAAATGTATTTTAACTATAGGCAGAAAGCAAGAATGAAGATATAAAAGGAGCAATCCTTTTATAAATAAATAAGGGAAGCACATGCTATTTAAGTGAAAGCTAAAAATAGAAAAGTAAGATAAACTAGTGATATGTTTTGTATAGGCAGAATTAGGAAGAACCCTTGGCATATATATATATATATATGATAAAATAATGGAAATCAAGTCACACCTTTAGCATGATATTAGATAAGAGAAAAAGCATTTTCTGGAAAAGCAAATTTCTGAAAATAACCAAAATGATAAAACCTCTTTTCTCTCCACAAACTTGAGCCGGGGAGGGTAGGATTTTGGGTTTAAACTAAATGCAAATGGCATGATTTTGGGTGGGCAAAAATGACTTTAGCTAGCACCTTAAACCCTAGAAGGACCCTGCATAAATAAGAAGTGATAAGAGGGGCCTTCTCTTCTTCCCAGATTGCTTTTGAAAAAAATATATATATCATATATATATAAGACAAGTGAAGAAAAGGATTTGGGGGTAAAGGCAGAAGCTTACCAATCAACTAAGAAGTGAAGGAGAGCTAGGTCAGAAAACTCACTCAAAGATCTAAGGCACTAAGTCCCAATGAAGGCAGCCAGTTTATAAGTTGATCTTTCTTAAAATGTATTTTTATACGTGGTTATCTTTCTTTGATTTCTAAGATGAAAATGCTTTGATCTTGGTTGTTCTGCTTGATCTATTATGTGAAAGTTCTAAGTATTATTAGTAAATATGTTTTTATAAACCCAGATCTCTCTGATATGTTAATATTAGGAAAAAAATAAGTGAATACCCAGAGAATCAAATGATGAATATAGGCAAGTAGTGTTGGTTCTGGCATAACCCAGAGAATATAAACATGTTGAGCCGCAATATACTTGTTTATAGGTGCGGAGGCTTAAGACAAAAAGGAATTAGGGGTGCAATAGGGTTGCCTATGTGCTGATGCTCCTAATTCAATGAAAAAAATATAAATAGCCATATACATAGCAAATAAATTTGTGATTCAGTGAAACTTGGTCATTCTGAGTTTAACTTAAGCACATATGTTTGCAAGATGAAAAACTCTCTCAAAAGCCATAAGCCAATGTTAGTTGCCTATACCCCTTTTAAAATGCAAGTATATATATATATATATACGGATGCAGAATCTTATTTATTAGACACCTATGTTTAATTGCCTGCTTGTCTTTGTTTGGTTATGAATGATATGAAATGCCATGACATGGATGTTTGTTTTAGTGAAATGATTCACTGAATGGTTTAGTCATGAAAAATCAAAAGAGTTATTATCAACTTAAAACTAATTAGGAAATGGGGTCAAGAGCACTGCAGGAATGACTTGCGTTCTTGAGCAATACAAGTTGACACATGGCTTGTTTAAGTCCTAAGATCTTTGTGTAATGGAGTGAATTAGTCCATTACAATGTGTCCATTGATTCATATGATTGTAGATGAGACCAAGATAGATAAATATATCAATGTAAGAAAATTTGATATAAGGAGGAACTAGAGTTTTCCTAGATGAAATCTGAGTAGGGAATAAATGATTTAATTCATTTTGGTGATTTCCCTGTTTTGTATGGATGCTTATTTGATTTATGGCTGATTTGTATGAATGTATGCCTGTTCCATATCTTTATAAGGTTTCTGGAAAGAAAGATTTAAGTGTGCACATGCACACTGACACAGAACATGCACACTATGACTTACTTGTTTTTCTAAAGGCAAGATATACTGATTTACATATGTTTCAACTTTAACTTGATTTACCAATTGTTTTAGTGGATTTTCTCATACCAGACATGTGTCTAACCCTAGTGTGCTAATGGCATATGGGGTGTCTCATTTAATATGGGCAGCTTCAAATGCTTTTTCAGGAATTGCAGCAACTAAGTAGGAGTAGGAGCCAGGCTTTGAGAAGAAGATTATAGCATGCTAAAATTAGTTAGATAAGAGCTTAAAAGATGAAATCTGCATGTATTGATATTTTTAAATTATCACTTGTATTAAGTACTGAATGATGGATGGATATTTTACTAAGTATTTTGCTAAGGAATTGACTTGTAACTGGAGTTTATAAATTTGGATATTATCTAAAAAGTTGAAGAAGTTAACCTATGATTTTGTATGAAAATCTGAGCAAGAATACTATGATAAATAGGATGGTTATATTTTATAAATGTATTAGTCAATCTTGAGTCTTTGAAAAGGATTAAGTATTGAGTTTGGGGAAAAATATGGATTAAACTAGAGAAATTCTTTTAAGTATTTAATTGCCCTTCACTGAAATATTTTGTAAAAAGATTCAAGTCCATTTCTGGGTTGTTTGAGAAGAGTAAATACAAAGCAAAGAAAAAAAAAGCTTCAAATGCTATGCAAATAAATGGCATACCATTGTTCCATGATCAAAGTGTCTGGCTGACACAATCACATAAATTAACCAGCTTCAAAAGAATGGAGTTCTGGTTGAACATGTTTGATTATATTTTGATAGAAAAAGGCACTTCAAAATCTTTAGTTTTCTTTTGCAAATGTTTAACCTAAAACCCACTTTAAAATGCTATAAACAGATGTGCATTTTGAACTGGCTTGAACTATCAAATCAGGAGACACATAAATTGAAAATGATAGATGTAAATATCATTTTCTGGTACTTAGCCACATTTCAAACATTTGATCTATGCTAAAAAAATGATAATCTCAAGTTTTCTGAGATTATCTGTCAGGATAAAAATTAACAGAAAAATCATGGTTAGCATGACCAAATCTAGTATAAATAAATTTGCACAGGACCTACTTATATACTGCAAATATCAAAGAATCTGGGAATTTAATTATGAGTAGATTAATTTAAATTCAAAGCAAACAGAACTTGCTCTTGTTTACAAAATTTAAAAATATATATATATACTCTGATTGAAACAAGAGGGACATATACATCGTCATATGTATATGTATATTTTTATGATTAAACTGATATATTTATATTAGTAGGAATTTTAAAATCCTAGACAAATTATTTGAAAAAGAAAATGACTCTGAGAATTAAATTGAATTATAAATGTAAAAAAAAATTCCCATTAAAATTAAGGTAAAATTTGGAGGGTCATTTCACAATTCAAAGACCATTTTATCGTTCTTATCCATAAATTTCAATATCAATTTCACTCAAACCCGTACGATGTACACATATCATCCGTACGCTATATCAATCTGATTGCTCACTCGATCACACAATTTCACTTCCGAACTAGTATTGTCCACCCGACTTCCTAGTGCGGACTCAGGTCTGGTTTCTTGATCAGAAACCGTCATTCTACTTGCATAATCACAACTATGATAGAGAATATCCAGAACCAATCAAAAATCCATATCCAGGTTCACCGTCGAAAATCGAGCGAAAAATCCCATCTCGGATCGATAATACTATCTCGAAATTCTATGCTCGAATCTGGATCAAATCACTATGCGAATAGAATAATATACGTACATCCTACATATTTATCTTCATTGATTATCAGTTAAATCAATTCCCTTTCTATTCATCCTCACTTTGATTTTATTCACTTATTCACATTTGCCTTAATCCCCATTTGGATTATCACTTAAATTCTTATCTTAGTTGGGTATTTAACCAATAACAGTTTGAACTCCGACCGGTTTATATTTAGAAAATAGCTTGAAAAATTTTTAAATAGATAAGTAGTTGAAAAATAATTATTAGTTTGTAAAATAGTAGTAAAATATTTAAGTAATTGTAAATAGTTGAAAAATAGTAATTATTTATAAAACAATTGAAAAATAGTAATTAGTTTATAAATCAGTTGTAAAATTGTTAAATAGTTCCAAAAGTAATTGTAAAACAAGCTTAAGATAGTTTTAGGTTTGAAAGGAAAAGTTGTATAGTAAATAGTTTGGAAAAATAGATTTGTATTAAACAATTTATTTTGAAAATAGTCCAGAGTCAAACTGTTCAATTTCCCATCAATTCAATTTAAATTTCCACTTCCATTTAAATTGACTCACTTCTAATTTGAATAACTTCAATTTCCCTTGAACTTGATTTATCCCCAATTCAAGTTGAATTAACTTCAACTTCTTTCCAAATTCAGATAAAAGTCCATTTGATTTTAAACATATTCACTTTAATTACAATTTCAAATTATTCAAATTAATTTAGACTAATTTCAAATTGAATCCACTTCAATTTCAAATCTTTTCAATTTCTATATGAATTAATCCCAATTCCCATTTGAATTTAAACTCATTCAATCTTTATTTTATTTCAAATTAATCCAATTCAAATTTCCCATTTAAATTTTATACTTATCCATCTTCAATTCTAGTTAATTAAAACTAAATTCAATTTGAACTAATGAAATCTAAATCTCAACCTTAAACCATCTCGATTATATAAATTCGAGTTAAATTTTCAAATGTTGATTTAACCCCTTAAATCAAATTAACCTTTATTTTTTAAAATCAATAATCCAAATCTTTAATCAATTTAATTCTGAGTCCAATTCTCAAGATTCCATTTTAAATTATCTTTATAATAATAGATATATCCAATTTATTCTCCAATTTCAATTTTGAAACCAATGCTTAACAATTTAAATTTTCAAGTTCTTTTTGAACATTTAAATCTTAAATTCAAAGTGGTTTCATCTCCTTAATTTCAAATTTTAATTTACAAATTCAATTATTCAAATTTTCAGTTCAAAGTAATTCCATATCCTTATATTCAAATTAAATTTTAATTTCCCTGTTTATCTCAATAATGGATATATTACCACACTTCATTCCTCATTCATTTAAACAAATCCAATTCATAATTTAAAGATTATTAATAACAATAGGATGACATCATCCAATTTATTCTAAAACATCCATCCATTTTCAATTTCCAAATCTCAAACCCATTTTGAGATCACTCATAACTTCCCATTTAAACCAATCATTTAACTTCCCCAAGTTAAATCTCAATTTTCATCTTGAAATTTCCAATTCAGGTTGCTTGTTAACTTATTTAACATTCCCAAAGTTAAATTCAATTTACTTAATCCAGCCAACCTTACCCAATTTGAATTCCCCTTTCAAACTTTAAACTTCATATTAACAGTCTTCTCGCTTATAAGTTCAAAACTTATCACTTTGGGTTTTCACATCTCATTCCAAATTTAAAACTCAACATTTAGAGTTTATTTCAAACCATCTTTGATATTATGAATATTCCTCATATGTACATATTATCTTCTTTACACACTAAGTTATTCTTAAATTTTAAATCACCTTTGGTATTTTATTTTATTTTCAAAACAAATTTTCAAACAACCCTTGTTTGCAACAAGTCCCTTTTAATACTTATTTCTTATTTCTTTTAGCACTTTGAAATAAATTCCAAATTCTCTGGCTTAGATTTTAAAACTTCACAATCTAGATCATATTCAGTTCCAATTTATAAGTCATACTTATCTAAAACATTTCATTTTGCTTACTCATTAATACACATCTTATTATTAAACACAACAATCATTTATGATAATAACCAAGATTATCATATCTGGAAACCAATTCATTATTATCTTATTCTGAAACTTTTCCCCAAATTCAAGATTTAATTTCAGTTTGAACCCATTTCAAACTTACCTTTATTTAATTTCAATTAGGTTGTATTTCTATTACCTCTTAATTTAATTCTAATAATTTAACAACCAATTACCTTAACATTTATTGGTTAAGGAATATTGATTTATATATATCAAAATATATTCTTATATAAAATCATTTAAAATCTTTATATAAGAAAATAACAAGTACGCTCTCTTATATGTATATATACTCAACTCATTCTAGGGTACTATTGACCCTATCCTTAATGAGTATCCCCCACTAGAGCCAAGGTTCTCGCTTAACCTTCGCTCTGATACCAAATGTAACGACCCAAAATTTTTGATCCTAAAAATTCCAGATAGTTAGGAAAAGAAGAAAAGAGATAGAAGAAGAAACAGAAAAAAACAAGTCACAGAATCTCACATTCGCAGCGGATGAAATATAATATCAAATAATAACAGTTATACAAAAGAATACTATATTTGTCAATTACATTTTAATACATTAGAGTTACACTCATACACAAACACTGGACATATACAAATCGCATGACTCAGATAAATAGAAATAATATCACAGCGGTAACACTCCATACGTTCCTACCATCCAGCTCGTCTCCTGAGTTCCAGAACGTCCTTACCTGAAAATCTGTAATACTCGGTCTGACCCGAGCATTACATCAAAGTAACACCCGGGTCAGGCTGGAAACCAGCGTGAGTAAACCCATATAATTTGAAATACTAAGTCCAAATTTAAAAGGAAACCCGGGTAACTCGTACTTCACTATGAGTTCATTACTTGTTATGCTCAACACTTATTTCACGACTCAAATACTAAGTATTCTAACTTAGTTCAAAGGTTCATATTATTCCATTTCAGCCAATTGACATCACATATCAATCTATATAGAATCGAAGTGGTTTCGGGTATTAACTAATACCCGACTCCGGTCTCTTCGAATCCAATGTTATCTTAACCCCAGTTATTCACGTGATTAAATTTTGAATACTGGATGTCACTTTTAACAGCAATTCATCATAGATAACCACATTACCCATGTTCAACCCAACATATCATATTACAAAAGCATTTCATTTCACAAAGCTTTATAATCACATATAAGGGATAACAAATAATTCAAGGCATTCAAATATCATCCAATCATCAATAAGCAAGATAAATTAGATGTACAATTCCTAATTAATTTAATTTAATTTCCAATTAAATTAATTACTTATAAATTTGATTACCCAATCCTGCTTAATTAATTACAAATCATTTGATATTAATTAATGAATTAATTAATCAACTTTAATTACCTATCTTAATTAATTATCCTTAATTAATTAATCACCTTGATTAATTATTCTTTAATTAATCACATTAATTTAATTAACCTTAATTAATTAATTATCCTTTAATGTAATTACACTAAGTAATTCGCTTTTAAATCAATTACACAAAATAATTATATAATCAAACAATTTTAAAACAATTGAACTTAAAAATATAAAACTATAAAACTTGTTTAAAGAGAACTTGTTAAATAGAGTTACTTCGAAAACTTGGTTATCTTTTCTTTGAAAAACTTTTTCACTTTAGTATACTTTTAATATTTGATTTAAAATCTTGCTTTGCTTTAAAAACTCGGTAACATTACTTTTGAAAACTTATTCATTTTAATAGACTTTAAAACTTGTCTAAAATCTTGTTCATGCCTCAAATGTTAAAATCTGATAACCAGATTTACTTCATATTTTTAAACTTAGGTCCTAAAACAAAACCCGAGCCCAACACTCAAATACCCGAGCCCACACTTGTGCATCTCGCTCCCAATCCACTGCTTCGAGTCAAACAACAAAAGACTCGAGCCTAACCCGAGGAACACTCATCGTCCCCAAACCAACAAAACCCAGAGACGTGAAAATGTACACGTGCACGTGCACAAGCATTCTGGTCATCTCTGACCGGCGCTACAACCATCATCATGTCGGCGACATCATCGTCAACCCGCTCGACAAACCAGAAAACTCGAAAACCCATCAACTCGAAATCGAGCAATTCAAATGAATCCAGGAACAAAGTCGATCACCAAAACTTCCCATCATCGCCACCACAGACCACCGGTGGCCGCGAAACTCCGGCCTAGGCTTCATCTGACCTCCATCATCCTCTTCCTCCACCTTCGGTCCACCCCGATACTGTCATGTCATCGCGAATATCCAGTAAACGACCCGCACAAAACTCAGCCTATAACCCTAAATCGACGCCGTTCGACTTCCTTAGTGATTGATAAATCCTAATTCCATTTTTCCCAAAAGCCTCTACATCCAAGCTTGCTCCAGCCAAAACTTCGATGATCAAATTTTCCCCGATCGACGAAAATCGACGTTTTTCCCAATATCGTTCAACTCGAAATTTCTCAACATCTACTTCTCTAAACCTTTCGAATTTACATTTAAAAATCATCATTTTCAATGGCAAATTCGTCCATATAAGTAAAAGTAGAAATTTCCATGTTTGAGTTTTGTCAATTTTAAAGTTTCCACTGTAAAAACGAGGCTCTGTTCCCAAATACTTCATACTAGATCTCGAGACGATTTTTAGATTAAACTTCATCAGGAAACAAACAGTTTTCTTCTTGAAATTGTGGCTTAAATCAAAACACATAAAGAGATATTGATTTTTAAAAGATTGATGTTTAACAGTTTTCAAATAAACATAACACAGTGACTTCTTTTCTAGTGTTACAGAAGTTAAACCCATGTTTACCCTTATTCACATACATATATATTCAATCATCTCTAAACAAACATGCAAAACATACTACCCATCATAATTTTGAAAAATTAACACATACAATCACATATCAAACAGATTAAGTTTTAAAAATAGAAGTTTACTCACCTTTTAAACTTGAACAGAGAGCAAAGGACACAGAAGCTATTATTTGATTTGCAACTTGATTGTTTTATTTGAGACTGATCTCTCTTGAATCTGAACTGCTTGCTATACTTTGTTCAGTTTAAAGGCTTGAAGTTTTGAAAGATTTGTTTGCTGATTTCTTTGCTTTAGCTTCCAGGTTTGATTTTTTTTAGCTTTGCTCAGGTTTAACAGCTCCCAGGTTTTAGAAATTGAAAGAGAAATTGCTATTTGATTTGGATCTTGACTTGATTTTAATTCCTTTCCTGGTTTTACTTTTGTTTTGCTTGCTTAGTTTCGAAAGAATGAAATAAAGGAAGACAAGGTGGAGATATAAATCAGATGGTATACTGCTGCCTTCCACAGCAAGCATCTTCTTTTAATTTATTTTTTCAGTTTGCTTTGAAATTTTTTTGACCTGACATGATTTCATTGATTTTATATTTTGTAGCTTGAAATGATGTATTGTATGCTTGCGTTGTACTGTGCATTAAATGCTTGTCTCCCTTGTATGTTTACATACCTATCCATTCATATGTATATACATACACCATATGTATATTTCCATTCTATCACTTTTACCACTTCATTTAACATATATACATACATACTTACTTATGTATATTTTTATTTGATAAGACTTGTCTATATGTTTGTGTGTATATATATATATATATAAATACATTTGAACATTTTCCTTTAATCTAATTTATGGAATTCGTATAGATATATCTCCATATGCATTTATGTTGGTTATCATCATGCACATTTATATTTATATTCATACATACATATATATATATATATATATTTCTTTACTAATATGTATGGTTATATACATATCTATTTATGTACTTATATATATTATAAAGCTTGTATATATCTATTTACATATTTATGGATATTTTTATCTTGAATTTAAATGGTAAAGTTTACCTATACAAAAAGTTTATTTTCTTTTCTATAGGATTTATCATATCCAAAGATTTTTAAAAACGAAATCTCTAATATAGTTTTTAATTCAATTTATATATATTCAGATACTTTAATTATCCGAAATTCATTTGTTCGACCCATCAAAATTAATATCCCGAAATTTTAAACCAGATAATTACCAATTAACAACCGTTAAAAATCTGGGTCGTCACAGTTTCTGTGATTTTTATTTTCAATTTTATTTGTGTGCTTGTTGTTGTTTATTTGCACTTTCATTTGCACTTCTATTTAAGAAAAAGGCATACACGTTTAAAAAAAATAAAAAAAAGTTTTATTTCATTTTGTTTACATTTCAATTTACATATCTTTGCATTTCCATTTTCGATTTACATTGCTTTCAATACAAAAAAAATTACTGTGCGCAGCATTGTTACATACCAACTGTCTCTCCTTCTCTCTACCTCATAACTTTGTAAATACACAATCTCACTGCCTTCTTTCATCACAAATCTGCTTTCTCCCTTCATCAATCACCACCTACCATTGCAACACAATATATCACACCCCATCATCAAAACAACATTCACCATCACGCCACTACACAACTGCATACAAAACACTGCTGCCCCTATATTCACCTATGCATTGTCACTGCACATAACCATTCCTCATACCACTGTCTAACCAATACTGCCACCATTTCACTAACCACTTTTCTCATCTCTGCATTTCAAACTACACACCCATTAACCTCTAATGCACGCGATCGACTAACTCAATCTCTTTTGACTATAAGCTTCATACTTGCCTCGACAAACCACTGTGCACCACTGTGTGCACATAACCAGTGCCTTGCAACCCTACACTGCATCACCAAAAACAATTATATCACTGAATCACATCCAGTTTTCAACTACTGTAACAACCCTAGATTTCTGCATATATTTAAATTTGACTTTATTTTATTTTAAATTATTTTTAAACTTGTTTTATTTCAAATATTTCATTTCTAAATATAAATTTTGATTGTTGTGTGAATTATAGTTTCAAACTAGTATAAATTGGATATTTCACTGAAAAGTGAATTTCTGTTCAAACTGGTCAAACTTTGACTTTTAACTTTTAAAATTTAAATATTCAAATTCTTAAATTTTATCTTTTATTATGAAAATAGATTTAATAACTAGAATATAGCTTTTCGTTTCGTTGGAAATGGAGTTAAATTGTGAAAGTTATGTTTATTTCAATATTGTGTGTAAACTGAAATATTTAGCAATATTGTCTATTTTAAATTATATTTTTATTGTCATATTTTGTTTTAATATGTGTTAATATGTTATTTTATGTCTTTAGATATTTTTAAAGTGATAAAATAATTTTTCCAAAGCTTATTGAATTTATTTTCTATTTTAAAGGCTAGTTTCTATTTTTCTGCTATTTTCTTCAATTAAATTATATTTAATTAAAATTTATTTATTCATTTTGTGATTGAAATTTTATTTTATGTTCTTATCTTTATTTATAAATATTTTCCCAAGTCCATATAATTTTTTCAAAGTTTATTCTGTTTATTTTCAAATTTTCTAGACTAGTTTGCAATTTTGTGCTATTTTCTTATTTTAACCTTAAATAATTAATAAATATTTATATATATTTTATATTTTGTTAAATTTTCGAAATTTTGACTGAAATTATTATTCTTTCAGTAATATAAACTTATATAAATAAATTAAAGGTAAATTGAAAGGGTTTTGACTTTTTGTTTCCAATGGCTCTTTATTTTCCAACCTTTCATATTTGTAACTTACTTTTTCATCGATTAGCCTTTACTATCCACATCTTTAAGCTGCGTACTCTATTTTCTATTCACGTACATTCATTTTCATTTCTGAAACAAAAGAATTTCGGCCATGGCTATTGAGGATAGTTTGGGTAATGATTTTCAACTTTTTCTTATTCTTTTCTACTTGTTTACATTGATTTTTGCACTTGCTCTCTTCTTCTAGGCTTGGCTCCTCCTCAACCAGATCCGGTCTGACCTCCACCACCCCCTTCCTCTGACCATCACCCATCCTACTACCTCTCCATTTCAGGCCGAGACAATCCAAGGTGAAGACCACCACAAAATCCACCAAAAACCATCACAAACTATCACTTATGGCCTAGAATTGTCATCTCCTCCTTCTACCACCATTTGCCGCCACTACCACCACCACCTCTGACCTGACCTCCACCCTCTACTACATCATCCACCATCACCAGCACCCACTGGCCGTGACCCATGACCTCTGGCCGAACCTATTTGTGCCAAATATTTGAGGTTATGTTGCATTGTTTAGCCTTGAACACCTAGTTTTGCACCTAGACTTCACCACTTTGTTAACGCATGTTTGGCCAACCCTTATCAACCCAAAACCAGATCCAAACCCACTCCTTAGCCATGCATTTCAGATCTGGAGCTGAAGCATAGATGGTAGAAAGCATGTGCAATCACTTTGGCTTTGGTTCATGCATTCATTTCTAACATTGTTTTATTGAATTTTGGGTTGAAAACTCATGTTGTCTATATTTGTTTTGTTTGAATGTGATAAGGAAATTAATCTTTGGCTCTCCCTTCTCAAATCATATTCGTGTTGTCGTGCTTTCGTGCCTCTGGAAATCTTTGTTGTGTGTTTGTGGTCGTCATCTCCAGCTTAAACAAGTGAGTAATTCTCACCAGACAATATGTACTTATATAATTGATAAACTGACATCACTTGAATCTGTAAATTTATATCATCCTGTTATAACTATTATATTATGATCATATGATGCTCACCCCTGTTATTACTCATGTTATATCATCGCTTACTGTTATATAATGCTATTCTGTTATTTATATCAGTTTATCACACTGCAAGTTCCCTGTAGATTTGAAATCACTATGGGTTGAAATGATACATACCCGAACGGACTTTAGAATAAGGAAAAATCGTTATGGGCTAAAATGATAAGCCTGAACGGTTTTTATTTATTTATTTATATTACTTGGGATTGCGGGTTTGAAATGGTAAAACCCGGTTTTTCTTTGTAAACTGCGGATTGAAATGATACATATCCGTATCACTTGACCTAGGCTAGAAAATTATATACAGACCCGTGGTTTATATATTTTTCTAAAATTTATAAAATATTTTAAAAATATAAATATTATGATATTTTGATTTAAATTTAAGTAAAAATGATTTTATAGAAATATTAGTGATTTTCTATAAATTAAATAATGAATTAAGTAAATGGTAAAGTAGAATTTGAACTATAAGTAAATTTTGGAATTTATGTTTTGTTTTAAAAAGGAAATTTTATGAAGTAAGAAAAATATAATATTTTGATTTAAAAATGTAATTTAAATGATTTTATAAAATTATAATGATTTCTGAATAAGTTAAAATGTTAAATAAAATGAATGTTTAAGTAAATTTTGAAATATAGCTTAAAATTGGAAATTTTGAATCTTTGTTAAAAGTGAAGTTTTATTTAAGTAAAATAAAAGGGAAATAAGCTATATTTTGGGAATTTAAAACTTATTGGTTAAGTTAAGAATTTAATTAAAGAAATGGAAATTTAATAATTGAATTTAAATAAGTAAATTGTTATTTAATTTGATTTTGTATGGAAATTTGACTTTATAAAATCATAAGAATAAATGGTATTTAAATGATTGTTTTTAAGTGTGAAATTATATGATTTTATAAGTTAAAAATGATTTATATTAAAAGTTAATTGTTTGTGAAATTGTAATTTAACTCTGAATTTGATTTGACTGCATTTTTGAAATGTAATTGTTTAAATGAACTAAAGGGGTTAATTTAAACTAAAAGCTATTATAGTACTTTGTAAGTGCTATAGTTGATAAAGATAACTAAAGTTTAGTCGAAATTAAAAGAAATCTATTACAGCACTTAAGCGCTGTCTTTTGTTAAATAACTGTTTTAAACTATAACATTACGTAACATTTTATAAGTGCTACGGAAACTATATTTTTGTTGTTTTAATATATTTTAATGAAAATTAATCTTTGGAAAATGATATAACTTTGGAAATTAAATGTTAAATTTCTAAAGATAATGAAGAGACATTTAAATGGTTTTAAATGGAAGAATTTGATTTTTAATGTGAGTTTAAAATGGTATTTAAATTTAATAAAATGAATGGATTAAATGGTATTTTAAATGAATTAAAATGAATGATGTTTTGAATAATATTTTGATACTTTGAAATGGATTTGAAATGATATTTGATTTCTGATTTATCTAATTTATTTGATAAATGAAAATTTGAAGTATATATTATTTGAGTTTATTTAAATGATATTGGATTTATGAAATGTGGGATATTTAAGCTTTGAAATTTTCTAAAGATTGAATATTGTATTTTATGGATTAAATCTATATTTGAAATTGATAAGATTTGAAATGGTTGATGATAAACTGAAATTAAATTGAAACTTTGGAAATTGAATACTTGATTTGAAAATATAAAAATTACACTTTTAAATGAATTTAAATGAATTAATTTGTAGGAATATAAATTATATAAAGGTGATTTGAAATAATAATAATAATATGAATGATATCTTTGAATATAAAGGTATTTAAAGTTGAATATTTGGATTTGAACTCAAATGATATTTTGATATTAAAATGATTTGAAAATGAAGTTTTGAAAGATATGATATTTTGATATTAAAATGATTTGTAATAAAGTTTTGAATGATATGATATTTTGATATTAAAATGATTTGTAATGAAGTTTTGAAAGATATGATATTTTGATATATTAAAATGATTTGAAAGGGAGTTTTGGAAAGGTATTATACCTTAATATATTGAAATGATTTAGAAATGCTTTAATCTTCATTTTGATAAAGATTGGATTTGAAATGATATTCTATTTTGAAGTATAAAATATTATTTTAAAAAATTATAACCACGGGTTATAATAACGATTGGTTGTTAAAGAGACTGGGATCAGATATGGACATACTCTCTATCGATACCGAAAACCACTTTGACAACTATATACGCGGTGGAGTTTCCAGAATGAAGTAGGATGGTGGCGACG
Organism: Allium fistulosum; assembly: GCA_030737815.1. Classification (NCBI taxonomy): domain Eukaryota; kingdom Viridiplantae; phylum Streptophyta; class Magnoliopsida; order Asparagales; family Amaryllidaceae; genus Allium; species Allium fistulosum. Next base: position 854,742,763 of record CM060905.1, read on the forward strand.
ATTCTAAGGTATATACGTGGACCCAACTCCCGTGAGTTGGCATAAGGTGGCTAAAACATGAGCGATTGACGGATCAGTGAGGTAGCACCTCTGATCGGACACACTTCTTCGATACCATTCTATTACTTGTGATTGATTTGGTGCGCACCCTTGATTTGGGAGTGTTGTTCGAGGTGGGCGGTAGTGGCTGCTATGCGTCACCACCAGTCCGGATGCGTAATTGGTATATCTACCCTGGCATTGCCTTGTGTGCCGTATCACCTACCATATCGAGCCCACTACGATTTTGGTTTAAAGATCCGACCGCGTTAAGGTTCACCATCCCCTTAACGCTATTTTCTATATGATTATACTTTACTAATTAGACACTACTATATATAGTGTATATTACTACATAGTAAATAGTTTAACGGATCCTTAAAGAATGGGCGATCCTAAGCATTCTTTAAGTTACTTATACCTTTATTACAGTTCACTTGAGTTGGTTTATATTGTATAAGTATGTATGTCCTGACTCGAGTGCTTGTATTTTTATTTACGCTCGGGTCAACCTGAGTTATTCACAGATTTGGATTTCCACTCTCTTGGAGATTTGAATCGCTGGAGATTATCTGCTTGTCTTGTCCTATATATTTCAGTTCCGTTGTACTACTCAGCTTGTACTTGGTTATTTTATTAAGACTTCTGTTGTACTCTATTTCTTCTGTTATATCTTATGTAACTTATATATATTTATATAGTAGCTTCATGAACTTCTATTTCTTTTACTTCCGCTGCATTATTTACTCTGTGTCTATGATCTGTGATTATTTATTTACTGTATATTCTGAGATTTGCCAAATTTTATTTACAACGCGGTATTTTGAGCAATTCAAGTCCGACATCTGCGGATGCGAATGGTTGAAAATATCGGGTTGTTACAGTTGGTATCAGAGCTTTGGCTATGAGGCAAAACTTAGAATGTATGGTAAATATAGTTACAGAATCACTTTTCATTCGAGCTTGAATCTCTTCCTTTTGATTTGAATTTCCTTTGAATTTTGGAACGTTCCATGCGGTTCCAAAATCCATTCTTGCCCCTCACTATTCATCTTCTTTTGGTTCTGGAGTATTCCATAACTCCACTTCGAATGATCTTTATAGTGAATTGGCGGTCTTGCCAATATTCTAATTTTCTTGTGAAGGGGGAAACTCCTTTACAATTAGCATCGATTCACCAGAGATTTATATTTATCCTTGGTTTAGATGCTAATATCTTTTGTTATTCCAAACTCTATCTCTTGAGATCAGATGTAGATTTACCCTAAAAAAAATATACATTTGATCTTATTCATTAAGTCACGGTTGACCCGGTTAAGGTTGCCCGCGATTTATCTATGCTTATCCATCTTCATATTTTGTTAATTAATCATCTTGTCTCTGTTTCCAAAATATCTCCAAACATTTTGAATTGTACTTGTAAATTTATGTTTTGTTTTATATATTACGTTGTTTGAGTTGTTGATGTTGATTTGGGCTTTCGATCGATTCGTCCGATCAACGCTATTGATAGGATTTCTAAAACACTTTGACAGAACAAACTGACACAATATTATCTTAAAATTGTTAATGAAATAAATTTTATATATCTAAGCAAATTTATGGAACTTAATAAATTGATTAAAATTGATTATTTAAAATGATAATACTTGTTTATCATTTATTGTTCTATAAATGAATTTATAAATAGATGTTTATAAATTGATTTTGGAAACTGAAATGAATTTAAATCAAGAATTTGAGAATTTAATTTCCGATGGTTTCAAACCTTGTGTTTAAAGTTTTAAAAGGATATATTATTTAAAGTATTTGTGAACAGAAATTTGTTTCCAAAGAATTTTAAAGTTTTAAAATTTTAGTGCTCTTCTCTTTGTCGCTGGAAAATAATTTCGATGATGACTGCAGCATCATCGACATTCATTTTCGAGTTTTGAAGTGAAGAGACCATTCTGTAGTCTGGCTACAGGTTTGTTTTCGAAAAAGTTTAATTGATTTAAATTTCTAAAATATGATTTGATTTATAAAATATATAGATATATGGTTTAAATTGATTTGACATATTATGTACATATATTTATTTACCTCTAAATGGTTTGAAGGGAATCAGAAATTTAATTCTTACATTTTATCTTAAAGAATAATTGAAATGATTGAATTAAAATGTTTATATTGTATAATAATTTTAGAAAGTTTTATTTGTATAATTCTCAGTTGCATTCCAATATAACTTACCTTAAATTTTAGAAGTTAACAATGTAATTGGATAATATACAATATAAAAAGTTTTTATAAATAAAAATTTGAGTGGTTATAATAATTGTTGCACACTTAAATTTTAGTTATAAAAGATTAACAGAGATAAATAGAATAAAAGGTTAATTGAATAATTTACAATATAAATGATGTTAAAGGAATAAATTTAATTTTAATTAGGAATAAAGAAGAATTAAATTTATTAAGTACATTATGAGTATAATAAATGATTTTGCAAATCCATGATTTTTGAAATTGTTAGTTTAAAAAAATTTGATGATAAGATAATGAAATTAGAGATAGTAAAATTTATTTAACTTATGTAAAATTAATTATCAATTTAAGCTGAAACCATGGAAATTTCAAACCTATTATCTTATTTCGTTTTATAAACTTATTATCTTATTTTGTTTTCAAACTGTCTTTTGGTTGTCCTTATTTTCCTTATCTTGAAACAGACTGGTATAGGCCTCTTCCTATAATCTTTCTGTTTAGAAATCTTTCTATAATCTTTAATAATCTTTGCTACTCATTTTGAATCTGAGCACAGCTTTCATCCACAGACCGTCGGTCAAGCGGAAAGAGTGAATCAGATTTTAGAGGATCTTTTCGTGCTTGTGTCCCTGATTCTGGAGAATCTTGGAAAGATCACCACCACATTGTTAAACTTACTTATAACAATAGTTATCAAGTATAATTTCAATCTCCTTGTTATCTTGTCTTAATCTTATTTCACTCCATCTTTTTCCTGTGCTTTCACGTACCTCATTCCTTTTCGGGGACGAAAAGTTTTGAGTGGGGGAGAGTGTAACAACCCTAGATTTCTGCATATATTTAAATTTGACTTTATTTTATTTTAAATTATTTTTAAACTTGTTTTATTTCAAATATTTCATTTCTAAATATAAATTTCGATTGTTGTGTGAATTATAGTTTCAAACTAGTATAAATTGGATATTTCACAGAAAAGTGAATTTCTGTTCAAACTGGTCAAACTTTGACTTTTAAAATTTAAATATTCAAATTCTTAATTTTATCTTTTATTATGAAAATAGATTTAATAACTTGAATACAGCTTTTCGTTTCGTTGGAAACGGAGTTAAATTGTGAAAGTTATGTCTATTTCAATATTGTGTGTAAACTGATGTATTTAGCAATATTGTCTATTTTAAATTATATTTTTATTCTCATATTTTGTTTTAATATGTGTTAATATGTTATTTTATGTCTTTAGATATTTTTAAAGTGATAAAATAATTTTTCCAAAGCTTATTGAATTTATTTTCTATTTTAAAGGCTAGTTTCTATTTTTCTGCTATTTTCTTCAATTAAATTATATTTAATTAAAATTTATTTATTCATTTTGTGAATGAATTTTTATTTTATGTTCTTATCTTTATTTATAAATATTTTCCCAAGTCCATATAATTTTTTCAAAGTTTATTCTGTTTATTTTCAAATTTTCTAGACTAGTTTGCAATTTTGTGCTATTTTCTTATTTTAACCTTATATAATTAATAAATATTTATATATATTTTATATTTTGTTAAATTTTCGAAATTGTGACTGAAATTATTATTCTTTCAGTAGTATAAACTTATATAAATAAATTAAAGGTAAATTGAAAGGGTTTTGACTTTTTGTTTCCAATGGCTCTTTATTTTCCAACCTTTCATATTTGTAACTCACTTTTTCATCAGTTAGCCTTTACTATCCACATCTTTCAGCTGCATACTCTATTTTCTATTCACGTACATTCATTTTCATTTCTGAAACAAAAGAATTTCGGCCATGGCTATTGAGGAAAGTTTGGGTAATGATTTTCAACGTTTTCTTATTCTTTTCTACTTGTTTACATTGATTTTTGCACTTGCTCTCTTCTTCTAGGCTTGGCTCCTCCTCAACCAGATCTGGTCCGACCTCCACCACCCCCTTCCTCTGACCATCACCCATCCTACTACCTCTCCATTTCAGGCCGAGACAATCCAAGGTGAAGACCACCACAAAATCCACCAAAAACCATCACAAACTATCACTTATGGCCTAGAATTGTCATCTCCTCCTTCTACCACCATTTGCCGCCACTACCACCACCACCACCTCTGACCTGACCTCCACCCTCTGCCACATCATCCACCATCACCAGCACCCACTGGCCATGACCCATGACCTCTGGCCGAACCTATTTGTGCCAAAGATTTGAGGTTATGTTGCATTGTTTAGCCTTGAACACCTAGTTTTGCACCTAGACTTCACCACTTTGTTAACGCATGTTTGGCCAACCCTTACCAACCCAAAACCAGATCCAAACCCACTCCTTAGCCATGCATTTCAGATCTGGAGCTGAAGCATTGATGGTAGAAAGCATGTGCATTTGGCTTTGGTTCATGCATTCATTTCTAACATTGTTTTATTGAATTTTGGGTTGAAAACTCATGTTGTCTATATTTGTTTTGTTTGAATGTGACAAGGAAATTAATCTTTGGCTCTTCCATCTCAAATCATATTCGTGTTGTCATGCTTTCGTGCCTCTGGAAATCTTTGTTGTGTGTTTGTGGTCGTCGTCTCGAGCTTAAACAAGTGAGTAATTCTCACCAAACAATGTGTACTTATATAATTGGTAAACTGACATCACTTGAATCTGTAAATTTATATCATCCTGTTATAACTGTTATATTATGATCATATGATGCTCACCCCTGTTATTACTCATGTTATATCATCACTTACTGTTATATAATGCTATTCTGTTATTTATATCAGTTTATCACACTGCAAGTTCCCTGTAGATTTGAAATCACTATGGGTTGAAATGATACATACCCGAACGGACTTTAGAATAAGGAAAAATCGTTATGGGCTAAAATGATAAGCCTGAACGGTTTTTATTTATTTATTTATATTACTTGGGATTGCGGGTTTGAAATGGTAAAACCCGGTTTTTCTTTGTAAACTGCGGATTGAAATGATACATATCCGTATCACTTGACCTAGGCTAGAAAATTATATACAGACCCGTGGTTTATATATTTTTCTAAAATTTATAAAATATTTTAAAAATATAAATATTATGATATTTTGATTTAAATTTAAGTAAAAATGATTTTATAGAAATATTAGTGATTTTCTATAAATTAAATAATGAATTAAGTAAATGGTAAAGTAGAATTTGAACTATAAGTAAATTTTGGAATTTATGTTTTGTTTTAAAAAGGAAATTTTATGAAGTAAGAAAAATATAAGATTTTGATTTAAAAATGTAATTTGAATGATTTTATAAAATTATAATGATTTCTGAATAAGTTAAAATGTTAAATAAAATGAATGTTTAAGTAAATTTTGAAATATAGCTTAAAATTGGAAATTTTGAATCTTTGTTAAAAGTGAATTTTATTTAAGTAAAATAAAAGGGAAATAAGCTATATTTTGGGAATTTAAAACTTATTGGTTAAGTTAAGAATTTAATTAAAGAAATGGTAATTTAATAATTGAATTTAAAAAAGTAAATTGTTATTTAATTTGATTTTGTATGGAAATTTGACTTTATAAAATCATAAGAATAAATGGTATTTAAATGATTTTTTTTAAGTGTGAAATTATATGATTTTATAAGTTAAAAATGATTTATATTAAAAGTTAATTGTTTGTGAAATTGTAATTTAACTCTGAATTTGATTTGACTGCATTTTTGAAATGTAATTGTTTAAATGAACTAAAGGGGTTAATTTAAACTAAAAGCTATTATAGTACTTTGTAAGTGCTATAGTTGATAAAGATAACTAAAGTTTAGTCGAAATTAAAAGAAATCTATTATAGCATTTAAGCGCTGTCTTTTGTTAAATAACTGGTTTAAACTATAACTTTACGTAGCATTTTATAAGTGCTACGGAAACTATATTTTTGTTGTTTTAATATATTTTAATGAAAATTAATCTTTGGAAAATGATATAACTTTAGAAATTAAATGTTAAATTTCTAAAGATAATGAAGAGACATTTAAATGGTTTTAAATGGAAGAATTTGATTTTTAATGTGAGTTTAAAATGGTATTTAAATTTAATAAAATGAATGGATTAAATGGTATTTTAAATGAATTAAAATGAATGATGTTTTGAATAATATTTTGATACTTTGAAATGGATTTGAAATGATATTTGATTTCTGATTTATCTAATTTATTTGATAAATGAAAATTTGAAGTATATATTATTTGAGTTTATTTAAATGATATTGGATTTATGAAATGTGGGATATTTAAGCTTTGAAATTTTCTAAAGATTGAATATTGTATTTTATGGATTAAATCTATATTTGAAATTGATAAGATTTGAAATGGTTGATGATAAACTGAAATTAACTTGAAACTTTGGAAATTGAATACTTGATTTGAAAATATAATAATTACATTTTTAAATGAATTTAAATGAATTAATTTATGGGAATATAAATTATATAAAGGTGATTTGAAATAATAATAATATGAATGATATCTTTGAATATAAAGGTATTTAAAGTTGAATATTTGGATTTGAACTCAAATGATATTTTGATATTAAAATGATTTGAAAATGAAGTTTTGAAAGGATATTTTGATATTAAAATGATTTGAAAATGAAGTTTTGAAAGATTTGATATTTTGATATTAAAATGATTTGTAATAAAGTTTTGAATGATATGATATTTTGATATTAAAATGATTTGTAATGAAGTTTTGAAAGATATGATATTTTGATATATTAAAATGATTTGAAAGGGAGTTTTGGAAAGGTATTATACCTTAATATATTGAAATGATTTAGAAATGCTTTAATCTTCATTTTGATAAAGATTGGATTTGAAATGATATTCTATTTTGAAGTATAAAATATTATTTTAAAAAATTATAACCACGGGTTATAATAACGATTGGTTGTTAAAGAGACCGGGATCGGATATGGACATACTCTCTGTCGATACCGAAAACCACTTTGATAACTGTGTACGCGGTGGAGTTTCCAGAATGAAGTAGGATGGTGGCGATGATCCTAAGGTATATACGTGGACCCAACTCCCGTGAGTTGGCATAAGGTGGCTAAAACAGGAGCGATTGACGGACCAGTGAGGTAGCACCTCTGATCGGACACACTTCTTCGATACCATTCTATTACTTGTGATTGATTTGGTGCGCACCCTTGATTTGGGAGTGTTGTTCGAGGTGGGCGGTAGTGGCTGCTATGCGTCACCACCAGTCCGGATGCGTAATTGGTATATCTACCCTGGCATTGCCTTGTGTGCCGTATCACCTACCATATCGAGCCCACTACGATTTTGGTTTAAAGATCCGACCGCGTTAAGGTTCACCATCCCCTTAACGCTATTTTCTATATGATTATACTTTACTAATTAGACACTACTGTATATAGCGTATATTACTACATAGTAAATAGTTTAACGGATCCTTAAAGAATGGGCGATCCCAAGCATTCTTTAAGTTACTTGTACCTTTATTACAGTTCACTTGAGTTGGTTTATACTGTATAAGTATGTATGTCCTGACTCGAGTGTTTGTATTTTTATTTTTGCTCGGGTCAGCCTGAGTTATTCATAGATTTGGATTTCCACTCTCTTGGAGATTTGAATCGCTGGAGATTATCCGCTTGTCTTGTCCTATCTATTTCAGTTCCGTTGTACTACTCAGCTTGTACTTGGTTATTTTATTGAGACTTCTGTTGTACTCTATTTCTTCTGTTATATCTTATGTAACTCTGATATATTTATATAGTAGCTTCATGAACTACTATTTCTTTTACTACCGCTGCATTATTTTACTCTGTGTATGTGATCTGTGATTATTTATTAACTGTATATTTTGAGATTTGCCAAATTTTATTTACAATGCGGTATTTTGAGCAATTCAAGTCCGACATGTGCGGATGCGAATGGTTGAAAATATCGGGTCGTTACAACTACTGTCAATACCATTTCAATACTACAACAGCAAACACCCTATTTAACCACTTCCTCCCAACCACTTCCTCCCAACCACTTCCTCACCATAAAACTACCACTGCGGCAGAATTTCATCAAACCAGACTGCCCACTACACTTGAACAACTTGTTGCAAGTCAAATTCAACTACACATTGAACCCCTTTTGAAACTAACCACTTCACTGCCATACTTCACAAAGACTGCTGACATACAACTCAGACATCCCTCTTTCACCAACCTGAACTGTTAGTTCCTGAGATGATGGTTTTGATGGCAACAACCTTAGACCTTGTTATAAAATATAAATACTAATATTCTTGTCTAGATATATATGTATATGCAGGTACTGAAGAATGAAGGCTGTACAGTATAGAGATTTAGACTAAATAATTCAAGATTGAAGAAACCAAGACTGAAGACTCATGAGTATCAAGAGTTCAAAATTTCAAGAGTTCAAGAGTTCAAGTTATCAAGATAAGTAATAGAGTCTAGCTTTATGTTAAAACTTCATAATAGCACTAAAATCTTTATTCTGATTTTAATTGTGGAATGGAATCCACCTTCTTGCTCTAATAGTGGGATGGAACCCACGACCTCTTTAGTGGGATGGGACCCACGACCTTCTCTAGTGGAACGGAATCCACGAAATATTCAAAACGATTTATTTTAAATATTTTTCCAAAAAACTTTTTAAAAGCCATCTCTCTCAGTTTAACCATTTTAGCCATAAACTATTATTATTATTATCTTTTATACTTTGATTTCAAAAATCATCTCTTGTTTTTAAACTATCTCCTAGTTTTAATATTATAATCTTTAAACCTCAAAAATATATTCTATACTTAGTTTTTAATATTACTTTTATATTATAGATTATATATTTTTAAAATTACTTTTTAAATCTCTTTTATAAGTTTAAACTATATTCAAAATGGTTTATAAACTTCAAAAATTGTTTTGACAAGTTTTAGAAAGAAAAATCTCTTTTAAAAACAAAAATCATATTTTCAAAATTTACAAGGGCATGTCGACATACCCCATCCCCCCATGTCGAAGTGGTGACCGTAGAATTCAAATTTCAAATTTTCAAAAGAAGTGTCTATTCGTCATAACCTTTCACGAATGGACATGACTGTTGTTCTTCTATAAATACCAGTTGTTTTCAACGAATTTTAAGTTTTTTTTCTTCATTTCTTCACTCCATCTTCTCCACTCAAGTATTCTCTTATATTTTAACAAAACTCTACTGAAATCCTAAGTGAATCAAACATGATCATCCCTAGTTTGATTCTCTTCCACACCCTCTCAAAGATCTCAGTGCTATTCAGAGTTAAAGGATCATTTGTAATCGAAGAAGTGTATCGAGTCTCTCTATCTATCAAAGTGATACTGGAATCGATGTAATTGTGGCCCGTAAACCAATTCGGTGTGATTGTAGCCCGTAAATCAATTAGGTGATCTTGTAGCCTGGTTAAATCAACAGAGTTTGCCCTAGACTCAAAGACAGGAGGGTGTACCTCGTGGCCTTGAAATCGAGGTTGTAATATCGACATTATATTTGAAAAGAAATCTGTACAAGAAATTGTGTGGGACTGGATGTAGGGTAACTCCGAATCGGTATAAAATTCCGGTGTGTTCGTTCCATTACTACTTTTATTTACTATTTGCATCCGTGTCTGATTCTGTGATTGTTTCTGTGTTTGTGAATTACATCTGTTTGGGTTTAATTTGAAGAGATTTCTAAAAGATTCATAAAATTAATTAAACACTATCCACCCCCCCTCTAGTGTTAATTCTGCCTAAAGATCCGTAATCTGCATTTCCCACATTTGATATCATAGCATTGGTTTTCAAAGTTATCATAATTTGAATTTTGAAAAAGTTTAAAATGGCAATTTTTGGAGATTTTGTAAACACTAGTTCAAAACTATCCATATCATTATTGTTTCAAAAGTCTGCATATTGTTATTATAGAGAATCAAGTTATCTACCAAATTGGTATGTTGTGCAGGAACAGATGTGCTATATGGCTTTTAATGAATCAACACTCAATGGACAAATGGTGCAAATCAAGAAAAATAAATGGATACTTGATTTTGGATGTTCGAGACACATGATTGGCAATCCGGAGATACTGAATGACATAATTTATGAAGATGAAGGACTAGTCAACTTTGGAGACAACTCAAAAGGATATGTGATTGGCATCGGTAATGTCGGTAACTCTAAAATTCCTACTATTTCTGATGTTTTGTTAGTTAGGAATCTAAAACACAATTCACTTTGCATAAGTCAACTATGTGATAAGGGGTACGAAATTAAATTTGAAAAGGATAAGTGTCATATCGAAGATAATAAATCAAATATTATCTTTGAAGGAATTAGGAAGAAAAATATTTATATACTTAGTATGAAAATCTCAAATGATAACCTATGTCTTTTGGCTAATACAAGCGACCCTTGGATTTGGCATAAAAGATTTGGGCATTTGAATTTCAAACTCTAATCTAGACATTCAAAACTTAATCTAGTAAGTGGTTTTCCTAGAATGGATTTTAAAGTAGATAGTATATGTGATGTTGGTCAATTAGGAAAACTTAGGAAGAGTTCATTCAAATTGAAAGATATGATTTCAACTTCAAAACCTCTTGAGTTACTTTATTTAGATCTGTTTGGTCCATCTCAAATTCAGTTAATAAATCATAGTAAATATTTTTTTGTAATAGTAGATGATTATTCTAGATTTACATAGACAATTTTCTGAAACTTAAAAGTGATGCTTTTGATTTATTTAAAACTTTTGCAAAAAGAATTCAAAATAACCTTCCTTTAAAAATCAAAACTATTCGTAGTGATCACGTGGAGAATTTGAAAACGAAAATTTTGAGAATTTCTGTAATAAAAATGGAATAACTCATAATTTTTTCTTTCCAAGAACTCCACAACAAAACGGAGTGGTAGAGCGTAAAAAAAGACGATTCAAGAGTGTGTAAGAACTATGCTTTCAAATAGTAACCTACCAAGAAATTTTTAGGCTGAAGCAGTCACTACAGCTTGTTATATTTTGAATATGATTTTAATTAGACCTCTAACCAATCAAACACCATATGAACTTCTTTTCAATAAGAAACCAAAATTATCTTATTTTAAAGTTTTTGGAAGTAAATGTTTCATTCTAAATACAAAGGACAATTTGGATAAATTTGATCCTAAATCCAACAAAGGAATCTTTATCGGATATTCTAATAGAAGTAAAGCATACAGAGTTTTCAATTTAAAAACCAACACCATTGAAGAAACAATGCATGTATCTTTTGATGAAAATTTTAAAGATTTTGTTCAAATAAATGATGAAGATGATTTTGTTAATTTAAATAATGAATCAAATGAAATAAATTGTGAAACTATTCATCCTAATAAAATGACCAGGCTTTTAAAGGATCATCCTGTAGAAAATATACTATAGCTTTTATATCAACTATAGAACCCAAAAATCCAAAGGAAGCATCATCTGATGATTCATGGATTCTTGCTATGCAAGAAGAACTGAATCAATTCACCAGAAATGATGTATGGGAACTTGTTCTTAGACCCGAGGACAAACCTATAATAGGAACTAAATGGGTTTATAAAAATAAAATGAATGAACAAGGTGAGGTCGTTAGAAATAAAGCTCGGTTAGTCGCGCCAGGTTATTGTCAAGAAGAAGGAATAGACTATGATGAAACCTTTGCACCCGTAGCAAGATTAGAAGCCATTAGAATTCTACTTGCTTTTGCAAACCACAACAATTTCAAATTATTTCAAATGGATGTCAAAATTGCCTTTTTAAATGGTTTTGTTAAAGAAGATGTTTATGTTGAACAATCCCTACTTTTTGAAGAAGAAAAGTTTCCAAATCATGTTTACAAATTAAAGAAAGCATTATATGGTCTGAAACAAGCTCCTAGAGCCTGGTATGACAGACTAAGATCTTACCAATTACAATCAAATTTTGAAATTGGTAAAGTAGATAATACTCTTTTTATTAAAAGAAACAAAAATGATATCCAATTAGTACTGATTTATGTAGATGATATAATTTTTGGATCAACCAACAATGAAATGTACAAAGAGTTTACTAAAATAATGACAAAAGAGTTTAAGATGAGTCATATGTTGAACTTACTTTTTTTTAGGTTTGCAAATAAAACAATTAGATAGTGGTATTTCCATTAGTCAAGAAAAGTATGATGGGGATCTAATTAATAAGTTTGGTATGACCACAGCGAGTAGAAACCCCACTCCTATGGCAACCAATGAAGCCTTGAATAAAGAAGACATGTCAAAAGATGTCGACCAAAAACTATACAGGGGAATGATTGGATCGCTACTCCATATAACTACGAGTAGGCCTGATATCATGCATAGTGTCTGTCTCTATGTAAGATACCAATCTCAACCCAAAGAAACCTATTTAAAAGTTGTTAAACGTATCCTAAGATATGTTAAACACACTTTAGATTATGGCCTATTTTACCCTAAAAATGATTCATTTGATTTAATCTCATACTGTGATGCTGACTATGCTAGTTCTAAATCAGACCGAAAAATACAAATGGAACTTGTCACTTTTTAGGACATTCTCTGGTTTCCTGGTTTAGTAAAAAGCAAAGCACTGTCTCACTATCAACAACTGAAGCAGAATATATCTCTGCTGCTTTGGCTTGTTCTCAAGTAATCTATATGCAACAGACCCTAAAGGATTTTGAATTAAATATTTCAAAATCAGCAATTTATTATGACAATACAAGCGCAATAAATTTATCCAAAAATCCTACTCATCATGCCAGAACCAAACATATTGATATCAGACATCATTTCCTCAAAGATAATGTAAGTAAAGAGATTATTTCTCTTGAATTTATCAAAACCGAGAATCAAATAGCTGATATTCTGACCGAACCCTTGAATCAATCAACCTTTACTAAATTTAGAAGAAAACTAGGTATTTTCTCTATAACTGAGATATTGAATATAGATATAGTAACATATATATTTAAATAAATAAAGAAAAATAAAATTGTCAAAATTTTCATTAGGATGTCGACTTCCCCTACCCCCATGTCGACATACAACGGTAAAATTTGAAATTTTGATTTTCCCTCTAAAATTAGTTTGGTAGTTATATATTCTCTATATTTCGAATTCTTCTGTCTTCCAATTCATTTCTCTCTATAATAAACTTCTGAGAATATAAAATAATGGCCTCCTCTCCTAAATCAAACTAAAATGCGACCTTTTCTTTCCCTTCTTCTAATGCTGGTCCATTTCAACGAACTGCACTGGCCCGAGTCATAAAGATAGAGGATACTTTTAAGAACTCTCTTCAAATGATGTGTGAGTTGCAAGTCATGCAAATAAAGATGGCTAAGGAACAAGAGAAACATGGCAAAATCCTTAGAAATTTGCAAAACTTTCTAATGGATAATCATGCAGACCCGATCGTGATTCAAGATGACTCCTCTAACACTCATATTCATAACCCATTAGAGGAAGACGACGACGAAGAAGAAGAAGCGCAAATGGACGAAGACGATAAAGTTATTTGCGTTGGAGAAGTCTGTTTTGATAAAGATGGTAATTTGGTCGAACAACATGGAAACTTTTGTTTCCATTACCCAAATTGTTCGATTTCACAAGTTACCAATTATCAAAGACTCTCATTAGATTGTTTTTATGATAATGTTTTTATATATTTTATGTATTTTTATATATTTGTGTTTATATGTGTAATATAACAACATAATAAAATTATATTTATGTTTCGCTTAATTATATTTCGTTATTAGTATTTAGTTCCATAGTTTTGCTTAAGAGGGAGTTATGTAGTTTAGGATTAGTTTATGTTGATAACAAAGTGGGAGAATTATCAAATAGGATAGTTAGATAGGCTTAGATTAAGGGGGAGTTAGTAGTTTAAGGGGGAGTTGTTGGAGTAAGGGGGAGTTAGTAGTTTAAGGGGGAGTTGTTGGAGTAAGGGGGAGTTAGTAGTTTAAGGGGGAGTTGTTGGAGTAAGGGGGAGTTAGAGTAGAATCAGAGTTTTGTGGAGTAGATTTTATAAACAAAGGTTGTCATTATAAAAAATGGGGAGATTGTTAGCTCCTAGGATGATGGTTTTGATGACAACAACCTAAGGACTTGTTATAAAATATAAATACTAATATTCTTGTCTAGATATATATGTATATAAAGGATATATATATGCAGGTACTGAAGAATAAAGACTGTACAGTATAGAGATTTAAGACCGACGAATTCAAGATTGAAGAAATCAAGACTGAAGACTCATGAGTATCAAGGGTTCAAGATTTCAAGAGTTCAAGATATCAAGATAAGTAATAGAGTCTAGATTTATGTTAAAACTTCATAATAGAAATAAAATCTTTATTCTGATTTTAATTATGGAATGTAATCCATCTTATTGCTTTAATAGTGGGATGGAACCCACGACCTCTTTAGTGGGATGGAACTCACGACCTTCTCTAGTGGAATGGAATCCATGAAATTTTCAAAATGATTTATTTTAAATATTTTTCCAGAAAACTATTTAAAAGTCATCTCTCTCAGTTTAAATATTTTAGCCTTAAACTATTTTATTATCTTTTATATTTTGATTTCAAAAATCATCTCTTGTTTTTAAACTATCTCCTGGTTTTAATATAATAAGCTTTAAATCTCAAAATATTCTATACTTAGTTTTTAATGTTACTTTTATATTATAGATTATATATTTTTAAGATTACTTTTTAAATCTCTTTTATAAGTTTAAACTATATTCAAAATGGTTTATAAACTTCAGAAATTGTTTTGACAAGTTTTAGAAAGAAAAATCTCTTTTAAAAACAAAAATCATATTTTCAAAATTTACTAGGGCATGTCGACATACCTTATCCCCCCATGTCGACATGGTGACTGTAGAATTCAAATTTCAAATATTCAAAAGAAGTGTCTATTCGTCATAACCTTTCATGAATGGACATGAGTGTTGTTCTTCTATAAATACCAGTTTTTTCAACGAATTTTAAGTTGATTTTTCTTCATTTCTTCACTCCTTCTTTTCCACTAAAGTATTCTCTTATATTTTAACAAAACTCTACCGAATTCCTAAGTGAATCAAACATGATCATCCCTAGTTTGATTCTCCTCCACTTTCTCTCAAAGATCTCAGTGCTATTCAGAGTTATAGGATCATTTGTAATCAAAGAAGTCTATCGAGTCTCTCTATCTATCAAAGTGATATTGGAAACGGTGTGATTGTGGCCCGTAAATAAATTGGATGTGATTGTAGCCCGTAAATCAATTAGGTGATCTTGTAGCCTGGTTAAATCAAGAGAGTTTTTGTTGGACTCGAAGACAGGAGGGTGTATCTCGTGGCCTTGAAATCGAGGTTGTAATATCGACTTTGTATTTGAAAAGAAATCTGAAAAAGAAATTGTGTGGGACTAGATGTAGAGTAACTCCAAACCAGTATAAAATTTTAGTGTGTTCTTTCCTTTACTGCTTTTATTTACTATTTGCATCTGTGTTTGATTCCGTAATTTTTTCTGTGTTTGTGAATTGCATCTGTTTGGGTTTAATTTGAAAAGATTTCAAAATGATTCATAAATTTAGTTAAACACTATTCACCCCCCTCTAGTGTTAATTCTGCCTTAGGATCCATAATCCACATTTTTTGTTCTCGACAAGTTCAAATCGAACATTCTCAAGTTAATAATTATAAACCGGATTTTGTTGAGAAAATGGACAAAATCTACAATGATCACATGGATTTGTTGTTCGAAATATATAAGAAATAACGTGAAAAACAAAAACAAATCCCAACTAGTGACGAGTCAGGTGATAATCCACATTTTACTCCAATTGACAATCTTCAAATAACAACTTTTGAAATTGAAAACGACAATCTTAATGAAGTTGTTGAAAATTTGGTAATTAAGTTGGATTTCAATTCTTTTGAGGGTGAGATACCCAATTTGAAATTCCATCTTCCTTTCTCCTATTTTGAAAATTTGAACACAACTACTTGGATTTTGAACTTGATATATGCAACGAAGTTGTTGATAATCCAACAAAGGAAGGCGAATTCGATGAACATAAATTTTTTAGATTTCAATGAACATAAGTTGTTGATAATTCACCATTTTGATTTTGAAATTGATAATTCCTAAAAATGTTTTCAATGCTAAGCTTGAATTTCAATTTGATGAAAATAAACTTGAACTTCAGTCAATTGTTTTATCCACCCTAAAAACCATCGAAAATAAAACAACTTGTATGATTTTTAATAAAACGACATTCATTTTTCTAAATCAATATTCAACTCTGAAATCTTTTATGGTTTGGTTTTCCGAGCTTAAGCTGTGTCTCGCATACTTAATAAGACAAATGAATTAGTCTTTGGAAGACCGGTTCATTTACAAATGAATTAGTCTCGCATACTTGAGGGCTAATTTTCATCTTATCTCACTGTGGTGCGTTTTTGCAGATCGGAATGATATGGCATAGTCGCACTCAGCTCGTTTTCGAAGCATAAGCTAAATTTTTAATTTGACTTTTGTAAATGAGATATTTCCATTGTAATACAACTTAGGTTGTAATTTTTGTAGATTACTTATAAGTGTAAAGTAAGTAATACTATTATAAGATTCATAGCTAAGTATTGATGACTCAATTTTTGATGTATAACTGGCAAGACTTGAGTAGCATCTGAGTTTGTACCTGATTGGTAGTACGTTACCTGTAGGGTACTCATGTGCTTTCACTTACGATATGCTTTGGGGAGTAGCATATGCATCCTCGATCATGTCTTGATAGGTCGCATCCTACCTGTTTGCAGACGTGGTCTAATCTTTTGCCAATTTGGTTGTAGGTTAGGTGTGAGTTGATCCATTTCTGAAGGTGCACATGCTAGATTTGCCTATTATAATAGGAACGTAATGTCTATAGCTGGATGATGGGATGATCTGACCCCTATTTTTTCCTGGACCGTATTTTAGAGGCAAAACGCCTGTTTTGACCAACCCTGGTTCTGGGGCGAAATGCCCATAGCCATATGTTTGGCCGAATTTTAGACCTACCCCTATTTTGGGGGTGAAATGTCTGTTTTGACCTACCCTATTTTTTGGGGTGAAACGTCCTTAGCCAAATTCTTGGCCAAACTTTAGAACTACCCATTTTCTAGGCCAAAATTTCTGTTTTGACCTACCCCATGTTCCGGAGCAAAATGTCCTTAGCCAAATGCTTGGTCAAATTCTTGACCTACTCCAGTTCTGGGGTGAAATGTCCTCAGCTACAAGTTTAGTATGACCTATCTCTGGGGTGAAATGTCATACATATGCTGAGCCGTATTCTTCTCTAGCTTAACCGTTGTTATCCCACCTTTTGGCAAATCCGAGATACCCAAAGATTAACTGAAAATCAATGATTACTAGTCATGAATATCGATTGTGCATCGTAGGTACACCATGGATATCGATGAATTTCGTCCGAGTCCGGATTGGGCTGCAATTGATAAGACACGACAAGCAAAGCCGTGGGAACCAACGTTCCAAATTTCGGGACAATCCGATTTCGTACGCCCAAGATATCATCGACGCAAGTGAAGGACATAGCCTTGAGTTCGTCTCCATATGGTTCGAATCCACAAAGTCGAATCCATCAAGCTCGACTCCAACAAGTTTCCCCTGAATACTTCGAATCCACGAGAAGTACCATTGCATCAGCTCCATCAAAGCAGCCTCAACGTTCGAATCCATCCAAAGCCTCCCTTAGTTCGAATCCATCAGAGTATTCCCACCTTCGAGTCCATCAAGGAGAAACCCTTCGAATCCATCCAGTTGTAGTACTTCGAATCCGTGAAGTCATTCCTCTTCGTATCCATCAGGTTTGCCTTCGTTCGAATCCAACAAGTCGGAGCACTTCGAATCGATGAGGCTACTTCACTTCGCATCCTTCGCGTTGAAGACCTTCGACCCTGTTCCCTAAAGAGCTTCGAATCTACCCTACGGAGACAACTTCGAATCGATCAATACTTTCTTTGATCGATTCGAACGAAAATCCATTCGATCGATCCGAAGAAGCATGTCTTCGAATCCATTGCCTCGAAACCAGGAGGAAGCGGCTAAAACCATGGATTCGACCCAGTAAACTCGGAGAAAAAGATGGGTTGACCCGAGAAACGCGCGCGCCACATCACCATACGCACGCGCCATCCATCGATTCGACCCTATCGATTCGATGGGATCGATTCGAACGAAGATAATCAGCCGGAAATGCAATCTTGAATCGATCATAACTTGAGATCTACAAGTCCAAATGCTATGAAATTTTCACAGAAGCTTGAACACAAGTTTGAAGAATGTCCACACCAAATTTCAGCTCGATTGGACAAAGTCTTGATCGATTCGAACATAGCTTTGAATCGATCCCAAAGTGGGCCCGGATTTCCAAAGAGCGGGCGTGTGGTCCCCCTGACGTGCCAGAACTGGTCTCCCCTCAATTTAGGCGAAATATCAGCCTCCTTCACCTATAAATAGAGCCCCTGGTCATTCAGAAAAGGGGTCGGACAATTTTAAGAGCTAAAGAGCGCCCAGACTCTGCCAGATTTACTCCAGATCACTATTGCTACCTTAGATACAGATTATAATCATAAAGTCTGTTGTACTGCACAATAAGAAATTGTAATCTTCAAGCATCGAGCAATAAAATCATAAAAACCTTGAAGTGGACGTAGGCCGGAGATAGCCGAACCACTATAAATCGTGTGTCTTTGTTCATTATTTCTGGATTGCTACTTGTTATTTGCTTAGATCTGTGATTTGTGTGTGAATATTGTTGATTTGTATTCATACGCTGGTGCTTTCACTACATCTGGGGTTTGTGACCAATTTTGGCGCAAACACTTTGGTGCTTTCACTTAGAAGAATTAGCACCCGCTACACCAATTCAAAGTTTAGCCTTGAAAGTTTGAAGGATTCAGATTGACTCGACAATGACTCGACAAACAAGACAAAGAGCTGAGAGGAGCCAACAGGCAGGAAGTCAAGAGGCATCCTCTGGCGCTGGAGAAGGACAAGCTTCGATCTACATTACTAGAGATGAGATGGAGGCTATGAATAACCTAATGCAAGAAAGAATGATGAAAAGCCAACAAGAGATGCTGCAAAATTTCTTTGAACAGATGAGAGCTGCAGGAATACAAAACCCAGGACTAGCTACAACGGCTGTGAATGTGGAACAAGGAGCTAGGGTTGCGGAACCTAATGGAGGACAGAATGCAGAACCAGAAGGCAGTCAACAAGGACTTGGGGGCAGACCCTCAGGATCCGATACTAGAAGGCCAATGGACGGAGCTCAACAGGCTAGGGCCAACACAAATGCTAACGAGCCACCCGAAGAGTACGTACCAGAATTCCCTACAAGACTCGGAGGGCAAGACAGAGACATGACAATGGGGCAACCCCTGGATGGAGATGAAAGAATGATTGGCCTAGTAAGACGGATCATGAGAGGGGGATTATCAGGCGGAGGATTGGAAGAGGTTAGTCGGAGTCCGTTCGCTCTGAATATCAGGAATGCAAGGAACCCTCTGAAGTTCAAACTACCAACGCTAGATCCTTACGGCGGAAAGTCAGACCCGACCATGCATATCACCAGATATATCAGACACAAGGAAGTGCTGGGAGCATCCGAGGAAGTAATGGCACGATGTTTCCCCTTATTCTTATCAGACTTGGCTGCGCTTTGGTTTAGACAGCTAGAGACAGGATCAATCAAGACATGGGGCGAGCTTGTGGATTGCTTCATGAAGCAGTTTAGGGTTCACGTAACGCGACCCAAGAGCGTGATGACTTTGGCATCAATAAAACAAAGGACCGGAGAGTCCATAAAAGATTTTCTGTTACGATTTAATGCAACGGTGGCTTCTGTAGATCGCCCGGACCCATCGATGATTTTGATGGCGGCAGTGGCATGAGTTGGAGAAGGCACCGAATTCAAAGACTCTTTAACAAGAGACCCACCGCAAGATCTTGGAGAGTTTTACCATGAAGCTGAACAAATAATTCAGTTAGAAGAATTGCGAGCCGAGAGGCAGGTAATAAACGCTGTACAAGGCGAAGGAACCGCCAGGGAACAGCCCGTGGCGGACAAAGGAAAGAGAAAGCAGGATGATGCGCATGATGGTCCTGATAAACGAAAGAAGTTCCGAGAGCCCAGATTCAGGAAATACACAGATTTGGTGGCAGGACTGGAACGAATTTACACCGAAACTCGAGGGCAACTCCCCTATTAAAAACCACCGAGGAGAGATCCCACAGAGCGGGAACGTAGAACCGGAAAATATTGCCTATTCCATGAGTTAGATGGGCACACAACCGACGAATGCCGCCACCTAAAGGATGAGGTGGAAGAACATGCCAGGAGTGGTAGATTGCCACAATATGTCAAAGAACGGGCAGCGGCAGTAAGGCCTGAACAACTACCGCCTCCACCTAACAGAAACGATCCTGGATCAGGATCACGACTCGTCATCCACTGATTAAGATGACAAGGGCCAAGTTCAGGATTTGGACTTCGGTCAAATAATTTCATTAGATTTGATTTCCAAAATAAAACGGCTATCCCTCTTACTCATGTACGGGAACCGGAGAGATCCCTAGGCATGCTCTAAGATGGTAATAGACCGCTCCGCCCAAAGAGGCATTGTCTTGTTTTCCCTGGTGTTTGAGATTGAACATCAAGGATTCGAATTTAATAAAGAAACATTTATTAAAATAAACCCTTTAACCGGAGAGTTAAAGGATGAACATTAAATATCAATATAAACATGATCGCTTTATGATCCTACCCGGAGAGGCGGGGTCCGGAGTGCAAGAAGTGAGTTGCTTCGCCGGAGAGCGATAGGATCGACTCACTTAAGCATTGTTTCCTATTCACCAGAGAGTGATTGGATCGGGATTCGATAAGAGCCCGGAGAGGCTGTGATCGGCCGACGATTTAGGCCATGACATCGCTTAATGTTTAGATACACTGAACCGGAGTGCAAGAAGTGAGTCGCTTCGCCGGAGAGCGACAGGATTGACTCACTTAACGCTATTTCCCCTTCACCGGAGAGTGACAGAATGGGATCCGGCAGGAGCCCGGAGAGGCTACAATCGGTCCAGAACGACCAAGACATCGCTTTACGCCCCAACTGGGGCCAGAGTGCAAGGAATTGAAAGCAACGCCGGAATTGAATGGGATCTTTTCTATTCAATCGCTAAGTTTGGAATGGGCCTGGCAAGGGTCCGGAGCGACCATCGATAAAACGGAGAGACTGTAGAATCTCGTTCTTAACTTCCACTGAAAGAAATTGATAACGATTCGGCTTCGAACAGCCATGGACTTGATTAAAAATGCTATAAGCCTTGAGTAAAACATGAACTCACTACATTCAATTTGAAACTTATCAAAACACACCTTTTTACCAAAAGGCATATTTTGGAGGGCAAAGTGTTATCCCACCTTTTGGAAATCCGAGATACCCAAAGATTAACTAAAAATCAATGATTACTAGTCATGAATATCGATTGTGCATAGTAGGTTCACCATGGATATCGATGAATTTCGTCTGAGTCCGGATCGGGCTGCAATTGATAAGACACGACAAGCAAAGCCGTGGGAACCAACGTTCCAAATTTCGGGACAATCCGATTTCGTACGCCCAAGATATCATCGACGCAAGTGAAGGACATAGCCTTGAGTTCGTCTCCATATGGTTCGAATCCACAAAGTCGAATCCATCAAGCTCGACTCCAACAAGTTTCCCCTGAATACTTCGAATCCACGAGAAGTACCATTGCATCAGCTCCATCAAAGCAGCCTCAACGTTCGAATCCATCCAAAGCCTCCCTTAGTTCGAATCCATCAGAGTATTCCCACCTTCGAGTCCATCAAGGAGAAACCCTTCGAATCCATCCAGTTGTAGTACTTCGAATCCGTGAAGTCATTCCTCTTCGTATCCATCAGGTTTGCCTTCGTTCGAATCCAACAAGTCGGAGCACTTCGAATCGATGAGGCTACTTCACTTCGCATCCTTTGCGTTGAAGACCTTCGACCCCGTTCCCTAAAGAGCTTCGAATCTACCCTACGGAGACAACTTTGAATCGATCAATACTTTCTTTGATCGATTCGAACGAAAATCCATTCGATCGATCCGAAGAAGCATGTCTTCGAATCCATTGCCTCGAAACCAGGAGGAAGCGGCTAAAACCATGGATTCGACCCAGTAAACTCGGAGAAAAAGATGGGTTGACCCGAGAAACGCGCGCGCCACATCACCATACGCACGCGCCATCCATCGATTCGACCCTATCGATTCGATGGGATCGATTCGAATGAAGATAATCAGCCGGAAATGCAATCTTGAATCGATCATAACTTGAGATCTACAAGTCCAAATGCTATGAAATTTTCACAGAAGCTTGAACACAAGTTTGAAGAATGTCCACACCAAATTTCAGCTCGATTGGACAAAGTCTTGATCGATTCGAACATAGCTTTGAATCGATCCCAAAGTGGGCCCGGATTTCCAAAGAGCGGGCGTGTGGTCCCCCTGACGTGCCAGAACTGGTCTCCCCTCAATTTAGGCGAAATATCAGCCTCCTTCACCTATAAATAGAGCCCCTGGTCATTCAGAAAAGGGGTCGGACAATTTTAAGAGCTAAAGAGCGCCCAGACTCTGCCAGATTTACTCCAGATCACTATTGCTGCCTTAGATACAGATTATAATCATAAAGTCTGTTGTACTGCGCAATAAGAAATTGTAATCTTCAAGCATCGAGCAATAAAATCATAAAAACCTTGAAGTGGACGTAGGCCGAAGATAGCCGAACCACTATAAATCGTGTGTCTTTGTTCATTATTTCTGGATTGCTGCTTGTTATTTGCTTAGATCTGTGATTTGTGTGTGAATATTGTTGATTTGTATTCATACGCTGGCGCTTTCACTACATCTGGGGTTTGTGACCAATTTTGGCGCAAACAACCGTTATCATTTAAGAGATTGGAGTTATTGTTCGTGGGTGAAGTTACACCTTTAGAACAATGATGATGAGCTAGGAAGAGTAATTTGTCATGCTTTTGGCGCAATCTTTCCCATTGAGGGAGTAGATTTGACTGAGAAGTCAAGTCGTGATACAACCTACGATCGCATGCGTATGGTTTTTTGTACTGGTTTGGGAAGTCTAATATCCATACGTCTAGTGAGGTATGCCAAATTAACCGACAAAGTGTTTTTTATATTGGTTCAGGCAGTCTAATACCTTACGACCAGTCTTTATGATGATTAATCATAGAAAAATTCATACCAGACCAGGGAAATTTGCCATCTTAACCAGTGAAATGTTTTGGCTAAAGAGCTGGACTCATGTTGATGCAAGTCCAAGCGTGTAGGGCCAATATCACCGTTCTCAATGTTGAGGTTGCACTATTCGCCTACTATCATAGCATTTTGCCGAATCAGTGACTACTGGCGGTGAACTATGAAGGTGCTATATATATTATAGAGAAATAATGCAAAGACTTTTTTATACTGGTTTGGGCTATTTGATATCCGTACATCAAGCTTATACATTGGTCTTTTTTTTTGCAAAGCTGGCCTACTTCTTAGTACACTTGGTCCTTGGCTTAGACCCTTCAGTGAAGTATTGGGTGCTTGTCTTTGCAGTGCTGCTTTGACACCAACTCCTTTCCTAGAATTTGAATTCATCCCATGCTGGAACCCGGTTATCAGCTCGGCTCACTTCATTTTTTTAAGGTGTCGTTGTTGCATGACACATGCAATAGACAAGCAAGGGCGGTGAACCATAGGTGATGGTGAAATGGGAGGCTGAGTTGAAGGGTTGCGGAGGTACGAAGGGATAGAGGGATGGAAGTTCAGGCCCATCTTCTAGAGCCAAAAATGTTGGTGAATTTTTTCGCCTTCACCACACTCGACTGGATTGTGAGGCAATCTTTTGATTTTTCCTCCTTACAATTAGGAATCAGCGAATTTAAACTTAATTAAATTCACCTTTAGGAAGCGACTATATTGTTGAATGTTTACGCAACCGAGCAGTCGCACTTCAACTATTTGTTGAAATGTCGAGATGGATTAGCAAACAAAAGTACGATTGAATGTAAATTGCATAAATATAAAGGTACAGAGATTTTTTACATGGTTCAAATTGTTGTTAATCCTACGTCCATGGGGTAATGCATTATATTTGACTATTTATGTACAAGAGCTTTTTATGGCCCTAAGGCATACATTATTTATTTTTAGAAAGAAGAAGAAGCTAAAAAAGAAGATCCAAAAAAGATCCCCCCTTTGCCCTCATGCTTTCTCTTTTCTAATATGAAAAGTGCAGTGTTAATGATTGCCATTGTCTTCTGCATTTTCATTCAGTTTCCACCCTTGGATTTTACCACCTATTGCTTATCCACGACATTTGTATTTTATGTCTGGATTGGTGATGGGTTTCCAGTTGGAAATCTGAATATTGGTGGGACATTGGAATTTTGAAGTGGGATGCCTTAAAAAGTGGGCGGGAATTCCGAAGTCGGCATAGGTCAGCCTCCTCTCTATTGAAACAGCAAGCTACTCTAAGAAGAATGGTAGGAAACTGCCCTAAAGCTTTATTATACTGCGTTCGTGTGAGACTAAGTGCAATGGTGGACGTTATCTAGTGTTCAGACCATACTACAATGTTGCTACTTTTATTCTCTTTGTTTATTTTATCATTGTGTCGGCTCAGAATGGAGTAGTTCTCCATTCTATGTTGAATTCTGCCAAGACAAGTTTGGGGCTTATTTGCTATTTTAATTATTACCTTGGCTATTGCGGACCAAAGGTTGAGAGGGAAGAGCTTCACGTTTGTTGTTTGCCTGTAGGATTAAGTCTGTGTTTGAAGCATATCTTGGGTGACCCTGTAAACGGCTCTAGTGCTTTTAGTTCTATATGACGTTGTTTTGCTTGCCCTCTAGTGTGTGCTTGAACAAATCTGTCTACTTATGTCACGAGAACTGTTAGGTACTCGACTATGTTGTTTTGAGAATCATGTGCTTTTAGGGATACACTATCAGGATGGGAAGTTGGAGCTCTTTGAAAGCGTGGCATTGATATTTTTTCTATGCATACTTGACATACTTGTAGCGTGGCAAACATATTATTTGTATATGAGACTATTGTATCAGATATTTATTCAGGACTCTGTTGTTTATGAGTTGTTTTATTCAATCTTTCTGTAATGATACTTATTTATCAGTTGCTTCTGCGAGTGCGGTCTCATATACATTATCATTCTATTCTGTTCATGTATATTCATTACATTGCGTATTGGCATTCCATTGTGAGATCCTATCGATGTCTTGGTTTAGTATTTTGTTATAATTTTACTCCGATAAGCCGTCATTCTAAGTATTTCTGAGAGGTAGGTTGTTACAAAAGGTATCTGACTCATGATTTAGAGTTGGCGGCCATAGTACTCGCTTTTAAGATATAGAGGCATTATTTGCTTGGAGAGAGGTTCGAGTTGTATACCGACCATAAATCATTGATGTACATCTTCTCCCAGAAGGATCTTAATCATCATCAGTAGTGATGTTTAGAGTTTTTGGCCTCATATGGCTTTAACATTTCCTATACGGCCGGTAAGGGAAATGCAGTTGCTAATTTTTGGAGTAGAAGATATGCCTTCTTAGGGAAGAAGTTTTTAGAGTGGAAACGATTGGAGTTTATTGTTGGCTATGATTTCAAAGCTCGATGAGAGGTAGAGTTGGAAGTGTTGGCTAGCTTGAGATTTGACCTACTTTGATTTAGCGGATGGGTACTAGTCAAAGGTGAGATACTTGGCTAAAAGAGATCATAGCAAAGACAGAGGAGAGTAGAGTTTGAGGAGATAAAGTATATGGGCTTGACCGCGATGGGTGGCTCTGTAAAGGTGGGAAACAGATTGTGCCTAATGTCGATGGGTTGAGAGATAAGGTGCTACATTATTGTCATCATTCGAGATTGACTATATATCTCAGAGGCAATAAAATGTACCGTGAGATAAGGCAGACATCTTTTTATGAAGGGATGAAGGACATTTGGGCATTCATCTCGAAGTGCATGAACTGTCAGTTGGTAAAGGTAGGCAGAAGAACTGTGCGGTTTATTACAACCATTCGAGATTCCAGAATGGAAATGGGAACATGTATCGATTGATTATCGACGGGTTGCTAAGGACTAGAGGAGTATAAGATATCTTTCGGGTCACTGTTAATATATTGACGAAGAGCACTAGATTTATACACATAAAGTCTACTCGTAAAGTCTAGTAGAACAGCATCTAAATTGTTCAAGTTGTATGAGAAGAGGATTATGCGATTCCATTATGTGTCAAGGGACATTGTGAGCAACCAAGACCCTTTGTTTACTAGCGGGTTTTAGAAGAGCTTACAAGAGGTATTAGGGACAGAGATGCATTTGAGTATGGCTTATCACCCATAAACTAATGGGCACACCGAGAGGGTGAATCGTATCTGGGCTCTTGCGAGCTTGCATTCTCGATTTCGGTGGCTCGTAGAGAATCATTTGCATTTGGTAAAGTTCTCATACAACAATAGTTATTGGTCTAGCACTAGTATGGCATTATATGGCCGTCGTGCAACTCTCCTTTATGTTGGGGGAAGCAATTAAGAATCTGATACTAGGGCTAGATATGGTCAGGGAGATTTTTAGAAGATAGAGATCATTCGGCAATAAATGAAAGCTGCATAGGATATACATAAGAGCTATGCTAATAAAATAAAACATCATATAGAGTTCTCTGTTGAAGGTATGGTGTTTGTCAAGATCTCTCCACTAAAGAATACCGCTCAATTCAATAACAAGGGGAAGTTGGCATCAAAATTCATTGGTCCTTTTCCGATACTTGAAAGTATTGAGAACCTAGATTATCGAGTCGACTTACCGTAGAAGATAGCGGGCATGCACAATGTGTTCCACATCCCTCATTTAGGGAAGTTTGTGTACAGCTGAGGTGAGATAGTTTAACTAAATCAGCTTAATGATATCAAAGTTGAACCAAAAGCTTTGAGACCTCGTAGAGTTATTCATATCGTTAGGAGTGCAATTGCTTTCACTCTCACTCTACTGGAACTTATCTAACTCCACCATCTTCCTCCTAAGCTGCTTGGCTGGACTTTTTATTTCTCGCATTTACTTTCTCTTTGATATCATACAGGGTAGTTTAATATCCTACATGTAAGGACTGGCATAGATTATATCTTTTGCTTATCTGGTTCATGTTTGATGTTTGAAATGATTGCTTATGGTTGTTAAGCACATGAGGTAGCTATCTTTAACTTTACCTTGGTTATATTGGGGATTTCAGAGGAGAAATTCCTAAAGAGAGAAAGTGTAACGACCCATATATACATATCGAAGAGTCGTAAACTTTTTTTTATATTCATATTGGGTCATATGACACTATAACTTTATGGCATCTTGAGTAGTGACATTTTTTATCCTAAGAAAGCTTGTCGAAGGATTCCACCCTTTATGTAACGACCCGAAATTTTCGACCCCAAAAATTCGACATTAATACGTTCACTGTAGAAATGCCGAGCAATCGAACGCCGGAAATTTCATATTGTTAGGGTAAAGAAGAAAAGAGGTAGAAGAAGAAACAGAAAACAAAACACAAAATCTCACATTCGCAGCGGATCAAAATATAATATCAAATAATAGCATTTATACAAAGAAAAGCTGTACTTGTCAATTTACAACAAGACATCTACAATTAATTACATGCATCAGGTAATTTAGCTTAAAAGGTTCAGGTCTACTCACAATATCTTTGAAACAGAGAACAGGCCTTTATCTGGACTGATTTTGAACTGAAACTTGAATCTTTGCTCAGGTTGAAACTTGAATTTGAATTGCTGCTTTACTCAGTTGAAAGTTTGAAGTTGATTTAGTTGTTAGTTTGGTTTTCTTTTTATTTTTCTGGTTTTGGTTTGAGAGAAGATGAAAGAAAGAAAGCAAAGAGATTGTAAATTGTAAACAGCTTGGTTCTTCTTTATATTATTATCATTCCTCAATTTAAAAGAAAAAAAACAATTGCCACTTGTTATTGCATGATATCCTTAGCCTACAAATGTCTTAATGCATGCATTTTATTAATATATGTTATATATCTTTATCTTTACACTTTCTTTTTATTTATATGTATATAACTCAAAGAAAACAACATAAACTTGTTTATTTTCTTACTTTAAGCTTAAGCTATTTATACTTTATACTAGTGCTTAAAAAATGTAAACTTTGAATCTAATGTATTTTCAAAATATTCATATAGAATTTCAAGTCATAGTTTAATTTACAATCTACATATATAAATAAACAATAGAAGCATATTTAATTGACTTGACAATATAAGTTTTGCAAAATTTAAATCATGTAAGAAGATTTTTAAATTAATACTTATATCCAGATATATGTATTAATCAGAATCCTATTTGTTCAACTTATAAATCGGAGTTTTCAATAGTTAAAATTAGTTAATTACTAATTAATAGATGTCCAAAAATCTAGGTTATCACACTTTAAAACATGTAATGGCTATAACTTTTGATATAAGCTTAATAAGCACCCGAGACTACTTCCATTGGAAAGATATGATGGTTTCCCTTTCTGTTGAGTGGCTATAATCATGATTTGGACTTTTTGGGTATGAGATATGGTTGTTTGAAGTTTGGTAGTTTTTTGGGTAGCTTAATAGGAAACTAGCAAGATTAAGGATAGACCCACTAACCTTGTTAACCATAAATCTACTTGAAGGCAGAAGTATGAAAGAAGGATAATAAAATTGAAGTTTTGATGAAGAGACATGCTAAGTCATCACGAAAGATTTAAAATGAATGTTTCAAAGGGCGAACTGTTTATACAGTGTAAACGCCTTCGACCCAGATGGAATCAAATAGGACCTTCCACCACAACCAACCTTTCGACACAGATGGGAAAGCAATAATGACTTCAGAGCCCCTTCCGAAAGCAATCAATAGTGTTCCCTCAACTACACAATCAAACCTTTCGAAGTCAAAGGTTTCGCACCGAAGTGACCTTTTCGAAAGCATAGCAAGCCTTTTGAACCGGTTAAGACACATCCAGGAAACCTTTCGACAGCATCGAAAGGTGATATGATGAAAGCGATATTCAGAAGTCAGCAAAGGAAAAGGAATGAAAGAAAACCTTTCGGCAATATTGAAGGGAAATACAGCTCGCGACAACATTCAACTGGAGTACAAACATTCCGACGAGGTCGAAAGGTTCGTAACAACATGTGAAGACAAACCCTTCATCAAGGTCAAAGGGTTCACAAAAGAGTATAAAAAGCAAACCTATCGATAAAGGCGGAAGGTTCATAAAGGCATAAGAATGGCAAACCTTTCGACAAGTTCGAAAGGTTCATAACAGCACATGAAGGACAAACCTTTCGATGAGGTCATAAGGTTCAAAACAGCATATGGAAGACAAGGTCGAAAGGTTCGCAACAGCATACAAAAAGGAGACCGTTCGACAAATTCGAATGCAAGGAAGTAAAAGGGATGAATCAAGGAGTACAAGAGATTCATAACCTTTCGACACAGTCGAAGGGTTCATAACCTTTCGATGAAGTCGAAAGGTTTAAGGTGGAATATAAAAGGGAGACCTTTCGACTCAGACGAATGGTGAGGCTCGGCAAGGGGCCAACCTGCATCTATAAATAATACCCAAGGGGTCCTGTTTTTGGGGCCGAATTCTAAATACTGAATTCATCTTCTTTTCTCTACTTTTATAGTGATAATTTTACTTGGAAAAACCCTAAATTGAATTAGGGAGAGAGCTTAATTTCTTGTTACTCATTTTGGATATGAATAAAATGGAGATGGCTTGTTCATGATGGATATTGACAATGAGGAGAATCATTAAGATCATTAGATAGACTAATGATCAATTGCACATGATTTCAACCTTTTTCTCATAATCTCTTTTGATTTATGCTACGTATAACATCGACTTAGACATTCCCCATCAAGACACATCATCATTGAAATCCATACTTAATATGGGAAGATAAATTGATGATGACGTGTCGCTTATGCTAAATGCATGGTTATGGGAATAACTAAATTGATCTTATATAAGAAAAGTAAATGGGTTAAAGATATAAAACTGGGACTGCTTCGGAAGGAGGAAAACCTTTCTACTTAGTCATACATTTGAAAAACGTGTCGCTTATGCTAAATCCAGTAAACCCTTTGAATGGATTCCATAGAAAGAATACCGACACCAAAGGGGCTGAAAGCAATTAAGGTTGAAAAACGATTCATACATTTCCTTACAATAATGTCGAAAGGTCTCACATGTCACCTTTTGACACAATTAAAAAGAAATTAGCTAGGAGTCATCAACTGTAACTGCTTTCAACTCCTAGGGGGATGGAACTCGACAAATTGCTGATTTCAGGAAGCTAATCGATCGTGTGTTATACCAACCCAGTCGAAAGGTTGGAAAGGCCTTGTCACACCTTTCGACAAGGTTGAAAGGATTGGCAACTTACTTATATTCCATCCTAGTCGAAAGGTTAGGGCAATCTTGTTAACAACCTTTCGACAAGGTCAAAAAGGGCTTAGCTATTTTCTTCTGCTCCAACCTAGTCGAAAGGTTGGAGTGATCTTTCTCTTTAACCTTTCGACAAGGTCGAAAGATTTGACAATCTAATATTTTATCAACCTGGTCGAAGGGTTGAAGTAGCCTCATTAATCTTTCAACAAGGTCGAAAGGTATGAAAATTCACTATTTTCTTCATCCAGATCAATTTGATTAAGACATTTTATCCAAAGATACACTTTCTGAAGCGTGAATCATCTTAACCACATGGTTATGTCCAAATAAAACTATCTTATCAAAGCATTAGGGATGTTAACAAGATTTCTTATTAACATTTTTGTCGCTAAAGGGAGGGGTCGAACCTCCGACCCTATCACTATATATAGACTAATTATGCTTTGTTTCTTGGTCCTAGGAAAAATGAGATCAAAAGCGCTTAAGTGGATTGTAAGAGGGAGTAGTGCACACTTCCAACCAGGAGGAAAATATAGCTCCTACTTTCAACCTGGATAGGGTCCTTTTAGGGCAAACTTTATCACGAGCACCACAGGGTGAAAATACGGAGAAAATCAAGTGCTTGGAGCAACATTTACAGGAAATGCAGGATCTGTTGAAGATGGCTTTATCTCAAAGATCATCAAAAAATCCAAGGTAAACTCAAGGAGAAGAAGTAGTTTCTAATTGAAGAAATCTGAAAACCAGTTCCAATGAATGCAAAGATAAAGTAGACTTGACCTCCTCAAAGAAGAAAGAGCTCCCACAAGCAAAATCAAATCATTAAGGGAGAATTCTCGACAAGTCATTAGAGCAGTCTGGCAGCTCAACTTCAAAAGAGTATTACCCGAAGCAGAATAATTATGACAATGTAGAAGCTTTCCTTAAAGATGCCGCTGAGAAGGCAATCAAGGACGCCATAAATTCAAAAGGGAAACGAACCATGGATGTGAATGTAAATGACAATGAGAGGGTACTACCATTCATTGATGAGATCATGGTGACAGTAATTCCTCCTTATGACAAGATCCCGTCTATGAAATATCACGGGAATACGGGTCATGATGATCACCTTATGGCTTTTGACAGCTAGATGGACCTATACAATGCTTCTAGGGCAATTAGGTGCCGACTGTTCCCCGTTACACTCCAAGGGGCGGTAGCAAAGTGGTATAGATAATACAGAGAGAAAACCATCTACTCTTGGGAACTGTTTTCTTATGAATTCTCAGCACAGTTCTGCATTTGCAAGGATCCAACTGTTGATTATACGGTCCTGGCAAACATCAAGCAAAGGCAAGGTGAATCTTTGGTAGATTATTTAAGGAGATTCAATGCAGAAGCTTTGAAGGCTAAGGACATGAATGATCGAGACAAACTCATAGCCGTCCACTCTGGGTTAATCGAAAATACTCCTATCTGGAAGCAGTTATTCGTCAATGGCTGCAAAGATCTCCAGGACTTTCACTTTTAATCATATAAATTCATTAAGATGGATAAGCTTTACTGTTCCAAGAGAAAAACACTTCCCCAAAAGGAGGGAGGAAGATTTGGCTTGGACCGTAGCCATAAAAGGGTCAAGTGGGAAGAGCCAGTCGCTAATATCGTTGCTTTAAACAGGCCACTATCTTACATATATGCTACAGCAAAGGAAAGAGTCAACTTTCCGACCTCCTACAAAGCTAAGAATAATCTAGAGTAGAAAATGGGAGGAGATTACTATGCCTACCATAAAGCTAACGACCACAAAATAGATGAATGTAGAGTGCTGGGCGACATAATTCAAAAGCTGACCCGAGAAGGCCATCTCAAAGAATTTATCCAAGATCAGCACAAATCCCAAAGAACTGAAAGTGCTCCACAGAAGCGTTAGGCCAACGCTATAAATGTTCTGGAAGATGAAGACCCTCTCAGCTTAAGCTCGCCGATTAACATAATGAATGTGATCCACGGCGGGCCACATCCGGTAGGAAATAGTAAAGGAGCTCGGAGTAGATATATTAAAGAAGCCAAGGAGGAAATCTATTCTATTCAAGAGGAGGCTCCAACAAAGACCCCTCATTCAATATTCAAATGCCAAATCTAGTGACCACACCGCAGGAGTTGCGTAAAGGAGCTCATCATCCATATAACGACCCCCTTATGATCACTGCTCAAATTGGGCTGTCAATTATCTCTAAAATTCAGGTCGGTATAGGAAGCGCAGTTAATGTCATTTTCAAGCATGCTTTTGATCAAATGAATATCCCAAAGCACAAGCTAGAGAGGAGCTCCGAACCGATATTTAGGTTCAACAACAAGGGATCAACATCGATTGGGCAAATAAAGCTACTAGTACAAATAGGGGTGCCTCCAACTTGCCGAACATTGGAAACTATCTTTGTGATAATTGACCAACCCTCCTACTACAACGCATTCTTCGGCAGGTCGGCCCTAGATGAAATTGATGCTTTCGTCTCGCCAAAGTATCTCATGGTAAAATTATTAACAAAACGAGGATGGGGGACTATGCGGGGAGAACAATTCAGCTCCCGCGAAATATACTTTGCCACACTCGTTCAATATAAAGGGGAGTATTCTGCTTATTTTGATTCTTCTACTACTTTACACCCTTCGGATGATGGATTTTCACATCCAACATTTGAAGCAAAGATTAATGATAAGAAGTCTAATAAATGTATGTATCAAAAGTACATTTTTGCAGGAAACAAGAGAAAGAGGGTTGACACTAATTCAGCAGAAGAAGGTCCAATAGTCGCAGAGTTTGATTGTCGGTGTGAGATAGAGAGAATAAGGCCTATAGAGGACCTAGAGGAAACCCATATAAATTCTGAGGATGTCTCTAAAGTCGTCAAAATGGGAAAAGATCTTGAGGTTGAGTTAAAGAAAGATCTGATTCAGTTCCTCAAAGACAACAAGGATGTGTTTGCTTGGTCACATTCCGATATGGTGGGGATTGACCCGACTGTCATGAGCCACGCCCTTAACATCAACCTAGGTGCAACCCCAATAAGGCAAAGAAAAAGACAATTAGATTAAGTTCGAACAGATGCTTTGAAAGAGGAAGTTGATAGGCTCCTTAAAAATGGTTTAATCCAAGAAATATATTACCCCTAATGGTTAGCCAACCAGTTCTAGTGAAAAGGTCAAATGGAAAATGGAGAACATGTATCGATTACACAGATTTAAACAAAGCATGCCTGAAGTACTGTTTCCCGATGCCACGAATAGATCAGTTGGTAGATGCAACAAGTGGACACAAGTTGTTATCTCTTATGGATGCCTATTCAGGGTACAATCAGACACCGATGTTCAAGCCAGACGAAGATCACATCAGCTTCATAACAGAGTGGGGAATTTATTATTACACAACCATGCCTTTTGGTCTAAAAAATGCGGAGGCCACTTATCAAATATTGGTCAATCGAATGTTTAAGGAACAGATTGGCAGAAATATGGAAGTTTATGTTGATGACATGCTGGTAAAATCTAGTGAACCTGAAAACCATCTCAAGGATCTGGAGGAAATGTTCGAAATATTGCGGAGGTATCAAATGAAGTTAAATCTGCAAAAGTGCTCTTCCGGGGTCTATTCTAGAAAAAATTTAGGCAACTTGGTAAGTGCTCAAGGGATAGAGGAAAGTCCCGACCAAATTCAAGTTATAAGGGATATAGCCGAACCAAAAACTAGCAAGGAAGTGATTAGCTTAGATGGAAGAGTAGCTGCCCTAAGCAGGTTTATCTCCAAAGCTACTGATAAACGCATACCTTTCTTCAATGTAATTAAGAAAAGGAAGAACTTTGAATGGGGAGAAGGTTGCAGAAAGGTTTTCTTGGAATTGAAAAGCCATTTGGAGAAACCACCGATACTCTCAAGACCCGAGCGTGGGGAAACTTTATATCTAAATATAGCAGTATCGGAACATGCGGCTGTTAGTCCTTGAGATGATGGTTTTGATGACAACAACCTTAGGATAAGATTATAAAATATAAATACTAACATTATAGTTTAGATATATATGTATATGCAGGATTTAACCATGCAGGTACAAAGAATGAAGATTGTACAGTATAGAGATTCAAGATATCAAGATTGAAGACTCATGAATATCAAGATTATCAAGAGTTCAAGATTTCAAGATAAGTATTGAGTCTAGAATTATGTTAAAACTTCATAATAGCACTGAAATCTTCACTCCATTTTTCTTTTGGAATGAAACCCATTTCTACCTTCTTAGTGGCTTGCAAACCCACGACAAGTAGCTTACAAACCTACGACAAGTGGCTTACAAACCCATGAACATCCTGGTTTTGTACAAGTTCTCGAGTCCTGATATGATGGGATATTCTGCAGGAAGAAGCTTGCAAAACTACTTCAAAATGATTTTCAAAACTACTTCAGAATGATTTTCAAAACTGCTTTTCAAAATGTTTTAGCCTTAAAAATTATCTTTTCAAATGATTTTCAAAAAGATGTTTTAGCCTTAAAATATTCTTTGTTTTTTTTAAAATAAACTCTTGTTTTTAACTTCGTTTGTTTTAAACTATCTTTTAATTATAATATATTTATACTTATATTTAAATATAAAATTATAGTAAAATTTTATATATATTATTCTCTATATTTATCTATGTATTTTATCCATAGTCAAGTATATTTATAAAGTTTAAATAGTTTTTAATATAAGATAAAGGTTATTTTCAAAGAAAATCAAATCTTCAAAAAATGCTTTGGGATGTCGACATGCCTAGTACCCCATGTCGACATAGTGACAGTTAGATTCAAAAATTTGAATTCCAAAAGAAGTGTCTATTCGCCATAACCTTTCACGAATGGACATGGCTGTTGTTCTTATATAAATAGGGGTTAGTTTCAACGAATTTGTATATAGATTTTATGGTTTTTCACTTCTCTTCTTCTTCCACATTTCTTTATACATATTCTTACCATTACTCTGTCGAAATCAACATTGAATCTAACTAGATAATCTCTGGTTTGATTCTCTGTCACTATCTCATCAAGATCCTCAGTGTTATTCAGAGTTATAGGCTTTCTTTGTAATCAATAGAGTAAAAGGTGTGATTGTAGCCTTGGAAATCAATCAAGTGAGAAAAGGTGTGATTGTAGCCTTGAGAAATCAATTGGGTGAACTTGTTGCCCGGAAATCAAGTATCTCTACCCAGAGGATTGTGATTCTGGAGGGTGTACCTCGTGGCCTTGAAATCGAGGGTTGTAATCGTTGAATTGCTTTTGAAAGGAAATCCGTACTTAGTTGTGCGGGACTGGATGTAGGGTAACTCCGAACCAGTATAAAATCCGGTGTGTTCTTTCCTTTACTACATTTACTTTATTTCTGCATCTGTGTTTGATTCTGTGATTATATCTGTGTCTGAATATTGCATACATTTGTGTACAAATCAACACTAACTCAAAAAGATTTAGTAATTTCTTATAAACACTATTCACCCCCCCTCTAGTGTTCATTCTAGCCTTAAGATCCATATTCCGCATTCCTCACATTTGGTATCAGAGCAAGGTTTTCAAAAGTTTCATAATCTGAATTTTGAAAAGTTATCTAAATGGCTACCAACACTGGTACTGTTTCTAACACTAGTTCATTTGTAGAAGGTCAGTCTACTGTCAGACCACCACTTTTTAATGGCAGTAACTATGCATATTAGGTATGTAGGATGAAAATATGTTTACAATCTGTAGGATTAGACACTTGGAATATCACACAGAATGAATATTCTGAATCCACAACTGACTTTGCACAGTGGACCACTAAGCAAAAGGCTGTTGCACAAAATAATTCTAAAGCAATGAATATTCTATTTTGTTCACTTGATAGGAATGAATTTAATAGAGTGTCAGTTTGTAAGTCTGCATATGAAATCTGGAAAACTTTGCAAGTTACTCATGAAGGAACAAGCAAAGTTAAACAGACCAAAATTTCCATGCTCACAAATCAGTTTCAGTTATTTAAAATGAATACTAATGAGTCTATTTCCGATATGTATAGTCGATTTCAGGATATTGTGCATTCTTTAATATCCTTGGGAAAGGAATTTTCGGAAGAAGATCAAGTCAGAAAATTTTTAAATTCTCTCACTCCAGAATGGGATCAAAAGACACTTGCAATTGAAGAGGCAAATGACATCAGTACCTTAAAGATAGAAGAATTGATTGGAAATCTAATGTCGTTTGAAGTCCAAATGATCGGGAGAAGAGAAAGCAAAGCATCTGAAAAGAAATCAATGGCATTCAATGCATTAACCGACGGATCAGACTCAAACAGTGATAATGATGAAGAGATAACATTTATGACCAGGAATTTTTGGAAATTCCTAAAATATAGAAAGATGAATAATCTCAAGAGAAACAACTATAAGAATTCTGGAAATCAAAATGCAGTGCCAAACAATGTCAAATGTTTCAACTGTGACGAACCAGGCCATATGAAAAGAGACCGTCCGTATCCAGATAGGCAGAATACTCCTATAAACAATGATTCAGTAAAGAAACAGAAGCGTGCATTTACTGCTACTCTAGATGACTCAGACTCGTCCTCAAGCGATGATGATCAGAAGACAAATAATTCAAATTTGTGTTACACGGCAGTTCACGACTTCAACGAATTCAAGGAAACGGACTCAGAAAAAGGTACACATTTACAATACAATTGATTGAAATTGCATGCTTAGAATTAGATGATTGATTGCTTGATTGATTGATTTTGAATTGGTGTGTTGATTGAATTTTAAATTTATTTTTTATTATTATTATAATATTATTATTATTTTATTTTTTATTATTTTTTTAATAATATAATAATATTTTCTGGAATATACTATAATTCTAATAATATTCCAGACATATATATATATAGACATTAAAATAATAAGTATATATATTAGAATACTTAGGAAAAATAAATCATAGAAATTCACAGGCATATGTCGACATGGTCCCTAACCTGATGTCGACATAGGTACCAGAATTTGAAATTCAAAATTTGAATTCAAATGGTTGAATTTCTCTCCACCTTTTCACTTCATTCAATACTCTGAAAAGGCATCTTTTGGACCAGAGAACATGTCTTTCAAAAATCTATTTATTCACTATCTTTTATCACAACTTTTCACTTTCATTTTCAAATTCAAACTCTCTCTTCAAAACTTCAAGCTCTCTACTCTCTACTTTAATGGCTTCTTCAAGCAACCCCTCCACCATGAGACTTTCCAGAAACTTGAAAGAGCAACTCCTCAATAATCCGTAGGCCATAAAAGCATACATCAATTATGCTAATTATGGAAAAGTCCATCCCGGAAAATTTGCTATTTTTCAAGATTTTGCTTCTTATGAAATTGATAGTCTTTTTGCAAACAATCAAATTCTTAGTCTTGTTGATTCTTCTCAAAATGATTTTGTTTGTTACCCAAATCTTATTAAAATTTTCTATGCAAATCTCAATCGAGAATTTTATGAAGGAAATGATAATGAAATTTTGAGTAGTGTCAAAGGCACTAAAATTATTTTGAATTGTGATCTTTTGGGTACCATTCTCAATTGCAAAAGCACGGAAATGGATCTTTCTAGTTTTCAAATCGATGAAAATGATCGT
The DNA here is from genome assembly GCA_030737815.1 of Allium fistulosum. Classification (NCBI taxonomy): domain Eukaryota; kingdom Viridiplantae; phylum Streptophyta; class Magnoliopsida; order Asparagales; family Amaryllidaceae; genus Allium; species Allium fistulosum. Next base: position 854,781,342 of record CM060905.1, read on the forward strand.
GAGACATTTCATCATATTTTGGAAGGAGATGAAAACTTTGAATTTAAAAACCGAAACTTTCGTCCAAAAGCAAGAATTGTTAACCTCTTTTACAACATACTTTGACCCCAAGATTGGGGAATTTTAACAATCCTACCTCAAAAGTTTGCAAAGCTCTTTTTGCTATTTTCGGAAATTATGATATCAATTGAGCGCAAGTTATCTTGGATGAACTTTGTCCAAAAAAATTTGAAATGGGAGAAAACACTTTATATCTTGGAATTTACCTTACTCCGATTTTCAACTATTTTGGAGTAAATTTCAAAGGAGTAGAATTTATTTGAAGAAAAGTTTTTAATATCTCAAACATTTCTCTCATAAAATCCCATATGTTTTTCAACCTTATGAGAGTCTTGCTGAAAAAGAAGAGCGTTTGGCTCATGAAGAAATGGAAGAGGAAGAGGAAGAAGAAGAAGAAGAGGATGAAATGGAAATAGAAGAAGAAGAAGAAGAAGGTGAGACATCCCTAGAAAGTATTGATTATCCCTCCAATCCTACCAACAAAACCCTTCTCAAAAACCAAAAGATTATTGTTGAGAATCAACGGGTTCTTAAAAGATCCGTTAGTAAGAAGTTGGACAAAATATCATCCAAGATGAACAAGTTTTTCTCCAAAGTCAGCAAGAAACTTGGATTATCTTCATCTTCATCATCCTCTAACTAGTTCTATATTTTCATATCATGTCGAATTAGTTTAAGTTTGTTTTAATTTGAGTGTTTATGTAGTTGTTTATGATTAATCATTGTATCACTCTTCTATGCAATGAAATTGAATTTCTTTTCTGTTATCTAGCTTATCTTATCTCTTGAATAAATGTTAGTATATTATATAAATATATATATACACAATTATTCACAAAATCAAAATTACCATCAAATTTTACTGCCTCATGTCGACATACCCTCTATGACCATGTCGACATGTACTGGTCAGAAATGACACTTCATTTTGAATTTGAAATTTGAATAACTACCATATGTTTATTCATTTCAAACGAATTTCTACACCTATATATACCCATTTCTTCCAGAATTCATTACTGAATATTATTTCTTATCTATTCTATCTCTCATTCTTCTCACAATTTCAAAAATGGCTAATCCAATTCATAACTTATCCGAGAATCTTGAAGAAACTCTTAATTCATTCAAGAATATTCTCTCGTTCATTCTTCGTAACCAGCGACACTTAGAATTGAGTCAAATGCAGATGATCAAGGAGCAAGAAAGGCATTTCGAGGCAATTCGATGGATGATTTCTTCGCTGCACAAGGATGATAACGAAGCACATCCTCTTGTCTCTCTCACAAATGACAATGGAAATTGGGATGCCATCAAAGCAGACCCTATTTTCGGAGAAGAAGGATGGGTGGAAGTTCCTCGTAACGTTTAATTTGATTGCTTTATTTAATTTGATTACTTTGTTTGAATTGATTGCTTTGATTGAAATTGTTTGTTTTGATTGATTTGATTGACACTTGGTGTGGATTGATGAATGTATAAATATACATTGATATATTTATAATCGTTGATTGAATATCATGTCAATAAGTATAGTTATTTCTTAATATACTTTATTATATAGTTTATTAATGTAGGTACTTGAGTACAAGAATGAGGGGGAGTTATATAGTTTAAAATTTGTTTGTTTTTGTTGATGACAAAGGGGAGAAATATAAAATAGGGTAGTTAGGCATAGATTAAGGGGGAGTTATTAGATTTAGGGAGAGTTATTAGGATAGAAGTAATATTTTATAAACAAAGGTTGTCATAATCAAAAAGGGGGAGATTGTTAGTTCTTGAGATGATGGTTTTGATGACAACAACCTTAGAATAAGATTATAAAATATAAATACTAACATTATAGTTTAGATATATATGTATATGCAGGATTTAACCATGTAGGTACAAAGAATGAAGACTGTACAGTATAGAGATTCAAGATATCAAGATTGAAGGCTCATGAATATCAAGATTATCAAGAGTTCAAGATTTCAAGATAAGTATTGAGTCTAGAATTATGTTAAAACTTCATAATAGCACTGAAATCTTCACTCCATTTTTCTTTTGGGATGGAACCCATTTCTACCTTTTTAGTGGCTTACAAACCCACGACAAGTAGCTTACAAACCTATGACAAGTGGCTTACAAACCCACGAACATCCTGGTTTTGTACAAGTTCTCGAGTCCTGATATGATGAGATATGCTGCAGGAAGAAGCTTGCAAAACTACTTCAAAATGATTTTCAAAACTACTTCAGAATGATTTTCAAAACCGCTTTTCAAAATATTTTAGCCTTAAAAATTATCTTTTCAAATGATTTTCAAAAAGATGTTTTAGCCTTAAAATATTCTTTGTTTTTGTTTTTAATAAACTCTTGTTTTAAACTTCGTTTGTTTTAAACTATCTTTTAATTATAATATATTTATAATTAGATTTAAATATAAAATTATAGTAAAATTTTATATATATTATTCTCTATATTTATCTATGTATTTTATCCATAGTCAAGTATATTTATAAAGTTTAAATAGTTTTTAATATAAGATAAAGGTTATTTTCAAAGAAAATCAAATCTTCAAAAAATGCTTTGGGATGTCGACATGCCCTAGTACCCCATGTCGACATAGTGACAGTTAGATTCAAAAATTTGAATTTCAAAAGAAGTGTCTATTCGCTATAACCTTTCACGAATGGACATGGCTGTTGTTCTTCTATAAATAGGGGCTAGTTTCAACGAATTTGTATATAGATTTTCTGGTTTTTCACTTCTCTTCTTCTTCCACATTTCTTTATACATATTCTTACCATTACTCTGTCGAAATCAACATTGAATCTAACTAGATAATCTCTGGTTTGATTCTCTGTCACTATCTCATCAAGATCATCAGTGTTATTCAGAGTTATAGGCTTTCTTTGTAATCAATAGAGTAAAAGGTGTGATTGTAGCCTTGGAAATCAATCAAGTGAGAAAAGGTGTGATTGTAGCCTTGAGAAATCAATTGGGTGAACTTGTTGCCCGGAAATCAAGTATCTCTACCCAGAGGATTGTGATTCTGGAGGGTGTACCTCGTGGCCTTGAAATCGAGGGTTGTAATTGTTGAATTGCTTTTGAAAGGAAATCCGTACTTAGTTTTGCGGGACTGGATGTAGGGTAACTCCGAACCAGTATAAAATCCGGTGTGTTCTTTCCTTTACTGCATTTACTTTATTTCTGCATCTGTGTTTGATTCTATGATTATATCTGTGTCTGAATATTGCATACATTTGTGTACAAATCAACGATAACTCAAAAAGATTTAGTAATTTCTTATAAACACTATTCACCCCCCTCTAGTGTTCATTCTAACCTTAAGATCCATATTCCGCATTCCTCACAGCGGCCAGTTCAGTACTCATACGAGAGGACAAAGGAGCACAACTCCCGGTATACTATGTAAGCAAGCGGTTGAAATGCAGAAGTGCGATACCCAGTTATAGAGAAATTAGCTTATTTCTTGATTCTTACAGCTCGAAAGCTCAAAGCATATTTCCAAGCACATTCGATCAGGGTATTGACAAGTTTTCCTCTTAAGCAAAAATAAGTTTTCAGTAAGCCTTAGACATCAGGAAATTGGTAAAATGGGGGATTGAACTCAGCCAATACGAAATAGAGTTTCAACCAAGGGTTGCAATCGAAGGCCAAGCCTAGGTCAATGAATGCACCAGCTTTATAAACGAAAAATCGGAAAAAGGGAAAGACCAAAAGCCCATGTGGCAACTATTTATGGATGGGGCATCAAATGAGCAAGGGCCAAAGCAGGATATGAAATTATAACCCTAGACGGACATCGATTGCACTATGCCATGAAATTGGGATTTCCCACAACTAATAATGTGGTAGAATATGAGTCAATGGTAGCGGGACTAGCTCTTGCATTAGAATTGAAAATCCCACGAATACAGATTTTCAGTGACTCACAACTAATGATCAATCAAGTGAAGCAAGTATACCAAACAAAGGATCCCAGGCTGTCTTTATACGTAAAGAGGATATTGCAAATGCTTGCCTTGTTTGAGGATTTTTTGGTAAATCAAGTACCAAGAGAAGAAAATGCAAATGCGGACTCTTTAACAAAATTGGCTAGCTCAAGGGGAGCCCTAGAAACACGAATTGTTTCCGTTGGATATCAGGAAAAGCCTAGCATTGAAAAAGAAACATCCGAACAAGGGAAAGAGTTACTGGTTATGACAAGATATCAAACCAAGTCTTAGAGGAGAGGTGAAATAGAAATTGGTGATGAGTTAACAAAGGAAAAGATGGACCAACCTAGTCCAAAAGGTACATATGATGATACATGTATGTCACCTACTGTTAAGTATATAGTAAAAGGGACAATACCATCCGATAAAGGAAAAGCAAGGAAGATCAAGAGACAGGCTCCGACCTTTGTTATGATAGACAAAATCCTATATAAGAAGGGATATGCTCTACCTTATCTTCGGTGTGTGAGCGTGAATGCTGGGATGAGACTAATGACCGAAGCACATGAGGAGTTGTGTGGCGATCATTCAAATGGAACAAAACTTGCAAAGAAAGTAATGAGGTAGGGATTTTACTAGCCATACATGGTGAGTCAAGCCATAGACTATGTGAAAAGATGCGAGAAATTCTAGAGTTTTCAAAATTACCCAGGTTGCCTCAGAGTCAATTAACTCCAATCACAAGTCCATTGCCCTTTAGTGTATGGGGAATAGATTTGATCGGCCCATTTACAATTTCAAAAGGAGGAGCCAAATATGCCATAGTGGTCATCCACTATTTTACCAAATGGGTTGAAGCCGAACCACTTCAAAAAACCACTTCTGGAAAAGTACTGAGATTTGTTATTAAAAATATCATAACCAGTTTCGGGATCCCTCAGAAGATAATTTCTAACAATGGAACGCAATTTGAAAGCAAAGAATTCTCTCGATTCTACCACAAAAATGTGATTGTTAAAAGTTTTTCATCAGTCGCACATCCAAAAGCTAATGGAGCAGTTGAGGCTGCAAATAAGACCATAAAAAGCATTCTGAAAAAGCGACTAAATAAAGTGAAAGGAAATTGGGTAGAAGAGCTACCATTAGTGCTATAGGCCTACCGAACATCTACTAAAACAGCAATGGGTCATACCCCATATTCTTTGACATACGGGTGTGAGGCAATGCTACTAGTCGAGATTGAAATACCCTCACACCGAAGGATTGCCTATGCGTTTGATAAGAATAAAGAATTGAAGAAAGAATTGCTAGACTTGATACATGAGCTAAGAGATGAAGCAGCGGTAAGAACTGCTGAATATCAGAAGAGAATCTCTAAATATTACAACTCGAGAGTAAGAACTCGGTCATTTCATGAGGGGGATTTGGTACTCTGCACCGTAATGGCCAATACCAAGAATCTTGCAGATGGACCCCTAAGACCAAACTAGGAGGGGCCATTAATCATATGCAAAGTAATCCCCCTGGGAGCCTATAAGTTATGAAGCCCAGATGGCAATATGGTGCCTAGAACATGGAATGCTGAACATTTAAGGCCATATTTTCCAAAGATAGATTAATAAAGATCTTCTTTTTATAAAAGAGAAAATCTACATAGTTGGGAGTGAAATGCTCCTCAAATTTGGATACTACCTAAGATGGTATAAAAGCCTCTGTCCGCACTGAGATGGCCAGGGAAGAGCACCTTTTGGAGGGAGGGCGGGTAAGCCTTTAACCACGTCATGAGATAGTCAGGTTAAAGCACCGGATAAGCCCTTGGCTGCGCCTCTGGTCAGGTCACGGTGCCTCCTAGAGGGAGGACGGAGTAAGCCTTTATCCGCGCCATAAGATGGTTTGGCTAAAGCACCGAACAAGCCCTTATACGCGCCACAATATGGCCAGGTCAAGGCACCTCCTGGAGGGAGGACGGAGTAAGCCTCTATCCGCGCCATAAGATGGCCAGGGTAGAGCACCGAACAAGACCATGTCCGTGCCACAAAAGGGCCAGGGCAGGGCGCCTCCTGGAGGGAGGTCGGGTAAGTAGTTGGTTCTAGCCTCTAAGATAAGCTAACTAAGAGCACCGGACAATAATGGACTAAGACGTCTAGGCCTAAGAAGAGGCCCAACAAATAAAGGACTAAGACGTCCAAGCCCAATGTGAGGTTCATTCAATAATGGACTAAGACGTCCAAGCCCATGAAGAGGCCTAACAAATAAAGGACTAAGATGTCCAGGCCCGGGAAGAGGCACAACCAGCAATGGACTAAGATGTCCAAGCTCGAGAAGAGGCGTAATCAACTAAGGACTAAGATGTCCTAGCTCAGATAAAGGCTCAACTAATTATGGACTGAAATGACCCAGGCCCAGAGGAGGCACATCAAGTGGAAGACTGAAATATCCAAGCCTAAAAGGCAGCGTATCTAATTATGGCCTAAGACGTCCAAGCTCAAGAGGCAGCTAAGCAAATTATTTTTATGAAAAATCTGAAGGGTTCTTATATGTCGAAAAGGACAAAAGTAAATGGGTAAAACAGATCTCTATTGATTATTACCCGAATCTGGGATTCAGGACTTCCTTAACATCACCTATTAATGCCAGAATCTAGGCTTCGGGATTCTCATATATGAATTTCAGCATCTAATGCTCGAATCTGAGTTTCGGGATTTTATCAATCGCCATTTTTACTAAGTCCAAATTAGGGTATGAGAACATTGTTGGTTACTATAATTCTTAATACATGAACTTGAATTTTGGGATTATTATCTAATTTAGCCTAAATACTCTAATCTGGGTTCGAGACATCTATTATGAAGAAAATTTCTATGAATTTCTGGTTATTCAAAATATGCCCTAATACGGGCAAAGGATTTCTATTCTCACAACTATCTGCATACACAAATATGTGCACTAATCCGGGCCAAAGATTCTTTCTACAAAAAGGATTGGCTCAAATATGTCCTGATTTGGACTCAAAGTTTAATGTGAGAGTCATAATATAAATTCCCGTTTAGTTGGCAATAAAAACCTGAATCTGGGTTTAAAAATGCTATATATAGTACTAATTTTGGAATATTGTCATCTGAATTCTGGGTATCACGTTGTCAATCTCTAAGCTTCACAATTTAATACCCTAATCTGGGTTAGGGTTCTTGGATGATATAATTAAGTCTATCGCAGGCAACCAAAAATTTCAAACTGATCTTCTTAATGCCAAAATTAAATGTTGGTGTTTATAAATTCAAAATGGCGCTTAACAGGCAGATAAGGGCATTAATATGCTGATCAACTATTGAACATACATGTAAGTATGATAATAACAATAGTGCTTTTGATTTTGCATTTTGCAGGAAATACAAAATTATGAAGAGTAAAAAGAAAAAAGCTATGAAAACTTTGTCCTAAAGAACAAAGGCTTCTTTCATACAGGGGGGCAAAATGTTAACCATAAAATCTACTTGAAGGCAGAAGTATGAAATAATAATAATAAAATTGAAGTTTTGATGAAGAGACAGGCCAAGTCATCACGAAATATTTAAAAAAGAATGTTTCGTAGGGCCAACTTTTTATACAGTGCAAAGGCCTTTGATCCAGATGGAAACAAATAGGACCTTGCGCCACAACCAACCTTTCAACACAGATCAGAAAGCAATAATGACTTCAGAGCTCCTTCCGAAAGCAATCAATAGTGTTCCCTCAACTACACAATCAAACCTTTCGAAGTCAAAGGTTTCGCCCTGAAGTGACCATTTCGAAAGCATAGCAAGCCTTTCGAACCTGTTAAGACACATCTAGGATACCTATCGACAGCATCGAAAGGTGCTATGAAGAAAGCAACATTCAGAAGTCAGTAAAGGAAAATGAATGAAAGAAAACCTTTCATCAACATCGAAGGGAAATAAAGCTCTCAACAACGTTCAACTGGAGTACAAACCTTCCGACAAGGTTAGAAGGTTCGTAACAGCAAGTGAAGACAAACCCTTCGTCAAGGTTAAAGGGTTCACAAAAGAGTATAAAAGCAACCTTTCGACAAAAACGAAAGGTTCATAAAGGCATAAGAATGGCAAACCTTTCGACAAGGTCGAAAGGTTCATAATAGCACATGAAGGACAAACCTTTTGATGAGGTCGTAAGGTTCAAAATAACATATAAAAGGCAAACCATTCGACAAGGTCGAAAGATTCACAATAGCATACAAAAAGGAGACCTTTCGACAAAGTCGAAAGTAGGGAAGAAAAAGGGATGAACCAAGGAGCACAAGAGATTCATAACCTTTTGACACAGTGGAAGGGTTCATAACCTTTCGATGAAGTCGAAAGGTTTAAGGCGGCAAATAAAATGGAGACCTTTCGACTCAGACGAAAGGTGAGGCACGGTAAGGGGACAACCTACATCTATAAATAAGACCCAAGGGGTCCTGTTTTGGGGGCCGAATTCTAAATACTGAATTCATCTTCTTTTCTCTACTTTCATAATGATAATTGTACTTGGAAAAACCTTAAATTGAATTGGGGTGAGGGCTCAATTTCTTGTAACTCATTTTGGATATGAATAAAATGGAGATGGCTTGTTCATGATGGATATTGACAATAAGGAGAATCATTAAGATCATTAGCTAGACTAATGATCAATTGCACATGATTTCAACCTTTTTCTCATAATCTCTTTTGATTTATGCTACGTATAAGATCGACTTAGACATTCCCCATCAAGACACATCATCATTGAAATCCATACTTAATATGGGAAGATAAATTGATGATGATGTGTCGCTTATGCTAAATGCATGGTTATAGGAATAACTAAATTGATCTTATAAAAGAAAAGTAAATGGGTTAAAGATATAAAACTGGGACTGCTTCGGAAGGAGGAAAACCTTTCGACTTAGTCGAAAGGTTTACTTCCTAATAGAATCATCGGTTATGTATCTTATAACCACTCGAGGTGGACTTCATTCGAAGTAAATCTTCTCCCTTAAGCACCAGTAAACCCTTCAAATGGATTCCATAGAAAGAATACACTTTCTAAAGCTAGTCGAAGGGTTGAAGTAGCTACATTAATCTTTCAACAAGGTCGAAAGGTGTGATAATTCACTATTCTCTTCATCCAGATCAATTTGATTAAGGCATTTTATCCAAAGATACACTTTCTGAATCGAGAATCATCTCAACCACATGGTTGTGTCCAAATAAAACTATCTTATCAAAGCATTGGGGATGTTAACAAGATTTCTTGTTAACAAACCCATTTCGGCTTTTAAGCTATTATAGGCTGAAATTACCTTCCACAAATCATTTTTTCCATTTTCCAAATAGATCCAAGCCTCCATTAATCCCTTCTTCACCAAAACCTTCACCATTCTCCTCCAAATCAAGTCTAAATCATAGATCTAAGGTAGATTGGCAAGGGGATTAATTAGAGACTTTCAATTATACATTATTGGAGATGAAAAATTAGGGCTTAATCATTCATTCAAGAATTTGCCTCGATTTGCGTGCCAAATTTGGACTTTTGGTGTTCAGTGAGTGATTTATCAACTCACTTCTTATTATATATGTATTTATAGGTTTTAACTTGTTTTGGATCCATTCTAAAGCCAAAACCATGTTTTTATGCTAATTTAAAACTCGAACCAAAGTAAAAAAAAGAGAGAATAGAATGATTTTTGCTGTTCTAATCATGTTATTTGAGTGTGTGATTAACTCTATAGATGTTAGGATATGGCATAGATACACTATATGATGATTGCCATGATTTTTTATGTTTTCCATGCTTGTATGTTGATGGATGCATGTGTGGTGTTTGTGTGGATGCTTGAATGGTTGAAAACACTCATCAGAGTAAATTAGAGGTGTGAAAATATAAAACCGGACTTCAATGGATAGATTTCTAGGATGTTAGGGATCGTATCGATGCATAGAAAATGCACACGGATCGTAGAATAAAGTGTAGTGATGAAATTAGCGTGAAATTGGAGTTTGGTAATACTATGGTATTTCTATTTGGTAGCATTTGTTTGGGGTAGTTGGTTCGGGAGTAGTGCTGCGTGCTTCGACTTCGGCTTCGGGATAAGAGGTTATTGGCTTTGTGTCGAGACAAAGGATTTTTCAAGCTAGAAATTGAGTGGTGGAATTTTGGGCTACTTCAGATCTGGAGCAATGTAGCTTTGGATTTTTGAAGGGGTAGCTTTGGGTTCAGCTATAAACTAACCTATGCAGAAATTTGGACTATGGGAGTTTTTTTCTTGTTGTAAGGGTGAACGTGACTCTAAGTAACATTAGGGCTTGTATGCCGATAAGTGAAGCGATGTTGTGATGCATCGAATTGATGAATTTTGACCTTAGTACGATGGCTCTTCGGATTAGGATGGGTATTTAGAGGTGTTCCGATGACGACAACGGGTGTCGTGATGGTGATCCATAAGGACATGTTGAACAACGAGGACTCGTGAGTAGAATCTAAGACTGTGTTCTACTATAGAGATAACCGGATGAAATAATGATTGGGTTCCACTGTGGAGACACATGAAAAAGATCATTGATAACTCAAAGGTTTCTAGTGTGCTCATACTGAAGGGGTACGTAAAGACATCCCCCTAGATTACGATGGCATCTAGATCTTATGACTATGGATTACCCTAGAATTTTGCGACCGTGAGTCTGGTTTCTAACCCTATGAAGTGGCATGGATTTGAGCAATAAGAAATCATCATTTGATTGAGTCCCTGGTTTGTAATTGTGCTGTCCGAATTATTATATATCCAACATACACAAGCAATAGTGTGGATTGTTTGATGGATGCTATGTTTGCCATGGATATTTATCACTCTGGGGTGTCATACGATATAGGTATTTTTGACTGTATACCTGGATACTAGATATTGTACTTTTATTTCAGTACACTCATATGATGATGATAGTAGATTAGCATATATCGATTGTTATGCGCCAACTGTTTGGTTGCAAGGATAGGTCGGGTATGTTTCCACATACAGTATGTCTTTATTACTATGTTAAATTTTTGTAGTATTTTAAGATGATGTATCACTCACACCAGACTGTTGTCTTAGCCAAGGTTTTATGCTATGCTTCTTATTATCTCGAGTACTCTTATATGGGTAGATTAGCAATAATTAGTACGAATAATGCACGGAGCTATATAGAGCACAAGCAGGGGGCTACGCTTTCATATATCTATACTTTGGAGTTTACTATACGTTATATTCCACTATACGAAACTGTGGAGCTATGTCAGTACTTGTAATATTTTATAAACAATTGTTAGAATTTTATTTGAGTTTTGGGATGTATAAACTCTATTATTTCTATTATTTTCGTACAATCTATGAACTTGTTGCATTATATGTTCTTGTTTACGGTTAATTTGATTATATTATTGTCTTGCATGTTTTACATCTATTTGTTTATTATATTTTGTCTATGCGCTATGAGATGTTCTACAGGTCCTATTATTTGAATTTCTCATACTTTTCACCCTTGGCTACCATCCTACATCAGTCGGGTACCTCCACAGTTCACCCTACGGGTATGTTGGGTGCTAAAGGTTTAGGGAGGTCGTCACGTCATCCAACTATTCTGGTGTAGTAGTCATGCCTAAGCTGTGCAAAAACTTCCACCAATGAGAAACATGAAACACATTATGCATGTCAGCCATCTTCCGAGGTAAGTTGACTTTATAAGTTAGGTTCTCAATCCCATCAAGTATCGAAAAATGACCTACATATCTCGATGCCAACTTCCCTTAGCACCGAATCGAACAACATTCTTCATTTGAAAGATCTTGACAAACACCATATCACTGATAAAGAACTCTATATCACGTCTCCTCTTATTAGCATGGCTCTTCTACCTATCCTAGGCAACTTTCATTCATTCTCGAATGATCTTGATTTTCTCTAATGTCACTCTAATCATATCAAGCCCAAGTATCCGTTTCTTGCCTTCTTCTTACCAACTTTAAAGAGCGTTACATGGTCAGCCATATAATGGCTCAAATGGTGCCATATCAATGCTATACTGGTGTTAACTGGGTTTTTAACCCAACGGAATTCAAAAGGAGTCAACACATTCAGGTTAAGTCAGAACGACTAGAAACTTGACCTGAATGCCTAAAAGTACAAGACAAAGAAGCATAAGAAGTTTGGTCCAGAATTATGCTAACAATTCTGATCGATACCGATCCAATCCAATTGGATCGGTATCGATCCGAAATGTTGGCTCGTGGTTCTTTTAACCACTTGCATTGCACGCCTATGCCTCAACTAATCTCACTTATCAAGTTTGGTAACATTCTGAGCAACCTAGTTCAAGAATTGAAAACTCATTTGATCCATTCAAATCCCTACCCGCATTTGGATTGAAACAACTTAAAATGGACCTATAGAACTCATACCGACTCAGATTGACTTAAAATTTGGAAGGGACACTTAGAAGACATAAAGGAAGGCTCACACCAAAAATGAAGTCATTTGGCCAAGCTAGTCTGGATCGGTACCGATCCAAAGTTTGGATTGGATCAAACCCAACTAAATTGGGCCCCACCACCTGAGATATGGTGTACAGGTCTCATACACCCTCTAGAAGCTACCTGCAAAGTTTCATCTGATTATGGTAAGTATCGAGCGAGTTATGGATGGATATCCTCCAAATTGAGATACTTTAACAAATCAGGTCCAACCCACCTAGGATGGGCCTCGCCACATGAGATCCGATTTGGAGGCTCTCCTACTCATCTACATTGCATGTATAAAGGTTCATGACATTTGTTAATGTATTAAGTGAGTTATGGATGGATCTTCTATGAAGGGATGGATTAGATGATCTATGAACATGGATGGTCCAACTAACTCCAAATGACTTGATATTCGTACAAGGCACTCAATTATGGGATATGAAGACAACCAAATTGAGAAGACTAAAAAACTGCACAAATTTTCAGATCGGTACTGATCCAAAAAGTTTGCTCCAAACTCCCCCGAACTTCTTGAGTGAGCTCTGCATGATTACAATAGGCTTTTGGTAAAGTGGCTGTAGCCCAAATGCTCTCTAACATCTATAAATACCATCCTATATGCAACAGTAAAGGGGATCTGATCTCTGTTGAAGCTCTGCCATTATTTCTTCACTCTTCCTCTCCCATACAATAGCCATTAAGGAACCATTGAGTTCCTCCTTTTGTCTCTAACAATGGTGATTTGATCTAATCTAGGAAAGGATAATTATATTCTAATCTAAACTCCTTTAAAATAGCAGTTGATCAATAAAAGAATCTACAAAATGGATGTAGGCTTCATTAACAGCTGAACCGCTATAAAAATCTCCTGTCGCTTTACTTTTTTTTGCTATTTACTATTGCTTTTTCTATTTTATTTGTCTTGATAAACAGGGCTGGTGCTTTCACACTCAAACCAGGATGTTGATCCATTTTTTGGGTTAACAACTGTAATTGTTTTTATATGCAACTCAACTAAATGTAAATGTTCGTCTCACAAGCCCCCAAAGTCGAGTATGAAAGCTCTTAAGAGATCCTATAATATATAATTAACCCACTCGGTCTTCCCGTCAGTTTATAGTTGATAACCTATACTCAGTGCAGCTCTATCCTTAACTCCTCTTTTAAGCTCTTTCGAAACCTACTAGAAAACAATGGGTCTCAGTAACTCACAATGTTCTTTAGCACACTACATAATTGCATTATCCATTTCACATATAACTTGGCTAATTTAGATGTCGTTCTAATAAAGTTTATGGGTGTGTACCGAGAATCTTCGTCAATCTATCGACTATGAGACAGATGCTATCGTACCCTCCTCTCCTTGGCAATCTATCAATGAAATTCACGGATATTTGTTCCCAATTTCAATTAGGAATCTCAAGCGGTTGCAGCAAACTACTTTGCTACTATTGTTCAACCTTCACTAGTTGACAGTTCATACATCTCGAGATGAGCGCCTAAATATCCTTCATCTCTTCCCTATAAATTGTATGCCTCATAGCGAAATACAGTTTATTGCTGCCAAGATGTATCATCAATCTCAAATAATGGTATTCTAGTAGCAGCTAATCCCTTGACCCATCGATGTCAGGCACAAAAAATCTTCCATCCTAATGGAGTCAACAATCTCGTTCAAGCTTGTACTACTTCATCTCTTTAGATTCAACTCCCTCCTCATTCTTAGCCATGATCTCCACTAGTATAGTGTCACACCTCTAACTAGTGCTGATCCGCTCAATCAAAGTAGGTCTAATAATCAAACAGGCCAACATCTCTGGCTCTAACTCACATCGAGGTCTGAAGTCGTAAACAGAAAAAATCAAGCTGCTTCCACTTTAAGAACATCGCTCCTATACCGGCATGTCTTCTACTCAATGTGTTAGCAACTGCATTTCCCTTACTAGGCGTATAGGAAATGTCAAAGTCATAGGAGGTCTAGAATTCTAACCGTCGTTGTCGACAGAGGTTAAGACCTTCTATCAGAAGAGGTACTTCAACTATTTGTAGTCAGTGAATAACTCGAACCTCTCTCCTAGTAAGTAGTGCCTCCAAATATTCAAAGCAAATACTATCGCTGCCATATCCAAATAATGAGTCGGATACTTCCTCTTGTGCGGTTTCAGCTATAGACCAACATATGTGATGACTTTTCCAATATGCATCAATACCTCACCTACTCTAGTACCATATGAATCTATGTATGTTGTCAACTATTTTTTGCCACTAAGAGTGGCTAATATTGGTGTGCTTGTTAACCTTTCCTTCAAACTCACAAACTCGGGCTTGCACCTCACGTCTCAAATAAAAGTACGACTCTTCTTCATCAAATGGGATAAAGGTGTTGCTACCTTAGTGGAGTCCTTGCTAAAATGTCTATAGTATCCCCCCAGTCTAAGAAAACTCCTTATGTCTATAACATTCTTCGGTTGGTTCCAATCCTGAACCACTGCAACTTTCATAGGATCTATAGCAATTCCCTACTCAAAAATAACATGACTAAGAATTGCATTACGTTACTCCAAAAGTGACACTTAGAGAACTCCACCTTCAATTCGTGCTTTCTCAATGCCTCTAGAACAACCGTCAAGTGCTCCTTGGGTTCTTCCTCTGTCCTCGAATAGAGAAGGATATAATCCATGAACACAACATAAGTACAAACTTATTTAGCTGGTCTCTGAACACACGATTCATAACATCGACAAAGTACGTCAGCTTATTGGTTAGCTTGCAATGGAATAACCAATCACTTATATAATCCAGATAGCGTACGGAACATTATAATTGACACATTCTCCTTCGCCACTCTCAGTTAATGAAACCCCATCACAAGGTTCAATGAAGAGAACACCTTTGCACCATAGAGCTAATCAAACAAGTCATCAATATGTGGGAATGGATACTTGTTCTTCTTCATCGTTATTTACCACTTGATAATCTACACGGTCTCAAAAAGCTATATGGCCTTCAAGATGAATACTACAATTGTTCTCCAGTCAGATATACTCTGTCGAATGAACCTACATCTTAATACGTCATTCACTTGCATCTATAGTTCCCTCTACTCTTTGGACACCATACGCCTTAATGGAATAACTACTAGCATGGAATCTATCACCAAATATATATAGAACTCTATCTCCTTATGTGGTGGTAACCTGCCACCTCCTTGAATATGTCGGTATACTCCCAAACTCTAGGCAATGATGACAACTCATCATGTGAGATCTTGAGCATGCTAACCATGGCCTCGTCGTCAGGCAGGTAGCCCAGCTTAATACCCTATAAATTTTAAAAGCTAATATAAAGGGTATTTTAGTAATTTCAAACTAAAAGAGCAAAACGGTAATTTTAAAAACATTGGAATTAGACGACTAGAATTTTTCCATTGCAAAGAGCTCATTTTTTTGTCAGAATAATATATTGGTACGTTTGGATTGGAGTCCACATAGAGGATTTATGCAGTTTTTAAGGTAGTGGGTTTTGAATTGTTATTTGGGCCTAAGCCTACTAAAGTGAAATGATGGTTCATAAACTATAAGTAGTGGGCTGAGAAAAATTTGAATTCGTTTTAAGTTATTTCAATTTCATCTTCTTCCTCCATCTCTCTATCAACCATCTTCCCTTGTCTACCTCACAACTTTGTCAATCCTCAACCTTCAACAAATAAATATACTAAATTGATCAGTACGGGAAGAGGAGTCTGGTTATTCCCTCTATTTGGCGATTCGAGAATCTTTGGGGTACTGCATTTCAAGCTAGCGAGGAATTGGAGAGCAATTAAGCGAATCCTTGGGCTTGGAGGCGTAGATTGGTAAGTGGGAATCATCTCCTTCGATTATAATTCTATATAAGAGTATACCATTCTATAATCGCTGTTAAGATTAATAATTAAATAAATTTTTATGTAAATGAAATGTATATCATAATCTAAAGTATAGAAAAGTTAATTACATTGAATTTTGGTCTAAGTAATGACTAGAATGCTTAAATTGGGTTAATGGTGGTTATATGTTGAAATAGTTGGATTTAGGTAAACAAAATGATTTATATAAAGTTTAAGAGGATATGAATGAATAGTATAATGCTCTAAATAAGTACAAAACATTAGAAACCGTAAATGTCCAGATATGAAAAAATATGGTGGAGATTGGTGGAGGAAATGCTTCTGGCCATAGGCAGATTTTCTGCCTGAAGCATTCATCGATCCACCGATGTATGCCTACTGGTCGACCAGTGCAACCTTATATTCACAGTTTGAACCTAGGCCCGCCCAGAGCTGAATCGAGTAGCGATTGTTTATTGTTTTGAAGTTTATGTGCAACGTGAGAATCTCATAAGATGTTTATATAGATGTTTACCAAGTGTTGTATAATATATTGGTATGTGTGTAGATGTGTGTTCGATTGTTAGTATTGTTTAACTAATGTTAGTGCATTCGGAAGCTATCTTTGTTTAACCAGTTCTCTATGTTCGTGTCATGTTAGACCATGTTTATCTAACATATTTCCCATTTATATCCGTCTGTGTTTAACTTGTTATGGTTAGGCTATGTTTACTAAATCACCGCTCGTTTACGGGTTAGTCTATGTTTAACTAACTCATATGTTGTTTATTACATTTTGCTATGTTATGATGTCATTGTTCACAAAGTAATTTAGACCCACATATTATGTTTATCATGTCACGCTAACTTTGTTAATGTAGGTGAGATAGGTTGAGGTACGTCTTTGTTTAGATGTAGCCTTTATATAATTTTATGTGATCATATATGTAGTATATTCTTAGTGGTGCTTTTCACTCACCAGACTCATGTTTGCCCCTCCTATGTTCATTTTTATTATGGATTCATAGGTTACAATAGTGGGCTTGAGTGATGTTGATGGTGCGGGTAACGATGGCGTTGCTTAATATATAGTGTGTTGTATTTATCAACCAGCAGTATCAGCATATGATGTATTTATGTATATGGATTTGATCATGTGTACTTCGATATGATTTGATATTTGACACATATTATGTTTGTTTCCTTCCATTGTGAAATTCTGAAAGTAAAGTTAGATATGTAGCCTTTTGTATACTATTGAAATTGTTTATAACGATTCAACTTTTCATTATACGGCAATTTTATGGCCGAGAAAAGTCGGGTTGTTACATTTGGTATTAAAGCTAATGTTAGGACGTATTGAGAGAGCATACTTGTATATTTTTATAATGTGTATTAATATTTTTAGAAGGCATGTGTATTATACCATTTGTTTTGAGTTAAGTTTACCATCTTTGTTTACTATTCTATGGGGAGTTGCTAATGAATCCCATTTTGCAAATAGTAGAGATGAGTAGTTATATTGAAACTGGCACTAAAGAGAAGGCTATAGAGATGCCGAGAGTGAACATTCCATTGTGGTTCCACCATTTTCTAAAAGCCAGGAATCAGGCCGCTGTTAATACTGAAATTCCTCATCTTTAGTACAAGGTGCTATAGTTGCTTAGACTCCCGCTTTGAATTTTCATAAAATGTGCAAGGAGTTTACGGGTTTGGGAGGTAAACCATTTATAGGGACCGAGTCATTTCTGTAAATACGCTAATGGATTCGTGACTGTGATAATATTTTTAATTTGCTTGAGTTGGATGATGTTGTTAAGAGAAAGCTTGCCTCTCGGTATTTAAATGAAGAAGCACGCATTGGTGGGAAATCATAGTGGCTAAGGTTAATGAGGAGGAAGTTACCTAGGTCGAGTTTAAGAAAATATTTGAGGTTAAGTTTATATCTGGGGGGAGGTGATGCTTTAATGGTTTATCAATCTCCGTCATGGAGAAATGACCGCCAAGGAGCATATAAATAAGTTTAATGAACTGGCAAGGTTTAGATTTGAGCTGGTTGACATTACATTAACGAAAGCTATGAAATTAGAAAACGGAATGAATTCTCCATTAAGAGAATTGACACTTAGTCAGATTTCTATAGGAGCAACATTCGAGCAGTTAATGGAATCTGCATTATTGAATGTTGTTCTAGTAGGGGGTTTCTATAGGACAGTTTAAGAACGGTACTTGTTTTGAAATACGGAAGGAAAGTGGAAATCATTGTGACGACCTGGATTTCGGAAGGTTTAAATTGACAATAATCCACACATGTCCAACTTAAACAATCCAGAATATAGATAATCAATGGGGTTAATTAAGAAAAATAAGAAAAGAAGAAGAAAACTAACACAGAATCTCACAGCTGAACGATAAAATAAAATAATCAAATAAACAGTTCATGAAGTTGTTTATATTATAAATTTGATTATAATTTATACAACACTTATCAAATTTATACATACAACAGGGATAAATAAATAATGCAGCAGAACAACATGATGCAGGGAATTATAATAGTAATAATATACCAAATCTTCGTCTTCATCCTCCAGAAAATGATCTTTGATGCGCTGAAATACTCAAGGCTAACCCAAGCGCAATGAAAAGACAAAACACTGGAGTTAGGACTAAAATATTCTTATGTGAGTCAAATCGATATAGGATATAACACGAGTGTCGTGGCATCAGAGATGTTTACGGGGTTTCACATCTCCTATCCAGTGTATAACGTGCGTGCAATAACTCAAGAGATGTTACGAGATTTTCCATCTCTTAAGGATTCTTCAAAATATTTATATGTAGTAGAATATGCTATATATATAATGTCTAATCGGTAAAATAAACATTTTTCTTAGCGTTAAGGCTTTACAGTGATCCCCCTTAACGCGTTTTTAAGCATTGTCCTACCGTTTGCGTATAAAACACCAGTAAACCAACGATAGATAGGGATGCGCAGTGATACGACAACACTAAATCAAAATCGTAGTGGTCTTGTATAGGGATAAAAGTATGACAAGGCACGTGAGGCAATGCCCAAGGATACTACCAGTTCGGGTCGTAGGGATGGTGGTAACGCATCATAGCCATGACCGCCCACCACGTCCATCCATCCCATAATGAGTCAAAGGGAGGCTATTCCAAAATCTAGGTGCACCAATCAAAACCAACAACAAGAGTAATAATATGGACCGAGTCCAAGAAAATCGAAGAATGGATGTCCGCTAGGGAAATTAGCCCACTTGTCCCTGTCAAGCCGTCCTGCTATAGTCATTTCAAATTGGCACAAGTGCCGGGGTCTATCCATCATCGTTCACTTTCTTCAAATCCAGCAAACGACGCAACCATCCAGTACATTCTAGATCATCCAACGCGTACACAGTTGTTAAAGTGGTTCCAATATTGACAAAGAGTATGCCAATAAGAGGCCCCGATCTTTTTAACAACCAAATGTCGTTTTACACACTGGTTGGTACTTTTACATTTCGAAACGATTCATACCTGATATAAAACTATCATATTCGATTCAAAATTAATTTCATTTTGAAATATCATATTTACTTCAAATATGCCTATTTCCACTTGAAAGTCATTTTCACTTCAAAATTCGATTTAAATTACAATTTGGGTTATAACTTCATTTTAACCCGATTCGCATTTAAATCCATGATTTAAATATAACATTCCCACTCCGACCAGTTTGAATTTTTAGAAAATAGTTTGAAATTTTTTAAATAGTTTAAAAGTTAAAAATAGTTTAATATAAAATAGTTTAAGTAATGAAAATGGATTATATAGTAAAATAATATGGAAAATCAAGGTAATTTAGACATATAAAAGATAGGTTTCTTTTAAACAGTTTATATAATAAAATACTTTATTTTTGAAAATAGTTTCAAAGTCAAACTGATCCAATTCCAATTTTTTTCAATTCAAAACAATTCAATTTCCATTTCAATTTAATCGATTCCATTTCAATTTCAATTCGAATTAACTTTGATTCCAATTTCAATTCAAATCAATTTCAATTTCAATTCCAAATCGATTTCAATTTCAACTTCAACTATTTGCTTCAATGGTTAAATTTCAACTCAGTTATCAATTTTAAACCATTTCCACTTATATCAATTTCGAGCTCGATTTTCAAAGTATCGATTTAAGTCATTTAAATCAAATTTAACTTCAATGTTCAATTCAAATGTCCAAATTTTTAAAATAATTCAATTCCAAGCTCAACTTAGCAACATTTAAAGTTCGAATAAAATTCCAATCTTTAAAAAAAAATCAATTTTCGAAGTTCAAATCATATTTCGATTATAACCTCAAAAATCTCAACTTCGATTATTTAAACAATCCTTGTTACCAAATATCAATTTCAACATTTCGAGCTCGAGTTCGAAAATAACTCGATTTTCATAAATTCGATTTTTACTTTTTTAAACCAAATCATTTAAATAATTTCAAATCAAAATTTTTAAAATCATGTAATTTAACCAATCTGGTGTCCTTATATAATTTTTATGTCCTATGGCCAAGTGTATCCATTATTTCAATTTAATATCATAGATGGCTATATATCATTTCAATCCAAAATAAATGTCAAAGGTATATATCATTTCAACCTATTTCTTAATTTATCCGAAATAATTCGATTTACAATTTTATATACTGCCAATAATATACAGGATGATGGCAGGATATATCCAAATATATAAACATCCAAATCATCCAAAACATCAATCAATAGCATCCATCACATCAACATCCAAATCAGCCAATAATTCACAACAATTTCAAGTTATCAATGTCAGGTAATTTACTGCCAATTAAATTCCAATTTCAAATTTAACTGACAATTTTAATACCTACAGTCAATTCATATGTCAATTTCATTTACAAATTACTGTCAATAAAATTTGATAACTTCACGATTCAATTTTAATGAACATAAAAATATTATAATACGTCGTGAGTGTTAAAAACACTCACCTTTTATTTTCTGTTGTCGCTTTCATGTTTTGGTTTGAAAATTCTGCAAGCTCTAAATTCAACCAATTTGATTCCATATCAAAGATCTCGTTAATACGAACCCAGCACGACTAATCGTGTTGGATTTGGACCTAAAATGAATGAGTTATGTAATTTATAAGAATTTGGATTTATAAAAAAACAATTTATATAATTAATCACCTTTTAATTTCCATTACCTACTCAATAGGCCAGCCCATGAACAAAAAAACCTAATCTACACATTCTTCTAGTCCTTGTGCACGATATCGAGACAATCATCTTTGTCGTGCACGTGCACCACCTCCCTGCTCCCTCATCCAACGATCTGAGACCACCCACGAGTTCGCCTCGCCATCCTCGTTCAATCGAAACCCTTTGCCATAGCCCCCCATAAATAGGTTGAAACACGACATGCTCATGCTCACACGTTACTGTAGCACTGTCGCTTCTGTCTTGAGCAATCGAACACCATGAAATTGCACGCCCCAATGCTATTTTCTACAACGAATCCAAAAATGAGCTTAAATTCACGAATCTATGATTCAATTGATAAAAATATCGAGCCCTAGTTTTGCTGCCCCATGTCGACCCCTCTCAAATTGCAGTCGAACCCATCGATACGCATACCAAGTTGAAGATCATGCTTAAACAAGATTTATAAAATTCAGTTGGGGATTTTTCACTGAGTAAAACAGGAAAAATAAAATTTTGAAGTTTTGATTTTCTTTTTTTATCACTGCTTTGCCGTGAATTTAAATAAGATTCTAGAGGAAGAAACAACGTAGGGTGGCTGTAGGTTGGCTTGCACAGGAATAGGGTGCACTAGTATAGTAAAAATTTAGGCTGATGTGAAAGTATGGTCAAATCAATATATATTGTTATTATTTAAATTCAAATATCTAGATATTTATTTCGAACCCCTATCGAGGCGTACCGCCCGGGGTTTCTAATGTTATACCCATATTTCGAACGCAATGGAACAATTTCAAGTTCCAATTTGATCGTATGCAGAAGATAATAATACACTATTACGGATCCAATGGGATTAGTTTCAACGTGTTTTGATCAATTGGGATCGTATGCAGAATAAGTTCCAATTTCAAGTTCCAATTTTAAATTTTCGATACTAGTTTCAACGTGTTTTGATCTCTCACGACCAAACAATAAATCAAAATGGTACGAAACTTGAAATACGATAATAATACACTATTACGGATCCAATGGGATTAGTTTCATCGAAATCTGAGATTGTCACCCGAAAGGCTATTTTTATATGTTAATTAAAACGAGTTATTTTAAAAATCGAGTAAACCACTTATAAATCAAATTTTAAAATTTTTATTACCTTCATTCCTATAAATATAAATTAAATAAGCTTTGAAATTATTTTTATCTAGCTTAGAACTCAAGATCCCATTATTTAACTAATTTCAATTATTAAATTTAACAATTAAATTATCCAATAAATTACTATTTTTGGAATTCAAGTTATTAAATCTATAAATTTAACTTTCAAATATTTAAAATCAATTAAACATTCCAATTTCAAATAACCAAAATTCTGGGTCATTACATTCCTCCTCCCTTAAAATAATTTCGTCCACAAAATTGCCAAGGTAAGAAGAATGGTCCAAAACCCATTAACTTTCCCAAAATCGATCAGTTGAAACATCTTTCCAAAATCAATTTATTGAAACCACATTATCACTTTTACAAATTCCCAAATTCATCCTTACATTCCAAATAATATTATTTACTCAATCATTTCATGTTATAATCCAAAATCAAATTTTATTTATTAAAAATTTTCTTCAAAATTTTCTAGCTCCTTAATTTTTCGAAAAATTTCGCCAGCGTCTTTTTTGCGTGGCTAAATCGGAACAACTACAAATTGCCATTATGGGCCTAATCAGCAAAAGAAAACAAAAGCCAAGTGGTTAAATCATAAAACCATCAACCAACAATGATTTAAACAAGTACCTTTTTGTTGGCAACCTAATTTTCTTATAATATCGAAGACATCAATTTAGTTCTTGCTTTTATATACCTACATCTTATATACCTGTGATATCCAAACATATAGTTTATAACCATATTAATTTGCAAATTCAATTTCCAACATTTGTTTTACCAAAACCCTTACGATGTACGTATACCATCTGTACGCAATATCAAATCTGATCGCTCGCTCGATCACACAATCTCACTTCCGAACCAGTATCGTTCACATGACCACTCTAGTATGGACTATGATCTGGTTTCTTGATCAGAAACCGTCATTCTCCTTGCATAGCCATATACTATGATAGAGAATTCTAGAATCAACCAAAAATCCATATCCAGTGTTCGCCGTCGAAAATCGAGCGAAAAATCCTAACTTGGATCGATATAAATTATCTCGAAATCCTATTCTCGAATATGGATCAAACTGTTATGCTGATACAATAATATATGTACAACTTACGTATTTAATTCGAATGATTCTCTTAGCTACACCAAATTCTATTATTCACAATCATTTCTCTTACAATCAATTATTCACAATCATAATTCAAATTCTCTTATTTACTTAGTATATTCCTTCCAATATTATTTATCTCTTAAGAATTTTCTCATCAAATTTTCTAAAGTTAATTATAAACATTTTATACAAACTTCTTAGATTAATTACCACTTCACCACTTACGTCTATATCCATTTAAACTCAAATCCAATTTCCATGTTTAACACCTTTCACACTATACTATATCGATTAATGAAATATAAAATTCTACTTAAGTTTACAAACATTTCATTTAACTCTTCTCATGTTTATTTCTACTTCATAACTTAAATTTATAGCTATTTCTAATCAAATTCAATTTCAATACCATTTAACTCGATTCATTTGTTTAAATTTTAACCATATTCCAAAACAAATTCAACTCACTAATTAATTTAGTTAGTTTATTCCTTAATTTATTTCCAAAATTTATTTTATTTAACCTAACTTAGGCTAATTTTCTTTCCATAATTCATTTATACTTAACTTGAGTTAAGTTTAATTCCATTTTTCAAATTCAAAATTTACTTCTCTTTCATTCCCATTCAAATTTTTAAAACATTGCTTTAACTTGCAATTTTCAAATTTTATAAGTTATCAAACTTACTCGAATTCCATAAACTAACTTAGGAATTGCTTCAAATCATTTTTGGAAATCATATATATACACACAATCCCTTGGTATATCAAATTATTCTTTTGATTTTCAAAACCAAAACCAGTTTTCCAAAACAAAATACCAATTGGTAGCAATTCCTCCCTTGGAAACTCGAAAATGAACGTTGATAATTCTGCAGTCATCACTGAAATTATTTTCTAGTGACCGAAGTGAGTACAGTGCCTTTATTCCTTTAAGTTCCTTTTAAGAATATTTCCATTATTTCCATTCTAAAATATTTCCAAATAATATTATTATCATCTTCCAAAACTTTGAAAAATCATTTCCAAAATCAACGGGACTTGTATTCTCAATTTCCAGCTTTTAAATCCTTTATAGATCATTTTTATAAAACATATTTATATAATATAATTCATTTAAATTTATAAATCATATAGTCATAAAATCCCATTTTGTTTATAAAACCATTCCTTTGTTGCTGACCTTGTTTATTAAAATATCAACCATCCTATCAGAACACAATAACAACAAATGATAATCAAATATTATCATTCGCTAACGTCTAAGCGCACCATATATATCATAATAATTTTCTAAAATAAATTCTTCCTTTATACATAAAAATATAATCAGGGTAGAATTATTTCATTTACCCGATTTCAAAACAATACCATGTCGAATTGCTCTGTTCAAGTGTTTAGAGATCCCTATCAATAACGTTAATTACTCGTATTAACCAGAAGCCATAAGCCACTAAATAGATCAACCAACACAATATAAAACAATTTTTATATCACTAACAAATACGTGCTCATATGTATACGCTGAAACTCATTCTAGGGTGCTACTGACCCTATCTCTAATGAGTTACCCTACCAAAGTCAAAGTTCTCGCTTAACTTTCAGCTCTGACACCAACTGTAACGACCCGGATTTTGAAAGGTTTAAATTGGCAATAATCCAAAAATATCCAACTTAAACAATCCAGAATATAGATAATCGATGGGGTTAATTAAGAAAACAAAGAAAAGAAGAAGAAAACAAACAAGAATCTCGCAGAGGAACGATAAAATATAATAATCAAATAAACAGTTCATGAAGCTATTTATATTATACATTTGATTATAATTTATACAATATTTATCAAAGTTATATATACAACATGGATAAATAAATAATGCAGCAGAACAACATGATGTAGGGAATTATAATAGTAATAATATACCAAATCTTCATCTTCGTCATCCAGAAAATGATCTTCGATGCGCTGAAATACTCAGGGCTGACCCAATCGTAATGAAAAGACAAAAAACTCGAGTCAGGACTAAAATATTTTTATGTGAGTCAAATCGATATTGCATAAAACATGAGTTCTGTGGCGTCAGAGATGTTTACGGGGTTTCATATCTCCTATCTAGTGTATAACGTGCGTGCAATAACTCAAGAGATGTTACGGGATTTTCCATCTCTTAAGGATCCATCAAAATATTTATATGTAGTAGAATACGCTACATATATAATGTCTAATCAATAAAATAAATATTTTTCTTAGCGTAAGGCTTTACATTGATCCCCCTTAACGCATTTTTATGCATTATCGTACAGTTTGCATATAAAACACCAGTAAACCGTCGGTGGATAGAGATGCGCCGTAATACGACAACACTAAGTCAAAACCGTAGTGGTCTAGTATAGGGATAAAAGTATGACAAGGCACATGAGGTAATGCCTAAGGTAGGATACTACAAGTTCGGGTCGTAGGGCTGGTGGTAACGCATCATAGCCATGACCGCCCACCGCATCAATCCATCCCATATCGGGTCAAAGGGAGGCTATCCCAAAATCAAGGTGCACCAATCAAAACCAACAACAAGAGTAATAATATGGATCGAGTCCAAGAAAATCGAAGAATGGATGTCCGCTAGGGGTAATTAACCCACTTGTCCCTATCAAGCCATCCTGTTATAGTCATTTCAAATTGGCATAAGTGCCGGGGTCTATCCATTATCGTTCACTTTCTTCAAATCCAGCAAACGACGCCAGAACCATCCACTTCATTCTGGACCATCCACTGCGTATAAAGTTGTTAAAGTGGTTCCAATGTTGAGAGAGAGTATGCCAATAAGATGCCCGGTCTCTTTAACAACCAAACGTCATTTTACACACCGGTTGGCACTTTTACATTTCGCAACGATTCATACTTGATATCAAAATATCATATTCGCTTCAAAATCAATTTCATTTTGAAATATCTTATTTACTTCAAATATGCCAATTTCCACTTGAAAGTCTTTTTCACCTCAAATTTAGATTTAAATTACAATTTGGGTTATAACTTCATTTTTACCCGATTCGCATTTAAATCCATGAATTAAATATAACATTCCCACTCCGACCAGTTTGAATTTTTAGAAAATAGTGTGAATTTTTTTAA
The DNA here is from genome assembly GCA_030737815.1 of Allium fistulosum. Classification (NCBI taxonomy): domain Eukaryota; kingdom Viridiplantae; phylum Streptophyta; class Magnoliopsida; order Asparagales; family Amaryllidaceae; genus Allium; species Allium fistulosum. The sequence continues at coordinate 854,808,361 of CM060905.1, forward strand.
ATAGTTTAAAAGTTAAAAATAGTTTAATATAAAGTAGTTTAAGTATTGAAAATGGTTTATATAGTAAAATAATTTGGGAAATCAAAGTAATTTAGACATCTAAAAGGTAGGTTTTTTTAAATAGTTTATACAATAAAATACTTTATTTTTGAAAATAGTTTCAAAGTCAAACTGATCCAATTCCAATTTTTTTCCATTTCAAATCAATTCAATTTCCATTTCAATTTATTCAATTCCATTTCGATTTCAATTCAAATTAACTTCGATTCCAATTTCAATTCGAATCATTTTTTTTTGGCAAAGCAATTCGAATCAATTTCAATTTCAAACTAATTTCAATTTCAATTCCAAATCGATTTCAATTTCAACTTCAACTATTTGATTCAATGGTTAAATTTCAATTCAATTCTCAATTTTAAACCATTTCAACTTATATTAATTTCAAGCTCGATTTTCAAAGTATCGATTTAAATCAAATTTAACTTTGATGATCAATTCAAATGTCCAAATCTTTAAAATAATTCAATTCGGAGCTCAATTTTTTGAAATATCGATTTAAACTACTTTTACTTAGCAACATTCAAAGTTCGAATAAAAGTCCAATCTTTTAAAACAAATCAATTTTCGAAGTTCAAATCATATTTCACTTATCACCTCAAAAATCTCAACTTCGATTATTTAAACAATCCTTGTTACCAAATTTCAATTTCATCATTTCGAGCTCAAGTTCGAAAATAACTCGATTTTCATAAATTTGATTTTTACTTCTTTAAACCAAATCATTTAAATAATTTCAAATCAAAAATTTTAAAATCATTTAATTTAACCAATCCGATGTACGTATATAATTTTCTATCCTATGGCCAAGTGAATCAATTATTTCAATTTAATTTCTGGGGTGGATATATATCATTTCAATCCAAAATAAATGTCATAGGTATATATCAATTCCATCCTATTTCTTAATTAATTCAAAATAATTTGACTTACAATTTTATATACTATAAATAATATACAAGATGATGGTAGGATATATCTAAATAAATAAACATCCAAATCATCCAAAACATCAATCAATAACATCCATCACAATCAACATCCAAGTCAGCCAATAATTCACAACAATTTCATCGTTATCAATGTTAGGTAATTTACTAGCAATTAAATTCCAATTTCAAATTTAAGTGTCAATTTTAATACCTACAGTCAATTCATATGTCAATTTCATTATCAAATAACAGTCAATAAAATTTAATAACTTCACGATTCAATTTTAACGAATATAAAAATATTATAGTACGTCGTCAGCGTTAAAAACACTAACCTTTTATTTTCTGTTGTCACTTTCGCATTTTGGTTTCGATTAAATTCAAACGCGTTTGAAATTAACTTAAAATTCTGTAAGCTCTAAATTCAACCAATTTGAAAAGGTCTCGTTAATACGAACCCAACGCGACTGACCGCGTTGGATTTGGACCGAAAACTAATGAGTTATGTAATTTATAAGAATTTGGAATTATAAAAAAAACAATTTATATAATTAATCACCTTTTAATTTCCATTACCTACCCAATATCCCATCCCACGAACAAAAAAACCCGATCTACACCTTCTTCCCTGTAACGACCCGTAAATTTCAACTGTTTTAATAACGTAATTAGTTGAAATTTTGTGAAATTTTAAACGATAAAATTTTGAAAGATAAATTTGATATTTGGAATGCGTTTAGTTAAGCATAGCAACCAGTAAATTTTCGTCCGAAAATACGGAAGTTTATTTCGCACGTAAATTTACTTCAATTTAATCAGTTAAAATGCAATGAAAATAAAATATTTCCGAAACCTAAATATTTTTACATAGAAAAATTCTAAACCATCTTCTGAGCAAGATGTCAGTTTGTCGTTTTTCCAAATTCGAACATCTTTGACTCCGTCGATCTTATTTTTCAGCGTTTTTCTTGCATTTTCCGCTATTAGAAAATTCGAATTTTTATAATTCAATCGTACCACTGATATCCATATACCGTTATGATCGTCTCGTTGTGCTGATCTCTACGGTATATTCGATTGTCAAAATTCGAAGTCCGGTGTACGTTGCACTTTGCGAAACGCCTTTCGTATCGGTTCCGTATTCGGGCTTTTGATTTCATGTCCTTTCATAACCCTCTATGTGAGCCAACGGTCATCTGTCATTAATACGTCTTGAATTTGCGTGTGACTCTCGGTATCCCACGGTTCATTTATTTTACTTTATTTTCCTTCTCCTCTTTGCCGTTTGGTTCTGTCACTTGAAACTTGAAAGAGATATATTTTGCAATATAAGTTTGTTCCTCTGTCACCTTGTTCTTTTTTCTTTATTTTGCCATGGCCTCCACTTTACTTTCTCCTCCACCTCACCTCAGCTCGTCAGTCCACTGGCCTCCCCCTCTGCCTCGACAACCGCCACCACCACCTTCCAGGCTTGTCCACCTCTAGCGAGCAGCAGCCTACCATAACAAACGCCTCCGACCTTCCCACAGCCCGCCTTCCCGAGCTACAGCCGAGCCTACTCATCCGCCTAACCACGTCACCACCAACCGAGCTATCCACCCACGTCCACCTCGCCTCAGTCGTTCCGCCACCAACCAGTCAACCCCTCGCCCTGCTCCTCCGACGTTCGAACTCCATCCTCCATCTCGGCCGCAATCAAACTCTCCACCTAGTTCCCTTCGCCTTTGACCTGCATCTCGTTTCAGTCCAGCTTGCACGTCCTCGGTTGCATGCCGTATATATAGAGGTATTTTATATTTTGGGCGAGTTTGGTTTTTCGTTTTGTATGTGGTATAGTTGGATTCCTATGTTTGATTGTATAATAATATATGTTTACATATATTTACAAAAGAAGTTTTGTTTTGCCAGCTCATTTGCCTTCATTTCCACTTTGTTTGTAATGGATCTAGTTTAAGCAAGCTTGTAGATATATGTGGTGAGCTAAAATATCTTACGTGTAGTATATATTTTATTACATTATCTTAGGTTATACTATATTACACGTTTTCTGCATGTTACTATGCAAGTCATATATGTTCTGTTCATATTAGTTTTATATATAGATTGCTTTATGTATGAGGTATATATTGTTAAGGTATTTTGTTTTTTTGTATGTTTTGATAAAGCGTGTCTTAAAAAAAACTGATGTGTTTTGATAAAATGGTACAGTATAGAATATATTTGGTTCACAGTTTATGTTATAAGAAAATTCATAAAAAGGGTTATAAAGTTATCTATACACATATTTCAAAGCTTGGTTTTCCTTGTTTTATACTTTTCAAGCTTTCGTTCAGTTCTAAGGGTATCGATTTCAAATTTAAAATGACTATTCATACTCCCTGTTGTATATATATATATATATATATATATATATATATATTTCGTACTTATATTATATATTCACTAGTCGGTTTATTAAGGGCTATGCTATATACTAGTTTTTTTAAAAAAAATAAAAAAAATAAAAATAAATTTCAGGTAATGTTAAATGTCAGATGTTATGTATATATGTTAATTCTAATATGAGTGTTAATCTGAAGAAATGGATTTTAAAATACATATATATATATATATAAACACTAAACATGTGTGAATCTAGAATATGATTCTTTTCTTTATATGTATATAGTTATACATAGTAATATATATGAATTCACTTATGTTACTTATCATCATCGATCCAGTTCTGATTCGTTTATCAATTCTTGATTACCAGCCTCGTTCGTCCATTTCGCGTTCAATCTTGCTTTGTTTTGAAATCCGTGTCTGGAATCGTAACTCACTCTATCGTCGAGTCTCTCTCTAGCCCCGAAAGGTGAGCAACCACTCACGATTAACGTTCTTTTATTTATTAAATTTGATTTCAATTGAAACGACAATTGGAATATACTGTTGTTAGATATTTACACTGTTATTACCTGTATCAGTTCACCTGTGACATCTGACACCATTATCTGTTATATATGCAATGATAATCCAGTTTAGTTGATAAATTGATTGATTGATTGATTGTTTATATTGGATGCTAAATTGTAAAGTGATAAATATTATGCAAGTAAATTTGACGTAGGATAATTAAAATTGAATCGACATATATGTTGAATTTGATTAGTTGAATATGACCCCTTTTATTTGTTAAATAAATTGACATGTAAAATAGTGATAATTACACTTTGTACCATTGAACGTATATTGAATTAATTGTTGTAGTGTTAAAATTGTAAATAGATGATAAGTGAAAAACCGTAATGCAATAATCTTTAATCTACATGAAATGATAGTGTAGATTCTAGAAATAATTATATTAATTCGTACAAATAACAATGCGAATTTATACGATTATTTCGGGATTATTTAAATTGATTGTTGGATTGTTATTGCTTGTTTATTTACTTTGACACCATCCCAGTTATCACACTGCAAGTTCCCTTTGCTATGCTTTGATTTTGAATTGAATTGGAATCGGGTTGAAATGATAAATACCCAAATTGAACTTTGACCTAGGATAGGAAATTAAATAAAACTCGATTGGTCAATAATTTGATTTAAAATAAAACGAAGTTTTTATTTGAATAAATAATATGGTTTTGAAATGATGTTGAAATTTAAATTTTAATGAAAGGAAATGTTAATATTAATAATCTGAAACAAAATATTAACGATGTAATTGATGAAAGAATGTTGTTTAATTTGAGAAATGATTGTATTAAGTTGAAATGATTTAATAATTAAGTTTGAATTTATAATTAAGTTTGAAATTATAATTAAGTTTGAAATTATTAAACTTTGAAATGATTTAATAATTAAGTTTGAAATTATTAAACTTTGAAATTATTTAATAATTAAGTTTTGAATTATTTAATAATTAAATAAGATTGGACTATTTAATGATTAAATTGAATTGAATTGAATTCTTTAATAAGTAAAATTGAACTTTTGAATACGTGAATTTTTCTTCGTAAATAATTGAAATTGAGTTTCTGTATTAATTAAGTTTTGGAAAATTATTTAAGTAAGTAAATAAGTGAAATTGAATTTCTTCAACAAGAAATAAAATATGATTTATTGAAATAAATGTTAGACTTGAAATTTAAAGAATTTGATTTGATGAATTTAATTTAATTCAATTTGTAAGTTTGATATAATGAAGTTGAATTTACATAATAGATTTAATGAATTGGAAATTTAATAGAAATTGTTTTGAATGGCAAATTTACTTAATGAATATTGAATGAAATCGATAATTGAAGTTAAATTGATTTGAATGTAGAATAAATCATTTTAAATGATTTCGAAATGAAACTTATATACGAATTTAAATGAATATTGAAATTGTTTAAATAGAAGTTGAAATTGAATTATAAGATTTTGAAATGGTAATTTGGAAGTTTTGTAACGTAAATTTTGGAAATTGATTTAGAAAGACAAATGAAATGTTGGTTTGCAAATTCTAATTGAAATTGTAATTGATTTGGTTTTGAAATATATAAATGACCAATCGGTGTAATAATTATGAAAGTTATTAAAGAGTCCGGAGTCAGTTATGGATATACTCTCTATCTAAACCAAAAACCACTTTAATAACTATACGCGGAGTGATGATCCAGAACGAAGTGGCTGGAATGATGTACGTGCTGACTGAAGAAAGAGAACGATAATGGATAGCCTTGACACTTGTGTCAAATTGGAAATGACTAAAACAGGAGCCGTGCCAGGCCAATGGAGGATTTTCTACCTCAAGTGAACACACTTCTTCGAACTACTCATTACTTGTTGTCGATTGGTGCACCCTTGATTTTGGGAGTGTTGTTTCACGGTGTTGCGGGCGCTGCGGTGTTGCGTTCTCACCAGTCCGGATCAGGCAAACGGTAGTATCACTACCTTGGGTATTGCCTCATGTGCCTTGTCATACTTGTATTCCCTATTCGCGACCACTACGAATTTGTTTTGTACCTTTAGTATATGGATTGCCCTCTGGTGACTTCCGGTTTTGGGGAAACTACGGTCTTGTATATGCTTTTGGGAATAAAAATGTGTTAAGGGTGGAATGGCCATGACTTAACACTATTTTGATATCTTTATATTACTAATAGACATTATCTACTTAGCGTATATTACTACCTAGTAGATAGTTTAACGGATCCTTAAAGGATGGTTATTCCAAACATCCTTTGAGTTACTTGTATTTCAATTGCTATTTCACTTGAGTTGGATTTATAAAGATTAGAATGTTAATCCTGACTCAAGTGTTTTGTATTTTGCTTTACGCTCGGGTCAGACTGAGTGTACCAGTATTCGAGACTCACCTTTGAAGTTGAAGCTTTGCTTGAAGATCCAGCCATCTATTCTGCTTTCTGTATTCGATGATTCCAGTGATGTATTCTGATTTGTATCTGATGTATCGTGTTACTCTTCCGTTGTATCTGGTTTAACTCTGATGTATCGTATTACTCTTCTGTTGTAAACTCTGATGTATTTTATATATTCATTTAGTAGCTTTATGAACTACTATCTCTTTTATTTCCGCTGCAATTATTACTCTATGTTTGTGATTCTGTGATTATTTATTTACTGTATATGTTCAGTTTTGCCAATTTAAATTAACAACGCGATATTTTGAGCAATTCAATTCCGGCATGAGTGTCTACCTATACACTTATAATGGATGCGAATGGTCCAAAATAGCGGGTCGTTACAGTTGGTATCAGAGCTTTGGTAGCTCTAGGCAAAACTTAACATATAGGGAAAATGTATTTACAGAATCACTCTCATTCGAGTTTCAATCTCTTCCTTTTGACTTGATTCCTTTGAATTTTGGAACGTTCACTGCGGTTCCAAAAATTCATTCGTGTCCCTCACCATTCGTCTTCTTTCAATTCTGGAGCACCCCATAACTCCATTTTGAATGATATCTATAATAGATCGGCGGTCTCGCCAATCTTCGAATGATTTGTAAAGGGGTGAAACTCCTTTACAATAGGCATTGATTTACCGGAGATTTCTGTATCCTCGGTTTACGATGCTATCTATTTCCTGCTATACCTGAATTCTATTTCTTGAGATCGAATGTGGATTTGCCTCGGAATTCTGCATCGATCTTATTCTTGAAGTCACGGTCCACCCGGTTAAGGTTGCCCGCGATTTATATAAACTTATCCATCGCCTTATTTTGTTATTTAATTATCTCGCCTTTGTTCAAACCTATCTTCGAATCGAAATTCTCTTTGATTTGAGTCTATCAAAAATTTAAATCCCTATCCTTGCTTTGAAATCCATTATTATATCATTGAGTGAGGAAGTGTATTGTAAATTAATTTTAAAATGTTTTATATTGTGTTGTTTGAGTTGTTGATGTTGATTTGAGTTTTCGATCGATTCGTCTGATCAACGCTATCGATAGGATTTCCAAAACACTTGAGCAGAGCAAACTGACACAATATCATTTTCAAATTTGATAAATAAAATAAAAGATTTGAATGATTATATTATATATAAGTATAAACTTTACGAAAATTTAATTGTTAATAAATTTGTTGTCAAAAATGATAATATTTGATTTTCATTTATTGTTTTTAACCATAGACTATTCCAATATGATAAATAAATGAAGTATAGAACAAAGTTTAAATTTTAATTAGGAATTGAAATGAATTTAAATTAGAATTTGATAATTTAATTTTCGATGATTTCCAACTTTGGGTTTAAATGTTAAAATGCATATTATATAAAAGATTTTCGAATAGAAATGGTTTTCAAAGAATTTTAAATGTTGAACCCAGTGCTCTTCTCTTTATCGTTGGAAAAAAATTCGGTGATGGCGGCCGCATCATCGACATTCATTTTCGAGTTTCGAAGTGGAGAAACCATTCTGTAACTTTGCTACGGTTTTGTTTTGAGGAAAAATATTTTGATTTGAATTTCTTCTGTATATTTTGATTCACATATATATAGGTATCTTATTTTAAAATTTTAATTTGATTGATATAAATATATTATATATAACTCTAAATTGTTTAAGTTAATCGGAAATCTAATTCTTAAATTTTGTTAAAGGATGATTTTAATTATAAATGAAACAAAAATTTGGAATAAATATTTAAACTTGAATAATTGAATTGGGAAAATTTTATTTGTATATTGTTCAACTGCATTCTAATACAACTTACCTAAATCATTCAAAAGTTGAATATGTAATTGGATAATATATAAGACAAATTGAATTTATAAATAAAATTTGAGTGTTTATAATAAATGTTATACACTAAATTTTGATTATAAAGATGTTAATAGAGTTAGAAAGGATAATAAGTAAAACTCAGTTAATAATGAAATAAATTTGTTTTGAAAGAATTAATAAATTTGTTTGAAGGAATTAATAAATTGAAATTTGATCAACATATGAAAATACCTTGAATTTAAAAGAAATTAATAGATGTAAATTAATTTAAATCGAAACTTTTATGTTTTAAATTAATTTATATGGGTTAAATATATGTGATAAGATATATTAAGTAGAATAAATTTAACAATAATTTGGAATAAAGAAGAATTTAAAATTGTTGAAGAAAATATGATTATAATCAAAAACTATTCAAATTTATGGTTTTAAAAATTGTAAATTGAAGAAAATGAAATAATAAGATAATGAATTAGAAATAGTTGAGATTGATTTTAGTGAAATCAAATGGATTAAATTAATTATTGAATATCAATTAATTTAAATTTGAATTTATGTGGTTTAAATTAATTGTTATTTTGTATTACAAATCTGTTTTTCTTTCTGGTTGTTTCTATTCTCCTACCTCGTTCCTTTTCGGGGATGAAAAGTTTTGAGTGGGGAGAGTGTAACGACCCGTAAATTTCAACTGTTTTAATAACGTAATTAGTTGAAATTTTGTGAAATTTTAAACGATAAAATTTTGAAACATAAATTTGATATTTGGAATGCGTTTAGTTAAGCATAGCAACCAGTAAATTTTCGTCCGAAAATACCGAAGTTTATATCGCACGTAAATTTACTTCAATTTAATCAATTAAAAAGCAATGAAAATAAAATATTTCCGAAACCTAAATATTTTTACATAGAAAAATTCTAAAGCATCTTCTGAGCAAGATGTCAGTTTGTCGTTTTTCCAAATTCGGACATCTTTGACTCCGTCGATCTTATTTTTCAGCGTTTTTCTTGCATTTTCCGCTATTAGAAAATTCGAATTTTTATAATTCAATCGTACCACTGATATCCATATACCGTTATGATCGTCTCGTTGTGCTGATCTCTACGGTATATTCGATTGTCAAAATTCGAAGTCCGGTGTACGTTGCACTTTGCGAAACGCCTTTCGTATCGGTTCCGTATTCGGGCTTTTGGTTTCATGTCCTTTCATAACCCTCTATGTGAGCCAACGGTCATCTGTCATTAATACGTCTTGAATTTGCGTGTGACTCTCGGTATCCTACGGTTCATTTATTTTACTTTATTTTCCTTCTCCTCTCTGCCGTTTGGTTCTGTCACTTGAAACTTGAAAGAGTTATATTTTGCAATATAAGTTTGTTCCTCTGTCACCTTATTCTTTTTTCTTTATTTTGCCATGGCCTCCACTTTACTTTCTCTTCCACCTCACCTCAGCTCGTCAGTCCACTGGCCTCCCCCTCTGCCTCGACAACCGCCACCACCACCTTCCAGGCTTGTCCACCTCTAGCGAGCAGCAGCCTACCATAACAAACGCCTCCGACCTTCCCACAGCCCGCCTTCCCGAGCTACAGCCGAGCCTACTCATCCGCCTAACCACGTCACCACCAACCGAGCTATCCACCCACGTCCACCTCGCCTCAGTCGTTCCGCCACCAACCAGTCAACCCCTCGCCCTGCTCCTCCGCCGTTCGAACTCTATCCTCCATCTCGGCCGCAATCAAACTCTCCACCTAGTTCCCTCCGCCTTCGACCTGCGTCTCGTTTCAGTCCAGCTTGCACGTCCTCGGTTGCATGCCGTATATATAGAGGTATTTTATATTTTGGGCGAGTTTGGTTTTTTGTTTTGTATGTGGTATAGTTGGATTCCTATGTGTGATTGTATAATAATATATGTTTACATATATTTACAAAAGAAGTTTTGTTTTGCCAGCTCATTTGCCTTCATTTCCACTTTGTTTGTAATGGATCTAGTTTAAGCAAGCTTGTAGATATATGTGGTGAGCTAAAATATCTTACGTGTAGTATATATTTTATTACATTATCTTAGGTTATACTATATTACACGTTTTATGCATGTTACTATGCAAGTCATATATGTTCTGTTCATATTAGTTTTATATATAGATTGCTTTATGTATGAGGTATATATTGTTAAGGTATTTCGTTTTTTGTATGTTTTGATAAAGCGTGTCTTAAAAAAAAACTGATGTGTTTTGATAAAATGGTACAGTATAGAATATATATGGTTCACAGTTTAAGTTATAAGAAAATTCATAAAAAGGGTTATAAAGTTATCTATACACATATATCAAAGCTTGGTTTTCCTTGTTTTATACTTTTCAAGCTTTCGTTCAGTTCTAAGGGTATCGATTTCAAATTTAAAATGACTGTTCATACTCCCTGTTGTATACATATATATATATATATATATATATATATATATATATATATTTCGTACTTATATTATATATTCACTAGTCGGTTTATTAAGGGCTATGCTATATACTAGTTTTTTTTTAAAAAAAAAATTAAAATAAAATAAATTTCAGGTACTGTTAAATGTCAGATGTTATGTATATATGTTAATTCTAATATGAGTGTTAATCTGAAGAAATGGATTTTAAAATACATATATATATATATAAACACTAAACATGTGTGAATCTAGAATATGATTCTTTTCTTTATATGTATATAGTTATACATAGTAATATATATGAATTCACTTATGTTACTTATCATCATCGATCCAGTTCTGATTCGTTTATCAATTCTTGATTACCAGCCTTGTTCGTCCATTTCGCGTTCAATCTTGCTTTGTTTTGAAATCCGTGTCTGGAATCGTAACTCACTATATCATCGAGTCTCTCTCTAGCCCCGAAAGGTGAGCAACCACTCACGATTAACGTTCTTTTATTTATTAAATTTGATTTCAATTGAAACGACAATTGGAATATACTGTTGTTAGATATTTACACTGTTATTACCTGTATCAGTTCACCTGTGACATCTGACACCATTATCTGTTATATATGCAATGATAATCCAGTTTAGTTGATAAATTGATTGATTGATTGATTGTTTATATTGGATGCTAAATTGTAAAGTGATAAATATTATGCAAGTAAATTTGACGTAGGATAATTAAAATTGAATCGACATATATGTTGAATTTGATTAGTTGAATATGAACCCTTTTATTTGTTAAATAAATTGACATGTAAAATAGTGATAATTACACTTTGTACCATTGAACGTATATTGAATTAATTGTTGTAGTGTTAAAATTGTAAATAGATGATAAGTGAAAAACCGTAATGCAATAATCTTTAATCTACATGAAATGATAGTGTAGATTCTAGAAATAATTATATTAATTCGTACAAATAACAATGCGAATTTATACGATTATTTCGAGATTATTTAAATTGATTGTTGGATTGTTATTGCTTGTTTATTTACTTTGACACCATCCCAGTTATCACACTGCAAGTTCCCTTTGCTATGCTTTGATTTTGAATTGAATTGGAATCGGGTTGAAATGATAAATACCCAAATTGAACTTTGACCTAGGATAGGAAATTAAATAAAACTCGATTGGTCAATAATTTGATTTAAAATAAAACGAAGATTTTATTTGAATAAATAATATGGTTTTGAAATGAAGTTGAAATTTAAATTTTAATGAAAGGAAATGTTAATATTAATAATCTGAAACAAAATATTAACGATGTAATTGATGAAAGAATGTTGTTTAATTTGAGAAATGATTGAATTAAGTTGAAATGATTTAATAATTAAGTTTGAATTTATAATTAAGTTTGAAATTATAATTAAGTTTGAAATTATTAAACTTTGAAATGATTTAATAATTAAGTTTGAAATTATAATTAAGTTTGAAATTATTAAACTTTGAAATTATTTAATAATTAAGTTTTGAATTATTTAATAATTAAATAAGATTGGACTATTTAATGATTAAATTGAATTGAATTGAATTCTTTAATAAGTAAAATTGAACTTTTGAATACGTGAATTTTTCTTCGTAAATAATTGAAATTGAGTTTCTGTATTAATTAAGTTTTGGAAAATTATTTAAGTAAGTAAATAAGTGAAATTGAATTTCTTCAACAAGAAATAAAATATGATTTATTGAAATAAATGTTAGACTTGAAATTTAAAGAATTTGATTTGATGAATTTAATTTAATTCAATTTGTAAGTTTGATATAATGAAGTTGAATTTACATAATAGATTTAATGAATTGGAAATTTAATAGAAATTGTTTTGAATGGCAAATTTACTTAATGAATATTGAATGAAATCGATAATTGAAGTTAAATTGATTTGAATGTAGAATAAATCATTTTAAATGATTTCGAAATGAAACTTATATACGAATTTAAATGAATATTGAAATTGTTTAAATAGAAGTTGAAATTGAATTATAAGATTTTGAAATGGTAATTTGGAAGTTTTGAAACGTAAATTTTGGAAATTGATTTAGAAAGACAAATAAAATGTTGGTTTGCAAATTCTAATTGAAATTGTAATTGATTTGGTTTTGAAATATATAAATGACCAATCGGTGTAATAATTACGAAAGTTATTAAAGAGTCCGGAGTCGGTTATGGATATACTCTCTATCTAAACCGAAAACCACTTTAATAACTATACGCGGAGTGATGATCCAGAATGAAGTTGTTGGATTGATGTTCGTGATGACTGAAGAAAGTGAACGATAATGGATAGCCTTGACACTTGTGTCAAATTTGAAATGACTAAAACAGGAGCCGTGCCGGGCCAATGGAGGATTTGCTACCTCAAGTGAACACACTTCTTCGAACTACTCATTACTTGTTGTCGATTGGTGCACCCTTGATTTTGGGAGTGTTGTTTCACGGTGTTGCGGGCGCTACGGCGTTGCGTTCTCACCAGTCCGGATCAGGCAAACGGTAGTATCACTACCTTGGGTATTGCCTCATGTGCCTTGTCATACTTGTATTCCCTATTCGCGACCACTACGAATTTGTTTTGTACCTTTAGTATATGGATTGCCCTCTGGTGACTTCCGGTTTTGGGGAAACTACGGTCTTGTATATGCTTTTGGGAATAAAAATGTGTTAAGGGTGGAATGGGCCATGACTTAACACTATTTTGATATCTTTATATTACTGATAGACATTATCTACTTAGTGTATATTACTACCTAGTAGATAGTTTAACGGATCCTTAAAGGATGGTTATTCCAAACATCCTTTGAGTTACTTGTATTTCAATTGCTATTTCACTTGAGTTGGATTTATAAAGATTAGAATGTTAATCCTGACTCGAGTGTTTTGTATTTTGCTTTACGCTCGGGTCAGACTGAGTGTACCAATATTCGAGACTCACCTTTGAAGTTGGAGCTTTGCTTGAAGATCCAGCCATCTATTCTGCTTTCTGTATTCGATGATTCCAGTGATGTATTCTGATTTGTATCTGATGTATCGTGTTACTCTTCCGTTGTATCTGGTTTAACTCTGATGTATCGTATTACTCTTCTGTTGTAAACTCTGATGTATTTTATATATTCATATAGTAGCTTCATGAACTACTATCTCTTTTATTTCCGCTGCAATTATTACTCTGTGTCTGTGATTCTGTGATTATTTATTTACTGTATATGTTCAGTTTTGCCAATTTAAATTAACAACGCGGTATTTTGAGCAATTCAATTCCGGCATGAGTGTCTACCTATACACTTATAATGGATGCGAATGGTCCAAAATAGCGGGTCGTTACATTCCCCAAATGAAAGTCCATGTGCACGATATCGAGACAGTCATCTTTGTCATGCATGTGCACCGCATCCCTGCTCGCTTATCGAACGATCTAAGACCACCCACGAGTTTGCCTCGCTGTCCTCGTCAAGTCGAAACCCTTCGCCACAGCCCCTCATACCTAGGTCAAAATGCGACCTGCTCATGCTCACACGCTACTGTAGCAATGTCGCTTCTACCGAGGGGCGATCGAACACCACGAAATTGCACGCCCCAATGCTATTTTCTACAATGAATCCAAAACGAGCTTAAATTCATGAATCGATGATTCAATCGACAAAAATCTCGAGCCCTAGCTTTGCTGCCTCATGTCGACCCCCCTCAAATTGCAGTCGAACCCATAGATATGCATACCAGGTTGAAGATCGTGCTTAAACAAGATTTATAAAATTCGTTTGGAGATTTTTCACCGAGTAAAACTTGAAAAATAAAATTTTGAAGTTTCGATTTTCTTTTTTTATCACTGCTTTGCCATGCAATTAAATAAGATTTTGGAGGAAGAAACACCGTAGGATGGCTGTAGGTTGGCTTGCACAGGAATAGGGTGGGCTGGTACAGTAAAAATTTAGGCTGATGTGAAAGTATGGTCAAATCAACATATATATTATTATTACTTAAATTCAAATATCTAGATATTTATTTCGAACCGCTATTGAGGCGTGCCACCCGGCGTTTCTAATGTTATACCCCTATTTCGAACACAATGGAACAAGTTTCAAGTCCCAATTTGATCTTATACAGAAGATAGCTTTTTGAACCCAATTATAATATTAAATTTTTGATATTAATTTCGACGCGTTTCGATCTCTCACGACCAAACGATAAATCCAAATGCTACGAAATTTGAAATCCGATAATAATACACTATTATGGATCCAATGGAACTGGTTTCGTCGAAATCCGAGACTCTCTTGAAAGGCTATTTTTATATGTTAATTAAAACGAGTTATTTTAAAAATCGATTAAACCACTTATAAATCAAAATTTAAACTTTTAATTATCTTCATTCTTATAAATAGAAATTAAATAAGATTTGAAATTATTTTTATCTAGCTTAGAACTCAAGATCCCATTATTTAACCAATTTCAATTATTAAATTTAACAATTAAATATCCAATAAATTACTGTATTTGGAATTCAAGTTGTTAAATCTATAAGATTAACTTTCAAATATATAAAATCAGTTAAACATTCCAATTTCAAATAACCAAAATTCTGGGTCATTACAATCATAGTGGTCAAGTTAAGAAGTAAGATGTTAAGTGTAAAAGGTGTAATATGAGAGGATACGATTGAAGGACAGTAGAGTTAACGTCTTGAAGTTCAAGTGCTATAATTTTAACCAGATAAAGCATATGAAGGGAGAATGCCCGACTTTGGCAAGGAACTAAAGGTATGTTATTTATTTTGTTTTGATAATTTGTGATACAAGATTGTACGATACCGATATGCATACATGGCTATGCATGTTTATGGATATGTCGTGTATGTTACACGGTACATAAGTACGTTCATTGCATTTTTTGTTCTTTAGGAATTTTAAGTATGAAATTCTTTTAAGGGGAATGATGTAATACCCAATAAAATTTAGAAGCTAATATAGAGGGTATTTTGTAATTTTAAACTAAAATGGGCAAAATGGTAACTTTACAAACATTGGAATTAGATGAAGAGAACTGTAGCATTGCGAAAAGCTCATTTTTTCAGGTCAAAATGATATAATGGTATGTCTAGATTGAAGTTCGTAGAAGGAGTTAGGCGGTTTTTAAGTTGGTGGGTTTTGAATTTTTATTTGTGCCTAATCTCACTAAAGTGAAAAGACGGGTCAAAAAGTATAAGTAGAAGGATGAGAGAAATATGAATTTGTTTTACATATATTTCAGTTTCATCTTCTTCCTTCGTATCTCTGACGACCCTCTTACTTTGTCTCCTTACAGCTTTATCAATCCACAACCAAATTCAACAAATAAATATACTAAATCGATCAGTGCGAGAAGAGGATTCTGATTATACCATCTATTTGACAATTTAAGAATCTTTAGAGTACTTTATATCAGTCCAGCGGGGAATCGAAGAGCAATTAAGTGAATTATTAAGCTTGGAGGTGTAGATTGTTCAGTGGGAATCATCTCCTTCAATTATAATGTCAATGTGAGAGTATAGCATTCTATAATTGCTGTTAGGAGTAATAATTAAATAAATTTGTATGTAATTGGAACATATATTATAATCTAAAGTGTAGAAAATTTAATTACACTAAAGTTTGGTCTAAGTAATGATTAGAGTGATTAAATTGGGTTAATGGTGTTTATATGTTGAAGTAGTTAGTTTGGGTAAATAGAATGATTTGGGATGGGTCATATAAAGTTTAAGAGGATATGAATATATAGTATAATGCTCTAAACAAGTAGAAAACATTACAAACCGAAAATGTGAAGACCTTGATGAATTATGGTGGAGATAAATGGAGGAAAGCCTTCTGGCCGCAAGTAGATTTTCTACTTAAAGCGTCCACCGGTCAACCGGTGTGTGCCCAATGGTCGACCGGTGCAACCTGTTATTCCAAGGTTGAACCTAGTCCCGCACAGGGCCAAACTGAGTAGCAACTGTTTACCGTTTTGGAATTTATGTGCAACACGAGAATCTTATAAGATGTTTATATGGATGTTTTAATATATATGGTACATGTGTGTTGATGCATGATCGAGTGTTCGTATTGTTTAACTCTGTGTTCATGTTGTCTTAGACCATGTTTATCTAACATATTTCCATTTATATCAGTCCATATTTAACTGGTTATGGTTAGGCTACGTTTACCTTATCACCACCCGTTTAGGGTTAGTCTGTGTTTAACTAACTCATACATTATATACTATGTTTTGTTGTGTTATGATGTCATTGTTCATAATGTAGTTTAGGCCCACATATTATGTTTATTATGTCAGGCTAACTTTGATAATGCTAGTGAGATAGGTTGAGGTACATCTTTGTTTAGATGTAGCCTTTATATAATGTTATGCGATAATATATGCAATATGTTCTTAGTAATGTTTTTCACTCACCAAACTTAAGTCTGACCCCTCCTCCCATGTTTCTTTCTGTTTATGGATTTATAGGTTATGATGGTGGACTTGAGTGCTGTTGACAGCATGGGTGACGATGGCGTTGCTCATGCATGTAGTGTTTTGTATTTATCACCTAACAGTATTTGTTTATGATATATTTATCTATATGAATTTGGATTTGATCATGTGTAATGGGATATATTTTGATAATTAAAACATATTATGTTGGTTTTCTTCTGTTGTGAGATTCTAAAATTATTGTTAGTCAGTTTATATAGCTCTCTATATACAATTGAAATTGATTATAACGATTTGAATTTTTATTTTACAGCGATTTTATGGCCGAGAAAAGTACTAGCTCTAATCTCTGCCCATCATCGGCCCTTATGGTCACCAACAGCCTCTCACAGTCCACCATTATTCCGTACTTCTTTAGCCAGTCCATCCAAAAATCGCACCGAACCCCACAAAACCCTACAAAAAGAAATTATAAACAAACAAACAAACATCCATGATATTTGCACCAAAATTTGGCTCAAACACCCAACAGAAGTTTTATCGAGAAATAAGTGAAGAATATAAAATGAAAACAGAGGAAATCAGCTATTAAATAGCAGAAAATTAAAGCAATAACAAGAAAACAGCGATTTACAGTGGTTTGGCTATATCCACTTTAAATAGATTACTTTATTAATCAATTTGTAAATGAGTAAAATAAGAATCGAATGAAAATCCTTAGTTACAATAGAGTACAAAGTAACCAGCACCATAAAAGTCTCAAAAATGAACAACCAAACCAGTATTTATAGAGGAAGACGGTGAAATATCTCCCTCAAAATTCAGCAGAAGGATCTCCAAAACCATATGGACCCATAAGAGGGATTGCATAGCCCAAATTCTAAGGAATACGGATTGGTGCCAATCCCTATTTTTAATTAATTTGGGGGAGCGATGGACCAGAATATAGGATGCAAAAAGCTGATCAAAGATCATTGGTTTAGATAGGTTCTTAGTAAGCTCATGAAAACTATATATGGAAATTGTCATTGGCGAGGTCAATAAGATTTTAATGATCCCATGAAAACTGTGTCCGGAGCAAGTTATTGATAGAAATCAATAGGTTCATAGTCAGCCTATGAAAACTTACATGAGAGATGTAATCGGAAAATCCAATAGGTTCATTGTAAGCCAATGAAAACTATGATTGGATAATATTGTTAATAGATACCAATAGGTTTTATTTGATCCTATGAAAACTATGAAACTGGACAGATAGTCTGTAAGCTTGAAACAGGTTATTAGTCAGCCCATGAAAACTAATAGGTTGATAATGACCCTAGAAACTATAAGTTGAGAAGATAGTCAGGTAAATATGGATGGGAAATCCAGAGCATATTGCATGTTTGCTTATCATCATGATACATTTTATTATGTAATGTTTTAACCATTGTGGATGCAGGTGCACAGTATAGGTTATTATAAATTGGGTTAAGGTGCTAGTGAGAAGAAAACCCGTTCCGCTAAGCGGTGTCGTCTCACTAGATATGTATATAGTTCGAGATGATAGGTTATTATTCACACCAGACTTTTTGTTTGACTTGAAGTTTATTTTTTCCCCTTAAACTCTCGGTTGCTCTATTGATTTTGAGTAGCTTGAGAGTTAAGGTTTTCAGGTTCTCCTTTAAACGAATAAGCTTTCGGAGACTTGCAGGAGGCGAGCTAGCTAATAGGAGTTTTTTTGTTTGATTCCACTATGTTATTGGATGCAATGGCAAAGTTTTTAGTGCCTATATTTAGACTCTGATCAACCAAGGAGACATCTTCATATGTTGCTCTTGGCATATTTTGTGATAAATTATAATTTTTTGAATGTGGCTTACGTATGGGATTATGTAATGAATCTGAAATGTAATGAGAAGTTTGTTTTAAATTGAGTTTAATTTTTTTTCATATTCATGTGTTTCTGGTAAATCAATGTAGCTAACATTACCGAATTTGGTCACCGAGAATTAATAAACATGGATGACAACAACGTCTGTAGCGGTTAGTTTTGGACCTTCAAATAGGGGATGTTATAAGAATCCTGAACTAACTAATACTTTGAAAATTATTATGTGTCCATCCATGTTCAGAAGGTGATATTTTTTCAACAGTGGTTTATGCAATTCGTACCACCCTGGTTGAGGATAGGGACATCAGATCCCTCGTAACCGATGAATGGTTATCTCTGTTTGGGCTGTTAGAAAAAGGCCACGACATCGAGCTTCTAGAAAGCATGCACCACCATGAAGTGTGGCGTAACAAGAAGGCGGTGCTAATAGCCATGTCGTGCCCTTTGTCGAGGGGTCTTAGGACAACAACGAGGAGGATGAAATTAGAGGTGTCAAAACCAGAAAGCCTGGCTATGTTGATGCATGTCCGGGCAATGCGCCAGTGTTTGAACCATCCCAAGGCACACAATACCACATGCCAATTAGTAGAGGAAAAAAGCTCGCAAATAAACTCCATAGGAGAAAAACTGCTAAAGGGCCAGAGTTAGTCATTACCTCAGTTGGTGAAGAGTCTTCTTCTCACGATTTAGAAAGTTCGATGGAAGGGTTCTCGAATCTCCCGATCCATGATTATATCATTGTTTTTTACTTCCCCAACATCAGTACTGGGGGCTCAATTCTCTCACTAGTAGTGGTGACGACATTCCTCCAGCTAGCAAAGGGGAGAAAACTCCTATGAGAAAGGCTGCAGCAACTGATCCGTCTGGTGGACACCGGTACACTCACAATCACGCTCACTTCACTGCATGATTTTTGTCTATCTTATGTTCAATGGTCACAAATACACTCTTGTTTTGTTTGTAGGTGCAATGTCTAAATCCCGCGCCTTCGATCGCTTGAGGAGCTCATCGACACAGTACAGATCAAATCGCGGTCCAAAGTCGGGTAGGCGTCAAGAGAGTTGACAACCGTGAAAGAAGTCATCGTTCGAGGAAGTCTTCATCTTCTTAACATAAGTCCCAATCTCAATCGTCTCATTAGGAAGTTCAGCCCAATCTTCTTGTACACAGTAGCGATCAGACTTCTTTCCGTGCTCCTCAAATTGTTGTGCCGCCTAAGCAGTATTCTGGTTCATTTAGTTCTAGATAGTCCCGCAATTGTAGGTCGAACAAGTGCCCAATTTTCACTTCTGATCCAGCTTTGCCTACTGTGGCTCCTAAGGCTTACACGATAGAAAAAATTAGTCGAACTTAAGGTCAGTTTTCCAAAAATTTGCTTCGATGGGCTTAAGTTCCTTCTTTCCATTCATACAATTCTAAGGAGTACTAAAGTGAGTTCCCTTGCATGCGTCAATGACGTTTTTGTGCAACATGAAGCATTCCAACATATAGTCGAAAAAATCACCGAGCTGTCTATCGAGAGACAACATGAAATTGATCGTCTCAAGCTGGAGGCGATCCATGATAAAGACATAATTAAACATCAAGAAAATGATATCTCGGAGTTGACAGCGAAGCTAATAATAGTAGAAAAGAGTGCCAAAGTAACATCCGAGGCGGCTAGTCGTCTAGAAGCAGCTCACAAGAAGGAGTTGGATGCTGCCCTCAACCGCAGCGGTGCACTTGCTTTGGAAAAAGATACACTGCAAAAAGAAAAAAACATTCTGGCCTGCTGCATTGAGGAACACGAAGAACTCCCTAAAAAAGAGAAGGAAGAGAAACTCGAAGCTCAAGACAAGTCGCAAATATATTTCAAAGAGGCCATCGAAGCCCGGGGACTGAAAATTAAGCTTGACAAGAAATTCGCTCAAATTAAAGTCCTCAAGAAAGAGGAAAGGTAAGCGGGCTGCAATAAGGTTAGAGAGCAGATCGAGGCCTTGTTAGAGGATGCCAAAGAAGCTGGTCGAATGAAGTTAAGGACATGTTCGATTCTTTGATCGTTGAATATAATGCTAAAGTCCTAATCCATCACGATCTGAATTTTCTTGGAGAGGGCTATCTTGAATCACTTGCAGAGACTTGGGAATACATTGTTGAAATGAAGAAAGACCCTGGTGAAGCTGATTTAGATGAAGAGAAGCTGGTACAGGAGATTCTTCACGGGGATGAACCTTTAGACCATGCTACTGCAAGATCCGATACTTTTATATTTTAGCACCCTCTGACAAAGGGAAAAACATTGATGAGTTTTCGGAGTCCGATCCCAAAGGTCCACCTTAAACAGCTGGTGCGTAAGTCTCTCTTGGCCTGAGAAAGGATCTGAGCTATGACCCGGACAAGCTCGGATATTAATCAAAGGTGCCGACTCCTATTCTAGAAGGGAGCACTCCGGCGATAAATAAAAGTGAGCCGGACACAGTCCTGCTTTATTCTCCATTATTCGAGAGATTTAGTTCCTCATGCCCAATAGTCATGGGCTTATTTTCTTGTTTCTGCACATCTGCAGGCCTTCCGGGTCCTAGCCCAACTCTTGGGAGCAGTGCCGCCATGGAGCAACAATTGACATCTATTGAAATTCTGGTGGCTACCAAAATTCCAGGGCCCGACGCTCAAGTTATCGGAGCACTTAAAGATGAAAAAGCTGATGACCAACCGTTGTCAAAGGAATCAGCTGACATTATGATCACTGGTGCGACCGAACATATCGATGAGCTTAGCTTAAAAGAGCGCATCGAGAGAGAGGAGTTATTGAAGAAAAAAGCTAAGGATGAACCCACTAATGTGGACATCGACGATCCAAATCTTGTCCCATTACAACTCATTCCACCTAGCGGGTCGGCCATCGAAGAACTCCCTCCAAACTTTGAAAG
The DNA here is from genome assembly GCA_030737815.1 of Allium fistulosum. Taxonomy (NCBI): domain Eukaryota; kingdom Viridiplantae; phylum Streptophyta; class Magnoliopsida; order Asparagales; family Amaryllidaceae; genus Allium; species Allium fistulosum. Next base: position 854,830,269 of record CM060905.1, read on the forward strand.
CTCTCCTGCCAAGGGTGGCAAAGGATCAAAAAGAAGAACAAGCGGAAGCTTGGGTGGCGCCACTCCCAAAATTCAAAAGAGAAATGGGGCAAAAGAAATAGCCATCACTTCGGCTTGGTTTGTACATAGATTGCATAGATGCTTTCCTCTTTTTATTAGCCGTGATTATGCGGGTATGGCCCTCCCTTTTGAATAAACTTGTGCCACAATTTTCTAGTTTAATATGCAAATAAAAGTTCTTTGTTTATCGAACTCCTATATGAATTTTGTCTAAGTAGTCAAGCTAATACTTTTCCATTTAATGTACTAGTGATCCATTGCTCGTTAATTCGGAAAATCGTCCATTAATTTTGACTCAAGACCTCCATGTGGTCGTGGCCTTAAGTTGGATCAAACATTGGACTTGAGCCCTAATGTTATGCCGTCGGATTCAGTGGTTTAAGTGATTACACAACTGTCCCGAGTATCAGGTTAGCGGAGTAAGATAGCGGATGGTCGAACTCCATTCATAGCGAGTTTATACTCCCCCTATTGGTTTCAGGTCGGAGTTTATGGAATAGTGAGTGGTCAAATTGCACTCATCTATATGTTTATACTCATATCCGCACTATGGGTATAAGAGTTAGTTGGCGGGTGGTCGAATCACAACCAGCTTGTGTTTATACTCCAGCTCATACTCTGAGGACATAGAGTTATTTTGAAAAATAGTCGGGTCGTACTTTACTTAATTGATTGGTTTACCCCCAAGTCTGGGGTTAGACTTAGCGAGCTATCGGTCATATCACGATCGCTTTTGACTCATGTCTATCTCATCACTCGATAGGACTAACTTGGTTCTCGGATAGTCGAGTCGCATCCATTCCTCGTTAGGTATTCCATCCATCGTGTTATGAGCGAGAATCATCAAATGAATGGTCGGACCATTTCCATTTTGTTTATTTCAATCGTGAACTTATGTAATCGGCTAGCTCCAAACTTTGGGAACTTGCTCGGACATGTCAGTATTATTTAATCGGGTATCGTAACAAATATGTAATGTTATAGCAATCATGGATATGAAGGACATTTCAAACTTAATTTGCCAAATGAAAAGAAATGACATAATTTGTCTTATTACATATCTAGAAAATCAAATGCAAAAGCTAATTCGGAAATTGAATATAGCTAAATGAAAAAGAATAAACTAAGTGAAATAGCATCGTAAATACTCGTTATTCCACGCTCTTGGGATTGTGATGCCATCAACAGTCGCTAGCTTGAAAGTTCCCTCTCCAAGCCTTTGTTCAATCACACATGGTCCTTCCCAAGTAGGATTCATGTGCGGTGGGCAGGAAAAACCCGTTTCAAGATGAGATCGCCGATTTCAAAGGTTCTAGTTGAACTTTATGTTGTAGTATCGGGTGATTCGGTGTCGATGTGCAACTGCCTTGAAATCAGCTTCCTCGCACTTTTCATCTACAAAGTCTAGAGATTCCAAAAGGAGATCTCTATTCTTTCTGGATCTTAGTAGGTCACTCGATGAGAAGGAACTTCGAGTTCAACAGGAATAACGACTTCGAAGCCGTAAGGCAGCGTGAATGGAGTATGGCCAGCCGTGGACTTATGGATGGTTCTGTAAGCCCATAACGCTATCGAGATTTCATCCACCCACTTTCCTCTAGCCTTTGCCAAATGCTTCTTTAGAATGAACTTTATGATTTTGTTCACAGCTTCAGCTTGTCCATTTTCTTAAGGGTGAGCAGCTGTAGAAAATCTCTTCTTAATATGATGCTGATGGAAGAAGTCTTTGAATTCAGTGTTTCCGAATTAGGTTCCATTATTAGCCACAATGGTTCGTGGAAGGCCAAAATGACAGATGCTGTTCCAGACAATGAAGTTGATTACTTTCTTTGTCATGGTCGTGGCTAAAGGTTCCGCTTCGGCCCATTTTGTTTAGTAATCAACTTCCATGATGTCGTACTTCGCACCATCTTTAGAGATCAGTAAGGAACCAATAATATCCATGCCCCATATGGAAAACAGCCACAAACTGACCATTTGTGTGACTTCCATCGGTTGAGCTCTTGGAACTTTGGCATACATCTGGCGCATGTCACATCACCTAGCATAATCGGCAACATCTCGATTGACAATCGGCCAATAATATACATAACGGAGTATTTTCTTTGCTAGGGTCTGCCTCCTAGTCTGATAGCCAAATTCCCCTTCATGAACTTCCTTTAGGACTTGTTTTATTTCATCATGAGCGAAATACCGTAGCAAGGGAATGGAAAAACCCTTTCTATACAAAACTCCTTCCTGAACGATTTACCGAGAAGCTTTGCGAAGGACTTGTTGCCTTTCATTCCTCCATTCGGGAAGGCTCCCTATAGCAAGTAGTCTTTAATCAGAGTCATCCACGACTCTTTCTCAGGCTCCGTCTATAGTACCTAGTCAATTTCCATCTAATTTATGCTTGGAGCATCTAGTATTTCGAATTAGACCAAGCCCACTTGTTGTGCATCCCTAATGCTAGAAAATTTGTAAATGAGTCAACTTCTTTGTTTGATTCCGGGGAATGTGCGTGATGTCATAATAATAAAAAACAGTCAATAGCTCTTGGACTTGGGTAAGGTGCGGGGCAAATCGTTGTCCATTAACTTGATAAGCTCCCCTAACTTGGTTTACTACCAACTGTGAATCGGAAAAGACTTCAAGAGATTTTATTCCCAGTTCTCTAGCAAGTATGTGTCCAGCAATCAGCGCTTCATACTTAGATTCGTTGTTTGTTGCAGGGAAGTCAAGCTTCAAAGCATAGAAAATTGATCGATCTTCTGGTGTTACTAACATGATTTCGGTTCTAGAACAACAATCATTGGATGTTCTATCTGTATACATTTTCCATCAATTGGTAGAGGCTTCATTGCACTCTAGGAGACATTGTATGTAGTAAATTCTACTATAAAGTCCGCCAGTGCATTTCCTTGGATGGCTCTTCGAGGGAGATAAGTGATGTCGAATTGGCTCAGTTCGATGTTCCACTTAAGTAACCTTCAAGACGTATCGGGTCGCTGTGGGAGCTGTCATGATGGTAGATTGGTGTAAACAGTAATAAGATGAGCCTAAAAATAGGGTTAGAGCTTTCATGAAATGATTAACAAGCAATACACCAATTTCGCTATCTTCGGATAGTTTCTTTCGGCTTCTGTTAATCGCTTGCTAACATAATAGACCGGACTCAGGATCTGATACCCCTCGCGAAGCAGTGCGGCACTTATAGCGTGTACCGATATGGCCAAGTAGATATACAAGCCTTCGTGATCCACCAGCTTTGACAAGATGGAAGGCTTCTCTAAGTTATTCACCAAAGCTCAGAATGCGTCTTCACAATCCTGTGTCCATTAAAAGTTCATTTTCCCTCTTCTAATCAAATCGAATAAAGGAAAGCATTTATCGTTGGCTCTAGAAATAAATCGACCTAGGGCAGCGACCTTCCCATTAGACTCGGTACTTGCTTGATGGTCTTCGGCACTTGGATGTTGCCAATAGCTTGAATCTTATTAGAAATAGCTTTGATTCCGTGGGCATTGACGATGAAACCCAAGAGCTTTCCTGATGCAATGCCAAAAGAAAACTTCAGATGATTGATCCTCATTTTGCAATATCAGAAGATATCGAACATTTCCGCCAAGTTTCTAATTTGGTCGCTTGATCGTCGTGATTTCCTGGGCATATCATCCACGTATATCTCAATCGTCTTTCCAATTTGATCTTTAAACATTTTATTGACTAGGCGTTGATAGGTTGCTCTAACATTCTTCACATCGAATGGCATTACCACATAGCAATACAATCCAACATCGGTAATGAAGCTGGTGTGCTCCTAATCGATAATGTGCATCGAGATTTGGTTATATCCAGAGTACGCATCCATGAAAGATAGCAATTCGTGTGCTACAGTTGAGTCAACCAGCAGCTCGATCATTAGAAGGGAAAACTATCTTTCGGGAAAGCCTTGTTCAAGTTCGAGTAATCAACGCATGTCCACCATTTTCCATTCGCCTTTCTCACAAGTACAAGATTAGATACCCATTTAGGGTAGAGGGCATCGTGAATAAACCTATTGCCTTTGAGTCTATCAACCTACTCCTTAAAGGCAGCAAATCTCTCTGGATCCATGCCACGTCTTTTTTGTTTCACTTGGAAATGCCTCGGGTCGATGTTTAATGAGTGGCTCGAAATGGTAGGTGAGATCCCACACATGTTAGAATGAGTCCAAGAGAACACGTCAAGATTCGCTTGGAGAAAACCAGAAAGTTATTTCATCATTGGGGGCTGAGCTGTGATCCGATCTTTAGGACCTATGACAAGTCGTCGTGGCTGATCGTGATGTCAATCGTCAGCTCAGCGGGTGCAGCCTTGGTCTCTTTGGGCTTCCCCTTTTCATCCCTTAGATCTATATCTTTATAGAACCGACCCTTACCTTTCTCCTTCCGTTGAGCATCTCTCAACACAGCGACATAGCAGGCACATCCAGTCGCTTGATCACCATGCACAACTCCAACACCGTTATCAGTTGGGAACTTCAAAGTCAAACACCATAGGGCAAGAGCTGCCCGAAATACAGCTAGGGTTGGTCGTCCCAGAAAAGCATTGTATGGAGAGTCAACATCCAAGACAACAAGTGGTAAAATCCGCACTCTCCTACGGTCACCTTCTCCCAACTCCACAGGTAATTCGACGTATCTAATAGCTTCGATTGCTGCACCGGTAAAGCCATTAACGCGGGCTTTAGACGGTTTCAAGTCCTTGGCATCCATCTCATATGATCGTAAGCCTTTTCGAAAATTGTATTTACGGAACTTCCACAATCAACCAAAATCTTTCTTACTAAGTATGGCAATCATGGCCGAAAAGACCATTAGATCAGTCATAAGTGCCTCCACCTTATCTGCATCTTTGTTTCTGAATACAATGTCATCTACCATTGTACATTGTTGTTTTGTCGAAGCTCCATCTTCTGTACTCGAACAACATTCAATATTCATATGCTTGGTCACGCTAGCATAGTGCTCCATCTCATGCTAACTCTTATTAGTTGGATTTGGTCCTCCAACTATTGTATTGATCACTAATCTTCCACCAGGCCGCCTAAGCTCCTCGGCCCTTCTTGACGCTTGTCCTTGGTTGAGGTATGATGTCCCTTGCCCTCCATCCTACCGGTCTTTAACAAATTGCTGTAACTTTCTTTCCCGAGTCAGTTTCTCGATATTATTTTGTAGATGCCTACACTCATTCGTGTTATGACCATAGCATTCATGGAACCGGCAATATTTTCCAGTTTGGTTATATTTCTCTATCGATTCTTCTGGAGGTGGCTTCCTATACTACATGGTATTGCATGCTTTCTCTATTTTTAGAAATAACTAATTGTTCCTACGGTACCTTATGACGAGGTTGACCATTGATACATAGTTTGAACATTAATTATTTTATACTTCATTTTTTTACTTAACAAAACCAGAAAGGAAAATGAAAAAATCTCTGCATAGGAATGATGAAATTGTATAAATGAATTTTCTAATGTGGCCTGGAAATTCTTTGGGCTACAAGAACAAACAAATTCTTGATGGTGTAACAAAATATCTCTCATTTCCAACTTGAATACATTTTTCTTTTTTATTTCAAAATGAATGTTTTTGTCTTGCCTTGAACGGTGCACTAAAGAAAAGTAAATGTTCTCTAGAGATGTATTTAGTGGTGTGTAGGTATCATACACTGGAATCCTAGGCTTTCATCTTCCAGAATCCCTCTTTCGTTCACGGTTCCTATAACCGCCTTTCTTTTGCTGATTCAATTTATTTTGGACATTCACTTGAACTTTGCTAGAACTATCACCAGACTGCTCATTGTAATGTTACTCTGCACTCCTCCCCAGTTGGTCCCACAACATTCTTCTGCATAGAGCATTTAGTTTCCTCTTTCCTCAAATACTGAGCTTCTTTTGCATAGAAACGTTCCAACGTTGCAAGTGGTTTGCCAGCTAACCAATCGCCAATGTTAGATTCCAGATCAATCCCTCTTGTTACCGCCATCAATAATAAATGGTCATTTGGATTACTGATTTTTTTGATAGCTATATAAAATCTCTACAAATAATCTTTCAGCGATTCTCCCGGAGCCTGGATCATGCTGTATAGAAACATCACATCTTTGGGGCGAGTTGCATGCATACGGAACTGCTCCATAAACTTTGTTGCTAATTCATCAAATCTAGAGATTGACCGCAGGGGTAATCTCGTAAACCACATCGTCGCTATGCCAGAGAGAGTAATAGGAAAACATTTACACATTGTTGCATCATCAGCTCGTGCGGAATCCATCAGTTATTCATTTCTCAAAATATGCTACCTAGGGTCGGTTTTTCCCTCATAAGTAGGCATCAACGACATACTGAACCTCCTTGGATTCTCTACATGTAAGATATTTTCAATGAACGGGGTATGGCTTCTCAAGATCCCCAAATAATCATTGATCAAGCCTTGGCTCTCCCTCACTAGTAGTGTAACCATAGCCGACAAGTTCGGCGTTTGGATAGTTGGAGCCAAGCGGTGGTCGTGCTCCACCTCATGTGAATGGTCTGATCGATGTCTACGGGTTGATCCATGCCTTCATAGCTCAACATCCTCTCGTTGTATATCACATACGTTCACTTCATCATCATTCTGGGGAGTATATTTGTTTGCATCCATATGAAATCCAGCATCTAAATCAATCGCAGCAGCTATAGCTTATGCCCCAACATAAAGACGCAAGCTTCGCCTTCTAGATGAGGGATCGACTTCGATCCTTATAGAGGGGTCGATATCGATCAGTCTTAGCAAGCCTTGTTAGTTTGCCTACTGATATCCAGAAGCTTCTGTGTGATATCCGTTAGTTCTGCGATGCCTGGTCCTGTGATAATCATCTGATGAGCTAGAACTCTCTAATGTAGAATAAGGGGTAGGGTCCCTCCTAGCTTTCCCGTGTTGTTGATCTTCGAGTTAATTCATTAGATCAATATTTGCTAGAATCTGCTGATTCAACTATTGACGGCTATCCGCTAGCTCTCTCATCGGATTCTAGAAAAAGACTCTTATGATATAATCAGCCAGATTCTGGACATCCACTAGATTGGTAGCATTCACATTTACTGGTAGATTTCTCGGGCCTCCTTGTTGGTTGTTAGCGTTCTTGTTTCGTTCTGGGTTTTGAGATGTAGATCTGGTGTTCCTAACCATTGTGGATAGTTCTCCTAAGACTTTTGCAAATCTTAATAGAACGAATAAGCTTTTTATAGATAATTCTGGATCTCTTCGGGGGATTTATGAAATCCGGTAGCAACACAGGGATCCAAACAGGGCTGAGAACTTATTCTAGTGAAAGCACCAAAATGTTTGTACCAAAAATTGGCTCAAACACCCAACATAAGTATTGTAGAGAAATAAAAAAGAATATAAAATGAAAAAAGAGGAAATAAGAAATTAATTGGTAGAAAATCGTAGCAATAATAAGAACATAGCGATAATAATGGTTCGACATTGTTTGCCTACGTCCACTATGAATAGATTGCTTTCTTATTCACTTTGAAAACTGAGTACAATAGGGATTGGGTGAAAGTCCTTAGTTATAATAGAGTACAAAGTAGCTAACAGCGTAAATGTCCCAAAAATGAACAACCAAGCCTTTATTTATAGAGGAAGACGTTGAAATATCTCCCAGAAAATTCGGTAGAAGGATTTCAAAACTATATGGACCCACAAGGGAGATTGCATGGTCCAAATCCCAAGGAATAGGGATTGGTTCCGATCTCTTTTCTTGAGGAATTTGGGGGTGCGATACCTATGAGAGCTTACCCATGTTGTAATATGCTCGGCCTCTAAGTTTCATGCCAATTTGATTAGTAGAACTTGAGTTATTGCACGATCTTTGCTACAAGGTGAGTTGTTTCCTGATTCCGACCGACCGTTATTGAGGGAAGAGGGCCGATCCATCTTGTTTCATCGTTTTGAGGTGCAATTCCTAGAGTAGGCTTCCTAGGGTCCCCACATCCCGCTCCAAAGTTTTATATGCATTAGACTTATGGATCTTGGGATATTGGTTGTTTTCCGTTGAATTGCACTTATTTTCCTGAAATATGTTGATCCTTATGTTGGAGAGTGATTATAGCCGACCCCTTTTCCTTGTTAAACTATATTCCATAATTTGAACATTTTGGATTGCATGTCTCTCAATACCGTTCAATCATGGCTTTATATTATCATTTGTACTTGATCTTTGGACCCAACAATCATCGCTCTGGACTTACTAGCCTTGATGATAGTCGAATCTAACTTGCCCAACGAATTTGAATATAGTCAGGTCAAAATGTCGGATAACACATGACTTGATAAGACAAAATCCCAACAAACCATGTAAAGGCTAATCGATCCTCCAATGTGGTTCGTAACAATCAAAGGTCAGTCAACTATCTCGGATCTCAATCATAATCTATTTACTAAATCACTAGATATTAAGGAATGTAAAGCCCTAGTATTGAATAAAGTACCTACATGTATATCAGAAACAAAAAGCATACCTTGGATAACGACACCCTTGTTCGTAACTGTTATTCCTTTTGCTCTTCTTGATTCAACTTTACAGTCTTGATAAGATGGCCCTTCTCCCCAAAGTTATAGCAAGTAGGCTCCGGCTTGCCCTTTTTCTGCCCACCCTTGTTTTGAAGTTTCCTCCACTTTCTGTTGTTGTTCCACTTCTTCTTGCCTCCTTCGCCTGCTTGCGGCTTCAACTCATCTTTGGGATCAGCAATCAGCCTGGACTTCACATACAGACTCTCGGGTCAAACTTCCTTTTTCGCCAGCTTCTAAAAGGACTCATAAATATGTCCCACTAGCTTTTCTTTGAGATAATCATCCGAGCCCATGATAAACTTCATTCTATTTAAGTGGAGTATCAATAAAGATAGGTTGTACTTCGACAATATATCAAACTTGGCCATATACTCTGAGATAGTCATATCTCACTGCCTCAGATCAGCAAATTTACGGAACATTGCCATCTTCTGGGCAGTCAGTATATAACTCTCCTCAAACCTCATCTTAAACTACTCCCAGATAATCGAATCCTCGGCACTGGTAATCTTGATGGCGTTCCACCACTCCATCGCTCGCCCTTCAAGCTGTCTAGAGGCTAGCTGCCACTTTATCGCATCATCTATCTCCATATCTTCAAAGATATGTTTGTAGGTGTCCAACCAATCTTGCACTTTGACATTTGATTTCATTCCAATAAACGATTTTCCACCCAAAAACTAGAATATTCTTTGTTCAACTTGGCAAAGTCGTCCTTCAGCGCTTGCATCAGGGTACTACCATTTACATCAGCGGAAGCAACTCCTTGGGCATTATGCGGCATGTTCCTTATCATATTATTAAACTTAGCATGCATATCATGGTTCACAGCCTCTGTGTCTCCTGCTCCCTGCTCTATGCTAGAAATAGAAGTCCCAATAGCAATCCACGTTTGTTGGCACATTCTTATAAGCTGTAATAAGAATGATCTGTCTCTCAAAAAAGAATAAGTGGTGTTCATGAATGCAAAGTGACTTATACTATATATTATTATATATATAGTTTAGAAAATAAAAATATAATAGGTATGCTCTTTCGCATATCATATGACCCATCCTAAAGTGATAAATCCTTCTTATCTCTAATGGATCCAATTATCAACTCGGGTCAACTATGCAACCTAAGCTCTGATACCAAATGTGGCGACTACTCTGCAACTCTAGTACCTAATACGACCTATAGAGTGTGTTGCAATGGTATCCCGTCGATGTAGGAGATAGTCAAGGGTGTATAGTAACAAAAATCCAAATCACAAAGCCTATAGAACATCTCACAATACATAGAAAAAATATAATAATCAAATTGATGTAAAATAGGCGAGGTAGTTATATAATCAAATGAACCATAAATAAGAACATCAAAGTGCAATAGGTTCACAAATTATATTAAAAATTAGAGTTTATACATCTCAAATCTCCAAATAAACTCTAACAAATGTCTCTTAAATTATCTAAGTATCGACGTAGCTCCACAGTACTACATAATAGATTATAAGCGATAGTAAGCTCCAAGTATAAATACATGAAAGCGTAACCTCCAAATTGTACTCTGCATAGATCCATGTGATATCCAGACCTTTTATCCCTAATCTACCCATTTAGGAGTACCCGAGACAATAGGAAACAAACCACAGAACGGCGGATTAGAAAACATTCTATTATAAGCGACACATCATCTCAAAATACTGTAAAAATCGTATATAATAATAAGGACATAGGGTATGTTGAATCATACCTAACATGTCCCTACATCCAAAAAGAGTTAGTACATAACAATCTATATATGATAATTTACTATCATCGTTATCGTATGAGTTTATTAAAACCAAAGTATAGTATCCGGTGTCTAGGTATGCAAGTCAATACTACCTACATCGTGTGGCACCCTTGATTGATAAACAATCATAGCAAAATATGGCATCCATCAAGCAATCCTCACATCACTCAGGTGCTTTAGATATATAATAACTCATATGGCTAATAGTTGGCCACAAACTCTATCAAGTCTCAGTTTCTTGGTGCTCGAATTCATGCCACTTCGTAAGGCAAGGAACTAGACTCACAATCTTAAAGTTCAGGGTAATCCACACGAGTAAGATCTGGATGCAGCCTTAATCTAGATGAGTGTCCCAACTTGCCCCCTCTGTACGAGCACTCTAGAAACCTCCAAGTCATCAACGATCCCTTACATACGTCTCTATAATGGAACACAATCGTTATTCTACTCACAAGTTCCCACTGTTGAACTCATCCTTAAGGATCACCACCATAACTCTAGTCATTATGTCGTCGTCATTGGAACACCACAAGACACCCCTCGATAGTCGTAGAGTTATTGCACCAAAGTTCTAAAGTCGTCGCATTGAAATGTCATGCCATCGCTTCATTGGCTACCATATAAACTCAAAAGTCAACTTGAGTCATCTAGAGTCATTCACCGTTACTCCATGTCAACCCCATGATCCTTGAAGCGTCCCTAAGTCTATCATGAAGCTCTCTAGAAGAAAGCCCAAAGCTAACAATCACAGCCCATTTCCATCTTCTTTGCCAGGTACAACCCATGACCAGCACGAAGTCTTGCAATCCCTGGACTAAAGCTAAGTGCTGAACAACATTTCTTGTCTTGTGTTTACCACTGAACAAGTTCCTTCCCAGGACTGAAGCCCCTTCTTACCCTCCCTCATGCTCCCCCATCACCGACCCGAAGCAACTAACAGATGACATTTGATGTCTGGTCTTCCATCATCGAACTAAGCTTAGACCCGATAAGGATATTGAGTTAGAGGATGCGATAAAGAGAAAGTTGGCATCTAGACAACTTTGGGGATGAGATATGGGGTGGCGAATGCGGCCAAGATTACTCTTAAGGATCAGATTACTTGGGAGCAGCTATAACGATATGCATTTTACATATTGGAGGATCGTAAAATATTAATATTATTTATATTTAGGCTTGTATGATTCTACAACTTCGGGAAATAACTGTTAGAAACATATTATATCCTCATACTTTTTGTTGAATGATTTTTCCTCTAAAAATTTTGTATGGTCTATAACTTTTGATATGAGAGAAATTAGGGTCTAAAACCACTTCCATAAGATCGAGATGATGGTTTCTCTTTCCATAGAGTGAAAAATGGACTTATTGTTTAGGAGACATGAATTTTTAAAGTTTCACTTGATATTTAAAAGCTTAATGGATAATTAGTGAGTTAATGGCTAGGCCCAAAAGCCAGTTTTGGGATTAGCATCATGTTGGGTCTAATGGGACTTCTCCCTATCATTTCACACTTCCAAAAAATAGAGAGAAAACCTCAATTACCACTTTTTGGCCAAAAAGTTATCATAAACTCAACTTTAATTAGCTAAATTTAATTATTAAGGAGAGATTAGCATAATTAGCACTTGGATTTGGAGACTTTTTATTGGAGTTCATTTGGACTTGCAGTTCATCTCGGGATTTTGTGCATCTTTGGATATGCTTCGGATTTAGATGAGTGGTTAGGAACTTGTTCATACTAGTAAGTCATAATACACTTTAAAATGATGTTTTAAAATTATTTTTGGATCATAAAAATATATTTTAAACCTTTTGTAATCATGCATGTAAATTTGAAACAATTTGGCAAACGTTTATAAAATCGTGTTCTTATCGATCTCCTTGTTCTTATGGATCCTCTTTTTTGTATTTAGGCTATAAAATGGATGTATGTTAATGTATGCTTGTTAGGATAAATTGTATAGGATGATTACTTGAATGTATGATATTTGTTTGATTGAAAACGACGTTCGAATGGTGATTTAGTCTAGGAATAAGTCTTGGATTGATGATGATCCATAAAGGTCAAATCGTCTAATGACTTGCGATCTATAGAGTAGATCTAGAAGGACACCCTAAAGCTACGTTTCAAGTTTCATGTTATTTGGAGTTCGTTTGATCGAGTTATGCTCAATTTAAGGTGGATCGGTATTGATGGATCGATGGGAATTGCTTCGAGTTTTGGACATGCTGCTTCGATCCTAGAGGGGTTTGGTTCTGATCATGAATGAACTGTATAGGTCATGTGATGGAGGTAAAGAAACTCCAAGGGAGGGATCGAACGCGAGCTGTGCTTTAGGCTAGGAGGTGGATTGCTTCATGACTTGCTTTGAGCTATGCGTGTGAGCTTATTTTGAGTTGCCCGAAGTGGAATGGAATTATGCTAAGTGTTGGATCGGCAGTGGCCATGGGTCGATACCGATCCATAGGGGCGACTTGGTTCAGTTGAAGGACTATTCGAGAATAGGGCATGGCTTGGTTGTGTTGAAGTGATGGATCGGGGTAGGCTTGGATTTATGAAGCATGAATTGGGGTAGCTCAGAATGGTGGTGCTTGGATCAGGGTCTCTTGGATCGATGATGAGTGTATATAACACCCCACCTCTATACCCATATTATCTAATAGTATCACAAAGTGATAATGTAGGATAATACAAAGAATGAGCCTATATGGGATACGCACATGAATATTCCCTTGGGCTAACACTGGTACGTATTTAAACATCAAATAAATCACTCACCTATACATACACAGTATCACATAAAGCAATAAACAAGTGTGCCTCCAGGATAAAACAATATATAATATACAATAAATAACAAAGAACATAGAGTCAAATCGTAGCGATAATATATAATACAAAAGGAGATAGGGTACGTCCAATATACATCATAAGGATATACATACATGAAATTATATAATACTCAAATGATGTACAATAATATTACATTCCAGTCTCCTATATATCTAGAAAACACAAGTTAGTTATACTGTCCATGAACTAGAAAAGTCTAAAGCTGGCCCGAGTATTACATAAACAACACACGGGCCAGATTACGTCTAAATCAAAATATCAATAAACATATGGAACTCGGTATAAACCGGGTATAATAATAATCATATGACCACACCAATAGAATAACTCAAATGATAATCTGAATTTCAATTTATATATAGTAATTGTTTGAACAAGAATGCCATAAACACTCAATAGATTAAGTAGAGAATGAAAAGTGAAGAAAGTGCATATAACAATTTATAGTGGTTTGGCTAATGTTGGCATATGTCCTTTTAATGATTTTATTGCTTATACTCTAACTTAGAGGAGGAAGTTCCTACGGTTTGGTACAACTCCGATGGAGACTACAAGAAGTTAGATAAATGATAGTAAGAGCCAAAAGATCTGAAAATTGAGCCCTACCCCTCTATTTAGAGGTAGAAAGCCTAAAATCTCGCCTTGAAGATCTCCATATAATTTTCCATGCCTTAGACTATTTCTCCACCAAAGTATGACGCATCCTCATCAACTTATACGGGTCGATACGAATCCAAGGGCTTGGGTCGGTACAACTCCATAAGATTGCCAATCTAGTCATCTTGAACTCTTCGCTTTTGATCATCTGGTAGTTAGCTTCGTGATTCCATAGTTATTTGCACCAATGTTAGCTTTTTCGGAGTTCAAATGACGGAGTCGTGGAAGAATAGAGTTTATGATTCAAGAGTTCGTGGAGAATGATAGAGAGTTGCATGGAATCCTCAAATGAACACTTGGAACAGGCTTTTAGTATCAAATAGGATAGGTAGGAAAAAGTTGAGATGGTTTGGGTGAGGTTGGCTGGATCAATACTGAAACCATGGTGTTGGATTGGTACCAATCCAACACTTGTTAGATTTTCAAGTGTTGGACTTTTGTTGTCAACTTGTGTTTGTGTTATGATCTTGGTTGTACTTGAGTTTTGGGCTTTGTGGCCATCTTATTGGGCGATTTTCCTTGATAACTTCGAAGTATGACTCATTAGGTTTGTCTATGTACTGCCTGATCAAAAGGTGAGATGACACTTGCCCCCACAAAGCATGCTGATGAGATATCAGTGGGTAATCTTTCTGGTTATCAGCTGATCAAGCTGTTATGAATCATCTTATTCCTTTGGATTCTCTTGTTATTCACGGGTCGTTCCAGACCGGTCATTGCCTTAAACACTAAACCCTTTCTAAGTGTTGTCTACACATCATCACGATTCCGATTTCATTCGGAGCTATTACATCATTTATACAAATCATCCCATGTTCGTCTAGGATTTACATCATTACCATTATGATTTCATTTAGAGTTATCATATTACGTATCAAAATCGTCCCGTGTTCACCTGAGATTTGTCAATTCTATTCTAATTACAAGACATTCAAACCATTCTATCAAAATAAAATTTATTTTCATTCTTAGGTTAGATCTTTCCAGTTCATTTTATATTAAGTTTAATGCGCGATCTCTCTGGATCGGTAACAAATTCGTGGTCGTTCGGGACCGATTGTTAAATTCACAGTCTCTTTGGAACGTTAATCAAATTTATGGCCGTTCAAGTCCAATAGTTAAACCCACGATTACTTTGGATCGTTAATCAAATTAATGGTCGTTCGAGTTAAATTCACGACCACTTCGGATTGTTTAATCAAATTCATGGTCGTGCAGGGCCGATAGTTAAGTCTGTGATTTCTTCGGATTGCTAATTGAATTCATGGCCGTTCGGGGCCGATAGTTAAACCCTTGATCTCTCTGTATCGTTAACCAAATTCATGGCAGTTCAGGGCCGATAGTTAAATCCACGATCTCACTGGATCGTTTAATCAAATCCATGGTCTCTCCCGACCCTTGCTAAGCCCAATCCACTTGCTCTCCAACAGAGGGATTTACCAACGAGTAGGCCCATCCACTCACTCTCTAACGAATTAAGCTACCCCCACACTCAGGTCCTGACTCTCCGGTTGGGACATAGAGCAATTAAATCCATGGTCTCTCCGGACCATTGCTTAGCCTAATATGCTCACTTTTCGGCGAGGGGACTCAATGGTAAGTAAGGTCATCTGCTCATGCTCCGGCGAGGTGTCTTACTTCTTGCACTTCAATCCCGCCTTTCCAGTGGGGACTTAAAGTGATTAATATCGTACAAGTCCATTCGCTCATGCTCCGACGAGGGGACTTGCACCTTGCACTCTGGTCCCGTCTCTCCTAACGAGACTTAAAGCGATCAATATCAGTTATCACATTCAAGTGATTTATAAAATCCTAATCAACTCCCAGAGGGCATCAATCTCCATTGGCCTTTCTTAATCAGTTTTGATCATCATTCATGGAGTCTAATCATATCAAGGTCACCTTCAAACTTTCAACTCAGAGTATTCCTAAGGACCGTTCGGGATCCCATAAACATATACGCAGCATGAGGGGACATTATATCATTTACTAAGAATAAAATGAGAGATAAAGAATTCTAACCTGACCCCAAGCCGTCCCGAACTTAGGGTTGTCATCCAATCAAGGTCACTGATTCATAACTTCATCCTGCCCCCGTTCCTATAGGGAAATTCTACCACGTACTCCTACGACATCATGTTTGTATACTGATTCAAGTTCATACGCTCCGCATCATCTCCGCAACACATATCATTCCATCCTAGGATAGTACGTCTAATGCCCTCAAGCCTTTGTGGTTCGGTACTGACCCATGCCTGTAGGTCGGTACTGACCCATGCTTGTTGGTCGGTACTTACCCGTATGTTTGGCTTACCCCGGCTCGTTCTACTCCACTTCCAATTGCCTACACTCCAATTTTTGGTCTTTGATTCTAATTTGCAGCAACTCCGGCTGTACCTGCCAGTCCCGTTTTTTGGAAGAAATTCTCCATCATCTCTTCATATGAGCAATCATCATATCCTACAATCCATTGATCATGGTTTCCATCTCATCCCTGGTTATGTAGATTAACGGGGTTAGCTCTTGAGGATGCCACTTGGTTGCCCCCTTGTTGATTTCCTCCAGTTATGGCCTTCATAGTTGATTGTCTAGTCATTATGAATCTTCCCAAGTCTTAAATCGTCGAGTTCAAGTGTTTCTCAATGAAAGCACCAAAATGTTTGAACCAAAAATGGCACGAACGCCCAATAGAGTAAGTAAAGAATGAAAAGTGAAGAAAATAAAAGAAAAAAGAGTAGAACAAAGCACATAACAGTTTATAGTGTTTTGGCTAATCGTGGCCTAAGACCACTTGATGAATTTATTGCTTATACTTTGACTTAGAGGCGGAAGTTCTTATGGTTTGGTACAACTTTGATAGAGATTAAAAAAAATTAGAGGAAAGGGAGTACGAGCCAAAAGATCCTGAAAAATAAGCCCTACCCTTCTATTTATAGAGGTAGGAAGCCTAAAAACGCGTCCAAAAGATCTCCACATAGTTTTATGTGGCTTAGACTATTTCTCCACCAAAGTAGGATGCCACCTCATCAACTTATCCGAGTCAGTATGACTCCAAGGGCTTGGGTCGGTATGACTCCATAAGATTGTCAATCTGCTCATCTTGAACTCTTCGCTTTGGCTCGTCTTTTGGTTATAGTTTCATGATTCCATAGTTTTTTGCACTAATGTTGGCTTGTTTCGAAGTCCAAATGATGGAGTCGCGGAAGAACAGAGTTTCTGATTTAAGAGTTTGTGGAGATCGGTAGAGAGTTGCATGGAATCGTCAAAACAACACTTGGAATAGGCTTCTAGTATCAAATAGGATAGGTAGGCAGAAGTTGATATGGTTTTGGTGAGGTTGGTTGGAACGGTACCAACCCATGGTGTTGGATTAGTATATATCCAACACTAGTTGGATTTTCAGGTTTGGGCTTTTGTGATGGACTCGTATTTGTGTCATGATCTTGGTTGTACTTGAGTTTTGGGCTTTGTGGTCATCTCTCCAGTTGTCTTACCTTGATAACTTCGAAGTTTGGCTCTCAAGTTCATATGTATACTGCCTGCTCAAAAGGTAGGATAATAGTAATGTATGCATAGTGTATAATGATGATATCATAA
Organism: Allium fistulosum; assembly: GCA_030737815.1. Taxonomy (NCBI): domain Eukaryota; kingdom Viridiplantae; phylum Streptophyta; class Magnoliopsida; order Asparagales; family Amaryllidaceae; genus Allium; species Allium fistulosum. The sequence goes on from CM060905.1 coordinate 854,847,804, forward strand.
ACAACCCCTAAAGTATCATATAGCGTAGAATACCATAAAATCATGCATAAAGATGTCATCGCCTATATAAAAGCTCATCAAAATAGAAATTATGAAACAACATAAAAAGGGTGAATCATCCATATCCAGAAGTCATTATCAAAATCCATAAATCTTCAATGATGAGATATCATCAAGTTTAATCAGGCTATAGCATATCAATGCCCTAGATTTTACTCTTGATCTCAAGTAATAAAATATCCTCAGTATCAACATAAATTATCATCCAGAAACAAAACATAGTAATGGCGATACATGTCAATGAATGATACAAATGGTGACACATGCCTATGAAAAATATTGTTAGCAACACACGCCTATATAGTATAATCGGCGACACATGTCTAAGAGAGATCATTGGCAACAGATGATAATGAATAATAATTGGCGACACATGCCAATGAAAAAATATATTCGGCAACACGCATCTAAGAAGGATATGGGAATTGATCATACACTAGACACAGTCTCAAGTATAATGGTAGCTCATCATCTCAAGTAGAATTTTAAGTATATGTCCAAATCACAAACACCAGAACCAGACGGGAGACTAAAAGATGCACTTGCTCTAGGAGACTACACACGTGTTTGGCAAACACGACCCATGTGTACCTCCAACACGGCTCCTACAGTCTTAATTACCTCGATGGCCATTATGAATCATATCCATTAACGTGTTTGACTACATAAGGACTCAGTCATGACCATGCACATGCCCCCTAAATGGTAATGGACTACTGGCCTAGGTGAAATAAAGGGACTAATGCATATGTCGACACATGGTAATAGGCTGACACACAGCCACATATGTAATGGTGTCACAAATACGGAGCATGACCACCGTGATCAGGCCGCTAGGATGGATACTAGCCAATTTGGTTCACTCCCACACCATAAAAGTGGTCGAACAGTAATAGACAAGTATTGTTATAATAGCCGACACACAGCTATATACACAAGCCGACACATGGCTTTATACATATGCTAATTCACAGCTAAATAAATATACCTACACACGACTCCATACAATTGCCGACACATGGCTAAATACACGGCTCACCGCAGCGAGCTCGATCATACATAACAAATCCCTATATGAGTGATGTTTACCTATAATGAATAACCGAACAAATATCACAACGGTGTCTCCTACCACCACATGATACTCAAACGTATATTCAATGCTCATAAAATACTCGCAATCTCCTCAACATTTTATATAATGAGTCCAAAGAATAACTAGAGAAATAGTACCTAAAGTCTCATACCAGTCACTAATTACTCCGTTCATTTAGGTTCTTTGCTACACGGAATTAAAATCATCATAAATAGAAATATACCAAAAGTAGGAATATTATCCATACGGATGGACGTCATTACCGTAACATATCAAAATACTAATCAAATCAATATCAACGGTGAATCGTTCATTATATTTAATTCAATATAAAAGAAAAGATAAATCAAAATAACATAATTAAACAAATTTATTAAGTTCTTAAATATGCAAATCACGATTAATAATTCTTAAATAACCACATCAATTATAGATACAATAAAAGAGATGAAAATCAAAAATAAAATAACACTTCTAAAAATTGTAACTGGATATTTAGATAAATTCAAATTATTTAATGCAAAATTTCTTTATTTAAATATATAAATATTTTTTATAATTCTTATTTGAACCAATTTAATTTTAAATATACTTTGAAAAGTTTAAAATTTTTATTAGAATGTTCCTTCTAATTTTCCTGAATTTACGCCAACTTTTAAATAATTATATAAAATAAAACATTGATTTCCTTTTAATAAATTAATAACTTTTAAATAAATTAATATTAATTTTAAATAAAAAATTTCATCATAAAATTATATAGTTACTTTATTTATTTTCTCATATTTATTTTCCATGTAAACAAAATTTATATATTATTAAAATATACAGTTGTGAAAATAACACAACGCGGGACCGAACCCTGGTAGGATGGTTGAAAGACACAATGCCTTTACCACCAAGCCACACTTGATTCTGTACAAATGGATGCACCACAAGTCAACATGTAGCAGTCGACAAGTTGGAGATTAGGGGTTTGACCACTTAACCCACTCCTATTGCATTCCCAGTCGACTATTCTGATCGACTACGCCCTCCTTCCACTTTCTTCTTGCCATTATCTTCTCCATATCAATGCACAATAAAGTATATATATTATATTTATTTTTAGTTATTTATAAATTTTATTATTATTATTATTTTAAAAAAGTGTAGGCCATCGGTCGACCTACCTGTCGAGCACCCAACGGTCGACTAATATACCTCCAAGTCAATGGCTTGCATTGATCAACTAATTGGATTTTGCCAATCCCTCCTCCTCCTTCAGTCGTTTCTCCTCTAATTGGATGCACGTATAACGTATCCAATCAAACAACTATCCAAACACAGCATATACAAAGAAATAGATGATCTAGATAGAGATTAGTGAGTGCGGTCACTCACTTGAAGCTCATGTTCTTTTTCTACCTTGTCCGCACACTCAACGAACCCAATGCATCAACCAAACCCAAATATTTTTTGTACATAAGTGTATATCGGTGTTGAGATACTCATGTCAACTTTGGAAATTTATAGGATTTATTTTAAAATTTTAAAGTGGTAGATTATTATCATATTTTTTGATTTTCTGAAGCCATGAAAATGAACGTAAAGAGTTTCATTTATATAAGAAGGTGAAGTATCCAGAGAAAAGAAGAGTTTAGAGATAAAGATAATATGCGACATTAGTTTGGGCTTGAACTATAGGATAATGGGCTTAGGTTAAAAATATATTTATTTATTTTTATTATTTCGTTACTTTTATAAACTATTTTCTGCTTAAATATATTTAAATTTCTATTCCAAAAATCATTTTCTTCCTAAACAAATAGTATACATTATTTACATAACTTTTATAAATATTATTTTTATATTTTTAACTTATTTTTATTTAGATCTCACCTATTAACACATTTATTTATTCAAGTGCAAAATTATTTTCGTTTTAATATTTAAAATTCTACTTTAATCAATTAAATTACTATTATTGACTTTATTTAATGACCTCTAAAAACTAGGTTGTTACAGACTCTGCCTAACAAAATTGCATCCTTGCAATTTCTCCTTAGGAAGAGTCTATAATAAAGATAACAACTCTATTATCAATTTATATTTAAACGTAAATTAAACAAACGTTAAAACAAGTCCCACAATACTCTATCTTCACTTTCTCGAATCAGCACTTATAGTAATCTATATCGACTTGTTAAGCATCCAATATTCTTATAAATGAATAATTAAACCTATCATCGGTGGCTTATCACTAAACTGAAACATCTCAATTATCTACAAAATATCAATATGGCAATTAATGAATTTTAGTGAAAATAAGGGACACATCCCTAAAATCAAACTTAATACACAAAATATCCTCCTCATAAAAAGATATAAACCCTATTTCAAATACTATAATTTTCTTCCATACAATACCCCTCTTCTCCATTGTAGCAATGTTGATTCTTCATATATGGATGTTATTCTCACATCCATAATTAAAATTTACACCCCATTAATTATCAATCTATAAAACACAATAACTTCTGGTAGAAACGACGGATCAACAAACCGTTTTCACCATTAAATCACAAATTTTATAATATTTTTAATGAATAGAATTGTCCATATGTAAAAACAACGACATGACAAGCTATTCGCGGATCCAACTCCGCGCTGAGTTGGATGGGGGTTTATAGGAGGCAGCGCGGATCAAATTTCTGCAATTATATAGTATGATTGCAGACAATTCAACAATTATTGCAAGTGGTTGCAGACATTTCTGCACCTATATGCAATAATTGCAGATATGTTTGTAATTATACCATATAATTACAGACATGTCTAGAATTATACTACATAATTGCAGACATGTCTGCAATTATATGCAATTGTTGCAGACATTTCTGCAACCGTATGCAATAATTACAGAAATGTCTGCAATTATACCATATAATTTGCAAAATGTCTGCAATTGTTGCAGACATTTCTGCAACTATATGCAATAATTACAAACATGTCTGCAATTATACCATATAATTGCAGATATGTCTGCAATTATACCATATAATTGCAGATATGTCTGCAATAATATGCAATTGTTGAAGACATTTCTGCAACTATATGCAATAATTGCAGACATGTTTGCAATTATACCATATAATTGCAGAAATGTCTGCAATTATATGTAGCTGTTGCAGACATTTCTCCAACTATATGCAATAATTGCAGACATGTCTACAGTTATACCATATAATTACAGATATGTCTACAATTATATTCAATTTTTGCAGATTTAAAGAAAAATCGAAGATGTTCAAAATTTGCAGAATTGTCTACAAATATATGAAATAATTGCACCTTTACTGCAATTTGATTTTTGGTGTCAACAATGGAACTCATTTTGAATATCATAATTTTTTTGATTTTTTGGTGAAAACGGTATGTTGATCCGATGTTTCTATAGAAAGTAATACACGTTTGAAATGTTAAAAACGTAAAGGGTATTTGGGTCTTTGTGCGCGCGTGAAATTTGAAAACAGGGACCGAAAACTTATTAAAAATAAATGGGGAGATGTTTTGTGTATTTTCAAACCTTTACAGGGATGTATGCCAAACGCTCCCTAAATTTTATCCTTTAATTAACACCAATTTACGCAAATATTTCACATGTAGTAACAAAACAAATACTTTTCATACTTTTATACAACATATATCTTTCCAAATTAAATTTTATTCTGAAATAAAAATCTCACAAACCCCATTTCCTAGTGATTAATAATATTCATACACAAAAGGATTCCTTTAGGGTCAAAGTAGACTATTCAATAATCATTAACTTATATGTATATATTCAAAAGTTTCCTTCCATATTAACTTTGTAAACAAACTTTAAGTTCATAATACATCTTTATAATATCTTAATAATAAATTCTTATTTACTTAAATAAAAATATCCAAACCATATTAAATAATTCATACTCACCTAAATTATCATATCCAATAAAACCAAATCCAATTCATTTATATAATTTCTCAAAAACTTCACACAATTTATTTCAACACACTACATATATTAAAATCACAAACATTATAAATATAATGATGTTGCACCGCCATTTATTTACTGATTTACTAATATGAATTGATTGAAATATTGACCGCATAATCAATACTGCCTTGCCAGTGACCTTAGCTATCTACTAGTATCCAATGGCTGCATACATCATTTAAAATATATATAAACTTACAAAATGTCTTTTACAACATATATTTTTCATCAAAGTAATAGTTATAAACTCTTATCTCTAAAACCATTTCAATTATTATCTTTAAACATTACTTTTCCAAAATAACTAACTTCCCATAAAATATTTAACCTTTTCAAAATTCTTCAGTTTTCTCAAAACGTGTATACCTTTTTCAAAATATTGGGTCCAAATGTCTTGTTTTAGTATTTAGGAATCCCTATCGAATACGTGTGCATCCGTGTCGACCAGAATTCTTAAAGCACTTAACAGAAAATTTGACATAGTTCATTTCAAAATTTTCTAGAATATTACTTATACAGATTCTTTAACATGCTTGCCTTTATAAAATAATTATTAGTTTATGTCAAACTAAATCAAATACCAAATTTTATTGTAATATTTCGAATTAAAGCATTTGATAGCAAGCTATATACACGTAAATTTAAAAAAATTCTATAATGAACACTCTTCTATCATAAAACATTTACATAAATTCTCTAAATACACATAAAATACTAAATCACTTTTTATCACTTTAAACATCACATCTCAATATGCAATCACCATACTTAATATATATTTTCGCAAGAACTTTCTAATCAAACATTTGATTAGTTTTTAAAAACAATTAGTAACAAACCATATTCTCATACACACAGACACAAAAAAACATATGTATATACATACATATATAAAAAACCTTCGTTTCTAAAAAATACTTTGTATCATCAAAACATTTTCCAACTCCCATTATATAAATACACACACAACACATATCAAAACCTAACACCATTTCAATAAACACTATATAATATCAAACAATCGTCAATTACTAAACAAATGTAAAAATAAAGATCAATGCACTTAGCGAAAAACTGATAAATAGATTTCCTGCTACGCACACTATTTAGAGTCAAATCAGAACACAATAATTCAACATTAAGCCACCCAAGGCTATTCATTTTATATTTTCACACATAAAATATCAAAATATCTTATACATATAGGGAATAACAAATACATCCCAGATGATTACCTTTGTAATGATCATATACTCCTACTATCCCTTATTATAGGGTAACTACCCAACACACCCAAGGGGACAAGGACTCTAAGTCTCATCTAAGGTCTCGACTCGTGTCTCATGTATACAATGTATTGTTTTGAACCTGCTCTGATACGAACTATAACACCCCCACCTCTATACCTATACTATCCAAGAGTATCACTAAAAGAAAATGTCGGATAGTACAGAGAATGAGGCTATATTGGGTACACACGTGAATATTCCTTTAGACTAACACTAGTATGTATTTAAAAATCGGATAAATCACTTACCTATATGTACATAGTATCGGCAAAAGGTAATAAACATGTGTGCCTCCTAGATAGAACAATACAGAAGAGAACACATAGTTAGAATCGTAGTGATAGTATATATTACAAAAGGATACAAGGTATGTCCAATATATAACATAAGGATATATATACATGAAGTTATATAATACTTAAATGATGTACAATAATACTACATTCTAGTTTCTTCTATGCCCAAAAAATACAAGCTAGTCATACTGTCCCTGAACCTAAAAAGTCTCGGACTGACTCGAGTATCACATAAATAACACATAGGTCAGACTATGTCTAAATCAGAAGATTAGTAAACATATGAAACACGGTATAAACTGGGTATAATAATAATATAACCATACAAATAGAATAACTCAAATGATAATCAGAATGTCAAGATATGTATATATATCATAATGTAAGCATAGTATATAATGATGATATTATAAAAAACACCAAAGCATCATATATCATTGAATACAGAAAATCCATGCAGAAAACGTCATCACCCGTATAAAAGCTCATCCAAACAGAAATTATGAAACAACGTAGAAATGGGGAATCATCCATATCCAAAAGTCATCACCTAAATCCAAAAATATTCAATGATGAGATATCAGCAAGTTTAATTAAGCTATAGCATATCAATGCCCCAGATTTAACTCTTAATTTCAGGTTTCAATATCAACATAAATTAACATCCACAAGCAAAACATAGTAATGGTGACACATGCGAATGAAAGATATAATTGGCGACACTCGCACATGAAAAATATAGTTGGTGACACACGACCATAAAGTATAATCGGCGATACACACCAAAGAAAGATAGTTGGCAACACATGCCAGTGAATAGTAGTTGGCAATATATGCTAATGAATAAAATATTCGATGACACACGCCTAAGAAGGATATCTGGATCGAACATACACTGGACACGGTTAGGTATAATCATAGCTCACCATCTCAAGTAGAAGTCTAAGTATATGTCTATATCACACACACCAGAACCAAACAGGAGACTAACAGACATACTTTCTGAAGGAAACTACACACGTGTTTGATGAACAAGACACATATGTTCCTCAAAAATGGATCGTATAGTCTTAGTTACCTCGACGGCCATCGTGTCTCATATCCATTAAGGTGCTCGAACATGCGAGGACTCGGTCATGAACCTACACATACCCCATAATTGGTAATAGACCACCGGCCTAGATGACACAAAGCGGCTAATGTATATGCTAACACACTGCAATAGGATAACACACAACAACATATATAATGGTTTCGAAGATCCAGAGCCTGACTATCGTGAACAAGCCACTAGGATGGACACTTGCCAATCTGGTTTACTTCGGCACCATAAAGGGAGTCAGACAGTGATAGAAAAATATTGTTATAACAGCCGACATACAGCTATATACACATGCCAATACACAGCTCAATATATATGTTGACACGCAGCTAAATACATAACCGACATACGGTTGCGTACAATTACCGACACACGGCTAAATACGTTACTCACCACAGCAAGCCTCATCATACATAACAAATCCCTATATGAGTGACGTTTACTAATAATGAATAATAGAAACAATATCACAACAGCATCCCATACTACCACATGATACTCAAATGTTTATTCGCTACTCACACTTAATATTCTCAATATTCTACATAATGAGTCTAAAGAATAACTAGATAAATATTACCAAAAGTCTCATACCAGTCAGTATTATAACACTGTTTATTTATGTTCCTCGCTGCACAAAATTAAAATCATCTTAAACAAAAATATAGCAAAAGTAGGGATATCACTAATCCATAAGGATGGATATCATCACTGTAGCATATCAAAACACTAATCAAATCAATATCAAGGGTGAATCTTTCATTATATTCAATTTAGTATAAAAGTAAAGTGAAATCAGAGTAACATAATGAAATAAATTTATTAATTTCTTAAATATGTGCATAATAATTCTTATATAACCACATCAATAATAGGTATATTAAAAGAGATGAAAATATTAGAAATATAATAACGGTTGCAAAACTTTTAATTAAATATTTAGATAGAGTTAAATTATTTAATACACATTTTATTTATATAAATATATAAATATTCTTTCGTAATTCTTATTTAAACCCATTTAATTTTAAATATACTTGAAATGTTTAAAATACTTATTTGAAATTTCCTCCTTATTTTCCCAAATTTATATAAATCGTTAAATGGTTATTTAAAATTAAATATTGATTTCCTTTTAATAAATTAATAAAATTTTATATATGTTAAATACTAAATTTTATAAAAACTTTTATTCATAAATTATATAGTTACTTTATTTAATTTCTCACATTTATTTTCTAGGTAAATAAAATTTGTTTACTATTAAAATACACATTATCAAAAATAACACAACACGGGACTCAAACCCTGGGAGGATGGCTGAAAGGCATAAGCTTTTACCACCAAGCCACACTAGTTTTTGTATAAGTGGTTGCACCACCTATCAACATGCAGCGGTTGACGGTTAGAGCTTAGGAGCTGATCACTTAATCCACCCCTACTACACTTCCAATTGATTATTCTTATCGACTATGGACTCCTTCGTCTTTTTTCTAGCTATTATCTTCTACATATCAATGCACAATCAAGTATATATATTATATTTATTTTTAGTTATTTATATATTTTTAAATTTTTTAAAAAGTTTTTAAAGAAGTATAGGCCATCGGTTGACCCACCGGTCGACTGGTAGACCCACAGTCAGTAGACTGCTTCGACCAACTGATTGGATTTTGTCGATCTCTCAGCCTCCTTTAGTTGTTTCTCCTCCAATTCGATGCAAGTACAATGTATTCAATCAAACAACAATCCAAATACATCATATACAAAGAAATAAATGACATAGACAGAGATTACTGAGTGTGTTCGCTCACCTCAAGCTAATATTCTTCTTCCTCATTGTTCGCACACTTTAGGAACCCAATGCATCAACCAAACCCAAATCTTTTCCATGCATAAGTGTATGTCGGTGTCGAGATGCTAATGTCAATGTTGAAAATTTAAAGGATTTATTATGATTTTATTTTTAATTTTTAAAGTGGTAGAGTATGATCAGATTTTTTTGATTTTCTGAAGCCAAGAAAATGAACATAAAGGGTTTATTTATAGATGAAGGCAAAATGTCCAAAGAAATGAAAAGTCTTGAGATAAAGATATTATTAAATATTAGTTTAGGCTTGGGCTATAGGATATTGGGCTTTGGTTAAAAATATATTTATTTTTATTTTTATTATTTCATTACAATTTATAAACTAGTTTCTACTCAAATAAATTTAAATTTCTATTCCAAAAATCATTTCCTTTCCAAACCAATATTATACATTAATTACATAAATTTTATAAATATTATTTCCACATTTTTAACTTAAATCTCACCTATTAACAAATTAACCCATTTATTTATTCCATTACAAATTTTTTTCCTTTTTTATTATTTAAAAGTCAATTTTAATCAACTAAATTACTATTATTGACTTTTATTGATTACCCCTCAAAACTAGGTTGTTATGGAAAGATAAGGTTGTTATGGGTTCTTCTTATGCTTGCTTTGAGACGTGGTTGCGGTTGGTCGAGTTTTGAATATGTTCACTTTGAGCTCGAACCAACCCGAACACTTAGCCAAATATGGCCAAGTGTTGGGTCGATACCGAACAATTACAGTTAGTAGCATCATTTGACTTCGAATATGCATGATTTGATGTTGAAAATTCCATGATAGGAAATGAATACTCTGATGGTGGATAGTTATACTTTGAGACATAGGGTAGAGGAATATGAGTTGGATTGAAGGTATTGTTCGAGGATGGTTACAGAACGAATGATGATATTCTACGATTGACGATGATTGTTGAGGATTGTCCCAGCCACGACAATTTCAGACCGGAGTTGTAAGAGCTTTTCCAAGATATAGATGACATGTGCAAAGGGATTGTTGAAACTTAAGGGTTCGTAGAGTACTTATAAACCAAGGGTAATATAGGGTGCCTATTTGGACCATGATGGGTACTAATCTCCATGACAGGCGATCTTTACACTAGATCAGACATGATGGGTGATCTAATTGTTGGCTCATAAGTGGCATGGATTCGAGTACCGAAGAACTAAGATTGTTAAATAGTCTTTGATTATGATAGATCATTCGAGTTATCATGTGTCCAATGCACAGAGTTAGTGAATTAGAGGATGGATGATAGATGTTATGGTTGCTTTGGTTGCTTATCACCTTAGGGATGTCACACGATGCATATAGTATTGATGTAGGTACTTAGACACCCCTTAGTATTTTGATGTATAGTAAACCCATGTTGACTATGGTATAGAGTATCGTATATCTTGTGTATGCGCTAACTCTATGAACGCAGGGATAGGTCGGGTATGATTTTTCATATAATTTGTCCTGGTATATTGACTTTATAGTATATGAGATTTTCTATTACTCACACTAGACTGTTGTCTGACTTGGGATTATATGCTTTGGTTCCTATTATTCCAGGTACTCTTAAATGAGTAGATTAGGGATATTAGATCTGGTGAGCACGTGAAGCTGGACAGGAGACGAGTAGGAGACTTTACTCTTGTATTACTATATTTATCGGTTATTGCTTATAATTCTGTTGTGCAACACTATGGAGCTTACTTGTGCTATTATCTATTTAGAGACTGTTATCTATTATGAGTTTGTTATTGGTTGTATAAACTCTATCACTTATGTTGTATAACTATATGGATCTAAGTACAATTAGTTTTATCATTCATTCAGTTATTACTGTCTAGCTTATTTTATATCTTAAATGTTTATTATTATACCTTATTTGATACGTTCCGAGACATACGATAGGTTCTATGATTCATTTGATTTACTTTACAACATTGACTATCGTTTTGTATCGACCGTGCACCATTGTAGTGCACTCTACAAGTTATTATCATTATTGGATGTCGATGGTGCAGGGCGATCATCACATTTTGTATCAGAGCTTAGGTTGTGTAGTTTAACCTAAGAGATACTGTGATCCAGTAGAGATATGGTTGGAGTTCTCACCCTATACTGGATCGAGAGCATAAATATATATGAGAGCGTGTACTTGTTATATATTTTGGGTTTTAAAGCTATATAGTAGCATATATATAGTATATAAGTCATATTGCATGCACGAATATTACATAAGCAGAATTCCCTTTAGAGAGACCGATCATCCTTACTATAGATTGAAGGATGAGTCGTCAAATTAGGAATGCTGCTAGGAACTCTGTCCCAAGGGTCGAAGAAGGAGTTGGATCGGGAGCACGTAATCCCGACTTGCAGACCATGTTCAATACCATAATGCAGAACATGTTGTAGAATACTTAAGTAGTCACCCTGAATGTTGTTATTGATGGTGATGCTCTGGTGCAGGCACTGAGAGCCGATTTCGCTAAGCTGAATAAAGGCTTTGCTAGTTTAGGTGGCAATCTGCCCCTAGGGATGGAGTCGGTGATGGGAATGCAGGATTGGCTTGATACCTGCTAAAGGATTTTCAATGACTTAGAGAAAAACGATGCTATGAAAAGGTGATTGGCTTCCCGACAGCTTCAAGGGAGAGCAATGAGTAGGTGGAACACTATGAATGTTGCTACTCCCGAGATTAGTTCACATGAGACCAATTCAAAGCTAGATTCAACGAAAAGTTTGTTCATGTAGCTTAGTAGTCGGTCTTGTTTCATAAGTTCACGGATCTGAAGCAAGGTGACTTGTCCATCTCTAAGTATAGTGCTGAGTTTGATGTCTTGTCAAAGTATGGGATGTCCTTTATAGAAACTCCATTAAATTAGAACGAGAATTACATCACTGGCTTGAATGATTACCTAAGAGAAAGGCTCGTAGGTCACATTAATGACACTTTTGAGATGATAGTCAGAAAGGCCCTAAGGCATGAGAGTCTCTATCTAAAGCCGGAGACTGCTATTCCTAAAGAAGATCAAAGCTGCAATCGAGTGGGGAAGGTAAGAAGAAATGGAATAACTATAAGAGGAAGCAATATTAGAACAAAGGTGGGCAAAAGAAGAGCAAGCATACTTCGACTTTCTACAACTGCGTAGAGAAGGGTCATTATAGTCGAGACTACAAAGCTGAGGGGATAAAATTCTACGACTACAATAAGTTTGGGCATCTCAAGAAGAACTATCTAGGGTTGCCTAAGCAAAAGCAGATGGTGAAAGCATATGCTCTCGATGTTGTCTTAACCTCTTTGAGTGCTCCATCAGCGAAAGAGAAGGGGAAGAGTATTGTTATTCAAAGTATGCTCTCATTTATGATGTTCCCATACATGTTTTGTTTGATACCGGGGCTTTATATTCCTTCATATCTAGTGATTTGGTAGATAGATTGGGATTGAGACCCAAAATTGGCTACTGACCTTTGATTGTGACAAACCCTGTTAGAGGCTCCACTAGCCTACGTATGTTTGTCGTGGTTTGGTCTTGTCGAGTCATGGATGTTCTTTTGAATGTGATTACTTTTTTTTTGTTTTGTAGTGTTTGGTATTATTCTTGGTATGGACTAGATTCATAGATATGGAGTGATAGTGGATTATAAGAATGCATTGGTGGCGATAGGGGTAGATGATGGACGGACAATAGTGTTAGGCCGCCTACCAGATGATGAGGTGATGGTTAGCTTTCTATATTCGATCCATATCCCACACGATGAGTTGTCATCGGTGCCTATTGCTAGGGAGTATCTGAATGTATTTGAGGAGGGGACCGAACTTCTACCACATAGACGGATCAAGTTCCATATTGATTTAGTTCAAGATGCCAGACCAATTCTGATGCCTTTGAGGTAGATGGAACCTAGAGAGCTACAGGTTCTTAAGGTGCAAGTGAATGATCAATTGCGATGAGGGTTCATTCACATGAGTATTTCTAAGTGGGGAGCGCCCGTAGTATTCACCACAAAAGAGGATGGTTCCCTTATACTATGTGCTGATTACGTGGGCTGAATAAATTGGTGAGGAATAACAAGTATCCACACCCACGTATTGATGACTAATTCGATCAGCTTTATGGTGCTAGAGTATTCTCTCAGTTGGATCTTGCGATATGATTTCACCAACTAAGAGTAGCGAAGGAGAGTGTGTCGGTTACATTATTTCATACACCATCTGGATTCCGTGAGATGTTGGTTATGCCATTCAAACTAACTAAATCCCTAGCATACTTTGTAAACCAACTACACTTTTAGGGTTAGCAAATTTATCCATTAACATGCTCAATTCTTGAATTGAGACTTGTACTTTGCCTTGTTCATTGACTTCGACCTTATATTATGTTTCACATGACTTCGACTTTAATGACTAAACTTGGAATTGTTATGGATGCATTCTTCAACTCAACAACTTCGTCTAGCCTCAGAGAGGCTTCTCTTTGATTAATCCATTTTATACATGTTTTTGGGTGTTAACGAATTTATTCGTTAACAGTTTGGCGCTAGAAGGAGGGCTTGAACCTCCGATCCCGCATAATTTTCTCCGTAACTAGATTGCATAAAATCTTCTTTTGTTTTAGAGAAAATGGTAAAAACCAGTAGAAATAATGGTAACATCTTAAATGAAGAAGCCGCATCACAAACAACTTTGGAAGACAATATCATCCCGAGTTTCAATTTAAGGAATATGGAAGGTGGACAACCTTCAACTCTAACAAGACTCATAAGTAGTGAGACAAAAATTCAGGATTTAATACAACAACTGATAGTTATGCCAGAGCTTCTTGAAGAGCCTTCTTCCCAAGAATCTTTAAAGGTGATGAAGCTTATGGAAGAAGGAGACGAAGAGCAATCTCTAATTAAAATCCAAAATGAAGAACTAAACAAAAATCAAGAGAGTCAAGCAAAAAGGCCCCTTGAACGATCGGATAGCTTAGTCCAAGGATATAATAGAGATTACTACAATGATGAAACCAACCAAAAGGATATCCCCAACTAAATAACAAAGGAAATGCTTAAGGGGAAAGAAATCCTTGACCATGGAAAAAATAATAGCTTTCGAAAACTCCCTTATCAGAGGAAATATTTGCTATTAAAATTCCGCCTCATATCAAAATAATTTCACTAAAGTAAGATGGAGCCAGTGATCCAGATGATCACCTCCAAGCTTTTGAAAACCGAATAATTTATATAACGATTCAAGGGCTGTTCTTTGTAAGATTTTCCCCGTAACTTTTTATGGAGCAATTGCTAAATGGTATAAGAAATATCAGGAAAAGACCACCTGTTCTTGGGAGCAATTCACTTTTAAATTTGTAATGCAGTTTTACATATACAAAGTCCCAACTATGGACTCCAGCATGTTAGCTGATATTAAGCAAAGGCCAGGGGAATTGCTTGGCGAATACTTGAAAAGATTTAATATAGAAGCATTGAAAGCAGAAAATGCGACCGATAAAGAAAAGCTGATGGTTGTTCGATTGGTGAAACTTGAGAAAACTCCTTTTTGGAAAGAGCTTATATTTATGGATGTAAGGAGCTCTAACTCTTATATTTTCAAGCTGAAAAATTCATTCGAATGGATGAAATGTACCATGCTAAGAAGAAATCTTAGTGAAATCAAAAGGAAGAAAAGTTCCATTCTGAACATCTCAACAAGAGGCCAAAAGGGAATAACATCAGAAAGGGAATTCAGAGGGAGATTTATGAATCCAACTATATATTGAACCAACGCCTCTCCCACATTTTCACCTGACAAAAAATGTTGAATTTTTTTTTGCTTCCTACAAAATACAAAATAAAGGAAGACATTATTGCGATTATCACAAAGTAAATGAACATAAGACTGATGAATGCCATGCCTTGTCAGGATTAATTCTGAATATGATCAAGTCAAAATCTCTAAAGGAATTCAACAAAGAATCTTGAAGGATCTCTCAAGAATATCCTAAGCATTTGAAGTCTAACTTTTTCTACAAGAAGAAGAATAGTTTTTGCAACTTTAAATTCAGCCTCCATACAAACTACGAAGTTTTATGGCAGTTGCCCATCATGGATTATCTTTACTCATAAAAATTTCTAGTTTGATTTTGTACATAGAATTCATCATGTATTAACATAAAATTCGAGTGTATTTACAGGTTAAAAGAAACCAATCCACTTCATCTAGAAGGTTCTGAATTTCCCTGTCAAAGTATAATAAATTTCCGGTCTTCGACGAAGAAAGGATAGTTTAAATATCCAAAATTAAATAGCTCCCTTCTCAAGGCTTGAATCAATGCAGTATAAAGAATTTCTTTTATGCGATTTTGAATTACCATCAATCTTCCATTATAAACTGATTTCTGGGAAAAGGACATTCCTTTTCGCTAAACAAAACTTAAAGAGGTGCAATTATATATATATATATATATATATATATATATATCATATAAAGGTAGAAGCAATATGCACAAACTTTATTTTTACTACCATTTTATTACCAAAAGATTTACTAAACACGTCTTTGAGAAAAATTACTTTCAAAATTCAAGAAGGAATATATTTACACAACGGATTAGGGAAAACAAATATTTATCTATTTAAAGAAAGATTTATACAATCTTCGAAATATTACTTAGCATTAGTAAATGCACACAACGAATTTTGATTGAGCATGTCTTGACAAAAACATTTTCAAAAGTTTTCTGAAATTATTAAAAAGGAAAGACATACATTTATTTTCTCAAGAATTTTTTTTAGAACTACCAAGATTCATTAGCAAAAAACTCTAATTGGAAGAGTGTACTCTTGAATAAAGGACTATTGATTCATGAATAACGACCACTCGGTCTCTTATTTGAAATTTGCATTTCTACTATGAGAGTGATAAAAAACTCTTCCTAATGGAAATGCTGAGAAAGGGCTTCTTTATAAAAAATGAGAGTTCAAATATTTAAAATCTTTTTCAAAAAAAAATACCAATTCTTCAAGTTATCGAAGAGATCCTTTTATGAAAAATTATTTCGTCCAAAAAGAAATTTCATGACAGAAAAGTAGATGTTCAGAAGAGTTTTCACAGACATTTTAATTGACCAAAAATTATTTACATAACCAAATTTTTCAAAAGAAAAATCTTCTTTAAAGCCTCCAATGTCCACTCCAGAGCACCTCCTAGGAGGAGGGACAAAAGCCTTCGATGTGCACTCAAGTGCACCTCCTAAAGGGAGGGTCAAAAGTCTCCGATGTCCACTTCGGAGCAACTCCTAGAGAGAGGAACAAAAGCCTCCGATGTCCACATTGGAGCACCTCTTAGAGGGAGGGACTAGTCTAGCACCAACTAACAATCTTTTAGAGGAAGATTAATCAAGCATAAGCTGTATGCTTCGAAACAAAGGTAGAGCCTAAGTAGGGGAACAAACAAATAAATGGACAAAGATGTCTACAGCTTGAAATGAAGGTAGAGCCTAGGAAGAGGCAAAAACATAAAAGGACGAAGATGTTCATAGCTTAAAGAAGAAGTAAATCCCAAGAAGGAGCATAAACATAAAAGGACGAAGATGTACACAACACAAAGCAGTAGTAAAGCCCAAGAAGGGGCATAAACAAAAAAGGACAAAGATGTCCACAGCCTAAAACAGAGGCAAAGCCCAAGAAGGGGTAGAAGAGAAAGATAAAGATGTGCAAAGTCTAAAACAAGGGCAAAGCGAAAGAAGGCAAAGACAGAAGATATGAGGAATCCGAAACCCAATGGAGAGGCAAAAGGAATTGAATAAGGAACAAATCCTTACTAGAAAAGTAATGAATAGTTCATTCAAAGAATAGATCGAAGAAGATTTCTAATAGATCCAGTCTAGACCTAGAAATAGGGAAACCTTCAAAGGAGGGTCTATATAATAATTATCAATAAATTAGTTGACCTGCTGAACAACCAAACAGCCGAATGGAACTACCTGCTGAACGACTAAACGACCGTATGGACCTACCTGCTGAACGGCCAACCAGCCGAACAGAACTACTCTGATGAATTGTTGAACAAATGAAAAGCTCAACGGCAGAACGGAACTACTTTGCTGAATGGTTGAACGAAACTACTTTGCTGAATGGTTGAATGGTTGAACGGAACTACTTTGCTGAACGGCTGAATGATTGAACGAAACTACTTGGCTCCAATATAATGATGATGATGATGATGATAATAAATAATAAACACCTTAACAACTACATATCCTAATAAGAGGCATTCCTTTGAATAATAGGAATCTCCATTGCTATTCGAAGTATTATTCCATGGTAGAAGCTTCCGATATAACATTCTAGGCAGGACTACAAAATTGGTGTTAGACGGAATTACGAACCTTTTGCTTTAAGTCAACTTGAATTTATACTATTAGACGATTTTCTGTTACTTTCAGATAAGTTTCTAGTTATCAAATGAAATTTTGAGAAACTTTTAATTGAATTTCTAATTTTTTTGACAAATGAATTTCTGGTTTTCTTAATTGGTTTTATTGATAGTTTTTGGACTTCCTATTGATTTTCTAGTTTTCTTGTGGAGTACAATGTTTTTCATTATTACCAGATATTGATTTCTGGTCTTCTATTATTTTCAAATGGAATTTATGGTCTTTTTTTTATTTTCAGATGGAATTTCATGTCTTCTATTATTTTCAGGTGGAATTCCATATCTTGCAATATTTTAGGATAGAGTTTTCGATCTTTTATTATCTTTAGATGGTTGTTTGGTCTTCTTATTATCGAGGATTCTGGATTTCTTATTACTAGATGGTTCTCTAATCTTCTTATTGTTAGAGGATTCGGGATTTCTTATTACCGGATGGTTTTATGGTCTTCTTATTATCAGAGAATTCTGGATTTCTTATTGTCAAATCGTTTTCTGGTCTACTTATTATCAGAGGATTCTGGATTTCTTATTACTAGATGGATTTTTGGTCTTTTTATTATCAGAGGATATTCTGGATACCTTATTATCAAACGGGATTTTGGGTTTCTTATTATTGGTGGATATTTTGGATTTCTTATTACCAGTGGGTTTTAGGACTTCTTATTACCAGATGATGATTTCCATAAGAACTACTTACCTAGCCCTCCGTTCATCTACCAGGTGATATTATTCCAAATTTGAATACTTATAAAAAAATTAAAGTCCAAAATAACTTTTACAACAGCTTAATTATGTCGAACAACTAATGTATGGTTCAAAATAAAAGCTTAAACTTTTGAGTTAACTAAACACAAATAATAAACTTATGGTAAAAGAACAAATTTATGGATATGTGCAAGAAACTTGAATGATAAATTAACATAAAAGAATTATAAATATAATGTTGTACCAATAAAACCATGCCAAATAAGTAGAACAATACCATATGCCATATGAGTTACGCTATAAAGAAGAGATACGTTAAGATCAAAATTATAAGTTTGCCCGGATACATGGAATTTGAGATTTAAAATAATCCTGATAATTTGAAAAATTCCACTATATGAGTTTGAATCACAGAAGAAAGAAGAATGTCACTAGATTGAATAGATTCGAAAGGCGGCAAGCAAGATATCTTAGATTATTGGCTCGAGAAGTCAATGCTTCTACTACACTTCGGGGGGGAGTGGGAGGGCAAATGTTATCCACAAAATTTCTCAAGAGAATCTGGTTTCTAATTCAAAGCTTCAAGAAGATGATGTCGAACCTCATTGCAAGAAGAGGTGACTAGGACTTTATATTAACGAATGTGATCACCATTATTGACTTTCAAGATGTAGTGTTGCTTTTCGATCACGTCGACTGCCATCGATACTCTTAAAGACATATAGCCAACGATACACCTAAGGGTCAGTGTTGAAAAATAGAATGTCGCATATCATCTACACCGCTTGTGATCAACATCGACCTTCACTAATACAGCGGTTGAATAGAACCACACTAGTCGATAGTGCACTTCTTCAAAGGAACGATGGTGTCGAACCCCATCAAAGCCATAGTTCTCTTATGAAGTTGAAGTTGAAGTTCTATTACATTTTCAATCAAGCATCATCACATATTAACAAAGCTAAGGGTATATACAGAGTCGCACGTAACCAACGAAGTAAAGGAATCAAGTACATGCAACTTCGAAAGCCATCAATAAGTGTCGAAGTGACTCATAGCGCAATTAATTGATGCTAAGCTCTATTAGCACTGCTACTCACCAAAGAAAGCTCCTCAACAACCATGAAAAGAATTAGCTTTGTACTAAAACAACACCACACTTTGTAGCACTTCGAAGATATTGCACTACGATAACGCCAAAGTAATACAAAATAACACTACTTGTCGTTAATATCCAACACCACACTTCGCCTTTAATGCAATGCGCCTCCTCAACATTTAGAGGACACCGTATGACTAAGCAAAGTGGTGTTGATGGTGGACACTATTGATATTCACGAAGTCATTAATACTGCCTTATGTTATCCCATGCATGAGTTAACTCAAGCCGAAGTCATCACCGCTCGTAAAGGACATCGACCGTCAAGTCAGAAGTCGATGATGCCATGGTTCATCACTGCCGTATATCTCCACTGAAGGAATAAAGAGGAAGCCTAGCTCATGATAACCTCGAAGTCGCCAAAACGGACGCTGACACTATCGCCGATGCTGAAACAAGCCGAAGACGCTGATACCACATTTCCTCTATAAATATGGACCTAGAGCTGCCATTTTGAGGAGGAATTCTTTCATCTCATTTCTTACCTTTTCAACTTTGTAAACCCTAAACAGATTTGGAGATTTATAGAGCTGGTTGTATCGTTTGAACCTTGTACACATAAGGAATTGGAAATCAAACAATTGCATAACATAGCATATTAGATTGATTTGAATTTATGACTTGAATGATTATTTGACTTCAAACATTGATTCATGTGGATTTGCAACTTGCATAGCATATGGACCTTGAATTCGAACTTGTATAGCATAATCGACTAGACTTCGACCTTGGATTTACATAGTATATGTGACTTCGATGTTGGACTTTGGACTTGACTTCGACTTCAATCTTATTCGATGAGACATATGGCTTTGGCTTTAATGACTAAACTAAGACTATACACGAATGCATACTTCACTTCAATGACTTCGACGAGCCTCAACAAGGCTTCTCATTGACTTTACGCTGTTTTACTACACTTATGAGGTTAGCGAATTTATTTGTTAACATGCTCAACTCTTGAATTAAGACTTATACTTTGCCTTATTCATTGACTTCGACCTTATGTTATGTTTCACATGACTTCGACTTTGATGACTAAAATTGGAAATGTTATGGATGCATTCTTCAACTCGACGACTTCGTCTGGCCTCAAAGAGGCATCTCTTTGATTAACCCATTTTATATAAGCTTTTGGGTGTTGACGAATTTATTCGACAATAGTTATATTCAAATAAAAAAAGAAACAACCAAAGTGTAGCCGGTCCTCTCCACAAACGTGGCTTGGGAGTAATTAGGTCTGTCCATAAACAAGCAAAGTAAACTATCTCAAAAGATAGGAAATTGTATCATAACCAATTTTTCTCCTATAATTAACGAGTCAGCAAAACTAATATAATGTGATTGACACGTACTATATACCATGATATAGGTAATCCAATATACAAGTGGAAGGGTAATATAGATAACACAATAAATGTCTGACACACAATATTTAATAACAACAACTAATTAACTAATAACACACACAATCCTAACAATAAACTACAAACAGATAATACAGATTGAAACCCATCATTGTTGATGGGTGAAGTCCACTAAGGATATCCAAAGTAGTCCAATGATCCCCATCTAGAGCTTAAAATAAATAAAGTCAGTACCAAATCATACCATAAACCTCGAGCCACATCTGGTGTGATCGTAACGTCTAGATCATACCGTGCCCCATACCAAAATACGAATATCTATAATTGATACCCGTGCCGAATTTCCACTAGTATCGAGAGCCATAATTATCTTGTTGACTTCCCTAAAAAACCAACACCTCAAAAGAATTTGACATATAGGTCCTATCGCAGCAGCCAATCCTATTACAGAATAATATATGACCAACTTTAGACTAACTTCCCAATCTCTCTCCGTCCCTACTCCGGAACCACGTTTGCAGGTCGTGTCAAAATGCCAATAATATTGAGAGCCACAACTATCTGGTAGACTCCCTCGAAAAACCAATACATCAAAGGAAGTTGGCATGTAAGTCGTATCGCAGCACCCAATCGTACTATAGAATAGTATATGATCTACTCTAGACTAACATCATAATCTCTCTCTGCCCCGCTACTGAACCACATCTACAGGTCATGTCAAATTACCAAAGCCACTCATCGTATCAAGACCCACAACAATCTTATGGACTCCCTTAAAAAACCAATACCTTGGAAGAAGTTGGCCTGTAGGTCTTATCGCAGCACCCATTCTTACTATGGAATAGTATATGACCTACTCTAGACTGACATCCAAATCTCTTTCCATCCTTTCTCCAGAACCACATCTACTGGTCGTGTCGAATCGCTCATAGCCACCAATACTATCGAGAACCACGATTATCTTATGGACTCCTTTGAAAAACCAACACCTCAAAAGAAGTGGGCTTATAAATCATATCGCAGTACCCACTACAGAATATTATATGGCCTACTCTAGACTGACATCTCAATCTCTCTCCACCCCAACTCCAAAAACTCATCTGCTAGTCATGTCGAATTGCTAATAGCCACTAATAATACTTAAAAGAGCCACAACTGTCTTGTGGACTTCCCTAAAAAAATCGAAAGAATTTGGCATGTAGGTCCTATCGCAGCATTCAATAGTATTATCGAACAGTATGTGACCTACTCTAGATTAGCATCCCAATCTCTCTCCACCCTTTCTTTGGAACCATGTCTGCAAGTCGTGTGCCTTAGCAGTACCATTGATTCCTTTTACAAAAAAACCAATATCATCCGATTGCATATGGATAGACAATCCAAATTCAAGCTTTCCTATGTTACTGAACTTCAGTAGAGCTTCGAAGTCCCCATCAAGGAATAATATTCCCATAGCTCTGCCCAAACAATACCAGAAGCTCTTCGAGCCCAAACAATCTCTTTGAAACCTGAACCCTAAAACCCGAATCCGGACCTCAAAGCAATTCCTTTTACGAAATCTCTATCAACAAGTACGGTCACTAATAGAAAACCAATACCATTCATCAAAACATATGTATCCCAAGGTCAAAGCCTAGAGATGCAGACCAACTCCGCTCATACACGCTCACTAGATGTGATAGTGCAACCAACCAATGCACTGATACCATATCCAATCGTTATTGATCGCATATGCTTCACTTCTCATTGCACCTGCTTGCACAAGTTGCCCAAAGTCTTCCTGAAGTTAAGGCAAAGCATCGTGCCAACACACGCCTAGAACCGAGGAAGAAGCCCTCGTCCAATTTCCTATCAAAATAATATATAGCTCAAGTATATAATTTCGATATATATTTATACACATATATCTCTAACTATTCCTTAGGGTCAAAAGTGAATAAATCACACATCTGCTTAAGTGTGGAACCGACTCTTTTCCTTTGTGTGCTCCTTTCAATCGTACATACCCTTCGTATGTGACCATGAAACCGATCATTATCTTGATCTCGTATTCGATTGGCTCTTGATAGCTATCTCAATCTCCTACTAATTTTGTATAGGAATTTTTTATACTCTGCTTTCATTGTCTTAATCACTTCCTCGACCGCTTGTCCGAATGCCTTTTTGATCGTTATCGATCACATCAGCCTCAGTTTACTTTCACATTCGATTAGTGATTAGAGATATAATAATATCTCTACCCCTAATATAACAACAAATTAGAGTTTAATCAATTTATAACTACATTATAAGTTAATATCAACTCCATCTAATCTATTCAATACGTATAGAACGCCATATTTATATATATGAGGTATTTAACAATCATCGAAAATATCTGTGATACAAATATAATATTATTTCTATCACCAATACAGCTACAATATTAAAGTTTAATTAATTTATAACTGTATTATAAATTAATATCAACTCCAACTAACATTATTCAATATAAATAGAATGCGATATCTATATATAGGCAACTTAATCAATTATGTAGAATATCTATCCAAACCAATTCAATCAAACAAGGAAATAATTATATATAATATATATATATATATAATCCTACCTCTACCAGGTAATATTTTCCAATATATATAATTACAGGGATTTATACTGTAATATAAACATAGAGTTACAATTCCGCTTACCTAAATTGCAATTTCTCAACTATTCGAATCCAGTCCATCTTATTCCATATCGCAGATAGTCTCACTGCGAGTGCAATGGCGAAGACGGTGTCTCGGTTGGACCTTGTATTCAATAGATACGAATTAAATACAGAAAAAGATTAATTAAAATAATTAAATTAACTAATTACCTTTATTATCCAAGTCCCCTTTCTTCCCCAAATATCATTCCTGTACAAAAATGTGCACACTCACTTTGGCCCTAATTCTCACTTCGATAACTCCTTCTTTATTTGACGAATTGTCCAATAGTCGATTGAAACGCCCTTCTCTACACATGCACTCCACGACCCGCCCCCACCTTGGTCAGTTAGATACCCTCCTCTAAAATGGGATGTCTGATGCCCTCAATCAACCATGCTAAGTCATGATTCTCTCAAGGGCACCGAAGTTTGAGTGGTCAGCGCTTGAAGGTGTGTGTTGTGAAGAGAAAAACAATAGCACACATGATTTCACTCTACTCCCCTTAAATATTCACCTAATTTCAACCTTAGCCACCAATAAGCGAATGTCGAGTAGGACTAAGGACTACCACACCTACCATTGCCTATACCAAAATAATGGTCTCCTCCCAGTCCAACAGATCCAACATCGGCTTCTCTCGTCGCCCGTAGCTCCGGATTAAATTTAGAGAAGGAGGTGGGTACTTTGGCCCGTTAAAATTTTAAATATGGGGATAAAGAATAATTCATCGGCGCACATCACCTTATTTTTTCGGTCCCAATGGTATAAATTTTGTTACAATCCGAGATAATGCTCTGGAATGATAATTTGATGCATTTCGATCTTGTTTTGGCCATCAGACCGCCTTTCCAAAACTCCCTCGATCGTATGTCTCATAATGAAGTCCTTATCCAGAAACACAAGCCGCCAATCGAGATTCCAATGGACTCGACTACGTACATATTTTATAACACATATAACAATACATAAATCGCAAAAATATCGTAACTCCAAATTCAGCGATATGTACTCATTTTGATTTGCAACATAGATGCAGACTCAACCTAAGTGGTCTTGAGTCCTATATCGACCGTATGAAAAAAGTCAGATTTGGATATTTAATTAATCAATAACTCAGTATTTAAATTAATTACTTAATATCATATCCTTAAAAAATGCAGGTTGTTACAGTCGTTCTACAAGTTTTGTTCTTGGATTTCCTTTAATTAACACCTATAGCTACCATCCTGCATCGGCCTAGTACCTCTACGATGCATTATACTAGTATATTGGGTACCGGAGGTGTAATATCCTACCAAAATTAATAATAATTAATAACTAATTAATAAGGCTCCGAAAAAGGAATTTGAGCAAGTATCGGAATTTGGCCACGAAATTTGCACCACTGTGATCGTGGTGGTTTTATGAACAACTTTTATGTTTGGAGTTTCAAGATCGAAGCTCAAACGGAGAAGCTATTAGCGTTTCGAATTTCAGAAATGAAAATAATTAAAAATGAGAAAAAGGAGTAAAAATGTGGGACCCCACCGATCAACCCCCTACTTAGGCCGATCAATAGCTAGCGGTCGACCGCTATATGGAGGGTCGATCGATCAAGGTGGCGGCGGCTACGGTTGAACCTTGGCCGAACAGACTAGATTTAATTATTTTAACCAAACGAATACGATAGATTCTAGCGCCTATAATATCGGCCTAACTCCATATTTCTCTTCACATATTTTTTCATCCAAGTAGTGAAGTTCTTCAATTTTCCCTTCTTCGCTCTTCTATCAATTATAAAATATTATATATAATTGGAAGAAGGCAGAAAATAAAAGAGAAGAAGAGAATGAGCGAATTAATACTGTGGAAAATGGTAATTTCAATAATTATAAATCTATATTCACTTTAAGCCTAAATCTCTTCTCAAATCCATAATTATAA
The DNA here is from genome assembly GCA_030737815.1 of Allium fistulosum. Classification (NCBI taxonomy): domain Eukaryota; kingdom Viridiplantae; phylum Streptophyta; class Magnoliopsida; order Asparagales; family Amaryllidaceae; genus Allium; species Allium fistulosum. The sequence goes on from CM060905.1 coordinate 854,873,810, forward strand.
TAGTATGTATATTCTTTGTTATATATATTCTTTAAGATTGGAAATAAAATGAAGTCAAGTAAAGGAATAGATTCGGTTTTGGGAGATATGGAAAGCTTGAAAGGTGAGTGGGAAATTATATGATTCATTTATAATATTGAAAATTTTATATCGTTGAGTTTTATTTAAATATTATGCATACAAAAGATTTATGGAGTTGTAGGCTTAGGTAGATGAAATATCACCTACATATATTATGGGATAGATAATTGGAATATGAATGTTATTACACCTTAATCTGGAAATTTGAAAATTGGTCCCTAAATTTGTTAAAGTTGAATACTGATTGAGTTGTAAAGTTTATTTGATATTTTTAATTGGATTTTAAATGTTAGTATTAGTTTAGATTGTCCTAATTTGACTTGAAATGTGAATTTCTATATTTTAATTTAGCGGGAACGAGGTATAATTTAATTGTATATAATTTCGTGTAATTTCAATAAATTATTCAATTTCACAAATATGTGCGTCGTATGAATTAACAAGGGATATATTAAAAGGGAAAGAGATGTGTAAAGTATGGATATTTTTCCTTGTAGTTTGCACTGTCTATTTCAATAAAATAAAAGAGATAATTCTTTGTAATTTCAAAGGAAGCAAAGGTCCACTTTTGGTTAATTAATGGAAAACTATAATGGTAATCCTTGTTGGAAAGAATAGAATAAATTAAAATATGAAAATTAATGTTCTATAATTCCTAAGCATGGGAATTAATGTGTTAGGAATAAGAATATAAATACACACACACATACATATATATATATATATAGACACACACGTATAACCATGCTTATCGATTAAAAATAGAAATATATTTATAGCATAATATACATCGATATTCGCATTAGTTATAATTAGGACGTCTAGTTATAAAAAGCGTAGTAAATTATAGGATTAGGACGTGTATATGGAAAAAAGATGGTAACTCCAAAACCAATAAGGCAATAAATATGCAGTTAATTGGGAGTTAAAGGAATTAAATGAGGACATAAATGCGTTTAATGGGACTGGTTAAAGGATTTAATTTGGCATTGGTGGGGAAATGAAATATGTCTAATATGCTTAATTAGAATAAATAAATAATGTTATCGAAGATTGTCCAAATAAAAAAATATTGACCATTTATTATGGACAATGGACATTTATGGAATATAGGAAATAAGCGAATAAGATAGGAATTAAATGCTTGGTGATAGTATACTTTTCATAGTGGGAAATTATAAAGCCTTAGTTATACATTTAGGATAAGCATGAACTAATAGGCCTAGTCTGATATTTAGACCTAGGATAATTAATTTGGTTTGGTGAGTTGGTATGCAAGGTCAATAAAGTTACACAATAGAAGCCTGCCCTTCATCTGGAGGCTACTAGCAGTTGTATATACTTACTACTAATGTGGGGGCATCTCCAACCATAGAATCCGCGGGGAAGGGATATGCATTTGCATATAGGAAAGGGAAAATATACCAAGGTTTCACCTTGGATTTGAATTTTTAAATGGCCCGGTACTTTTAAGAAAATGGGCTTTGCTTCATTTCTAATAAGAGGTATTAATAACTAAAAAGGGCATTTTCCTTGACTTAAAATATGTTAGTCTAAAAGTGATTTCAGTTGTGGAAGGTCGGCAGCTATATTAGTATTGTTGTAGGACCGGTATTTACTAGTAGGGCCGGTATATAGGCTATGACCAACAGCGGTCCCAAGCGATCGGTAGTAAAAAATTGGGTTATGCCTTAACGGAGTTTACTTTCTACTAGTGTAGAATCCATATAGGATATGCACATACCACAAAGTTTAATTAGTTAGTTGTTTGTTTATCATAATGGGCTAGTTAAGCCTTAGATGAGTCCTAGAGATGCGTTCGTAATACGGTAATTAAATTATAAAACTATATCTAGAGGTCATCAGTATTTGTAGCTGGGGCCGATTGACTAGCATTTGTTAGAACCTTGTTTGTATATTTTAGTGATGACAACTGTATCTATATATAACAAGTATATTATATTGTGTAGGAATAAGAAGATATTGAATCGAAGAATCAAGGAGAATAGCAAAGGGATCATCTACATAACCAAATTAAGGAATATACGAATCATCTTGTCAAATGTATGTGTGTGGTCTTAGATTTATTTGTAAAATATTCTAAATGGTTCATATGCACACACACATCCTATCGGTACATAAGAATTTCCAGATTAAGAGCTGAACTATGAAAAAAACAAGACTGGCTACATAAAAAATTATTTTATATAGGTTCAATCGATTGAAATTATTTTCGATCGACTGAGGGCAGTTGACTGAAAACAGTTTCAATCGACTAAACTAGCCTACTATTTATTATAATTCAGCCAACTAAATTTTGCTATTTTCTCTACAATTCTTGATGTTCATATTTAGTAGACCGACTTCTATTATCCATTGACTGAATACCATGTAACGGTTGTTTTCTGAAATAACACTTCGACTAGTTATGATCGTTCAAGTGCTTCTCTTCAAAGAGTAATGGCTTCTCTGAATGATTGCAACTCTTCTATGAGACCATTTAACATCTATAAATATAGTCTAACATTCATAAATGATTTACAACTTGCTCTCTTGATTTATTTTCTGTCTTGAATACTCTTTTCTCTCAAACTATTCTATTCTCTCAAGAATCATTATTTATACTTCCATAATCACGGTGCATGCATCTTGAATCATCATGGAGATTATAGGAAATATTGTACTATTAGTCAAAATCAGTGTTGAAGGAACACGAGTTTGCCAAATTAAAAGACTACTGTATAGCCAATTCCTTTAGGCTAAGAGAGAGTATATTGATTAGTGTAAATTCCAAAGAGGAGCTTCAAGATTAGATGTAGGATGGGAGGTCCAAACCAGTATAAAAACTATGGTGTAGTTATTTCTTACTTTGCCTTACTATTTATTCTGTTATTTAGCTTGATATTACACATACACTTGTATAAACAACTTAGCCATATTATATTAGATCCCTGTGCACTTTCATTTTGTATCGGAGCAGGACATTTTAAAAACCGTAACAAAGTTTTTAAATAATATAATAATATGGCAAGCACTTTTCTAGAAGGTCAGTCAAATGCACGTCCTCCACTATTCACCGGGTCTAACTATGCATATTGGTCAACATGTATGAGAATTTTTATGGAAGCTAATGGTCTTGAGATTTGGCAAGCTACTCAAACTAAGTATGAAGCACCTACTACCAAAATAAGTACTTGGAAAGATGCTAAAAGATCTCAGCAATAAACAATGATAAACCAATGAATGTTCCTTTTTGTTCACTAGACAAAAACAAATTTTCTAAAGTTATGTTGTGTAAAACTCCATATGACATTTGATGTATACTTCAAATCACACATGAAGGCACAAACAAAGTCAAATAAACTAAAATTTCTATAATACAAAATCAATTTTCATCATTCAAAATGAAAACTAGTGATACTATTATATATATATTTTTTTGAATGAATTTCAAACTTTATTGATTATAATGTAACATTATAACATATGTATGCTAGATTTCAAACTATACAGCATGATCTCATGGCTTTAAGAGTCACATTCACTGATTTTGACCTTGTTGCACTCATTTTAAATTCTTTGACTATTGAATGAGAAAGAAAGGTTCTAGCTATAAAAGAAGCGAACAATCTTTCCTACTCAAAGTTGAAGAATTAATTGGAAATCTAATGTTGTACGAAGTAAATTTGTAGGCTAGGAAAAAACAAAACAAGGAGAAGAAGAGTATAGACTTCCAAGCCAATGACAATGGCTCAAACATAGATGATGATGAAATCAAGTTTATTGCCAAGAACTACAGCGAATTCAAGAAATTCCAGAAGTTCACAAAAGCTCAGAATGGTGGTAACTCAACTAAGTGAACTCCAGTCAAGTGTTATGGATGTGAAAAATTTGGACACATAAAGAAAGACTGTCTACAATTAAACAATAAAAAGAAGAAAAAAAATTGAAAAGTTTAAGAAGAAGAGAAAGTCTTTCTAAATTACATGGGACGATTCAAATTCATCTTCTTCAGATAGTGAAAATGATAGTGACACGGAACAAGTAAACATTTGTTTCACGACCACTAATGGGGTAAATCCTGAACTTTCTTAGAGATTCTTGAGATAACAATTGAACTGGATGATAAACTAAGAGATTTGAAGAAATTATATAAAGAAAATATAGGTAAATTAAATAGAGCTGAACTAGAAATTGGAATGCTCAAACATGTGAAAAGTATTTTAGAAGAAGAACTAAAGATTTCATAAAAATCATGTGAGAATTTAACCACTTACAATACCACTTTAATTGAAGAAGTTAAAGCCAGTAAAGTTGATAATAATAAACTTAATAAAGAAATTTGTGAATTAAAATCTAGTTTTAGAATTGAAAAAAAATGAAGCTTTGAGCTAAAACACAAATTAGAGAAAATTACAAATAATTTCAAAATTTAACAAAGGGAAACAGAACTAAGAAATTTGATTAAAATTTCAAAACCTTCCAGGAATAAAAATGGACTTGGTTTTAAGAAAGCAAAATAAAATAGTCAAAAGAAGCATAACACTTTGCACACAAAATTTTGGAAATCAAAATGTAGTACGAAGGTAAATACTCCAAATTCAAAAACTATAAAGATTTGGGTTCCAAAAACAAATAACAACATAATTAGACTAAATTATATAGATAATTTTCTAGTATATATTGTTTGTCATAATATTTATGTTTCTAAGGCTTTCAAACCCTCATGGGTATCGTTACCTTCTACTACTAATACATAGGACTCTAACGTAGGAAGTGGGTACCAATAAATTTCTCATTCTATTGCAGGTACCCAAAAATAAAATTGAGAAATGGATACTCGATAGTGGATGCTCCAAGCATATGACAGGCAATGTGAATATGTTAACCAACATTACATACATTGATGGAGGTACTGTGGCATTCGAAGACAATTGAAAAGGATTTGTAGTTAGAATTGCAGATGTCATCAATATCGGTATATCTAGCACTCCTTTAATTTCAAATGTGTTAATAGTAGAAAATTTAAAACATGATCTTTTAAGTATATGCCAGCTTTATGATAAAGGATTTTTAATCGTATCTGAAAAAAATAAATGCAATATAGACCAAAATAAATTTTTTAACTTTTTGAAGGTATAAGAAACGAAATATCTATGTATTGAATATGAATATTAAACATGATAGTGATATGTGTCTAATTGCCAATCACAATGATCCATGGCTCTAGTACAAACGGTTTTGTCATATCAATTTTAAGTGTCTTGATAAACTAGCTAAAAATGAACTATTTAGAGGTTACTGAAAATTAACTTTAAAATTAATAATCTATGCGATGCATGTCAATTCGAGAAATTAAAAAAAAATCCTTTTAAAATATAAAAAGGAAATATCATCCAAACAACCACTAGAACTACCATATTTAGATTTATTTGGTCCTACTTAAGTAAGATCGATAAATCATAGTAAATACGTTTTCGTTATTGTAAATTATTATTTTAGATTTACTTGAACTTTATTTTTGAAACACAAGAGTAATACTTTTAAAATGTTTAAAATATTTGCTTAAAGAAATCAAAATTAAAGAGATTTAAAAATTAAAAATATTAGAAGTAATCAAGGAGGAGAATTTGAAAATGAATTATTTGAAATTTTTTGCAATAAGAAGGGTATTAGTCACAATTTTTATTTTCCACAAACACCACAACAAAACGGTATAGTTGAAAAGAAAAATCATATTGTATAAGAATTGCACGAATATTGCTAAGTAGTAGTACCTTGCCAAAGAATTTTTGGACCGAAGCTGTTGCTACTACTTACTATGTACTTAATCGTGTATCCTTAAGATCTTTGACTAAAAATACTTCTTATTAAATGTTTTATGGAAAAACCGAAAGTCTCTTATTTTCAAATTTTTAGTTCTAAATGTTTCATATTGAATACTAAAGATCAATTAGGTAAATTTGGACCGAAAGCCGATGATGGAATTTTTATTAGCTATTCAGATCGAAGCAAAACCTATAGAATTTTTAATAAACGAACTAATACCATTGAAGAGAGTTTACACGTCTCTTTTGATGAGAATTTTAATAATAAAAATGAGAATGAAGATGAAGAGATTTAAGAAATAAACCAAACTTTTGTTCCAGAATAATATTAATAATAGAAATGAAAATGAAAATATAAATACTGATAACAAATAATGTCCTAAGGTCACCTCCTAGTACTTTAAAAGACCATCCTTTGGACAATATAATTGGAGATGCAAACACAAGAGTCACAATAAGAAGTCAATTAAATCAAATAGGTCATATAGCTTTTATTTCGAATATTGAACCAAAAAATTATAAAGAAGCGGCTAAGGATGATTTTTGGATATTAGCAATGCATGAGTAACTTAACTAATTTGAACGAAACAATGTTTGGGAACTTATGCCAAGACTGGATAATCAATCCGTTATTGGAATGAAATTGGTATTTAAAAACAAAGCCGATGAAAATGGAAATATAATACGCAATAAAGCAAGGTTGTAGCTCATTGATACAATAAAGAAAAAGGAATTGATTACGAATAAACATTTGCCCCTATAGCTCTTGTAGAAGCAATATGAATTTTACTTACATTTGCTTGTCATCGTAACTTCAAATTGTATCAAATGAATGTCAAAAATGCTGTTTTAAACGGTTTTATTTAAAAAATGCCTTTTTGATCAACCACATCTATTTGTTCACGGAAAATATCCAAACCATGTGTTCAAACTTAAAAAGGCACTATGTAGTCTAAAGCAAGCACCCCTAGCTTGGTATGACAGAATCAAAATCCATTTATTGAATTTTGGTTTTCAAATTGGAAAAATTGACACTAAGTTATTTATTAAAAAGGAGAATGATGATATTTTAATTGTTCAAATTTATGTTAATGATATAATATATTTGGTTCTACAAACTAGAATATGTGTAATAATTTTGCAAATATCATAAAAAAATGAATTTGAAATGTCACATATGTGAGAATTGAATTTCTTTCTGGGTCTATAAATAAATCAATTAGAAAATGGAATCTTTTTCTATCAAGAAAAATACCATACAGAGTTGATAAAACGTTTTGGAATGGGTAGTACTTCAAGCAAGACAACTCCAATGAGTACAAATTTACACTTAGAAAGGATGAAAACGGTAAAGATTTTGATCAAAAATTATGTTGAACAATGATAGGTTCTCTATTATATCTTCCTGCTAGTGGACCTGACATAATGATAAGTGTTTGCTTATGTACTTGATTTCAAGCACAACCTAAAGAATCACATCATTGAGCGGAGAAATGAATTTTGAGATACTTTACCAACACTAAAAATTATGGGCACTTTTATTCGAATGGCAGCTCTTTCGAATTGGTTTCATATAATGAAGCTGATTTTGGAGGTCCCAAGATGGATTGAAGGAGTACGAGTGGAACTTGTCACTTTATCAATCAATCCTTGGTTTCGTGGTTTAGTGAAAAACAAATTATTGTTTCACTATCGACATGTGAAGCCGAATATATTTCAACTGCCTTGGCTTGTGCTCAAATTATATATATGCAACATACACATAGAGATTTCGAAAAAATTATAACATAATCTCCGATATACCATGATAATACAAGTTCTATCAATCTATCAAAAAATCCTATGTCATCATTTTGTAAGTGGTGATGTTAAAAAAGAAACTATTTCTTTTGGATTCGATAATACAGAAAACCAAATAGCCGATATTTTTACTAAACCTCTATGTGAATCAACTTTTTGGAACTACGTAGAGATATAGGCATTTGCTCATTAAATGAACTAATTTGATAAATCTTTACATATATGTTTTTTATTTTCAAATACTTAAGTATGTTTCTTGTTTATAAACCAAGTTTATCATTCGCTAAATTCTCTTTGAAATAAATATTATACATACTTATCTAAATATAGGTTTTGATTCATATTTGTAGTCTAAAAAATTTCTAGTAGAAGTAAAGCTTAGCTAAAAATAGTAAATGGATAAAATTTTACAAGGTTAAAAATTAGGGGGGAATTAATTTAAAGGACAAAAATTTGTATATTTTTAGCCTCAAGGACACGACCTCAATATTTTAACCACAAGGACAAACATTCTCCTAAAAATTATTCATAAGGACAAACATTCTTTCAAAATTATTCATAAGGACAAATATTCTTTCAAAACTGCTACTCAACTAAAAACTGATACCTAAAAACTGCTACCGATAACTACAAACTGATACCTAAAAACTGTTTTCAATAACTAAAAACTGATACCTAAAGAAAGTTGTCCTTCAGGTTAAAATACTGAAGGTTTGTCCTTGAGGCTAAAATGTTGAGAAATTTTGTTCTTGACAATAATTTCCTGTAAAAATTATCCTTCCATAAATTCATTACCTTTTCTTAGTAAAATCTTGTAGTATTTAATTATCTGGTGTCTCAACAATTAAAACATAAAATAAGATTTAAAACTAAAACTTTTAAACATATCGACTTCTAAAGACAGCTCTACTTCTGAAGACAACTCTTCTTCTTACATTATAATCATTTCTTCTCCCTTTGAGAAATGGGCTATTCTCCTAAAGGAAAGAAAGTTAGACAATCGATTATGTTTGAAGGTCATGCAACTACCACTCATGATGATCGTATCGATAATATAGCTCAATATCAAGAAGAAATAATGAGATTGCAAAAATAATTATATTGGGAGTAGCAACGAAAAAGCAAGCATATGAGTTTTATTGAAAGGACATTAATGTGTTTTGTAGGAAATCTCCAGCCAAAAACTGCATTCATTCCAAGGGAAGCCCTTCAAAAAAACCATCAACTCCCATAAAGATATATGAACCTTACCAAGAAATTTCATAGAAAAAAAACCATCCGTTGAAGAATCCGACCCATCGGTGAATCAGATTTGTCTTATGTTACCATCTTTTCAAAAATAATAATCCTTGTTTCTTATATAAGTTTGAATATTTTTGTTTCAAATACACATGTATAATAATATTGTTTATCTCCATAATATATAAATAGATTTCAAAAGTATACATACAATAATAAAATATCTATATATTAAAGCAAATATATATATATATATATATATATATTTCAAAGAAAATTAATCTTTTGGCTTTTAATCGACTAACATGAAGGCCCAGTCAACTGAAACACAGCATTTTATGTTTAAAAAATTTCGAAGTATAAGATGTTGACTAAATAAATTATTTTAAGTCGACTAAAATCAAAGATATTTTCTAAAACGCAAACAGGCTCATTTCAGTCGACTAAATAGTGCCCCTAGTCAACTAAAAGAGATGCATTTCATCAAAAGTCAACTAAAATATTAATATCGGTCGATTAAATCAAAGTTTACAATTAGGAATAAAAATATACCTAGTTCGGTCAATTGAATATTTTCCAAGTCGACTGAAAATAGACCAAAAGTTCATCAAGTCGACTAAAATTTATTAACCAAGCCGACTAAATTCAAACTTGCATTTGGCTTTCAAAAGTAACATAGTTCAGTCGACTGAAAATTTCTATTAGTGGACTGAATTTTGGTAAATTAGAAGACTCCTTTGTTAAATTACAATCGACTAAAACTACTATCTTTCTTTGGAATACAAAATATACGCATTCAGTCATCTGAAATTTATAACCAATCGATTTTAATGGCGGATTCCTATTTTTTAAAATAAATATCCATGTCTTTTCACTATCACAAGCTACCGATTACCAAAAAGAGAGCACAACCACAAACGCAAAAGGCTTCATCTTCTGCAACACCGTCTCATCCTGAATTCGCCTCCGATGAACAAATGGCTTAATGGATGAGGAATAGAAAGATTGTTATAAATGTTTTAATATATATATATATATATATATTAAAGCATTAATGCATGTTCACAACACACCATGTTTTACGCTTCTTTCTTGACAAAAATATTCGTTCACTTTGGTATAAATGCTGAGTGCATGCAAGATTTCATCTTACTGAAAGTTGTGGATAAAATATCCATCTTCTTGATGAAACTTTCTTTCTCTATGGAACCGGTGAGGCCATACAGTATCTATCCCTCTCGTTTAGTGCAAGAAAACATCAACCAATCTTCATCACAGCCACAACTTCATGTACAGTCATCTCCACCTCTAGAATTGAGGAACAAGAATCTTGGTCAACCGATAGTGACAATGGTATCTCTCTTGTGCAACCATCAAAGAATGTCTCTGCCAACACCGTGATTCTTCGCAATCAAGAAATTCTCTTTAAGTAACAACGAAAACTATTTAAATGTCAAAACGATTTGAAAAGAGCACAATGCAATTTCTTGTGAGGATTTGGAACAAAATTTCTTCTTGCTCTTGCTCACCATCACTATCTGATTTTTCTACTAAACCCGAAAATTGAAGCATCTTTGTTTTTAGTAATATGACTTTATTTGTTGTATGTATATGTACACACACATATGTACATACATAAGGAACTTGTTTTACTTGTGTCTGGCCTATGGATGAACTATATGTGTTGTTTGTGTACTATTTGTGAACTATTCGGTCGAACTGCATTTGTGAACAAGTACTAGTGTTTGGTTAGTTATGTTTGAATGTCTAGTTTAATTGTGATGTATAAACTATTGTTCATTATGGTTAGTTCTGTTTTTGTTATTTGAAAGTTCGAAGTTGTTGTGTTTGTGTATGCCATGTTTGTGTTGCTATTTGTTTCAAGTGATATTTATGCTATTTATTATTACATATCTATTGTGAATCCCCAAGTTTGGTTCTTTGTTTACTGCCCACCTTCATCGTATTTTTTCCTTTTTGTTGATGATAAAGGGGAAGAAAATATAATGATAGAGGGAGCACATATTAAGAGGGAGAATTGCATATAAGCTCATTTCAATTCATACCTTATTTATGTAGTTGTCATCGATTGTATATAAAATAATAAAATAGTATTTAACTCATTATTATCTACAAAAAATGACAATTTAATTTTTTTATAAATATAAAAGCACATAAATCACATAACACAAATTGCATATTAAAAAATAATAAATGCATTACATAACTCAATTATCATAACAATTTCACCCTATATTGCATAATAAATTTAATTCTATTAAAATTATTTATAAAATTATTTTTCTAAAACATACCGTGTGCAACGCTCATATTGCATACTAGTTAAATAATAGTAAAGCAGAAGAATTTCTAGCTCTTTTATTAATTCCATGAGTTTTATCTCCTCTCCTTAATTATTTTTCGATATTTTATCTTCAAACTTTCAAATTTATCAATTTACACATATTTTACTGAATCTCTCTCAACATTTTACATTTCCTTACGTAAATTAAAAAATTAATAAAAAATTATTTACAAATAATTCATTAATTAAAAATATAATATTTCTACTCAAGTCCATATATTTAGGTTAATTACATAATCAAAAATCAAAACTATTCAAATAAATTCAATTAACTTATATTTATTAATATTTCAAATAAATATTAAATAAGGCAATTTCAATATTTATACCATTAGTATACCAATCAAAATGGTAAAACTGTTTTTTTATTAGACCGATATATAATCACACAAATGTACAATAATACAAATTTAATTTATAATTCATTCATATCAATAAATTTATAATACATTGCATTGCAAAATTCTTCTTTTAACTTCAAATACCTACATCTAAAATTATCATAGTTATATACAAAACTCACCTCACTTTTCTACATATAGTTTATATTTCAGGTCATATATTTAAATTAATTATACAATCTTAAATTTAAACTAAACACATAAATACAATTAAATGATATTTGTTAGTTTGCCTACGAAATCATAAAATATGAAAATTTCAATATGTGCAGCATATTGAGATCAACAAAAATGATAACATTACTTTTTCATTAAATTAAGATGCATAAGTCACATACAATACATACATAAACTATAACAACAAATTCAATTTATAATTCATTTATCTCAATCAATTCATCATATAGTGCATTACAAAATTATGTTTTTTTACTTCAACTACCTTTATTTTAAATTTTCTATAACCATTCACAAACCGTCCTCAGTGTCGTTTTAATATTTATATTTTAACTTCCAATGTAAGAATTGATCACATAATCTTAAAACTAATTAAATAATTCAGTAAACTATTATTGGTTGATTTGTCTAATAAATCATTAAAATATGAAAGTTTCAACAATTATACCATGTTAATATTAACAACATGGTATCAAATTCATTTGGATATATAAATATACGTCAAATATATAACATAATATATACACGAATAATAACTATGAATTTAATTTGTAATCCATTTATATCAATATATTTACCATGCATGTATTGCATTGTAAAAATAATTTTAACATCAAATACCTATATTTTGAAAATTTTAAAGTTGTATACAAAACCCTACTTAATATCACCTAATATTATACGTTTAAGTCAATGTATATTAATTAATTATGTACTCTTGAATTCAAACTATTTGAATAAATTGAGTTAACAAATATTCGGTAATCATTTAATAAATCCTAAAATATGACTGTTTCAATATGTATATCATATTCATATCAGCAAAAGTGGTAAAATTGTATTTCCATTCAAATGTAAAGGTATATAAATCACATAACATAAATAATACACATAAACAATATCAATAAATTATTATTTATCTATCTCAAAAAATTAATCCTTAATTGCATTGTAAAATTCTATTTTTATCTTCAAATACTAGCACTTTGATAGTTCTACAATTGTTTCCAATTCCTCCTTTCTTTCCTAATATTTTATATTCAAATCCATGTATATAACTTTATTATGCTTAAACTCCGATAAAAATTTAAATAGTCTAGGTCAATAGTTACTCTATTATTCTTGTAATAAATCCTAAAAATATATGTCAATTTTAATTTATATATACATTAGCAAAGACAGTGAAATAAATACATTCAACTATAAAGAAATATAAATCACATACGTTAAATTATGTACATAACCAATAATGAGAAAGTTAATTAGTAAATCAATTATAATTGTTTATCTCAAAATTTTATCATACGCTACATCACAAAATTTGGTTTTTAACTTTAGATATCTGAGTTTTCTACAATTTTTTTATATTATTTACCTTTAAGTTCATATATTTAAACTAATTACGTAATTTTAAATTAAACTATTCAAAAAAAATTGATAAAATAATATTAGTTAATTCATTTAATAAATCATTCAAATATATAAGTTTTTATATGTATACTATATTTATATGAACAAAAATGATGAGATTATTTATTTATTCAAATATAAAGATATATAGCTATATAATATAAATTACAAAATAAATAATAATAACAAAATTAATTTTAATTTAATTTATTTAATTGAATTTATTTTATGTTACATAACAAAGTTCTAATTTTAATGTTAACGACATAAATATTATATTCTATGATATTACCGTACGAAATATTATATTCTATAACATTACCGTGGGCAATATAAACGGGTTACATAGTCTTGAGTAATATTAGTAATCTCATGTTACCCACTTTAGATATAAGGCTACATGCCACTCTACTTTCCATATTGGTTTCTCAAACATGCACATGACTGTTTTTTTGCTTCTTGGTTTACATCTTGTTATCATAAGGCACGTCAAACTCAACACACTTATTATCGGTGCTATTATAACCATTATTAGATATACACTCTACTTAGCGATCATAATCAATGAAACTCTACAATTATTTCTACACACTGCTGGTTTTAGTTCAATCTCCAATCACTGCTGGAATCAAATATGCATTGCATTAGTTATTGCATAATAGTCCTGTGTTTCAGACTTGAACCATTGCGTTTGATGCTAAACTTATTTCGGTCAATGCCTCACCACTTTCTTATGCATGGTAGGTAATGATGATATTTCGAGTTGCTTTAATATTTCCACGCTCTATTGCTGCATTAATAATCAGCAATTTGCTACATCAGTCCCCAATCAAAAGCTTCAGCCATTGTTTGATTCAGGCCTTAGTTACTTAGTTTTGCTAGCACATATTGACTGGATTATGTTCCTTTGTTGGTTTCAACTGTCTCAGTCTGCCCCACAGCCACTTAGTGCTGCTTTAGACTTGCCAAAAACTATTGGTGCAGTCTTCATCTGTGCCAGTCCTGATCATTTATCTCCATCTGGTCCATCTACTAATGCCTATGTCCAGACCCATACTATTAACCCAAAAAATGGATCAATACCTTGGATTGAGTGTGAAAGCACAAGTCCTGTTTATCAAGGTAAATAAAATAGAAAAAGAAATAATAAATCATAGAGAAGGTAAAGAGACAAGAGATTTTTACAATGGTTCGGCTGTTAACGAATCCTACATCCACTTTATAGCTTTTATTGATCAACTACTGTTACAATGGAGTTTGGATTACAATATGATTCTTCTTTCCTAAGTAGATCAACCCACCATTGTTATAGACAACCGGAAGGATCTCAGTTGCCCTTCAATGACTGTTGTGAGGGAGAAGAAGAGTGAAGAAACAATGGTAGAGTTTCAGCAGAGATTAGAGCAGATCTCTTTTCTATTGCAGATGGGATGGTATTTATAGGATTTAGAGAGCACCTGGGTCGAGAATTGCTTTGTAAGATGCCTATAATCATCATGCAGAGAGAGCCTAGAAAGTTTGGACCAAAATTGGCCATTTTTTTATCGGTACCGATTCGATCCAATTGGATCGGTACCAATTCAAATTCTTAGCCAATTTTTGGCTCTGGTATTTTTGATCAAGCTTTTTTCTTCATAGTGATGCTCACTCTATAATTTTGTAGCTTATTAACTTGTTTTGATGATGATTTTCCTATGGGTTATATTGAACTGTGTTCTAAATAAGATGAACCTTCACTTATTGAACTCGGATGCTTGAAATGTTACCAAACTTGTTGGGTGAGCTTGGTTGAACCATAGAATTATAATGCAACAGGATTGGGGCCACAACGAACTATCAATTAGGATGGGTACCGATCTAATTGGATCGGATCTATGCCGATCTGAAAAGATTGCATATTTTTCAACCAAACTTTCTGGAATCCTTTGTCTTGTATTTTTAGGCCTTCCAATCAAGTTTTGAGTCGTTTTGGTTTAATTTGAATGTTCTAACTCCCATTGAATTATGTTGGTTTAAAAGCTCGGTTAACATTCGTCCCTAGAGTACGCTTTCGTTAAGGAAAAGGTATGCTCTAGAATTTGGGTTTCTGTTTTAAGGAGTTTTATTGGTCACGTCTAGCCATCTTGCAAAGCTATCTATGACATACCGGCTAACTGTCCAGTCCATAGTTGTGAATCTCCATTGTTCGTAATTGCGGAGTGATCTCGACTCGATAATTTCCAAAATGAATACGAACATTAAGTGGGCCAAACAGGGAAAATTTGAGACCATTCGGAGGAGAAAATTTGGATCGATATCGATCAAATTGGATCGGATCGGTACCGATCCAAGTACTTGACAATTTTTTCGAACTTTCGCTTTCTTTGAATACGAGCCGACCCCCCACTTTACCTCATTTTCATCGATCCAGGCTTTTGTCTTCCAACTGATCCAATCCCTTCAAGCCCTTAGCCTGCCGATCCAAGCTCATAGTCCGTTTAGGAGTCTCCATCGTCGATCTTACCACCGATGCCACCTACTGCCGCCTCTTAGAGCCGCCACCATCGAGATTATGCCTGCTTTGAGGTGCTGCCGATACAAATCATCCAATACCCTAGTTTGGGCTATCATGAATCAGAGATCAAATCACTTTTCTCAAGTTCAAAGGTCGATGAAGTGGATTTTGACGTATTATTACATTATCGATTGGGGATGATGTTTCGTTAGCGACTGACACAGTGGAAGACTCGAGGCGATTGTGATTTTGTGGAAGAAGATAGTAAGTCGAGTCTTGAATTCCTCACAGTAGGTTTTTGCCCCGGTGCTCAACATGTTTTGTTATCTTCATCCATAGAGTCGGAATTAACTTGCACCAAGTTACACAGTCAATCCCGGAATAGCATCCTACGGGGTGATTTTGGTTTTTCTGGGTGGTGATAATAACTTAGGGCAGCGTGTTGCATGCAGCCCATGTTGTTATCACTTTCCAGAAAACTGAAATCGACTTATGCTTAGAATTCTCTACTCGATTCGGACCCATTGTTCTATAGTTGCTTGCTTTGGATTGGTCCCGTCATTGCACAATCGGTGTACCTAAAATAAGAAGAGCTTCCATGTCACTTTGGACAGCGGTTCCATTGTGGATCATCGATCGATAATCGGTAAGTATAGAAGAAAAGAAATTAACAGGTGATACGGGTCGCTCTTTCGGTTGTGAGTGAGCCATCTACACATAGTGGTTTATTCACAGCGTTCAGGACACCGAACCAATTCTCACTTAGATCACGCATCACACGCACCCTGGGTTTATACTTGGAATCTGATCGGTGGTTGGTACACGTTAATTATCTTTTGGATTTCAAGTATCAACTACGCTGGAGTCTATAGTTTAGAGATTAGGTGTACCTGAACATTTTGAACACAAGCTTTCTTATATAGCATGACGTGCAAATCTTCTTGACGCAAATCAGTTGGGGAGAACTCACCTCTTTCTGAAGTGGAGTCATCGTCGGTACCAGCTGGAATCGCCGATTCCGTAACTTTAGGTCAATATGGTCGCCAAATTCCAGTCGGCCCTATCGTCGATCGCACTCCTCCAAAATTTAGAGTCTTGCTTGATCCTCTAGAGAAAGCTCCTTCAATTCTTATACACAAGATATTTTGAAGCATTTTCTTGCAAAATGGTATCCCAAAGGATAATGTACTTCTACCACCAAGAGGAGTATTTGCTCATAGGCCACCTTCTGGATATGTGGCTTGCTACTGGTATATGTGTATGTATGGTGCAGTGCCCCCGTTCAACCACTTCTTAATGACAATGCTTCAGAACATAGGGTTAGCCCCATACCAGATTCTTCCAAATGGATATGCCATGTTGACGTGCTTATATTTTCTGTTCATGCATACGCACAATTGTGCCCTGAGTTTCGCTGAGTTGCAATATCTTCTATTATTCAAATAGAGAGAGGCTAACTCATCATTCGTTTACATCAGGGCGCAACATAGCCGGAAACTTATACTGGATCTTCCTAGTAATGTTCCTTCATTCAAAAACCAGTTCATTTTCGTTAAATGTCCAGAGGGATTCACCCATTTATGGACCATGGGGGTTAAGTTTCTTTCACCATGCTTGGAATTTCCTTTAACCGCTACAAGTCTTCTAAACGATCATGTATTCCTTACAGCTCTTCCAAAGATTAACAAGAATCCAACACTTGGAACTGCTCTTAGCACCCTAAAAGCGGTCGATGCTAAAGAATGCATAATTAGGTTCTTGCTCACATGCGAAAATCTAAGCCGATGTGGGATTTTACACCCTGGGAGGTCCGTTGGATTTGTTAGTGCTCCTTCCCGCTCTAGAGCTCGAACCCGTTTTGTTTTCTCTTCCCATGGTTTTGGTGAAGATGATGATGGTGATGAGGAAGAAGAAAGTGACTCATCTGATGGGTCAGAGAAGACCTCTGAGGAGGTCCAAATTCAAGTAGAGGTCAGTATTCTACTTAAAATGCCACCGATCCCAGTGGAGAAAGAAGAAAAGTTTATCCAACGGAAGGGAAAGGATCCATTGATTGAAGGGAAGGAGGAAGGAGAGATCGGTGAGGAGAATCCTCTGAATGAGGAAGAAATAGATTGGCATTCTGATGAGGGTGATGTCAACTTAGGCGATAAGGCCTCGGAGTTAAGCCCTGGACGTGCTTCCTCACCTCCTTTGAAAGATCTCATTAAAGGAGCTTCTCTCAAGGATGAACCTGTATCAAGCTCTCTACCGGAAGGTGTCGATATTGACTTGGGAGATACGAGCGACATTTTTTGCGAATATGGGTGACTTGGTGGATGACTTCTCTTCGAAAGGGCTGCCTTCCCAACTTACTCAGGTCATCCCTACAAGAATCAATGTCCTGATGTTAGTTGGTGGTCAATCTGGTTTGTGTGCTCTACCGGGGTCGTTAAACTTTAGTACACACTTCACTAGGATCACACAATTTATATTATTATTATTATTATTATTATTATTATTATTTTCTAGGATGTTCTAGTTCGTCAAATGCCTCTTTCCTAAAGTCGTTTTACATTTGCTGCAAGAATCATGTCTCGTGGCTTTTACAGTGATCTTAATCGAGTATTAGATTCTTAGCGTTCGCAGAGACACTCTTCCAGGCATCACGCTCCCCGAGAGACCGACAAGGAGAGGAAGAGGAGGAAGGATAGGAGACAACATAGCGTCGTCGGGCCAAAAAAGATCAAGGTCGTGATAGACGAAGTGGCTATGAGAAGAGGAAAAGCATGACATAGTGGGAAGATACGTCAAAAGGCCAAAAAGAGACTAAGAGCGAGAACACGCTCCGCAGCTTCCTGCTTCCACTGGGATAAGCGTTCATGCTTCCGGTGTCATGACTTCCTCCAGTCATGCTGCTATGAGCGCCTCCCTCCCAATTTCTAAGTGTGTGCCTTACATTCTCCTCGCTGGTCTCTTGCATCTGCAAGTTGCCTTCCCTAACTTGTTCTTAAAGGGGTTGTTTTTTACAAGCTTAATTTGAAGTCAGTTCGTGCTGAACCCTATTCACCCTATCTTCAAGCAATTCAGAGCGGTTTGTAGCATGCTAATGGGTGGGAAAAACTATGCATGCAGCTTTCCACTGTCAATCGAAACAACTACCAAGAAATTCTCTCGTTCGATTCTAAAAAGGTTGAGTACGAAAAGCAGCTCGTGGATCATGACGTAGAGATTGAGAGGCTGAAGAGAGTGAGAGGGATGATGCCCTCAAGAGAGAGAGAGAGCAAAAGTGCTTCTTTTTTTAAGGAGCTGAAAGAATCCACCGACTAGGCCGCGCTCATATTTAGTGATGAAATAAAGAAATGCCACACTAACGAGGTGGCCTTAAAAGAAAGGTTGAGGATAAGCAAGATGATGGTTGAAACACAGAAGAAAATCATCGCCGAACAAGCTTAAGAAATTGCCTCTCTTCACGAACAAGTTTCGCTTTAGATGTTGAGAAAAATCAGCTGGGGGTGGAGAAGGCTACAATGGAAGCCATCTTTTCAAAGCTCCAAGATACCTTCGCTAAGAAGATGGAAGTCTTGGATGCTACCATTTTGGGCTTTTATGTTAACTCCGTGATGCATCAAGGGAGTCTCATTTGCTTGGGTTCATTGTTCCCTCATACACTTGTTGTAGTCTGGGAGGAGATTCTAACCCGATTCAAAGACATGGGTGGCGGTTACACCATAGAGGAGTTGGTTGAGGCATACCTGAACGAAGAATCTCGCCAAGCTTTAGTAGAGGGCCAAGATATCTTAAGGTCGGAGAGGGAATGAGAAGTTGTCGATGTCACGACCACCGTTAAGGCTGTAACCGGGCATTTTCCTTCAGGACCTGGCAAGCCATCTTCACATCATTGTGCTGATGAGGGGGTCGTTTCTAATTCTATCGTAATTGTGGAGCCCTCAAAGGAGGGCAAAGGGGAAGGCTTTGAAGTTGTGGCATATAAGTAGACCCCTATAGCAGGTAATTTTCTTATATCTCTTGTGCTTGATGAATTCCAATTTGCACCTGATGATATTTCCAAGATAACCACCCGTTATCCGATATTTTAGATCAACCCTCTCTTCCTTCGATTTACCACCTCGTCATGATGCTGGATTCGTTGCCATTCCGATCGCATCAACCGTTCTCTGCGCATCTGGCTCACAGCCCGATTCGCACTCCGAACAAATTGCAGCGCTGCATGGTTTGGATGAACCCTCTGTATCTCAAGAAGAAGGCTTGTAGCTACTGATATACGGGAGCAGGTGGATTAAGCTACCAACCAGACAAAGCAGAGGCCGAGCAGTAGATGATAGCGGTGAAGAAGGAGAATGTTGAAGAGCTGAAAAGATCGTCAAAGAGTTCTCATAGATCCTACGAGCACAAAGGCAAAATAGGGTTTGCCAGTAGCCATGTTTTAGAGAATGAGATTGCCCTTAGAAGGGAGAAGCCTGAGAAGATGCTGATCAGAGGCGGAAAAGGCGAGAAGGGAAGCGGTGAAAAGAAGTCTTGATATTCCTTTTGCTTTTTTGGTTGCTTTTTGTATAAGTGCAGCGGTGATAAGAAATCTTGATTTGTCTTCCATCTACTTAGCACTTCTTCCTATTGTTGTAACAGTGGTGTTTGTGTTTTCCTTTTCTTGGCTGATATCGCAAGGGCACTACCCCTGCTGTTTGTTGTTATACATGAAAAATATTATATGTAATAAAACTATTGAAATTTTGATTGCAACTTCACTTGTCTACTTATCTATGTTTCATGCACTAATGACACTTTTTAATTCATCACTGTTATATTTAGTTCCATAATTACTGCCAAAATTCTTTGTTTGGAGTAACATAACTGTGAAATATTTGCTACTTTGGTCAAGTGTTGGTGTTCGTGTGCCCCTAGTTATGGGGCTATTTATCCCGAACACTTGATACGAGACTGGGTGCCCCTAATCAGGTTTATACTGCAACTCCTATCTTTGGGAGTCTCTGGCTTGAGATCCCTGTGAAGCTCTTTAGTGGCCTTACGGTGAGTAATTTATGCACTCAAGTGATTTACATAATTAAATGATTGGCAATGCCGAAGCAACACCGATTCTTAAAAGGTAGGAATCGAGTTTCGTCGATCTAGCAGTTTTCAATCGATTTGCTTCCGTCGACTCGGTGGGTACATGGGGCGTACTCGAGTGTGGTTTCACTATCTCAAGCAGCGATTGGATGGTTTTGAGTCGATTTGACCCTGTTGAATCGGCAGGTTACTTTTTATGAATGCATTTTTATTGGTTTAGAAAGCAAAGTAATTTCTTTACTATGGGTGAATTCTATCTATTTGCAATGCCTCCAGTATTTGGAGATGACTTATTTGCGGGAACTAAGAAATACATAAGATATTTTTAGACAAAGTAATGAACGTGCCATACCCCAGCTTCTTGCCGATCACATAGGGCCCTTCCTAGTTTGGTCCAATGTTCATAGTACGAGGTAGACCCGTTTGAGGACAAGGTCTCCTACTTAGAAAGTACGGTTATGGACCTTGGAGTTGAAAAATCGTGCAACCCTTTTTTGGTGAGCACCAATCTTAGTTCGGCTTATTCCCTCCTCTCATCGACCATATCAAGTGACTCGAGCAGGAGCTGCTCGTTCTGCCTTTGATTGAAATTTATCCTTCGATGAGAAGGGACTTATAGCTCGATCGGGATCATTGAATCTGAACTATATGCCAGGGTGAATGGAGAGTGCCTGGTTGAAGATTTATGCGTTGTCCTATATGCCCATAGTGCGAGTGGAAGTTTATCAACCCAATTTCCTTTAGCTTTAGTTAGCCGCTTTTTGATGGTGGACTTAATGACCTTTTTCACTGCATCCACTTGTCCGTTAGCTTGCGGATGTGCAACGGCAGAAAAACTTTTCTCGATTCGGAAGCGTTTGTGAAAGTTTTTGAACTCGACGCTTTCAAATTGATTCCCGTTGTCCGTGATGATTTTTTGTGGCACTCTAAACCAATAAATAATGTTTTAGTGACAAAATTAATAACTTTCTTTGTGGTAATAGTGGCCAGCGGTTCCGCTTTGGCCCATTTGGTGAAGTAGTCCACGGCAACGATATCGTATTTGGTTCTACCTTTAGCTATTGGCAATACACCAATTAATTCGATTCCTCAAATTACGAAAGGCCACGGGCTGACCATTTGTGTGATCTATGTTGAATGAGTTCTTGATCAGTGTCATCCAAGTTTCAGGTTCTTCGATCGTCTCAAAAATCCAATCAATATCCATCCCGCTTATGCTTGGAGCAGTTAGCGTTTCAATTGGGACCAGTCCCAATGACTGAGTTTCTATGAAACTGGACAGTTCGGTTAGATAGTCTGCTTTCATGTTTGTTCCCTCGAAATATGAGTTATGGTGTAATGTTCGATGTTATTCAGCGATTCCTGCAGTTTAGATAGATATTGGGCGAGGTTCTCTCCCTAGTACTGATATTCGCCTTTTTACCTAATAGACGACTAACTGAGAGTCGCTCTAAATATGTACGGACTTTATCGTGAGTTCCTTCACAACTCCCAACTCGGCTATCAGTGCTTCATATTCCACTTCATTGTTTGTTGCAGGGAATTCCAAATGCAAGGCAAAGCAAACAGATCGTCCTTCGGGAGTTTCGAGCATGACTTATGCCCTTGAGCGGAAGTAGTTAGATGCACCATCGACGAACAGCTTCCAGCCCGTTTCCAATTCCGGAGTAATTTCCTCCTTGTTATCTCGTATTGTAAACTCGACAATGAAGTTTGCCATTGCCTGCCCGTGGATTGCCCTTCGAGGATGGTATGTGATTTCATATTGACTTAATTCGGTGTTCCATTTGATAAGCCGTCCAGAGGTCTCAGGGCGGTATAACACTTGCTTCAAGGGTTGATCTGTCAGTACTTTGATCGGGTGTGCTTGGAAGTATGTTCGTAGTTTTCTAGAAGTGATCAAGAGGCAATATGCTAGTTTTTCCAATTCGGATAGTTCTTCTTGGCTCCAATGAACCGTTTACTGATGTAATATATGGGTCGCTGGATCTTAGCTTCTTCTCCTATAAGCACAACACTTAATGCAAAGGGCGATACTTCTAAGTAGATAAACAAGTCTTCTTAGTCTATTGGCTTGGATAGGATTGGCGGGATTTCCATATGTCACAATAGCTCTTCGAAGGCAGTCTGACTAGCCTGATTCCATTCGAAGTACTTCTTTTCCTTCTTTAGCGCGTTGAAGAAGGTATACATTTGTCGGTTGCCTTTGATACGAACTGTCTTAGTGTTGCGACCTTTCCGTTCAAGCTTTGTAACTCTTTCTTTCTTCTTGGAGCCTCGACGTCCCATAAAGTGGTAATTTGTTCAGGATTTGCCTCAATGCTCTGGCGCTTACAATGAATCCCAAGAACTTTCCAAGGGCTACCCCAAAGTGATATTTAAGCGGATTGAGTTTCATTCTATATTTGCGCAGTATTACAAACATTACAGCGAGGTTGTCCGACTGATTTGCAGCTGTGCGCGATTTAACCAACATATCATCTACATAGATTTTTATAATCTACCCGATCTAATGTTTGAACATAGCGTTCAATAGTCGTTGGTAGGTTGTCCCAGCATTCTTTAAGCCGAACGGCTTCACCTTGTAGTAGTATAATCCTAGATCAGTAATGAAACTGGGGTTTTCCTAGTCAGGTTCATGCATTATGATCTAGTTGTACCCCGAATAAGTGTCCATAAATGATAGCAGTTCATGTCCTGTTGTCCTGTCCACAAGTTGGTCGATTCTAGGCAGAGGAAAGCTGTCTTTTAGGAAAGCTTTGTTTAGGTCCGATACTCGATACAAGTTCGCCATTTTCCATTGGACTTCTTGACCAAGACCGGGTTGGATACCCGTTCAGGGTAGGTTGCATCGCGGATAAAACCATTTGCCATCAGCTCATCCATTTCTTCTCTCAGCGCTTTAGACCGTTCGGGTCCTAGGCTGCGTCTTTTTTGCTTCACTGGTGTATACTTGGGATCAATATTAAGTGTGTGGCATGCAATCCCGTGACTTTATACATATCGGAATGTGTCCAACTGAATAAGTCCATGTTGGCATAAAGAAATTTGATTAGTTTCCGTCGCATCTTATTTCCAAGATGTGATCCAACTTTCAGGACTTGAGTTGGGTCATCCATATTGATTGGGATAGGCACTGTCAATTATGCTGGTGCTGCCCGATCCTCTTCTAAACTCATCTTTCTAAGGTCCAAAGCCTTGTCGAATCGACTATCGTCCCCAAGCCAAGGCGGCTCTGTAGTTGCTATTCGGTAGGTTCATGAATGTGGAGAGTTCTCCTTACATTCTTCCCTTTCTCTTTTCTTCTAGACTCACGCAGTTCTATGATGTAGCATTCTCTAGCGGCACTTTGATCTCCTTTGATCATCCCAACTCCATTCTCTGTTGGAAATTTCATGGTTAGACACCACTGAGCTAGAGCAATCCTGAAATTTGCTAAAGCGGGCCGACCTAAAAAAGCATTGTTCATCTATAATCACAAAGGTCTGGATAAGAATGACTCTTCGGTCGCCTTCCCCAAGTTTTACGGGTAAGTCAATTGTTCCGACAGGTTTCTTTTGTTCACCAGTGAATCCTTGGAGCTTTGTTTGGTAAGCATATATGTCTTTCATACTGATCTTCATATAATCAAACATTTGTTTGAATAGGATATTCGCAGAGCTTCCACTGTCCACCAATACTCGTTGGACCATCGCTGGTCTAATTCCTACCATTATGACCATGGGGTCAAGGGTCGGAGCTTCTATTCCTGCATCGTCTCAATTTCGAAACACTATTTCATCATTCAAGGTTCTCTACTGCTTAGTAAGAGTTTCATCTTCGGTTGCGAAGCACAAATCTTTCGGAGCATGTCTCAGTGAACTAACGTATCATTCCATTTTTCCCCAAGTCTTCTGCGCGGGATGAGGTCCTTCGGATATAGTTCCGATGATGAGTCTTTGGTCGGTCGGTCTGTCTGGATCCCTCTTCGCTGGTTCCAACTTGGTTTTCCCGGTCTCTAGGAGCTTGGAGTGCTACAAGCTCGTCAAGATTTTGTGGATTCCTCACAAATTATTAAAGCTTGTTTTCCTGAATTAGCTCTTCAATAAGGTTCTTTAGGTGACGACAGTCATTCGTATTTTGACATGTGTTTCATGGATGCGGCAGTATTTTCCAGAATGCTTTTGCTGTTCAGTTGCTTCCTTTTTAGGCGGCTTCTTGTACTCTTCGATCCCCTGTATTGCAAGGTAGATGTTTTCTTGAGTATAACTGAGCGAGGTATAGTCTTTGGGCCTCAACCCTTTAAGTTGCTTGTTTCCTCTGTTCCGCTTGTTGGAATTCTAGTTCTTCATTAGATCCCATCCTTTCTCGCATTAGCTGCAGCGGTCACAGAGGTATTTGTGTCTTGGTTAGTTGTCATTCCATTCTGGCCAGCACTTGTTGGCTGTAGGTTAGCACGTTTTCCTTCTAGCTCCCATGCTTCTTCCAATCTCAAGTACTGGCTCGCCTTTCGGTTAAAGTCCTTCCTAGTGTTAGGTTGTTTCATTTTGATCCATTTTCCGAATTCAGTGTCGGGATAGATGGTGCGGACCAGGACCATGAAGATAATATCTTCATTTGGATTGCTTAATTCAGTCACCACAGCGTTGAACCGACTCGTGAAGGATTTCAAAGAGTCATTTCGTCCCTAGAATAGGCCATATAAGGACATATGTCATTTGGTTGTGGTGTGTGAAGCCTAAACTGATCAAGGAATTTTGTTGCTAATTCATTGAAAGTGGAGATGGACTTTAGTGGGAGCCTGGTGAACCACATGGAAGCAATTCCCACTAGTAAGATTAGAAAACACCTGCATCGAACAGCATTTGAAGCATTTACTTCATCCATGTACCAACCGTACTTGTACAAGTGAGGTTTCGGGTCTCTAGTTCCATCGTAAGATGGAATAGTCGGCATAGTGAACTTTTCGAGATACCTTTCATTCAGAATGCCATCAATGAAGGGAGTCCGACTTGGAGCAGATCCCCGTTCGTCATCACTTCTATCCTTACTTTCATCCATCAAGTGCTTAATCATACCCGTGATATATGCCTTTGTTGTCCGGAAGTCCGTGGGTTGGCTATCAGTGACTATACCAAGTGTTTGATTTTGCAAATGATCTTGGTAAGTGGGCTGAAGCCTAGGCTCTCCTATCTTCAAGAGAGCCATTCCCTTGGAGTTCCATTGGCTTGCGGTTGGTCAGATAGGGGCAGTTTTGATTTCTCTACCGGTATTGAGTGCATTAGTGTTTTCTTCTAACTCGTCATCGTCAAGTTTCTCTACATCTTCAGAGTTGGAGAGATCCACTACTAT
Source organism: Allium fistulosum (assembly GCA_030737815.1). NCBI lineage: Eukaryota > Viridiplantae > Streptophyta > Magnoliopsida > Asparagales > Amaryllidaceae > Allium > Allium fistulosum. Next base: position 854,900,003 of record CM060905.1, read on the forward strand.
ATCTTCCCGTGGGGTCATCGCCCCTGGATTCAAGTTCATGGAGGGCTGCTTTGCAGCTGATGGATTGCTTACGTTTCCTTCTATATCGATTCCTGCAGCTTCACCCGCTACTCCTCTTTGCTTCTGCCTTCTATTTCCCCTTTTTAGGCCAAAAACAGAAGAGTTCTCCTACTCAGCAATAGCCGCAGGCTTTGGCATGCTTCTTGGAGCAACTAGTGATTGCAAGTTCATGAGGGCATTTAATTTGTCCATAAGAGCTTTTTGGCTGTTCTCCATCTTTTATTTGATTTCATCAACCATCTTATTCAACTCGCCTCTAGTGACAACTTCATGCTGGATAAAAATTCCAGCACATGATCTTCTGTGTTAGCACAAAAATTTGCTCTGATTAATGGATTATTGGCGTCGTTGATCTCAACCTGTTGAGGATTGGTTTCTTCTCCAGCTATTACAACTCCTATGGATTTTCTGGAAGCAGTTTTCTTTCTTTCTGGTGTCATTGATTTTTAGTGGCAGATCTTCTAAGCAGAGATTGAGGATCAAATTTTTGAACCTATCTAATTCAAAGTAGATAGCTAGATCTAAGTCTGAATTCAATTCTCAGTGAAAGCACCAAAATGTTAATCCAAAAAATGGACCAATACCCTGGATTGAGTGTGAAAGCACCAGCCCTGTTTATCAAGGCAAATAAAATAGAAAAAGCAATAGTAAATCGTAGAGAATGTATAGAGACAAGAAATTTTTGCAGTAGTTCGGCTATTAACGAAGCCTACGTCCACTTTATAGCTTTTACTGATAAACTTCTGTTACAAAGGAGTTTGGATTACCCTATGATTTTTCTTTTTCGAAAATAGGTTGATTTTTAAAGTGGGTAAATGAAATTGTTTAAATAACCAAAGTTAAGATTTAGAAGTTAAAATGGAAATATGATGCGAATTTCAGAAAATGATTTGTTTAAAAGGATTGGACTTTTATTCAAACTTTGAATATTGCTATGTAAAAGTGATATAAAACAATATTTCGAAATTGAGCTTGGAATTTAATAGTATTTGAAGATTTAGATTTTTAAATTGGATATTGAAGGAAAATTTGTTTTAAGTGTTTCAAATCGATATTTTGGTAATCAAACTCGGAATTGAATTAAATTTGGAATTGGAATTTGAAATTAATTTGGAATTGGAAGTTGTAATTAATTTGGAATGGGAATTGAAATTAATTTGGAATTGGAATTTAAATTAATTTGGAATTGAAATTGAATTCGACTTCAAATCAGAATTGAATCGATTAAATCAAAATGGAAATTTGAATTGTTTTGCATTGGGAAATTAGGAATTGAATTGGTTTGACTTTGAAACTATTTTCAAATGAATTATTTTAGTATAAACAGTTTAAAATCTATATTCTTTAAATATTCAAATTATTTTGATTTTCCAAACTATTTTACTATATAAACCATTTTTAATTCTCAACTATTTTAACTATTTAACTATTTTAAAACTATTTAAACCATTTTCTAAAAATTCAAACTGGTCAAAAGGGTGGAATGTTTATATTTAAATCTTGGATTTAAATACAAATTGGATTAAAGTGAAGTTATAACCAAAATTGTAATTCGAAAATAAATATTTGAAGTGAAATCGATATATCGAACTGAATTGACATTTTGAAGTAAAATATGATTTTTGAAGCTAATATGATGATTTCGAAATGGATTTGATTTTGAAGCGAATATGATATTTTGATATCAAGTATGAATATTTTTCGAAATATAAAAGTACCAACCGGTGTGTAAAACGACGTTTGGTTGTTAAAAAGAGCGGGGCCTCTTATTGGCATACTCTCTGTCAATATTGGAACCACTTTGACAACCGTGTACACGGTGGATGATATCCAGAATATAGTGGTTGAATTAGCGACATTTACTGGAATGAAGTAAGAGAACGATGATGGATAGCTTTGACACTCATGTCATAATTAAAATGACTAAAACAGGAGCATATGTCTGGCCAATGAGGTTAGCTAGCTCTAGCGACGTTGATCCCTCGTATTACTATTGTGATTTCGTATTCGATGGGTGCACCTATTTCGTTTGGATTGATTATCGCGGTCGGCCACGGATGGGTTACGAACAGCAAGAAAGGATAAACTGGTATAATCCTACCTTGGGCATTGTCTCACGTGCCTTATCATACTTATCCTTAAACGAGCCATTAAAACTTTGATATTGTACCTATAAAACGTGTTAACGTGGATCAATGTAAAGCCTTAACGCTATTTTGATATTTATTTTACTAATAGACATTATTATTTATTATAGCGTACACTATTACATATAGATAATTTGAGAGATCCTTAGGAGATGGAAAATCCCGTAACAACTCTTAAGTTATTGCACTCATATTTTGTGATATTGATTTGACTTACATAAGAGTATTTTAGTCCTGACTCGAGTGTTTTGTTTTCCATTACGCTCAGGTCAGTCCTGAGTTTTTAAGTGTATTGAAGATCATTTTCTCGAGGACAAAAATGAAGATTTGGTATATTATTACTATTATTATTGTCTGCATCATGCTATTCTGCTGCACTAATTACTTATCCCTGTTGTATATATAACTCTGATAATTGTTGTATGGATTATAATCAAATGTATAGTAAACAGCTTTATGAACTGTTATTTGATTATATATTTTGTCGTTCCGCTGTGAGAATTCTGTGTTTTGTTTTCTTCTTCTTTTCTTATTTTTCTTAATTTTCCCCATTGATTATCTACATTCCAGATCGTTTAAGTTGGACATGTGTGGATTATTGTCGATTTAAACCTTCTGAAATGTGGGTCGTCACAGTTGGGATCCTAAGTTAGATCTAGCCACTATTGTTATAGACAACCAGAAGGGTCTCAGTTGCCCTTTAATGGCTGTTTTGAGGGAGAAGAAGAGTGAAGAAAATGACAGAGTTTCAACAGAGATAAGAGCAGATTCATTTTCTGTTGCAGATGAGATTGTATTTATAGGATTTGGAGAGCACCTGGGCTGAGAATTACTTTGTAAGTAGCCTATAATCGTCACGTAGAGAGAGCCCAGAAAGTTTGGAGCCAAAGTTGGCCTTTTTTTTTATCGGTACCGATCCAATCATTTACCAAATTTTGGCTCCGATTTGTTTGGTCAAGCTTTTCACTTCATAGTGATGCTCTTTGTATAATTTCGTACCTTGTTGATTTGTTTTGATGTTGATTTTCCTGTTGGTTAGATTGAATTGTATTCTGAATCAAATAAATATTTACTTCTTGAATTCAGATGCTTGGAATGTTACGAAACTTGTTGGATGAGCTTGGTTGAAGCATGTAATCACAATGCAAAAGGATTGGGGCCACCATGAACTCTCAATTGGGATCGGTACCGATCTAATATGGTCGGACCAGTGCTGATCTGAAAAGATTGCATATTTTTCAACCAAACTTCCTGGAATCCTTTGATTGTATTTTTGGACCTTCCGATCAAGATTCAAGTCGTTCTATTTTAACCTGATTGTTCTAATTTTTATTGAATTCTGCAAGGTTAAAAACACGGTTAACACGTACCATGCCTTAATCGTGCTGTGGTATTACAAAATAATGTTGTTTTGAGTCCACTTTGATGATTCGATTGCCACACTATGATGCTCCAGACTTCACCTTCATGGCTTGACACTCACTGCTATGGATACGAGATCGGTGTCACATATCATACTAAACCACACGTTATCAGTTTCAACATGTAGTGACAGCCCACTAACCGATGTACTGAACATAGCGATCGCATTCAACTAATCTTAGTGCTGTTACATGCGTTGATATCTTCGAACTGCTACAACAGTATTTCAGTGCCCGTTCATGTTGATATTCTGACAACAACTGATTAATATCCCAGAACTACTGTTAGATGAAGTGCATTAAATTATTGTGCAATCTAATTACTGGTCATTTACGTTCAATGCAGTTTGTTAGCTGTAGCTTTGTTAATGCATGTATTTTGTGAGCTACAATTCTTTTTAGTTTTTTGGTACTTGTCTGTGCTATTACATCTATACTATGATCTAACATTATTCTTATTGATCAGTTCTGTGCTGATCATTTTTGGCACGTCACCTACCAATAAGTATGTTGCTAGTACCATACTTGCTTATTCAATTGTATAGTCACTCGTTGCTCAATAATCATTAGTCAAAAAAATTGTAGCATTTGTGGACTATAACATTTACAGTTCATATTACAATTTGAAATCAGTTTGAATTTTTTTCTTAATAACCTTTATAATTTTAAATTTGAAACAAATTTATGTTATTTATTTATAACATTCATGACTATAAACTTAAAACAATTTTAAATTCACTAGTAATGTCCACAAATTTTAATTTTAATTTAAACCAAATTTGCAAAAAAAATTATATTATTAAAATACGCTTATTTGAACCTAGGCGAGCAAAGAGGAAAAAAAACACATTTGGTCCTTACGTTAAAGACATAGCCTGGAAATGAATTGCTTCGACAAAAGCCATCTAAGGGTCAGAAACGAATGAGGTTTTCTATTCGTAGAACTTACCTTAATTAGAGTAACATTTTCCTTTGAAACTTTTTCTTATACACTCATTTAATTGGACTTTTCAAGAGATTACATTGGGTGTTTGTCAATTATTCATAATAACACAATCCACATTCTGATACCATCATAGGGTCAAGTGCATTGGGGAGTGGAGTAAAAGATGACGGTTTAAAAAAAATCCATTATGCGATATCTTTTTAATGTTCGATCATAAATAACATATAATACATTAAATCATATTTATTGTTTGATTTGATACGTCAAGAATTATTTTGAATTAATTTTATAGTAATCAATTAATATAAGTTATATATAATCTACGAAATGAACATTATATGTCCATTACTGTATTGTTACAACATGTTTAGAGAAATTCTTCTCCTTCCTCCTAGCTTTGCATGGAAGGTTAAGATATTGGCTTCCACTTACTCTAACACAAATGCCAAGGTTTTTAGTTTATTTTATTTTGTTTGTACTGGAATGAGAAAATATAGTCTTATTTATAGCCTCTCAAAGACCATAAAATATCTATATATTTCATGTTATTTCTCTCCTACCTCATATACGGCAATATAATATCTAGATATTTCCCCAAATTTCTTTCCTACCTTATATATAGTAAACACTTTGTCATATATATATATATATATATATATATATATATATATATATATATATATATGATTTATCTACATATACTTTTTTTGAATTATTATATTTATTATTAAAATTCATTTTTAGTCCAAATCACTATATTTAAAATTCATAATAATTAAAATAATTATAATAAAATTCGAATAAAAATATCACAGTGTTCACAAAACTATTTAGTAATTTTCCGAATTATGAAATAATTTTCATTTAATAAATATATTTAAATAAATTATAATGCCAAATTAAATTTAAGTATTATTATTAAATTTAAAATTAATATGAATAAATCTACAAATAAAATGATATAATATAATATAATATAATAGGGGTGGGCGCGGGTTGGTTTGATGCGGTTTGAAGTCGAAACCGCTTCCGCACCGCATCAAACGGTTAATCAAAAATACAAACCATTATACTAATCTTTTAAACGGTTTAGTTTCAGTTCGGTTTGAATGTAATACGGTTCGGTTTCGATCCGGTTTGGTTTGAACCCATATTAAATATGAAATAAGAGAATTACTTTTCCATCAACAATTAATTTACGAAGTTAACTGTGTGAAGCTTTTACACTTAAAGGTTAAAACACACAATGTTATACTGAAATGAAATATTAGTTCTTAACTTTATGAATATTTCAATTTGACATTTAAACAAACATCAATATTAATCAATGCATAATCATCAAAGAAAATGTCTAGAATAAGATTATAATTAGCATTTATCCAAAAAAAATGAGATGAAAAATATTATACCAAAACTATAACTTCTTCCTTTATGACAGCAAATATTATTAATATAATAACATACGCTAAAAATTGAATATACATCATTAGAATGTAAAATAAGATATGAGTTACTTATATTTTTATCATAAGATTACTTGTGTAAATATTCGGTTCGGTCCGGTTTAATATGGTTGGTTCAATCGTCCAAACCGCAACCGAACCGTATCGATACGGGTCGGTCCGGTTTGGGGTATTTGCTTTGATTAGAAGATTCGGTGCGGGTTTCCACACCGTTTTTACAGTTCGATGCGGACGGTTTTCGTATAGCGGTGCGGTTTATGCCCACCCCTATAATATAATATAGTTTCTCTCTCTTGTCACTTCATGAAAGAGAAATTATAATTTTTCAAATGGAACATGTGGTTGAAATTAAGGGGGATTCGTGATATAGCAAAAGTGAGTGGGAGCCGATCCTTATCCTACACACACATATAAAATAGTATACATACACATATATAAACTCATTTTTTTATCTTTTTGAGTTAATATAAATTAATATACTAACAATGAATAAACTCAAATTTTGAAATGTAATCTATTGTAGATGAAATTGTAAGTCAATTACATGTCGTGTTGCGAGCTATTTCTTCCTTAGAGAAATTCTTCTCCTTCCTCCTAGCTTTGCATGGAAGGTTAAGATATTGGCTTCCACTTACTCTAACAAATGCCAAGGTTTTTAGTTTATTTTATTTTGTTTGTACTGGAATGAGAAAATATAGTCTTATTTATAGCCTCTTAAAGACCATAAAATATCTATATATTTCCCGTTATTTCTCTCCTACCTCATATACGGCAATATAATATCTAGATATTTCCCCAAATTTCTTTCCTACCTTATATATAGTAAACACTTTGTCATATGTTAATTCAAAACGCAGTTAGTTATCCAAAATAACTATTGAGGGTTTTCCAAATTTATTTAAATTAGTTAAATAATTTTCGATCTATATTTAATATTGTTGTTAAACAATTTAAATATTAATTTAGCCTAATTAATCAATTAAATAAATATACGACCTTTATATATTATGTTAATGAATTTCAAGGCCTGAAATAAATATTAAACCCTATAATAATTAATATAAAATTAATATTAATTTTCTCTAATTAAATACACAACATTTATAAGTTAATTTGATTAAGATAAATTCAGAAATATGTTGATAAATATTGTTGTGTGACTCCCAAGTATGAACTTAATCCTCGGTAACATATGAATTGTAAACACTAAAGCCCTTGCGGACTTTGCTGAAACACTATAGTGGACACGAGCTCAGTTGCTTACAGATCATCTAGGTGAAAATCACATTATTATATCATTAAGCTACACCCTTAACCAATGGCATATTATGCACATTCTCTCTTCATTATCACTATATCACACTAATATATAGAGCTCAATCGATGGTCAAAATTTTAATAACATTTGTAGTTAATTCAAAACTACGACATTAAAGCCTATTATTCAATCCAATAACATTTATCCATTTGTTGATTTTTTTGACCAAAAACATTGACTTTATGTTGCCTGTCGTTTACGGTGATACTAAATTTCCAAAATAAGGAGGGGAATTCTCTTTAGAATGCGTTTCACTTCAAATGCTTCAACCTATGTCAATTTATGGACCGTGATTGACCGTAGTCAAAGTATAGTTTAGACCATTAAGATTCCCAATATTCTCAAGTTAAAAGACTAGCTACTTCAAATCATCACATTTGACCTTTTATTTAATTTTATAATTACCATAGAAGACTCACGATGAGTAATTCTGTAATTATTCCAAAAAAAAAATCATACGTGTGTAACCCATTGGTGCCTCTAACGGTCATACGCAATTCATCATCCATCATATGGAGAGTGTTAAGTACACTAGTCCTAATGCATATATTGATATCTCATTATCGATACATCTTGACTAAAATAATTTATTTGACATGATTCAATACTCATCGCTACGAACACATTCGTAACTGCATTCAATGTTTTTTAAGGTTTTTCCACGTGTATATATTTAATATATTTAATACATTACTATATCTCAATATAAAACTTGTAAAATAGAAAATAAAACTAAAAGGTTACTTTATTTCGAATAAGAATCGTTATAAGAGTTAAGTTATATAACTAAATTACATAATTGCCCAAAGGTATGCCCTTAACTCAATTAGGTTAGCCATAGGGGAAGAAGGATTAGAGTTGCAAAGTTGAAGACAAATGGAGGATAAATTGCTTATTATTTAATAATAATTAGTGGCATTAATGATGGAGTTACAACTGAGATAAAACACTTTCCTCTATAACTACCCTTCCATTTAGGCTTATTAAGTTACAAGAAATACTCATTGCCTTATCAATATTTTCGTCTACTTTTTCATTGTTAAATTATACACTTTTAAAAAAATATCTCAAACAACTCTTAGAGTTGGAAACCAATTTCTGAAAGGAAATGTTGATGGTACAATGTTTATGACCAAGGCTCGATCCTAAAAAGGCAACATTCCTAATTATGTTTTACTATGTCTATGTCCATTTATATATATTAATTCCAAAAAAAAATCTTTAAATAAATCTTGGTTTAATTTAAAACTACGTGTTTGTGTGTACATGCATGCACGCATGCATCCATACATACATACATACACACTTAAATATATATTGCTTTAATTCTCCACTGAAAGAGCTTTCTTTAATGATTTATTGTCTACCATATTGTGGGTGTATGGGCACCATCCATGAAGAATGTAATGATTCATTCTTCAATTTTAGGTTTCAAAAATAGAATTTATTTGCACCAAAGGCCATAACCCATTTGTATGCACAAATCTATATACTGGGAATGTTAAAATTTTGGAGTTAAATGCTTACAAGCGTTGAACAAATATTTGAATTAAAAATTGCATATAATTTAGTCAAAATTAAAATGTACACAGGTAAATTCCTTTAACCCAAAAATGTCAAATTTAAATGTATGGATGGTATTTGAAAGCAACTTTAAGATTTTGTTAAAAACATGTACAGATACCCCTAATGAAACATTTAAACAAAACAAGATAAAATGTGATCATAAAAGTATACATTTTATGTGTTTATCACACAATCTTACGGGCTTTATCTTCCAATTGAATAGCTAAATTGATGCAACCAATTGGAGATGTTGCCCCTCTACTAAAACCCTACAATGGAGAGTTACAATGCAACAAATCTTTCTCATTCAACCTCTTCTCATCAAAATCCTTCTTGAATAGAATGTTCACCGAGCTTTCATTATCAACCAGCAATTGATAAACAGTAGTAGGTCCAGTCTTGGTCGTTATTACCATCGAATCGAATCTTAGTTCCTCAATACCATTCACATCCCTAATTCTAAATACTATATCATCATCCATCCTCTTTAGTTGCTTCATAGAAGTGTCATCCTCGATAACATAACATGCCACTTATGGGGCATTCTTCTTAGATCTTTCGTACTGTTCCATCTCATTCCAACACTTTTTCGCAATACGTGGGCCTCCAAAAATTGTATTTATAATCAAATCACCTCCGAGTGAATATGGAGCAGCCCTTCTCATACCTTCTTCGTCGACCTGAGGCAGTAGCCCAGGGGATCGATTATTCCTTTACCCGCCTTCCTATGGGTTCTTCACAAGTTGAAGTAACTATTCCTTCCTCATCAATTCCATAATCATATCCTTCAAGTGCCTTCACCTTATCATATTATGCTCGTGCGTCTCATGGAAGTAATGATGATTCTTGACATTTTCTCTTCCTCCATTATTTCCTTTGAAGCCTGTTTTATGTACCTTGTTGTGGTTCGGATTGCCATGTAAATATTTTATACAGAGTCATTCAACTTCGGTTATTTATTGTTCCATGCGAATTGAGAACGTTTTCTAGGATATTCCTTCTTTCCCCATACTGGTTATTCTTTATTTTATTATTATTATTCTCATCATCGTAGTTTTCCTTTACATGCTCTTTACTCTTCACCAAACTATTCAGCTCTCCTACTCTTACCACGTCCAATTTATCCTCTTATTATGCTTCTTTCAAGCATAGAAATTAGTTTCCTTCCTTATAATAGCTCTTTAGCAAGGTTGGCTTATTCATAGTAATCCATTCCCAAAATCAGAATCTTTGCCTCTTCAAAGATTCCACTGTCCTCTGCTTTACATTAGTCAACGTAATCACAACCTTTGGTTGTAAGAGAATGCACTCTGAACTGGCTGAAGAACTTATTTTCAAATTGATCATTTGATCTAATGGACCCCGACTCAAGCCTCCAGAATTACATAGTTGTCAATCCTTACATAAACAAAGGGAAACATCTGCAATTAACAAAATCGTCTACTCTTGCACCATCCATGTGTCGGTCATGCCTAAGTAAATGTTGCACAGGCTCATTCAGTCTACATCCGCAGGGATGGCATTGCAAACCTCCGTGGATACTGTGGCTTTAATCTTTCCAGTGAATGGATTCCAGCTACAGGCAGCCTTCCAATCATCTTCAGATTCTACCTCCCAAGCAATTCCCTTATACCATCATTTATTATCTCATTCCATCATTCCACCTTTAACGGTGGTTATTAGTTGCATCACCATGGGCCCAGTTCTACGAAGGACATGATGGTCGTTACTCAAGCGCTCAAGGCTAGCAGCCCGAAGCCTAGGTCTCGTTGTCTCCAGGGAGTCATTCATCTTGGCCTTTCAGTTCTACTACGTTGTATTTCCTGACTGCATCTTCAGGATCACTCTCTCTAGCGAGCACTACACTTAGCATTTTTCCTAGCTCTACCATTAACAAGGCTTACTGCCTGCTTCTGCTAGTATGATGATGTCGACAATCGCCACACTGGTACTGAACGATGCTGGATCAATACTAATCGATGATGGATCAGTACCGTCCAATCTACTTGGAGCATTTGCTCCAGTTACTACATTTCCTCCAACATTTTCCTCCTTGGCTCTATTTTGATACCCTCTATGCCTTACTCTGGTACTTACCAAATCAAATTGTAGAATTCCTTCATCATTCACAAACTCCACCGCACGTTCCTTCTCCTTAAAGGGTTGCCTCATCATACCAATTAGTCTTTTCAACTCTTTCATCAATGTTCTATGCATTGCTTGCATCCTTTGGTTAACTCTAACTATCATTCTTTCCAAATATTCTCTAGTCATAAGTTCTGGTAGAGGTTGTGTAGTTCCTTCACTTCCACTTAGATTTCCAGTAGAGGTTGTGTAGTTCCTTCACTTCCACTTAGATTTCCAATGCTTTCTTCCTCATCTATCCCTCTAGCTTGCTTTTCCAAATTCTTCATAGGTCATATTTGATCTAATATCCTTTTTCATTTTATCCAAATCCAAGTAACACAAGAGATTTAGCTTGAAAACACCAAAAAATTGATCTAACACCCCCAAAAGATTGTGTAGAGACACAAACTCTATGTGTAATATTTTTCTATGAAATTGTAAGAAATATAGCCTTCAATTTTGGGAATATTATATTTTTATATCGCTATATCGAATCAAATAGTTGAAAATCAATAGAAAAAAGAAAGTGTATGAAGAAAGAAAGAGGAAAAACAAGTTCCAATAATTATAATATTTTAGTTATGCCTACATATACATTAATGATATTTAACGGTTGTTTATCACTTGATCTAGAAGAAAAAACAGTTACAATCTTGAAATTGTTTCAAAAATTACATGGGCGGCACTCTCACTTAGAAATATAATGGAAATTTTCCAAGATCCCTTTTTGGTACATTTAGAATCATATTTATAGGTGTGATTGGTTGTTATTGGGCCTTAGATTTATCAACCTTTTTTTCTAGTCCATTAAAATACGTCATAGATCAAGGTCCAAGAGAATAGAAGGAAGTGAAAGTGTACGTGCAGTACTAAGGTCGTGTAATATGGTATATAAATGCAGAAACTGATAATAGCAGTAAAATAAAAATTAAAGTATGCACACCAGGAATTTTTATACTGGTTCGAACTTCCCGTTCTACGTCCAGTCCCAGAATACCCTCTGGATTTAAACTAAACCCCTCACTTAACCCGGAGGAATAGGTATATGACACCTGAGCAGCCGAACAGGAATTTTTCCGCCTCAACAGCCGAAGAGGACTTCAACTTAATACAAAATAACGTGTTGACGAATGTATTCTGAATAACACGGATTGTCTTTTGATAATACAATTCTGCTATAATCAAATCCTCAAGAATATATAGTGTGTGTGAAGATTTAGAAGGAGAATAATCGCGTAGAATCGAAGTATATGAATTAATTCAGAGATTCTAGCGATATTGAATGAGAATGAATGCTTTTATTTGAATAAATAAATAGAGAATAGATTTCAGAATTATAAACCAGAATTGGTGTTTGTAGAAGTGAATTAAACATGTTTATATAGTTGTAGAATAGTTACAATCTTTCATGAAGAGTTTCAATCAAAAGTTGTGACCATATCTCTTGGATTGAAGGTGATTCCTCTTCACGAACGATCGCAACTCTTCAGAAAAATAGCCGTTATTTCCAGGTCGGTTGACTGAAAATTATGGCCGGTCAGCTGAGTTTAAAATCATGCACAAAACAGTGTATATCTGTGTACTAACATAGGTTCGGTCAGTCGAGCTTAATGGTCGGTCGACCGACCTGATGTTATGTGCACAAATCACATTTTTTCAAGTATAAAACAATATACAACTATTTGAATGTGTGTGTGACTACTTGAGGAATGATTTTAACAATATTCTAAGACTCAATATAATAAAATATTCATACTAATCTCTGGATTGAAGTCTTGTCTTCTTTGTAGTGCACAATATACGTTTATTCTCTTTTTGTCGCCTTTGTATAGTATTCTCTTTGTAGTTCGTCTTATGATCTATGAAGCTTGTGTCATGAATCAAAGCCCATGAATCAACATTCTCCCCCTTTTTGATTGAGGACAATACTTATGTGATGAAGTAGTATACACATATATATTGTAATTCTCCCCCTGAATATACGGCGACTTTTCTACAAAAACTTGTTAGCTTTCATATATTTCTCCCCTTTTGTCATCGACAAAAAGGAATACTTAAGATACATAAAATGTAGAAAAAAATCAATACGGAACATGTATCAAATCTAGGAACATAGAATTAAATTTACATACCGAAACCAAATAAAATGTTTAATGATATCATCACTTAAGACGTCATAAAATAGAACAATTGTTCACAATAAAATTAAACAGAATGTCGCAAGACAAAAAAACAACAAGATCACTCCTCACCCTCGTCGGTATCCCAAAATTCCGGACGAATATTTTCATCAGGAGGAGCTTATTCTTTACCATGACGTTGAGTATGAGAAGTATGAGTTCCTGATGTTCCGGAACTTGTATTCTCCAAAGTTGACCAAGAGAAATTTGGTGCTGGCCTTTTTCCGAGAGCAAGATGAGAGGCACCGGCTTCAGAAGTGCATGACAAAGCATCCCAAAGATTAACAAAGAAGCCTTTGATTTTCTTGAATCTTCCATCTATTTTCCGTAGACGGGCATCTAAAACTAATTGATTTCGAGCCAAAAGATCAATAGCCGCTTCCATACCAAGTCCGGGAGTTGGTATTTGAATTGTGGACTGGCGAGTTAAGCGTTCTGTAGAATGAGTGGTTGGTTGTGGTGTGGAATGGCTACGACGTAGTTGATCTCTAGGAGTAGCACGCCATTGGTCAAATTTTATAAATCATGGTGGAGCATCCGGCAACTTCATTAATTTAATGGTCCTTGAATCAAAATGATGAACTTTGGTAGTTTCGGATTCTGGAGCATGTACGACTAAGTCATTGATTAATCTCATTATATACTCTCCATAGTAAATATGAAGCATTTTGCCTTGGTTAAATGAGAGAAACTCATCCATAAGTAATTGTGCCCAATTGACTCGAACATTCCCACATATAGCATATAATGCTTTAAAATTTTCAGGATACACTAAGTGGTAGGAGCCGCCTCTTGGAACAATGGTTTTCATCATGAATCGATGAAAAAGTCTAGCTTTTGGTCGAAGAGATGATGTTTGTCTTAAATCTATAGCATCATCTTCGAAAAAGAGATGGCTTATTTGGTCGCATCTCATTACATTGCAATCCACATCATGTAACGATATTCCATCCGGTCAAGCATTCAAGGTATGATTTATTCTATCTATTGAAAGGAAAATTGTCGTACCACATACCGATGTCCAAACACAATTTTCAGTGTTTCTAGGAGGATTGACAAGGTTTAGGTTAGCAAGAAATAATTTGACCATAATGTGGTTAATTTTCAAATTGTTCTTTCTATGGTCAAGAAAGGCGTCAAGCCCACTTTCAATTGCGGCATGTTCAATACCGTAAGAAGAGAAATCAGGGTAACTTATGAAGGATTCCTCGAAGATCTTGGCATCTTGAAGCTTTATCCATCTTTCAAGTGCTTTATCACTCACAAGCCATGAGGCTATTTGAGAATCCACTGGAGTTGATGAAGAAGCGGCGGTAGTTTTAGTTTTCTTTCTAGGAGCCATTGATTTTGAGGAAAAATATAAAATTTGAGAAAGTTTTAATGGAGTTTGGGGTAAAAATCTGAATTTGGGAAAGTTAAAATGAAGTGATAGTTGAAGAAGTGAATAGGTAGGTTAAATATTTGCAAAGGAAGCAGCAGATTTTTAGTCGTTCGGTTGACCGAAATCTCTGGTCCGCTGACCGACTTTGTTAACAGAAACATATGCAACTTTCGGGAAGGGATTCGGCTGACCGACTCAGTATTTCGGCTGACCGACTTTGTTAACCGAAACGCATGAAACTTTCGGGAAGGGATTCGGCTGACCGACTCAGTATTTTCGGTCGACCGACCCTGTTGTTTTGATGTTTCTGATAAAAAAATTGTATAAAGAGAAATTTTATTATTTATGCATGATATTAATACAACTTATAGAAAATCAGCAACATATATATATATATATATATATATATATAATGCTTAGCCACCGGTTGTTAATATCGACATTCCCAAGAATTTGGAGATGGGACATTCTCTATAGGTGACCACATAGGAGCTACTGGAGATTGAGCAGGATTTGAGGAGGTTGAGGGTCTAGATGTGGGTTTAACAATGTCTTCCCTTTTCGACGAACAAAATTTTATGGCCATCCATTCTAGAAAGCTCAAACGTCTTCCCGTAATTTTTTGTTCATAGTATAACTCCTTTTGTAGATCCATTTGTTGATGTTGATAGTGGTGTATCTCATCTATTTTCTGTTTAGTTGAAGGAGATATGACCATAGCATTCTTGCCTTTCTTCTTTTCCAGTGTATAACCGGTATGAGTGTCCTCCCATGGTTTCCAGCCATGTCGGGGGTCTTTATCCAGGGAAGAAGAGAAGGTAAGGACACGATTAGGTAAGGGAAAAATAGGATAGGGTCCGTTTTCAGGAATATGATCGGAATCATCGTCCGGAGATGTATACGATAAACGAGAGTTTTCGGAATTGTAAAAATCATTGTTGGATGACATTTTCAAATAATTTTGAATATAAACTTTCTTAGTATTTGTTTGAAAACTAAACATAGTTTATATAAGTATTTGTTTACTAAAAAACAAGTGGATAAGAATTATTATTTAATTCTCATCACAGGTAATTAATAGCAAAACAGTTTGTAAATGGATGATTACAAATTTTTGTTTTAAACATTTTGCATATTTTTAGTTATAACTCTTTTAGAGTCATTATTCCTAAATCTCGTCTAAGTTTGATAAAAATATTTTCTTTTAATGGTTTAGTAAAAATGTCAACAATCTGATTTTCAATATTAATAAACTCTAAATTTATCAATCCTTTTTCCAAACAATCATGAAGAAAATGATGACGAATATCTATGTGTTTTGTTCGTGAGTGATTGACAGGATTTTTAGAAAGATTTATTGCAGTAGTATTATCACAATAAATTATAGACTTTTCAAGATGACAATTAAAATCCTGAAGTGTTTGTTGCATGTAAATGACTTGTGCACATGCCAAAGCAGCAGATATATATTCTGCTTCACATGTCGATAAAGAAACGCAGTTTTGTTTCTTACTGAACCAAGAGACTAGGGAACGTCCAATGAAGTGACATGTTCCGCTAGTACTTTTTCTATCCGTCTGACTTCCTCCAAAATCAGCGTCGCTTTAGGAAACTAATTCGAAAGGACATTCTTTTGGATAAAATAGTCCGAAATATTTAGTTTTAGTTAGATAACGAATAATGCGTTTAACTGCTCGCATATGTGATTCTTTAGGATTTGCTTGAAATCTAGCACATAAACAAACACTCATCATTATATCAGGTCGACTAGCTGTTAAATATAATAAAGATCCAATCATACTACGGTATAGTTTTTGATCAACACTTTTGCCCTCCTTGTCTCTATCGAGATGAATCGTTGTGCTCATAGGAGTTGGTTTGGCAGAGGTGTTTTCCAGACCAAATCGTTTAATTAAATTATAACAATATTTTTCTTGATTAATAAAAATTCCATTTTCAACTTGTTTAATTTGTAATCCAAGAAAATATGACAATTCTCCCATATGAGACATTTCAAATTCATTTGTCATTATAGTCGAAAATTCCTGACATAACTTTTCATTTGTCGATCCAAAAATAATATCATCAACATAAATTTGAATTATCAAAATATCTTTCTTAGTTTTCTTAATAAAAAGAGTTTGATCTACTTTACCAATTTCAAAACCAGATTCTAATAAATAGCTTTTAAGACGATCATACCAAGCACGTGGTGCTTGTTTTAAACCGTATAAAGCCATTTTGAGTTTATAAACATGATCCGGAAATTTTTCATGATAAAAAAGAGGTGGTTGTTCAACAAAGACATTTTCTTTTATGTAACCATTTAAAAATGCACTTTTAACATCCATTTGATAAAGTTTAAAATTATGAAAACATGCAAACGCCAATAAGATTCGTATTGCTTCAAGTCGGGCGACTGGAGCAAACGTTTCTTCGTAGTCAATTCCCTCTTCTTGATTATATCCTTGTGCAACTAATATAGCTTTATTCCTAGTTATATTTCCTAGTTCATCTGCTTTATTTTTGAAGACCCATTTAGTACCAATGACTGATTGATCACTTGGTCTAGGAACAAGTTCCCAAACTTCATTTCGTTTGAATTGATTTAGTTCTTCTTGCATGGCAAGAATCCAGTAGTCATCAGTTGAGGCTTCTTTTATATTCTTAGGTTCTATGTTAGAGAGAAAAGCTACATGACCAACTTAACTTAATTGATGTCTGGTTTTAACATTCGTATTTACTTCTCCAATTATATTTTGTACAGAATGATCCCGTAAAATTCTAGGTGGAGATTTTATTATATTAGTAGTAATGTTTATATTTTCGGTAAATTCATGATTATTATCAAAAATTTCACTAGTATTACTGTTTTTATTCTGAATTGTTTCATCATTAGAATCGATAGTTGTATTTGGATTTATATTTTTAAAATATTTGTCAAATGAAACATGTAAACTTTCTTCAATAATTTGAGTTCTTTTATTATTAATTCGATAAGCTTTACTTCGTTCCGAATATCCTACGAATATTTCTTCATCGGATTTTGGATCGAATTTGCCTAGCTGATCTTTAGTGTTCAAAATAAAACATTTAGAACCAAAAACTTTAAGATATGAAATATTTGGTTTTCTTCCATTTAGAAGTTCATATGGAGTATTTTTAGTTAACGGTCGAATGGAAACACGATTCAATTCATAACAAGCAGTAGCTACAGCTTCTGCCCAAAAATGTTTTGATAAAGTGGTTCCATTTAATAAAGTTCTTGCACATTCTTGTAACATTCTATTTTTTCTTTCTACAACGCCATTTTGTTGTGGTGTTCTAGGAAATGAAAAATTATGGTTAATACCTTTCTTGTTACAAAATTGTTCAAAAACTTAATTTTCAAATTCTCCTTCATGATCACTTCATGATCAAAAGTATCACTTTTATTTTTCAAAGTCCAAGTGTATCTAGAAAAATCGTCTACAATAACAAACACATATCTATTATGATTAATAGACTGAACTTGAGTTGGACCAAAAAGATCCATGTGTAAAAGTTCAAGTAGTTGTTATGTAGAAATTACCTTTTTAGATTTAAAAGAAGATTTTGTTAATTTTCCTAATTTACATGCATCACAAAATATATTAGTTTTGAAACTCATGTTAGGTAATCCTTTAACTAATTTGTTGATGGTATTAAAATTGATGTGACAAAATCTTTTGTGCCAAAGACAGGAATCATTTTCCTTAGCTACTAGACACAAATTTGAATCATTATTAACGTTCATATTTAAGATATAAATGTTTTTATCTCTTATTCCTTCAAAAATAGTGTTATGATTTTTATTGAAAATATTACATTTATTTTCAAAAAAAGTTATATTAAAACCTTTATCACATAGCTGACTAATACTCAATAAATTATGTTTTAAATTTTTAACTAATAAAACATCAGTAATGAGAGGTAAACTAGTGATACCATTGCTGTTGACATCGCCTTTACCGATGATATATCCTTTAGAGTTATCTCCAAAAGTGACTGATCCTCCATTTGAGTAGATAATATTTGACAACATTTCTCTGTTTCCTGTCATGTGTTTTGAGCAACCGCTATCTAAAATCCACTTTCCTCTCCTTTTATGAGGTACCTGCAAAAATTTATAAAAAGTTGGTACCCATTTCTTTTTAGGGTCCTAAGAGTTAGATCTTAGGAAGCCAAACTCATATGGCTTCAGAATTCCCTTTATAAACATAGTTTTTGTTATTATAAACAGTTTTCATGAACCTTTTGATATGTTTATTCCTTATCAAAATATTATTTGATTTTGGAATCCATATCTTAGTGGTTTTAGTGTTTGAACAAACTGTTTTTTAATATCCTTTTTAATTTTATTATTAATCCTACTTTTAGAAAAATTATTCTGTTTCTTAAATCCTAGTCCATATTTATTGTTGGTGGATTGAGAGTTTTCAAGTATTTTAGAAAGATTCTCTCTTCCTTTATTAAAATTAGAGACATTTTTAGAGATGTCATCAAATTTTATTTTTAGACTAGATTTTTCTAAATCTAAATCTTTAATTTTAGAATTTAAACTATTATTTTCCAAAAATAAAGCATTATTTTTATTTTTCTGAATTTCTAGTTTTTCAGATATTGAAGAAATTTGAGAAGATAAATTAGAATTTGATTGTTGAGAAATTTCAAGTTCTTCTTCTAATATTTTCTTCTCATCTTTCAGCATATCTACTTCTAAGGCTGTCCTATCTAATTTTCTTTGTAAATCTTTATTTTTCTTTTTAAATTGCTTTGCTAAGTCTACTAATTCAGAATTAATTTCAATTAAATCTTCAAAACTAAGATCACTTACATCGTCTGACGAAGCCATGAAGCACACATTTGCTTGTTCATTTTCATTGTCACTTTCACTCTTTGATGAGGATGATGAGTCTGGGTCGTCCCAAGTGACTGAAAAAGCTCTTCGTTTGGTTCTGTCCTTCTTAATATTGCTCTTTTTACGTTCTGGAAAATCCTTCTTCATGTGACCTTTCTTGTGACATTCATAACATTCCATTGCTGAAGATGATGGTTTGCTATTGTTGTTGGAATTATTTTTGTTTCCCCTGAATTTATTTCTTTTGAATTTCAGAAACTTTTTGAAATTTTTAGCAATCATTGCCATATCTTCATTCTCTGAGTCGGAGTCATCTTTTTCTGCTTGAAATGCCACATTCTTTTTTTCTTGTGCTCCATTTCTCTTTGCCTGCAAATTTACTTCGTAGGACATTAAATTACCTATCAATTCTTCTGGTTTTAATGTTGACAAATCACTTGCTTCTTCAATGGCTAGGACTTTTCTTTCCCATTCGTACGTTAAAGAATTTAAGATTTTTGTGACAATATCAAAATCAGTAAATTTTTATTCTAATGATAGTAGAGCATGATAAATATCCTGGAATCTAGAGTACATATCATTTATAGATTCATTTGGCCTCATTTTGAAAATTTCAAATTGATTTTTCAACATAGACATTTTGCTTAATTTAACTTTGTTCGTTCCTTCATGTATTACCTTAAGTGTTCTCCAAATTTCATAACCAGAAGTGCACATGCTAACTCTATTGAATTCATTTCTATCTAATGCACAAAATAAAATATTCATAGCCTTTGCATTTGATGTAGCATCTAGTTTTTGTGTGTTACTCCAAGTTGAGTATTCTCCAGTAGGAGTTGTGTACTCACTTTGTACAACATTCCAGATATCAAATCCACTAGATTGCATATAGATTCTCATTCTAGTTGACCAATAATTATAATTTATACCATTAAAAAGTGGAGGTCGTGAAGTTGATTGACCCTCTATGAAACTAGTATTAGTGTTAATGTCAAAATCGTTAGTATGTGTCGTTGCCATATTACTAAAAATAGATATCAAATAACTTTGTGACGGTTATAGGATAACCTTGCTCTGATACCAAATGAAAGTGTACGTGCAGTACTAAGGATCGTGTAATATGGTATATAAATGCGGAAACTGATAATAGCAGTAAAATAAAAATTAAAGTAGCACACCAGGAATTTTTATACTGGTTCGAACTTCCCGTTCTACGTCCAGTCCCAGAATACCCTCTGGATTTAAACTAAACCCCTCACTTAACCCGGAGGAATAGGTATACGACACCTGAGCAGTCGAACATGAATTTTTCCGCCTCAACAGCCGAAGAGGACTTCAACTTAATACAAAATAACTTGTTGACGAATGTGTTCTGAATAACACGGATTGTCTTTTGATAATACAATTCTCCTATAATCAAATCCTCAAGAATATATAGTGTGTGTGAAGATTAAGAAAGAGGATAATCGCGTAGAATCGAAGTATATGAATTAATTCAGAGATTCTAGCGATATTGAATGAGAATGAATGCTTTTATTTGCAGAAATAAATAGAGAATAGATATCAGAATTATAAACCAGAATTGGTGTTCGTAGAAGTGAATTAAACATGTTTATATAGTTGTAGAATAGTTACAATCTTTCATGAAGAGTTTCAATCAAAAGTTGTGACCGTATCTCTTGGATTGAAGGTGATTCCTCTTCACGAACGATCGCAACTCTTCAGAAAAATAGCCGTTATTTCCAGGTCGGTTGACTGAAAATTCTGGCCGGTCAGCTGAGTTTAAAATCGTGCACAAAACAGTGTATATCTGCGTACTAACACAGGTTCGATCAGCCGAGCTTACTGGTCGGTCGACCGACCTGATGTTTTGTGCACAGATCACATTTTTTCAAGTATAAAACAATATACAACTATTTGAATGTGTGTGTGACTACTTGAGGATTGTAGTCTTGTCTCCTTTGTAGTGCACAATATACGTTTATTCTCTTTTTGTCGCCTTTGTATAGTATTTTCTTTATAGTTCGTCTTATGATCTCTGAAGCTTGTGTCATGAATCAAAGCCCATGAATCAACAAGAAGAACAGGTCAAAAATGACAAAGTTTATGGATAGGTATTGATCCATCCAATGTATGGATGGACACTGATCCATGAACTTTTATGATATCCTTCTGCTTCTTTAAGATATTTTTTTTCTTTCGAGTACTAATTCTTCCGTGATGCTTTAAAACTAGCTTCTTTACCTTATTCACTGAGAATAATGGAATATGAGAAAATTTTATGATAGGTACCAATCCATCCATGAATCGGTACCGATCCATGAACTTAACCAAATTTCTCCTTTTTTCTTTGTGTTATGCCTTGAACTAGATCATCTCTAAGTCCAATATCCATCCTTTATTATTTCAATGTCCACTAACATCAAATTATCGCTATGAAAATTAATGAACAACAGTATAGTCTTGACACATAAGATTCACAGTACTCTCAAATCCAAATACTACTGTATATAGTCATGGGATCTTCTATTCAGACTGGAATAAAATAACCTACAGAACACATTCAATAGGCCGTTCAACAGTTATTCCTTAACAATTAGAAGTACATAATTTATTGTTTCCCCTAAAACTATAATTAAATAACCATCCATAGTATACAATAATTTAGTTGTGGTACGGATAACTCTTTACCAAAATACTTTTGACTAGGAACATATAAGGATAAGTGTTTATTTGTATGTTCCAATACTTACAATTATGACTTCATATGTTACTGCGATAGACTAAAAACTTTACCCTAAGGATTTCAACTGTATGTATTAATGTACTTCATAACATTATTGATATATATATATATAAGAACGTAGAATGAAAATGAAAAAAAAAACTTACTTTCATTTCGAACAAGATTTGTTTATAGGAGTTAAATGTAATGTATAGTCAAATTTATATAAGTTCTCTTAGGTCAAATCTGAAATTCTATCATTATCAAGGTCAGCGACGTAGCGCCTGGTACTCGGACATTGGCTCGAGGCATTTTGAGCATTGAAATATGTGATATTGTATATTAAATCAAAGAGAAAATTATTAACTTTGCAGCTATGAAGACGATTTGCAAATCAAAGGTTGTATAAAGAAGATATGGTTTAAATAAGGTTAGCACGAAAAGTAGTACAGTTAGGTGTGATTGAATTGGTGCTATAATAGCACCATCAATCAACCTATGGAGGTCGATCAATCGATTGATATAGAGATTATGAGACAAAGCTTTGACCAGTTGATGCCCGTTGATCAACCGATCAAGAGATTATGATATAAAGAACTCTAATCAATTGGAGCCCCAGTCCTAAGAGATGATAGGTCATGGTGATATTGGTTTGTGTTTATTGGATTTTTTCCAGTTTGAAAGTTGGATCTTTTATTATTATCTAATGGTTGTGATATAATTGAGTATATATAATACCTAATTCTATCTTATCTTCTAGGTGTAATCCATTACTAATCCTTGAGACAAATCCTCTAATCCTAACTTTCGATGTCCTGGTGTACTTAACTAATAGAAGACTGTAATTTTTTGAAGAAAAAAGACCGCTTTATTCAAATGCCTGGACTTCTTTGTAAAAAGATTTACAAGCTCCTATTGTATGTGTACACTAGGACACTGAAGACTATGACTAGAGGATTTACTTTGTACCTTGATTATTGTATGAGACTCAATTACATCAAATTTAACCCTAGGTTAGTTCTATCGAATTATTGTAATTAATCTCTTGTTACATCTCTTAAGTAATAATAGTTTTCTTCCCCAAATTGAATGTACATTATACATCGATTATGAAACCACTTAACTCCCTTTGTTATTTCATTTCAATCTACTCATATCTTTATGGCATGTGATTGTCGATTAGGATTTGTTATTATCTATTAGGATCTTTTTAGAAGTTCCATACTATAGTTTTTTATTTGTTTCTGCGGGCCTGTAATGATCCTTGTTTTCGTCTTGCAAGGTTGGTTTAAGGTTTTCATCGGTTGAAATCCAAATTTTCTAAAATAATCCAAACATGCCTTTGTTTTGTGGAAAATATTTTCTATGTCTTTCATTTTCCATGAAGGCATTCTTACTTCTGTCAGACTTATATGTCATTACTGGTATTTCGTCGATGATGGTCATTATTATTTTGTTGTATTTCTCCATTATCATCCTATGCATTCCTTTTTTATGTTCCTAATTTACATTTTACACCTTTGTCGTAAGGGGAAATTATTTAGATGATTAATCATCCCCAAATACAACGATATCAGTTATGTATATAGTAAACAAAAACCTAAAAGGCAAGTATTTCACATAAACCCAATTCATTAATTTCAAAGACAATCACAATCTGAAGCAATGGATGAACAAAACAATAGTGAGAAAGTAAAGTTAATGACATAAGGACTTATAGTGGGTACCTAATAAAATAATGTACATCCGTTTAGGAAAATGAAGTTATTATTGCTAATTTCAAAAACTATTAAAGAGACTGAATATTTATATTTCAACGGAGGCTACAATTAATGAATAAGAAAGAAAACTCTCAATTAAACAACGTCATTCTCGAGGTAAGCCATATCAAAACCATAATAAATGAGATACTTATCTATGGTCTCCAACAAGTCTTGGTTGTTAGATTAGTTTTAAAAACACTCAAGAGTGCACATATAAAATCTAGAAGCCTAGAGTCAAAATAGACCTTTCAAATTAATCAAAAATCTATTTAAAACAGAACAAATTTATTGATGGTGATCAATTTCCATTGAGGTTTGTAGATTAGTGCACATATGCCAGTCGACCAAGAACCTCCTAGAATGAACTGAATTGGTTCTGTCTTCAACAATGCAATTTACTAGGTGTAGACCCTTTATGGAAGTCAACTGCCAATTACATGGTTGATTGTCGAGCCCACAAGATGAACTATTTTAGCTATATCTAGAAATTGCCCTTATCTGTAAAAGTCGATATCTTCAAATTACTAGCTTCAAACAATGAACTGCACATATTTCAAAATATGGCACAATGCATTAAATTAAGTAATTGTAACTTCTTGTGGTCACATGGTTATACTTTTATGTAGCAATTTTATGACAAGGTTTGTAAGAATTTTATTTCTATGAAAAGAATATATTGAAATAGATAAATAGACAAGAAGATATAACATGAGAGGTTAACATAAGGAGGTAAACTTTTTAAAATAAAATTTAAAGCACATACCTTTGGTTTTCTACACACTTGATGTCAACAAATCAATTTCTTGCGCTTGAGGGAGTGGACCTAAGATCAATTCTGATATTAGACTCGTTCTCCATATCCATCCACTTTGGACATGTCGTACACTACAACTGAGCTAAGTTTTGCAGCGAATGCAATCCAATAGCACAAAGAAAAGATTAGGAGTTGTCAATATTGTGCACAATGATGGAGTGTAAGTGGACACCATAATATCATCAACATGTGGATAAATAAAGGTGATGTCGTATCCATCTTGAGACTAAATCAGTGGTATCGTCAGGTGTTGTGTTGATTTAGCAACATAAAACCAAGTAATACTTCTTCACTTAGAAGGGTTATCAAAGGAGACACGCATAGTGCACACTAAGACCATTACCAATAATGAACCTATTCACTTACCTTCTCTTATATTTTTACAATGAGTGAACAAGCTCTACACACAGAAAAGAGAAAACCAACAACGGAACTAGTTTTAAAAAAATCATAAATAAATAAACGGCAAAATCGTTAACGTTTTAATCAATTTTTGCAGAAAAGGGTAAACCCTTTGCTGTTTTATTCACCAGTCTTATGTTTAGGTCACCACCTACAAAATTGAGTTGAACCAGCCACGGACAAGCGAACAAGTCATGGGCAAGTGAATAAGGCATACCTTTTTGCGATGTGGCAAGTTCAATTCATTTTTTTCAGCTAAACAAATAATTACTAGTTGTGTTTTAATGTACTTGTAGAATCTATTAATGTTGTCTTATGAGTTTTTTTGTGTGTTGAGTTAGTAGATGAAACCTCTATCGTATTTTAATCCCTTACCTTTATATTTACTTTAAAAAGTGGTGCACATATTTCAGGAAAGTCTTTAAAATTCTAGTATCTAGATAGGAGATGCATTTGTACATGTTAGTACCAAAATTGGCACAAACACCCCAGAAGCGATTGAAAGCATTAAAAATGTGTAGATCTAATGAAATAAACATAAAAGCGGTAGAAAAGGCATAATTTTTATAGTGGATCGACAAATATTCTAGCTTACATCCACTTTAATCTTTGTTATTGATTAATTCTCTCTAAAATAAAATGATTATAACTCAAATTCGACCCAATCTAGTATATTACGGATTTTAGAGTGTTTAGAGTATTTAGTAAAGAAGAAGATATAAGAGAAATCAAGTGTCAAAAAGTCCTTTTCTTGAAGCTATTGGTGCTGTATTTATAGAGAAACCGCCTAGCAGAATCGGAGGCGGTGAAATACCAACTGTGGATCCGAGTATGATGGAATAACTAACCAGACCTAGTTACCAATAAAAACCACTCGAAACTGAGTGGTTTTGATCGGTACCGATCAGTTTTTCTGGGAGGAAACCTCACCTTCTTCTTTCCTTTAGCCCTCTATCTCCAATCCGTTGTGTTCGAACACTTTTTCCTTGAGATTGGGTTGTTCCCGAGAGATTTTGGTACCGTTTGTACTTGACTGCCTTTCTTCAGAAAATCCTCGAAATTGTTCTTCTACTCCTTGAGTTGCATGATAATTACTCATGCCAGGCTCTATACACAAGAGTTTTGGGGGCCCATATGGAGAAAAAAGTGCTTGGTACCGAGAGGAAGTGCTCGGTACCAAGTGGTTTTCTTTGCTCCAATCCCTTTGTAATTACTTGAGTTACTTCGTATCATCATTCTAGATAGTTTTTAATCATGTTGGAGTGAATCATGTTGATGAAAATTAAATCAATGGAAATCATGAGCTTTAGAGCGGGGTTGACCTGAGTTGGTGTATGAACCGATTGGTTTGTGTGTTTGCTTTAGGCCTTGCTTAGAGTCGTCCAAAGGTTGAAGTGCTTCAAGTCCTACTTAAAAGTTTTCTGTGTCTGATCTGAGTTCTACTCGGTACCGATCGCTTGAAGTTTGACCCGAGAGTTTTGTATGTCCGATCTATGTTCTATGCGATACTAACATGAGGACCCTGACCAAAAATGTGACTTTCTAATTTTTCAACTTTCTTCGACTATTTTTTTGATATCTCCTTTTTCTTTCCATTAATGATGTTTTCAAAGTCATTGGGTCATTTTTTCATCATCTGTTCGTCCAACTCGCTCAAGTAAGTCCATTCAAAGACAGTGGAAAATTTGTTTATAACACTTGCCCCCTTAAAGTATGCCTTATGAATGCAAGATGTGCTTTTCTCGTGAACAAGTTTCTTCAGTTTTCAACTTCTAGCAGTCAGGCTTTCCAGCTATCCATCGATTCATGATGCGGTGAATCTTCTGGTTCTTTAAGATACTTCTGCAAATTCATAGTCATTCCAGACTATCATAGCTAAGGACTCTAGTCCTTGCTTAAGTGTTAATCATAAACCATAATCAGTCCATTTTCATCCGAGGTTATTATATTGTAAAACAAAATCCTCCCGTGTTCATCCGAGATTCATCTAGTTTAGTCTGATTACAAGGCATTCAAATCCTAACGTTATGTCAACGTCCACTCTAGGGTTTGATCTCTCCAGATCGCTTAACATCGAATCTAGGATTTGACCTCTCTAGATCATTTAACATCCAATCTAGGGTTCGATCCCTTTCGAATCATTTAACATCCAATCTAAGGTTCGATCTCTCTGGATAATTTAACATCCAATATAGGGTTCAATCTCTTCGTATCATTCAACATCCAATCTTGGGTTCGATCTCTCCGAATCGTTTAACATCCAATCTAGGGTTCAATCTCTCCAGATTGTTTAATTTCCAATCTAGGGTTAGGTCTTTTCGAATCCTTGCTAAGTCCAATCTACTCACTCTCCGGCAAAGTGACTCAACATCCAAGCAAGTCCATCCGTTTACTTTTTGATGCGGGGACCTATTCCCGTACATGCCTAATCCACTTGCTCTCTGGCAAGGTGACTTGGACCTTTTGTTCAATGCCCTTTCTTCCGGATAGGACTACTATAATCAATATCAGTCATCACATTCAAGTGGTTCTCAAAAATAAAATATTCAAATCAAAGAGACCAAACAAACATTCTAAACTTTCATCTTAGGCATCCAAATCACAACATGCCAAGAGACTAATTGAGGTCTCGTACATGTGTAAGCGATCTAAGGTAATTATTACCTTATTTATTCAGAATGGAAAGAAAAACGTAGGAAATGAACCTGACTCCCATCCATCCTGATTATGGGATTACCAATCTCGACCCAGATCCTTGGCCATGCCATTATGCATTCGCTGCAGATGGTGGCTGCTCCAACAGCATAATTATAGTTTGGTTTCTTACGTGTTATTGTGGCCAGTTACTCCAAACCAACTGTTCTATAAAATCATGAAGGCGTATGCACTCATTCGTTTAATGTCCATCCATCTCATGGAAAATGAAAAACCTTCCAAACCTTTTTTCCCAATCTGTTCGCTCTCTTTTAGCAGGCTTTCAGTAGGGGATATGCCCTTAGTATCTAAGTAAATCCTATTTAGAGTTTCAGTTAGGTTAGTGTAAGAAGAGAATTTTTATTCTCCCGTCTATCGATTTAGTCCTACGAAGCCGTCTTCATCTTTTCGCTTTCCTTTGCCTCCACCATATCCTACTTTGGATGGTCCATCCTCTTTCATAGCATTTACTTCAGCATTCTTGGCTTCAGCGTCCTCTTGGCGCAAGTACCTCTCTTCCTCGTGGTAGAACTAATAAAGTTAGAGGTATTCTTTAGGAGATATTATGTAATTTGTTACATATATCTAACTCGATAACCAATCATGTTCAAAATAAAAGGTGTTTTTTTCTATTATATACTTGATATAATGTGTTATATTAATTAATTAATTTAAGTAAAAGTATATTTAATAAATGTCCATAAATTGTATGTTTTTTAATAGTATTACAAAGTGTTGTAACCGTGATTAATTTTTCACAATGAAAACAAATATACCATTTTAAATGTTTCTAATCAAGATGCATCGAGACTAGATATCAATGTATCCATTGATACTAGAGTACGTAACGCTTTCCAAATGTTAGGCAGTGCATTACTCATGACTGTTGTGGGCACTTAGGGGTTAAGTACTAATAGTTATTGGATAATTATGGAACGACTCACTCAACAGTTTTTTATTAGTTAATTTAACTAAAGTCAAAAAGAAAATATTGATGTAACCGATTTACACAGTTCTCTCGACTTAAGAATACTGTCGATCTTCAATATGAAAGCTCGACTTTGATTATAGTCAAATCATGGCATAACATTCATTGAGTGATTATAGTTGGATCGGGCGGAAGTATTGAAAGTAAAGCCTTATTCAAGAGAGGAATTGCCTCCTCAGTTATATGGGGTTGGTATCATGGTCAACTCAAAGTCAAAGTCTCTGGCCAGAGCAGCTTGGTTAACAATAATTGCTATCATTGAACCAAGAAATTTGTTTTTGGACTATACAGTTGAATATGAACAATATTGAATTTTAACAATTACCAAATCTCATAAGTTCAAAGTGATATAATTTTGATGAAGAGAATTGGTGTAAATAAAAGTCACAACCAGGTAACACTTAACAAAGGGAAATTGGATTTTACCGAAACCAAGTAAGTGATAAATTTGGCCAAAATGTCACACCACCTACTAAGTTTGAACATTAATATTCGAATATTTCGATATTAATTGTAATGATCCTGAATTTTTGACATTGGAAATCAGGATATTTAATTGATTTTAAATATCTGGAAGTTAGTTTAATTTGAAATTCGAGATATCAGAGTGAATTTGGCAATTAAATTATTGAATTTAATTTACTGAAGTTGGGTAAAAATTTAAATCTTCAGTTTTAAGCTGATTAAAAATAATATGAAGGCTTGGAAAATTCATATTAATAATACTGAAGATAATAAAAAGCTTCAGAATTGAATTTGACACTGTTTTGTTCAGTTTTGAATTTTATTGTTTAAATTGAATTTAAAAATAGCGTTCCGAGGCACAGTCTCGGAATTCGACGAAACTAGTTACATTGGATCCATAATATTGTATTATTATCGGATTTCAATTTTCATAATGTTTGAAGTGATCGTTTGGCCATACGATAAGCAAACGCGCTGAAATTAAATCGAAAATTTAATATTATAACTGGTCCAAAAAGCTATCTTCTCCATACGATCGAATTTGAACTCAAAACCTTTTCCATTGCGTTCGTAATAGGCGTATAACATTATAAACGCCTAGCGGAACGCCTCGATAGGATATCGAGATTTTGAGTTGCAAATTTGGGACGATTTGAATTTGAATTTGAATAGGATATTTATACTAGTCAACCATCAGCTGATATTATTTCACATCGCTGTTTTTCTATCATTTCGTGTTACTGTAGCAGAGATGTTCAAAGCACGCAAACATCATTTCTTCCCTTTTATCTTTCAATTCGAATGAAATATCTCGTTCAATAGAAAATCAAATTCTCTGAGTTAAAAATGACCGCCTCATTCTTTTCAAATTCACGTTCAGACAAATAAGAAAAAATGCCGAGCGCCTTAGAACGAAATCATTTTCGTTCATTTTCCCCTTTTCTTCCTCTAATGGCTGAGCCTCTCAGGAAAAAATAAATAAATAAAATAAAAATCGCGAGCAGATAAGGATGAGGAAGCATGGGATTGCGTCTTCAACCGATCAAACGAATCGACCTCATCCTCATCTTCATCAAATCGCACGGCAAGACTGGGTGGTGGCGGCGATCGACTCGACGTCGAAGCTAGGGCGCGATGGTTTTGGAATTGGGGATGCTTTGACTCGAGCCTTTGGGTGTGCTCAGCGATGTTAGGAGGGGAAGCTCGTGAGGCCGTGGATGGTCTTCAGTGCGACGAAGAGGAGGCAGTGGTCGAGTGAAGGCTTGGCGAAGTCGAATCAGGCAGCGTCAAAAGGGGGATGGGTTCGCGTTCGAGGGTAGCCTGGGTTCGTTTGTTTCTACGAGGTACAGTCGTTTTTAAATTTTTGGTAATTTCAAATTTAATTTAAATCTGGAGAAAATATATACACAAATAATTGGGCAGTAAAGTGTATACCTGTCTTAGTTTTAAATTCTGTATATGTATAAGTTAGAAAACATTTGCAGTAATGTATGAATAGTTTGTTCTTCACTTAACTTAATTTAATATATATCTATATATAGGTTAAGAGGAAAAAAATATAATATATTTATAGGTATGGTTTTGAAAATATATGCAAGTTTTAAAGGTTGAAGAGTTACATAAAAAAAATTGACTTTGAATCTATATAGATCTATTTTTATAAGAGTATATATATATAATTTCAAAAGGAAAATTTCTAGTTTGAAATTAGATTGTTAGTTAATTTAATTTATTTAATGATAATTGATTATTCGATTGTTTCGAATATTGATAAATTGTATAAATTGTTATACAAGGTCTATAAATCGAGAAAACAAACTGGAATGGAAATTGATTGCAAAATAAAAGCAAAGGTGAGATCTTCTCACTCAAACAAAGGGTTTTGTTTAATTTTAAATAGTTATATTTAAAATTATTGATTGTGTTGATTGTGTGCTTGAATGATAGTATATACATAGTAGTATATAGCAATATATATATATATATATATTGGAATATGTATATATTGGAGTTGTTGATTTCCCGCATTATATAGCGGATGAGACCCTATGCGCCGCATAATAGCGGATGATATTTTATAAATCCCATATACCGCGATATTCCACCTCGAAGTGGAATTGGTATTGTGCTAACATTTGTGGATGCAGGGAAACAGGTTGGAGGGATCCAACTGGATTCCTCAAATTGTATGAATTTGTTTCATATGATGTGTGATGAATTATTGATAATCTGTGAATGATTATATCTGTGATTGAATTTGTTAAAGGCTATAATTTAGCCGAATATATTTTTGGTATCGTTGGATACCAGAAATAAATAAAATTGGATTTTTGAAATTAAAATTGGAAATTTTAAGTAAATTCAAAAAAAGAATTAGTTGAATTTCAAAGAAGGAATTTTAAAGCGTAAAGTTGATTTTTGAAATCTTATCGAATTATTTCCAAAGTATGGGAAAAGATTTTTATAAATGGATTTTGAATAGTATTATTCGAAAGTTGGGAAATTTATTTAAAATGGAATTTTAAATGGTTTGGAAGAGATAAAGGAAATTATTTTAAAAAGTGATAAATTTGTTTGAAATCCAATTAATAATTGATTTAGTATTTGAAGATAAATCTTTGGGAAATCGATATGAAAATTTATTTAATGTTGAATGAAAAATTGATTTGTGTTGAATTAAACTGGAAATCGATTTGTAAAATGATTTGGGATTTGAAATAAACTTAGAAATCAATTTGTAATTGATTTGGGGTTGAAATAAATTTAGAAATCAATTTGTAATTGATTTGGTGTTTGAAAGTGAATATTTGAAAAACGATTTGAAAATCGTGTATAAGTGAATATTTGGAAATTTAAATTCACAGTGGGAATTTATAAAGAAAAAGGGAAATGAATAATATCGGGAATTTCATTCCGCAAATGAATTGATTTGAAATTTGTTTTCAAAGTGATGAAGTGTGAAAAGTGATTTGAAATTGGTTTTCAAATGATGAAGTGTGGAAAATATATATCTTGTGAAGATATTTTGAAATTTAAAAATTTGGGAAAAATTATTTAAATTGGTTAATTGTTGTGGTATGTTGTTGATAGTTAAATAACCGACTATCAATATTTGCCTTTGAAATGGCACTTGATTTGTTTTTAAAACAAACGCTCATTATTCGATTAAGCCGGGAGAGGACTTTGTGTCATATAACCCATTTCGAATAGTGATACGTCGTGAATGGATAACATTTGAAGACCGGTGTGAAGACTGAGTATTTTCGAAAATGAAAGGACAACCTGTCGAATGTCTCTGCACCGAGTTGCTCCGGTATAGAGATTTATATCACTCTTCTTGTGATGGGAAGTCCGGATGTGATTAGTGAATATTGGGATTGCAAGGGCTTCTTTGGAAGTGCCTTCGGTTCCGTTCGATCCCGGAACGGACTTGTATGGATGTGTGTCTGACATTACACTTTGAGATGTAAAGCTGGTTTCTATCAAATACATTTCTGTTGGTGGCGGAGAATTTATTCTCTTAGCTTAACACCCTTCTCTGAGACGTACGAGCTCAGAGGTTATGTAGTTGATGGTTACTAGTGATACATTCCCAATTTAGTAATGTGGCATACGAAGTGTTGTTGATCATTTGTTGATCAAAGCGTGGCTTTGTGAAAAAGCGTGGCTTTGTGGACGAGACTTCGTCGAGCCTCACAACCCGGTAATGGTTGAAACAGGAACGTTGCGGCAAGGTTTTAGGGGTCGT
Organism: Allium fistulosum; assembly: GCA_030737815.1. NCBI lineage: Eukaryota > Viridiplantae > Streptophyta > Magnoliopsida > Asparagales > Amaryllidaceae > Allium > Allium fistulosum. The sequence continues at coordinate 854,933,090 of CM060905.1, forward strand.
GCCCCTAGGGTATGCCATTTCCTTCTAGTTAAAAGGTGATATCATGGTATGGAGCCCAGATATTTTAACTATGTTGATGCTGCAAATTTATTATACTTTGTGGTTGTTGCTTTGTGATTGAGGATCCTCGGATAAAGGTCGGTAACGACCGGGGGATGGCATAGCTCGTGTGGTAGTTACCTAGTTACAGCTTGGTTAAAGCGTGAGGTAGCGTCGGCCTTGTGTTTGCAGAGATCCGGTTAGGTTCTCGGGGCGTCTTTCCAGAGGCATTTCCATTTCGGTGTAAGGAAGTTCCTTTGCCTGGCCATTTGTTGGAAAATCCAAAGAAACAATATGAACCCTGTACGTTTTTAGTTGTAGAACCTGCCATTTACTTATGGTGGTTACCACTGTTTAGATGGTAGCTATAGTAGGCATACAATAATGGTTGTATGATGGCTAAGATTAATATTATACTTTTGAAATGTTTTCCACACTAGACATTAATAATAATATCAACTGATTTTGCGTAGTAAGCATTTTTTACTATCATAAGGAGAAATCTCCTCCAATTCTACGATTGCATTGTGTGTGTGGCGGGAGGCCTTATTGTAGTTTCATTTTCCAAAAGCATTGCGAATTAATTTTATTTTCTTTGTGAAAATAACTGTTTTACGATCTCACACCAGTCACCATGACTGACTCGGAGTTTATTGTTCCCTTTCTAAACTCTGGGTGCCCAAAATTTTACACGCAAGCAGCCTAGAGTTATGTTATCAGGATATTATGGATATTCTGGAGCTTTGGAGATGAGCTGGATGGCGAATCGTACTACCGTACTTGTTTATTTATTCCGCAGTGTATTCTGTATGTGGACAAGTTTATATAACTGTCCAGTGATGTGTATTGTTGTAAACTCTGATGATATGATGTAATGTATAAACTGATAGTCTTTGGTTTTAAAGATTATTCATTCATCTATTATATATTGTTCCGCTGCGAATGTGAGATTCTGATATTATTTTTGTTTCTGTTTTTCTGTTCTTTTTTTTCTTCTGTCTTCTTCTACCTCTTCTTTTTAACCCTAATGATTCGGTTTTCTGGCATTCGATTGCGCGGCATTTGATACAGTGGACGTATTAATGTCGACTTTCGAGCATCGAAAGATCGTGATCGTTACATTAATCGCTAACCAAATTTACACCTAACGAGTCACACAACTGAAATGATGAGTTCTCCTTTGACCAAATGATTTAATTAGTTTATAGTTGTTATAAATTAATTAATATTTATGAAATATTAATTATAAAATTTTGATTATGATGTAAGGAATAAATATTACTAAATATATTTATAATTGTTATAAATATATCAAACGATATACGAAATTGACAGACAATTAAATTGGATTTAATTAAATAATATTTTTTTGGCTTAAATAGATTTTTGGCTCATCATGATGGGCGATATTTTTGGCAGCAACATGACATGGGGTAGTACAAAAAAGGGTTTAGATGCTATATTTTGGATGTGTAACAACCCGATTGTTGGGTAAATAATAATAGATAATTAATTAATTAAAAATGAGTTTTGTAAGTTTAAAGAAAATATTTTGAATATCAAATTTATTATAAGATAATTAGTAATTAGAATTAGGTTGTAATATTGGAATTAAAAAAATTGATTATATTGGTAAATTATTTAAATAAAATAATTAATTAAATAAATAAGATTATGGAAAATTATTTTATAATATATATAGAGTTGTAATTTATTGGAAAGTGATTTAGTGAAGTAATTGAATTTTTATATTGGCTTATATGTTTCATCCCATAAACCCAAATAAGAGAACGAAAGATAATGGAAAAGAAAAAATTAAAGCCGAAGCCTAACATACTCACTAAACCCAAACCTATTTTTTCGTTTCCAAATGCTTCACTTTCCAGAGATATCCATTTTCATGATGCTTCCAAACTCAAATATAAATGAATCCTAAGTGTTAACGTTTAATCACTTTAGATAATTCATCTCATTCCCCAAACCTTACTACCTAATTAATTTAATTAAAAATCAATTTAGATCATACAAATTAAATTAGCTTCAACCATAAATCCTTAATATCACTACACCACATTGAGATCAGAGAATAGTTCACTGTTTGAAGAATGAAGTGTTTATAGAGAAGAGAAAGAGAAGGAGTGGTGAGTGGAGTATTGAATAAGGAAGTGAACTTCTTCATTTTCGGTGAGTAGATCGCTTACAACTATGTCTCATTTCAAATTAAAATTGCCTGGACATGCTATGTGTCTCCTTTTCCACCTATTAAAATCGATCATGCAACTTGCACATGGAGTAAAGGAGATGGGATAGGAATCAATGGCCAAGTAGGAGAAGTAGTAGACAACAATGGGAAATCGAATGATCAAGAGGAGGGAGGCAATTGTTTGTTACAAGGCGATTGAATGAATGCAAAGGGTCACTGACCGGTCGACCTATTGGGTCCACCTGTCGACCACCATAGGTCGACCGATGGAGGTGACCCGTCAATATTCCTTTTCCCTATGCTGATTTTTTTCATGTGTGCCTGGGTTTTGGCATGTGTGTTCGTGAATGTGAAAGAGTGTTTGATCGGATGCGTGCATGCCTGTACATACCCCCGTGCATTTCCCTATACATGAGTTGTTGAAGATGAATATGTGAAAGTGTGCATATACATACACATATACATATATATGTGGTTGTGATTGTGTATGGATTCAGGTGTGTGTGTATATGAATGGATGTGAGTGTGTGCCAACCTGTTTTTATGTAACCTTGGTCAGTGCTTTCATGTCGTGCTTGGGTGCTTGTGTTTGTTGCGCATGTGTTATTGCATGAGTGAATATATATATATATACACACATTTCATTATTTTATTTTAATATATATATATATATATATATATATATATTAAATGACATTTTATATAAATAATCAGATTTTAGATAAAAAGATATCTTTGGTACATTATTCAAATTAATTAGAGAAGAAATTTATTAACATTAGTAATTGTTTATTTTTTAATTTGGGTATAGAATATTTAGTAAATAAATTATACCTTTGGGTTTTAATAAATAAAAGTTTAGAAGTATACGAATTTATTTCTAATTGATATTTAGAGGTATTTAAAGTATAATTTATGTAGTCAGACTTATAATTCGAGTTTTGGAAAATATATCTAATTGATTCTGAGTATATTAAATTGAGTTTGACAGTTTATAATTTTTTAAGATTAGTATTTGATTATAGAAAGTTATGAAATAATTTATATATGTAACAATCGGCTTTATAAATTATTGTGGTAATATAAAATGAGATTTCTGATGTTATTAATAAATACTAATATTCGACTAATTTTTATAAGAATGAGAAAATTACTATTCATTGTAAATATTAAATTATATATATGAGTTTAGACAATTATTTAATTAATTTTGGAATATGTATTTATTATTCACCAGTTGGTATCTGTTTTGTTATATAAAATTTATATGCTATGAATGTTTTGTTATTAAGAATTGTTTTATTTATATTTATTATACAATCTATCTTTATATTAGTTTCTTATACTTGATCTCTTATCTTCTTTATATTGAATATGATGATATGAATGATTCACCGTTGATAAGATTTTGATTAATGATTTTTATATTATATGGTGATGACATCCACTCTGTTTGATTTATTAATATTTATTCTTTATGATGAGAAATTTGAATAAACGATTTAGTGGTACCATGTGGTATGAGACTTTCGATAACACCTATCCAATTACTCTTTGGACTCGTTATGTAGAATACAGAAGGACGAGTGTTGTGTGTGAACACTGAATAAATGAACTAGTAACACGCGGTGGTATGGGACGTCGTTGTAATATTTATTCGGTTATTCTTTTTCTCATGGATGACACTAATACGGGGTATGCTGTATGCCATTGTATATATTCTATATGTATGTCTACCTTTGTCTAGCACCCTTTATGGTTGGAAAGTAAACCAAATTGGCAAATATCCACCGTGATGGCATGATCGTGGAGTTGCGCCCTAGTTCCATAACACTGTTGTTATATTTTATATTCGATGTGCATCACGAGGTTTTGGTTAGGTGACCCATAGGGTAGGTGCCATACAGCCCCTTATGTCGCATTGGCCAACGGTCTGTTACTTATAGGGGCAAAGTAGGGTCATGATCGAGGCTACACGTTGACGAAGCACTGGTGGATATGTGTCACAATGTCCATTGAGGTAACTAAGGCTATAGGAATAGATCCGGCTACATAGCATATGGCATAGTAGACCTTGGGTTCTTGGAATGGCCATACGACAATCAATCTCCCATCTAGTTTCGGTTTTTTGTGGTAGATAGGCATATATGACAACGGATTATACTTAAGACTGTGTCCAAAGTATAGTCCACCTTACATCCTTCTTTCACAGACGACCTACTTGTTATTGATTTTATTCGGGAATTGTTATGAGCTGGCTCAAATCTTTCTTATTGATTTTAGTGATTTGATGATGATATTTCATAATATGAGATTGAGAGATGTTTGGGCATTACTTCTTGCTAGCTCGATATACTTAGTGATATCTCACTTATTAATGTTTTCTACATTCAGACGATGGTTTCTGGATACGTATGATTCACCCATTTGTGTTGATTACGTGATTTCTTATTTGACATGTTTCTATATGGGTGATGACACCTTTTGATATTAGTTCTGATTATTTTATATGGATTTGAGATATTTGTGTGATGTAATTCTTCTATACTTATATATACATATTGACGAGTCATCTAGTGTTTTGAGTATCTTTGATAGTGATATCATATTATTCTTCTTTGTTTATACTGAATCACCTTACCCATGATCCTTGATTAGACATAGTCTGACCCATGTGTTATTTTATAATACTTGGGTCAGTCCGAGACATTTTAGGTTCAGGGATGGTGAGATTAGCTTGAGTTGTGGGAAAAGAGGAGACTAAAATGTAGCACTATAGTATACCATCTGTGTATTATATAATTTCATGCATGTATATTCATGTGATGTATATTAGACACTGTATATTATTATATTATATATTATCGCTGCGATTGACGCTATGTTCATTGTATGATACTATATATTATGTATTGTTCTTTCTTAGAGCACATGTGTCTATTGCTTTGTAACAATAATGTGTATGTATATGTGATGTATCTATTTGATGTTTTAATGCATACCAGTGTTAGTCCAAGGGAATATTCACGTGTGTACCACATATAGCCTCATTTTCCATATTATCTGATAGTATTCTCTGTAATACTCTTGGATAGCATAGTTATAGAGGTAGGGTGATACTAATTGGTATTAGAGCCAGGTTCAGAACAATACATGGTATATATGAGACACGACTCATTGGCCTAGATGATATTTAGGGTCCCTGTCCTTTGGGTGTGTTTGGAATTCGGTTTATAATAAGAATTATAGAAGTGTGTGTATATATACATGTTTGCGCCAAAAATGGTCACAAACCCCAAATGTCGTGAAAGCACCACTATATGAACACAGATCAACAATATATGATCACCAATCACAGATCTAAGTGATGTAGAGGATAAAAAATGAAGAATAATAAACTTCAAACGGAAAGAAATAGACGGAAACACAAGATTTATAGTGGTTCGGCTATCTCCGGCCTACATCCACTCCAAAAGTTAATCTCTTACTGACTTTCCTTGCTGTTTACAATCGATTACAACAGATAAAAATGAAGAAATTCGAGTACAACAGCGACTATGGAGTGTAAAGTTGGATCGGGCAGAGTCTTGACGTCGGATTGCCCAAAAGATCCCTTTTCTGTAGGGTCCGAGGTGCTATTTATAGGTGTAAACTGCAAATATCTCGCTCAAATCTTGGGAGACTTCTTCTGGCACGTGAGCGGGCCCGCGCTATCGATCCCATGATGTTTCGGCTCGATCCGTGATCGATACGAACCAATTTCATATCGATCAAGATTTTATCCAATGGAGTCGAAACTTGGCATGAACATTCCTTAGATTGTACGTAAGCTCCTGTGAAAATTTCATGGCATATGGACTTGTGGTTTATGAGATATGATCGATACAAACTTGAGTTTTCGGTTCGTTGTTTTTGTTCGACTCGATACATTCGTATCGCCTTCTTCGACTCGATCACGAGCACGCGCGCAGGATGACGTGGCACGAAATTTTTGGAACGATCCATTTTTGTGTCGAATTGACCAAGTTATTCGTACCTAATCTAAAAGCTCTGTTCATATCAACAATTGAAGGTGTATCTCGCATTAATTGAGGAATATTGTTCGTATCAATCGTTCGTGGCAATTTCGTATCGATCGTGTTTTGTCTAGTTCGCATCGATTAAGGAATATTGTTCGTATCGATCGTTCATGGCAATTTCGTATTGATCGTGTTCTGTCTGGTTCGCATCGATCGGCTGCGATGTTTTGTGTGCGCTTTGTATCGATCGATGGTTGATTGATACGAATCTTCGACCGATACAAAATGCTTAGAGTCTGATCGATACGAAATGCATACCACAATCGATGACACGAACTGGATACGTGAGCGACCGTTGTGAATTGATCGATATGACGCGGCCATTACCGGATGGATACGAATAAGGCTTTGCTGGGGCGATACGAACGCGATGGGTACGAATAGCATGACCAAGGATCGATTCGAACACGGTCGATTCTAACGTGATCGATTCGAAGTTATACGTTCCTGATGGATACGAACAACGCGCCTTCCATAAATTGCATCGATCATATCTCGATCATACGAATCCCGATTGACTTGAAATTCGAAATGTAGCCTCTCCTAGCCCTGTTCATCATTCCCAATCGATTCCGCCTTTATTGGAGCTCGGTCAAATTTTGACGACATCGATCACAACCTTGTTTCCAATCGATTTCCAATCCTGATATCCATACTTTTCCAGCTAATTTGTTGATATTCCAGACTTGACCAAAGGGTGGGATAACATTTGCCCCCCAAAACATGCCTTGTGATAAGAAGGTGTGTTTTGATTAGTCCCAAATCCGATATCTAAAGTCCATAGCCATATCATCCAAGTGCGTCGTTCTTGACTGCTCCGAGTCGGTGTCTGATTCCAAATCCAGTAACCAAAGCCTTAGCCAACTCCATATCCATTCGTACTCGATATCCGATTCATAATCCATCCTTACCCAATAACCGAATCCAGGACCTCTCCAGGCCGATATCCAAATCTGTAACCTCTTCGGGTTCTTGCAAAGCACAATCCACACCTGACGACCGTGGTCCACTATCCCTGAACGTTGAGTAATGCCATGGCTTAAGTCCTAAGCCGAATCTTGGTCACTCCGGACCCTTGTCGAGCATAGTCCGTACTCGATGACCTAAAATAGCAACTGATAATATTGGGCCTAAGTCCTAGGCCGAATCCTGGTCGCTCCGGGCCCTTGCCGTGCTTAGTCAATACTTGACGACCTGAATAAGCCAATTCGCCACGTTCGGACGAAGAGACTTACCCCTTGCCAGGCATGATCCATACCCGACGACCATTTACCAAAAACCAGATAAAAATCCAATCAAAATCCAATCCAAAATCCAAATCAAATCGGGAAACCAAAAATCCACACCCGAAATCAAAACCAATATCCAAACATGAAAACAATCATCCAAATGAAAGTCCAAACCAGAAAACAAACAACATCAGGAGTTCAAACCAAACTCCAAAACCAAGCCAGAAAAGACAAATGTCCAAACCAAAAGAAAAAGAAAATTTCGCTAACCATAGCGTTGCGGTCTATCATCATTCAAAGCATGCCTAGAGGCCATCTTCGTCCCCATACATGAGTAAATGATTTAACCGTTCGTCAGCAGTTTGCTACTTATTTCATATCATCCCTGTCAATTGATAACCAATCGACCATCATTCCTGGGCATCGCGCCCTCGTTACTTGAGGTAGACGGTGGTCGCTCCTGCTCCACCGCCGCATTCCGAGCCCCGACATATTGTCGCAACTGTCCATTCCTTACGTGCTCCTCGATTATGTCCTTCAGATGCCTGCAACTGTTGGTGTCATGTCCATCCAAATTGTGAAAAATACAATGCCTTCCTGATGCCATTTCACGTTCTGAGGGCTCTCTCCTAGCCGGCCTTCGATAGGGAAGGCGATTCTGAGTCTCCATGAATATCCGTTCCAATGTTTCGTTCAATCCTGTGTAAGTGGAAAACTTTGGCTCCTTCCACCGCTTCCTAGCTTTTCCTGATTCGTCACCCAGCTTCCTTTTTCCTTTATCTTTATCCGAGCTTCCGCTGGATGGCCTTCCATCCTCAGTCGCGTTCACCTCCTTTAACTTCATATTTGAACACACATCTTCCTACCGAAGAAATCTCTCAGCTTCGTGAAAGAATTCCCCTAAATCCACTGGTGGGTCCCGTATCAGAGACACTTTGAAATCTGAACTCTCTCTGATTCCTGACACCGTTGTCATTAAAACCATCGATGGATCCGGCCGATCCACCGAAGCAACTGCTGCATTGAACCGAGTTAAGAAGGCTCTAAGCGATCGTCTGCCCTTTGCTTCACCGATGTTAGCGTCATTACGTTCTTTGGCCTTTTGATATGAACCCGAAACTGCTTCAGAAACCTGTCCACCAATTCTATCCATGTCCTGATAGATCCTTCTTCCAGTTGTCTGAACCACATAGCAGCTATATCCGTCAAGTATAGAGGGAAACATCGGGCCATCACTTCCTCCGATGCCCCCAGCACTTCCATATGTCTTGTATATCTCATCAAGTGATCAGTGGGATCGGTCTTGCCATTGTATACCTCTAGCGTAGGTAGCTTGAATTCTGGTGGATTCCAAGCTATCCTGATGTCACGAGTAAACGGACTCCTGTTTATTCCTTTCAGATCTCTGTTTGCCAAGCCCCCGCTCATAGTTCGCCTGATAATCTCAGCCTATCCAGCATTGTCCATCGAGGGTTGCCCCTCGAGTCCCCGAGGGAATTCTGGTACATACTCTTCATCCCGCGCTCCTATGTTCCTTCCAGCATCTCGTTGTATGGTGTCACCTGGAATTCCTCCATGGATTGGTCCATTGTTGCCAGGTGGTGTGCCCTCATGTCTGGATCCATCCATATTAGCAGTTGTATGCTGATCAGGGGTCGTGCCTTGCTAAGCTGCTCCATTCGATTATCTGTTTGCTCCTTCTGCTCCAGCTTCGTGGATCTGAACTCCTGAAGCTCCAGTTGTTCCTGCTTGCCCAAACTGTCTGAGGAGATTCTGCATCATCTCCTCCTGCCTTTTCAGGAACTCTTCATGCATAGCTCTCATCATCATCTCCATCTCGTCTCTGGTGATGAAAGCCAAAGTCTGATTAGCCCTTGATGATGCCTCATGGCTTCCTTCGCGTCTATTTCTCTCGGCTCTTTGTCTTCAACTTGATTGCCTTATCATAGCTTCTTTAGATCTGAACCCTTAAGCCTTTAAATCTGAACTCCAAATTCAGTATAGCGGGTGCTATCAGTTCTCAGTGAAAACACCAAAGTGTTTGCGCCAAAAATGGTCACAAACCCCAAATGTGATGAAAGCACCAGTGTATGAACATAGATCAACAATAAATGATCACCAATCAAAGATCTAAGTGATGTAGAGGATAAAAAATGAAGAATAATAAACTTCAAAGGGAAAGAAATAGACGGAAACACAAGATTTATAGTGGTTCGGCTATCTCCGGCCTACGTCCACTCCAAAAGTTAATCTCTTATTGACTTTCCTTGCTGGTTACCATTGATTATAGCAGATAAAAATAAAGAAATTCGAGTACAATAGCGGCTATGGAGTGTAAATTTGGATCGGGCAGAGTCTTGACGTCGGATTGCCCAAAAGATCCCTTTTCTGTAGGCTCTGAGGTGCTATTTATAGGTGTAGGCTACAAATATCTCGCTTAAATCTTGGGACACTTCTTCTAGCACGTGAGCGGGCCCGTGCGATCAATCCCATGATGTTTCGGCTCGATCCGTGATCGATAGGAACCAATTTCGTATCGATCAAGATTTTGTCCAATGGAGTCGAAACTTGGCATGAACATTCCATAGCTTGTACGTAAGCTCCTATGAAAATTTCATGGCATTTGGACTTGTGGTTTATGAGATATGATCGATACAAACTTGAGTTTTCGGTTCGCTGTTTTTGTTCGACTCGGTACATTCGTATCGCCTTCTTCGACTCGATCACGAGCACGCGCACGCAGGATGACGTGGAACGAAATTCCTGGAATGATCCATTTTTTGTGTCGAATTGATCGAGTTATTCTTACCTAATCTCAAAGATCCATTCATATCAACAATTGAAGGTGTATCTCGCATCGATTGAGGAATATTGTTCGTATCAATCGTTCGTGGCAATTTCGTATCGATCGTGTTCTGTCTAGTTCACATCGATTAAGGAAAATTGTTTGTATCGATCGTTCGTGGCAATTTCGTATCGATCGTGTTCTGTCTGGTTCGCATCGATCGGTTGCGATGTTTTGTGTGCACTTTGTATCGATCGATGGTTGATCGATACGAAACTTCGACCGATTCGAAATGCTTAGAGTCTGATCGATACAAAATGCATACCACATTCGATGACACGAACTGGATACGTGAGCGACCGTTGTGAATTGATCGATACGATGCGGCCACTACCGGATGGATACGAATAAGGCTTTGCTAGGGCGATACGAATAGCATGACCAAGGATCGATTCGAACACGGTCGATTCTAACGTGATTGATTCAAAGTTATACGTTCCTGATGGATACGAACAACGCGCCTTCCTTAAATTACATCGATCATATCTCGATCATACGAACCCCGATTGACTTGAAATTCGAAATGTAGCCTCTCCTAGCCCTGTTCATCATTCCCAATCGATTCCGCCTTGATTGGAGCTCGGTCAAATTTTGATGACATCGATCACAACCTTGTTTCCAATCGATTTCCAATCCTGATATCCATCCTTTTCCAGCTAATTTGTTGATATTCCAGCCTTGACCAAAGGGTGGGATAACATTTGCCCCCCAAAACATGCCTTGTGATAAGAAGGTGTGTTTTGATTAGTCCCAAATCCGATATCTAAAGTCCATAGCCATATCATCCAAGTGCATCGTTCTTGACTGCTCTGAGTCGGTGTCTGATTCCAAATCCAGTAACCAAAGCCTTAGCCAACTCCATATCCATTCGTACTCGATATCCGAGTCATAATCCATCCTTATCCAATAACCGAATCCAGGACCTCTCCAGGCCGATATCCAAATCTGTAACCTCTCCGGGTTCTTGCCAAGCGCAATCCACACCTGACGACCGTGGTCCACTATCCCTGAACGCTGAGTAATGCTATGGCTTAAGTCCTAAGCCGAATCCTGGTCACTCCGGATCCTTGTCGAGCATAGTCCGTACTCGATGACCTAAAATAACAACTGATAATATTGAGCCTAAGTCCTAGGCCGAATCCTGGTCGCTCCGGACCCTTGCCGAGCTTAATCCATACTTGACGACCTGAATAAGCCAATTCGCCACGTTTGAACGAAGAGACTTACCCCTTGCCAGGCATGATCCATACCCGACGACCATTTACCAAAAACCAGTTAAAAATCTAATCAAAATTCAAATCAAATCGGGAAACCAAAAATCCACATCCAAAATCAAAACCAATATCCAAACATGAAAACAATCATCCAAATGAAAGTCCAAACTAGAAAACAAACAACATCAAGAGTTCAAACCAAACTCCAAAACCAAGCCAGAAAAGACAAATGTCCAAACCAAAAGAAAAAGCAGATTTCGCAAACCATAGCGTTGCGGTCTATCATCATTCAGAGCATGCCTAGAGACCATCTTCGTCCCCGTACATGAGTAAATGATTTGGCCGTTCGTTAGCAGTTTGCTACTTATTTCATATCATCCCTGTCAATTGATAACCAATCGACCATCATTCCTGGGCATCGCGCCCTCGTTACTTGAGGTAGACGGTGATCGCTCCTGCTCCACCGCCGCATTCCGAGCCCCAACATATTATCGCAACTGTCCATTCCTTACGTGCTCCTCGATTATGTCCTTCAGATGCTTGCAGCTGTTGGTGTCATGTCCATCCAAATCGTAAAAAATACAATGCCTCCCTGATGCCCTTTCACGTTCTGAGGGCTCTCTCCTAGCCGGCCTTCGATAGGGAAGGCGATTCTGAGTCTCCATGAATATCCGTTCCAATGTTTCATTCAATCCTGTGTAAGTGGAAAACTTTGGCTCCTTCCACCGCTTCCTAGCTTTTCCTGATTCGTCACCCAGCTTCCTTTTTCCTTTATCTTTATCCGAGCTTCCGCTGGATGGCCTTCCATCCTCAGTCGCGTTCACCTCCTTTAACTTCATATTTGAACACGCATCTTCCTGCCGAAGAAATCTCTTAGCTTCGAGAAAGAATTCCCCTAAATCCACTAGTGGGTCCCATATCAGAGACACTTTGAAATCTGAACTCTCTATGATTCCTGACACTGCTGCCATTAAAACCATCGATGGATCTGGCTGATCTACCGAAGCAACTGCTGCATTGAACCGAGTTAAGAAGGCTCTAAGCGATTCGTCTGCCCTTTGCTTCACCGATGTTAGCGTCATTACGTTCTTCGGCCTTTTGATATGAACCCGAAACTGCTTCAGAAACCTGTCCACCAATTCTATCCATGTCCTGATAGATCCTTCTTCCAGCTGCCTGAACCACATAGCAGCTATATCCGTCAAGTATAGAGGGAAACATCGGGCCATCACTTCCTCCGATGCCCCCAACACTTCCATATGTCTTGTATATCTCATCAAGTGATCAGTGGGATCGGTCTTGCCATTGTATACCTCTAGCGTAGGTAGCTTGAATTCTGGTGGATTCCAAGCTATCCTGATGTCACGAGTAAACGGACTCCTATTTATTCCTTCCAGATCTCTGTTTTCCAAGCCCCGCGCATAGTTCGCCTGATAATCTCAGCCAATCCAGCGTTGTCCATCGAGGGTTGCCCCCCGAGTCCCCAAGGGAATTCTGGTACGTACTCTTCATCCCACGCTCCTACGTTCCTTCCAGCATCTTGTTGTATGGTGTCACCTGGAATTCCTCCATGGATTGGTCCATTGTTGCCAGGTGGTGTGCCCCCATGTCTGGATCCATCCATATTAGCAGTTGTATGCTGATCAGGGTCGTGCCTTGCTGAGCTGCTCTATTCGATTATCTGTTTGGTCCTTCTACTCCAGCTCCGTAGATCTGAACTCCTGAAGCTCCAGCTGTTCCTGCTTGCCCAAACTATCTGAGGAGATTCTGCATCATCTCCTCCTGCCTTTTCAGGAACTCTTCATGCATAGCTCCCATCATCATCTCCATCTCGTCTTTGGTGATGAAAGCCAAAGTCTGATTAGCCCCTAATGATGCCTCATGGTTTCCTTCGTGTTGACTTCTCTCGGCTCTTTGTCTTCAACTTGATTGCCTTGTCATAGCTTCTTTAGATCTGAACCCTTAAGCCTTTAAATCTGAACTCCAAATCTGGTATAGCGGGTGCTATCAGTTCTCAGTGAAAACACCAAAGTGTTTGCGCCAAAAATGGTCATAAACCCCAAATGTCATGAAAGCACCAGGGTATGAACACAGATCAACAATAAATTATCACCAATCACAGATCTAAGTGATGTAGAGGATAAAAAATGAAGAATAATAAACTTCAAAGGGAAAGAAATAGACGGAAACACAAGATTTATAGTGGTTCGGCTATCTTCGGCCTACGTCCACTCCAAAAGTTAATCTCTTATTGACTTTCCTTGCTGGTTACCATCGATTACAGCAGACAAAAAATGAAGAAATTGGAGTACAATAGCGGCTATGGAGTATAAATTTGGATCGGGCAGAGTCTTCACGTCGGATTGCCCAAAAGATCCCTTTTTTGTAGGCTCTGAGGTGCTATTTATAGGTGTAGGCTGCAAATATCTCGCTTAAATCTTGGGAGACTTCTTTTAGCACGTGAGCGGGCCCGTGCGATCAATCCCATGATGTTTCGGCTCGATCCGTGATCGATACGAACCAATTTCGTATCGATCAAGATTTTGTCCAATGGAGTCGAAACTTGGCATGAACATTCCTTAGCTTGTACGTAAGCTCCTGTGAAAATTTCATGGCAGTTTGACTTGTGGTTTATGAGATATGATCGATACAAACTTGAGTTTTCAGTTCGCTGTTTTTGTTCGACTCGATACATTCGTATCGCCTTCTTCGACTCGATCACGAGCACGCGCGCACAGGATGACATGGCATGAAGTTCCTGGAATGATCCATTTTTTGTGTCGAATTGATTGAGTTATTCGTACCTAATCTCAAAGATCCGTTCATATCAACAATTGAAGGTGTATCTCGCATCGATTGAGGAATATTGTTCGTATCAATCGTTCGTGGCAATTTCGTATCGATCGTGTTCTGTCTAGTTCGCATCGATTAAGGAATATTGTTTGTATCGATCGTTCGTGGCAATTTCATATCGATCGTGTTCTGTCTGGTTCGCATCGATCGGATGCAATGTTTTGTGTGCGCTTTGTATCGATCGATGGTTGATCGATATGAAACTTCGACCGATATGAAATGCTTAGAGTCTGATCGATACGAAATGCATACCACAATTGATGACACGAACTGGATACGTGAGCGACCGTTGTGAATTGATCGGTACGACGCGGCCACTACCGGATGGATACGAATAAGGCTTTGCTGGGGCGATACGAATAGCATGACCAAGGATCGATTCGAACACGGTCGATTCTAACGTGATCGATTCGAAGTTATACGTTCCAGATGGATACGAACAATGCGCCTTCCATAAATTGCATCGATCATATCTCGATCATACGAACCCCGATTGACTTGAAATTCGAAACGTAGCCTCTCCTAGCCATGTTCATCATTCCCAATCGATTCCGCCTTGATTGGAGCTCAGTCAAATTTTGATGACATCGATCACAACCTTGTTTCCAATCGATTTCCAATCCTGATATCCATCCTTTTCCAGCTAATTTGTTGATATTCCAGCCTTGACCAAAGGGTGGGATAAGAATACATATATATATATATATATATCTTATTTAGTATATGTTGGTTGCTTGGGGTAATCATCAGGAAGTGTATTTGTATTTTCTATATATAAAATATTTTTTAAATATTTACTGGATGTGAAATATAAAATGTTTTACCTCTAGTGGCTTGATGTAAATATTTATATTCTGATCTGTTATTGGTCTGAGTGCGCAACGAAAATGTATAGACTGCTTTTCACCGAGCATCTTATATGTTTGATTATTTTTGTTTGTGTTTTGTAATTATTAACATTAAATCTTTGCGGTATTATTAGTAATGAAGTTTCCACTGGGAATTTTGAAGATTTTTTCATAGCATGTTAGTGAGGTGTTTACATTATATATATTTGATAAAGTAGTTTTTAAAATTTAATGCTTGATTGATATTCTTTGAATTATTGAAATGATTTATTATTACAAAGGGTCTTAGCAAATATTTGAATGTAAGCAAGTTTGTGGTTGTGATCTGTAAATATATAGAATTTGAAGTATGTTTTACAAAAGTAATAAAAGTTTTAATTGAGAAGTTTTGATAAAAAAAATTGTGCATTAAAGTGGCATCTGAATAAGTTACATCCGAAGGATTGTTGTATGAAGTAAGATTTTATATATAAATGTATCGATAAAGTATTTTTGAAGAATTTTTAAAAATTAAATTGTGCTAATCTGTCGTTGAGTGGTTTAAGATTTATGGTTGATGTGCCTGATCACCATTATTGATAAGGATTCCTAAGCACTACGATGAGGCATATCAGAGTTTTGGAAAGTATTGGAAAGTTTTGAAAATTCTTAAATGATTTGTGGAAGTTATATAAAGAGATGAAATATTTTGGAAAATAGTAAAATATTTTTTAGAAAAGTATAGTTTATACTTTGTAAATTTTTGAAGAAAGATACGATTTAAAGAAATATTTTGAATCATGGTCTGAAAAGAATTTACGTGAAGCTTTAAGAAGTAATTTAAATATTTTGATAGTAAAAATATTATTTTGAAATAGAATTTTAGTAAAGCTTTAAATTGTAATATTTTGTAAGTTGTCAATTTGTTTGAAAAGATATGATACAAAATCAAGTTTTGAAATCATTGATTATGAAATTTAAATTGCATTATGTTTTGATCATTTATGCTTTAATAATTTTTAGACACGGAGTATAATATTTTATTTCAAATGTTTAATGAGTTTTGGAAATACTGTGTGAAATTCGAATATGTAGTAGAATATTTGATATGTAAATCATTGATTTTCTAGAATTTGAAATTTTAACACTTATAATATTTAGGTATTATACATACATATATATATACACACACACATTGCAATAGTATTAAAGAAGATAGTCTTACAAACTTTTTTATGTCATTATTTTGAGTATTGTAAAAGATAACAAAATGTGTAAATATTTGGAAATGTATTATGAAATCTGTATCACAAGGATTTATTTGTTGAAGTGATGATATGAATTTATAAGAGAATGTGTGTGTGTGCTTAATTTGAGTATTGTGGGTTTTTCAGAAAATATTTGAACCATTAAATTTACTCTCAAAATTTTTAAGAAATTTCAATACTTGAATTATTTTTTTGTAATAATTCCTGGGTATTATTCCAAATGAGTTGTTCAACTCATAGCCCATGACCATGATATTGGGCATGGAATGATAAGACACTATATTTTGAGGCCACTGAGGAATTTTTTAATTGACGTTATTTTAGACGATTTTTTATTATTTTGATAATTATGTATAAAGATTTAAACTCGGTAGGTGTAGTAAAGTTATTTATTTGGCTTATTATGGATTTTTCCTAAAATAAATTACGATGATGTAATTTTGTTAAGGAGGGGAGTCTGTAATAACCCGATTTTTGGGTAAGCAATAATAGATAATTAATCAATTAAAAATGAGTTTTGGAAATTTAAAATAAATATTTTGAATTTATTTTTGAATATCGGAATTTATTATAAGATAATTAGTAATTAGAATTATGGTAGTACTATTGGAATTAAAAACCAATATTGGATTGTAAGGAATAAATTTAGTTTTGGAATTATATTGGTAAATGCTTTAAATAAAATAACTAATTAATTAAATAAAATTATGGACAGTTGCTTTATAATATATATAGCTGCAATTCATTAGAAAGTGATTCGGTGAAGTAATTGAATTTTTATATGGGCTTATTTGTTGTTCATTCCATACCCAAATAAGAGAGAGAAAGAAAAGAGAAAAGAAAGAAATAAAGCCCAAGCACAACATACTCACTAAACCCAAACCCATTTTCTCGTTTTCTAATGCTTCACTTTCCATAGATCTTCATTTACATATACTTCCAAACTCAAATATAAATGATCCCTAAATGTTAGCATTTAATTACTTTAGAGAATTCATCTCCTTCCCCAAACCTTACCAAATAAATAATTCAATTAAAAGTCAATTTAAATCCTACAAATTAAATTAGCTTCAACCATAACTCCTCTACATCACTACACCACATTACGATTAAAGAATCGTTTATTGTTTGAAGAAGGAAGTGTTTACAGAAAAGAGCAAAAGAAGGAGCAGTGATTGGAGCATTGAAGAAGGAAGTGAAGTTCTTCATTTTCAAATGAGTAGATCCCTCACAACTATGTCTAATTTCAAATTTAAATTGCATGTACATGCTTTATACCTCCATTTCCATCCTCTTCCACTTAATGAAATCGTTCATGCAACCTGCACATTGAGTAGAGGAGATAGAATAGAAATCAATAGCCAAGTAGGAGAAGGTAGTAGACAACAATGGGAAATCGAACGATCGAGATGAGGGAGGCAATCGCCTCTTATAGGCAATCGAATGAATGCAAAGGGTCGCCGATTGGTCGACTTATTGGGTCCACTAGTTGACCGCCAATGGTCGAACGGTGAAGGTGACCGATCGACACCCCTTCCACCCTACGTTGCTTTTTTGCGTATGTACCTTGATTTTGGCATATGTGTTCATGGATGTGAAAAAGTGTAGGATCGGACGGGTGCATGCCTATACATGCCTCCTTGCATTTCCCTATACATTAGTTATTGATGAAGAATATGTGAAAGTGTGTGTGTGTGTGTGTATGTGTATATGGCTGTGATTTTGTATGGATTCAGGTGTGTGTCTATATGAGTAGATGTGAGTGTGTGCTAACCTATTCTTGTGTAACCTTGGTCAGTGCTGATGCTTTCATGTTGTGCCTGGGTGCTTGCGTGTGTGGCGCATGTGTTATTGTGTGAGTGAATATATATATATATATATATATATTTCATTATTTTATTTTTATTTTTATTTTATTTTAATATGTGTATATATATTAATATTTTATACAACTAATAAGATTTTAGATAAAAAGATGTTTTTGGTACATTATTCATATTAATTAAAGAAGAAGTTTTATTAATATTATTAATTATTTATTTGTTTAATTTGGGTATTGTTCTAATTGGTATTTAGAGGTATTTTAGGTATAGTTTATGTAGTCAGACATATAATTCGAGTTTGGAAAACATATCTAATTGATTCTTAGTGTATTAAATTGAGTTTGATTAAGCAAGGGAGAATTAGTACGGGGTGAGATCCACTTTTTCCTCCTTTCTATCCGTTATATAAGCAAACCTAAACTAATTTGACTAGAACTTTTTGTTGCTATCTCCATCCCATCTTGTTGGAATAAATTACTCCATTTGTGCTACATCATATCAAGTTCAAGTCAACTCAAAGTCGATCACTATCCAATAGTCAAAGGTCAATGGTTCAAGAATTAGCAATCTGTTGAATTGGAAAAGGTTTCAATGGAAATAGTTCATCCTTTCAAAGTGTGCTTCAAGGCTTTGATTCTTAGGTATGTTTTATCAAATTATAGTTATAATTCTATGAATAATATTTTAATGTATGTATGTGCGTGTATATATATTATATTGTTAGTTAGCTAATGATTCTAATATGAATTAATGTTGTCACAAATTGGTCCGGTTATATGTATGTATATACTTATAAAATAAAAAAACAATTTTTTAATATAAGATCAGTACAGCAACATTATATACACATACAAATATATATTAAAATTTTATTAAATTATATATATATATGTATGTATGTATGTATCTATGTATATATATACACATTATTTAGTTACATAAACATAGTCTATATTTAATTACAACTTTATACTATAGTTAAATTAGACCATATAATTTTATGTATGTAAATTTATGAGAATAGCAATTTTGGACAAAAAATAATAATTTTATAATAATTTAATATTATTTACATCAATATGTTATAGAAATAAATCATATAAAATTAAATATGTCATGAAAAATATTTTTTTAATTGTGTAAAATTATTTTAATATCAGATAAGCTCTACCTAGAAAATTAAAATTAAAATCATTTCTTTATTATTTTAAAAAAATTATTATTCAAATCGATTGAAAATTAATAAATTAATCAAAAATAAAATTTAACCGAAAAAATTGTGAAATATTTTTTCAAACTTAAAAATATCATTTTTTATTTACTGAAAATTTAAAATTTGAAAAAAGGTTTCAAAAATAATTTTTTATTAATATTTTATGTAATTTCGAATGAATATTCAATTAGTATATTTTAAAATAATAAAATTACTTTGCTATACAAATGATCTGGAACATAAAAAAAATTATTTTTTATTTTATAAATTAATATATATATATATATATATTTAAATAAATATAAAACATTATTTTATTATTATGCATATACTGGTACATATTTTATTCATGGTTTTATAAAAAAAATTATTATTTATTTAATATTTAAATAACTCATTTACATTTAGATAGATATATTATTAATATACATTTATATATATGTATTATTAATATACAATTTTATATGTATATATATATAATATTTATATATAAGTTACAGTTTGTATACATATATATTGTTTATAACTTTATATATATATATATATAACATATATTTGTATATCGGATGAGTTAACCTGTTTGTTGCGATGTAAATCTCAACATCTATACACGGGTATGTATACCTTACATGAGTTGATATATTACACATGCATGCACTTATATATGTGTATATGAAACATATATATTAATATATATTAATTATATAAAATTATATAAAATTTATAAAATTAAAAAAATTAAAAAATTTATGTAAATAATATTTAAGATTGCTCTAAATGAATTAGACTTCAAAGGTCCATATAGATCCAATAAGGGAAAAAGTTTGAAATTCACCCATAACTTTCATTACCGGTTGGCCTAGTTCCAACAATGGTATCGGAACCCAATAGCCTATGTGGTCTAAATTAGTCATGTTAAGGTTAACTTCTTAAAGCCTATCCTTATAGTAGGGTTTCTAGAAAAGAAGCATCTAAGGTTAGATTTTGGTAATCAAGTACTCTACCCTACGTGGCTACTTGCTTGGCCTAAAATGATGAGGTAAGCACAAAAGGTAATCCCTAATAGAATAGGCCCAATTTGCCTTGGTCCGTGGGCTAATTTTAAAATTATTTTGAAATTAAAAATAAAATTCTTAAATTTAAAAATTATATTTAAAAAAAATTTAATGTTATAGTATAAATTTTCAAATTATTTTGAAAATTGAAAATATAAGGTTTTTAAATTTAAAAGTTAAATTTAAAATATAATATATATACATATTATAAATGTTACGATATAATGAAAATTTTCAAAATGTTTGAAAATTAATATAAACTAATTTCAAATTTTATAAAATTTATTATTAAGATTAATAAAATATACTTATTAAATAAGTTAATTAATTAATAAATATGTACATATATTGTCTATTATGATATATGTTATGTTAAGTATACATGTATGAGTATAAACGAATTTTTAAATTAATATAAATTTGTTTAAAATTGTTTGGTTAAATAAATTAATTAAAGGTTAATTAATTAAATAATATACATATATATATAATATATGTTTTATAATATAAAGGTTATAGTATACAATAATTATTCAATATAAATGTTATATTAAATTAATATAAAATTAATTGATAATTAATTAAATAAATAAGATTTAATTAATATAATATTATACATAAGACTATTATACAAATAATATGAAATATAAAAGTTATATAATAATAAAACATATATATTATGAATGTGTAAATTAAAAGTGGAAGATTAAAGGTCCCTAAATAGACTTAAGGAGTAACTACATACGTATATGCACGTATACCATGATTTTCGATGTGTTCGACACTTGAATCATGATTGAAGACTATGAACCTTCAATATAATGTTGTCCTCTACAATATATATATATATTAATATATTATTTGCATACTCCTTAGTTGTTGAGCAAACTCAAGACAGGGATGTTATGTGTAGTATTATTAATATATTGAATAAATGAGGTAAGATAACTATATGTATTTATTAAGCAAACTCAAGGTACATATACTGTACATAGACTGTCGTGGTATAGTTGGTTCGAGTGAATAATTTCATTTTGATTTATTGAGCAAACTCAAGGTCAAAGTGAAATTAGAACAACGTACTAAGAGTTAGGATTTGTATACGGTACAACTGATAAGGAGTTATCCATCATCCATCGAGCTATGAATTATTGAGCAAATTCAAGGCCAGAATTCCAAGGCGGACGAGTTCAAACACCTACTAGTGAAGTCAAAGGACTTCTATTTTGACTTAGGTTTAGTGAAACATAAAAAACCTATTGAAAGCCTTATTAGAAAAATGAAATGATAACATTTAACCTTTCTAATATCGTAAAAACATTTGCTATATGATTTTATAATAATCTACACTGATAAGTTTGTGCATTTAATACGTTTGATAAAATGTTTATCAATTAAGATATACAAATCAATTAAATTGAAGATTAACAAATAGAAATAGAATATATACATATACATATACATATACATATACATATATATGTACACTTACCATTAAATACTTCTTGCGTGTCAATGTTTTCTATACCCATGCAAGAGCCTAATTTTACAACTACTTAATGTAATCGTAACTCTGTTGTTTACGTGTTTACTTAGTCGAGACAGTGTACTACATTCTATGAGTTTCGAACCCTAAAAGCGATACAAGATTATGGATATTTGATCCATATAATATCGCATATAAGTGTTATATGGGGAACGACCATAATTTGTAATGTACGATACTTCGACAAAGTCGGTTCATTCGAAACAAATAAATAAACCATAATATGAGATCGAGTATTCAATTTGATTGATTATGATAAAGACCATATTATGTTAAATGTAACACAAGATCAAAACTACAATATAGATCTACGGACTCGATTGCTAATATGTCAGTTTTACCAGTTTATGCAAACCCTAACATATTTGACGTCTTTAAATGTTAAGGATATTCGATTGCGCTTTTGTAAAAAGTTTGTTATGATGTTGTAGTATGGATATTCTTTCGAATGGTGCGACCATTTAGAAAGAAAAACAAGTGTATAAGAGTAGATGTGATTTAAGGTACAGTTGGGATGAAGAGAGTGAATAGTCACTTCCGCTACATAAAGAAACATTGGAAATGAGAATTGTAATAATAATTGATACTTAACATTAGAATAATAAATACGATTTCTATTCCAAAATGTATTTTTGTAGAGGAATTTTTTCTATAAGATTTATTTCTTTGAGTTCAAGATATTTGATCAATGAACTTTCCGCTGTAAACTAGTTGCAGTATATGAAATGAATAATCTATATTAAGTGAATGATGGACCTTCAAATTTAGTACGTTATATAGTAATGGTATAAATAGTGAGAGAATGCCATACATCACTTATTGATTGCATCAAGTTACGAAAATTATTTTCATAAAACATATCAACCATTATTTATGAAATAATGACTATTTTTTGGTGTTGACTGAAAAATAGATATAGTTATATTTTAGTATGAATATAATGAATATTTTTTATGAAATAAAACAATAATGTTGTATTTGTTTTTACAACAAAAGTGATGCATTGGAAAACACTGAAGTATTTAAAATTATTTACAATTATTTTGGAATTATAAACTAAGACATAGTTTTGAGAAATAATTTTTATTATGTGATTATGAATCATATGACTCTAGTTGATTATATCTCAAAACAATTAAAGGCTATGCACTCATTTAGTAGGAGTGTCATAAGAGTCGATGAACTCTTCGGATTGATTCATACAGATGTATGCAATCGTAAGTCTATTAATACTAAAATGGTTCCATATACTTCATCACATTCACCGATGAGTTATCCAGAAATTGATATATGTATTCGATACGCACGTATAAGTCTATGATAAGCTCATAGAATATAAAACAGAAGTAAATAAAATAGCATGCGACAGAAATGATTTGATTTGATCGAATGAGTGAGTATATTGGAAAGGGTTCCTAATGTACATAAAAATGAATAAAGATTCAATTTCAAATGTCACTCCTCTCTATGAAATATAATGATGCATTGATAAGGAGTAATCAAACTTTGTTGGACAAAGTACGATTAATGATCGGTGAACTTGAGTACAAATTCTTTCTGTAAGGTGTGTAATTAAAATAATAGACAAGGTTAAAACTAATATCATCCAAAGAATAGTTTACAAACCATATAAGATAAGGGTTTATAAGAAACCCCTATATATCCTAGGCCAAGAAGTAGGCAGGTTGTGCGAGTTGAAAGACTGCATGTAACAATTATACATAAGGGATCTTGAAAAATCATCCCAAGAGAGTTGTAACATCCCTCATTTCGAGGCCCAAAACTAACGGCTACGGATACTGCAGTTATTCATAGTTATTAATCCTCGGCGACCAAATACGGTATTGTTATATGAATTGATATACCAGAAACACATGGATATGGAAAAGTTTATTATTTCAAAACAACTTTCATATTCCATTCCAAACTCATTTCAACATTCTTTACATAATCCCACAACGTTAACCATGTTTAGAAAAATATAATTATTATAATATACTCCAAGAGCGACATATGAAGATGCCCCCTCGGTAATCATAGTGTATAATAGGCAACAAACAACTTTGCCTTAACAAAACAACACAGCGGAATCACATGAGAAAGAACTTAAATAACTACATGCCTTCTGCACGACTCCAGATGTTTTTTGTCTTAAGAGGTACCTAAAAACCTCAAATATCAAACTACTCAAAATCAATTAAGTGCCCAATAGTTTAAGGGTAAAACATAAACTTCGAGTCGGACATAAAGCCTGGTATGAATAATAATCTACCATCATAAATCATTTAGATATCTAGTGAGACCACACCGCTTAGCGGAACGGGTTTCCCCTCACTAGTATCTTAAAACCTTTTATAAACCATTTTCTGTGCCCCTGCATCCACAATGGTTAATTCAATTCAAAACATTATTATGTGATGATATGCAAAACAATTAAATCAATTCTAGATTACCAATCCCCGATTCATTTTTGCTATTTGTCAGAATTATAGTTTCTAGGCTTACTATTAACCTAACAGTTTTCATGGGCACTACAAGAAAAGTTACATTTTATAACGCCAATACATAACGCCTTATTCCATAGCTTTATTATCTGTTTTAATTTGTTTTATTCAGAAAAGACATTAACTAACTAACGCTTTTTAAAGCGGGCTCTTCCTAAATATTTCCATGGCCGCCTCTTTTTTATTTATTTCCCTCTTCTTCAAATTCTCCTGCGTCTTCTACTCACAGCCAAATAACTTCGCTCAAAGTAAAAAATATCCCATCTTTTTATTTCTTCTTTGTAAGTTAAGCACCCAAAATCGAGATCTGATATTGGAGCAAGTCGACGTCGCCTGGAAGTTCAACTATCACCGCCGCTCCCATCTCTTTCTTTCTCCTCTTTTGAAGGGATTCACAATTTGGTTCCTCCCGCGTAGTTTCGAGTGAAGTAAGATGAACCTCTCACGATGGCGGACTATCTTCCCGATAACCAGATCTCCGAGTTAAAGGAATTTTTCGGCTTGCTTAAGAAACGCGGCAGTGGTATATTAGCACATCTCTGGTTATGTTTTGATTTACTTGATTAGCGCTGTTTCTTTGTTCCTGTCCATTTTATTAGGTGGATCAGCATTGATTAGGGCTTGGGTATAAAATAGCTTGCAACTGTGCCATGCTTCCTTTATACTCTTGTATTAATATCTAATTATGTGGATTATTAACTAGCTGTAGGTATAAAGTGTTATTTCTTTCTCTAATGCTCTTGTAAAGTAGCTTGATGCTCATTTTATTATTATTCCAACTTTTTAGACTTAATTTTATGTTTTTCGGTTTTGTAACAGAACTGGAGTTGGATTTCCATCATCTTTTTTATTACTCTGTATATAACCTCTTGATAACCTGCTTGGAACTTTTATGCATTGTTGTGCTTGAAAGATTTACGTTTATTTACCATTATACCAAAGAATAGATCAACTAATATTGGGGAATAGTCACTTCTAGAGTGGTTAGTAAAGTTATTGAAACCTGATTAAATTTGTTAACATACTCAAAATTCTCAGATAGTCAATTTTGCTTTGTAAACTATAATTTAATCCACCTTTCCGTGAAAAGAAAATTCTATTTGTACCAATTTCTTTCAAATCGGTGACATTTATATAGGACTGAAAGTTGGTGCCAGCTGATAGCTGGTTTGTTCTGGAGATTTTTTCGTCATTATACAATATGCAATTGAATCTCCTACTACTACACATGGCATGTTAATATTTTTGGCTTCTTATTTTAGGCAATTCCATAGGCTAGTTCTCTCAAAATCATGGTGCATTGAATAAATAACAGTGTTTATTATCTTTAATCCCCTTTTATTTTCAACTTAGCAAGTGATGTGTTGATCTGGTTTGGCAAGTACTTGGTTGTTCTAGATTGTAGAATTCCAAACTATTATAATTCTACCCTATGGATCTAAAATATTACTATAAACATATGATTAGTTTTGGTTAATGTATTTATAGAAAGAAAGTATATTATTTAAGGAAGTTTATGCTTTACTAGACCTAAAAAAAGTTAAAGTTGTAAGTGAAAAACTGTTGTTCAACATCTTGTTTACTTGCAAGAGAATTTGAGCTGCTAGGAGCAATAGGGCTCAACTTACTCTTATTGAAATTCTTTGACCATGTTTTGAGTTGTGATGTATATTTATCCCATTATACCCTACATAACTTAATTAGTCTTTAAACCATTCATTAGCCAAATTGAATTAATAAGCACAGTCACTTAATTTTATTCAAATCCCAATCCCCTTATCACTTAACATTTACATTATTCTATTTAATTTATGTAATCAAATATCCTGAATAATGTTATTTAAAATTAGGGGTGTTACAAGCTCCCCTCCTTAAAGATTTTCATCCTTGAAATTCAATAAGGACAAAATACTAATCATAGCAATCATCTGTAACCACTCCAAACAACTATACTATTCTATCTGACTAGCGATCATCTATATAAATCTAATATAGAAATACCATTTAAAACAGATCAGGATAAGTATCTCGAATCGTGTCTTCCGTCTCTCAAGTATAGTCCTTCTCATTGTCGCTCTACTGAACTTTCACCAACTTGACTGTCTTGGACCTCAATCTTTTCTCATCTCTCGCTACAACCTAGACTGGTTGTCCAACAATTGTCAAATTAAGCTCTACCACCAACTCATCCAACCATGTTGGAGGAATAGTAGTTTCTGGATCATGAACATACTTGCAAATATAAGAGACATGAAATACATTATGGACACATGCCATATTGCTCGACAATTCTAGTCTGTATGCGAGCTTTCCAATCCTTTCTATAATCTGGAATGGACCAACATATTTCGGTGCCAGCTTCCCTAACTTTTCAAATTGTATCACTCCCTTTATCTGTGACACCTTAATAAAAACTTTGTCTCCAATTGAGAACTCTAAGTCTTTACGCCTTTTATCTGCGTAACTCTTCTGTCTGGATTGAGCTTCCTTCATCCGATCTCGGATCAACTCGATCTTCTCTTACGCCTCTCTAACCATATCTGGACCTAAGACTAATCTGTCTCCAGTCTCTAACCAACATGCGGGCGATTTGCAGGGCCTTCCATACAAAGCTTCAAAAGGCGTCATTCCTATACTAGTCTGAAAAATATTATTATAAGAAAACTCAATCAAATGTAGGAGATCTTTCCAAGATCCACCAAAGTCTAGTACGCATGCTCTCAGCAAATCTTCGAGTACTTTATCGACTCTATTAGTCTGCCCATCCGTCTGTGGGTGATATGCTGTACTCATCATGAGTTTGGTACCTAATACTCTCTATAGACATCTCCAAAATTTGCTAGTGAATAGTGCATCTCTATCGTTGACTGTGCCATTAGGAATTCCATGAAGTCTAACTATGTTCTTCACGAACAACTTCGCCAAAACAAGTGATGTCCTAGTTAACTTGACTGGAATGAAATGGGTGCTCTTGGTCAGTTAGTCCACTATGACCAATATGCTTTCATTTTCCTTGTTCGACCTTGGCAACCCGTCTATAAAATCCACGGATATAGAATCCCACTTCCAAACTAGAATCTCTAAAGGCTGAAGCAACCCGCTCGTCTTCTGGGTTCGGCTTTCACTTTTTGACAGTTAGCACATTATCTAGCCCACAAGCCAATATCTCTCTTCATGCCTTCCCAATAGAAGTTTCTCTTTATATCTTGATACATCTTGGTTCCACCAGGATGAATTATTTCCAGGCAGAGCACAACATCCTTATGCATCCATTTCACATGTTAGGCGTAGCTGGTGTATTCGGCGGCTCCATATTTAGTGCTATGCATGGTTCCTTCCTTCGGGCGCCTCTAGTTTCATCAGCCACTGAAAATGAGTCCGGTTACAGAGCTGATTCACCAGGCAAGAGGCCAAGTATATTAATCTGGACCCAATATATTAATTGATCCTGCTCATGGTTATTTTGGCCAATTGATCTTGCTAGTTTCAACAATTCTCCTTCTCTTCTTGGTGGCCTGTAGTAGTAGTGTGGTTCACTGCTGTATTTTTACTATGGCTTTCAACCGAAAATTGCAACCAATCTCTAATTGCAAGGTCGTCTTATTAAGACTTGGGCTAATCAACCTTGGAAGTAATGCATGAACGTAACCCTCTAGACCTAGCGGCTGTAGAAGTTTCATATACAAATGGATATTTCATCTTAAAGTGGATGACTGGTAAAAAGAACTTGATTCGTCTTTCTGAAGGATCAGGAACGCCGGCGTATTTCGGATGTGACCCGAATTAGATAAATTCTTCTTTCTCGATGGTGCATTATATCTGTCTTTTTTGGCCAAATTCTTAGTTTTGCTTCTGATCTGGAGAAAGCATCTTCCTAACTAGTTGAGTGAACCTAAGATATTTTCGGGTCGGATACGACAGGGTAAAGAAGTCACAATAGAGGCAACAGCAGCGTAACCTAATGAATGAGGCTTAAACTGCAAATATTCTTTTTAACATAATACCCTCTTGATGGTCTGATTACATAATAGATAGATGGATCAACAGTTCCATTGCTTCCCCAAGCATACCTAATTCGAATTAGATGGGATGAACTCGTCTGCTCCTTGACCCTTGACGTCGCACCTTCCGGTCCTCCCCCAATTGATCGGGGTCGATAGAGCCCTCGTAAGAGGTATTGTGTTAGCTGTACGGTTGAAAGAGGTAGCCTTGGTATCCTATGCGCCTTCTTAGCTTATTGTAGCCTGCTTTCTTTGTTCCTTCTAGTAAAGGTGAAACAGAGTGATCCTTTCATTAGGGGTTTCTAATAGTGGCTAATGCGGTACTAGTATACCTTCCGGGTCCCCCTCGTGAGGTGCGAAGCAAGTGATGTATGAGAGTTGACAATAGCAAATGTTTTAATATCACCAATTTGTGAATACGCTTTCTTTAGTTATGCTTAGATCCATCTCGAAATTTCGGTATTGATTTCTGTCTAATCCAAGGACCTAATCTATGCCAAAGTCAACGAATGCTTGGTTCATACACCGAGTCTGGACTAGTAATAGGCACGACAGTAGTCATTGGCACAAGCAGGTACTTCTTCCTGACCATTAGAACTATGTTCTGCTTGAATTCTTCCAACGACCAACTATTGGTCGTGCTTTAGCCACCAGTCTTCTATGCTGAACCCTTCGCATCTACCATAGGGACGTAGATGAGGCAGTTTATGGCTACAGGATCTCAAGTAGGGAAGTTCTATTACTACAGATGAACGAGCAGAGAAAGTCTTGTTATTTCGGGGTAAGAACAAACAACGGGAGCCTATTAATTGGGCGTTTGGTTGACTGCTTTTCTATCGGTAAGTCGGAGCAGCTCAGTAAGTCAAAACGCATCTTTCTAATAAAGAATTCCGGGTGCTATCTGGTCTACAGACCGAATAAGGTAAGGATTGATTTCCCGATTGATAAGCTGTTAAGCCAATTCAGGAAGGCTAAGCAAGGGAATGTACTCTGTAGTTCATATCTATCAAAAGGGGTAGCGAAATCGAGAATTGTGAATGCACCGATCTAGGCAGCATCAATATCCTTCGTTTACCTCTTTTGACTTATGATGAACTAGCTACTAGAATAGAGAAAGCAAACCCCTGATTGCCCTTGGCCAATTAATATACTGGACTTTCCGAATGAATATCTGGGGCTCAACTTATTAATATACTGGTCCAGAGCCAAAGCCAATATACTGGGTTCTTAGCAATCTGAGGAGGCTAGCACTTATCAGACGAATCAGAGGAGGCTTGCCAGCAATTAGTTTAGGACAAGTAGGGATCTAGTGCAGAGGTAGTTGTAACTCTCAGATCCATTAGTGGACCAACCCTGACTAGCATACTCCCATGAGTAGGTAAGAGCCTAATCCTCTCTTCTTTCTCTAAGCGAGGTGCAACTAAAAGGAGCAGTTGTTCGGCTCCTTATCTCTCCCTGATTCTCTACAGAAAATTCCCCACCACTGCCTCCCGTAGGAGTCTGGGCTGTGTCTCAGTCCCAGTGTGGCCGATCATCCTCTCGGACCAGCTACTGATCATCGCCTTGGTAAGCTATTGCCTCACCAACTAGCTAATCAGACGCGAGCCCCTCCTCGGGCGGATTCCTCCTTTTGCTCCTCAGCCTACGGGGTATTAGCAACTGTTTCCAGTTGTTGTTCCCCTCCCAAGGGCAGGTTCTTACACGTTACTCACCCGTCCGCCACTGGAAACACCACTTCCCGTCCGACTTGCATGTGTTAAGCATGCCACTAGCGTTCATCCTGAGCCAGGATCGAACTCTCCATGGATCGATGACACTCATCTAGAACCTCTCTACATTCGGAACACATAATCGTCCCTTCTTCCTCAAATATCCTTTTTGGTCAATGCCAAAATCTTTAAGATCATCGATCTCGGATCCCACCTCGATTTTTCTAATTTTTTCGGCTATCTCCGGATCCTCTTTCTGTTAAATGCTATCTTCTCGATCAGCATTGGTCGAACCCCTAAACAGGCCAACACATCAGTACCTTGACTACAATTAGTTGTCAATCTCGACTTTATACTACACGCTGCCAGAACTTCTAAATCCTTCCATTCTGCCAACATAGCTAAAACTACATTTTGATGTTTCCTACTAAGGGCATCCGCTACCTTATTCCCTTTTCCAAGAGTATATTCTATACCAAAATCGTAAGCAGTCAAAAACTCTAGCCACCTCTGCTGTCGCATATTCAACTCTTTCTGAGAGAATAAATATATTAACGACTTAAGATCAGTGTATAGCTCAAATCTCTCCCCCAAGAGAAAATGCCTCCAAATCTTCAATGCAAAGATCACCGTAGCCAACTCTAAATCATGAGTAGGATATCTTACTTCGTGCATTCTAAGCTGTCAAGAAGCGTAAGTAATGAGTTTACCATTCTGCATCAATACAGCTCCCAATCCTGTTCCATATTGTATCAGTGTACACCACCAACCCTTGGTTTCCATCTAGAACAACTAACACTGGCACGTTGGTCAACAAATGTTTTAACTTAAGGAACCCTTCCTCATATTTATCGGACCAAATGAACTTCACATCCTTCCTGGTCAACTTAGTCAAAAGTGCTACTATCTGCGAAATCTTTGATAAATCTCAGGTAATAGCCAGCAAATCCGAGAAAACTTTTGATCTCGGTTACTGTCTCTGGTCTCCTCCAATTATTAACAGCTTCGATCTTAACTAGATTTACTGCAAAACCTTCCTTCGAAACTACATGACCAAGAAACTTGACCTCTTTCTTTAAAAAATGATAGTTAGAAAACTTCGCCTTTAGTTGATGTTGTTAGCGTCTCGAGCACCACTCTCAGATGATTCTCATGCTCTCTCACATCTTTGGAGTATACCAAAATGTCATCTATGAATACTAAACGAACCTATCCAAGTGTTCTCAGAAAACCCAATTCATTAATTTCACGAAGAAAGTAGGTGCATTCGTCAACCCGAATGGAATCACTAACCATTCATAAGAACCACGGTCAAAGGAATACTGTCCTCTACTACTCTCAACTAATGGAAACATGTCGCCAAATCTAATTGGGAAAACACCCTGGCTCCACTTAACTGATCAAACAGATTGTCAATTTGCGGCAAAGGATATCTATTCTTGATCGTCCTTTCGTTCAACTTACGGTAGTCAATGCACATCCGTAATGATCCATCTGGCTTCTTCATGAAAATCGCAGCCGCTCCCCAAAGCGAGCTGCTTGGTCTAATAAAATTTCTTCCTTCTAGATCCACTAGTTGTACCTTCAATTCTTTCATCTTGGTTGGTGTCATTCTGCTAGGTGGTCTACTGACAGGTTCAGCTCTTAGTACAAGATCTATCCGAAACTCAATACCTCGTTTCGGTCGTAGTCCTGTAATCGGCTCAAATATATCTGCAAACTCTCTTGCAACTAGAACCTGACTTAGCTCCTTTACTGCTTCCAAGGTACTTAACATAGCACAAACACTTCGGTAGGAATTTTCTACTGAGAAAATGATCTGATTATGACTATCCGGGTGCCTTACTGATATTTCCCAATCCTGACAAAATATCCTAGCCTCATATCTACCCAACTAATCCATACCCAAAAAGATCCCGAAATCTACGAAATCATAAACATACAAACTGCATGCAAACATTTGAACTAACAAATCAAGTTCTAACCAGTCACATCTCATTCCTAAATTTGCATACCCTCCTATTGGATTCGCAACCCTTAAAGAAGAAACAGGGTAAGTGGGTTCTAAGCTTAAATTATTAACCAAATTCTGGTATATAAATGAATATGATGCACCGGTATCAAATAGTATCCTAACCGGAATACTTTGAATAAAAAATGTACCTTCCATCACAGACTTTCCCTTATCTGCTGTAGTTGTTTTGGAAGAAGACGGTGGTCGAATAGCAAAAACCTTTCCTTTTTCTGCTCTAACTGGTTTTCGACACTGGTTCTTGTAATGCCCAACCTGATCGCAGTTGTAGAACTTAATATGCTTCTTATCTACAACCTTCTTCTGCCCCTTGCCTGACCGACACTCATTTCCAAAATGACCCTTCTTGTCACATTTGTAGCAGACTAATTCAGCTTTTGACTTCCTGGTTGAATCTCCCTTCTGGGCTCCTTTCTTTTTGAAGAACTTTCTCTTCTTTCCCTAATAACTCTGGGGTTCAATTGGCTTCTCTCTAGCACAAATAGCAAGCATCTCTTCATGGCGAATGGCCATCTCCACCACCACATTACAGGGACCACGGATATGAGTCAGGGTCGCTCTAGCAAGCTCGGGCCTTAGTCCTCGAATGAACCTTTCATTCCTTATTATGTCAGTGTCTATAATAGCGTATCCATATCGAGATAGCTCATCAAATCTATTTGCATACTCAATAACAGACATGTCTCCCTGACCTAAATCCATAAATTTTCTCATCAATGCTGACTTGACAAGTTCAAAAATGAACCTCTGTTCAAATCTCCTTCGAAAATCAGCCCAAGTCAACTCTTCCTTTGGAACTCCGGCAGTCACACCATTCCACCGGTGAAGTGCTGCCCCTTGCAACTATCTAGAGGACAACCTTCTATAGCATCTTCCGTTCATAGTGTAATAGCCAATTCATAGTGTAATAGCCAATTCTCCACTTCTATAGCATCTTCCGTTCCCATAAAAGGCTTTCCACCCAAACTGGTGTAGTCTCGGTTTAGCTTGGCATAATTATTCCCAATGGGAATCACAGGATTTTCTCCTCTAATATTTCCAGCCACTCTAGCAGTTCCTGCTTGCATCAAATTAGCAAGGAACCGATACATCATCCCCTCATCTATTGGAGGATTCCCATCACTCACATTGGCTTCCACATTCTGATTAGCGCTAGGCTGTCGACCTTGGTTCCTCCGGGTGTTAGGTCGAGCATTTCCATTAGTTGTGGTGCTTCCTCCACCTAGATTTCCTCTTCTGTTTCCTGCTTCCATATCTTCTTTCTCGTAAATCTATATACGAGCCTTAGAAAAATATAGAAGAACGGTCTAAGAGAAAGGGGAAAAACGTACTTACACACACACACACATATATATATAGCAAACACAAGTACGTTACAATCGCGTTAACCCAAACCCCGACCAATTTTTTTTATTCATTGGGTTATGTTTTGAAAATCTTTTAGGTTTTAATTACTTAAATTTTCATAAAGTTGCTCTGATACCAACTTGAAACATCCCCCACTTAGAGGCCAAAATTTAACGGCTACGAATGCTGCAGTCATCCGAAGTTATTAATCCTCTATAGTCATCCATAGTTATTAATCATCGACGACCAAATACGGTAATGTTAGATAGATTGATGTACCAGAAACACATGGATATAGGAAAAGTTTAAAATTTCAAAACAACTTTCATACTCCATTTCAAACTCATTTCAACACTCTTTACATAATCCCACAACGTTAAGCATGTTCAGAAAAATATAATTACTACAATACACTCCAGGAGCGACATATGAAGATGCCCCTTTGGTGATCAGAGTGTATAATAGGCAATAATCAAATTTGCCTTAACAAAATGACACAGCGGAATCACATGAGAAAGAACTTAAATTGTTGCATGCCTTCTGCACGACCCCGGAAGCTTTTTTGTCTTAAGAGGTACCAGAAAACCTCAAATCTCAAACTACTCAAAATCAATTGAGTACCAGAGAGTTTAAGGGGAAAACATAAACTTCGAGTCAGACATAAAGCTTGGTATGAATAATAATATACAATCTTAAATCATTTAGATATCTAATGAGACCACGCCGCTTAGCGGAATGAGTTTCCCCTCCCTAGTATCTTAAAATCTTTTATAAACAATTTTCTATGCCCCTGCATCAACAATGGTTAATTCAATTCAAAACATTATTATGTGATGATATACAAAACATTTGAATTAATTCTAGATTACCCATCCCCAGTTCGTACTATATGTCAATATTATAGTTTCTAGGCTTACTATTAACCTAATAGTTTTCATGGGCTAACTAATAACCGTTAAACTTTTAAGGACTCTCTGTCTAATTATATAGTTTTCATGGGATTGCTATATACCTATTGGTAACTCCAATATCATTTCTTTTATCCTAGTTTTCATGGGCTGACTAAGAACGATTGACTAACTGTCAATATCTTTCTTTTACCCTAGTTTTCATTGGCTAACTAGGAACCTATTGACTATTTGTCAATATTTCATTTTATTATCCGGATATAGTTTTCATGGGCTTACTATAAACCTATCTATCCGACATCTTTAATTATACATAGTTTTCATGGGCTAACTATGAACCTATTGGCCCCTGCCAATATCTTTTCCCTTACATAGTTTTCATGGTCTTACTGTTAACCTATTGGCCCCTGCCAATATCTTTTATTTATTCACTACTAAATCAACCCAACTGGTTATTCTACATTTTTCCAAAGTACAGTTTTTGGATTTATTATAAAGTGAATATATACATATATGAAGAAGCAAACAATATAGCTTGGTTAATTCCATTAACCCATTTAGACTTCTTCATAAGCTCCATTTCAATTACTTTGTTTATTAATATGCCATGATTTAGCATTTAAATAAGATTGGGTTATTTGTTTTGAAAACTATACTCTCGAAACCTTCGAAACCTTGCTTTCGACCTCACTGGATTGCCTCCTTCGAAAGCATATATCTCTTTTCAAAACATTAGGCTTCTGCCTATCTAAAAAACTTTTAAATCCTTCTTTGGAAACCTTTCTAATATACTAAAGTGTTACTTATTAATTATTAGAAGCATAGTTTCAAAACCATTGAAAGTATCTCTTTCTAAAGCATTGAAAGTCCCCATTTCGACATATTGAGTTTATCTTTTAAAATAACATTTGGGTTAAAGCAAATATAAATGAAACTATCTCTTTCGAAACCATTCTTTACTATATAAAAATGTTGGGGAATTTATGATGGCGTTGAAACCATCACTTTTGACAGATTCGAAAGCATACATTTAAAATATTGAAGCATTTAGTAAGTGGCTTAATATAGCTTTAAAACAAACAATACCTTTCGACAGTATCGATGACTTCAGTACACTCGAAAGGCACATGAATCGGCGGCAGTGCTTCGACTAGGTCAGAACCCCTTCTTTGAAAGCATTGATTTATAATTAGAGGAACTCCTTTGAAACCCATTTTTCTTTTAAAACAAACATGGCAACCCCTTCGAAAGCCATTATAAACTTCTTTCAAAACCATTTGTATCGAATAAGTCGAAAGCTTAGTAAAACAAAGGCAGGCGCTTATCTTTTCAAAACAAACCGAGGTAACGTCCACATCCGAAGCAATGCTTTCGACACCATACCTTTCGCCTTTATCCAATCCACTACGTATTAACTAGATGATACCATGTATATTTAATTTAGATTAATAGGGTTTCGACATAGTCGAAGGCAAAAGGTAAGGGGCGAAAGGTATTTTGAATAGAGGCGGAACCTTTTTTTCTGGATTAAATACTAAATTGAGTAACTAATATAAACTAACCTGCCTACGTGTAAATTTCTTATTGGCTGCCTTTACGTTTCCCATGCTTTTAAAAACTAACTGCCTTTTTATTTTGGATAAGTATCAAACTAAAACTTTTGCAATTAAAACCTTCATCTTTATTTATATGTAAATCATTTTGATCCTCTTCTCAAAATAATTTATTTTGTATATTAAATCACTTAAGAAAAATCCCCAATAATCATAGAAATTTACTTTGATCATGTTATCTAACATATCAAAATTTCAAACCAAAAGTCTCAATATATATTCTAGAATAAATTATAAACCCACGTGCTATAATTTCATTCAAAAATTCATAATAATCTTTACAAAGCTTGGAAAATTATCAAACTAAAAACCCAAATCTAAAATCATCTTTTGCATATCATATAATTTTTCCACGGCATCTAAACATCAATATCACATGGTTTTGATCTAAAACCATATGAACCATTATTTAAACAATCTTGTTTAAATTTAGGTAAACCACAATTTAAGCATATCCTCATCAAACATCATATATACGAATTTAAACTTAAATCCGAAACATATATTTAAGAAATAGAGATGGAAATTATCGTTCACCTTAATCTTTGATAAGGAAAGTGGATTGAGATGAGTTTGATTCCCCTTACTTTAATTCTTTTTCTTTTCTTTGAATTTCCTCTTCTTCTTTTACTGTTAATGGCTGGCTTCTTTCATTTGCTTACGTTTCTTATTTTTGAGAAAATGATTATGAGTCTCCATGGCTTAAGAAATAAACATATATATATACAAGAGTAAAGTTAGGTGTAGCGAAATCCCATTATACCCTTACATAACTTAATTAACCTTTAAACCATTCTTTAGCCCAATTGAATTAATAAGCACGGCCACTTAATTTTATTAAAATCTTAATCCCCTTATCACTTAACATTTACATTATTCTATTTAATTTATCTAATTAAATATCATGAATAATGTTATTTAAAATTAGGGGTGTTACAGGAGTTTTGGGAATGATAGCCATTAGAAGACTAATTTATATTGTGAACATAAATATAGTATGAACTAATGCAAAATCACTTTTATATAAGGCAATTCATAAAATGTTTATAATTGCATGTTCCATTGCATTAAGAAACAACTATTGTTTCAAGAAATACCAACTTCGTTGCGAAATAATTTCTTTAAGAAGTTATTGGTATAAAATGGATTTGGATATGATCCAAAGATAAAACTAATTGCAAGGGATAAAACGAAATTAACCAAACTTAAATGAACACAACATATTAGAATGTCTAATAAGTATTCTTGTAATTAAAGAGGAATTGTGAGTTTTTTGTCAATGTCAAGAATAAATAATCCTTAGTCTTTTAACTAAATAATTAAGAGTATTAACTCTATTATATGGTACGATGTGCAAATCCAAAGTAGATTCCATGTACATTATCAAAATATAATTTTGATAGTTGTATCCGTAGGGATATGATCTATTGGCCGTAAATGTGTCTTTATGAGAAAGACAAATACAGTTAGAATATAGTGAGCCATATTGATAAGAATATTACCGTGAATTTCAATTGTTTAAATTAACATAATAGATTCACCATTCGATGTGCTCAAGTTAGTTCGGATTTTACTTATAAAATTATCGTCTAGTATGACTTTATATATTGGTATATATGTGTTGAAACAGAAAGTTCTATATATAGATTTAGACCAAATTATATTCACATAACAACCAAGGTGTCTCAAAGTCAGTGGAAGCGATATTGAGTTTGTGGGTTTTAAGATACGATCCGAGAACGGATATTTAAGTATCATTCTAAAAAGCATCAAAACTGAACAAGTTTTTTGATAGATGTCTCAGATAGTTTGATTATCAATGAAAATGAAGAGGAAGCGTGTGTTCATATAAAAGAACGTTAAAAGGTACATAGATATTTTTAAACCATAAGTAAACACCACAATGTTGGTTATTAACGATGTACTTGTGTTAGAATTAGTTTTGGTTGTTTTAATACTCAACGTTGGATTTGTAAATGATGTCTTTTGTAGTAAGTATAAAAGATACTGAGAATGTCCCAAAACGATATCCAGGGACACCTTATTAAAATGTTTAATATGGAACACGTAAAATGAATTCCTTATGCGGTTGTAATAGAAATTATCATGCATGTTATGTTGTCTACGATACCGTGATTTATTTACATGAAGAAAATATATAGTCCAAATTGATATCACTCAATGGTAGTTTGGAGTATACTCACATAATTACGAAATACTAGAGAATTGTTTACAGAAACAATGAACTTCTTATGAAGGAGTGCTCTGACTCAAACTTCATAAATGATATTGAGTATGATACATCAATTATAAAATTCAAGTTAAGAATATTTAATTTGGAAATGTTCCAAATAGAAGAGATTGTCGCTAATTCATTGACAATGCTAAGTACATTAACTTGAATAGCGTCACGATAAAAGCAATGTATATAAATATATAAGCACAAATTTATAACCAAGCCAAGGGTGATTCCAAATGTTGAGAATCCCATAACATTGTTATATGATAACAATGTCGTGATGTAGTTCGTAACAGAACTTTAAAGCTCATTGGAAGTCTAGAGACATACTCTGAATTATTCCATATGATAAAGGTAGTTTATTAGCGTTGGAGAGAGTTGGTTGACATAGTAGAAAATTGAAACAAAATAGCATACCCGTTCATTGAGGGACTAACCTAATTGGTTTTGAGGAAACTGATAGGAGAATTTGGAATAAGTTTCTATAACAGATCCTAAGTGCAAGTGGGAGATTGATAGAGTTAGGGGTATGGCAACTATGTTTTTTTTACATATATATACAACTTGATAACCAATCTTATCCGAAATAAAAGATGTTTTCTTTGTATTATATACTTTATATAATGTGTTATATTAATTAATTTAAATAAAAGTATATTTAACAGAAGATCAATAAATGGTATGTTTTTTTATAGTAGTTACAAAGGGTTGTAATCGTGAGTAATTTATCACAATGAAAACAAATATACCATTTTAAATATTCCTAGTCAAGATACATCGAGACTGGATATCGATGTATCAGTTGAGACTAGAGTACATAACGCTCTCCAAATGTTGAACGGTGTATTACTCATGAATTCTATAGGCACCTAGGGGTTACGTATTGATAACTATTGGATAACTAATGAATGACTCATTCAATAGTTTTCTATTGGTTAATATAACCAGGGTCAAACAGAAAATATCGATGTGACTGATTTACGAAGTTCTCTCGACTTAAGAATACTATCGATCTTTAATATGAAAGCTCCACTTTAATTATAGCCAAATCAAGTCATGACGTCCATTGAATGACTATAGTTGGGTCGAGTGGAAGTATTGGAAGTGAAGCACTATTCAAGGGAGGAGTCGTCTCCTCGGCTACATGGGATTAGCAACACGGTTAGCTCAAGTCAACTCAAAGTCAAAGTCATTTGCTAGAGCAATTTCGGTTAATTAATACTAAACCAGTTCGGTTAATTAATATACTTATAAAGTAAAATAAGAAAACAATTTTTTCAAATTAGATCAGTACAGCAACATAAGGTATACTAACTAATATTTTATTAAATTACATATATATATATATATATATATTATTTAATTACTTATACATGGTTTATATTTAACTACAACATTATATTATAGTTAAAATTGATCATATAATTTTATGTATGTAAATTTATGGTAATAGTAATTTTTAATAGAAAAAACTAATTTTATAATTATTTAATATAATTTACATCAATATACTACATAAATAAATCATATAAAACCAAATATGTTACGAAAAATATTTTACAATTTTGTAAAAATATTTTAACATTAGATAACACTTGTCTAGAAAATAAAAGTTAGAAATATTTTCTTTTTATTTTTAAAAATTATTATTCAAATCAATGGAAAATTAATTAATTAACTAGAAATAAAATTTAACCGAAAAATTGTGAAATAATATTCAAACTTCAAAATATCATTTTTGATTTTATGAAAGTTTAAAATTTGAAAAAAGGTATCAAAAATAATTTTTTATTAATATTTTACATAATTTCGGATGAATTTTCAATTAAAATATCAAGAAGGTAAAGGAAGGTGGAACCCAATGCACAAGGCTTCCACACGATAGCGGGCTCTGTGGAGGTCGATAATGTGCGCAGCTTTTCCCTCGCATTGCAAAGAGCCTGTTTTTGGACTCGAACCTGGGCGCCCAGATCACCATGCGATCAGTAAAATAAAAATAATAATAAATTAAAATTTTATTAATTAATATATATATTCATATATTATAAATATATTTATGTATATATATTTAAATAAATATAAAATATTACTTTATTATTATGTATATACTAGCACTTATTTATTCATGGTTTTATAAAAAAATTATTATTTATTTGATATTTAAATAACTCATATACATTTATACATATGTATTATTAATATTTTATCTATAAAATTTTATATGTATATATATATTTTTTAAATATTATATACATATACATAAAATTATTTAAATATACTTAATATGTATATATATATAATATTTATATATAAATAATAGTTTATATACATTCATATATTTGGATAACATATATTTGCATATCGGATGAGCTAATGTGTCTGTTGCGATGTAAATCCTAACGTCTATACACAGACATGTTATACCTTGCACGGGTTGACATGTTACACATGCACATACATACATATATATATATATAATTATAGGTAATTTATAAATTTAAATAAAATAAAAGATTTTATTTAAATAATATTTAGAAATGTTCTAAATGAATTAGACTTCATAGGCCCAATATAGATCCAATAAGGGAAAAAAATTTGAAATTCTCACATAACTTTTGCTATAGGCTGGCCCAGTCAAAACAAGAACTCTATAAGATCCATTGGTGGATCCCTTTCCAAAGCAATTTTAAAGTCAGTCTTACTTGCAACTCTTAAAACTGCCACCATAAGAATTAACGATGGATCCGGCTTATGAAATACAGTATCGGTCGTGTTAAACCAAATTAAGTAACTCCTAAGGGTCTCTCCGGCCCCACGGTAGATAGCGTCGCCACATTAATTGATCTTGAAATATGAATCATGAAATATCTCACTAACTTGGTCCACGTGCTAATGGACCCATTCTCTAGCTGTCCGAACCGCATTGCTGCTAAGCCTGTTAAACATTATGGGAAGCACCGCCCTATCACCTCCTCAGAAGTACCCAACACCTATATATGTCGGATGTACCGCATTAGATGAATAGTTGGATTTACCTTTCAATCATCATTTCCAACACCGGAAGCTTGAAATTGGGAGGATTTTTCGCATACTGGATGTTGGGGGTAAATGGATTCATGTTTAGGTCCTCCAAACTCTGGTCTAGGGGTCTACCCCTCACTATCCTTTCGATCAACTCAGCTATTCGGTTGTTGTCGTCTAATGGAAGTCTTCGATCAATAGCTGCATTTAGCCATCCGTTCCTACGAGGAAGCTCTAGCACATGCTCCTCTGGCTGCACATCGGCATTCTGATCCTCACTTCTAGCTTTGCCCCCCGTTTCTACGAAGAAACTCTGGCACATACTCCTCTGATTGTTATGCATTCACGTTCTGATTTGCATTTCTGGCTCCAGCATCATTCGCTCCAGACATTCTAGCTCGCCCTAAGTTCAAACCAATATTTCCCTCGACCTCGAGTAAATTCATCTCGATACCGACTTAATTCAGGTCAGTACTGACCGGTTTTGGTCATGGGGACATCACTCCAGTTTGCTCTGCTCCAACTCCAAATGCTCCGGCATTAGTTTCCTGGTCTTTGGTTCTGAATTTTAGCTGCTCCGGCTGTTCTTTGTTGATCCATCCTTCTGAAGAATCCTTCCAGCAACTCCTATTGTCCAACATTATTCCATCTTGCATCTCTTTCATCATTCTCTCAATCTCCTTTCTGGTCAGGTGGATGGATTGATTAGAACCATGCTCTGGATGACTCACTCAAATCATAGATCTGGTATTAGGCCTCTTCATATCTTCCATATTTAGATCCAATCTTTGGGTTGTTAAATATAGCTCTTTCTCAGTGAAAGCACCATAAATGTTACCACCAATAATGGCACAAACACCACAGAAGTGATTGAAAGCAGAAGAAATGTATAGATCTATTGAAATAAACGTAAAAGTGGTAGAAAATGCATGATTTTTATAGTGGTTCGGCAAATACTCCGGCCTACATCCACTTTAATCTTTGTTTTTGATTGATTCTCTTTGGAATACAATGATTATAACTCAAATCCAACCATAATCTAGTAGATCTCGGATTTTGGAGTATTTAGAGTAGTTGGGGAAGAAGAAGATAGAAGAGAAACCAAGTGCTAAAAAGTCCATTTCTTGAAGCTGTAGGTGTTTTATTTATATATAAACCGCCTAGCAGAACCAAAGGCCCCATGAAATATCAAGTCCAGATGCATATCCAAGTATGTAGGAGTAAATAACCGGCCCAATTACCAACAAAAACCACTCGGTACCGAGTGGTTTTGATCGGTACTGACCAGTTTTTCCAAGGGGAAACCTTCCTGTCCTTCTTTCTATTGGCCTTTTATCTCCAATCTGCTGTTTTCCAAACAGTTTTCCCTTAAGATTGGGTTATTTCTGAGAGGTTTTGATACCACTTGTACTTAACTGCCTTTCTTTAAAAAATCCTCGGAGTTATTCTTCTATTCCTTGAGAAAGCACTCCATGACAATTACTTAGGTCGGAACTCCATGTACAAGAGTGTGAGGGGGCACATGGAGAAAAAAGTGCTCGGGATCGAGAGGAAGTGCTCTACCGAGTGGTTTTCTTTGCTCCAATCCCTTTGAAATTTCTTGAGTTACTTCATATCATCATTCTAGATAGTTTTTAATCATGCTGGAGTGAATCATGTCGATGAAAATAAAATCGGTGAAAATCATGAGCTTAAGGTAGGGGTGTAAATCGGTCGGACCGGACCGAGGTGTGTTCAGTTTATGTCCTAAATAAAATCGGACAGGACATGGACTGGAC
This sequence comes from Allium fistulosum, assembly GCA_030737815.1. NCBI lineage: Eukaryota > Viridiplantae > Streptophyta > Magnoliopsida > Asparagales > Amaryllidaceae > Allium > Allium fistulosum. Next base: position 854,976,436 of record CM060905.1, read on the forward strand.
GAGATTTATGTTCGTACAAATTTTGTTGTCCTAGCTCGTGTCCTAAATGAAATCGGACGGACTCGTACATACATTTTTCGGACACGGACCCGAACGAACATGGACGAACAATGTTATTTACATCAAATTTTATGTTGTTTAATAGAATTTCCATCAGATATACTGAACTATAAGAAATTCGGACGAATTCGAACGAACTCGGACCGGACAATATTTTTTCTCATACAAATTTTCTTGTCCTAGCTCGTGTCCTAAATGAAAATCAAACAGACTCCGACGGACGTATTTCGGTTACGGACACGAACGAACATCGGACACTCGTACAAAATTTACAGCCCTAGCTTCAGGTCCGGGTTGACCTGACTTGGCATCCGACCCAAGTAGTTTGTGTGTTTGTTTAGGCATTGTTTGGAGTCGTCCAAAGGTTGAAGTGCTTTAAGTCCTACTTGAGATTTTTCTGTATCCGACCCAAGTTCTACTTGGTACCGATCGCTTGGAGTTTGACCTGAGAGTTTTTTTATGTCTGACCCGATTTTTACACGGTACCGACCTAAGGATCCCGACCAAAAATGCATCTTTCTAATTTTTCAACTATTTTTAACTATTTTTTTATATTTCCTTTTTTTGCCTTTTTATGATATTTCCAAAGGCCTTCGGTCATTTATTCATCGTTTGTTTATCCAATCCGCTCGTTCCATTCAAAGACTATGGAAAATTTAGTTATATCAGTATCAAGTGCGTAAGCAACTATTTAAGGGTAAGATTTAGATATATTAACCCCTTTACACGAAAATGTGATATGATGCATGTGCATGCTTACCTTAAGGTAGATGGAAAGCTCCTCGCTTCACTTCTTTGGCTCATTGTAACCTAACTTTCTTTATGCATTATTGTCTCCAATTAACCCTTTTTAGTCTATCTACAACCTTTAGGTGATATAGGTCTTGCTTTTTTGTTTCCATACATTATACTTGTTTCTTGGTTGCCCAAGACATAGCTTTTGAATTTTGACTGTTAGCTTGTTGTTGATGGTCTTAAGGCCCGGCTCTCTAAAATCTCTACGGGGTTTTTATTCGAAGGTCAAACTTCAAAGTTATCAGTGTAAGAAGAGGTTGTTCTCTTGTTTTGCCCTCGTAGACATTAACTAGTTTTGGCATTTGCATCTTCCACTTCTTTCCTAATATAAGTATTGCTAAACTAGAATCTTTGTTTTGTGTGTTAATGCTGCTTTTATCTTTATTCTCTTTGCCTTTACTCCATGATACAACATTAGACTGAAAATGAAATAAAAAACTTGTAGTGCGTTGCTTGGGTGTACTAGAGTTCAAATCCTTTGTCCAAAAATGCAATGTGCCACATGTTTCCATACAATCACAACCATTCATTAAATCAAATTAATCAATAAATTTAATCAATCAATCAACCAACAATGAATGATGGAGATTGAGTAATATTAGAGGCATATGATTTTTGAGAACAGAGAAATTGAGCTGATGTATGTATAATGAGTTGTAACCAGCGTTATCATGATTGAATCTAATCGCGGTTCGACCACGAATAATGTTAGATCATGGACCAATTTTATGATAACATGCGTCTTAATAGGCCTGAATTTTCGCTAAATTGAAAGCCCAAGTCCACTAAAGTACGGATTGTTGGTTTGGTATCCTACAAATAAACAAATTCATATAAGAGCACAATCGATATAAACTCACAGGCGAATAGTAAAGTATAATAAATCATAAAGCTACTGATCAAGGTTGACACCTCTGATATCTAGGGTCCTTCTCATTGTCGAGCATAGATAAGGAAATCTGTCAATCCACCATTCACGCCTTGCACGAGTACATGTTCCTCCAAAGCTATCTTGTGGGTTGTAATTAGGAGAGGGTCAGAAAAATGTTCTGGTGATTGTAAATTACACACTTAATACATAACATTAGTTTATGTCGATTGTCTTCCATTGCATGTTATGTCTTTCATTTTACTTAGTCATCTCGACTCCACGTACGCATACGATACGCCCCATCTACTCGAAGTAGACAATAACTACATACATGTATATATATAAGTACCACGGTCTCCCTTCGGACCAAGATACTTCCCTGCTAGTATTTATAACTCAGCACCTCGTTGGGATCCATCGTCAACGCAGTATTACGTCCTCGTCGTCGTGCATACCAACAAACTCCCATAGTGCCTGATAACAGCATTACAATAGTTTAGCCGTGTTCTACTCGTATTTGAAAGACCTCCATTAAGAGTTATCTAGCCTTGCCTCCTAACAAACAAACTAACAAACAACTGTGGTGGTGCATGATCTAAACATGATCTACAATAGTAGTAGGTGTAACCTGTTTAGACGTAACCCTTATCTTTCCGCTAACTGCTCGGGACCGATGACGTTCTCGACTTATGAAGCAGCTCCTACTCCCGTATATGATACCAATCTCACTGCCATAGCATCAAGCCTTATTCACCATCCCATTTAGATTGCCTAATGCAATCTTGGAAAAACCACTAATTACTTAGTACCCCCTAAAAGGTTTTAGCATACTCTACTGGTCCTTTGACACTTCGACCGAGGTGAACCGTCCCACTTGGTATTCCCTTCACTTATACCTGAACGTATAACTCGATGGGTCCTATAGTTAGATATGTCCCAAATCAGTATAATGTATACATGGCTACTGGTAACCCTTTGTGGTGAGTACTTATTTTGTGTAACATAACTGACCTCGCATTCCAACCCATTTAATGACTATGTCATTTTTATTTAATCTAAGCAATTAACAAACTTTAAAAGTTCACATATGTCATAAACCAAGGTAGTCAAAAGGAAAGCTCATAGTTTTGCAATTAATAGTATTAGCAACTAAGTTTTCAACTTTATCAAAATCATTTAAAACTAACACGGAACTTTTATCAAAAATTATTCTTAAACCAGATAAAAGTTCAAAACTGTAAAGGATAAACTTAAGGGTAATGATGTGTCTTGGAAGATGGGACGAAAAAAGTAAGGTATCATCAGCAAATTGAAGAACCGATAAACCATTACGCAAAATTTCATTGCCTACACGTCCAAGAGATCCATTATCCACTATTCTTTTAATAATTTTAGCAAAAACATCAGCAGCTAAGTTAAATAATAAAGGCGATAAGGAATCCCCTTGCCTTAAACCTCTCTTAGATTGAATTCTATTACCTAATATACCATTAACCATAATACTAGAGTTTCCAGTTCTAAGCAAGGTTAAAATCCAATAGATCCATCTACGACTAAAACCTCTAGCATGAAAAATATCTACAAGAAAATCCCAATCTACTGAATCAAAGGCTTTAGCAAAATCAAGTTTTAAAATCGCACAAGTTATGTTATTCTTACAACAGTAATTAATATATTCTTGGACAACTGCCACCCCATCAGTGATATTTCTCCCTTTAATAAAAGCCGATTGTATCTTCTAATTCATATTTACCACATATACCATTTTATCCACAAATCTAGAATTTTATAAAACCTTGTTAATTAAGGGACTACTACTTACAGCATAACTTTCTAGATTCAAGTATATACAACATTTAATCCAAGTTAATAGTTCACAAAATATACAAGCACGGTTTTCAATTTCATTACGCATATAATTAGGCCTACAACTGCAAAAAACAGATTTACAACAATACAATTCGAATATTATATAAAAATATATAATTTCCCACTCATCATTTAGCTTTTCAAATCTGCAGATCTAATCCATGTTATTCCAGTTTAACTCCCATTTTTCTCCCTATTGGAATACATATACCGCAAGCATACATATTTCTATAAGAAATCTAGATCAGAGAAGATATTTGGATTTAATTTAGATTCAGATCTAGATTTATATTTTACCTTAGTTTTGGCGATTCGACTCGACCTTATTCTTCTTCTCTATTATCCTTTGCTATTTTCCACTTGTATATACATATATAGACAATAGGTTTATTTAGATTTAAGAATTTATGAAAAAGAGCAAATGGTAAAGCCTCGCCATTGCTTTAGAAAATATGAGAAGAAAATGAGGGGTTAGGCTTGTATTTATAGGGGTTCGAATCAATGCCAACTGTTAGATTCCATTATTTTAAATCTAGGTCGTTTGGCCTACGTCCAATTCACAACCGCCATCACCTATTGGTCGACGTTATGGTGCTACCGGTCAACCGCTAGCTGTCAATGGGTCCCAATTAAGGGGTCGATCAATTGATGTATTTTGCTTAATTAACTTCTGCTACTTGATTTCGTCGATTAATTTCCTTTTATACCTTATTCTCTCTATTGTTAACCAATTTACCCAACGCTAACTATTCTTATAGGTTAAGTAACGTTGACCATCAGTTAACTCTAACTAACGATAATTAATGTTGGTTGATTATTTTTGTTTCTTTAATTATATATATAATTATTTCTGACTCGAAATATTCAAACGTCAATAACATTTCCATTTGAACACCAATCGAAAAAAATTATATATGAAAATTTATCAGAAAATCAACACGAACGCAATGGTGCAAGTTCATAACCAAACTTAGACCTTTGTGAATATTTTATTTTCACGTTCTTAGTTATTAATTAATTTATTTTTAATTAATTATCGTTCAATTTACGGGGTGTTACATTACCCCCTTATAAGAATTTGGTCCCTGAAATTTCTCAAGGACCTAACCATGTAAAATAAAGTGCATCCATTCTAAGCTAACCAACCAATAGTGTACAAGTGCATGGTATATCAAAACATGTATGATATGTATGTAGAATAATATTAAATCAGCACCTCCTATATGAATGCATTCTTTAAAACAATTTTGAAAATATGGTGCAAACAACATGTAAATATTGGCAGTTTCATATATATGCAATTTTTGAAAATCGAAACCTTTGTTTTACATCCTAATTTTCCACACTTCTAAAATAGAAGCATAGTTCAACGTATTTTGCATCCAATCTCTACCATCGAATACTTAGCACACAATTTTCTAACATCCAAAATTTTGAAAATTCGGTTTTCTAAACATATATTCTTATGTTGGAAAGGGGATTAGATGAAAAATTTCATATTTTCCTCTTTTTCTTTTGTACCCATTCCACTGTACCTTGAAACCTTCTCATTTGCCACCAATAATTTTTCAACTTTTCCAAGTACGGTCCACAATAGAAATTTTACTTTTAAAATATTAAAACGGTTATTTTAAAACAAGTTTTGCTTACCTGTCGACAAGGTATGGAAAAGAAATCCTAAGATTACAATAGCTTTTTCTCTTATCACTAATTACCTTTCACTTTACTGTCACTTCTGCTGCACAGTAAAATTTATACGTGCTAACCCATCAACTTTCCCTATGCTAATAAGCATATGCCATTTCAAAAATAAAAAATTCCCTCGTTTTCATTAAAAATCCTTTTCAATTAAATTTTAGAAATGGTTAAAAAATTAAAATAAAACTTACTTTTTTTCAAAACTTTTACAAACATTTTCTATTAAAAATCGAAGAATTTGGAACAATTTTTTTTTCAAAAGTATTTTTTTAATCTTTTCAAAACCAATTTAGTCACATTCTATGTAGTCAGGATTTAGTCAAGGGTTTAACATCCATGATTGACTTTATTATATTACACGGTAAATTTTCAATTCTCAAAAACATTTTCTTTTATTTTAAAATAACAACTAGCACACAAGTTCATTTATAAATTTATGCTTTTAAGGCATAGGGATGGTGACTATGGTTTTGCACTAACCTTTCCACATTCTTCACTTGCCAGAATTTATCTACCAAAAATGTAACACTTTTTGGGACTTAACTTTACTTCTCTTTTAGTAGCTAAAAAATTTTCTAATTTATTATATAAACTTCCAGTTTTTTATTCATTTACTTTGCATTAGTTAAGTGTCTTTTATGATATTTTGTTATTTTATTGTTTTCCAATAAAAGTTGTGGTCTACAGATTACAAATAAAAAGGAACATTTCACATTAACATCGTATGCACTTTTATACAAACAGAGACAACTAATGCTTACAACCCAACTAACCTAAAAGAAACAATTGTTGGAAGCTGCCCATCAACATCAACTGACATTAATGATGTTGTGGTCCTATCACTACTTACTTAAATTAAATGGACCTTTCTAACATTTCATCCTACTTTAACCCACATATCTTAGTCCACCTTTCTGACTTCTAATAAAATAGGGTCCATTCATTATTTCCATTACCACAACCAATTATATGACTATTTTCCTTTAATCCAAATCTTTGATCGTATTCTCAAATCTTAGTGTATGCTTTATTTATTTTGCATGCAGGTATACCCTAGAACTCGCATAAATGTACTTTGATATCATTTTCCATTTCCTTATGGATTCTTATTTATAGACTTGGCCCATATTTAGTGAAACATTATTAGGCTCATAACACTATTCTTTATACCCAACAAGGGTTCACTATGGCTATTCTACGAGCATTCATCGCTATTTTATTCATAAGCTTAACATTTACCCTGTCTTACCTAGGCAACCATCCCTATCTGCTTCATATTAAAATTTTGGTTTGATTTTAGTTACTTTTTCTAAAATTAATACTCACGATTATAAAGCACTTAATCCCAAAACTTTTTATTTAAATCCTTTATTAGCTTGGTTTCACAAAGGAACCATGAAAACCTTCTTATTCTAACCAATGTTAATTGTGGACGTCGTAACTTTTAAAACTATAATTTAGGATTTATCAATTAAGTTTATATATTAAGCCTAAAAGGAAATGTTAGAAAATTAATTTATAAATGATCATTTTCTTTTAAAGCCATTTTTCAACGATAAGGATTTTACTTTCTAAAATTAGGATTTTTAACTCAAACCATTTATTAATTTTTTTCTTTAAAAAAACTCAATTATTACACCAAACTATTTCTTTAAAAATACACTTTGCAATATTCTAAAACATCTTTTATAATTTTAACAATAAAATTGGAGTAGACAAGGACACTTCCATCCTATTATTTTCCAACTTCTCTTTCTATCTTCACTTCTGATCATTGACGGAGTCTCTAATAACATGTGAGGGGGGACTTTTAAAAGATACGTGCAATCAATGTGCATGATTATGGAAAATATTCGTTTTTCTTTGTTTTGCATTTGATTTCCTATTTAGCTTCTAATTAGATTTCTAGTATTATTTTTAATATAAACTCCTAGCGTTATTTCTAATTACTAAGATTATTTTATATAAATGTCTAATATTGTTTCTATTTATAATTCATAATGTTACTATTATTTAACTGCCTTCTTATTGAACCATTGCAGTGCTTTCGTCTACTGTTTTATTTTTGAGTTCCAATCTTCTTTCCCCATTCTATTTACCATATTTTAAACTTGTACTACTTCCTGCTGTTCACCCCTAAAATGAATTTTACAACTTAAAATTTTTCATCTTAGAAAAATAAACGAGCTGTGTATGCTCTAGTATATTTCTTTCAAAAGAATTAACTTTTTTATTATAACCCCATTTTCTAAAATTTCTAATTTAACCAATTTTAATTTCTTCTACAACTTTTTATTCAAATATAACATAGATGTTTTATTTATATTTTTTCAAAAAATTAATATTTACTTACTTTTCAAAATAGGGCATCTCTACTTTCAAGTAAATCCTTTGAAAATCATTTCAAATACTATTTCTTTTTCAAACTTTTGAATAAGTCTTTTGAAAATCATTTCAAATATATTATTTGTATATTTTCTCAGACCTTTTTATATTAATTTTTTTATGTGGGATTGGATTCAGAGTGGTTTTACTTATTCTTCTTTTGGACTTTTCTTATTTTCTACTTACCGACTTATCTTCTCTCAGAATATCAAAAATCCGGCTATCATCTTGGAGTGGTCACTACACATCTTCTTTTAGGAACTAGCTCAATTCTCACGTTTGGATAACTGCCATAGATAGATTCTTACTTTCCTCATAGCATGATCTAATGTACATCAACAATCAGCAACCCCCTGGGGATCTACAACCATTGGGCAATCCATGTCCAACAAGTGAGTCACGTATCATCCAGCTCAAGGACCCTTCTATGTTTCACATCATGCTCTTCTTAAGTCAACGTCTTTCAATACAACCTATTTTTCGTAGGGTAATCGGAATAAGCGTATATCTTCAGCTTCGTCTATTGTTCCAACTCATAATCGCATTATCTAACTTTTCAAAATATGTTTGCAACTACTACTATAGTCGATATTTATAGGATTTAGCGTATACCATAGGTATAATTCTAGATCAAAATACAAATACGTTCACTTAATGTTTCCTAATTCTTAAGGTCGACTAACTTAAGCTCTGATACTAAATGTGACAACAAGCACCTTAATGGGTCCGAATTTTCATTAAATCAAAAACCTAAGTCCACCAAAGTATGGATCGTTAGTTTTCGTATCCTGCAAATAAACAAACGTATATCAGCACACTACCGATATAAACCCATGCCGGAATAGTAAAGTATAATAAAAATATAGCAATTAGCCTAGGTTGACACCTCCAATATCTAGTGTCCTTTTCAGTATCAAGCATGCATAAGAAGATCCGTCCTTCTATCATTGCTACCTTGCACAAATACATGTCCCTATAAAGCCATCTTGTGGGTTGTAATGAGATGGGGGTCGGAAAAACATTCTGGTAACTGGTAAATTACACACTTAATATATAACACCGGTTTAGGCCGATTGCCTTCCATTACATGTTATGTCTTTCATTTTACTTAATCGTCTCGACTCAACGCACGTGTACGATATGCCTCATCTACTCAAGGTAGACAATAACTACATACGTGTATGTATGTCTCATATCAGTATAATATATACAAATTGCTGGTAACCCATTGTAGTGGGTAGACTTTTATTGTGTAGCACCAGTGACCTTGCATTCCAACCCATTTAATGATTATGTCGTTCTTATTTAATTTAAGCTATTGGCTAACTTTAATAGTTCACACCCATCATAAACGCAAACTTGAGGCTACGTGTGTGTGTATTCATGCCTATTTATTTACTAGGCCTCCAATTTAGTGCCATTTACCGTTTACTTTTAACTTAAAAGATTAAAATATCTTTTACCATTCATTTCCCCTTTTTATTATTAGATCTACTTTATGTTCCTTTTTATCTCATACTATCTCCTTGGGTTACTGACTTCATTACTTAATCAATTCAATAGTTTACCTACATTTCATCGTTTATTGTTTAATTTCTAACTTGTCTTTTATTGCATATATTAGTTTTACATTTAGAGTGTTATTATTGTCCGTAAGTTTATACCTAGAGATTTCTGCATTTTAATCATTGGAATTACATCTTTCCCAAAAGGAATGGTTAACATTGTAAACTTCTATAACTTTCCCAAAAAGAGATTTGTGTTACATTTGGAATTACAAGGAATTATATTTTTGTTTTATTACTGTTGTAATAGATAGTACAAAATTTGGTAAACATCCTTATTTTGTGCATCTCTTTCTTTTAGGCATGGTTTTTGTTACTTCAAACGATACACTTCTATTCACAATTATAAAACTAGATAATTTATAGAAATTTATATTGCAATACACTTCATTCCAATGAATTAAACTAATACTTAAATCCCAATGAGTATTATAATAGCTTCTAATTCATATTTACCACATAACCATTTTACCCACAAATTTGGAATTTCTATGCAATCTTGTTAATTAAAGGACTACTACTTACACCCTATCTTTCAAGATTCAATTATATGCAACATTTAATCCAAGCTAACATTTCATGGAATATGTAGGCATGGTTTTCAATTTCATTACGCATAAAATTAGGCCTACAGCTCGAAAATTAAATTCAAGCATATAGGAACAGATTTACAATGATATAAATCTAATATTATATAAAAATATATAACTTTCTACTCACTTTTTAGCTTTTCAAATTTCCTGATCTAATCCCCGTTGTTCTAGTTTAACTCCCATTTTTCCCCTATCAAAGTACATATACCGCAAGCATACATATATCTATTAAAAAACTAAATTTGAGAAGAGATTTGAATTTAATTCAGAATCAGATTTGAATTTATAATTTACCTTGGCTTTGGTGATTCTATTCGACCCTATTCTTCTTCTCTATTATTCTCTGCTATTCTCTACATGTATATACATATGTAGACTATAGATTTAAGAGTTTGTGGAGAAGAGAAAATGGCAGAGCTTCACCATTGCTTCAGAAAATATGGAAAGAAAAGCGAGGGGCTGGGCTCGTATTTATAGGGGTTCGAATCAATGTCAGTTGTTAGATTCCTTTATTTTAAATCCGGACCGTTTGGCCTGCATCCAAGTTACAGTCACCATTACCTACCGATCGACCGCTATGGTGCCACCTGTCGACCGGTCCCAATTAGAGGGGTTGATCGGTTAGTGTATTTTGGTTAAGTAACTTTTGCCGTTTGATTTCCATTGATTAATTTCCTTTTATACCTTATCCTCTGTTTTGTTAACCAATTTATCCTAACGTCACGTATTCTTACAGGTTAAGTTATGTTAACTATCAGTTGACTATAACTGACACTAACTAACGTTAGTTGATTATTTTTATTTCATTATTTATATATATAATTATTTCCGGCTCGAATTATTCAAATGAACTACGATCAAAAAACTTTATATATGAAAATTTATCAGAAAATCGCCACAAATGTAATGATGCAAGTTTCGTAGCCAAATTCTGGTGTTTGTGAAAATTCCATTTTCTACGTTTCTAATTATTAATTAATTTCTTTTTAATTAATTATTGTCCAATTTACGGTTATTACAACTTTGGTCTAAAACTCAATCCGTCGGGCCTCAGCTATGCACGAATCAAATGTCAGACATTCAAATCAGTGGTCCTACCGTCAATTTTACTCGGTTGAATCGTGGTTCTTTTATTTTCCCTTATTTTCTAACCACCTCATACTCTCTCCTTTTCATTCTTCTCTACTACAAACTCCATCAAAATCATCGTAAGCTTCATCAAGTTCATCGTCGGTAAGTTTTTGTCATTATGCATTACAAATATATTGTAGCAACATACAATTTCGGAAGTTGGGTTGTCGAGTAGTTTGATTTCATTGTTTTGGGTAAATTTTTACAAGTGAAAATTTTTATGCGGTTCGATTTTGATGCATATCTACATACAAATTTATATATCGTCAGTAAGATTTTTTCGTTGTGTATTACAACTATACTTCGGCTTTATGTGGTTCGAGATTTCGAGTGGTTCGATTTCATCAAACTTGTATTTATATGTGTAAATTTTTGAACAAACTGTGGCTACGATGGTTTGATCGGTTGGATTATCAAAATCTTAGGCGTCGTTTGGTTTGTTGTTTTCAAATCATTTTCTATTTTCAGTTTTGAAAAATATCAAAAACTTGTTCTTTTTATCGTTTTGAAAAACGATCATTTTTCAAAATGGGCCCAATACAGAAAACTAAAAACAATTTTTTTTCGTTTTCACCATTTTGAGGACCAACTGAAAATCCAAAACCGAGAATGCAAAAAATGACGCAAACACATTGAAAAAACCCTAATCTATTTTCTAGCCGCACTCTTCTTCTTCTTAGATTTTCGTCGATTATCAAAATTTTTGCTATACGGATCTATAATCTACTCGAAACCCTAATCCAAGATTCAGCTGGAAACATCTGCTAGAAACCCTAATCCAAGATTCAACTGAAAACATCTGCTCGAAACCCATTTTTTAATCAGTGAGTCGAAGATGTTTTTCAAGTTGAATTACGTACATGGTAAGTGCTTTATTACCGATATTATTTATGGTATTTCTATAAAATTCAAGCTCATTGAATCTAACATGTTAATTATTGATTTCTATTATGCCTAATTATTGTGTTTTGCTTTTCTTATCCCAAGTAAAGACTTAATTGGACTATTTGTTGTTGATGAAATTTGTATTGCTGCTATAGATGAAGGATTTGATGTTAAATTGTATCCAAAATTGTGCTTGTAAAATTTGTCCAAAGTTTGTCCTTCCACGGTTTATTTATTGTATTCCAATATGCAAGTGTAGTTACCGTACCACCCACCTGTCAGTTGAATCATATAACTAGCTCAGGTTTCAGAATTTTCGAACAGCTGTGAATATATATTAGGCTTGCAAATTGGATGATTGTTTAGACTAACCAACCAAGCTAATTTAGAAACTGGACTTGAAACAAATTGGTACGTGCAAAGTAGAAATGGAGGTGCAGTCTTAAAAATCAAATATAAATGTTTATTGAGTATATTTCTGCCTTTATGAGAAGCCAATTTTACCACATTGAATAACCCATGTTTTCATCATTTCAGAACATAACTTGCATGTGTAACAGCAAAATAATTCAATTATTTACGAGTTTGGGCTACAACATGACCAAACTATTTAATTATCAAACCCACTCTAAATAGTAAGAACAGAGACCAAACTGTTCAATTATTTACGAGTCATAATTATCTGTTTAATTAACCTGAACTATAAAACCAGAATGCCAAAGTCTTGAAACCATAAAATGGTTGGATTGCTTATTAGTGTTCAAATAAGGTAATACCATATATATAAATAATCAAGTTTAATTAATAACCATCACTAAGCTTACTTTATTATATTGGTGCTATATTCATCCTTTTTTGGCTTTCTTTTTATTTAGTTTGGTGCCATCACCATGCATTTTGATATCATCTTCATAAATGTATACTATGTTTTTGTTATGGATGATGGAGATAAAAATGGCCTTAGTGTCCACTTAAACTTAAGGCACTTTTATATTTCTATAGCAGCTTGAATAAAGGATTTCCAGTGGGTTGACAATTGAAAGCTGATTCAACTTCTTTATTTCCCTTGTGCATGCTCCAAGGGTTACAATATCTAAAAGGTACCCTCTTTACCTTGTTTACCTGAGTATACCTTCTTTTATGTAACACGGTTCTTTTAATTTTAACTTTCTAAATAACTCCTTAATTTCACAGGGAAAGTATTTTTGATATTAAGTTTTTAATCCTAGATGATTATATTATTATGTGGATATTCTTTTGCATGCAAGTTTAAATGTTCCATCCCTGCAATGTTATATTACATATTGTATTGCATCATTTCATAATTTATCTAATATCCATATTACTTTTAATGTCTGTAAGTACTTTTAAACTCTCTATTTATCCACATTTGTTGTATTTCAAAGTAGTTCTTTATATATGTTGTCGATGAAGTATATTAACCTATAATTGGTTCAGCATGTATAGTAATTTATTATACATAAATTATTTCAATTTAATTGTTCTTTTATACTTTGATGGCTTCATATTCTCATGCATTATCTAAGTTGCTAATGATTATTTTAAAAGAAAATAATGTTATATGTCATACTATCTTTATAAACTATAAATGACACTAAATTACGAAAGCATCATTCAACCTTTTCGCTTCTATAGGGATGAATATGATATATTTCTTTTCTAAAATTTTATGAATAAGAAAAAAACATAGCTAATCCTGGTAAAAAATAGTTTTCAAGGAAACCTTCTAATTTGAAAGGACTATATCTCAGAATGAAAAAACACCTAAAAGGTAACAAGCCCTTTAATTTTTCATACCCATGACCAATAAGTAAGTTACATTAAAGTGTTGTATGCTGATTTTATTAATTCAATACAATTTTAAATCAGGTGGAAACCATTAAGAAAAAAATTCTTGTCATTTTGTGTGTGTAATGGCTGTTGGGTGCGTTTTCCACTATAATGTCTATTTTTGTTCATCATCTTACTGAGAAAATTTATGTCCTTATTCCTCGTAGCATGAAATTTTTATCTTCTGTTAACAACAAACTGACAAAAAAGAAACCACCAATATCTGATAACTCTTTAAAAGAAGTTAAAATCATTCAATTGAAAGCTGATTTCCATGCTTCATTGAAAATGAATTCTCCTCTCTTGGTTGTGTTGCAAAACCATAAATCATTCAAGTTATTGATTTCATAATCAATTTGTCGACAAGCCAAAATGATAAAGTTAAGAACCAATGCCATAATACTATAAGATTTTCTTTTATAAAATATGAAGAAGATATATTAAATAGCATACACTTATAAAGTTGCTTTCATATTAAAAAATAGAACATGGGAGGTGGAAAAATAAAAGAACCAATGCCATGATCCGCAAAGAACGAGAAGATTTTTATTGATATACTCTATGAGAATGTGAAAGCTGGAAGATTACAATGTTCTACTTTCACAAAAGATGTATGGGGCCAGATTAATCAGCAAATGATTCGAGCAACGAAATTAGATTACGGGATTGACAAGCTAAAAGGAAAATGGAACCGTCTCCGTTCCGAGCATCGTTTGTTTTCTGATCTTTTAGCACATACTGGCGTCACATGGGATCCTAATACAAAACAAGTCAATGCTCCCGAGGAAGTTTGGCAACACTTCTATACGGTAATATACGTTGTAAAAAGTATACAATTATATTAAAATTTATGATATTTGAATATATTCTAATTAAATAATGTAAAACACATTACTTTTGCAATTATAGAAAAACAAGACTGAGTACAAGAAATTTAGGAAGGAAGGATGTGAGCATTATGCTATTCTTAGAGAGATTTTCGGTGGGACAACCGCTACAGGGGGACTAGGAAATGCTTATACTCAGCCACCTCCTACTTCAGAAGAAGAACTACAATTAGAAGAGATTTTTTTGAACAAAGGAGTGCATGTGCATATAGAAGCTGAAGATGATGATGGAACAAGCGTTCGTCCGAGTGATGATACGATTAGTAATGATCGTCGACGTAAGAAATTGAAAGTTAGCAAGGGTGACAAACTTAATTCTTGTATGGAGCAATGGATTAATATACGAAGTGAAGAAGCTAAGTTGAAAAATGCATACCTGAAAGAAAAGCTTGCACGCCTTCAAAGAAGTTCACCTACTTCGGAAATTCGCCCAACTGCTTCGGATCCTTACTCGCACATGTATTGTTTGAATATGTTAAATAGCATGAAGGAGGTGACTAATGGAGTATATATTAAAGCAATAAAGGCTTTTAAGGATCCAGATTTTCGAATGACGTTCGTGATGATGTCGGAGCATAGACGCTTGCTTATTTTAGAACTTCTTTGATTCGCATAATATTTGTTCAAATTATGTGTTAGGAGCTTAATTAATTTAAACTCATGTTATTCTTATATTTTGCTAGATATGGTAGTTGACTAAGTATTTTGAACTTATGTATTAAAGAATATTATGAAATATTTATCTTCATTGTGTTGAAACGTACTTGGTTATTATGAATTTAATGGATCCAATTATTAATCTGCATCCTTCTTTTCTTTCAATTTTTACTGTGTGGCCCCCCATCTTCATTATCCTGACAAAACCCATGCTTTCAATGAGCAAGAAACTTGCTCTTATGCATGAACAGATGGCTTTATTGTTTAGTAGTTAGAACAGTTGTTTAGTTCCCACATTTTATGAAGACGGCTAACAACTTTTATGCATAAACTAAAGCGGTATGGCTATAAGTCAATATGCACAAATGGCAATAAGTAGTAGATGAATATTTTTACAACAACTTGAAAAAACTAAACATAATGTATAATGGTATTTACATAGAGATGGTTAGTGTTCCATACAGTGGAAAGAAACAAAGTTTAACTTGTTGTATTGAATAGTAACATTCCTAAGAATTTCTAAAATCCTTATTTCTTATTTTGTATTCTGGTTATTCTATCTAGAGTTACAGTGTTTATCTATATGTTGACAAGGTGTTTATCCTATATTGATGTTGAGAACAAAGACTGTGGTGGTAAGAAATTCATCACAGGTTTCCTTTTGTTTGGAACTTTATTATCATATGCAATTCCTATATATGTTGACAGTGTGTTTATCCTATATATGTTTATATGCATAAACTTTGAATTCTTGTTTTCATAACGTTCAAATGCATGTATTATCCTATATTGATGTTGAGAACAAAGACTGTGGTGGTAAGAAATTCATCACAGGTTTCCTTTTGTTTGGAACTTTATTATCATCTGTAATTCCTTGCAGTTTATAGTTAGTTTATATCACATCCCATTACTGCTATCAATAATTTATCCAGTTTACTATGTTGTGCCAACTTTGTGAATATTTTTATTTATGCATCATTCCTGTATATATTATCTCATACGTGGCAGTGGTGAACTAACTTTTTGCTCAACTAACTTTGTTTTAGGTATCGAGGTTACTATAACATGGATGAAGAGAGCTCGGTGAATTCTACCAGGTATGTTTACAATTTATAGTGTCTAGTTTCGGATAATCTTCTGAAAATTTATTCCACATACATAAGTCCACTTAGTGGTGAATTTATAACAAGTTTTTGTACAGTGAGATGTCTGCTGAGTTTGGTGAAATTTCTAACGTCTCTAATTATGGTTCAAGCGATGATGGTTCAAGCGATGATGATTTAATGGATGACCATACATCAGATGATATTGATGATTTAATGATGTTTAGCTATTTAGTTGCTAACCGAAGAAGTGTTATTAGTAGGAGACCTTGTAGGACATCATCCCTTACCGGAAAAAGGTTTATGTTTGAAATTTTAAATGGGCATCCAACTATCTATCATCAAATGTTTCGCATGCAGAAACATGTGTTTCTGAATTTCTGTGATGTTTTGAAAGAAAAGGGATGATTAAGAAATGGTAAAAAAGTCGACGTTGAGGAGGGGGTTGCTATGTTTTTTATGGTTATAGGACACACTACACGTTATAGTGTGATTGGTGATCGTTTTCAACATTCTAATCATACAATCTCAAAATGGTTTCGTAAATTTTTGCGAGTTGTTTGCTCATTAGGCATGGAGATTATTCAACCAAAAAATCAAGATACCGTCCATGAACGTCTTTTGCGAAAATATCCTCATTTCAAGGTGATATAGTTAAATATATAGAATATTTATTTACTTGATAATAAAATAAAAATAATATGTTATTTGATATCATACAACAGAATTGTATTGGGGCAATAGATGGAACGCATGTTTCAGCATGGGCTCCTTCTTCAAAGCAAACTTCTTTTCGTGGAAAGAAAAATGCTGTGACACAAAATGTGATGGTTGCATGTGACTGTGACATGAGATTCATATTTGTATATGCTGGATGGGAAGGTACAGCTAATGATTCCCGAGTATTTATTGATGCGGTTTCAAAATCAAGCAATAACTTTCCAATGCCATGAGGAGGTACTCTAAAATAACTTTATTTATGATGGATAACAACATTTTTACAAATATTTATAATTTGCTAACGTATAAACACAATTTTCTCAAGTGATGGTTTTCGTTATTTATTTGCAGAACAATTTTATCTTGTTGATTCCGGATATCCAAATATATTGGGTTTCTTTCTCCTTATCGTGGACAAAGATATCATTTACGTGACTATAATGGACAAAGAAGACTACGTGGAAAGGAAGACTTATTCAACTACAGACATTTATCATGTCGGAACATCATTGAGCGTTGTATTGGAGTTCTAAAAGCAAGATTTCCCATTTTAAAGCTGATGACAAATTTTCCGCTTTCTAGACAAAGACAAATTCCAATTGCATGTTGCACAATACACAACTTCATTCGGGAGGAGCACGCGTTGGATACTCTATTTGCCGAATATTCATCCGAAAATATGATATTTCAATCCACACTGGAGTCAAGTCACGCCCAAGAAGTTGTGCAGTTTAATGTTAGTCAAACAATTCAAATGGGGCAAGTTAGAGATCAACTAGCAACACAGATGTGGAACGAGTACGTAACAACTCATCATATATAGTTCAGGTACAATTTTATTTCTACTTCAAATTCAAAATTCATTCCATCTTATTTCATTACGATGTGAATCATCTCTGAGCAAATTAAAGTTTAAACAATAAATTAATTCATCATCTGATTATTATATCATGTTACATTTGGTACATCATTCAACAAAATAAAAATTATTTCAAACAATAGGTTATATGAATGCTTCTGTTGATATATGAATATGCTAGGAGTTCCTTCCTATTAACTTTTCCATATTCCTCCCGTGAGCCTGTTCTTACGTCCTCTAAGTTAGTAACTTGTCCATCATAAAAAAATTATCAGATGCAATTATTTTAGATTAATACTAACTCTCATTTGTATTCTAATTTTGTGCAATGATCCAGTATATGTCTTACATTCGTACTACCATGTGCAGATATGATTTGAAAGACATCTCAGATGCGTTGCTTACAAAATTTATGGTTGATATATCTATTATATTGTTGTGAAAGATGCTTGATTTGTTCTCTCTCAATTTTATCTTTGGTTGATGTATCTTTTATGTTTGTCTAAGACCTTATTATGAATCTTTTTATTGTAATTTTATTCCTATACAATTTGGCCTCATGTACTTTAAAATGTTGTGTTATGTTTAATGCTTAATTATTATGTTTAGAATTTAGTGTATTATCTTTTATCTATTTTTGATTTTTAATTAGTAACTAGATATAATAGCACTAGTTTTTATTTAATTTGGTTTGAATTACCAAAATGAAAACTCAAAATTTCAAAATATGAAAACAATATTTCAAACCAAACACATTTTTCTATTTTCAGTTTTGAAAACATGTTTCCAAAAAAGGAACATCCAAACGCATTTTTGAAAATAACGAAAATCTTCAAAATGAAAAACCGAAAATGATCATGAAAACTCAAAATTGAAAAGTCAAAACGAAAACCAAATGCTACCTTAAATTTTAAGTCGTCACAATTCGACATCATGGTCTGATCATGATAACTACGTATGTAGATATGCATAGGATGACTCATGGATCTGGAAAAAGTTTAAGGTTGCACACCCATCCACTTAATGCTTCTTTTCATTTGCGTTTCCTTGTGTCAGGTGCAAGTAAGTCTATCAATGGATGCTTTCAGATGCGGATAGTGTCATATCCGTATTCGAAATCATTTTCGGATATCGGATATCCGCATCCGTGGTTACGGACGGATATCAAATAATTATCCTATCCGCTAACGACTAATAAATCAAGAATTGTAAAAGGAAAATTTTAGTTTAACATAAATATTTTTCAATCTCATTGATTATAAAAATGTTAAAAATGAACAAACATGATGATAACAAATAGTTTTGAGAAGTTAATAAGCATTAAACGCATATAATACAAACTACTAACTTAAAAATAAAAAATGAATATCGTTCACTGCACTAAAATACACATAATTTGAACTATAATTTTGACAAAAACTGGATGGATAATTTTCGGATGCGGATGTTCTCGTATCCACATCCGCAGCCGTTTTTTCAAATATCGAATACTTATCCGCTTTTCGAATACGGATGTGGATGGATTTCAGATTTTTCGAGTATCCATTGACAGTCCTAAATGTAAGTTCCTCGCCGCCTGTTTTCTTTTTTCTTTTTTAAAAATAAAAAAATTGGGCGAGTTTGCTACATGTACTCAACTTTATTCATCTTTGCTGTTTGTAGAAAATTCCTCGAAGACGCTGCTACTTGAGCGTAACTTTTTGCAGTAAATTGATGCTTCTCTTTTATTTTTCCCAGCTTCAGTATCCTCTTTCGGAATTTTAATTCATATACGATTGGAGGACTATAAGCTTTTATCGTAGATTTTATAAAGTAGATGTTTGATCAAACTAAGTTTATGAACAACATCCTTGCAACACCAAAATAAGCCAAGACCAATTTACTATAACTTAAATTTCTTTTAACAATTTGCTGTAGGTATATTTCTACAACATCTACAAAACGAATTGAATCAAAACAAATTGAAAGAATCGCCTATATAAAACACCAAACTAATCAAACAAACATCAAACCCTAGTGCTTTCTCTAGGAATCGGAGTAGGTACATTATTAGGAGAAGGCCAGCCTTTCTCACTGCTTCTAGGCGACAAATGAACTTGCTCCAATGCCTGAATTCTTAACTCCGAAGGGCAGTCGCTGACACAACCAATGCGGGGCCCAGCTCCCGTAGTCCACTTACACGACAGCTGTCTCCCCAACTGTAATGACAGCCTCTCTTTCCGGAAGTTCATTCTCCTTAAAATCAACTCACTTGGCACCACTATTGGTTCTTCGTCTTGTTCTTCAAACAGATTCGGCTTCCGGAACTTGTAGTCGGAAGTTCTAGAAGTATCTTCTGCTTCTTCATCGCCGTTTGACGTACTTCTTTTGTTCTCCTCCTCTTCTGATTCGTCTTCCTCACTCTCATCTGAGTCGTAGGTCATCATTTTCTTTGTACGCAACCTTTCCATTTCTTCTATGTCTGGTGATGGATCGTATGATTTAGAACGTTTGTGTGATTTTACTTCGTTTACCTTGCTTTCTGTCACTTCTAAAGGCTTTATTAGAGTTAGATCAAGTTCAGAGCGGCTTGGTCTAAGTTTGCATGGTTCCTCTTCATCTTCAATTGAATTTTTCTGCAATATAATGTAACAACAGCAGTTTTACAAAATGAGTACATTGCTTTATAATGAAAAAGATGTAAGTTGTAAAGACAATATGAGATGTTAACCTTGACGTTGGTGAGATCCACATTCCTGGACTCAAGGAATGCGACAAATTCTTGAAAGTTTTCCTCGGTTGGACGGTAATGTCCACTGTGTGGCCATATTGCCTGAAACATTTTTGCATAAATTTACATCAGATTACTGTTTATAAATTACAAGTTTTATGTCATATAAGATATAAGATAGATATGTATTATTTGTTTACCTTGAGCATACCATTTTCCACTTCCAATCTTCCAGCAGCTGATGTAGCACCTCCAGCCAGAAAACTCGAATGCTGAAATGTTCCTTTCTTTTTCTGCATTTGGCGAAACATTAAAAACCATATGTTTAGCTAATGAAAAGAGGAGGGAAAAAAAGGAAGAAAAAAAAATTCAATACTAGAATAGTAATATACCTGACCAACGTACAAAACTTTAGAAGTGCTAAGAACAAAGATCCACTTTGAATCCTTCGATTCGTCATTAGTGGTATCAAGAACCTCTCCATTTTTCTTATACATGAACTTACCATCTTCTACAACGACTTCGTGAGTCTCTCTTTCTTTGGGTCCTAAATACTTAATGCACTGATGCTGAAGCTTCGATCTTGGACACTTTTCATCCATACTAACTTCTTTCCCTTCCCCAACATCAAGCCAGTAGAAAAATGGCTGTCTGCTCTCACAACGTAGCCAGCAATCGTAGTAGAAGTGCAGATTATGCCCATAACGATGACGTGGATCAATTGCCTCAAGCCAATGCTGCAACGCTAGTTTTCTTGCTTTCACATCCTTCGATAAACCTTTTCCAACCTTCATGAATTACAAAAGTAAATCCTCCATAAGCTTATTAACTCTTGTATACGAAATTTTGATTCGAAAAAGAAAAAAGATCGTACCTTTGCGGCCCTTGATTTTGCTCTGGCCCATTTGGACATGACAGATTCCGTTTTCTTGAGTTCGAAGAAAGAAACGGAGCTCTGCTTGAGCATGGCGAAATCTAGAAGCTTCCACCATCTTTGTTCGACGAGAACTGCGCAGTCTGCCAGCTGTCTTCTGGTACGGAAGCTTTTGTAGACTTTTTGAAGCTTTACGGCCGCTACGTGTTTGGGGCTGTCGAGTGGTTCGATTTCAATGTTTTTGGGTGATGGAGCGAACCTTGAAAGCTTGTTTGAGTTTGATTTTTCCGGAACATTATGAATTGTTTTGTTGAAACTCAACGATCCGCTAAGGATGGACTTTTTGAAGCCTTGAACTTTGGAAACGGGTTCCGAATCTCGCCCGTTAAAGCTGACGGATCGGATTATCGGTTTTGTATTATCATGTTTGAGGGTTAGAGATCTAAGAAGATCGTCGAGACTATCGTCTATTGAATTGAAATCTCTTTCGGGACATGGCAATGTAATACGCATATTTTCAACCATAGAGATGGATCAATATTCCAGAAGATGATCTTTTGCAGCTGCTCCTTTTTCTGCAAATAATCAATGTATGGTTCGTTACAACCAAATTTTTAATAAAATTAGCAATGTAGAGGGAAGTATATGAAAATGGGAATGAATATATTACTTTGTAAAAGAGGGAAAGGAGGAGGGAGAAGAGAGAGGATAGAACGATGAAGTAGAAGAATGGGCAAAAAAAGGAAAATATATTGAACGGGTGAGAGAGATAAAAGGCAGGAGCTATAAATAAGAAGGAAGTAATGTGGTGTGAGATAGGGAGAAAACTATGTTTTAAAAACTTTATTTTGATATTTGAGTTTGCAATTTGTTGATTTGTTTAAATAGAGGAAGGGGAAACAAGTGGAGAGTGCAGGTAGTCCAGTTTCAAAACCACGTGTTTGAGTGGTCCTTTGTACATAAAAGAAAAAACGCTGCTTTTTGTACACCGATTCTTCATTTAATTAAGTACTTTTCTGCATCATTGTGAGTAGTTGCTGGTTGTTAGTTTGGTTAGTAAATAACAAACCTTTGCGAACTTTTGGAGTTACTAGGTCACAAATAAAGAATGATCCTACATCTATTCTTTCTCCCATCTACAATAAGTTGTATTAGTCTAAATAAATTAAACACCCACCTTTCTTTTCATGCTTATTAGGACAAATGCTCTCTTTTTACAATCTAGTTTCAACAAACACCCCTTCCAAAAATTTCAAATTACTATCATTTATTCTTATTTTTCGAATATTTTGATATACGTTATTTTCTTGTAATTTCGACCAAAACAAAACAAAAATTTGAAAATTTTCAACCTGTAGATATTAGCAAAAAGAAAAAAAAACGTCTTACTTCTTTTCGGAAGTCAAATCTAAAATAATGACTTATGGATTCTTTCCAATCCACATGCATTATGTTCTTACATCTCTCCTAAACTTAAACTTATCTACCAAGTTTGATAACATTCCGAGCATCCGAGTTGAAGAAGTCAAGACTTATCATATTCGAATTACAGTTCAATCTAATTTACAGGTGAACCATCATCAAAACAAGTCAACAGGCTATGAAATCACATGGGGAACCTCGCATGCAAGAAAGGAAGCCAACGAAGTAGGAGATATGCAAAAATTGCACAACATTTTGGATCGGTACCGATCCAAAAAGTTAGTTTAAATTTACCCGAAATTTTATGTGCCTCCACTTGTGGATAACTACAGACACCGGTACTATAGTTTTGATCCAAGTGCTATCTAAATCTTATAAATACCATCTTATCTTCAACAAAAGGAGAGGCTGGCTGCTCTGATCACTGGGGAATCTTTGCTGCTAAGATTCTTCAACCTTCTTCCTGCTCACAATGGCTACCATGGGACAATTTAGATCCTTCCTTTTGTCTCCATCAATGGTGGTCTAATCTTTCTTCGTTTAATTAACAGAATTGTAAACAATTTGTGCTTGTGATCAACGGTCAATCCATCAATAAAATCTATAAAATGGACGTAGGCTTCGTTAACAGCCGAACCACTACAAAAATCTTATGTTCTCTATTTTATTTTGTCTTCTTTGCAATTTGGAGAGTGTTTGCTCTACTTTATTTGCCCTGATAAACAGGCTGGTGTTTTCATAATCATATCAGGGTGTTGATCCATTTTTTGGTTTATGCTTAGATCTAGCTGTCTACTTTGGATCAGATAGGTTTATAAGTTAGATCCTCAATCTTTGCTCAGAAGGTCTACTGTTGAGAATCAATTGCACCAAGAAGAAAGAGAATTGCTTTTGAAAAATCCATAGGAGTTGTAATTGCTGGAGAAGAGATCAATCCTCAGCAAATTGAAGTCAATGGCACTAACATAGGAAATCAGATGTCACGATCCTTTATTCAGCGTGAAGTTGTCACTGGAGATGAATTAAATAAAATGGGTGAAGAAATTAATCAGAAGATGGAAAATAGCCAAAGAGCTCTTATGAACAAATTGAATGCCTTATTGACCTTACAGTTACATGCTACTCCAAGAACCATGACAGAGCCCATGACTTCCATGGAACAAGAAAATTCTTTCGTTTCTGGCCTAAACAGGAGAATAATGTCTTAATATAAACGTCATCAATGTGCATTGAAGCAATATTTATTTGTTTGATTACTACCGTGATTATCTCAATTCACAAGAATCCAGAATTACCACTAACAACTACTGCATGTTCCTAAAAAGAAAATTCACTAAAATAACTCGAATATACTAACACGTGATTATTGAAGTTCCTAACAAAATAATATGGTTGTCATGTGGATTCATTCATTGTTTGCACAGTTATTTATACTTTGTGCTACACATAATACATAATACATAATATGTACTGTCATATCATTATAGGAAGATGATATCGAGCTTATGAATGTTGATATTACATGACCACAGCATTGAAACTTGCATGTTAAAATCATTAAGCAGTATGTATCAAATACATAATGCTGTAACCGACAGTTGACAGTCCTATAGTATCTTCAACATTCTCTGATGTATCCCTTCTTTGTATTTTAATCCTCAGAGAATGTTGAAGATACTATAGGACTGTCAACTGTCGGTTACAGCATTATGTATTTGATACATACTGCTTAATGATTTTAACATGCAAGTTTCAATGCTGTGGTCATGTAATATCAACATTCATAAGCTCGATATCATCTTCCTATAATGATATGACAGTACATATTATGTATTATGTATTATGTGTAGCACAAAGTATAAATAACTGTGCAAACAATGAATGAATCCACATGACAACCATATTATTTTGTTAGGAACTTCAATAATCACGTGTTAGTATATTCGAGTTATTTTAGTGAATTTTCTTTTTAGGAACATGCAGTAGTTGTTAGTGGTAATTCTGGATTCTTGTGAATTGAGATAATCACGGTAGTAATCAAACAAATAAATATTGCTTCAATGCACATTGATGACGTTTATATTAAGACATTATTTGCCCTCTCCACTCGTTTAAACAAATGGCGTGACTAACCACTCATAAAGTCCGTCAGGTTTATGAAAAGTGGTTTTCTAAATACTATCCTTGGCCACATGCAACTGATGGATCTGATAGCCAATTCAAACTGAGAGAATACATTTTCTCCATCTAACTGATCGAAGAGATTGTCTATACATGGTAGTGGGTAACAATTCTTTTTTGTCAGCTTTTTTAATTCACAATAATTGATACAAACCATTAAAGAGCCATCCTCTTTAGTAGCAAAGATAACATGTGCTCCCCATTCTGAAATACTTCTCTGAATAAAACCTTTCTCCTAACTTGTCCACCTATTTATTCAGTTCGAACCTTTCTTGAGGATTCGTATGCCTAAGGGGTAAGGCAGCATATCTAACATTCTCTTCTAGATAAACTTGAATTTCAATCTCCTCATGAGAAGGAAGACCAAAAACTATGGTAAAGACATTTGGCTAATCATGAACTATGAGTATGGAGGCTAACTCATCCTGTAAGAGGTCTAGAGAACATAGGTAACTCGATATAAAATAACTTTGTGATCATGGTAAACCTTAAGATTGTACCCACTACAAGTACTTAAATCAACCACCTTCCTATCAAAATCAAGTACTGCTCCATACATATCCTTCTAGTCTATTCTAAAATTAAACCAAGTCAATAAAATCTCAATACAAAATCAAAACAATCAAATTTGGTACCCAAAATATATAATTTCAAACCCTTACAAATCATGAACAAATAGATTGATCCCTCCATAGGGTTCGATACTATAATAGGGTCTGTAATTATACTATCTCTAAGTGCAATTCTTCTACTAACTTATTTAAAATAAATGAGTGTGATGCTCTAGTGTCAAATAAAATGTGAATAGATAAATCAAAAAGAGTTAACACACCTTCTATGATGACATTCTTTCTCTTTTCCACAGTTGGAGTTGGGCTCGAGCTAGGAACAACATTGAGTGCATAAGATGGAACCACATGGATAGAAGTCTTCGGCAAGATCGAGCAGAAGCTGGTTGAAATTGTAGCATTTGACCTTTGCTAAATTCATTTTACAGATCTTAGTCAAATGCTACCTGAAACTCCACTTCGTACACCTGAGCTCTTGCTTCTTTATCTACCCTTGTGTTGATTCTGTTGAACTGGCTTCCTTTCTACCTTCTTAGGTACGTCCTTAGCAACTGAATTTAGCAGTGTCATCTCAACCAAGCTATCAAAAGTAACTCTAATGGGTGTATGAATCAATGCAATTTCCCTTAAAGCTGAACTTAATTCCTTAGCAAACTTGTCGTCTTTTTCATTAGTGTATTGAAGAATGTTTGGGCCATATTTTGCTAGCAAATTAAATTTATTGACATACTCTTTGACACTACGGTCTCTTTGCTCCAAATGAATGAACTTCTCTAGCTCCACTCCCCGTTTCTGCCTTCAAAATAAACTTTGTCTCAAAATTCCTCTTAAAATCAGTCCAAGCAATCTCACTCTCATTTGTCTTAGCAATGACAATATCTCACCAGTTCAAAGCTTCTCCTTACAAGTGTCACGAAGCCAGCTATCTCTTTACTGCTTCGTCCACACACGTCATAGCAAATATCCTATCACAATTTATCAGCTATGCCCATGTTTGTATAAATGATTAAGTCCCAAAATATTCTTTTCACCTAAACTTTGGAAATCTCGACATAACTCGCGGAAGTCCAAATCAGGTGGAGGAGCTGGGGCTGCACCTTGTGCTTGAACTATGGGTCCTCCATTAGGGTTAAGTTTGGTCTGGACCCTTGTTTGAAGATACTGGCTGAACCCTATCGGAACGTTCATGCCTGCGACCTCAGTCGCTTTACTAGAACCACTTTCAGTTTGATTACTCGTGTCACTTATTTGAAATTATAAATTATTAACAACTTTCCACGGATAGTATTAAGCATTACTAGAATTTAATAGATGTGCTTGTCCTATACTTATGTATACAATAATTTTGAAAATATACAAGTATGTTCACTCCATACTTGTCTAATCCCTAAGAAATTTTGAACCCAAATTCTGATACCAAGTGTAACAACGCACATCTCCAGACATGCCAATTCCAAACCCAATAATGGAGTTTGAAATCATAGATGCAAAGAAGTATGAATCATTAGGTATTGTGGTTTACATGATGCATAGATAATAATAATTTCAAACATTCTACACTTTCAAATATCACAGCAGAATAAAATAAATATAAGTACTAAAAATAACCCGAAGTAATACTGTCTCAGAATAATCGTGGTCTGTACAATAAAACTAAAATAGAGTCTTCAAATGATAATATAACATAAATCTGTATGATGGATACAATATGGTACATTGGAGGATAACTATAAATAAATATATCTTTAAAGCACCAAGTCAGCTTCTCCACCCATCTTATGCAAATCACTTCACCTATTGCCCTATTCTCCCATAATAGATATAAAAAGGGAGAAATGGAGGGGATTAGACAAGGTCTACTGGTACGGTGTCGACAAGTAATTAAAGTAGGGTTATAACCTACATAATCTAGGGGTATTCCTTAGTATGTGTGTACTATATATATAAGGATTAGTTACTTTTACATTACAAGTTGATTATCCTTAATGTGCCTAAATCCGATTATGATTTATGAAAGTTTCCACTCACGGGTGGTATAAACAAAAACCGAATAATAATAGAAATACCTCTAGTGTATGGTCTCAAAAATTGACCACCTAATTATATATTGAGTTAATACTCTCAATGGTAACCAATTTACCATGCATTGAGTTAATATTCTTGATGATAGTCGCTTGAGTTGCACTTAACCGAGCATACCTTACAATGTTAAGCCTACACATCTGAGTTAACAGTCTCGATATAGTCCTTTACGTTTTCAGGTCTGTTATCTTACTCGTTTTGTTCATTTTCTTCGCAGATTCAGGTATAGATGTAAGGTTTTTTGTTAACGGGTGTTTTTGGTATAATTTATACTTTGTTTGTACAAGATTTTAGCTAGTTTATCTCAACGATTGCATAAAGCATTTGATTATTTACCTACGTATATTTCAATCAATGATCTATGTATATTTCAAAGTTAAGAGAATCAATTCTAGGTAAATTCCAAAGGGTGTATTTAATTACTTTTTATTTATCAAAATCTATCCAAACTTATCATATAAAACCATATCTATAGAATTAAATTAGTTTCAATCAAATTTACCATTCCCTTCTATGTTGCAATGATCACCTCATCAATCCATTGCATGTGTTTTCCAACTCTTTCAATTCATAAGTATTTTGAATAAAAAGCATTATTTTCGGTTAAAAATCAATTTTTTTATTCTAGTAAGATATATAATGAAGTTTAAATATTTGTTTACAACATAATCACATCGTAGATAAATCCACTCACATTTTTAACTTTTCCTTCCCCTTACCTTTGAGAATCCTTTTTTTAAAATCTCTCTGACTTGATTTTTTTGCTCTTCTCTCTCTCTCTCTTACGTTGATTTGTTTTGTTTTTATTTAGAAATTTGAAGAAGAGATTTGAAAAATGATGCTTAGATCAATGATTTTGAGGAAGAGGAAGAAGGAATAAAGGTAGGTGGTGGTTGGGGTTTTAGAATGAAGAGCTCAAGTCTTTGACACTTATTTATAGTTGGAAATTAGGGTTATTGGGATAAATCTTGAAATCACTAATTACGGAAATGCCACTGCGTATAGTTTTTGTGAATTCTGATCCATTTCATCAAACGCAACAAGTTATATATGATTGCTGACTATAAACGACATTCTAGATGTATTGATATGGGTTCTAAGGTCGAATTTCAACATTTATGAAAATCTACTGTTTTTTTACTTATGTAAAATTATATTTTTACTCTTATTAATATTTTATTATTACTAAAATTTTCGGGGTGTTATATTCAACGTATACCCAACTATGATTTTAACATGATCATGATGTCAATTGACTAACCCTAACCAAAGTACAACCTAGTTACTTAAGATCACCAATACTCTCAAGTTTGAAAGTTACTACTTGTTGTTTACAATGAGATCTTTTATTTTGACTTAGTTATATTAACCTACAAAAGACTTTGGTTGATTCATTCCGTAGTTGTCCCAAACAACCACAAGTACCTAATCCCTTGGTGACCTTGATGGTCATGAGTAATTCACCATCCATTACATGGAGAGCATTACGCACACTAGTCTGAACAAATGTATTGATATTCTTTTCTCGATATATCTTGACTATGAATAATTTAAGGTTACATATTTTTGTAGTCGATTCAAAACTCATGATTATAAACACATTCACACCAACAATTGATAAAATACTATCTCTAAGGATTTTCTACTTATACATGTTTAGTGTATTTATATCATTATTTTATTACAATATAACAACAAACATAATAAATAAAAACCAAAAACATATTTTATTTCGAACAAGATTTATGCAAGAGTTAAGTTATATAATAAACTACACAATTTCCCTAAGACATACCATTAACTCTAACAGAATGTTAATGAGACCTATAAGTTAATGAGATCTATACTCTATGTGAAGTGGAGTACCTAACTACATGAGTACTATTAGTAGACTCAGCTATGTGAATGTGGAAACCGGGTTGTAGTCTATGGAAATTTTAGAAATAAATTTTCTAAAGCATCCACTATATTGGGATAGACGCGCATGATCAGAAAACATGGGCTTGCAACTACATTTTATGGAAGATTGTCTGTGGCTTGATGTTAGAGATAGAGTTCAAGAGTGTGTGTCACTCAAGTTTGATTTGAATCTCACTCACTATGCAAAAATTTAAATTGAAATATCTTTATTTATGCACAATCTTATATATATTTGAACATAGCTCGAGGAAATAATTTTTTAAAATTCTAGTTGATGATTATTGGAATTATTGCTAAAAATAACGAATTATTAAAATAAATTGAGAAGTGTCTTGAGGCTCCTTATCTTGAGATAGTCTCGCATCTTGGGATTTTACAAAAGAATCTTGTTTAAATATGGAATTCTCAAGACTTATATTGGACCCTATGGACATCCAATGTTTTCTCTTGTGCTTAAAAGGGCAGCGATGCTTAATAAAGCACGCACGGTTGCCATCCATACGTCCACCCGACAGATTGTTTGATCTAATTCGGACCAGATTAGTTTGGCGATATAGTTTGATGATTTACTTTTTGGATAAAAAATAATTGATAAAATTGAGATAATTTTGACACCTTATTTAAGAAATACATGTTTTTATTATGCAATGAATTGGAGAGTCTAAGCCCATCATTCATATTCTTCTACCCGTTGCCAGCTCCTGTACGCACAAAAAAATGGTTATGTCTGTTGTAAGTGGTGTCTATAAAAAGGAACGTATAGATAGGCCAAACAAAATTTTATTTCATTTGAACAATTATTTTACAAGAAAAATAAACCAATTTTCCTTCAAGTTTGACGAGATAATTGAGGAATGATATTTCGTTTGTGTAAACAGATATCGACACAGAATTGGAATCTAAATTGTTTTATCTTAGAGACAATGTGGTTAATCGTTGGTTTTGTTCGATTTTAAACAATAATGTATTGCTTTTGAAAGGGATCTAGTCCGTTACTCATTCCAATACGCTAGATTGCAACTCATGCTGTTGAACTTACTAAGTTCAACAGAATGATTTAAGAATATCTGAAATTCTTCTATTATGATCAATGTAACTAAAAAAAATAAAGGGAAGTAAATGAATGTGAGAAAGTGAATTGAGAATGTTGCAGTTTAAGGCATAAGAAGATGTTACCTTTACGTTATACATTGGAAGAGGGATAAAAACAGACGTAAAAATCAAGCTGCTTGACGTGTGAAATTCAAGTGGCTGAAAAACCATCAATACAATCTTATAAGCTCATGGACCTGCTACTGATTACTGGACAATATCTACTGTTCACATTGGGCGAGGAACATATAAGTCAAGCTATACAGATAACGCATTTCCAAAAAAACGTTGTTTTCAACACACGCCCAAGAAACGTTGCCAACAAAGGGAAAATAATGGTGAATATTCAGAGACTGATAAAGTCAATGCACATGAGGTGTCATGGTTGACAAGTTTTGGTTTTATTAGCCAAATAATATGAAATTGCCCAAGCGCGTTCATATACACTTCACCACCCCCCGGCCTCTGTCAAAGTATTAAATATTCAGATAAAAGTAACCCACTTTAATATTTTATTTTATATCACTGCAAAGATCTATGATGACATGCATGGTATCCAAATTTTGAACTGTAAGATTCTGCTAAAAAGGAACAATCAACCCTCTGTTTGGTGTACCTTTTTAATTTATTTACTAATGGATATAGGCTAGAAAAATAGCCCATTTGTTCTTGTAAATCCTACTTTACTAGGAACTCCAAATAAATGGTCAATTTTACAGTTTCCTTTGCACATCCAACGACTCGTTATTCAGACTTCAGTACAAGTCAATGACTTGTACTCCAAACTAATATTTGGTTGAATATTAGTTGATTGAAATATTAAGCGCAACCAAGTTAGATTTTAAATAAATTTATTATTATATACTAGCAGGTATAAAAGTAGACAGACGTTACTCCCCTTACGTTACTAACGAGTAGGCATACGAGTAGATAACATTACTAACAAATATTCCATTTTCATTTAATAAAATTAATTTAATTCTACCATGTTCATATCCGTATCCGAAATATATATTCAAAGCCCGAAAATAGTATGCGAATGGCAAAATGATCATTATCTCTTTTTTTTAAAATGTATTTTCCTGCGGAGAATGATTGATATAACATCATATTTTTAGTTTCTTATATTTTTATATAAGTATCAATTCTAAAATAGTTTTATGTCGAGTATAATTTTTTTTTATCTATGCTTTAATATATTAATTTTCGACGAATAGAATAAATTATTAATATTTATCTATATCCGCTGGCATGAATACTCAATATCCGAAATGATTTTGAACACAGATGTGGATATAATATCATCCAAGTCCAAAAGTACCATTAATAGACCTAAATATAGTGGACGATGTTTTACTGAATTTCCGTTCTAGAACACTTTGAACCGTGGAGTGAAATTTAGAACTAAGATTTAACTATTCATCTTGTAGTTTAACTAATTATAATTACTTAACTAGTTTTTAAATTGATAAATTTATTATTTATAGTTGATAAGTAGTAACTAAAATTTAACATAACAATTAATTATTGATAAATCATAGTTTCAAATTTAAAGTAAATAATTGATTGATTACCCGCCAGTAAGAACAACAACGAAAAATACCAAATTGATTAAACAAAGGAACTACAACATTTGTAGTACAAAAACTACTATATCCAAATAGATAAACATCATCTTACACCATCCAAGAACCTTTATTCTCATTATGCATTGTAATTGTCTATAACACTTTTATTAAATACATATCACCACACATTTGACTTTGTGGATCCTAATCCCAGGAAGAATTTTAAAAAACACACTGACAATTCAATCCATACTCGTGTACTCCGATGTTGAAGTTGGTTATGAAATTATTAAAGATGCACTTATTAATCCACAGTACTTTTAATATATATACAATTGTTTTTATTAAATTCATATACCTTTTTTTTAGAGAATCTCTATAACAAGTTTTTGCACTTGAAAATGGTGTGAAACATCATTTTTATCGATTCTTGCATCGAAGATTCATTGTCTTTAATTATATATATAATTATATATATATATATATATATATATATATATATATATATATATATATATATATATATATATATAGGCTTGCTATGGACAAAAAAAACCACTAAAACTAAGGACAATAGGGTGCAACTTTTAGTTTTAAATTCAAAAAAGAAAAAAAAAATTAGATTGATGCATTGACAATGCAATGCAACTGGCAGATTTCCGCATACAACAAAAGAAAAAGAAAAGAAAGAAGATGCGCTGTCGGTCGGTGACACAATCTGACAGCAATAAAGGGGAAGGAATAGTAAACTCCGACGACGAATGGCTGCAAGCAGCGTTGATCAGAAAAATAATAATAGAGAGAGAGAGAGACGAAGTCAATGGAGACACCGCAGGTACAACTGTACTCGTCAGAATCACCATGCAGCAGCATTAATGCGCATGAGCTTGTCCGTACCAACCGTACATGTACGATTCGTACCAACAGCTATTACGGTGAAGATAGCATGGCATGGCATGGGACACGTCTCAGGTAATATGGTTGTCATCTCACATGCATCACCCATTACAGCTTGCACTTCAATCACCTATTTTCATCTCTCTCTGTGTATACGTGTGTGTGTATATATATATATATATGTATATATATATATATATATATATATATACATACATACATATCAGTTAATTCGTTTACTCACTATACAATTATAAATGCACTGTCAGATTCCAAATCCGAAAATCTTAGTATGTGCATCGTGTAATGTAATCCATCGCATCCACCGCAATGACCATCCATTTCAAATAAGATTTCGTTTCGTTTCTCGATTCTGTCCTAAATGCTTTCACCTATACTGACTTTGTTCATATCATCATCCATACAATATATATATAAACAAATCGCTACTAGTTTCATAAGTAGTCAAGTACTTAATTAACTTGTTACAATTTTAAATCAAACATGATTAAATTTCTTTTCAAAAATATATGTTATTTTTTTCAGCAATACCTCGCGATGATAATAAATTCATAGTTCGTTATAAATCTTATCCATATCATAATCAGTCGGTTGAGTGAAACGAGCGGCATATTCTAATGGTGTTCCCTCTCCATATCATAATAATTGCCAGTAATATTTCTAATTGTTATCATGCAATAAATACCACAGAATTAACAGCTTACATAGAACAAGTAGTGCGACGTGTGACCAAGGTGAAGGTTAGTTGAGCTTCTGTTTAATTAACACCCCCTTGCATGGGCCAGGAATATGCAACCGTAGATAGTAAAAAAATCTATTGTAATTCACTGCGAATAATTTTAACATACAAAATACCCATTCTATAATTTTAATATAACCGCATTCCTTAGTAAAGTTAATTTATAGAGTGTATTAAGAGTTTAAGACTATGTAAAATTACAAAAAAATACAGCCAAAATTATTAACGCATTACATAAATATATTAATTTAAAAATATTGTTAAATTATAATTGCATTTTATTAATTAATTCAAATGCAAGACGAAATTGTTACTGGATCACAAACATGGTGTTAAATTAATTCAAAATACGCTGTTAATATGCAATTGCATTTTGTTAAAACATTTAAATGTAACTGCATTTTCTTAACGCACTTAGGTTATAAAGTACATTAAAAGTGAATAAAATTATCAAATGCAACAAAATTATTACCGCACCACATAAATGCATTTACAATTTTTAAATGCAATCACTAACGCATAATTTAACAACAAATTCATTTCAATTAGGCTAAAAGATAACAACTATATTACCCTAGTGCAGTTAAAAGTTAAAAACAAACACGTATAAAGATATGTCATTCAAAGTAAATGTAGTTACATAAAGGGATAATACAAATAACTGCATTATATAAACACAGTTAAAATTTGCTGTGTAAAATTATGGTTTTCAAAATTTATGTTCAATAAATATTTGATATAATTGGAAAGTTTATTGAATTTGTGATTTAATGGTGAAAACAATTTTAAATCAGGTTAATCTAAAAAAAATTTATCGAAATTTAAAAAATTGAAATTAAATAAGTTGGTTGGTGCTGCTGTTTCTCTGATGTGATGCTAAAGGACTGCGAACCTTATTTACGGAAAATTAATGATAGCGATCAGCCTTACATTTCTAATGAGATTAGAGTTACACGTGCATTTGTGCCCCGGAACTTGATTTTGCAAGGGTATGAAACTGGCTACATGCAACTTGTTATATAAAATAAATGATAAAACCATTAAATTTAATAATAACCAAAAGTGTTCGCAACATTAAGATCTTACGTACCTCCAATTATGTCAACAACCAATTATCTGACCCTTGTATCATTTAATACATAAATTCACAACCTAATAAAATAGAAAGGCCAAATTTTAAAATAAACCTTGTATCAAACCAATATAAAATCAATCCACAGCTGTTTTCCTACTGTCTTGTTTCATTTTTCTTTAAAAATCTCCATTTTATTTATAAATAAATCATCCTTTTCTGCTGCTATCTATCCATCCAGTCACTAGTGGGGAAATTTCTTCCTACTTTCTTCTTTGTATACCAAACCACAAACATTATTGAACTTCCAAGAAGTTGCATGCAAGTATAGTTAAATATTTATTTCACATTTCAGGATCAGACGAATTATAATTACTCAAAAGTAAAAATGGTGTTATTCTATTGGCTACAACTAATGTCTTATGTAAGGCTCACTGACACATATTTGTTTAATCCTGTAAAGTATGTTTGGCACTTTAAAATAAACTGAATTTGTGTTAATATCTGTATGGGTTTGTTTATAATCCTAAAATAAGTAAATCACAACCTGAGAATAAAACAAAAATATCCTACATAAATTTCCATGTCGCTGTTTAGATGCCGAGAGCTTATTACTTACTAATCTAACACGTCGAGCTAAACCTGTACGACAATTGCACGAATATTGCTTGGAACCATCCAACTGATATTGATGGTGTGGAAAATTGTTTAGCTTGTATTTATTAGTCATAAAGGATTAAATGGGTCTATTTATGAACTGAATACTTGGGCCAAATTAATGGATACTAAAATAAAATTCTGGAATCAAATTCCAAATTTATATATATTAAATAGTTTTTCTCTTTTTTGGTTTCATTACCTTTTTGACGATAAGGCTGAAACAAATACCACCGTTGGTAGGAAAACCGCCAACTTCTTAGATTTTCAGTATCATTTCAGCATCAGGCACATTAAATCAGCAGAGCCATGTTATATTTATGTGATGCGGAATCACACTACATAAAATAAAATAAAATAAAATAAAAAAGAGGGAGAAAAAGAAAAGGAAAACAGTAAATTTGGATATTTCCAAATTAATAGACACATATGGATATGCATATTTTTCTTTCTTCAATTCAAATAATCAATATATTTGTGGCTATATACATATTGACTTGCACATCGGGTAGTTGATTGTTATAAATATAGCCTTTATGTTTTATCAAAGAGAGTGTAGAAAAATATGAAGAATATGTTTGATGTTTCTCTTCTTTTAGTTTTATTCTTCTTTTTCAAACATTAAAAATACATTGTCATAGAAATCAAGACTCCATTCTCAATTATGTCATTGAATATAATTTTGTTTTGTTTATTTCTAGGTTACTTGTAAACAATTTTGTTGTGAGAATTAATATTAGACAGTGATTGGATGGAATCATATGTGTTGGTTGTTTTTGATTAGTTTTGTATTTTGAAACTATCATCATCATTGTTTGTTTTCAAATATTAATATTCTTAATGGAAATTTTGTTCTACTCCTTATTTTAAGATTTGATACGTGAAAACCTTTTCCAAAAATTTATTTTAAATTACACACTTATTTTTAATTTCGGAATTTTTTTATTTCTTATCGAAAATTAAATCTAAGTAATAATCCCATGTTTCTATGATTAACAAACCATTTTTCGATTTTTTTCGAGAAATTGCAAGTATTTGTCTTTATCGCACATAAACTTTAAATATTTGCATATTTTTCAGTAAATATCTGCAAAGTTTTCCACAAATTTCTACAGAGTTTTCCATTAACATTTGGAGATTTTTCCAAAATTTTTTTAAGGGGAAGCGGCTGTGTATTTTAAAATTTAAAGATGGTGTTTTATAAATCTTCCCTTATTTTTATCAAATATTATCCCTTTATGACTTGGATGATATAAGATCTTTGGATAAACTTCCGCAGCATATTCATTCTCTGTTAGGTTTTGCATGACACAAATTCTGAAAAATTGGCATCGGAGCTAGATCATCAAAAGACAAAAGATAAATTCAGATTTAAATAATTATTGAGATGTCGAATAAAATTTAATTCTGGAGGATTGCTCTTTTAAATGAATTTTTTTAGGTATTTGGAAGCCTAAGTTGGACGTTTGATACCTCAATGTGATCATGAGCAGACTAAAGGTAATGCAAAGTGGTCCTCAAATATAGAGGAAGGAAAATGGAAGAAGATGGACAATGAGGCTATTCCGCTGATTCCTTAGTACCTTAATGGTTCAATTTTCCACTATATGGCTAGTTCTGAATCCGCAAAGACTTTATGGTGAAAGTCAGTGGGATCTATACTAATACGGATATAAGTACTTATATGTGTATGTGTGTGTGTATATAATGGAATATAGCTAAGCAAATAATCACAGAAAAACAAAAAGGTAAAATCACACTGGGATTTTATACTGGCTCAAACCAACCGTCCTACGTCCAGTCCTTAAGCTCCACTTAGGAATTTTTCAATCAACAACCCTCACTTTACCCGGAAGAACAGGTTTACAAACACCGCTTGAGCAACTGATCAAGATTTCCACTAATTTCAGAGCAAAATCTTTAACCACAACTTGGATGTGTTCTCAATGACACAGATAAGTGAAACTTTATCCTTCTTATAATATCCCTTGATAATCATGAGTTGTATGTGCAACATTATATAAAGCAATTATGAAGAAATTGATTGCTTTGGAAATCAGAGGGGCGTAAATGATAGAATATAAATTTTAGAACTAGAATTGGATAATAAAAATCAATGAAATTAGACTATATTTTTAGAGTTTGAAGAGGTCTGCTGAAGGGTGATGATCTTCCAAGAAGACACGACTCTATATGAATAGACCCGTGCCGACCCATCCTTCATAATACCCTCTATCAACGTTGATGACAACGCTTGACTCCCAAATACCAATAAAGGCAGTCCATCGGGGTAAAAAAGAAACACCAGGACACAATGATAGAATCTCACTGTGGAATATTAATATATAATATACTGAATATACGTGAGCAATAAGATAAACCATATATAAGAGATTGTACCGATAGAAGTAACCAATACATACATATCAGTACAGAAAGTCGGAACACAATATTTAATATAATAAGTCTCATATATAAATTGCATATATGCCATACTACAATATCAAGTATATATCCAAAGTATGGAATTCGCCTCCAAAGTACTCTAGCTGTCCTAAAAGTATATCCCCAAAAGCACATGGCTCATAAACTACTCAATCGAGTATCCGAGAGTTGTCATGACATAAACAGACAATGACAAAACGCAGGTGAGGTATAAAGTCTGGTGTGAGGGGAACTATCTCAAAACACTGTATATCAAAACCATATACAAATAAATACGTATTGAAGTATAGCCGGTCCTCTCCACAACTGAGGCTCGATGATAACCCAGACCACCCATAAACAAGTAAGGTAAACACAACTCAAAGGTAGGGAATCATACCATAACCTGCTCTTCACCTATAATCAATGTGTGAGCACTATTAATATACTGTGATTGAAAGGTAACAACATACCATGATGGGAGTAACCCAATATACCAATGCAGGTGTAGTATAAACATCACAATGCAAGTCTAACACACAATGTTCAATAATAATAATCAACCAACCAATAAAACATGCACAGTCATAATGATAAGAGACACACGGAAAATAAGTTAATACCCATCATTACTGATGGGTGGAGTCTGCTATGGACACCAATCGATTCAATGCTCCCTATTAAAGCATCGAAATGCAAAACAAATACAACGATATAATGGAGCTACTAACATGGCATCTCCATATCCAAAACCGAAATACGGATATCTATACCTAATACTCGTCCCGAAATGTCACTAACTACCAAAGAGATATATCGAGAGCCATAACTAACTTGTAGACTCTCCTGAAAACTAACACCTTAAAAGAAGTTGGCCCGTAGGTCCTGTCGCAGTACTCAATCATACTACAGAACAATATATGACATACTCTAGACCGACGTTCTAGTCTTTCTCCTCCCCCGCTTCGGGACCACATATGTAGGTCGTGCGCATTAATGGTACAATGGATTTACTCACTAGTCTCCTTTCCTTTCGATTATCTATACCAACATACCGAAACCATATGTAAACGCTAAATCCCATGTACACTCTTCCCACACGGGAACATAACACCGAAGTATTATTGTTTTCATATGGATTATGATTCGTTCTTGAAATGCTTCACACTACCTAGTTGCCTCAAGTCAAGCATACCAAACCAATATATATATATATATATAAGTCGCCCAAACCATGCATCGATAATTATATATATATATATATATCAGTTGAACCGCATATTTGTATATTGGTATAATACATTTCATCTACTATTTGGTAACCTCAAGTCAGGCATACCGAACTATACATATGCTTGAATTGCGTATCGATAAATCACCTCGAATTGCCATTAGCTAACAAAGAGACCTATCAAGAGCCACAACTATATTATAGACTCCACTAAAAACCAACACCTCAAAAGATATTAGCCTGTAGGTCCTGTCGTAACACTCAATAGTAGTACAGTACTGTATATGACCTACTCTAGACTGGCATGCCTATAACACTCCATAAATTTGGCATTAGTTAATTAATTAGTTAGTTAGTTAATTAGACTCCAAAAATGGAATTTATGTAAACGATGGAATTTGGCCATGAAACTTACACCATTGCGTTCGTGGTGAAATTCTGAGCAACTTTCATATTTGGAGTTTTGCGATCGGAGTAAAACGACGAAAACGAAGTTACGAACGAAAAACGAATTCGAAACGGAAATATTAAGTTAACATTTATATATTGATTACTAGGACCCTACAGGTCGAGAGTTTCGTTGCGACCAGTCGATATGTAACGGTCGACTGGTTGGGACCATGATGGCTAGGGTTTGCCTTGGCCAAACGACCCAGATTTTATATATTTTGATCTAACGTCTATGGTTGATTCGAGTGCCTATAAATTCAGGCCTAACCCTCTCTTGTCTTCTCATATTTTTTCTGAAAGCAGCACCGAAGCCCAGCCATTTCCTCCTCTCCACTATTTTCTAAATTATAAAATAAAATATTTATATTTATATATATATACAAATTGGAGAAGAATAGAAACCAAATAAGAGAAGAAGAGAAGCAAATCAACACTACACGATAACATGGTAATATATATTTATATTTATATTTATATTTCCCTTCAACCCCAAATCTCTTCCCAGATCTATAATTCTAATATATGTATATACCCTTTTTATACATATTTCATAGAATAAGAAGGAAATGGAGTTGAATCAAATGTATTATTTCAAATATGGATATTTGGAACGCTTTTAGAAGGCGGGTGGGAAATTTATATTTTGTTTATGATGTTAAATCTATTACGTTGGCATACATTTGATTTTTATGACTAAATCAATAATATTTGTGAATTGTAGGCTCAAATTAGCATAGTAAACTATAGCCTTCATTTTCTTATTTAAGATCTGATATGAATTATTGTTACACCCTGATCTGGAAATCAGTCCCAAAAGTTATAGATATGAATATTGATTAAATATGAAATTTATTCCAGATCTGAAATTGGGTTGTAGTTTATTAGTATGATTTTGATTATTACTCTAATTATGTTGAATTAGGAATTTTTCGTAGTTTAATTTTTGGAAAGAACATCAATTTGATTTTTATAAATTTATTTGTGTTTCCAAATTGCATAGAAACTGCAACATTTCATTTAACAAGGAATATATGCAAATGAAAGGGAAGAAAGTGCAGATTTATTTTTTGTAGTTTACACTATCCATTCTAATAAAAAGAAAACAATCATTCCTTGTAATTTCAAACGAGGAAAATATTTTCTTTTAATCTTTATCTTTTGTTTTAAACATTCATGGAAATCATAATGGAGTATTTTCCTAAAAATGCAATTTCAGTAAATTAAATGTGGAAAGAATATTCTAGTTAAAGATTTGTAACTAGAATATACCTGGTAGTAGGTATTTATACGTATTTATATGCCCAAATAAATATGATGATTTATATGTAACGCTCGCTTAGGATATTAGTATACGTAGTAATAACGTTGATTTGCGAATAGGAAATAGAAGGAAAGTTTGGAAAGGGTGTAACTGCAATTAATGGGTAATAAATGTAGAATGAATTTGGGAGTTACAAATAATTAATAGGGTAACTGGATTAATGAGACTAATAGATATAAAAGATTAGATTAATAACTATGGAATAGTTAGAAAAAGAATGCTAATTGGAAATTAGTAAATATATAAATGTCTTAGGAAATATCCTTAGGATGATAATCTTTTATCGTGGACAAGTTGATATTTATGGAGAAATAGATTAAAAAAAAGGGATATATGGGTAACTGAATATTTAAGGTAATTTATATAGCCTTAAATAAATAGAAGAAGATTAGTAAGTTTAAGTCCAATATCCAATTTAGAATGATAAAACTTAGTAGTAGTAAAGCCTAGGATAATATGGTTTAAGTTAGTAAAGCTTAGAAAATTAATTGGACTTAGTAGGTTGGGATGCGAGGTCAATACAGTTACACAACACAAGCTTTCCCTTCACTTTGAGGCTACCAGCAGTTGTATACACTTTCTACTGATATGAAACATCTTTAACCATAGGACCCATAAGATAATTTATTGTGCTTAGAAGATTGGAATGCGAGGTCGGTTAAGTGACATAACGGAAGTCTGCCCTTCACTCTGAGGCTATCAGGAGTTGTGTACACTTATTATTGATGTCGGACATCACCAATCATAGGATCTGTGGGAAATGATTATAGGAATAATAGGATCTGCTTAGGGATTAAAGGTATTAAGTCGTTGTTTAAGGACCTGCCTATTTCCTAATTAAAAAGTATTAAATGGTTTGAATTATTGGTTAGGAGCTGTAGTGGATATCTCGGGAAGGGTCCGCTTCGGGTTTGATGTATTAAGTGACTGATCTAGGGTCCGCCTCTCTCCCATAAAGAAGTATTAAGTGTTCCAGTGATATTCCAAGCAATGTTAGCTAGCTAGTACTAGTGAGGAGTCCGCCTTGAGGTTAGGTATCAAATGACAAAGGCCTACCTAGAAATAGGTATTAAATGTTCAGAGGTCTGCCTAGTCATTATTAACGAGGTATCAAGTGGCTTGGATACCCTCTCTCACATGGCTTATACTTTAATGACGATATATGCATTAGTAGTATAACATATATATATATATATATATATATATATATATATTAAAGCCATAAATAGTGGTCAAAGGTCTCTGTAGGTAGGACCAATAGACTAACAAGGACGACGTTAGGAGCCTGTTTAACGATGAATTTTCTATCGAGTTAGAAAATCGCCGAAAAATTTATAATAAAAATAACCGCAAGCGTACGGCGTACTATCATAGTACGTAACGAGTATGGGTCGATCCGCAGGGAATTGTTAGATTTTAAAAATCTATTCAATCAAATTAAACCAAAGTTGAAGAGAGTGTTAAGCTAGAAAATGAGAAAACTAACAAACTAACAAAAAGAAAGTGATAAAAATATAAGAGTAGAAAGACAATTTAGAGGTAATTTCTACTCTCTAGATCACATAAATCAACAAAATGAGGTTTTGATCTCTTTTTTGGTCATTAGTGAAATTAGTTGATGTGCTTATCATAAGTATGGCATATTTGTGCTATTAATTACCCAATGTAAACCATCAAACTATAACACAACCACTAATACACTTTTAACTCTCATGAAATATGACAACAAAGTTGAAAGCAAAATCTATTTTAAGTATGACCTATTAACTATTGATTAGAAATATAGACCATCAAATTTTGATTTAAACATTCACTTCATTACCATAATCATATGTAGATGAATAGGTAATTTTTGTTTGTGTTTATTTAAGCATAGTCTATTTGGTGTCAACAATATAGGTTATCAAATTCAAAGCTACAACAATAAGTTAAACTACTTCAATTGTTTCCATTAAGCACAAAAAGAGAACATAAACATCAAAATGTTGAATCACATACTAGAGAGCTTCATTACTCCTAAATTGAAGGGGTTTATCCTCTCATATTTGTTATCATATAAACAAATGTAGATTGCAACATGAACAAAAAGAAGAGGAAAAAGAGAGCAAATGAAAAGAAGAACTAATTAACAAGAAATAAACGCTAATCTACTTGCATGAAAA
This sequence comes from Allium fistulosum, assembly GCA_030737815.1. Classification (NCBI taxonomy): domain Eukaryota; kingdom Viridiplantae; phylum Streptophyta; class Magnoliopsida; order Asparagales; family Amaryllidaceae; genus Allium; species Allium fistulosum. Next base: position 855,019,757 of record CM060905.1, read on the forward strand.
GTAAATTACACTATAACATAAGTAGAGAAGCATATAGATAAAATAAGACACTAATTAAAATTGCATAAAAAAAGGAAAGTTACGTGAAAAGAAATGGCTAAGTATCCATGAAAAGAAAGAAGAGAACTTGATTTATTTGTGAGCCTAAACTAAACTAAAGAGAGGAGAGCCTAAGAGAGACTAAAGAAGAGAGTAAGAGAGATTTACATGAAACATAAGGGATATTTATACAAGTTTAAAACCCTAATTCACTTTTCTAGGGAATGCCCAAAATACCCTCTTAGGAAGTATGGAGGCCAAGTAATCATTAGCATATAATAATCATCATTTAGATGTGCATGAAGCTTTAAACTCTATTAGCTTGTACATTAGCCTCTAATTTGTACATGAAGGTATGTGGGTAGGTGGGGTCCTCTATGATCCATGAAATGAATTATTTCCATATCCATTCCTTTGTATTCACTCTTGTGCATGCATATATGTTCATGAAGCCACTTGTATTTGAATTTAAATTCCTACAAAATAACGTAGAAATTTTCAATTAAATTTTAGAAAATTAGTATATGCACAAAAATGACCAATTTGCCCCTAGATGAAGAAGAATATGTGACGATTTGAAAATAATTTGAATTTTAGTTTAAACAGGTTAAAATACTCAATATGATCGTTTATTTAATATAAATAGATTAAATATGGTGGTAAAAATATTCACATTTACGTGCATATCAAATACCTCCACACTTATCTTTTTATTCATCCTCGAATAAAGAAAAAAAGAAAGAAAAAACTAAGATAAATCCATTTTGGTAGGGAGCACGATTGCATTGAGCGTATGCAATAAGCCTTAAACCTCTGGGTGTCCCCAGTAGGACGAGTATTGTCTCGTGAGCGTTTTCAGCGGATACTACCCACAAAATCCAAATGCAAAGTGAAAATATTTACAAAATGCAAGATTTATTTACAATGGGATGAATGCAAGTTTTTGAAAATATTTACAAATGAAGGATTTACTTTTAAATTAACACAAATAAGTTAAATATAGGTTTTGATTATTATCTTGAAAATTTAAGTCATTTATTCGTCAAAATTTCCAACAAAAATCAAGTTATCATAACAAATAAACTATAGTTTAACTCGTTGTTTCGGTCGATAATACAGTGTAACTATGAAATGGATCCTTAGCTGATTATCAAAGTTTATCGAAGTGGTATTTTCATTTCTTTTCAATAACAAGTCAAATCAAACAAGTTAAAATAGTGCTTGGATTTCATTGGCTTACTCTCTCTATTTTTTTGAAAATTTTATTAATATTTACAATATTTACATATGTCTAACTCTGATAAACTGAGGCCAGATATATTACCCGTGCACTGCCTTGCGGACTTATGTGAGGGGAATACAGAGCATGGCGAGTGAACACACAAGTGTGAACACTTATCGACTGTAGGCGTTATTAATATAAGATTTTTTTTATATATACACACCTAACTCAGATAAGCTGAGGCCAGATATACCGATCGTGCACTTCCTTTCGGACTTACGTGAGAAGGGTACAGAGCATGGCGAGTGAACACACAAGTGTGAAAACATGACTCTAGGTGTTTATTAAAAATATATACATATATGCAAGAAATATAATTTTTTGTCTTTTTTTAGAAGACAGAGTTTTGCAAGATCATCTTAGCACCATTTAACTTAGAAGACGAAAAAAATTGTTATATCCTTTTATTTGAATTCATCACTTTTTAAAACAAAGATTTTCAATTAGGATATTTCATAATTAACACGTATGAACCTTCCTAGATACTAGTCAAACCATCGTTATTTGTAATCAAACTTCGTTTTTATTTTTGTTGAGACAAATAAATTTTTCAAAAATTTCAATTTAATTAACCAAAACCGTATATTTATCTTCTAGTGTTTCATTCAAAAATAAATCAAAATGCTTAATTGTTTTGTTTTTTTGTTTTTGAGATTTTTTTTTAAATTTTGGAATGAAAAATAAATAAATAAAAAGAAATAAACCATGAAAAATCGAAAATGATGATGAGTCTCCCCCATACTTGATTTTGACTATGTCCCCACAGTCAACCCAAATGAAAGGAGAAAATAAATAAAAACATGACCTTTATTTATATGAAAAAGAACGGTATTTACACGAGATCAGAAAATATACAGTCAAAAAGTAAATGAAACAGTCTTCCAAAGGCCGATTCATTTGTCTCGTCAAGCATACGAGACACAGCTTAAGCTTGAAAAACCAAACCTTCAAAGATTTTAAAGTTGAATGTTGGTTTGGAAAAACGAATGTCGTTTTATTGAAAATCGTACGAGTTTTTTTATTTTCGACTGTTTTCGGGGTTGATAAAACAATTGATTGAAATTCAAGTTTGTTTTCACCAATTTGAAATTCAAACTTATCATTGAAAACTTCCTTAGAATTATTGATTTCAAAATCAAAATGGCGATTTTAATCTTCCCCTTCGAAATTTAACAACTCATCTTCAAAAAGTCCATAGAAATCGTGTTCGTTAAATTCGTCTTCCTTTGTTGGATTATTCACAACTTCATCCAATGTACCAATTTCAAAATCCAAAGTTGTTGTATTCAAATTTTCAAAATCGAAAAAGGAAGATCAAATTTCAAATCGAGTGTCTCACCCTCATAAGAATTGAAATCCAACTCAATACCGTCTTTTTAACAACTTCATTAAGATCATTATTTTCAATTTCAAAAGTTGTTTGAAAATCGTCAAATTGGGTAAAAGATGGATTATCACTAGATTTTTCACACGTTGGGATTTGATTTTGTTGTTTACGAAATTTTTTGTACGTTTCACGTAACAAATCCTCGTAATATTTTTCTGTTTGCTCAACTAAATCAAATTCATGATTATTAATTTGAGAATTTTCAATTTGAATTTGTCGAGAAAAAAATTGTCAATCGCACCATTATTGAAACTATTCCCATTGGCAATTCATTTAAAAAGTGGTTCACATTTCCATTTTGAGTTTGAAATTCATTTTGGAGTTCGAAATTGGATTGAAATGGGTTATAATCAAAATCATTTGAATTTTGAAAACTTTGAGTTGAATTCAATAAATCATTAAATTGAAGTTGTTGTTCAAGTAAAGATTCAACTTTTTCAATACACCTTTCAAGAGTTGAGGGTTGACCATTATTTTGAAAATCCTGCAGTGCAAAATTCGAGTAGTTTGTACAATAGTCATTATTAAAATATCCATAAGAATTTTGAGTGAAATTATATGGATTACATTGATTTTCACAACTATCATAAAATTCATGTGAATATGAAAATTCAGACATTTTCAAAAATGTTTTTGATTTTTTTATAAAGAAAAATATTTACAAATAGAATTTATTTTTCAAAAGGGAAATTGATTTTTATTTCAATTTTTTCTTTGTTTTTGAAAAGGTTTTATAATAATTTTTTTTTTGGATTTTTGTTTTTCTAAATTTTTTTTTTGGATTTTTGATTTTGAAAAAAAAGAAAGGATTTAAAAACAAAATTAAGGAATGTTTACAATTTTTTTAGTTTTGGATTTTGAAATTTTTTTGCTTTTTTTTTAAAATATGCATGAACTAATGCAACTAAATGAATCCAAGGGTTTAATTACAAATGATTTATCCTATGTTAACCAAAAATTGTATAATCACACTTTTTCTTAGATCAACAAGATAGTTCTCAGCCAAGTAACGGACATGATTTATCGGTGCACCACGAATTACCGTAGCAATGCAGTTGAAGGTTTAAGTACCTTTAGAGAAACAACCACTATAATATTTACGAATCACCGTAATATTTATAAATGATTATTGCTCTATCGTAGCCTAGACACCAAGAAATTAAATTGTTCAAAGAAGACAACTTGTCAGTATACAATTATGCGTTATCAATGTCTAACTATTGTTATTAATCAAAATCTAGAATGAAATGCAAAGCAGAAATTAAACGTGTATTAACAAAGCAACTACAAATGGATTTTTGTTTTTTTCCTTTTATTTTGGTATGCATATATAAATGCAAATGCAAGCAACCAACAATGAAAAAAAAGGAAAAAAAGGGATAAGGGTGTAATAATTTTTTTATAAGCAAGCAATTTATTTGGCAAGCAGAGCGGCAATTTTTAGCAAGCTATTCTTCTCCTTTGGATTTTCTGCTTTGGCAACGTGAAAATAAAAACAAGATATATATATATATACAGTTTTTTTATATCAAAAAAAAGAAACTAAAAGAAACTAAAAAAAAAACAAATTAAAATAATTGAAAACAACTCCTCCTTTTTTTAAGAGGGAAAAACTAAACAACGGAAAATCAAAATAATTGAAATCAAAAGAAACAAATCTAAACAAAAGATTTCTAAATAAACAACACTTAACTTATTTGTTATTTTTCTTTTTTTATACCAAATGAAAATGAATTACCTTTTATTTTGAAGAAAGCAAAACCGTAAACAAAGCAATATTTTAAAAAAAACTTTTACAAAGGAAATCTTTTTTTCTTCTCTTTTTTTTTAAAAAATAAATGGAAAATGCTCAAAACATTCAAATCCAAACCCGACCCAATACATAAACACCCCTAACTTATTTTACGTGATTACTTTTCCTCTTATTCATAAGTTTACCGAATCAATTCCAGAAATCACTTCTCAATTTCACAATTTCCTAATTCACGCTCTTTAAATTCTCAGTTTCACAAACTCAACGTTGAAGTCGAATTGAGGGGGATTAGAGGTCGCGGTTGGTTATCGCTTGAAGCTGCGGTCGATTTGGGGGATTCGAAGTTGTAGTTGTAGGAGGCGGTGATTGATGTTAAGGAGGTGGTCTCGTTGGACTTGAGTGATTGGATGAGGCACGGTTGTGTGGCTGTAGAGGTTTGGTTGCGGTTCTTGCTGGAGGAGGGGGCTCTGATTAGTTGTGTTGCTCGATCAGGGTTGGGTTGTGTTCACTCGCCTGCGGTGGTGTGATTTGTGAAGATATGGTTGATGACCGTTGCTTGTGGAGATGTTCAGCTTTATGTCCGTTATGACATCGTGGATATTTTATGACCATAGAGGACAGCAGTAGTTTTCAGCAGCAAGCATAAATTATCAGCGGCAATGTTCAGATGATGGTTAGTAGTTTTTGTGATGCAAACAATGTGCTGTTTGTAAGCAGTGATTAGGAGGCGGAGAGGCAGGCGATTGTTTGTAGTGGTATGTGGTGAAGTATAGTGGTTATGAATGAAATCTGGGTTATGTATTAAATGAATGTATGGTTGAATGAGTGGTATCAACACTGTGCAGTTTGGCGAAGTTAGGCAGTGTTGCAGCAGTTAGGAGAGAGGAAGATGGAGGAAGTACTGGTGGTTGTATTTGTATGTGGTGGTGATGACAGAAAGTTATCAAAGTGATGTTAATGGCAGAAAGGCAAATGGCAGTTTTGACAGTAAGGTAGCATTATGTTGGAGAGTGGCAGTGGAGATTTTTGTAGCAGTGAGCCGCGTGCAGGGGTGGATGGCCAGGGTTATGTAGTGTGTGGTTCAATGGCTGGTGGACAGTGTTATGCAGTGATCAAGTGGATAACTGTGGCAGTGGTGGGATGTGACAATGGTTTGCAGTGGTAGTTTTGCAGGGGTGAGGAGTTGAATTGCAAATGGAAAAAGTGGCACTGGAAATTCGTTGTCGAAGCAGGGGGAATGATTGTATGGTAGTTTTTATGATGTAAGAGAATGAGCAGTGGTTGGGGACAGAAGTGGTTTGTGAAATGATATGTGAGTGTGGCAGATTGGTTGTTTTATGTTGGTGGTGGTTTGAGGAGAAGTTTGCAAAGGAATGGTTTGTGATAAGGCAATTGTATGTGCACAGAGGAGAAGAGGGGAATGATGCATTGATGATAGGATTGTGAAGCTGTAGTTATTTTGTGGTGGTTTGTGTGAGTGAGAGTTGTATGTGAGGTTGATTTGTTGAGCAGTTGAGTGAATTGTGGAGCAGTGAACAAAGATGAACGGTGAAACAGAGAAGAAACAGTGTATTTTTTTTAAATTGTGTATGTTTTTTTTGTTTTTTTAAATAGAAATGCAAATAGAAAGGAAACTAGAAAACAAGAAATGCACACAATCACAATGCAAACAAAAAATTACACAAAAACACACAACAATTTTATTTAAATGAAATACACATAATAAAAACTCACAAAAATCAAACTAAAATAATTCGAAGAATAGAAAATCAAAATCAAAACAAATCCCCGGCAACGGCGCCAAAAACTTGTTTAACGACGAATTTTCTATCGAGTTAGAAAATCGCCAAAAAATTTATAATAAAAATAACTACAAGCGCATGGCGTACTATCGTAGTACGTAGCGAGTACGGGTCGATCCGCAGAGAATTGTTAGATTTTAAAAATCTATTCAATCAAATTAAACCAAAGTTGAAGAGAGTATTAAGCTAGAAAATAAGAAAACTAACAAACTAACAAAAAGAAAGTGATAAAAATATGAGAGTAGAAAGACAATTTAGAGGTAATTTCCACTCTCTAGATCACATAAATCAACAAAATGAAGTTATGATCTCTTTTTTGGTCATTAGTGAAACTAGTTGATGTGCTTATCATAAGTATGACATATTTGTGCTATTAATTAGCCCAATATAAACCATCAAACTATAACACAATCACTAATACACTTTTAACTCTCATGAAATATGACAACAAAGTTGAAAGCAAAATCTATTTTAAGTATGGCCTATTAACTATTGATTAGAAATATAGACCATCAAATTTTGATTCAAACATTCACTTCATTACCGTAATCATATGTAGATGAAGAGGTAATTTTTATTTGTGTTTGTTTAAGCATAGCCTATTTGGTGTCAACAATATAGGCTATCAAATTCAAAGCTACAACAACAAGTTAAACCACTTCAAATGTTTCCATTAAGCACAAAAAGAGAACATAAACATCAAAATGTTGAATCTACATACTAGAGAGCTTCATTACCCATAAATTGAAGGGATTTAGCCTCTTATATTTGTTACCATATAAACAAATGTAGATTGCAACATGAACAAAAAGAAGAGGAAAATGAGAGCAAATGAAAATAAGAACTAATTGACAAGAAATAAACGCTAATCTACTTGCATGAAAAGTAAATTACAGTACTAACATAAGAAGAGAAGTATATAAATAAAATAGAACACTAATTAAATTGCATAAAAAAAGGAAAGTTACATGAAAAGAAATGGCTAAGTAGCCATGTAAAGAAAGAAGAGAACTTGATTTATTTGTGAGCCTAAACTAGACTAAAGAGAGGAGAGCCTAAGAGAGACTAAAGAAGAGAGTAAGAGAGATTTACATGAAACATAAGGGGTATTTATACAAGTTTAAAACTCTAATTCACTTTTTTGGGAAATGACCAAAATACCCTCTTAGGAAGTGTGGAGGCCAAGTAATCATTAGCATAAAATAATCATCATTTAGATGTGCATGAAGCTTTAAACTCTATTAGCATGTGCATTAGCCTCTAATTTGTACATGAAGATATGTGGGTAGGTGGGGTCCTCCATGATCCATGAAATGAATTATTTACATCTCCATTCCTTTGTATTCACTCTTGTGCATGCATATATCTTCATGAAGCCACTTGTATTTGAATTTAAATTCCTACAAAATAACATAGAAATTTTCAATTAAATTTTAGAAAATTAATATATGCACAAAAATGACCAATTAACCCCTAGATGAAGATGAATATGCGACGATTTGAAAATAATTTGAATTTTGGTTTAAACAAGTTAAAATACCCAATATGATCATTTATTTAATTTAAATAGATTAAAATGGTGGTGAAAATATGCACATTTACGTGCACATCAGGACCCGCTTCATATTTGGAAGTATTAAGTGGCTAATAGATTTACATCGTTATTTTGTACCTTGGGAAGGGTATTTACTTGAATTGTGCTAGGTAGGAATATCATGTGTGTAATGTTAGTTTAATTTGGTTAACCTTAAAATGATAGACATAACAATTAAATAAAAACCATTCGGTATAAATTTATGTTATGGACACGGTATAGATTTTCCGGTCCGTAAAATGTTTCTCTGATCCCCTCCTCATTACAACCCACGTGATAGATTTAGAGGAATAAGTCACTAGAGCTGGACGTGATTGGATGTTGGAGAAGTCTTCTTTTCTCATGCTTGATGCTGATGTGGCAATCTGATATCCAAGGAATACCGTTAATGTTTACTGGGTTTTTAACCGAGCAGAAATCATTAGGAGTTAGAATGTCAAAACAAAGGCGGTATGAAGACGGAACGACCTGAAACTTCACAAGTATGCTTAGAAGAGGCAAAGAAGAGGCTTGGAGGAGTTTGACATTATTTGGGGTTAACACCTAAACTCGATACTTAACTCGGTACTAAGTTAAGGATATCTGCCAAACTCCATCAAAAGTTCATACATCATCAATGTAATCCATGTGAGTTGACATCAAGTGTTTTCTTTAAGATTTGCATGGCCAGTCTCAAGATTGATAGGATGATACCAGACAGGATAACTCAAGTACGATCAAACAGATCACTAGAATCATGTCAAAAGCAGTGGAAAAGAGGTTGGAACATCTTTATCAAAACATATAAGAACATGGATAAAGCCAGAAATGACTTATCCTTTCATTCCTTAACTACCAAGTTAAGGACCCTTGACTCAGTACCGAGTTAAGCTTTTAACTTGTATGTCTCTGGACTTTTCAGTGCAAGTGTGGGCTGACTTCTAGATTTGGTTGATAGTGAGCTTCTGACTCAATATGGCTGCTACCCTTACAAATACGAATAACAGAGCAACCACGAACAGATCTGGATTCTGCTATCACTACGTAGGATGCCCATCTATTCTTCGACTCTTTCATCTACATCATAGTCAATAAGGCAGCAACTATAGATATTTCTAGGACTTAGAACTTGTCTAGCCCATGTACTTGTGACTAATTCTTTCTCAATCACCTTGTAATCTCATTTAAGCTAGATCAAACTAATAATCAAAGCTATAAAGTGAACGCAGGCTTAGTTAACAGTCGAATCACTATAAAAATATTTGTACCTCATTTACTGCTATTTTCTATTATATTTGCTCTGTTCTAACATGGCTGGTGCTTTATATCATACTCCAGGGTGTTGATCCATTTTTTGGTTTAACATTTTGGTGCTTTCACTGAGAACAAAGAACCTAAGCTTGGATCTAGCTATCTACTTTGGATTGGATAAATCCAGAGATTAGATCAGGAAAATTTGCTTGAAGAAAATTAGAGATTTGCTATTCTAATGTCTCCTAGGAGGAAGACAACATCTGGAAGATCTATTAGGACAACACCTGGTACTGATGAAACCAATCTCCAGCAAATGGAAGTGAACAATGCTAACAATCCTCGAATAGTGATTAATGTTGGAAACCTAGCATCGGGCGCTTCCACTCAACAGAAGGTTATAAACAAAGGAGAGCTTAACCTAATGGTTGATAACCTTAACCAGAAGATGGCTGACAGTCAAAAGGCTATTATAAAAATATTGATGCTTTGCCAATGCTACGACCACCAACTGCACCAATGACTAGGCTGGAAACTGCAGAGACTATGGAACAGGCGAATTCCTTCGTCTCAGGCTTAAATAGGAGGGATGACAAGGAAAAGAAAAGGCAAAAGGAGATAGTTGGATGTGCGATTGGAATTGTCATTAAGGTAGCGGAAGTACCCCTCTTGCCGGAGGAAAACCACCGCAAACCCCAGCCTTGGAGTGAAGGCTTCACAAATTCTGAAGATGACACTCAACTTGATGCTAAAGGACTAGAATTTAATGATGACATAGAAGGGAAAAATGCAGGAAAGGAACTTCAAACTACCGCTATAAAGCCAACCGTGCGTTAATGGAATACTACAGGAGTGGTTCTCCTGGAGAATGGAGAACCTAGACTTTAGTTGGCAAACCAAGGCCATCTACGAAGTCAGACGCTTGATGTAGCCCCTGACAGTCGACCTGTGGACTACCGGAGTAGTGAGGCATTCATTGCGAACATGATTAAATGCTTGATGGAAGAAAGTAAAGGCAGGAAGGACGACGGTTGAGGTTCTACACCAAGCCGAACTCCGTTTACTGAAAACAATTTAAGGGAAGAGTACCCTTAGAAGTTTACAATGCCCACTATGCCATCTTACAATGGGACAACGACCCCAAACAACACTTGTATAAGTATAGTTAGCATATGGAAAAAGCTAGGGCAACGAATGCTATCCGCTGCAGATGTTTACCTATCTTCATGGAAAGTGTTTCTTCTATATGGTTTACTAGACCCCTACCAACATCCATTTCTACATTTAGTGAGTTGGCAAGGAAATTCTTGGAATAGTTCAGGCTTCACACGGCACATCCAAAAGATGTGATTTCTCTATCTGGCCATTTCCAAGGAACAAACGAGTCACTAAAAACCTTTATGGACCGATTTAATACTGCAGTTACTAAAGTTAGCAATCCTAACGAAGATATGGTATTCATGGCTTTAGTCCGAGCTATCCATCCGGACACAGACTTTGGAAGATGGATTAAGATGAAACAACCAACCACCATGAAGGAGTTTAATCGAAAGGTGAGTCATTACCTGAGATTGGAAGAGGCAAACAGGTTGGAGGGCAAGATCGCCAATGTGCAACCAAGGGAGATAGTTCAGAATAATGTAGCGGTTAAGCAGAATGGAAACGACTCTAGAGTCACGATAGGAAATGCAAGGAAAGATGGAAATCGAAAAAGGAAAAACCAGACACTAGTGGGCATGATAGGAATGGAAAGCGAATCAGGAACCTGAGACTCGAGGAGTATACGCCGTTGCATGACAGCTTGGAGAACATCTACCTTGCAACTCAGGGAACTGAGCGATACAACAAGCCTTTAAGGAAGGAAGAATTTGGACGATGGAAGCAACAAGCGAATGTTTGCCACTTTGACGAGACTTACGGACATAACACGAATGAGTGCCAACATCTAAAAGATCTGATTTAGGAATTGATTAGGAACAATAGGCTCCAATAGTACGTGAAGAAATCGCAAAACTTTGACCAGCCTATTGGACCCCAAGTTCCAAGTACTCAAGGGAACCAATTTGGACTCATCGGAGAAGGATCCAAACAGATGGAATAGAGACTAGTTATCGGTACTATTTTCGAAGGACCCCACTCAGCATAGAAGAGCCGAGGGGAAATGGAGCGATACATGAGTTTATTAAAGCATGCTCCAAAAGAAATTTGTTTTGCGATTAAGGATGGTATCCCAGCCAAGCAACAAAGGACACTCGGTGATGATATAGTGTTTCAGAACCGAGACACTATAGGAGTAGAAACGTTGACCCTCGACCAGATGGTAGTGATTGTCGAAATTGGACCGGCAGTTGTACGCCGAATCCTAATGGATAGTGAAAGTTCAGTTAACATCTTGTATCGACATATGTTCAATCAAATAAAGATTAGTATAAAGGATGTGTCTGCTTTTTAAATGAAAATCCAGGGCTTTACGGGAGAACCAAGACAGCCAGTCGGGACGATTGACTTGCCTGTGGAGCTTGGAGAAGGAGAACGAAGGGTAGTCCTTATCCAAACCTTCGTGATCATGGACGAAATGTCAGCTTACAACGCCTTCTTGGGTCGACCGACCCTTGTTGATTTCAGGATTGATTTGGCTCCGTGGTGCCTTACAATGAAATTCCCGATGGAGTATGGGGCTAGAGTTATAAAGGGAGATCAAAGCATCGCTAGAGAATGTTACATCGCTGAGTTATGCGAATCGAAACGAAAGGAAAAGGGAAAGAATGAGGGGAAGTCTCTCCACATTCGAGAACGTTAGCATAGCAATTACAGAGCCGCTCTTGCTCGGGGACCATTGCCATTTTGACAAAGCTTTAGACCCTAGGAAGAAGAGTTTAAGGGAGGAATGGGCGGCACCGGCAGAGATTACGGTGTCAGTCCCTGTCGATATGGATAACCCAACTCGAGTCTTAAAAATATGGTCACAACTTGGGATCAAAATGCCATAAGAATTGATCAAATTCCTTTGCATCAACCTGGATGTGTTCGCTTGGATGCATTCCAATATGTGTGGGATATCCCTAGAGATAGCGTGTCATGCACTCAATATTGATCCTAAGTTCACCCTAGTGAGGCAAAAGAGATGCAGTCTGGGTCTGGAGCGATCCGTTGCACTAAAGGAGGAAGTGGATAAGCTATTGGCCAACGGCTTTATCCATGATGCAGTATATCCTGAGTGGGTGAACCTTGTACTAATAAAAAATCAAATAGGAAGTGGTAGGATTGTGTCGACTACTCGGACTTGAATAAAGCTTGTCTAAAGGACAGCTTCTCGCTACCTAGAATTGACCAGCTCATGGACATAACTATAGGGCACGAACTACTCTCTTTCATGGATGCCTACTCAGGATATAATTAGATTATGATGCATGAACCCTATCATAAGAACACCAGTTTCATCACCGACCTCGTATTGTATTGTTATCAAGTAATGCCATTCGACCTAAAGAACACCGGGGCAACTTATCAACGGTTGGCGAACACAATGTTTGAGGGTCAGATTAGATGAACGATGGAAGTTTACATGGACGACATGCTTGTCAAATCACGTGTGTTTGGAAATCATTTGGATAACCTCTCGAAAATGTTTTAGATTCTTCGAAAGTATTGAATAAAGCTTAACCCACTGAAATGCTCTTTCGATGTGGCTTTTGGGAAATTCTTAGGTTTCATCGTAAATGCTAAGGGTATTGAAGCTAACCCCAAGCGAATTACTGCCTTGTGAATGTCACAGCTTCTACAACAAAAAAAGGAGTTGAAGAGTCTGAATGGAAAGGCACAGCGTTGAGCCGATTCATTTCCAAAGCAACAGATAAGTGTATACTGTTCTTTAATGGACTGAAGAAGGGTAATTTTTTTTTTGAATGGAATCAAGCCTGCCAAATAGCTTTTGAAGAACTATTGCAACATATGGAGATCCCATCGGTTCTATCTAAACCAGTAGACGGGGAAGACCTATTTATCTACTTAGCAGTGTCAACTCATGCTTTGAGCGCAGCACTTGTATGCGAGAAAGCTGGGATCCAGCGGCCTATTTACCACATCAGTAAGTGATTCGGTATAGCCGAGAAAAGCTATCCGAAGTTGGAAAAACTAGCCTATTACCTACTGATCGCATCAAGAAAGTTACTGCTATATTTCTAGGCTCCTATAGTAAAGTGTTGATAGATAAACCCTTGAAACAAATACTTTATCGACCTGAGACTTCAGGGCGACTTCTAAAGTGGAATTGAATTAAGCCTGTATGACATGACTTATCACCCCCAAGGGCAATTAATGCACAGGCATTGGTCGACTTTTTTGCGAAATTCACCATTTGAGATGGAAAGGAGCAGGAGAGAGGAAGTGGTATCATAATGGAAGCTGTTCATCGATGGCGCATTAAATGAATACTGCTCGAGAGCGGGAGTTATGCTCGAGACTCCTGAAGGACAATCAGTCTGCTATGCTGTAAGACTGGAGTTCCCTGCTACTAACAACGGGGCAGAATATGAGGCATTGGTAGTGAGATTGAAGATTGTGAAGGAACTAGGAATAAAAGCAGTGCACATCTACAACAGCTTTTTACTAGTCGTTTGTCACGTAAAGAGGGAATATCAAGCAAAAGGGGAAAATATCACTCCCTATTTGTCAGAAGCATGGGAACTACTCAATGATGGTGAACACTACACGATAACCCATATTCTCAGGGAATAGAACGTGTAGGCTGATTACTTAGCCAAAGTGGCCAATTCCAGAGAGGCACAATCAATGGGATTTGTTCTAATAAAAGTGTTAACAACTCCAAGCATAGATTAGATGAATGTAGATTGGGTTCTGAAGACCGCAAGAGAGAAAGGATCATGGATGACGCCAATCAAGGATTAATTGCTCAAAAGAATACTCCCCGTAAACTGGAATTAATGAAAGAAGGTCTTTCAAAAGACACCGCTGTTCGTGCTACAAGATGGAGTGCTATACAAAAGAGGATTCTCCACCCCTAATGAGATGTGTAACCAAAGATGAAGCCAAAAAGATTCCAGTGGAAGTCCACGAAGGTAGTTGCGGCTACCACATCGGGGGGCAGACACCAGCGAATAATGTTTTACACTGGATATTTCTGTCCCATAATCAACAGAGATGCAGCAGATTACACAAAGCGCTGTGATCGGTGCCAGAATTTTTCAAATATCTTGAGAACCCCATCCTCAAAACTTATGTAAATGGTCAGCCCTTGGCCATTTGCAATCTAGAGAATCGATCGAATCGTGTATTACGAATAGCCAAAGGAGGAGCCAAATATGCTATCGTTGCAGTTGATTACTTTATCAAATGAGTTAAAGCAGAACCACTCATTACTCTTACCACTAAAAAAGTGATTAACTTTGTAACAAAAAACATTATTTGTAGGTTTGGAGTACCACAGAAAATCATCATAGACAAAGAAACTCAGTTCGAGAGTGCTGAATTCAAAGACTTCTTAAAAAGCGTTATCGGTTCGAAAAGAGGTTTTTCGCAGAAGCACATCTACAGGCAAATGGGAAAGTGGATGTAGTGAAAAAAATCATCAAGTCTACCAACAAGAAGCGATTAACAAAAGCTAAAGGAAACTGGGTAGATGAACTTCCACTTGCACTATGGGCTTATAGAACAACACATAATTCTGCGACCGGGCACTCACCGTTTGCCTTGGCATAGGGTTCAGAAGCGATGATCTCTGTGAATTGGAAGTCCCCTCTCATCTGAGATGACACTTCAATCAAAATGAAAATGAGCAGCTTTTGCTTGAGTCACGTGACTAGATCGATGAGAAGCGGGAAGAAGCAGAACTAAGGACTGTTGCTCTCCAGAAGAGGGTAACGAGACTCTTTAACACCAAAGTTGACAACCGCACCTTTGAAGCGGGAGATCTCCTCCTGAAGCAGATCTTCCAAGGTATGGGAGCGCTTAACCCAAACTGGGAGGGACCCTACGTTATCGGCTAAAAAATTGGAGATGGAACGTTCAAGCTCACGATGGTCAATGGAATTCCAATTCCCCATGTTTGGAACAACGACTCGCTGTGGCACTATTTTATTTAGTACTTATCTATGTATTTCCTACTTCCGCAAATAAGCCACCCAAGGATACTGGGGGCATTGTAAATAGGCAGGATTTGCCTTTCCCTTTATTTTATTAGTAAATTCATTTCGCTTTTTGGACCAATGGAACCGCATTCATGTAAGCAACCCATTGAGTTGACGGCATCAAATCAACTCAAACCGCTGGATCGATGGGAAAATCGATCACAGTCTTCTTAAGACCGTTGTTGCTCCAGCAGCATCGGGAAGGCCCAACCCTCGCGCACATCCATAAGCCATGCCTCACTTCTTGGACCGATGGAACTGTGTCCAAGTAATCATCCATTCTTTTGCCACTTGAATCGATGGAACTGCATTCAAGTGTGCTCCATTTCCTCGCTTCTTGGACCGATGGAACCATGTCCAAGTAAGCATCCATTTTTCTACCACTTGAACCAATGGAACTGCATTTAAGTACGCTCCATTTCTTCGCATCTCGGACTGATGGAATCACATCCAAGTAAGCATCCAATATGTTGCTTCTTGATCTGATGGAACTGCATTCAAGTATGCTCCACTCTCTCACTTCTTCAGCCAATGAAATTGCGTCCAAGGTGAGTAAATATTCCTTCGCTGCTTGAACCGATGGAACCGCATTCAAGTACGCTCAGAATCATTCATGTTACCCTGGTGACATCGTCAGTTTGTCAACGTCTCCTAAGTATCGATGTTGCTCTGGCAATGCCGGAAAATGCATCAGTTGCAGGATTGGTAGAAATCAATCTCCACCTCCCAAAACTCAACATCACCTAGATATCAGCAACGTGGAAAGAAAATCCAAGGGATTAAGCTACCGGCTAGTCTCTAGAGACAGAAACTAGTATGGGGATAGAAGCTAAATACCGAGCTTGGATAGAATCAACTACAACCAGAGTACACGGTGCTCAGAATCTTGCATTCAAATTACAAGTTCCTAGAGATAGGAGCTGCAATACATCTTGGACTGAGGGCAGCCAGAGAGCGCTCGTTCAGAGCATTCAGTTTCATATCAAGTGTTCGGAGTAACTAGCCTCATGGATTGAGGGGCATAAAAAACATTAACACTTGGACAGGATAAAAATCACTCCACGGTTTTGTTACACCAAAAACAGAGAATTTTGGAAGCCACAATAGAGCTAAGCAAAGTAGTACACTGAACAACTACAAGTTACAGTACTTACACAATTTATAGGCATGGTATTATGGTAAATAAATGCATCACATAACATAGTACAACAATATATAATATGGAAATTGCGAGACAAGCAATCATATTATGTACATACACAGTGGTATATAAACAGGCACAATACATTGAATATAGAGAAGTACACTGAAGAGATTCCAATGGCAATGCTAATTTTTTCATTACTTATATAATTTTATGTACAATATCAAATAGTGGGAGCCATATCTGCATAATATCGGCCTATTTCGGACATCAAAAGAAAAATTATAGACGTTACAGATGTACAACAAATGGAAAAGGATGCTAAGTACAGACTGTGTACTTGTACATACTATGACACCACAAAAATACACACAAAAAGACAACGAGTACCCTTCTCCATCGGTGCTCGAGCTTATCCCGACTTCTTTCTGCCTTTCCCTCCGCCTTTACTTCCCCTGCCTAGGTGAATTGGGAGCTTCTTCCTACTATCCTTGTCGGTCTCTCCTGTTCTCTTACAGGGGAGTCAGACCCCTTTAATCCTCCGGCAGTCGCACTTTCCTCCTTAGACGCCTTCAACGTGATGGTAGCGAGAGTCTTGTGCTTCCGCTCCTTCTTTTCCTTCTTCGCCTTCAGCCCTTTCCTTTCCTCCTCCAGTCTTTTTGATATGGTCATCTGGTACGTCCACCTCGACTTGTTGGTAATCACCACCTCTTCATCCACAGACATTGAGAAATCCTCCAAGTTTTGTAGTGCTTATATCTGTTCAGAGTCGGGCCCAAACCTGGAGCTGGAGACATGAACTATGCTAGAAGCCGCTGTAGTGACGGCGGTGGAACTAGTGAAAATAGCTATAGGTCATAAACCTTGAACAACAAGAGGAGGAGGAGGGAGAGTTGGCTGGCCTACAAGTTAGGAAAGAGAGTTGCACAATTTAGCAAAGTATTCCAGAGTAAATCGAAGTGTATGGAGTACCAAAGAGATGAGAGAAATACCCGAGCCAGGTGTTTGGTGATGAACTTCAATCTCGAAGGCTTCACCGCCAGTCCCTATCTCTGAAGGTCGTACTACAGCTGGAAAAAAGCGTGGCTCACCTGAGGCTATGAAAGTTGCATGGGCATGAGCAGCTTCAGAAATAATAACCATGGATATGGGGATGGTCACCGTCTTCTCTTAAGAAGTATGAATAAGTATTTGATGCTGACCCGAAGAGCATGAGCAAGCAAAAAATTTGGCTGTAGCATTGGCAGCTTCTTTCTCCCTCTCTTCTCTAAGGATCTCTCTGCCGGCGGCCAAGAGGTCTATGTCCTCAGGGCTGAGGTAAGCAACCTTCAGTTCTTCCTCAGAGCGCGTATCCTTGGCCTCCTTAGACCCGATTAATACTTCGTCCAACACCAGGGAAAGAGTCCGGGGATAGTTATTACCAAGCCATTTCAAGCTGCCCTTATTCACTGTGCACCTGGTATAAAGATGAAGCACACTAGCGTCCATTTGTCTTATCGCATCATCGTATTCCGATCGTAGCTCCGTAAGCTCTGAATTGGTGCTTAAATGCTCGTTCTCTTCCTCTAGTTTGCCAGATTTAGCCTCTTCCTTCGCTTTCACCAGCCGCACATTCCCCTCACAAAGACGAGTAAGCTCAGCGGCCTACTCAGCAATGACAGCAGCATGGCCAGCGATAGTTTGGTTCTGAGATTTAATGGTGTTTTTAGCTTCGGTAAGCTATTCTTTCAGTTTCTCGGATTCAATATGAGCATCTTTCAGTTGATCCTTTATAGCAATAATGGCTCTATGGTGAGCCCGATTTGCCTCGATCAATAACTTATCGTTGGCAGCCTCTCCTTTTAGGGCTACATCTCTCTCAATCTTCAACTTGATTATCTCATCATCACGATCTTTGATTGCCCTAGCATTTCCTTCCCTTTCAGCCTCAAACGAGAGGATCTATTGATGGTTAATGCAATTTATATCCAAAAGTGCCTTCACTAAATGCTGCATATCACACCTGGCTTCCAAGTCCTCACGGACTATCTCTAAATTGCTGAGAGAAGTAGCCTTGTTAAGGGGCATTATTTTCTTCTCAAACCTGACTCCTTTCAAGAATAAATATGGAAAGGTAGCTTGAAGCATAGGTAGGCCCCGGTGGAAGCACGAATTTCTTAGTTCATCTAGAAGTAAGGGCCATTGCAACGGTTATCGCTTAAGAAGATGGAATTGTTGGGATTTCAGCAATCCGAGCATCAGTGCGGGGAGGAGTAATCGATAATCAGAGGTAGTAGCCATAGTCAGTATTTATCTCCTGTTGTTGTTTCTGCTGTGAGTGTAGATTTTTTTCAATCTCTGATAATGCTCATGCTTATTTGTAGGTACCAAATCCAACGATCTATGCTTTGATTGACTTGGGTTTCGATTCTTGTCAAAATTTTAAGCTCATTAAAGTGTGGGTTGTTACATTTGGTATCAGAGCTTAGTTTAGTCAATTAGAAGAATTAGTATAAATTGAGAGAACGTATTCGTACTTTCCCATCTATTATTATTTTTAAGCTCGACTCTAAGAATCCCGACTATAAAAGTAGTTATAGTTCCACTCTGAAGGAATGAACTAAGCAACTATGGGTTGGAAATATCTTAGAGTTAAGATTTTCATGCCAAGTCCAAATTACCCTATAGAGCATTGGCGATGCGTAAGGCGCAGATGGAGAAGAGCATGAGTATGACATATGGCATAATCATGGAGACTAGAGAGTGTTCGACTTGATAGTTGAGATACTAGCTACCTTGTGATTTTGGATTTTGATGATGGCTTGTAGTCGAAGATACACAATTATTCCAGCTAAGCAGGAAATAGAATTCTGTATGTTACAAACGTCGGGAAACCAGTTTTGGCAAGGGAATGTCCATCAACCACCGTTAGATGGAAAACCGGATTTTTATTTGAAGGATTGTGATCAGTTCCTTAGTCTAAACCCGCAATAGAATTTTTATAAAATCTATATTGGAAATGCCTTAGATTTTGGAAAAAGGATTTTCGAAGGATTTCTTTCCCCAAGATTTGTTTTAGAAATTTTGTTTTAGGAAGTTTTGAAATTGTAAATTTTTAAAAAACAAGAATACCACTAAGTTTGGTAGTGTTAAGAAATTTTGGTTTAAAAAGGAGTAAGTTCTGAAATTCTTAAATATTTATATATATATATATATGTGTGTGTGTGTGTGTATCAATAAAGGTTCAATTTTAATTTTTGGCAAGAATATAGTTTTCAGTTTGGAAATGAGTTTCAAAGGACGAATATTCAACCCAATGATTTTTCTGTTTACAAAAATCGAAGTTTTTAAAGTTTTCTCTCTTCTAAAGGATGGACAAACTTGGAATGGCATTAATTTTTATCGGGGTATAAAGTTAGAAGTGTTGTTGTACCCGCCAGCTATTGGAAGAAATAATTCCATGTGAAGTATGAGGGAAATAATAGCTGGAATATTTTATGTTTTTTGGGATAGTTGATGGATAAAGCATAAGTCTGTAGTACTATGGAATATCGGAGGAATGGTTCAGAAAGCTAGGCAGTGAGCTTAGGCACCATCATGAAGTGGGCAGGGATTTTTCGGATCATGTCAAGTCAAGGAGACGGGATGAAATTATTATCATTATTATTATTTTTATTAACATTATAAAACTTACCCGGTTGTAACGACCCAGAATTTTGGACCATTCGCATCCATTATAAGTGTATAGGTAGACACTCATGCCGGAGTTGAATTGCTCAAAATACCGCGTTGTCAATTTAAATTTGGCAAAACAGAACATATACAGTAAATAAATAATCACAGATCA
Organism: Allium fistulosum; assembly: GCA_030737815.1. NCBI lineage: Eukaryota > Viridiplantae > Streptophyta > Magnoliopsida > Asparagales > Amaryllidaceae > Allium > Allium fistulosum. Next base: position 855,039,960 of record CM060905.1, read on the forward strand.
CAGACACAGAGTAATAAATGCAGCGGAAATAAAAGAGATAGTAGTTCATGAAGCTACTATATGAATATATAAAATACATCAGAGTTTACAACAGAAGAGTAATACGATACATCAGATACAAATCAGAATACATCACTGGAATCATCGAATACTGAAAGCAGAATAGATGGCTGGATCTTCAAGCAAAGCTCCAACTCCAAAGGTGAGTCTCGAATACTGGTACACTCAGTCTGACCCGAGCGTAAAGAAAAAACACAAGACACTCGAGTCAGGATTAACATTCTTATATTAATAAATCCAACTCAAGTGAAATAGCAATTGAAATACAAGTAACTCAAAGGATGTTTGGAATAACTATCCTTTAAGGATCCGTTAAACTATCTACTAGGTAGTAATGTACGCTAAGTAGATAATGTCTATCAGTAATATGTAAAGATATCAAAATAGCGTTAAGTCGTGGCCCATTCCACCCTTAACACATTTTATTCCCAAAAGCATATACAAGACCGTAGTTTCCCCAAAACCGGAAGTCACTAGAGGGCAATCCATATACTAAAGGTACAAATCAAAATCGTAGTGGTCGCGCATAAATGGAATACAAGTATGACAAGGCACATGAGGCAATACCCAAGGTAGTGATACTACCGTTCGCCTGATCCGGACTGGTGAGAACGCAACGCCGCAGCGCCCGCAACACCGTGAAACAACACTCCCAAAATCAAGGGTGCACCAATCGACAACAAGTATAAGTAGTTCGAAGAAGTGTGTCCACTTGAGGTAGCTAATCCTCCATTGGCCCGGCACAGCTCCTGTTTTAGTCATTTCCAATTTGACACAAGTGTCAAGGCTATCCATTATCGTTCTCTTTCTTCAGTCATCACGTACATCATTCCAACCACTTCATTCTGGATCACACTCCGCGTATAGTTATTAAAGTGGTTTTCGGTTTAGATAGAGAGTATATCCATAACCGATTTCCGGTCTCTTTAATAACCTTCGAAATTATTTCATCGATTGGTCGTTTATTTATTTCAAAACCAAATCAATTTCAATTCCAATTAGAATTTGCAAACCAACATTTCATTTATCTTTCTAAATCAATTTCCATAATTTCCGTTTCAAAACTTCCAAATTACCATTTCAAAATCTTATAATACAATTTCAAATTTTATTTATAACAGTTCGAATATTGATTCAAGTTCGTATATAAGTTTCATTTCGAAATCATTTAAATTAATTTGATTTAACATTTAAATCAATTTAAATTCATTTATCGATTTCATTCAATATTCGTTAAGTTAATTTGCCGTTCAAAACAATTTCTATTAAATTTCCAATTCATTAAATCCATTATTTAAATTCAACTTCATTATATCAAAACTTACAAATTGAATTAAATTAAATTTATCAAATCAAATTCTTTAAATTTCAAGTCTTACATTAATTTCAATAAATCACATTCTATTTTTTTTGTTAAAGAAATTCAATTTCACTTATTTACTTACTTAAATAATTTTTCAAAAACTTACTTAATAAAGAAAACTCCATTTCAATTATTTACGAAGTAAAATTCACTTATTCAAAAGTTCAATTTTACTTATTAAAGAATTCAATTCAATTCAATCATTAAATAATTCAACCTTATTTAATTATTAAATAATTCAAAACTTAATTATTAAATAATTTCAAAGTTTAATAATTTCAAACTTAATTGTAATTTCAAACTTAATTATTAAATCATTTCAACTTAATTCAATCATTTCTCAAATTAAATAACATTCTTTCATCAATTACATTGTTAATATTTTGTTTCAGATTATTAAATATTAACATTTTTCCTTTCATTAAAATTCAAATTTCAACTTCATTTCAAAACCATATTATTTATTCAAATAAAATCTTCAATTTATTTTCAAATCAAATTATTGACCAATCGGGTTTTATTTAATTCTCTATCCTAGGTCAAGGTTTAATTTGGGTATTTATCATTTCAACCCGATTCCAATTCAATTCAAAATCAAAGCATAGCAAAGGGAACTTGCAGTGTGATAACTGGGATGGTGTCAAAGTAAATAAACAAGCAATAACAACAACCAATATCAATCCAATAATCAATTCAAATAATCCCGAAATAACCGTATTAATACGTATTGTCACCTGTACGAATTAATATAATTATTTCTAGAATCTACACTATCATTTCATGTAGATTAAAGATTATTACATTACGGTTTTCACTTGTCATCTATTTACGATTTCATACATCATCAATTTAACAACATACGTTCAGTGGTTCAAAATGTAATTAAACAAATCCTACGTGTCAATAAATTCAACAGTTAAAGGGGTCATATTATACAAATGTCAGTTAATCAAATTTAACGTTTAATTATCCTAAATCAAGTTCAATTTCATACTGTTTATCATTTTAACATTAACAATTTAACGTCCAATATAAACATCAACAATCAATCAATTATCAGCCAAACTGTATTATCATCGCATAAATAATTAACAGATAAAGGTGTCAGATGTCACAGGTGAACTGATACAGGCAATAGTATATATAACAGTGTAATTAACTAATAGCAGCATATTTCAATTGTCGTTTCAATTGAAATCAAATCTAATAAATAGAAGAACATTAATCGTGAGTGAGTGCTCACCTTTCGCGGCTAGAGGGATTTGACAAAGCAGCGAGCTATGAATTTCAAAGCAATGCTAGATGGACCCGAATCGATGAAGGACACAGGCAAGGTGGACAAGCTAATAAATTGGAGTCAAAGGAAAAATCGAATCAGATTGATGTAATTTGAACGAAATATATATCATATAAAATCAAAATTAAATTTACAAATATCCATATATTTTTAAATCAGGCCTACCCATTATATTTTTGACTAATAAATTTGATATATAGATTTCATAACTCGTATACAAAGCCGAACTAATTATATCATTATAAAATCAATGTTTTTAACAAATCAATATAACATATTTTATTGCTGGACATACCTAACTCAACACTTCTCTGACTAATTTATATAACAAAATACAAAACGTGAAACATAACATCCTATATGCTAATATAAACATAACTACACATAGCTCCGTATATATATAACAAATAGAACTAGTATATAATTGGAAAATAAAACAAAAATATAACTTTAGTCAAAACTTGTGACACTTATAAACGTAGAAACAACTTACATAAAACACATATGCATTTTAAATCAAAACAAATATTTATATATTACTCGAAAACAATCTCAGCACTCCCAAAATCAACATATATATATATACCATAATTGTTTAACACGTTTGTAGATATCTAAAATCATATTGCAAAATATTCTTATACATACAACTTCAACTGCCGAGACTTTATGTTTTTGAAACAGCGAAACATAGTATATTATATATCTTGTCTACACACCTAATAACCATATATATATACATATACTGGTATAAGTTCATACGAATATAAATACTTACAAACTATGCAAAAATGAACGAAAGGCCGAGAGCAGAGGGTGACCAAGATCTGTCGTGGATCTAGAGTGGAGAGACGCGGAGGTTGTGGTACTGGGAACAAGCGGCACTAGGTGGGGCCGGCTGACTGGCAAAAGCGGAGGAGAGTTGACTGGGTGTAGGCGGGACGTGAGCTGCTCGGTCAGGGAACGGGTTCGGGTCACAGAGTATAAAGTGGCAGAAGTTGGAGGGGACTCTGAAGGCTCGGCTGTGTAGTGTTGTTGGAGGTGTTGCACGTGTGGGAGCAAAGGAGGAGGTGTACTGTGATGTGGCAGTCGTGGGTTCATGGAAGGACGAGGCTGGTGGCAGTCTGAGTGGGCGAAGCGGGCTGCCTGGGTGGAAGAGGTTGTCGACGTGGCGTGGTGGAGATAAGCACGGTGAAGTTTGAGCATGAAAGAGAAGAACAGCTTCCAAGATGCCATCACAATGAAAAACGTAAATGAATTTTAAATTTTCAAATGGTCAGAGATAAACGAATAGAAGAGGAAGCGAACCAGAAAACGTATTAAAACTTGGCGGAAGAATATAGAATAAAAGGCCATAGGGAATAGAAACGTTAATTTCTAGGAATATAAAGAGTTTATGGCTATTGGTTGCTTGCATGGGTTGGTTGAACGTGTGGGAAAATACAAAGAAAAGTGATGAGTTGGTTCTGGAAATAACAAATGCAATTAGTATAACATTTCTTTTATTATTCTTCAACCAAATGAACCAACGCAAAGATTTCATTGAAAAGTAGAAATAATAAAAGTTACTGCTACTACTTGGAATGCTAAAAAGTAAGTAACCATTTAAATTCAACCAGAGGAAAGTAAAAGGTAATTGCACATCAAAAGACGCACCGGTGTGGTTAACCCTTTTTAACGGTTTTGGCACGAACCAGAAGTCAAAACACAGAATTTAATATACCGTAGAGTTCAGTTTGACAAGACGATCCAAACGGTATACAGATATCGGTGATTCGATTGAATTATAAAAATTCGAAATTTTTAAATAGCGGAAAAAGCAAGAAAAACGCTGAAAAATAAGATCGACGGAGCCAAAGATGTCCGAATTTGGAAAAACGACAAACTGACATCTTGCTCAGAAGATGGTTTAGAATTTTTCTATGTAAAAATATTTTGGTTTTGAAAACATTTTATTTTCAACGCTTTTTAACTGATTAAATTGAAGTGAATTTACGCGCGAAATAAACTTTCATATTTTCGGACGAAAATTTACCAGTTGCTATGTTTAACTAGACGTATTCCAAATATTAAATTTTTATTTCAAAATTTTATCGTTTAAAATTTCGCAAAATTTCAACTAATTACGTTATTAAAACCGTTGAAATTTACGGGTCGTTACACCGGTCCTTATAGGATTTAGGTTCAACCTACGCAAAAACACCGTAGAGCGGTCGACCACCTATCAATTGATCGGTAACCCTAGAGCGGTCGACTAGTCAGTGGGTTTTTGCCCAACACAAATTGGAATGTGACTATAAAGTCATGTCCAATTTTCTTCCCAACTGCACTCTTGCTTCCCCTCTCCTCTAAAAGCCAAGCCCAATAAAGCTCACCTCCTCCTCTAAATTAGCTCGCGCTTCTTCCATTCCACTTCCAAGCGACGCCGTTTATCCACCTTTCCAAGAAGCAACAGCCTCGCCTCCCCCTTGCGCTGTTTTACATGCATTAAAACTTGCCCCACCACCATTCTAGATCTAAACCATATTTCTCTACTTCTCAGCCCATGGCACCTCCCCGCACTGCTGGTTCCCCCTTGCACCACCCTGGTGTCACTCCTTAAGAGATTAGGTGGCTGGATCAAAATGACCATAAGATCTCTACTTTTCTCAGCTCCGCCAGCTTCAAATTCCTTCAGGGGTGACCAATGAAATTCGGAGACTTCACTGCTTTTAGGTTAGAAGAGCTTTTTAAGACGGCAGGACTTGCACTGATCCCGCGCTTTGAGACTTTTGAGCGGGAATGCTACTCGCGCTGCATTCGCATTTTCGATGCTCATTTGGCATCGCGATGAAGGTAACAGTTTCATTTAGTTGGAGTTTAAGGGAGTCAGGATTGTGATGCTTGATGACGACTTTAGTGACATTTTGGAGACTTCCATAGATGGCACAAATTTCGATGATATTGAGATGACCTAACCGAAGATCTTGCAATGGATCTTCTCTTAGAATATCAATGTTTGAAAGATAGACAATCTGCATCCAACTACCCATCTTGTTGTGCACATTTTTAGTATAACATCATCCCTAAGATGGGAAGCTATGATTAGATTTATCCTTGGGTGCGGAAGGCCAGCTATGCAGTTATGGGTAGTGTAGCAGTCAATTGGGCATGCACTTTTCTGATTCATTTTTCCGATCAAGGGGTTGACAACCCATAGAGTTACTTTATGTATTGTCACCTATTCACTCTCGTCTTCAGGCGATACAGGGTGAATCTTAGTGGGGAAACTACCTAGACCAATGTCTCGCTTGCCATTGATAGATCCTCCCTTAGGAAGATGGGAATTCCTTTTCCACCAGCCATAGCAACCGAGCCAGCAACAGCCGCAGCAAGGGGCGGAGCAGGGACGTGGCGCCGAGGGATATCAGAGTCCCAAGCTGGTCGCCATTTGGTAGGTCTAGACTGAGCTCCAGGGCATCCAAGTTGACCAGTGAGAGATAAGGACCGAGCTACAGTACTAAAGTCATGAGATTGATTACTTAGCCTATATGCTTTGCCTTTTTCAAGGCTGCGGCAACAACTTAACTTCCTGTCAATGATCGGGACCGTCCCATAGTCTGTAGGTAGTGTTTTAGGTTTTGTAGTGTATTGTTGTATCTTTTCCCTTCCAGCATTTGTTCTTTCTGTTTTAGGTTGTTGGGTTGTAACTGTTAGTTGTCTCATTTTAAGACGCGCATGATATTATGCGATGTATTTTTGTTTATTTACTAGGTTGTTATTTCCAAATATGTGAACTGCTCTTATATGTATGATAGGAAGAAACGGTATTAATATGAAAATCTCATAAGGACACTTAACTAACAGTAAAATGCAATATAAGACTGGAAGTTTTAAATAGATATAAATTTTAGCAAGCGAAGGACATGTTAAATTACTTTGGAATTGCGGGTCATTATTCATGTTCCTTAAAAGCTAAAAAATTTCGAATAACTGTGTATGTTGACATTTCTAAATAAATTGTCAAGTTTTACGGGTTAAGGTTAGTTCTAGAATGTTAGAATTGAGCTTGTGCGTTTAACGCATAACTGACTTCCGACTAACGCTAAAAATGTGGCTTGAACTATCAAAACTTTTGAGAAGGAAAATATTTGTTCTCTTGAATTAGAAAGTTTCACTTGAGAAGAAAAAAAAGAGTTTTGAATTTTTTCAATTATTTTTTACGCTCGAATAATTTTTATAATTTTGCCCCAAATTTTATTTCAAGGGAAAAGTTTGCGTTCAAATATTTTGGAAATTTATTTTTCATGCGATGTACAAATTTGAAAAGAGAAAAAGGTTTCATAAAGTTTTTGATTTTGAAGGCCACATGCTAAGCGTAGGGAAGGAAAATGGATTAGAAATGCGAATTTAGCGGTACATTAGGATCGACGATACGATAAAATACAAGCGATAGCAAGGGAAAAGCTATTTTAGTCTTGAAATTTCTATTTTCATACCTTGTCGACGACGTGCGTGAGTTTGTTTTTGGACCCAGTTCCGTTTTAGAGCTTGGAAATAATTCTTCTTATGCATTTTGTGCATGGAAAATTTGTAGTAAATCCGGGACAACGAGGAAATTTCCACTGCACAACGTGAAATGGATAACTTATAGAGTGGTAAGAATGTTAAATTTTCCACCTAAATTCCTTTTTCGGCGTAGGAGTGACGTTTAGGAAGCGTGATTTTGTTGCGTTGGATTTTTGGTTGGTAGCAATTTGATGCAAATTGGTTGCACCTTACTTCTATTCGTAGGAGTATGGGGATTTTTGGTGAAAAGATTTTTCAAAATCTACATACATATAGAAGTACCAGTATATATATATATATTGTTTGCACCATATTTTCTAAAATGTTCTCAATAGAAAAGCATTCATATTGGAGGACTTAATTTAGAATCATTCTGCATACATATTTTCTATGTTGTGATACACTATGCACTTGTGCACGTTGGTTGCAAAATTTGGTTGTACACTAATTGGTTATATAGTTTAGGATAATTGCGAGCTAGAACCATGACTTGGTCATTAGTATAATTTTGGGGATGAAATTCTTTAAAGGGTGGAAGAATGAAACACCCCGTACATTTGATGTTAGTTATTTAATTAGTTAGTTAATTGGGTTCTAAAAATAGAATTTGTGCAAATGATGGAATTTGACCATGAAACTTGCACTATTGCATTCGTGGCAGAATTCTGAGCAACTATCATATTTTGAATTTTACCATCGGAGTCGAAATGAAGAAGTTATGGGCGAAAAACGAATTCTAAATGGAAATAATTAAGTTAACATATATATATATATATATATATATATATATATATATATTGATACTGGGACCCATAGGTCGACGGGTTCATTACGATCTGTCGACATGTAGCGGTCGATCGGTGCTAGTGAGCGGTCGACTGGTTGGGACCGCGATGGCTAGGGTTTGCCCTGGCCAACTGGCCCAGATTTTATATATTTTAATCTAATGGCTGTGGTTGATTCGAGTGCTTATAAATTCAAACTTAACCCTATCTTCTCTTCTCATATTTTTCTGAAAGCAATAGCGAAGCTTTGCCATTTTCTCTTCTTCACCATTTTCTAAATTATAAAATAAAATATTTACGTTTGAATATATACAAATTAGGGAAAAAATAGAAATCAAATAAGAGAAGAAGAGAAGCGAGTCAACACTACGCGATAACGAGTTAATACGTATCTATATTTGTATTTATATTTATATTCCCCTTCAACCCTAAATCTCTTCTTAGATCTGTAATTCTAATATATATATATATACACACACCTATTTTATACATATTTCTTGGAATAAGAAGGAAATGGAGATTTTGAACACTTTTAGAAGGTGAGTGGAAAATTTATATATTTTTTATGATTTGGATCTATTACGTTGGTATACATTTGATTTTTATGCCTAAATCAATAATATTTGTGAATTGTATTTGTAGGCTCAAATTAGCGTAGAAAACTATTGCCTACATATTCTTGTTTTAGATCTGATAGGAATTATTGTTATATCTTGATCTGGAAATCAGTCCCCAAAGTTATAGATATGAATATTGATTAGATATGAAATTTATTCCAGATCTGAAATTAGGTTGTAGATTATTAGTATGATTTTGATTATTCCCCAAATTATGTTGTATTGGGAATTTTCCGTAGTTTAATTTGTGGGAAGAACGTTCGTTTATTTTTATAAATTTGTTTGTGTTTCCAAATTGCATAGAAAATGTAGCATTTGATTTAACAAAGTATATATGCAAATGAAAAGGAAGAGATGTGTAAAGTACAGATTTATTCTTCGTAATTTACTCTGTCTATTCCAATAAAAAGAAAATAATCATTCCATGTAATTTCAAATGAGGCAAATCTTTCCTTTTATTCTTGATCTTTTGTTCTAAACTAATTTATGGAAATCAAAATGGAGAATCTTCCTAAGAAATGTAGTTTCGGCAAATAAAATATGGAAAGAATATTCTAGTTGAAGATTTGTGACTAGAATATATTTCGTAGAAGTAGGTATTTTTATGCGCAAATAAATATGATGATTTATGCGTAACACTCGCTTATAATATTAGTATATGTAGTAAGAACGTTGCTTTGCAAATAAGAAATAGGAGAAAAGTTTGGAAAGGTTGTAACTCCAATTAATGGGTAATAAGCGTGGAATGAATTTGGAAACTACAAATAATTGATAGGGTAAATAGATTAATGAGACAGATAAATATGGAAGATTAGATTAATAACTAGGGAATGTTAGAAACAGATTACTAATTGGAAATTAGTAAATATATAAATGTCTTAGGAAATGTCCTTAGGATAACAATCTTTTATCATCGACAAGTTGACATTTAAGGAGAAACGAATAATAAGGGGATTTATGGGTAGTTGAATATTTAAGATAATTTATATAACCTTAAATAAATATAAGGAGGCTAGTATGCTAAGTCCAATATCCAATTCAGGATGATAAAGCTTAGTAATAGTAAAGCCTAGGATAATATGCCTTAAGTTTGTAAAGCTTAGAAAATTAATTGGACTTAGTAGGTTGGGATGCGAGGTCAGTAGAGTTACACAATAGAAGTCTACCCTTCATTTTGAGCCTACTAGCAGTTATGTACATTTTCTACTGATGTGAGACATCTTTAACCATAGGACCCATTAGATAATTTAGTGGGCTTAGAAGATTAGGATGTGAGTTTAGTAAAGTGACACAATGGAAGTCTGCTCTTCACTCAGAGGCTACCAGCAGTTGTGTACACTTGTTACTGATGTGGGACATCACCAATCATAGGACCTATGGGAAACGATTATGGGAATAATAAGATTATCTTAGGGATTAGAGGTATCAAGTGTTGTTTGAGGGCTCGCCTCATTCCTAATAAAAAAAGTATTAAATGATCGACTTATCGATTAGGAGTGGTGGTGGATATCTAAGGAAGGGTCCGCTTTGAGTTTGAGGTTTTAAGTGACTGATCTAGGGTCCGCCTCTCTCCCATAAAGAAGTAGTAAGTGTCCTAGTGAGATTTCAAGCAATTTCAGCTAGATAGTACTAGTAAGGAGTCTGCCTTGATGTTAGGTATTAAATGACAAAAGCCTATCTGGAAAATAGGTATTAAATGGTCATGTGTCTGCCTAGTCCTTATTAATGAGGTAATAAGTGGTTTGGGTACTGTCTCTCACATGGCTAAGACAAACTATAAATGCATCAGTAGTATGGCTAATATATATATTAAGGCCTTAAAGCGTGGTCGAAGGTCTCTGTAGCTAGGACCAATAAGCCAATGTTGACGATGCTAGGAGCCCGCTTCATATCTATAAGTATTAAGTGGCTGATAGACTTACGTCAGTATTTTATAACTTGGGAAGGGTAGGTAGATGAATTGTGCTAGGTAGGAATATCATGTGTGCAATATTAGGTTAATTTGGTTACCATAAAATAATAGACATTACAATTAAATAGAAACCAATTAATATAAATTTATGTTATGGACACTATAGATTTTCCAGTTCCCAGAACGTTGTTCTGACCCCCTCCTCATTACAACCGACATGATAGATTTAGGAGAAAAGGGCACTGGAGGTGGACATGATTGGTTGTTGGAGAAGTCTTCTTTTCTCTCATGCTTGATGCTGCTGTGGAAATATGATATCCAAGGAATAACATTAATTCCAAGTAGTAGCCAAAGTTAGTATTTATATCCTATTATTATTTCCGCTATGAGTTTAGATTTTTATCAATCTCTGATAACGCTCATTCTTATTTACAGGTACCAAATCCAACGATCTGTGCTTTGATGGACTTGGGTTTCAATTCTTATCGAAATTTTAGGCTCATTAAAGTGCGGGTTGTTACAATCCCAATCTCTCTCCGTCACTGCTCTGAAATCACATTTGCAGGTCGCGCACCTCAATTGTACAATGGATTCCTAGCACTAATCAGTAGTCCTAAGTTGGACATACCGAAACTATACATAAACACTTTGAACCACATATCAATGAATAAAATACGTCGTGCATCTCCCAGTAGCTCCAAGTAGGACATTCCAGAAGTATATATAAATATAGACATATATAACTCACAAAAACTATATCTAGGTATATACATACAACCAGTCCAACTATATGGAACTAATAAACACATATCTTGAACATTTACATACACGAAACAAATTCACAACCAAAGTAACAAATATATCATCTCATATCAATAACAATTCACGCATACAATCATATAAACTATTCAATAAAAATGCATCATACTTAAGTAACCAACCTAACAATTTTATATCTTTTTCTTATTATTGTATAGAAGTCTTAAACTTATTGTACAAAATAATGCACTTGCCTATCAATCATACTATAGCTTATTCTCACTTAATTCTTCTATTTAAATTGATTTTAGCTATCAATAAGACAACATAATATTACATAGCTTACGTATATAATTTCTATACATATGTATACACATATATCTCAAACCATTTCTTAAGGACCGAAGTTAATAAGTCACGTTATTATAATATTCAGGATTTTATTATCTTAATCAAACCCTATTAAATAATACGATACTTTTTTGTAATTTCTAACTTCTCCAATCACCTTTATAGATATTCACTAGTTGGTTAATTATTACTTTACACTATAATAAACTAATATTAAGGTCACATAAACTTCAATGCCATTTTAATACAAGATTAACCTTCCTAAATCATTATTTTAGCCTTACAGCTTATTTTAAAGGTTATGCTTCTAATTTCCAATTAGTACTAAAATATATAATATTATCTCTATCACTAATATAACTACAAATTAGGATTATAATTAATTCATAACCATGTTATAAATTAATATCAACTTCATCTAATTGAATTCAAGAGGAACAGAACATAACATTTATATATATGGAATTTCAATCAATTATCCCATATATCAGTAATAAATTATATAATAATATTTTTGTCGCTAATTTAACTACAAATTAGAGTTTAATTACTTTATAACCATGTTATAAATTAATATCAACTCTAGCTAATTCTATTCAATGCGAATAGATCACACAACACACACACACGAGATCCTAATCAATTATCCTAAATATCTACTCATACCAATCCAATCGAATGGGCAAATAATTACTTATATATATCATTTTACCTCAACTAGGTAATAATTTTTAATATATATAATTATAGAGAGTTATACTAAAATATAAATTTAGAGTTATAATTCCATTCAACTAAACTAAAATTTCTCAAGTATTCAGATCCAGTTCAAACTCATACCAAGTCGTAGATAATCTCACTACGAGTGCAATGGCAAAGACCGTGTCTTAATTGGACCTCGTATGCAAGAGATATGAATTAAATTGGGAATGAGATTAATTAAATAATTAGATAATTTAATTACCTTCAATCCCCCTAATCTCTGTTGAAACCTGCCTTCTTCGATTTTAATGCGACAACTATATATTTCAATCTATATACTATTATGTCAAATATTCTTGCAGGAATCGTCAAAAGAAGCTATTATCATCAACAAGATTAAAGTTCTTTATAAAATCTATTTAGATATATATGTACAATCTCTGATATGGTGATGAAACACACACACACACACAAATATACTTTTGAAAATCATGCTTTAAAATAAATATAAAAAGGTATTTTCAAAATTATATATTTTCTCAAGTTCAAAAATACTAAAATGGACAAAGGAACAGAACAGTATAGAAATAGACGTCTGTATATTAATTCAGACGTCTGACATCAATATCAGACGTCTAAATTAAGATAACAGACGTCTGAACACTATGTTGTTAATGCCTCTATTTCTATATGAAATAGATGTCTGTCATTTAATAACAGACGTCTATCACCCTAGACAGACGTCTGAATTAAAAGACAGACGTCTAAATTAACTGTTTTTTGTTTCCTTGATTTTTTTCGAAATTCAAAATTATTCAGACATCTGTCACTTTTATCTCAGATATCTGAACTTGACGAACTGAAGCATCTCTTCATAAAATATCAAAATCTGAAGAGTTGTCTTCTTCACCAAGAGTTGCACTTCTTCAAAGAGTTGCAACTATTGAATTAAAACTATTCAATACTATAAATAGAGATGAAAATTCACTATTTCAACAACTAATTCTTTCTATCTTTTCTGATCTTATATTATTATAATATCAAGTGATTTTCAATTTTCTACTTCCTATCTTTGCACATTCAAATCATCATATCAAGAAGATTATAGGAAGGGTGTACTACATTGACTATATTCGTGTTATTCAAAGAACACACAAGTCAAGAAACAATTTACCAAATTGTAATTGAAGTCCTATTTGGTTGCTTAGGCGGAAAAGTCCTATTCAGTTGCTTAGGTGGAAAAGTCCTGTTCGGTTGCTCAGGCGGTGTAATACCTGTTCCTCCGGGTTAAGTGAGGGTATTCGAGAAATTCCAGAAGTAGTCTGGGACTGGACGTAGAACGAGAAGTTCGAACCAGTATAAAAATCCCTGTTGTCATTTTTATTACTGCCATTTACTATTATTTATAATTCCGCACTTGCTAGTCGTAGTTTAACTATATTATCGATCCATATAGTCTTTCATTTGGTATCAGAGCAAGGTCATCACATAACTATAACACAGTTATCTGATATATTTTTTAAAATATGGACAATAACACTAGCAACAGTTTTACTGAGGGACAAGCCACTACACGACCACCATTGTTTAACGGATTAAATTATAGTTATTGGTCAACTAGAATGAGAATTTTTATGCAAGCAAGTGGATTTGAAACTTGGAATATCATTCAAACTGAATATCATATTCCTACTACAAGATATGCTGCTTGGTCTAATACACAAAAACTAGATGCTACTGCAAACGCAAAAGCAATGAACATGTTATTTTGCGCATAAGACAAAAATGAATTTAATCGAGTTAGTATTTGTAAAACTGGATATGAAATTTGGAATACTCTTAAGGTTACACACGAAGGAACAAATAAAGTAAAACAAAGCAAGATCTCTATGCTTAAAAACCAATTTCAAAATTTTAGGATGAAACAAGGAGAAAGTATTAGTGAAATGTACTCTAGATTCCAGGATATTTATCACTCTCTTTTAGCTTTAGAAGTCACTTTTACTGAATCTGATGTTGTATCAAAAATCCTTAACTCTTTAACTGATGAATGGGAATGAAAAGTCTTAGCTATCGAGGAAGCTAATGATATTTCAACCATAAAAACAAAAGAGTTAATAGGAAATCTAATGTCCTATGAAGTAAATTTGCAGGCAAGACGAGCACAAGCACAGGACAAGAAAACTATCGCTTTTCAAGCAAAAAAAGAAGACTCTGAATCAGAAGATGATATGGCATTTATAGCTAAGAATTTCAAAAGGTTTTTAAAATTCAAAAAGGGTAATAAATTTGGAAATAACAAGGGTTTTAATAAGCCATCAAGCTCATCTCTTGAATGCTACGAATGTCACAAGAAGGGCCACATAAAGAAAGATTGTCCTGATCGGAAGAAAGAAAATAATCTCAAAAAGGACAAATATAAAAAGAAACAAGCCTTCTCAGTTACATGGGATGATACAGAATCTTCTTCATCAGACAGTGATAATGACAGTGATTCAGAACAAGCCAACGTTTGTTTTATGGCAAAAAATGATGATGTAAGTGATCTAACTTTTGACGATTTAATGGAAATAAACTCTGAATTGTTAGATAAACTTAGAATTCTAAAGAGTAAATATAAAGATGCTTTAGGAAAATTAAATAGAACTGAAATAGAAACTGACATGTTAAAAGATGAAAAGAAAATATTAGAGGAAGAGTTAGTAAAATCTCAAGAATCTTATGTTAATATAACATCTCAATTGACTGATTTATGCAGTGAAATAGAAAAACAGAAATATGAGAATGTTAAATTAGCAAAAGAAAATTATGATTTAAACTCTAATATTAAAACACTTGATATAGAAGTATCAAATCTTAAAACAAAACTGGAAAATATTTCTAAAAATGTCTCTAAATTTAACAGTGGAAGAGAGAGTCTCTCTAAAATAATTGAGAATTCTCAAACTTGTTCAAATAAAAAGGGATTAGGATATAAAAAACCAATACAAAAGCATTCTAAAAATAATGGTTCTTTATATACTAATTTTAAGAAAAAGGAATCTATACCTGCTCAAAAATCTTCTTCAAAAATTATTCATCCAAAATCAATTATGATTTGGGTTCCAAAAACGAATAATAATTTGATTAGGAAAAACTACATTAAATCTTTTATTATGTCTGTACATAAGAATGAAAATTTTATTTTTAAAGGGAACTCTAAACCCAACTGGGTTTGGCTTCCTAAGATTTAACCCTTAGGACCCTATAGAGGAAGTGGGTACCAATAGAATTTCAATTTTTTTTGCAGGTACTGATTAAGAAAAGAGGAAAATGGATTCTAGACAGTGGTTGCTCAAAACATATGACAGGCAACAAAAATATGTTAACTAACATTATCTACTCAGATGGAGGATCTGTCACTTTTGGAGATAATTCAAAAGGTTACATCATCGGCAAAGGCGATGTGAGCAATGACGGTACATCTAAATTACCTCTTATTACAAATGTCTTATTAGTTAAAAATTTAAAACATAACTTACTAAGTATTAGTCAATTATGTGATAAAGTTTTTAACATAGTATTTTCTGAAAATAAATGCAATATTTTTTATCATAACAAAAATATCATTTTCGAAGGAGTAAGAGATCATAATATTTATATTTTAAATATGAAAATAAATCATAATACAAATATGTGCTTATTAGTCAAAGAAAATGATCCTTGGCTATGGCATAAAAGATTTTGTCATATAAATTTCAAAGCTATTAATAAATTATCCAAAAATAATTTGGTAAAAGGATTACCTAAAATGAATTTTAAGGTAAATAGCATTTGTGATGCTTGTCAACTAGGAAAGCTAACTAAATCTACTTTTAAATCCAAGAAGATCATCTCAACTTTGCAACCTCTTGAATTGTTGCATCTAGACTTATTTGGACCAACTCAGACTCAATCTATTAATCACAATAGATATGTCTTTGTAATAGTTGATGACTTCTCTAGATATACTTGGACTTTATTTATGAAAAACAAAAGTGATACTTTTGAAAATTTCAAAATCTTTGCTAAACGTATTCAAAATATTAAAAATCTAAAAATTAAAAATATTAGAAGTGATCATGGAGGAGAATTTGAAAATGAAATGTTTGAGAAGTTTTGTAATAAAAAAGGAATATTTCATAACTTTTCATTTCCAAGAACGCCTCAACAAAATGGAGTTGTTGAACGTAAAAATAGAACAATTCAAGAATGTGCTAGGACTTTATTGAATGGAACCACTCTTCCAAAACAATTTTGGGCAGAAGCCGTTGCTACTGCTTGTTATGTCCTAAATCGTGTATCTATTCGACCTTTAACTAAACATACTCCATATGAACTCTTCATCGGTAGAATACCTAATATATCTTACTTTAAAATTTTTGGTTCTAAATGTTTTGCTTTAAATACAAAAGATCAATTAGGTAAGTTTGATCCAAAATCGGATGAATGTATATTCATCGGATATTCCGAACGAAGCAAAGCATATAGAATCTATAATTTAAGAACTAAATCTATTGAAGAAACACTTCATGTATCATTTGATGAAAATTTCAAAATTAAAACAAATGATGATGAAGACATTGTAACAAATTCAAATTCTACTTTTGACAACAATTCACCTGACAATATCACTTCTATAAATCAATTTGAAACTGAATTAAAATCTCCACCAAGAATTTTAAAAGATCATCCAATTCAAAATATTATAGGAGAAATTGATGAAAGAGTTAAAACAAGAAATCAGCTAAATCAAATGGGTCATATAGCGTTTCTTTCTAATATAGAACCTAAAAATATTAAGGAAGCCTCAACTGATGATTATTGGATTATTGCGATGCAAGAAGAACTAAACCAATTCGAAAGAAATGACGTTTGGGATTTAGTTCCACGACCAACTGATCAAACAGTTATTGGCACTAAATGGGTTTTTAAAAATAAAGCTGATGAAAATGGTAATATCACTAGAAATAAAGCTAGATTAGTTGCTCAAGGATATAATCAGGAAGAAGGAATTGACTATGAAGAAACATTTGCTCCTGTCGCAAGATTAGAAGCAATACGAATTCTATTAGCCTATGGTTGCTTTCATGATTTCAAATTATATCAAATGGATGTTAAAAGTGCTTTTTTAAATGGATTTATTAAAGAAAATGTTTATGTTGAACAACCTCCCTTGTTTATACACGAACAATTTCCAGAACATGTTTATAAACTTAAAAAGGCTTTATATGGTTTGAAACAAGCACCTCGTGCTTGGTATGATCGTTTAAAAACTTATTTAATCAATTCTGGTTTTGAAATTGGAAAGGTTGATCAAACTCTTTTTATTAAGAAAAAGAAACATGATATTTTAGTTGTTCAAATTTATGTAGATGATATTATTTTTGGATCAACTAATGATAAATTATGTCAAGAATTTTCTAAAATAATGACAAATGAATTTGAAATGTCTCATATGGGAGAATTAACATATTTTCTTGGACTTCAAATTAAACAAATTAATAATGATATTTTTATAAATCAAGAAAAATATTGTAATAATTTAATCAAACGCTTTGGTATGGAAAATACCTCTGCCAAACCAACTCCTATGAGTACAACCATACATCTTGAAAAAGATGAAAATGGCAAGAGTGTAGACCAAAAGTTATATCGAAGTATGATTGGATCGTTATTATATTTAACTGCTAGTAGACCCGATATAATGATGAGTGTCTGTTTGTATGCACGATTTCAAGCCGATCCTAAAGAATCACATATTAGAGCAGTGAAATGTATTTTACGTTATCTCAACAAAACCAAAGATTTTGGACTATTTTATCCGAAAGAATGTCCTTTTGAATTAGTATCATATAGTGATGCTGATTTTGGAGGAAGTCGGACGGATAGAAAAAGTACAAGTGGGACTTGTCACTTCATTGGACGGTCTCTAGTATCTTGGTTCAGTAAGAAACAAAATTGCGTATCACTTTCTACTTGTGAAGCAGAATATATATCTGCAGCTTTGGCATGTGCTCAAGTAATTTATATGCAACAAACTCTTCAAGATTTTGGTTTTAACTTATCTAAATCTACAATCTTCTGTGATAACTCTAGTGCTATTAATTTATCTAAAAATCCAGTAAATCATTCACGGACAAAACATATTGATATTCGTCATCATTTTCTTTGTGATAATATTGAAAAAGATATAATCAATCTAGAATTTATATCTTCGGAAAATCAATTAGCAGATATTTTTACCAAACCTTTGAATGAAAACATTTTTGTAAAATTGAGACGAGAACTTGGTATAATCTCTCTCAAAAATTTATGAAGTATACTTCAGCTATTCTGTCTTTATTTAATTTTTTTTACTCACACATATTGTTTCTGGTTAACATTAAATTTTCTCTTCTTTTAATCTTAACCATTTATTTTTTAGACTTTAGTGTCTATAAATTTCTTCTTACCAAAGAAAATTATCATTCAGCTTTTCTATTCTTTTTACAAAGGTGAAAGCAAAAAAATTATTCAAATATGTTTTTTAACTTTGCATTATTCTTATATACCATGGCTGGTTCATCCTCAGATGAGCCCTCCTATACATCTGAATTTTCTTCAATTAATCTTGAAACTCCTAGTTCTGGGTCTTCCGAACTTCCGACTCCAACTCCAGCTTATATTCCGATATGTCCACCACAAAGTCATCATACGGGATATACGCCGGAAAATAAACGTACGCGAAGAAATTTATTTCCATCTCCATCTACTAAGGAAAAGATAGATGATTTACATCACTATCAGAGGGAAACACTTGATCTTCAGCGAGAAATGTATTTTGAACAAAAGAGTCATGGAAGACGACTTAGCTTTCTTGAACGATGTGCTGCAAAAATATGTGGTTCATCTCCGATCAACACAAATGCACATATTCTCTCACCTCAACGTCCTCATGTATCCCCAAATTCATGGGATCGTCAACCTCAATGGTCTCCTATTTATCAGTCTGTTGAACAAAATCAACACGAATCATCCAAAGGGAAGTCTCCAAAGTCTCCAAAAACTCCAAAGACTCCTAAATAGATAATATATATGTCTGTATGTTTGATTTGTTTATTTATACTTGTCTTCTGTTCTTATCAATATAAATAAATAAGCTATTAAATTTTTTTTAAGCCTAAGCATAAAAATCTTTTATCAGACAGACAGACGTCTATATTTTCCAACAGACGTCTGTAAAAACAACTATTTTTACTATTTTCAGCCACACAGACGTCTGAATCATTTTTCACAGACGTCTAAATCTGACTATACTTTTGCAGCCAACAATTAGCCGTCTGTTTAAAGATAACAGACGTCTGTTATTCATAATAGATGTCTAAACATAAAACTATCAGACGTTTGAATTTAGTGCAAAATGTTTTTTACTCTCTGTTTCATTTTAAACCTTCTGAGCCGTCTGTCAATTATTTTTAGACGTCTGTCATACGTCTTAGACGTCTGTCATAAATTTTTAGACGTCTGATCTTCTTATCTTTGATTTTATTCTACAGAATCTCAGACGTCTGTTTAATTTTCAGACGTCCGAAACCCTGTTAAGAAGAAATCTATATACATTATTTCAAACGGTTTATTTTCTTCTTCTCGTCTCTCAAACTCGAAACCCTAGCTTTTTCCAATTAATCATATGGCGCCCAAATCTAAGAAACAAAAAGGAGATTCATCTCATCAACCTCCTCACATTCTTCCTTCGGAAGATCAAATTGAAGCTTGGTTATAGCACGAACCTCGAAGCATGGCTCGTTACAAGCATTTATGTTCTCTTCAATCATTTCATGGTATTTTTCATAATCTGGATCATTTTCCTTTCTACAAACTTAGGCTCTATACTGATAGATCTCAGATTACAAGCCTTATTGATTTCAAAGATAATCAAGTCAACATTTGCAGACTTAGTGTTTTATTATTTCTAGCAAATGTTAACAATCCAAAAATTAGACTTCATCGAGAAAAAGGAACGCTTTGGACAAGCATTTTTGGAAACATTCTGCAAATAACTCCTTCTGACATTGGACGAATTTTAAAATGTAGCTCGGAAGGAGTCGACATAGATGACTTTAAGTTAGAAGGAGAGGAACTTAAACAAATAGAATATTATCTTTTTGAACCTGAAAAATCCACAGATAGATCAAATCATCTTCGTCCTCGACCTCGACTATTGCTTAGAATGCTAATAAAAACAATTTTTCCCCGACAAGGAAGCCATGAGGTCATTTACGATGATGAAGATAAGGCACTTCAATCAATTCTATCCAATACTCAAATCAATTGGGCTCAATACTTTTATGATGCTTTTCGCACTTATCATGACTCCAAGAAACGCTCAATTATCTATGCTCCCTATATTACTCGAATTCTAACTGCCTTCTCTATTCAAAGTCCATCAATTGAATTTGAAAAAATCAAGGTATCCAACATTCGCTTCTTCAGTTTAATGGGATTACCAGAATCTCCTCCGACATTTCCAACATTTAATGATTATAAAGCGGAACAACTTGCTTTACAAAAAGAAAAAGGAAAAGCAAAAGTAAGTAGTTCCGGACATAATGGAGATGAAGGCGATACTGAAAAAGAAAAGGATGATGAAGAAAGGGAAGATGAAGAACAAGATGAAGATGAAGCTTTTGAGCAAGCTTTTATCCAAAGCCCAAATTCGGAAAATTTCGAGATAGAACTAATTTCTGGTACTTCTCGCTCGTATACTAAAAATGAAAAGCTCAAATCCGACATCATTATTTCTAAAAATCAAAAGAAAATTTCTCAACAAATAGCACAAGGCTTTTCTTCCATTAATTCTAGATTCGATTACTTAGATGCCAAAGTCGAAGAGAATGCACGAGAATTGAAAAATATCAAGACAATTCTTCGTCAATTATGGAAAAAGTCTCATGGATCCTCTCCTCCTTCTTCTCCAACTTGGGGAGAATGGTGAATGAAGATGGTTTTCTTTTGGTTTCTCTTTTGGTTCAATCAATGTCTTCTCTCATAACATCTTTTTTGGTTCAAACAATGGTGAATGATAAGATTGTATAATTTTATCTGTCTTTCTTAAATCAACTATGTTAGGTAAACAAATGATGTATCCTAAACATTTATTTGTTATTATCTTGCTTGGTCTGTTTACATCTCTTAATTAGTGTGTTATTCACAGTTTTTGTTACTTCTTTTTATCCAAAACAACCCCAACAATTCTTTTTGTTAATGACAAAGGGGGAGAAATAATTATATTTCTGCTATATAATATGGTCATATTGACAGGGGGAGCAAAAGGTATGATTATACTAATCGATGAATTATATAGTTGTCATCATCAAAAAGGGGGAGAATGTTGAAACCTGCCTTCTTCGATTTTAATGCGACAACTATATATTTCAATCTATATACTATTATGTCAAATATTCTTGCAGGAATCGTCAAAAGAAGCTATTATCATCAACAAGATTAAAGTTCTTTATAAAATCTATTTAGATATATATGTACAATCTCTGATATGGTGATGAAACACACACACACACACAAATATACTTTTGAAAATCATGCTTTAAAATAAATATAAAAAGGTATTTTCAAAATTATATATTTTCTCAAGTTCAAAAATACTAAAATGGACAAAGGAACAGAACAGTACAGAAATAGACGTCTGTATATTAATTCAGACGTCTGACATCAATATCAGACGTCTAAATTAAGATAACAGACGTCTGAACACTATGTTGTTAATGCCTCTATTTCTATATGAAATAGACGTCTGTCATTTAATAACAGACGTCTGTCACCCTAGACAGACGTCTGAATTAAAAGACAGACGTTTAAATTAACTGTTTTTTGTTTCCTTGATTTTGTTCGAAATTCAAAATTATTCAGACATCTGTCACTTTTATCTCAGACATCTGAACTTGACGAACTGAAGCATCTCTTCATAAAATATCAAAATCTGAAGAGTTGTCTTCTTCACCAAGAGTTGCACTTCTTCAAAGAGTTGCAACTATTGAATTAAAACTATTCAATACTATAAATAGAGATGAAAATTCACTATTTCAACAACTAATTCTTTCTATCTTTTCTGATCTTATATTATTATAATATCAAGTGATTTTCAATTCTCTACTTCCTATCTTTGCACATTCAAATCATCATATCAAGAAGATTATAGGAAGGGTGTACTACATTGACTATATTCGTGTTATTCAAAGAACACACAAGTCAAGAAACAATTTACCAAATTGTAATTGAAGTCCTATTCGGTTGCTTAGGCGGAAAAGTCCTATTCGGTTGCTTAGGCGGAAAAGTCCTGTTCGGTTGCTCAGGCGGTGTAATACCTGTTCCTCCGGGTTAAGTGAGGGTATTCGAGAAATTCCAGAAGTAGTCTGGGACTGGACGTAGAACGAGAAGTTCGAACCAGTATAAAAATCCCTATTGTCATTTTTATTACTGCCATTTACTATTATTTATAATTCCGCACTTGCTAGTCGTAGTTTAACTATATTATCGATCCATATAGTCTTTCAATCTCTTCTTCCCCAATCACCATCTTCTAAACATGTACACGCACAAGCCCTATATGTCATGCACGCCATCCACCCTATCTCAAGCTACGGTCGATGAAATCGACCGCCACCACCTCTGTTCATCTTGTGGAGTGACGATGAACTCAACGGTATTAAGAAACCGAAGTCTACACTCCTCTAGAAATTTGCGACTTTCTCGTACCCAAACGCAAACCCTAATGTCATGAATTACCGTGCTTGACCGAACTTGCCCCGACCGCCCCCATTCCGCTCCACTTCGAACAATTTTACAACAACGCACTCTGTTTCGACAATTGATGCCTCTGGCTCCTCCACGCATTCACCTAAGTCACATCAGTCAAGATGGCTCTCGACCAAACACTGCCGCAGCCACCAATTTTGGCATGGATGTGATGTCTCTCCTTCCCGAGTTCAACAGATCCAACCCCGTTGGCTTTCGTGGCTTGTAGCTCTCGAAATCAAGCCAAATCCGATACCCTCTACTTTACAACCCGATTA
Organism: Allium fistulosum; assembly: GCA_030737815.1. Classification (NCBI taxonomy): domain Eukaryota; kingdom Viridiplantae; phylum Streptophyta; class Magnoliopsida; order Asparagales; family Amaryllidaceae; genus Allium; species Allium fistulosum. The sequence continues at coordinate 855,063,444 of CM060905.1, forward strand.
GGACATTTTATAAAAAGAGGGGGAAAAGGAAATGAGGTACTGTGTGGGGGATTAGGTATATATATTAGAAAATATATACTTCATATAATTCCTTAAATAAATTATCAAACGTTTTGATCTTGTACGATCACATAGCACATTAGATCGTCATGAAACTCGTCGACACACATCACCTCTTTTTTCTAGTCTCGATGGTACAAATTCCTCACTATCCGAAACAGCGCTGCAAGATGATAATTTCATGCATTTATAGGTCGCTTTGGCCATTGGATCTCCCGATTCCAAAAATCCTTTAACCGTACGTCTCATAATGAAATCATCATCCTAGAAACATAAGACGTCAATCGAGATCCCATTGGACTCGACTATGCACACATTTTTATAAAATACGTATAACAAGACCTAAATCGTGAAAAGTACCGTGCTCCAAATATATTGATATTTATACATATTTTGATTTGCAACATCGATCCAAACTCAACGGAAGTGGTCATGAGCTCTAATTTGACAGTATGCAAAAAGCCATATTTTGGACTTTCAATTAATTAATGATTCAATATTTAAATTAATTGTTTACATATCTAGTCATTAAAAAATTCGGGTTGTTGCAAACGTTCCTCTTCAGAAAATAGGTGTCTTTTCAAATATAGCCGCTTTAATTATTTCAGACATCTGAACTGTAAAGACAAATGTCTGACTCGTTTATAAAAAATTGCTTTAAAAGAGTTCAGACATTTGGGTCTTTGGATCAAACTTCTAATTTTTTTTTCCAGAGAGAAACACATTGATTTTGAATTTGATTCAGACGTCTGGTCTAAAGTTTAGACGTCTGAGTAAAGTTTATATAAAAATAGACTTCTACAGGGTCAGACGTCTAATAAGTTTAACTAGATGTCAATCCCTCATCAGACGTCTAATTGAACCCATAAGACATATGAATTGGTTCAAAAAATAAAAATATATAGTGTTTCAAATGTCTAAAAAAATTATTCAGACATATGAATATATACAAGGTTTCAATCTGAGAATATTTTAGGCTAAAAAGAAATTTCTCAAATGTCTGGATTTTATGGCCAGACATTTGATCCAATAAAAACTTTATCCCATTTTATATACTCAGACATCCGGACTTTATAATCAGATGTCTGGCATATGTTAATTTCTGAGAATAAATTTTTACTTTTTAAGGACAATGAATTATACAAAATACTATTCTATCTTGCTCGAGTGCGTGTAATCATCAAGGGATGTTTTATATATGTCTCTAGACTTACAATGGTAACATTATTTTGATGATACGATCTTCAATCTTTTAAGTTGCATCAGCAAGTTATCTTCTTGTCAAATATTTCCCAAAGAAAATAAACAATATTATGTGATATATATATATATATATAATTGTATCATCAAAACTCTAAAAAGGCGGGAATCAACATATGGGATAAGTTGGTATTTTTTATTAGTCGGAAATGCTACTAGTATGGCTTTGCTTATTTGGAAATTGGTTCAATTGAGGCTTGTTGACTAAAATTTTATCCAACCCTGGGATTATAATTGAGAGTGGATAAAAGCAAAGATTATTTACTAATAACTTTGTTACCCCTAAAATTTTAAAGTTTGAACATGAATGAAGCTATCGAGAGTCCAATGACAGCAAGCTATAGTGGGTTAAAAGGGTAACAAAGCTATCGAGTATTAAAGTGGATAGCACTATCAAGTATCAAAATGGAACAAGCCATCGAGCATTAAAAGTGAAAAAGAACCATCACATAATAAAGGCAGTAGAGCAATCGAGGTTCAAGCTAGAAAGAGTTATTGCATGACCACTTCAATGCCATCGAGTACTAAAAAAATAGTAAGCTACTGTACACTAGCAATGATGCTATCGGGTGTCGAAAGAATAGAAGCTATGGAATGCCAATATATGAAGCTATCAAGTGACAAGAATTTGTAAGCTATCAAATGTCTACGACAGTGCTATTGAGTGTCTAAAACTGTTGTTTTCGCATGACTAAAAATCAAGTGAAATCGTTCGATTGACCCCGTGGTAGCTTTTGGTCATGCCATGTCATCATGAAGAAAGCAAAAGATGTTATGTCACTTTGACAACGTGCCGCATCAGCAAAATCTCAACCGTCCAAGTTTGTCTAATGTTACATGTCAAAAATCCAAGGATGCAATTATTCTATAAATAGGCATGTATCCTCAACTAAGAAGGGGAGGATTCTGAATTGTACCACTTCTTCATTTTCATTTTTTTTCAAGCATAAATAAAGAACCAGACTTTAGGACTTTAGTGGCTATCTAGGTTAAATCCAAATTGGGACATTGTAATAAACCATAAGCACAATTACCTATTTGCATATTTAACCATTTAATGACATAACGACTTGCATGCTTGCCCAAGAATCCAGCCCCTTGCCTAAGTACAATTAACTTTGTTGATTAGATGTATATGTTAGGCCCAAATTTGGTTTCACTTATTCGCATAGTTAACCTTTTGATAACATAACGACTTGAGTGCTTGCCCAAGAGTCCAACCCCTTACCCAAGTACCATTAACTTTGTTGATTAGATATATAAGTTAGGCTTAAAGTTTGGTTTCACTTATTTGGTGCTTTCATTGTGTAACGACCCGCTATTTTGGACTATTCGCATCCGCACATGTCGGACTTGAATAATTCAAAATACCGAATTGTTAATTTAAATTTGGCAAAACTGAGCATATACAGTAAATAAAATAATCACAGATCACAGACACAGAGTAATAATTGCAGCGGAAACAAAAGATAGTAGTTCATGAAGCTACTATATACATATCAGAGTTAAATAAGGTACAACAGATGTCTCGAATACAATATCAAAATACATCACTGGAATCAACTGAATATCTGAAAGCTGGATAGATAGCTAGATCTCCAAGCGAAGCTCCAACTCCAAAGGTGAGTCTCGAATACTGGTACACTCAGTCTGACCCGAGCGTAAAGCAAAACACAAAACACTCGAGTCAGGATTAACATTCTTATATCAATAAATCCAACTCAAGTGAAATAGCAACTGAAATACAAGTAACTCAAAGGATGTTTGGAATAACCATCCTTTAAGGACCCGTTAAACTATCTACTATGTAGTAGTGTACGGTAAATAGATAATGCCTATCAGTAATATAAAGTATCAAAATAGTGTTAAGGCGTTACCATTATCCCCCTTAACACATTTCATATAAGCGTTATAGTCTATACAACACTGTAAACTCCACCGTAAACTAGTGGGATATCAGGGAGTACTCCATTGGTATAACACAAAACAAATCGTAGTGGTCGCGTATATAGGGATACAAGTATGACAAGGCACATGAGGCAATACCCAAGGTAGTGAAACTACCGTTTGCCTGATCCGGACTGGTGAAAACGCATCGCCGCAGCAATCGCAACACCGCGAAACAACACTCCCAAAATTCAAGGATGCACCAATCGACAACAAGTAATGAGTAGTTTATGAAGAAGTGTGTTCGCTCGAGGTAGCTAACCCCATTTGGCCCGGCACGGCTCCTGTTTTAGTCATTTTCAATTTGACACAAGTGTCAAGGCTATCCATTATCGTTCTCTTTCTTCAGTCATCACGTACATCATTCCAACCACTTCATTCTGGATCACAACTCTGCGTATAGTTATTAAAGTGGTTTTCGGTTTAGACAGTGAGTATGTCCCTAACCGATTCCAGTCTCTTTAATAACTTTCGTAATTATTACACCGATTGGTCGTTTATATATTTCAAAAACCAAATCAATTACAATTTCAATTAGAATTTGTAAACCAATATTTCATTTGTCTCTCTAAAACAATTTCCATAATTTACGTTTCAAAACTTCCAAATTACCATTTCAACATCTTATAATTCAAATTAAATATTTGATTTAAGACAATTCAAGTATTCATTTAAATTCGTATATAAGTTTCATTCCGAAATCATTTAAATAAATTTAATTTAACATTCAAATCAATTTAAATTCATTGATCGATTTCATTTAATATTTGTTAAGTAAATTTGTCATTTAAAACAATTTCTATTTAACTTCCAATTCATTAAATCACTTACTTAAGTTCAACTCCATTATATCAAAACTTACAAATTGCATTAAATTAAATTCATCAAATCAAATTCTTTACATTTCAAGTCTTACATTAATTTCAATAAAACACAGTTTATTTCTTATTAGAGAAATTCAATTTCACTTATTAATTTACTTAGTTACAATTTCAAAACTCAATTAATAAAGAAACTTAATTTCACTTATTCAAGAAGTTCAATTTTACTTAATAAAGAATTCAATTTTATTTAATTATTAAATAATTCAATCTTATTTAATTATTAAATAATTTCAAAACTTAATTATTAACTAATTTCAAAACTTAATTATTAATGATTCCAAATTTAATTATTAAATAATTAATTTTAAAACAACGTTCCTTCATCATCTACTATGTTAATATTTTGGTTCAGATTATTAAATATTAACATTTCCTTTCATTAAAATTCAAAATTCCAATTTCGTTTCAAAACCATATTATTTATTCAAATAAAATCTTTATTTTATTTTTATATCAAATTATTGACCAATCGGGTTTTATTTAATTTTCTATCCAAGTCAAAGTTTAATTGGGTATTTATCATTTCAACCCAATTCCATTTCAATTCAAGAATCAAAGCATAACAAAGGGAACTTGCAGTGTGATAACTGGGATGGTGTCAAAGTAAATAAACAAGCAATAACAACAATCAATAACAATCCAATAATCAATTCAAATAATCCCGAAATAATCGTATTAATTCACATTGTTGTTTGTGCAAATTAATATAATTATTTCTAGAATCTACACTATCATTTCATGTAGATTAAAGATTATTACACTAATTATTCTATGCAATTCTACACTTGACATCAATTATTCAATTTCATACTTCATCAATTAATACAACATAAATTCAAATGGTTCAAGGGTAATTAACTATTTTTCTATGTGTCACTTAATTTAAACATTTAAAGGGGTCATATTATACAAATTTGTCTAATTAAATTCAACATATATATCAATTTCAAGTCGCTAACAATCCTATGTAAAATTCAATCATATTTTTATCACTTCCTACATTAACAATTTTAACGTCCAATGTAACGTCCCAAATTTTCGCGTTCGAAAATCGACATCCATACTTTACATCGTACTCGAATGTCGTAGATTCGAGCGTTCAAATCCGAGTCGCCGGAGCTTATAACACAGTTAAGTAAATAACACAGCGGAAGAAATGAATAATACATTGATATACAATATCTGATACAACAGAGTGATACAAAGAATATCAATATACATCAGAGATATGATACAACAAATAGCAGCGGAAAAGAAAACGATAACATCAGCAGCGGATAATCTCCATCTTCAAAGCACTAATCCAAAAATAGCTTGAACTCCCAATAACGATACACCAAGATAAGCAAGTGCAGTCCGATCCAAAGACTGAACTAGCTCCAGATAACCTACTAATCTGACTATCTGAAAAACCAAACTCTAGACTGCTCGTGTAGAAAAATTTTGAGCATCCAGAGTTTAGGAAAGAAACAATAAACTCCGGATCAGTCATGGGACTGGTGTGAGCAACAAAAACAGTTTATCTTTAAAACAAATAGCAGAGAATTTTAAAGTCAATTCGCAATGCTTTTGGAAAATGAAACTACCATAAGACCTCCCACCACACACACAATGCAAACGCAGAATTGGAGGAGATTTCTTCTTATGATAGTCAAAGATGCTTACTACGCAAAATCAAATCATTTGATATTATTACTAGTGCATAGTGTAGAAAACAATTTCGAAAGTAGAATATAAATCTTAGCCAGCATAGACATTTCGCACTTATGCCTACTATAGCTACCATGTTCAATAGCAGGTTACCACCACATTCCATGGCAGGTAATACAACTAAAACCGTACAGGGCTCGTATTGTTTTGTTTGGATTTCCAACAAATGGTCAGGCTAAGGAACTTCCTATTCCACGAAAGAAACGCCTCTGGCGGGACGTTCCGAGAACCAACTGTTCTCTGCCAAACAAGGCCGGCAACCCCTTTTCCCAAGGGATAAAAGAAACCTCAGATATGCCACCCCCGGTCCTTTGGGACCTTTATCCGAGCGCTCGATAACCAACATCACACATCATAAAGAAAGTGTATCCACATGAGTAAGTATCTGGGCTCCATACCATGATACTACCCTTTTCCAGAAGGAATGGTCATACCCTAGGGGAGCTACCCCTGAAAACCTTGCCGCACGATTCCTGTTTCGACCATTACCGGGTTGTGAGGCTCGACGAAGTCTCGTCCACAAAGCTACGCTTTTTCAAAAAAAGCCACGCTTTGGGTCAACAGATGATCAACCTATGATCACAAAGATAAATGATCAAACAAATGATCATATCACAAATGATCAAACACTGATCATCACACAGCAACACTCAGCATGCCACATTACCAAATTGGGATATATCGCTGATAAATTTCAACTACATAACCTCTGAGCTCGTACGTCTCAGAGAATGGTGTTAAGCTAAGAGAATAAATTCTCCGCCACCAAACAGAAATGTATTTGAAAGAAATCGGCTTTATATCTCAAAGTGTAATGTCAGACATGTATCCATATAAGTCTGTTCCGGGTTCGAACAGAACCGAAGGCACTTCTCACGAAGCCCTTGCAAATCCGGATAATTTCCAATCACGTCCGGACTTCCCGTCACAAAAAGAGTGATATAAATCTCTATACCGGAGCAACTCAGTGCAGAGACATTCGACAGGTTGTCCTTTCATTTTCGAAAAATATCCGGTCTTCATCACCGGTCTTCAAATGCGATCCATATACGACGTATCACTATTCGGAATGGGTTATACGACCCAAAGGTCCTTTCCCGGCTAACCCGAATAGTGAGCGCAATATTCAAAACATATGGATATTGGGATTTCAATTAAGTCACAACTTATTACCCAAAAATCTTTCTTCAAATGGTTTAAACAAGTTACCATTTTAATCTTTTTAAACAAAAAGATTCAATTCACAAAGTTCACTTAATTTCACAAAGATTCATTCACAGATTTTCCAAATCGATTTCCATTTCAATTTGATTAACTCGTTAAATCTTTAAATCAAAGATTTAACTAATAGCTTTCAAAACAATTCCATTTCAAATGGGTTAAACTAACATCATTTTAAATCTGTTAAGATAACAGATTTAATTCATAGCTTTTTAAAACAGTTCATTCATAACTTGGAAAAATAATTCCAATTCAATCTTGAAATTCCTTTAATTAAACTGGAATTTCATTTCTTATCTGAAAGCTTTTATTCCTTTGAAAACAAACAGTTTCATTTTGGAAATATGATTCATTCATACGAGTTGAAATCCTTGGGTTAAATTCAAATTCCCAAAACTTTACTTTTAAATGGTTTAACTTCATATAAACTCATTTATATCATCTTTAATCCCTAATTTCAGATTATAGGATTCAATTTCAAATTTGAATTCAAATTTAAATCTAATTATTTAAATTTTCAAAAACTCGGTTAAGTTATTCAAAATAACTTTTATATTTGAAATTCCATTTCAAAAGCTTTTCACTTTAAACCCAAATTTCCAATTTCGAAATCAATTGAAATTAAAATTTCAATTTCAAAATCATCAAATTTAAATTATCTGTGACTTAACCGATTTCCACGTGAAATCCATATTTGTGTGTGTAAAGGTGTAGTCCAGGGGTTTTACACAATAGTGCAACATCAATCAATCATCACAGATCAAAATACAGAATATAGTTGATAAGCGATATAAACTATAACGCTTATCTTTCACATACAGATCACAGATGTATAAATATCACAGATAAAGAAATTACAGATCTCAACATAAATCAGGGTATATCACAAAGCATCACATATCAGGGATATCAAATAATCAAATCATCCAATAGAATCCAAATATCCATAGGTAAGATAAATTTTCATTATCCGATTAATTTGAATCAGGTGGGTCATCAATCATGGTTAATTAACGTTACTTAGTTTCAAATCATTTGATTGATTATCCTTTAATCATTTATTAAATTAATCAATCAACTTTTAATTAATTAAATAATTAATCTTTAGTTATTCAGTTATCCTTTAATTAATTCACTTAACTTACTAAACATCTTTAAATTAACCATATTTGTAATTACTTATCATTTACAATTCTTGATTACAAATAAATTAAACACTTAAATTATTAATTACAACATTTAATTAATTATTCTTTAATTCATCATTAATTACCCTTTAATTGATAATAAATTCTTAATTAATTACAAAAATAAATAAATCAATTACTCCCCAATTAATAATTATCTCTTAATCACTTTAATTAATTGACCTTTAATAAATTATTCTTAAATTAATTACCTTAATTAATTAACCACATAAATTAGTTGTTCTTTAGAGTAATTAACTTTTAATTACTTTGATAAAATTTTCATTGAGATAAAACTTCTCTAATCTATACATTTGAAAACATTCATTTCAATTTTACCTTTGGATTTCATTTTAAATTTAAATTCAAAAATTAACCTGGATTCACTTCAATATGGGTTTAAATTTTAATAAAACTAGTTTACAATTTAAAGTTTCTTTTGAATTAAAAAAAAACTCAAACAAAACTGCTGCCAGTTTTTTTTCTTTTCTCAAAGCCTGGAACAATCCACTGACTCGAGTCAACCCAACACCACTTCGAGTCTACAACTCGCCTGCTTCGAGCAACACACGGAGCCACTCGAGAAATTCGAGCCTACCCCCTACCCAACCCAGACTTTCACCAGGAACATTTCATGGCACCGTGCACGTGCACGGTGCCGCCGCCACCTCCGGCCCCTTGCAAATCATCGAGGCAAGTCGGCGCTTCTCCCCACATCAATCCTCCGACCAACGAAATCCCTCATCTCCTCGAAATCAGAATTTGGGTTCGAGCTTGAAAAAAACTGCAACCTGGAATCAAACTTCGATCAAAAACTGCCTCTCGCCATCGATCTCGACTATCAGCTACCCCATCATTCCGACCATAGCTTCGTTACTCACCCACGAATCAATCCCCCTCGGTGCGATGCAACCCAATTCAACATCAACGACGAAATCGTCGCTCCTTCCTCATCGAACCAAACTGAGTTAAAAACCCTATTTCGACCTCGTACTCCCAATTCACGAAATGGAAAATTTCTTTGATAATTTTCATGAAGTCACTGACGTTCAAGCTTGCTTCGAACCAATTTTTAGCATTTGTAATTGAATCGAATGTTAGGAATTGGAGAAAAATGCAGATTTTGTTCAAACGTGGATTTCACTGGAAATGCTTAACTAAAAATCATCACTATTATTTTAAAAATCCTATTTTTATATGTTCATTCGAGTTATATAATCAAATCAACAAATTTAAGTATTCGAATCTATCAAAAAAAATTCCTCTTATAGTAAAATTTAATGTTCAAAGCCTATGTTATACTGTCAAGCTTCAAGAAATCTCCAGGTTGTGATTTTTTTAAGTTTAAACAAGTTTATTTAACTTAAATTACTAAGTTTATCATAGATTTGAAAATGAGATAGTGGGATTTGATTAGATTTTAAGCTCTGTAACTACACAGAGTTTATATCAGCCATTCACACCAAAAGTATCAACATATATACATACCATTCTCACTTAAACAACATCCAGGCCTATTAACAATCATTCCAGAATATCATCAATACAATATCAAAGAGTATAGGCAAGAATAGGTGTGTTGCTCACCTGACTTTTGAAAGAACAGAGACAAGAAGGCCTAGAAATTTGCAACTAGCAGTGTTTGTTCTTGCTTTGATGATCTGCTTTGTTGTATCTTTGTTTTAAGTTTGAAATTTGTTTTTAGTTACAATTTGTCTCAGCTTGGAAATAAATGAAACCGAGACGATATACATACATGCAGGCTTTGCTTCATATGCTTTGTTTTAAGGTGATAAAAGAACTATTTGTTTGTACGCTTTCATCATCATTTTTTTCTTTGTTTAGTGTTGTTGGAGGCTGATGTAAAACAGTCTGGGGGCTGATAGTTCATGTGGGTATGGGGTTGAGATGATTTCGACCATGCTAGAGGTACTAGCATTTATTACTTGTACCACGTATACTTGTTTTATCAACTATGCTGAGATTCCAAAAAAAAATGGAGGCTGAAAATCTTATTTCAGTGGCTAAGGATAGTGGCATTAACTACCTTGTACAATCTATACTTTATACCATACTTATATATAATAAGGCCTGACACTTTTATTCTTTTGAAAAAAATGAACTTGTCTTTGCATTCATACATTAAAACTTGCATATATGTTGTATAGATATACTTTATTTTGTTTATTTGTTTACAAATTCAGTTATATTTGAATCGGGGAAACTCACTCCAATTTTCTAATTAAATTTACAAATTTTTTATCCAAAAATTTATTTAATTACTCAATTTAATTCAAAAATTCAATAAATTATTAATTTAAATTAAATTAAAATCTAGGGTCGTTACAAACTTCCCTCCTTAAAAGAATTTCGTCCTCGAAATTCGCAGGCACGAAAACAATACAGAGATAGACAGATTCGATCTCCGATAACTCCTCGAACACAAGATACGGATTCCGAATACAAGTAGGAATATCTCAGAATACATACCAATTTGTCCCTCTTCGGACTTCGGTATTCAAAAGAAATTACAATAGAATTTCAAATTCGGTTTTAAACGATATCGTTTTAATTGATTCAATTCAATTTACCCTCATATTTTATTAGTCAATTTAATTCAATTTAAAATTCCAATTTCAAATTCATTAAGGTTTAAATCCAAAAGGCTGATAAGAAGTCGATGAAGATACGAAATAAGAATCTCCTACAACGGTTCGTAGAGCCATCATCACACCGAAACTTCTTCTTGTAGCTGATACGAAGCAATCAAAAGAATTGAAAAGACGAATCAAAGGATATTGATAAGAAAGTTGTTTCCACTGTCGTAGGGTATTGACCATTTATAGTCGTATTTCCTGTCCCCTATCTCGTCTTCTTCTTGCACTCATACTCACTATCAGTGGATAGCAAGAGAATTTACTGAGGCGTACGGACAGATATCTTAAGGATTACTCATTCTAGGGTATACTTCACCCTATCTCTAATGAGCTACTTAATGTGTTATACTCCTGAACTAAAGTTCAACCTTAGCTCTGATACCAAATGAAACGTCCCAAATTTTCGCGTTCGAAAATCGACATCCATACTTTACATCGTACTCGAATGTCGTAGATTCGAGCGTTCAAATCCGAGTCGCCGGAGCTTATAACACAGTTAAGTAAATAACACAGCGGAAGAAATGAATAATACATTGATATACAATATCTGATACAACAGAGTGATACAAAGAATATCAATATACATCAGAGATATGATACAACAAATAGCAGCGGAAAAGAAAACGATAACATCAGCAGCGGATAATCTCCATCTTCAAAGCACTAATCCAAAAATAGCTTGAACTCCCAATAACGATACACCAAGATAAGCAAGTGCAGTCCGATCCAAAGACTGAACTAGCTCCAGATAACCTACTAATCTGACTATCTGAAAAACCAAACTCTAGACTGCTCGTGTAGAAAAATTTTGAGCATCCAGAGTTTAGGAAAGAAACAATAAACTCCGGATCAGTCATGGGACTGGTGTGAGCAACAAAAACAGTTTATCTTTAAAACAAATAGCAGAGAATTTTAAAGTCAATTCGCAATGCTTTTGGAAAATGAAACTACCATAAGACCTCCCACCACACACACAATGCAAACGCAGAATTGGAGGAGATTTCTTCTTATGATAGTCAAAGATGCTTACTACGCAAAATCAAATCATTTGATATTATTACTAGTGCATAGTGTAGAAAACAATTTCGAAAGTAGAATATAAATCTTAGCCAGCATAGACATTTCGCACTTATGCCTACTATAGCTACCATGTTCAATAGCAGGTTACCACCACATTCCATGGCAGGTAATACAACTAAAACCGTACAGGGCTCGTATTGTTTTGTTTGGATTTCCAACAAATGGTCAGGCTAAGGAACTTCCTATTCCACGAAAGAAACGCCTCTGGCGGGACGTTCCGAGAACCAACTGTTCTCTGCCAAACAAGGCCGGCAACCCCTTTTCCCAAGGGATAAAAGAAACCTCAGATATGCCACCCCCGGTCCTTTGGGACCTTTATCCGAGCGCTCGATAACCAACATCACACATCATAAAGAAAGTGTATCCACATGAGTAAGTATCTGGGCTCCATACCATGATACTACCCTTTTCCAGAAGGAATGGTCATACCCTAGGGGAGCTACCCCTGAAAACCTTGCCGCACGATTCCTGTTTCGACCATTACCGGGTTGTGAGGCTCGACGAAGTCTCGTCCACAAAGCTACGCTTTTTCAAAAAAAGCCACGCTTTGGGTCAACAGATGATCAACCTATGATCACAAAGATAAATGATCAAACAAATGATCATATCACAAATGATCAAACACTGATCATCACACAGCAACACTCAGCATGCCACATTACCAAATTGGGATATATCGCTGATAAATTTCAACTACATAACCTCTGAGCTCGTACGTCTCAGAGAAGGGTGTTAAGCTAAGAGAATAAATTCTCCGCCACCAAACAGAAATGTATTTGAAAGAAATCGGCTTTATATCTCAAAGTGTAATGTCAGACATGTATCCATATAAGTCTGTTCCGGGTTCGAACAGAACCGAAGGCACTTCTCACGAAGCCCTTGCAAATCCGGATAATTTCCAATCACGTCCGGACTTCCTGTCACAAAAAGAGTGATATAAATCTCTATACCGGAGCAACTCAGTGCAGAGACATTCGACAGGTTGTCCTTTCATTTTCGAAAAATATCCGGTCTTCATCACCGGTCTTCAAATGCGATCCATATACGACGTATCACTATTCGGAATGGGTTATACGACCCAAAGGTCCTTTCCCGGCTAACCCGAATAGTGAGCGCAATATTCAAAACATATGGATATTGGGATTTCAATTAAGTCACAACTTATTACCCAAAAATCTTTCTTCAAATGGTTTAAACAAGTTACCATTTTAATCTTTTTAAACAAAAAGATTCAATTCACAAAGTTCACTTAATTTCACAAAGATTCATTCACATATTTTCCAAATCGATTTCCATTTCAATTTGATTAACTCGTTAAATCTTTAAATCAAAGATTTAACTAATAGCTTTCAAAACAATTCCATTTCAAATGGGTTAAACTAACATCATTTTAAATCTGTTAAGATAACAGATTTAATTCATAGCTTTTTAAAACAGTTCATTCATAACTTGGAAAAATAATTCCAATTCAATCTTGAAATTCCTTTAATTAAACTGGAATTTCATTTCTTATCTGAAAGCTTTTATTCCTTTGAAAACAAACAGTTTCATTTTGGAAATCTGATTCATTCATACGAGTTGAAATCCTTGGGTTAAATTCAAATTCCCAAAACTTTACTTTTAAATGGTTTAACTTCATATAAACTCATTTATATCATCTTTAATCCCTAGTTTCAGATTATAGGATTCAATTTCAAATTTGAATTCAAATTTAAATCTAATTATTTAAATTTTCAAAAACTCGGTTAAGTTATTCAAAATAACTTTTATATTTGAAATTCCATTTCAAAAGCTTTTCACTTTAAACCCAAATTTCCAATTTCGAAATCAATTGAAATTAAAATTTCAATTTCAAAATCATCAAATTTAAATTATCTGTGACTTAACCGATTTCCACGTGAAATCCATATTTGTGTGTGTAAAGGTGTAGTCCAGGGGTTTTACACAATAGTGCAACATCAATCAATCATCACAGATCAAAATACAGAATATAGTTGATAAGCGATATAAACTATAACGCTTATCTTTCACATACAGATCACAAATGTATAAATATCACAGATAAAGAAATTACAGATCTCAACATAAATCAGGGTATATCACAAAGCATCACATATCAGGGATATCAAATAATCAAATCATCCAATAGAATCCAAATATCCATAGGTAAGATAAATTTTCATTATCCGATTAATTTGAATCAGGTGGGTCATCAATCATGGTTAATTAACGTTACTTGGTTTCAAATCATTTGATTGATTATCCTTTAATCATTTATTAAATTAATCAATCAACTTTTAATTAATTAAATAATTAATCTTTAGTTATTCAGTTATCCTTTAATTAATTCACTTAACTTACTAAACATCTTTAAATTAACCATATTTGTAATTACTTATCATTTACAATTCTTGATTACAAATAAATTAAACACTTAAATTATTAATTACAACATTTAATTAATTATTCTTTAATTCATCATTAATTACCCTTTAATTGATAATAAATTCTTAATTAATTACAAAAATAAATAAATCAATTACTCCCCAATTAATAATTATCTCTTAATCACTTTAATTAATTGACCTTTAATAAATTATTCTTAAATTAATTACCTTAATTAATTAACCACATAAATTAGTTGTTCTTTAGAGTAATTAACTTTTAATTACTTTGATAAAATTTTCATTGAGATAAAACTTCTCTAATCTATACATTTGAAAACATTCATTTCAATTTTACCTTTGGATTTCATTTTAAATTTAAATTTAAAAATTAACCTGGATTCACTTCAATATGGGTTTAAATTTTAATAAAACTAGTTTACAATTTAAAGTTTCTTTTGAATTAAAAAAAAAAACTTAAACAAAACTGCTGCTAGTTTTTTTTCTTTTCTCAAAGCCTGGAACAATCCACTGACTCGAGTCAACCCAACACCACTTCGAGTCTACAACTCGCCTGCTTCGAGCAACACACGGAGCTACTCGAGAAATTCGAGCCTACCCCCTACCCAACCCAGACTTTCACCAGGAACATTTCATGGCACCGTGCACGTGCACGGTGCCGCCGCCACCTCCGGCCCCTTGCAAATCATCGAGGCAAGTCGGCGCTTCTCCCCACATCAATCCTCCGACCAACGAAATCCCCCATCTCCTCGAAATCAGAATTTGGGTTCGAGCTTGAAAAAAACTGCAACCTGGAATCAAACTTCGATCAAAAACTGCCTCTCGCCATCGATCTCGACTATCAGCTACCCCATCATTCCGACCATAGCTTCGTTACTCACCCACGAATCAATCCCCCTCGGTGCGATGCAACCCGATTCAACATCAACGACGAAATCGTCGCTCCTTCCTCATCGAACCAAACTGAGTTAAAAACCCTATTTCGACCTCATACTCCCAATTCACGAAATGGAAAATTTCTTTGATAATTTTCATGAAGTCACTGACGTTCAAGCTTGCTTCGAACCAATTTTTAGCATTTGTAATTGAATCGAATGTTAGGAATTGGAGAAAAATGCAGATTTTGTTCAAACGTGGATTTCACTGGAAATGCTTAACTAAAAATCATCACTATTATTTTAAAAATCCTATTTTTATATGTACATTCGAGTTATATAATCAAATCAACAAATTTAAGTATTCGAATCTATCAAAAAAATTTCCTCTTATAGTAAAATTTAATGTTCAAAGCCTATGTTATACTGTCAAGCTTCAAGAAATCTCCAAGTTGTGATTTTTTTAAGTTTAAACAAGTTTATTTAACTTAAATTACTAAGTTTATCATAGATTTGAAAATGAGATAGTGGGATTTGATTAGATTTTAAGCTCTGTAACTACACAGAGTTTATATCAGCCATTCACACCAAAAGTATCAACATATATACATACCATTCTCACTTAAACAACATCCAGGCCTATTAACAATCATTCCAGAATATCATCAATACAATATCAAAGAGTATAGGCAAGAATAGGTGTGTTGCTCACCTGACTTTTGAAAGAACAGAGACAAGAAGGCCTGGAAATTTGCAACTAGCAGTGTTTGTTCTTGCTTTGATGATCTGCTTTGTTGTATCTTTGTTTTAAGTTTGAAATTTGTTTTTAGTTACAATTTGTCTCAGCTTGGAAATAAATGAAACCGAGATGATATACATACATGCAGGCTTTGCTTCATATGCTTTGTTTTAAGGTGATAAAAGAACTATTTGTTTGTACGCTTTCATCATCATTTTTTTCTTTGTTTAGTGTTGTTGGAGGCTGATGTAAAACAGTCTGGGGCTGATAGTTCATGTGGGTATGGGGTTGAGATGATTTCGACCATGCTAGAGGTACTAGCATTTATTACTTGTACCACGTATACTTGTTTTATCAACTATGCTGAGATTCCAAAAAAAAATGGAGGCTGAAAATCTTATTTCAGTGGCTAAGGATAGTGGCATTAACTACCTTGTACAATCTATACTTTATACCATACTTGTATATAATAAGGCCTGACACTTTTATTCTTTTGAAAAAAATGAACTTGTCTTTGCATTCATACATTAAAACTTGCATATATGTTGTATAGATATACTTTATTTTGTTTATTTGTTTACAAATTCAGTTATATTTGAATCGGGGAAACTCACTCCAATTTTCTAATTAAATTTACAAATTTTTTATCCAAAAATTTATTTAATTACTCAATTTAATTCAAAAATTCAATAAATTATTAATTTAAAGTAAATTAAAATCTAGGGTCGTTACATCCAATGTAAACATCAAACAATCAGTCATTTAACAACCAAACTGGATTATCATTGTATATATAACAGATAATGGTGTCAGATATCACAGGTGAACTGATACAGGTAATAGCATACATAACAGTGTAATTAACTAACAGCAGCATATTTCAATTGTCGTTTCAATTGAAATCAAATTTAATAAATAAAAGAACATTAATCGTGAGTGATTGCTCACCTTTCGAGGTTATAGGAGAAAAGACACGAACGAGTTACGAATCCAAGCATGAATTCCAAGTCAAAGTAAGATGGGCATGAATTCGACGAATAGAGCTGGTAACAGAAATCGATGAGAATAGTAAAAATTTATTCGATGAAATTTAAACGAGAAGTATATTATAATAACATTTTCCTTAAAACAAATGTTCAAATATAAATATTTTTTTTTTAAATCAATCTTAAATTTTAACATATATATTGAATTTAAAGCATATCTATAAAAAAAATCAAAACATTTATGGGTATGTACAAAAACATTATTATATCCAAACCCATATATTTAGAATACATACCTAATCTATATTTAAACTCAATATCTCTAAAAAAAATCGAAGTCTCTTACTTATTGTAATACATCTATAAGCTCCAACACGTCATATGCACCTACCACTGTTAAATCCAAGAATATGAACCATAGGCAACAACCTTATATCACATATATAAAAATGCAGATCGAAAAAAAATACCTGCGTAGACAATATACTCACCACCAACATATGATAAAGCTAATGCATGTAAAAATTTATAATATAACTCTTTAGACATAATTATACTTCACATGCGTATCCTTGGAAACCAAAATCTTTTTTTTTCGTGTGCTTACATATAATACAGAACTGCAAATGTATAAGAAACGCACGAATCTTCCTTAAAGTTTCAATATGTATGCATATATAAAATTCCAAATACATAGCCTATATTTGGTAACAATATACAACCTACGAACAACCCACAGTTAAAAGCAAAACTTAAAGTATATGCATGACCTGACCAAATCTCTGTACCTATATAAACATCTATATAACCCAGTAAAATATGCAAGCCGATCAATATGCAAACAACAATGGTATGCAGACTACTACTATGTACTGACATATATATATGTGTGTGCGAATGCTACAAATAAAAATAAAAGTAATAAGCTTAGTTAAGTAATATATCAAGACTCATAAGATCCAACATACATATAATTTCAAGCAAATAAAATAAATAGTCTATACATATATTACTTAGTAAGTAATCATATAAAATAACTTACGTATATATAACCATGCAATAGGAAGGTGAAGGAAACACGGCCGGAAAGTGGAAGGCACAACCGATAGAGAGAGGGGCACAAGGTGGAGTCGGGTTGCGGGCTACGCTCGCGTGCCGGAGTTGAGATGGAGGCGGTGAGGATGGCCGAGGTGGTGCATGCGGGGTTGGTGAGGGAAGAAACGTGGGTAATTGCCACAAGCCTGGGTTTCGGTGATCGGCACAAGCACGGGCGGGCATGGTTGGGCCGACACTTTAGCAGAGGAAGGGGATCTGATGACCAGCGGAGAAGAGGCGCGAGAGGCCGACATGGAGGAAGGGAAGTGAAGGGTTCTCTGGCATGGTTGTTTGCACGGTTTTGGGTTGAAAGTTGTAGGAAGGTTTGGAGTATGGACGAAGGGAGATGGAGCACAGAACATGAATGCAAATCTTTTTTTTTATATATATACATTAAACATTATTTTAGAGGAGGAGGTGGCTAATTTCGGCCATGAAGGAGATAAGAGGAGGTTTACATTTCATATACATTCTTGCTTAATAAACTTTATATCTCTCTTTTTTCCAAAAGCAAATATAGAACGCAGAAGAAGGTAGACCAAAAGATGACTACTGTGCCAGCTAATAATTTATTGATCGATAGGAATAGTAACAGTCAGGATTGTTTTTCTAGGAAATGAAAAAAAGGGAAGGGACGGCACAAGGAAAAAGAATGAGCAGGCTTTACAAAAGAAATAAGTAACCGAGAAAATGAACAAAAACCAAGAAGAGAAAGTAACAGCTAAGAGAAAATGACAGCTAGAAACGAACAAGCTATATTGGAAACTGGTAGAACATTGAAAGTCACCCACGCGAATTTAGGAAGTAATAAAGCAATTGACTGTTGGGTTTGAACGGGTTAAAATAAAAGGCACAAGAAAACCAAAAAGTTAGAATTTTGGATACCGGTACGATTAACCGTTCTGCAGATTTCGACGCGTACCGGATTTCAAAATGCTCAAATGAATACACAGTTGAGATCAGCACGACGAGACGATCAAAATGGTATACAGATGTCAGTGGTACGATTGAATTATAAAAATTCGAATTTTCTACTAGCGGAAAATGCAGCAAAAACGCAGAAAATTAAGATCGACGGAGCTAAAGAAATCCGAATTTGGAGAAACGAAAAATGGCGTCTTGCTCAAAAGATGATTTAGAATTTTTCTATGTAAAAATATTTAGGTTTCGGAAACATTTTATTTTCATCAATTTTAACTGATATAAATTGGAATAAAATTACACTAGAAAATAAACTTCCAAATTATCTGATGAAAATTTACCAGTTGCTATGATTAATTAGACGCATTCCAAATATCAAATTTTTATTTCAAAATTTTATCGTTTAAAATTTCACAAAATTTCAACTAATTACGTTATTAAAATAGTTAAAATTTACGGGTCGTTACACTCTCCCCCACTCAAAACATTTCGTCCCCGAATAGGAAGGAGGTAGGAAAATAGAAACAACCAGAAATAAAATAGATTAAAAGACAAGATAAAACAATTAATTTAAACCATATAATTTCAAATTAAACTAATTAATATTTAACAATTTGGTTTAATCCACTTGGTTTCACTTAAGTTAAACCAATCTATCTATTTCTAAATTCATTATCTTACTATCTAGTCATCCTTAATTAACAATTTCTAAATCATCAATTTGTATAATCAATTATTGTACTCATATTGTTATCCCGCCTTTTGGCAAGGCCGTGACACCAAGGACTTGGCTAGATACCGGTGACAGATCGTCTCGGAAGTCGGTTACGCGTAAGGATCGCTACGGATATCGATGAAATTTGTTCGAGTCCGGATCGGGCTACAACTGATAAGGCACGTCAAGCAAAGCCGTGGGAACCGACGTTCCAGATCTCAAGTCAATCCGAGTTCGTACACTCAAGATATCATCGATGCAATTTGGAGTAAATAGTCATAAGTTCGAATCCATAGAAGGAGCTTGCATTCGAATCCGTCTGGTGACCAGACTTCGTGTCCACGTGACCGTCTTTGTTCGACTCCATCGAACTTCTCTGCTTCGAATCGATGATAAAGGAGCCTGCGTTCGAATCCATCAACCATATATTGGTTCGAATCCATCCTTGAAGCTTCGCTTCGAATCCATGCAGGCAGAGGAGCTCCGACTCCATTCCAAAGCACCAACATCATCGATTCGAAGGAGGCCAATATTCGACTCCAGTACCTTCGAATCCATTCAGTTGTAGAGACTTTGACTCCCCTTCATAACTGTCTTCGAATCCATCCTGATCGATTCGAACTTACACCTCTTCGAATCCATTCCCTCAAAACCATCGAATCGAAGTAGCAGAGGTCATGGATTCGACCCAGACAAACCAGAGTACAAAGCGGATCGATGCGAGAAGCACGCGCCACGTCACAGCAAGCATCGAGTCGACCAAATCGATTCGAACTAAGATCGATTCGAAGTATCCCTGTTCTCCAGAAATGCAATTTTGAATCGATCATAACTCGAGTTCTACAAGTCCAAATGCCATGAAATTTTCACAGAAGCTTGAACACATGATGAAGAATGTTCACACCAAATTTCAGCTCGATTGGACGATTTCTTGATCGATTCGAACCAAGGGTCGAATCGATCCCAAAGTGGGCCCGGATCCCCAGATTTCGGCCGTGTGGGCCCCCTGACGTACCAGAACTGGTCTCCCCTCATTTTAGGTGAAATATTAGCCTCCTACACCTATAAATAGAGCCCCTGGTCATTCAGAAAAGGGATCGAAGAATTCTAAGTACTGAAGAGCGCCCAGATTCTGCCAGATCTACTCCAGAACACCGCCGCTGCTTTAGATTGACACTTAGCATTTGAATTCAGTTGTATTACATTATTAACTACTGTAATCTTCAAGTAATCGAGCAATAAAATCATCAAACTTCATAGTGGACGTAGGCAAAACGCCGAACCACTCTAAATCGCTTGTCTTTGCAATTTACTTTCTGTTATTTGGAGTTTTTGTTAGATAATCCACAGTTTTAATTTTCATTCTTCACTTTTATCTCTTCAAAACTTCCGAAGAGTGTTGTGCCCATTTTTGGTACAAACACTTTGGTGCTTTCACTGAGAAAAAAAAAAAACCAGCTTTTTTCTCCTGCTCCTTGGATCTACCATCGATACCGGATTGCACAAATCCAAGAGGAAGATCCAGATCTTTGATCCACAGTCCTTCCATTCTACTCAGATTTGCATAAAATCTAGGAAAAGGATTCATCATTCAAAATGGTTATCACGAGAACCACTTCTACAGCTGCTGGACAAGAAGGTAGGGATGGACAAAATCCTGCTCAACAGCAGCCATCCAACCAAGACAACACTGCCCACTCAGATCCGTCTGGGGCATTCACTAGACAAGAATTCCAAGTATTGCTACAAGAGCTGACTCAGAGTCGGCAGCAATTAGCCGAACAGTTGCGTGCCAATATCGAATTGACAAACCAACTGAACCGCCAGGGCCGTAGGAGGTCCAGAAGGGATGATGTTTCCCGCTCATCCACTGAAAGTTCTGCTTCATCAGACTACTATCGCAGGTCTACCCGTCCTCGACTAGACGGGAGTCGTGCACAAACGACCGGATATCAACCCGCTTTAACTGTTGGACAGTTGAGGGCAGGACCGTCAACCAGCTTTCAGGCCGGGCCCTCCACACAAGGAGGCCCTACTACACAGCATACCGCGGACAATCACGCCGCAGCTGCCACAATAGAAACAAGGGTTGATACCCGAAATCTTTCAGAGCTAAATAATCGGCAACGTGGGCGTACTCCTGAACCGTACGTCTTAGAGGACGCTGAGCCAAGGAGGCAAAATTTGGACCGTCGACAGCGCCCGGTCCGAACTCGCGCTGTGGAACCCGACCACACCTTAGCTCGGCAAGCTCAAAATGTAGCAATGCCAGACATCTCAACTATGATACGTCAGATGATCCGCGAAAGCCAAGGCCTTACCAACGATGACTGGGGACTTTCCCGTAGTCACACTCCCTTCACAGACGAGATACTGAGTGCTGAACCTCCCCGGCGATTCAGAATGCCAACCCTTCCTATGTACGAAGGGAATTCTGATCCCAATCAACACATCTTGAAATATGAGTGGTCAATGAGCGCCGCAAGGGCCGATGACGTAGTAAAATGTCGAAGTTTCCCCATCTCTCTAGGTGGAATTGCAACGATGTGGTTCACGAGATTGCCACCTAGGTCTATCTCTTCATTTGATCAACTGGCTAAGAAATTTGTGGAACAATTTCGCATGCATGTCGCTAGACCCAAAGATGTCAACACCTTATCCAGTGTTACCCAAGCTCGAGGGGAAACGCTAAGGCATTACTTAGAGAGATTCCATGCGGCATGTGTAGAGATTAGTAATCCCAACGACAACTCAATCTTAATGGCATTGACAAAGGGGATTGACCCTGATTCTGAGTTTGGAAACTGGTTAGCCGGAAAACCACCCGCATCGTTGGACCGTTTCTACTCCAAAGCCGCACAATTCTTACGGCAAGAGGACGCGAAACAGTCTAGGAAGCAGGACGATGAGGGACCCAGGAGCGAAGGAATATAGAGCAATGTAGCAGTAAAACAGTCCGGTGACAATTCCGGAAAAGTTCAGTCGAACATACAGAACAAGCAAACGCAGCCAAGAGGTAACAATGGTCAGAATAAGAAAAGAGATCCAAATCGGGGTCCACGACGTGAGGCTCCAATGTTCGATAATTACACACCATTGAATACATCGTTGGAAAATGTGTACCTACAGACTTGCAATACTATGCAATACAAGAAGCCGGCTCCGAGGCAATCGTCGAAGAGGCAGATTCAAATAGGGAAGTTCTGTAGATTCCACGAAATTTATGGCCACAACACCAATGAATGTCGGCACTTGCAGGACCTCATTGAAAAGTTGATCAGAGAGAGGAAGTTAGATCAGTTTGTGCGGGCACCGCAGTCTGAAGGGGCGGGCCCCTCAAATCAAAATCATGTACAGAATCCAGAAAGACAGGAAGAACCAGGTCGTGTCGGAGGAAGACTGGTAATTAATGTTGTAAGTGATAGTCCTCGTACAGCGAAACGAAGCTGGGGAGAAATGAAATCATATAACAACTTGGCTAGACGAACAAACTTTGAGTACGATGATAACTTGGACAATAAACCTTCGACCAAACGAAAGAGAGCGACAATTAACGACATCACTTTCTGAGACAACGGTACTGATTATGTCGGAAGCCCGACTACTGACCCACTCGTGATATCGGCACAAGTAGGTCCAGCTTGGATGAAGAGGATACTAATTGACTGCGGAAGCTCTGTGAATATCCTTTTTATACATGCTTATAATCAAATGAGGATGAATCCCAGGGATTTGGAACCTTGCCAAACTCACCTCCATGGATTCAACGGTAGCTCTACCGTACCTATTGGGGTGGTGAAGTTACCAGTTAGGTTGGGATCTAAGGAACATAGGAGAGTTCAAACATTACAGTTCACTGTGTTGAACATAGTCTCGCCATACAACGCTTTCTTAGGACGACCTGCCCTTACTGAATTCAGAGCCGTAATTGCCCCGTGGTGCTTGACCTTAAAGTTCCCTACCGTCAACGGAGTTGGAGTCATCCAGGGCGATCAGGTTGACTTGAGAACAGTCATACGCCGAAAACGAGTCGCCCGATTACGCAATGCCGAGGACCGACTTAAAACTTTTGAACGCAATGAGATTGTCATTAAAAAAGAATACCCAGCACTACTACACATGAAACCAACGTGGAAGGGATCACATGAGATTAAGCAAGAGCTCGGGGATGATGTATATGAGTTAACGACCGCTGATGGTCCAGCTTCACCAAAGGCCTTGGATGGCGAAAGTCCTCGTCGCTATTGCACATAACAGGCTATGTTTATCTATTTAGTTTAAATTCTGTTTTAGAATTTGTTTCTGCATTTCGAAATTAGAATTTTTAATAAGGCAACTGACTTTGCCATGTTCTCTTATTTCAGCAATAAAATGCCATCTCTTTGAGCCAGAGCTGTGATTCATTAAATACAATGTACAACATCACGATGCACGAAGAGCTAAATTCCATCACACAATGGGATTTATTCAAGTAGGGAGTGGTTATGAAGCAATCAACCACTCTCCAAATGGAACCCGAGCTCGGGGGCAAGCCATCACATCAGGCCGGAAATGGGTTGATACACGACAACCTTTTAATCAACTCCGTACTCCCAGAGTGCGAGGCGGAGTATAAACATTTTCCTAAATCCCAGAGTACTCCGAGAGCGCGAGCTGGGTACAAACTTTTTAACTAACTCCGTACTCCCAGAGTGCGAGGCGGAGTATAAACATTTTCCTAAATCCCAGAGTACTCCGAGAGCGCGAGCTGGGTATAAATATCAACAAACTCCAGCTTCCGAGAGCGCGAACTGGAGTATAAACATTAACTAACTCCGTACTCCCAGAGTGCGAGGCGGAGTATAAACATTTACAAAATCCCAGAGAACTCCGAGAGCGCGAGCTGGGTGCAAAACTTTTTACTTAACTCCGCACTCCCAGAGTGCGAGGCGGAGTATAAACATTTTTCTAAATCCCAGAGTACTCCGAGAGCGCGAGCTGGGTACAAAACCTTTTTCCTAACTCCGTACTCCCAGAGTGCGAGGCGGAGTATGAACTTTTTAACTAACTCCGTACTCCCAGAGTGCGAGGCGGAGTATAAACATTTTCCTAAATCCCAGAGTACTCCGAGAGCGCGAGCTGGGTAAAAACTTTTTAACTAAACTCCATACTCCCAGAGTGCGAGGCGGAGTATAAACATTTTCCTAAAACCCCAGAGTACTCCGAGAGCGCGAGCTGGGTATAAATACTAACAAACTCCAGCTTCCGAGAGCGCGAACTGGAGTATAAACATTAACAAACTCCAGCTTCCGAGAGCGCGAACTGGAGTATAAACATTAACTAACTCCAGCTTCCGCGAGCGCGAACTAGAGTATAAACATTAACTAACTCCGTACTCCCAGTACGCAAGGCGGAGTATAAACATACATCAACTCCACACTAATCCCTAATACTGGGGGCAGAACCATAACACATAACAAGTTGGAGACAAAAGGGGAAACATTCTCATTTCCACTATCAACAAAAAAGAATCTGATTACAAAATGCTTCAAGAAATTGCTACTAGTGGGAGCCGAATCCACATCTATACACGGCTATAGGAAAATCAACAAAATGCTACCATACGCAACAGAGATTTAAAGAAAGAGTTCAATCTTTCTTCTTCCTTATCTTCTTCTTCGGGGTAGCTCCACCCGATCCGCTGCCCGATTTTCTCCTCAACCGCTTACTCTTTTCAGGCTTGCCCTCCGGCAGCGATATGATGTCAACGTCTTCCTCAGAACTAGAGGCGACGGATGTTCTTCTAGGAGGTCGAGCTGGAGGCAGGGGAGTAGTAGCAGGAGGAGGGACAGGAGCAGTTTCAATCACTATGGTACCGCCCGGTGAAATCACCATTAACGGAGCAGGCCCGGGCGGATTCATACCAGCATTCCCTGCTGCCATCTCGGCATCAATATCAGCCATAACGTCGTCCTCACGGGATACTTGGGCCACATCGGATGTGCCAATAGCTGGCATGGATGAACTAACGGCCGGAGCAGCCCCACTCACAGCATCGGACGGGTTGATAGAGGGATCGATGGGTTCATTGAGAAGCTCCTCAATCATTTGAGCGCTGAAAGAAAACATATTCGCATCTCCCTCTTCGCCGATCAAGGTAGAAGTCGTGATGGCTTCAGTAAAGACAACCCCTTGTGTTTGATGTGGAACTGATAGAGCAAGAGGCGCAGGAACAACGACTTCAGTCACTGAAATGCGACAAAACGAAGATTGTTAGCCAAGTGTGTTGCTTAAAGTTCTCCACAACTAAACTACGAGAAGCGTTCAAATACCTTCCTTAGTCTGGACCGAAACGTGGGAGGAATCATCGGCTGAAGATAATAACGGTTGGTCAGGATTATATGCAGGAATAGATTGGGGATCTACCGCACCAGTGGTTTCGGGCAATGTTGGGATTACAGCTCCAACACTTGCCTCGTGATGCGCGGTCCTCGAACCTTCGCCTGTCTCTAGAGATTGAATGCCAAGCTTTTCTTTCGCTATAGAAATCGCCGCCTCGTGAAGGACCTTCCTCTCATCTTCGGTGAGCAAACGCATCTCCAGCTCAAAGTCATCAAGCGATTCATCTGGATGCGCTACCCTCTTCTCATTTACCAGCCGGGTCCAGGCATTGTACAAAATCATGGAGTCATCTCCCAGCCACGCTAAATTTCTGTGTTCCAGCACATTAGCGTTGTACGTGACAAGGAGATCGTCAAACTCAGCGTCCAGCCTGGACCTCTCCTCCAAAATCTTTTCCTGAATTTCTGCTTCCGCAGACTTGGACTTGACCGCCACCGCAGCAAGTTCGGCCCTGAGAGATACTGCTTGGTTGCAAGCCTCTTGAGCAGTGGCGTTCGCATCATCCTTCTCCTTCACCATTTCAGCGAATTTGGCCTTGAGCTCGTTCAGCTCTTTAACGGCTAAGTCTCGCTCAGCTGCAACGGTGGTGTTGCGGTGGCCCATCTCTTCTACCGTGGCGCAATGTTCCTGTTGCATCCTAGCCATTTTGGCCACGGCGTCCTCGTGTTTCTGGAGAGCTTGAAGTTCAGAATTCCGGGACGTCTCCATTTCAGATTGAAGAACTTCAATGATGCGTTTCTGTTTAGCAATTTCAGCATCACGTTCAGCAATGATCTTCGCCCTGTCAAAAGCTACTCTAGAAGCCTTCACGGCTGCCTTGTACCACTCCTTATACTGAGCATAGAAGTCATGGATATAATTATGAGCAGTGATCTCAGCTTCCGGAGGGATTCTTTTAAAGTTAGGAGGGAAGATATAGCCATCCATGCAAATTTCCGGGTAGTCATTTTTCATTTGGGCGAGTTTAGCAGCTCCCTCGCTTGTCAACTCAGCCGGAGCTTGTTCAATTATAGCGGCTGCTGTCGGTTCCATTCTTAGCCGCTGAATATCAGGCCGAGAAGATTGAGAAGGCAACTGTTGCTGATGAGATGGCCCTGGGAGGTCTACTGGAGCCCTGGGAGGCGGAGGAGAGCGAGATCGAGGTCGGTACTGGTATCCCCGGTCTCTATCAGAGTAATCATAGCCAGAACGGCTACGCGAGTAATCTCTGTCTCTATCATAACGTTCTTGACTCGAATAGCCTCGCCCATGATCCCTATCTGTCTCTCTCTTACGGGAATCGTAAAATGGAGAAGATTGGCGCACATTCTGAAGCCTATCTAGAGTAGAGCCACGTCCTGACATCTCACCTACGATAAGAAAGAATTACGGATTAAAATCCCATAAAGCAATGTTTACTATGCAAAAGTCATGAAGTGCCGTGGAAGTGTGTGTAAATGTGTAAACCCCCAAAACCGACCGGAAGTGTTGACCGCACTTAAAGGAAAGGGCTCGTTCACGTTTAGAACATCTTGAAATTCCTCCAACCCAGGATCATGAGAGATCGATATATAATCTGGGATAGGAATATCGTCTAGCCCTTTGAAAGAATCTCTCGAATGAGAAGGGGCGGCCTCAGAAATCATGACCCCGGAAGCGGGAAGAAACGCATCTACGGATTTTCCCCCCTTGGACTTAAGTTTTTTGGAAACGGCGGCCTTGCCTTTCCGTTTTTCTCCCAATTCTTCAAAGTTTCCCGAGAGATCAGCCATCGGCTCTGAATCTGTGTGGGTTCTTTCTTCGTCACCCGCCTCAATTATTCTGATTCCGAGTGACTTCTTCACTTTTTTCTTCTTGATTTTCTTCTTGATCTTCTTCTTATCTTCCTTCTTGGAGGCGGACTTTGCAAATCCCTCAACGACTATGCTTTGATTGATGTCGATCAGACCAAGAACTCTTAAGTTGTAATCATTCAGCACCGAGTCAATATGCCTCAACTCGCTTGGGACTTCTTGAAGACTTCGGACGGTACCCTTGAAACGCCCTCCGTCCGGCCTAGAGATAATAGTTGTAAAAGGAATGAAATGTCAATTTTAACACCAGAGAGCTATTGGTCAAGAGAACAGGTTAAGGCGCTTACGTCTAGACAACCATCGCCTAGCGAAACCCGGAGGGCACCGAACATAGAACCACTCATTCTTGAATTAACTCAGTCGGGTCCAAGCTCCAACTACAACTTGGCAATTCCTAACTGCCTCCAAAAATGTAAAAGACGGGCTATCACCCCTACTCTTGAAGTTAAATATGTGTCTGATCTCGGAGGGCCTCGGCGGGCGAAAGAGACAGTCCATAAATATGATAAAGGCACTGTTCAGCAACGCGTGCCCGTTAGGATGAAGTTGTGAAGGAGCGATTCCTAAATATGATAGCATCCCTCTGATATATTGGTTGAAAGGAGGAAGAGTTCCGGCCGCACAAGCATGACGGTAGAATGCTGTATATCCTTCAGGCGGATTGTGTGGTCTATCAGTGGCACTAGGCAATAATACGTCACCTAGAGATATGTTATGCTTTAGGCATATTCGTCCCAATAAGGATTCAGAGATGTTAGACTGAACCGAATCAACAGGATCCTCAATAAATATAGCCTCTGGCAATTCGTCTGGAGCCGGATCGATTACATCGGCAGGGATGTCAGGAATCTCAAGCACCGGAGGAGTCGAGCTCTGTACCTCTGGTTGTTGGGAGCTCAAAGATTCCATAATTAGCTAACTCATCAGAAAGCAACGTTAAGTTCATAAACGGCCCGTGCGTGCCCCGGTGTACTGTGTATGAACGTGTCGTGCAGTGCAAGTGCTATGCGTTACTTAAGCAAATTTAACAGAATAAAGCAAGATGTTCGTACAACATATCTTGGGAATTTGGGAATGAAAATGACCGTCATCGCTGACCGTCACTTCCACAAACATCCAAACGCTACGACCCAACTTCGTGTATAAATCAGTTGTATTATTGGTTAAGTCATAGTTCCATCGACGAGCCTCAAAGGAAATTCAAGTTAAAATCTTTTAGTCAAAATCGATTATGCAAAGCCGAAGCTCGTCGGAGTCAAATATGCTAAAGTACATTAAGATCGTCAAAGTCCAACTTGAGATTAGTTGTAGTTCAGAAGTCAGAACAAGTCATAAAAGTTGGGATCTCTAAACTGAAAGCGTTCAAATCCATATGGATCGACTCGATGTGCTTCGAATCCATATAGATCGACTCGATGTACTTCAGGATGGAGAAACGCCTCGAATCCATAGGCACTGAGTGACTTCGAATCGATCGACCTTCGATACCTTCGAATCGATCAAGGTATAGTTACATCGAATCGATCGAAGCGAGGTTTTTTCTTCCTTTGCAAAAATCGATTCGAAGCTATGCATCAGAAAACGATTCAAATCACTTGTTCCTGGATCGATGTGAAGCAGAGAAAGACAACACTCTCAGTCGATACGACTCAAGTAATTTCGTTCCTCGGCCCCACCGAGTCGACCCACTCCATTCAGATCTCATCACTCAGAATTTTTGAAGACGAAGATAGTTCTAACATTTTCATCTCGAATCAATCCTTTAGTTACCTGATTCGATTGCAAGAGGAAGCGGGGACGAAGTCGATCGACTCGAGGAAAGCCCGTTAGTTTTAGATCTGAGAGGTATCGATTCGAAAAAACGGCTGAAGCAATGGTAAAAGTAAAAAGTGAGAAATGAACAAGACCCCGGTATATATAGGGAGAAATGACGATTCGCATCCCGGTAAAAGTAGACCGGTCATCCCAGGTTTACGGTCACTTCGATTCGAATGATGCCCTCGAATCGATCACTGATGAGTTTCTATCGAATCAAGGGAAACAGTGGCAATCACCAATCCAGGACCGTCCTTCGTATCCTTCTATCTGATATACAATAGGTTCATCGATACGAAGTACAGAGCAAGAGTGTCCCTAAAAAAAAACGTTCGACTCCAACAACTCAGACAACCACATCGAATCCACACAATAATCGATTCGAAGCATTATCGATTCGAAGCCGTAACCGAACAGAGGCTGGATTGAAAGTCGTATCGATTCGAAGCACGAGGTCCCTCAAACCCTCGATACGAAGGCCATCAATTCCAAGAGGCACAGCTTCGAATCCATCACCAACCACTAATGAAAATGGACGAACCGTTTCAATGTGAGAAATTGCTTGTCTACTCTTCATACCGAATCAGGAGAGGATCGACACGAGAGGATGACCATAGACAATCATAAAAGCAATGTTTTAACTCAAATCTCAAATCGGTTCAGGAGAGGACCGATGCAGATTTCGATAGCAAACCGAACTGACAACAACTTGCGATCACGCAATGTTAACCAAGGTCAAGATAATACACATATGCACGTATTTTTGACTAATGTTTTGGTCTTTATCATCAATAGGAACCAAATGTTCATCTCGTCATGACTCAAAAGCCCAATAGCCAGTCACGATTATACGACAGTCGATTACCGCAATACAGAATGCAACTTTCGATAAAGCATGTTGTAGCTATCCAATGAGAGACTGCAGCTTTTCAAAGCACGTCATGTTTACACAAGACGTACTTTGGGGGGCAAATGTTATCCCGCCTTTTGGCAAGGCCGTGACACCAAGGACTTGGCTAGATACCGGTGACAGATCGTCTCGGAAGTCGGTTACGCGTAAGGATCGCTACGGATATCGATGAAATTTGTTCGAGTCCGGATCGGGCTACAACTGATAAGGCACGTCAAGCAAAGCCGTGGGAACCGACGTTCCAGATCTCAAGTCAATCCGAGTTCGTACACTCAAGATATCATCGATGCAATTTGGAGTAAATAGTCATAAGTTCGAATCCATAGAAGGAGCTTGCATTCGAATCCGTCTGGTGACCAGACTTCGTGTCCACGTGACCGTCTTTGTTCGACTCCATCAAACTTCTCTGCTTCGAATCGATGATAAAGGAGCTTGCGTTCGAATCCATCAACCATATATTGGTTCGAATCCATCCTTGAGGCTTCGCTACGAATCCATGCAGGCAGAGGAGCTCCGACTCCATTCCAAAGCACCAACATCATCGATTCGAAGGAGGCCAATATTCGACTCCAGTACCTTCGAATCCATTCAGTTGTAGAGACTTTGACTCCCCTTCATAACTGTCTTCGAATCCATCCTGATCGATTCGAACTTACACCTCTTCGAATCCATTCCCTCAAAACCATCGAATCGAAGTAGCAGAGGTCATGGATTCGACCCAGACAAACCAAAGTACAAAGCGGATCGATGCGAGAAGCACGCGCCACGTCACAGCGAGCATCGAGTCGACCAAATCGATTCGAACTAAGATCGATTCGAAGTATCCCTGTTCTCCAGAAATGCAATTTTGAATCGATCATAACTCGAGTTCTACAAGTCCAAATGCCATGAAATTTTCACAGAAGCTTGAACACATGATGAAGAATGTTCACACCAAATTTCAGCTCGATTGGACGATTTCTTGATCGATTCGAACCAAGGGTCGAATCGATCCTAAAGTGGGCCCGGATCCCCAGATTTCGGCCGTGTGGGCCCCCTGACGTACCAGAACTGGTCTCCCCTCATTTTAGGCGAAATATCAGCCTCCTACACCTATAAATAGAGCCCCTGGTCATTCAGAAAAGGGGTCGAAGAATTCTAAGTACTGAAGAGCGCCCAGATTCTGCCAGATCTACTCCAGAACACCGCCGCTGCTTTAGATTGACACTTAGCATTTGAATTCAGTTGTATTACATTATTAACTACTATAATCTTCAAGTAATCGAGCAATAAAATCATCAAACTTCATAGTGGACGTAGGCAAAACGCCGAACCACTCTAAATCGCTTGTCTTTGCAATTTACTTTCTGTTATTTGGAGTTTTTGTTAGATAATCCACAGTTTTAATTTTCATTCTTCACTTTTATCTCTTCAAAAACTTCCGAAGAGTGTTGTGCCCATTTTTGGTACAAACACATATTTTATTCAACAGATTTAATTCTTTTATTCCAAATTATTATTAAGTTTATTTCACTTAATATATCTTATTACATATATTTAAACCAAATAAATTAATTTAAACCATATAAATTTCAATTTAAATTAATTTATATTTTTCAATTTGGTTAAATCCATTTATATTAAATCAATAAATAGTTCGATTTAAATTTGTTAGTTCAAGTGTTAATTCTAATCATATAAATTTCATTTTAAATCAATTAATATTCAATAATTGATCTTAATTCAAGGTATTTCATTAAGCTGATTCAATTCAATTTTGTTAATTCTTTCAGAACAAAATTTACTTTATTTATCTCATTCAATTAACTTATTATTCTTTCATCTTTATTAGCATTTTTTTATAATTAAAATCTAAGTGCATAACATTTATTATAAACACTCAAATTTTATTTATAAAATTATTTTATATTGTATATTATCCAATTACATTTTAACTTCTGAATAATTTAGATAAGTTATTTTGAAATGCAATTTAGTACTATACAAATAAAATTTTCAAATTCAATTATTTCAAGTTTAAATATTTATCCAAAATTTAGCTTTATTTATAATTGAAAACATCCTTTAACATAATTTTAAGAATTAAATTTCCGTTTTTAATTTCAAACCCTTTAGAGATAATTATGTATATACTATATATATTAAATCAAATTAAATTTAAAATAATATACCCATATATATATATATATATATAAATCAAGTCATACTTAAGAAATTCAAATTAAAATATTTCCCAAACAAAACCGTAGCAAAGCTACAAAATGGTTTCTCCACTTCGGAACTCGAAAATGAATGTCGATGATGCGGCCACCATCACCGAAATTATTTTCCAACGACAAAGAGAAGAGCACTGATTTCAACATTTTAAAATTCTTTGAAAACGGTTTTTATTTGAAAATACGTTCAATAATATACATTTAAAAATTTAAAAACCAAAGCTGGAAATTTTAGGAAATTAAATTCTCAAATTCTTACTTTAAATTCATTTAAATTTCTAATAAATCTATAAACCAACTTTTATAATTCCATTTATTTTTATGGTGGAATAATCAATGATTTACAAAAAAAATAGTGAAAATCAAATATTACCTTTCTGACAACCAATTCAGTTAACAATTCAATTTCAGAAAATTTATACTTATACATCATACAAGATTATTTTATTCACCAAATTTTGAAAATACTATTGTGTCAGTTTGCTCTGTTCAAGTATTTTGAAAATCCTATCGATAGCGTTGATCAGACGAATCGATCGAAAACCCAAATCAACATCAACAACTCAAACAACACAATAAATATTAAAACATTTATATATATTAGTTTACATTTACATTTCTTTGCTCGACGATACAGGAATGAATTTTCAAAATAAGGATAGGGTTTCAAATTTGATGGACTCAAATCAAAGAGAATTTTGATTCGAAGATAAGTTCGAAACAAAGATATGATGATTAAATAACAAAGTAGGAAGAATGATAAGTTATATAAATCGCGGGCAACCTTAACCGGGTCAACCGTAACTTTAAGAATAAGATCAATGCAGAATTCCGAAGCAAATCGACATTTGATCTCAAGAAATAGAATTCGGGATAACAAGAGATATTAGCATCTAAACTGAGGATATATATAAATCTCCGGTGACTCGATGCCATTTGTAAAGGAGTTTCGCCCTTTTACAAGTCATTTGGGAATTGGCATGATTGCCGATTCATTAGAAAGATCATTCGAAGTGGATTTATGGGATACTCCAGAATTTAGAAGAATACGAATAGTGAGGGACAAGAATGAATTTCAGAACCGAGGGAACGTTCCAAATTCAAAGGAATTGAGTCGAAAAGGAAGAGTTTGAAACTCGAATGAGAGTGATTCTGTAAATACATTTACCCTATATGCTAAGTTTTGCCTAGAGCTACCAAAGCTCTGATACCAACTGTAATGACCCACTATTTTGGACTATTCGCATCCGCACATGTCGGACTTGAATAATTCAAAATACTGAATTGTTAATTTAAATTTGGCAAAACTGAGCATATACAGTAAATAAAATAATCACAGATCACAGACACAGAGTAATAATTGCAGCGGAAACAAAAGATAGTAGTTCATGAAGCTACTATATACATATCAGAGTTAAATAAGGTACAACAGATGTCTCAAATACAATATCAAAATACATCACTGGAATCAACTTAATATCTGAAAGCTGGATAGATAGCTGGATCTCCAAGCGAAGCTCCAACTCCAAAGGTGAGTCTCGAATACTGGTACACTCAGTCTAACCCGAGCGTAAAGCAAAACACAAAACACTCGAGTCAGGATTAACAGTCTTATATCAATAAATCCAACTCAAGTGAAATAGCAACAGAAATACAAGTAACTCAAAGGATGTTTGGAATAACCATCCTTTAAGGACCCGTTAAACTATCTACTATGTAGTAGTGTACGGTAAATAGATAATGCCTATCAGTAATATAAAGTATCAAAATAGTGTTAAGGCGTTACCATTATCCCCCTTAACACATTTCATATAAGCGTTATAGTCTATACAGCACTGTAAACTCCACCATAAACTAGTGGGATATCAGGGAGTACTCCATTGGTATAACACAAAACAAATCGTAGTGGTCGCGTATATAGGGATACAAGTATGACAAGGCACATGTGGCAATACCCAAGGTAGTGAAACTACCGTTTGCCTGATCCGGACTAGTGAAAACGCATCGCCGCAGCAATCGCAACACCGCGAAACAACACTCCCAAAATTCGAGGATGCACCAATCGACAACAAGTAATGAGTAGTTTATAATGAAGTGTGTTCACTCGAGGTAGCTAACCCCATTTGGCCCGGCACGGCTCCTGTTTTAGTCATTTCCAATTTGACACAAGTGTCAAGGCTATCCATTATCGTTCTCTTTCTTCGGTCATCACGTACATCATTCCAACCACTTCATTTTGGATCACAACTCCGTGTATAGTTATTAAAGTGGTTTTCGGTTTAGACAGTGAGTATGTCCCTAACCGATTCCAGTCTCTTTAATAACTTTCGTAATTATTACACCGATTGGTCGTTTATATATTTCAAAAACCAAATCAATTAGAATTTCAATTAGAATTTGTAAACCAACATTTCATTTGTCTCTCTAAAACAATTTCCATAATTTACGTTTCAAAACTTCCAAATTACCATTTCAACATCTTATAATTCAAATTAAATATTTGATTTAAGACAATTCAAGTATTCATTTAAATTCGTATATAAGTTTCATTCCGAAATCATTTAAATAAATTTAATTTAACATTCAAATCAATTTAAATTCATTGATCGATTTCATTTAATATTTGTTAAGTAAATTTGTCATTTAAAACAATTTTTATTTAACTTCCAATTCATTAAATCGCTTACTTAAGTTCAACTCCATTATATCAAAACTTACAAATTGCATTAAATTAAATTCATCAAATCAAATTCTTAACATTTCAAGTCTTACATTAATTTCAATAAAACACATTTTATTTCTTATTAGAGAAATTCAATTTCACTTATTAATTTACTTAGTTACAATTTCAAAACTCAATTAATAAAGAAACTTAATTTCACTTATTCAAGAAGTTCAATTTTACTTAATAAAGAATTCAATTTTATTTAATTATTAAATAATTCAATCTTATTTAATTATTAAATAATTTCAAAACTTAATTATTAACTGATTTCAAAACTTAATTATTAACTGATTTCAAAACTTAATTATTAATAATTCCAAATTTAATTATTAAATAATTAATTTTAAAACAACGTTCCTTCATCATCTACTATGTTAATATTTTGGTTCAGATTATTAAATATTAACATTTCCTTTCATTAAAATTCAAAATTCCAATTTCGTTTCAAAACCATATTATTTATTCAAATAAAATCTTCATTTTATTTTTATATCAAATTATTGACCAATCGGGTTTTATTTAATTTTCTATCCAAGTCAAAGTTTAATTGGGTATTTATCATTTCAACCCGATTCCATTTCAATTCAAGAATCAAAGCATAACAAAGGGAACTTGCAGTGTGATAACTGGGATGGTGTCAAAGTAAATAAACAAGCAATAACAACAATCAATAACAATCCAATAATCAATTCAAATAATCCCGAAATAATCGTATTAATTCACATTGTTGTTTGTGCAAATTAATATAATTATTTCTAGAATCTACACTATCATTTCATGTAGATTAAAGATTATTACACTAACTATTCTATGCAATTCTACACTTGACATCAATTATTCAATTTCATACTTCATCAATTAATACAACATAAATTCAAATGGTTCAAGGGTAATTAACTATTTTTCTATGTGTCACTTAATTTAAACATTTAAACAAAAGAAATAAGTAACTGAGGAAATGAACAAAAACCAAGAAGAGAAAGTAACAGCTAAGAGAAAATGACAGCTAGAAACGAACAAGCTATACTGGAAACTGGTAGAACATTGAAAGTCACCCACGCGAATTTAGGAAGTAATAAAGCAATTGACTGTTGGGTTTGAATGGGTTAAAATAAAAGGCACAAGAAAACCAAAAAGTTAGAATTTTGGATACCGGTACGATTAACCGTTCTGCAGATTTCGACGCGTACCGAATTTCAAAATGCTCAAATGAATACACAGTTGAGATCAGCATGACGAGATGATCAAAACGGTATACAGATGTCAGTGGTACGATTGAATTATAAAAATTCGAATTTTCTATTAGCGGAAAATGCAGCAAAAACGCAGAAAATTAAGATCGACGGAGCTAAAGAAATCCGAATTTGGAGAAACGAAAAATGGCGTCTTGCTCAGAAGATGGTTTAGAATTTTTTTATGTAAAAATATTTAGGTTTCGGAAACATTTTATTTTCATCAATTTTAACTGATATAAATTGGAATAAAATTACACTAGAAAATAAACTTCCAAATTATCTGATGAAAATTTACCAGTTGCTATGATTAATTAGACGCATTCCAAATATCAAATTTTTATTTCAAAATTTTATCGTTTAAAATTTCACAAAATTTCAACTAATTACGTTATTAAAACAGTTAAAATTTACGGGTCGTTACATATTGAGAACTGGACTCAGGGTCGATTATCTCTCCATAAGACATCTATTATGACTATCTCCCAATACGGGTTTTCAAAGTCAAACTCGAGTCATTCAACTTTTCATTGGAATACCCCACAATTTAGTAAAGAACAAGTATTGAACCCGAGGAACATAGCCCTTTGAAACTTGGTAGATAAAAGAAAAGTTGTCCAAAGTAACCCGGGCAAACGGAGCTTAAATTCTTTTCATATAGAACAAAAGCCTATTTTGCTGTAATGACAAAACTAAATAAGAAAGGACCAACTTAGAAATATCGGAATACTGAGAAGATGAGAAACAATCCTATTTGAGGATAAGAATGGATATTCAATACCAAGCTAGAGGGAATATATTTGAAACAGAAACAAATCATGATTTTGACTTGTTTGCTCGGAAATGGAGATGGGTAGTTAACATTTTCCTTAGAGAAAAGTAGAGTACTCCCAAAATTTAAAAATTAAAATGAGAATGAGTGAAGAGGAAGTCCTAATTCCATGAAAGAGACATAAGAATGAGCAATAAAGTTGTGCTTATAAAAGATCGAAGGTTAAAATAACTACTACATTTTTTTGTTTCGCAAGAAGAAGTTTACTTCCTTACTAAATAAAGATTAAATTTTTGAGCCCCTAAGAGGAGCGGAAAAAGGGAAGAAAAACATGGAGAAGGTGAATACTGTTATTACAACAAGGCCAATGGGCATATGGATAATGATTGCATAGCACTAGATGGGATAAATGAATACTGTGTAAGATAGGAGAAACTAAAGGAATTTGTTAAGTATGAATTATTAAGAAGTTAAAGGAGAATAATTGGTAACCTGAACCATGACACTATATACTTCTATTGCAACTCCTAATGATAAGAGTTGACATCCAAAGAGAAACTTTCAAAAAGAAATAACTTTGTATGGAATAAAGAAATAATTTAAGTCATTGGTCCCGCTTCTAGACTTGGCCAAAGCATCCATCCAAAGAGTGATGGTCAATTTAAGCCTTTGGTTCATCTTTTATGTTTGGCCCGAACACCATTTCAAAGAGTGAGGGTCAGTTTAAGCCTTTTTTCCCACTTCTATACCCATCCAAAGCACCCATCCAAAGAGTGAAGGTCAATTTAAACCTTTCGTCCCTCTTCTAGACAGGCCAAAGCACCAATTCAAAGAGTGATTGTCAATTTAAGCCTTTGGTCCCACTTTTATGCTTGGCCAAAGAACCTGTCCAGAGAGTGAGGGTCAATTTAAGCCTTTGGTCCCATTTCTATACCTGGCCAAAGCACCCATCCAAAGAGTGACGGTTAGTTTAAGTCTTTGATTCCACTTCTACGCCTGACCAAAGCACTTGTCCAATGTGTAGTGGTCGATCCAAGTCCATTTTCACATGTGGTAAAAATACCCATCCAAAGTGTGATGGGTAGTTAAAACTTTAAGTCCCATATCTAAGCTCAGTTGAAGCAACCATCCAAAGAACCGTGGTCAATATAACCCATCAAAGAGTGACCAATCAAAGAAAATAGCAGATGATATGTAGAAAGGCTAAGAGAATTCAAAAAATCATACCAAAAAGCACTAGAGGTAATCAACATGTCCCAAAGCAGGTATGCAACATGTATGAAGATATTTTTGTCATATCATATTTACACATGAAAGAAAGGGATTTAATATTATAAATTTTACACAGAGGCAATCATTTACATACAATTTCTTTCGAATTGAAATATGACCTTACAACCATGGTATCACACAAATTTATGGTTCGAGGAGGTGTGTGAAATTGGATGATATTTACACACTAATTCTTTTCCTTCCCCTTGAATGTCCAAAGTAAAGGAATGAGTCTCCCTTGATGAACTAACACTTTATACAAAATAGGAGGTCCACCTATGTATTTAAGAATTGTAACAACCCATACCTTAATGGGTCTAAATTTTGATGAAAATTAAAACCCAAGTCCATCAAAGCATATATCGTTGGATTTGGTACCTGCAAATAAGCGTGATCATTATCGGAGATTAATAGAAATCTAAACTCACAGCAGAAACAATAATAGGATAAGAATACTGACTATGACTATTACCATAGAATTAATGGTATTCCTTGGATAACAGATTGTCACATCAACATCGATCATGAGAGAAAAAAAGATTTCTTCGACAACTAAACACGTCTAGCTCAAGTGACCTGTTCTTTTAAATATATCTTGTAGGTTGTAATGAGGAGGAGCTCAGAACAACATTCCGATGACTGGAAAATCTATAAACTGTCCATAATAAAATTTATACCGATTGGTTTTCATTTAATTGTTATACCTATTAAGGTTAGAAATTCTAATCCAACCTTGCATAGCATACACGATTACTTACCTACCACTTCCCAGGGCACAAAATACCGACGGAGCCTTATCAACCATCCAATACTTCCAAACCCATTTTCACTTAATACTTCTAAATATAAAGCGGGTTTCTATAATCACCAAAAAATACTTTTAGAAGAGAAATAGGTAGACCCTACCATTTAAGACCTTAATCAAGGTAGACCCCATCATTTAAGATCTATTCCTATGGTGGTTGTCTAACAATGTTGTCAATGGTTGGTGGGTCCTAGCTACAAAGACCTCTAACCATTATTTAATCTTCTAACATTTAATGTCCAACTATTTACCACATCTATTGCTAATAAAATCATAGCTACGTAAGAGACAGTACCCAAGCCATTTAATATCGTTAAAAGGACTAGGAGGACTTCTAACCATTTATTACATGTATTCTACGCAGGTCCTACATCACTTAATACCTATCCCTATGCGGACTCCTCACTTGTACTATCGTTATTACGGCCTAAACAATGTGAGAGACTGTACACAATCCACTTAATACCTCATTAATAAGGACTAGGCAGACCCTTGACCATTTAACACCTATTTATAGGTAGGCCTTTGTCATTTAATACCTAACCCTAAGACGAACTCCTTACTGGTACTATCTAGCTGACATCGATTGGAATCTTACTAGGTTACTTAGTACTTCTTTTTAGAAGAGAGGCGAACCCTAGATC
This sequence comes from Allium fistulosum, assembly GCA_030737815.1. Lineage (NCBI taxonomy): Eukaryota > Viridiplantae > Streptophyta > Magnoliopsida > Asparagales > Amaryllidaceae > Allium > Allium fistulosum. Next base: position 855,103,790 of record CM060905.1, read on the forward strand.
AGTCACTTAATACCTCAAAGCCGAAGCAAACCCTTCCCAAGATATCCACTATCACTCTTAATTATAAATATGGAATCTCGTTAGGTTACTTCTTTCGGTAGGGAGGCGGGCCCTAAAATAGCTAATTAACACCTCAACACTGAAGTAAACCCTTTTAGAGACATCCTTATCTATTTGCAATCTCACTATATTACTTTATACTTCCTTTTAGGAGAGAGGCGGACCCTACAGCCACTTAATACCTCAATCCAGAAACGAACCCCTATAGAGATATCCCTTACCGCTCCTAATTCCAAATTTGGACCATTTAACACTTTTCAATTAAGAAAGCAGACCTGATCTCTCACGTTGTTATCGGTCCTAGGATTAGTGATATCCCACATCAGTAGTAAGAGTACCTAACTACTGGTAACCTCAAAGTGAAGGGCGGTCATCTGTCGAGTGACTCTACTGACCTCGCATCACTAATCTACTAAGTCCAATTAACCATCCCAAATCTTTACTTCTATTATCTTAGATAGACATTGGATTTAGCTTACTAATTCCTTTTTTGTTTAAGGCAATAAGATTTACCTTAAATGCTTACCTACCCATAAATCCTATTTTAATGCTCATAGATGTCATTTTGTTCATAAAATCCTTACGGACATTTCCTAAGACATTTATGCATGATTACCAATTTCAAATTAGTTACCATTTTAACTATTCCATAGCTATTAATTCAGCTTCTTTATTTATCAGTTCCATTAATCCATTTACCCTATCAAATTATTGCAACTCGCATGTTTATTACCATTTATTTCCCATTTATTGGAGTTACAACCTTTTAAATTCCTTTCTCATTAATTAGTTATCCTAAACGCGAATATTACGTGTAAGTGTCGTTATTAGCTGAGTTTTATTTAATTATTATAAGCATAGAAAATTACATACAAATATCTACTTTTATCGAATATATTCTAGATATATATATCTTCACTAAAGTATTCTTTTCCGTGTTCAATTATTGAAATCATATCAAAAAAGATTATCCGCTACAATTTCCATAAATTAGTCCAAAACAAACATTTAACTTTAAAATACAAAATATTACATTATTTGAAATTACAAGGAATAATCTTTTTTATTATTATTGAAATAGAAAATGTAAACAATAATGAATTCATACTTTACACATCTCTTTCTCATTTTTATTTGCATCTATTCCTTGTTAGATCAAATGCTGTATTTTTCTAAAAGGGAAAGAAATCAAACTAGTTTACAAATATTAAATGGATCTAAATTCGAACAATCCAAACATAGAAAAGTTTACATTCCAACAAGATTAGGGAAATAATCCAAATTCATAACATTATTATACAACTTATTTTCAGATCTAGAATAAATTTCATTCAAATCAATATTCTAAATTCATATTTTGGGACTGATTTCCAGATTAGGTTGTAAACAATTATAAATCAATTCATAAACAAGAATATGTTGGCGATGTTTATTATATTCAGATTATATTCAATTTGTTGCCTACAACTCATATACAATTATCAAGTTCGGCATAATAATCAAATAAACACCAACAAGAAATTTTTTGTATTATAACAATCTATAATATTTTCCACTCACCATTTTTAAAAAGCGATCCAAATCTCCAGATCCGAAGTAGAACCATTGATTCAACTCCAAATCCTTTTTAATCCAAGAAATATGTATAAAAAAGGGTATATACATATATTAGAATTACATATATGAGAAGAGATTTGGGATTGGGAGAGAAAATAAATATAGACATGGAAATATATATAAATTACCCCAAATACATGTATAGTTGATTCTCTTCTCTTGTCCTTTTCATTTGATTTCTATTCTTCTCCAATTTGTATGAATATAAATACAAATATTTTATTTTTATAATTTAGTAAGAAAGTGGAGAGGAAAAATTGGTAGAGCTTCGCTACTACCTCCAAAAAAATATGAGTACAGAAGGGAGGGTTGGCCTGAATTTATAGGCGTAAGAATCAACCTCAATAGTTAGATCAAAATATAATAAATTTGGGTCGTTGGGTCTAGGCTAACCTACCCGCCACACGGGGAGCGGTCGAATGCCCCTTACCTAGGGGTCGACCACCCCTGGTCGACCGCCCATGATGGTGGGTCGTCCTGTAGGCCCGGGTTAGTTTAGTTAATTTTGATTTATTTATTTATTTTTGTTTTGAATTCTTTTTCGTCCATAACTTCTTCGTTTGGACTTCGATCGCAAAACATCGAATACGAAAGTTGCTCGGAATCTTAGCATGAACGCAATGGTGCAAGTTTCATGGTCAAATTCCATCGTTTGACAAATTCCATTTTTGGAGCTTAATTAATTAACCAATTAACTAATTAAATAACAAACGCCAAATTACGAGGTGTTACAAGAACATTCGAATGCCTATATACAAGGAAATGCCGATATATCTAATAACTAGTACCAATGGCCTTTCTTAATTGGTAGTCTTTTCCTGGATCTAAAAAATGAAAAATCAATCTTCAAATCAAAAGCAACAATGATTTCAATAAAATAGTCCACTAAGGAGTCCAATTGAGAAATTCTAGAGGTAAAAACTTGCATCAATGCTAATTGATTTTTGAGTTCCTTTACCTCCATCAGAGTCTCTACCATAGAGGAAGGATTAGTAATGTGCTAAATCACCATGACAAGGTAACTTCTTCTCCTTACAATGAATAACATCAAGGGCATCTTTCTTGTCAATTTGAGTAGTTATAGCTCATTCAAAAGTTTTATTAGCACTCCTTAGTTGAAAAATCTGATGAAACTAATTTTTATGACCAGTTTCCAATTTTTGTACCTTCAAAGTAAGGTCATTCTTCTCTCGCTCTAAACTTTCTATTTGAAATTGATGGTTGGAGAACCCATGATAAACTTCTTGCTTCGATATTCTTTTAGCTTACGATTACATTCGAACTTGAAAGATTTGCTCAAACTACTCAATTCCCCTAAATCATCTTCAAAGGCAAAGGGAGCTGACTTGGGAATAGAAAGTTTACCACTGTGTTTTGAACAACCACAGGATGAAGAAGATGTTTTCAAAGATGTTTTCTTAGAAGATTGAGTTGGGGTAGGGGTAGGAAGTCCTATTTCTCCTTCTGTCAGAATGAGTTCATTAGATTGAAAGTCATTTTGGGACTTTATTAAATCAACTTCCAAATCAAATATTCATTGATTGAGTTGAGCAATCCTTATGTCATATTCAGATTATTGAAGGTGAACTCTTGAGTTGGTTTTTTTGGCTCTTGAATTTTCTTATCCTTAAAAGGAGATATTCTTCTCAAGATCAGAAATCATTTATTAATAAATCATCAAAGTAGAATTTGATCGTATGTATTTACTTACACTTATTTGCTTCAGCATTGTCAAATGATGATAAACTAGTAGTGGATAAGCAAAGATGATTCCCAATATTTGAGACTAACTTAGGTTGAATATCGCTAAGACGTTGAGTGAGGTTAGTATCTTTAAGTGATAAATGCAGATCTTGATCCTAAACTAAAAATGAAATAACAGTTAAGAAGAGCATTTAATAAATTATGATAACATAAATAATTTTTTAGTCGATAATATAGAATTACAAGCAATGTGATTACATCCTATTAGGATTGTAAATATACTCTAGAGTGGGGGGTGAATAGGGTATTAAAATAAGGGGGAATTAATTTAAAGGACAAAAATTTGTATATTTTTAGCCTCATGGACACGACCTCAATATTTTAACCACAAGGACAAACATTCTCCTAAAAATTATTCATAAGGACAAACATTCTTTCAAAATTATTCGAAAGGACAAACTTTCTTCCAAAACTACTACCGAACTAAAAACTGATACCTAAAAACTGCTACCGATAACTACAAACTGATACTTAAAAACTACTATCAATAACTAAAAACCGATACCTAAAGAAAGTTGTCCTTCAGACAAAAATATTGAAGCTCTGTCCTTGAGGCTAAAACGCTGAGAAATTTTGTCATTGACAATAATTTCCTGTTAAAATAATTCCATCAGCATTGGCAATTACCCTATAGTTCCTACTGCTGCCTCCATAGTTCCTACTGCTACCCCCAAGAATACTACTATAACTAAATAATTGACTACTTAAAACCTATAAACTTGCAACTCTTCGTAACTGAATATTCAAACCCCATGTCTAATGACCTTAGCTTGACTTTATCCCTGTCTAGAATTTTCCGAACTGCAAACCATAGTTCAATCCTACTAAAAAAACTAGAATTTTAAACTGAAAATGATACAAACTAAAATATAAAAAAATTCATTTTGCAAATTTTTAAAACATGGGGCCTAAATATAGAATCCTCTCCCTATTTTATGTATTTCCTTTGATCAGTTGACCTCCTAAATATTTCCACTTTGTCTCTTCCAATTTTCAATTTCATTTCAGCATCAAACATATTAAATTAGCTGAACCTTGTTATGTCTATGTGACAAAATCACAATTAGAAGGAAATAAATACAGAAAAGAAGGGACAAGTAAATATAGCTTCCATTTTTTTTATCAAAGAGAGTGGTAAAAAATATGAAGAATATGTTTTGTGTTTCTCTTCTTTCAACTTTGTTCTTCTTCTATAAACCCTAAAAACTCATTGCCATAGAAATCAAGATTTCATTTTTGTTTGTTTTGCTTATATTCGGTAAATTAATTGTAATCAATATTTTTTTAAGAATTAATATATAGGGTTATTAGGTGGAATTATCTTGTTAGTTTTTCTGATTGGTTTTTATGTTTTGGAAATACTATCACCATTGTTCGTGTTCAATTATTATTATTTTTGGTGAAAATTTGGTTCCGCCTCTTATTTTTAGATTTGATATGTGAAAAACCCTTCCCAAAAATTTGTTTTGAATTACACCCTTTTTTATTTCAATAAAAGAAAAAGATTCGATTTTTTAAATAATAATCCCATGTTCATATGATAAAAATATTTTTTTTGGATTTTTTGAAATTGCAAATATTTGGAGAGGAAACTGCAAATATTTGCATAGTACTTTGCAAATATTTGCAGAATTTGTAGAAAACTCTGCAAATATTTTTAGTGCTTTCTGTATTTACAGCAAAGAAACTTTAGATATTTATAGAGTTTTCCGCAAATATTTGAAGATTTTTTCGCAAATATCCTAGAACTTAAAAATAAGGTTTTTTATAACATATTATTAAGGAGATATGCTTTGAAATACTATGACAAAAAGGTAAAATTAACACCACTTTTAAAATCCTAAAACATTTTGGTCGTTAAGTAAGGTCTAATTAAAGAAAAAATAATCGTGTCTATAATAGATTTGAGAAATACTATATAATTGCCTTTAATGGGTCTCAATGTATGCAAGGCCCATTTGCAAGGACCTCTCCATTACCTCCTTTAACTCCTCAAATTAGTATCCACATCAGCAACCAACAACGTGAATATTCCTCCTTAGAAAATTAGAAACCCTAAATCCTACTCTTCGTAAAAGAAAAGGAAAATACTAATTTATGTTGCCGATTATACAAGAGGAAGACTATTTGAAGAAAATAATGGTTAGCTTTCCCTAATCTAATCATGAATCTATATAAATTTCAACGTATAATTACTTCATTTTGTTGTTTTGGTATACAAGTATTAAAATTGATTTGATTTGAAAGTGTTAGAGTAGTTTAATTGGTCAGTAATTGATGGTTATTTTGATAAATTATGCGTTTATTCTATTTATGATGATTTGGTTTTCGATTAAGCCATAATAATTCACATTTTGTTTAAGTTTTGTTGGAAAGACATTTTGTAGAATTCGATTTTAGTAAATTGTCCTTGATTATGCACTTTCTGTGATCTAGTTTTGGCTGATTTTGAAGTGAACTACTTCTGAATGTTTAAGCATTCAAAATATGTAAATTTAACTGTAAAGCTGTTTATATTTAGTTTATTTGATTTAATATAGTTAATTAACTTAAATTAGGTTCTAAAGGAGAATAAGTCATGCTCGACTTTGCATTCAGGCTTCAGTTTTAACTGAGATGAAAATTGTAACAACCCATATTTTTTGACAATTAAAAATATTCAATTAAATAAGGCTTTGGAATTTAATATTGTGAGAAATTAAAACTTATGATTTATTAATGAAAAAAATTATTAGAATATAATTTAATAATATCGATTGAATGTAATTGACAACTGTTTTAATGTAATCCCAATCAATTGTAATAATAAGGGTTAATAAGGAATAAAATAAATGATGTATTAATGGTGAAATTATATGTTATTTAATTGAAATTGGTTTTAATATAGAATATGAAATCAATTATTTTGTACGTAAATCATTAACCTTTGCTTGTAAACAATAAATTTATAAATGTGTTTAAATTACCTAAATATAAATATTGTTTTATTTATCATCTTATTATTAAATCCATCTGAAATTAATTTGGAAATCAATGAAATTTTTATGTAATTGAAATATTGCGGTTATTATGAGCAAAGACGTTAATCGTAGAGTAATAAGTGTAATAAATGGAAACTTATGTTAAATAAATTACATAAGGGAAAGTTGATTTAATAATAAGAACATGTAAATCAAAATAAAAGAATTTGTTTGAAATTAAATTATAATGAACTGGGGTTTTATTACTGTTGTAATTTAACGTTGAAATTAATTTAATATTTAAATCTTGAAATTAACATAAAAAATTAATTTTAAAAGATTATTAATTTCAGTTTAATCAAAATGATGATATAAAACTTTTAATTTGGAATTAAAAAATGAGTAAATCAATTTAATAATAATTCATTTAATTAACGCGTAAAAATGAATATAATTTGATTTTAAAAGCTAACTTATGTATACAAAAGAATTAGGGTGTGAAATTAGTTTCATTGATTTTAAAAATATCGAACACCTATATTTGAACATATAGGATGACCTATTTTCGTTACGGGAACGAAACGGGCTTTTCGGGTCTTTGTTATTGCTTTGGCCCAATCGATCTGTTCCATCCATTCCTATCTATCTTTGCCTATATATATGTTGCTATAAATCCTAGCAGCCATCTATTCTATTTTTTGTACGTACTTATTTATCTTATCTACTCCTTTCCAATGGCAAATATCTCAGAACCCTAATTACTGATTTCAAATCAAATCCAAAAATTAAAATTGCTCAAACCCTATCATATAATATATCATCGCGAAGCTCTCGACGAATGGAATCTGCGACTATAATTCGTTTTTCGATTGGAGATTCCGTTTGTCTAGAAATCAGTGAAATAGTTTCGGCCGTCCATTCTAGGATTTGGATTCAACGGTGGATTGTCGATTATACAACGATCGGAGGCTACCACCAAAATTAAATTTCCCTTATCCACGTTTCCCCTAGATATTTCCAGAGTTAAAATCCCTCAGTGTTAAGTAGGAAATCGTTTCCTACCACCAAAATTAAGAAGGATTGCATATTTGGACCAAGATTTGATAGCCGGTTATTTAACTATCAAATAAACAAACATTCAACCATAGATCACATTTCCCACTGAAATCACTAAGCCTCATTTTATTTTGAATTTGATAAATTTGGATTCCTCATTTAAAACAGGCATATACTTATTTCATCTGAATAAGTATATTCACACATCCTTTCTTTCAAAAATACTTGAAAACTCATTAAAATAGATATGGAAGTACCATTCGGTATCAACCATGGATCGCAGCTAGATGGTTGCGTCTCTATCCCAGAAAAACCAAACTTAACTTAGGCAATCTCCGCCTCACGATTTCCGCCATGCAATCAATCATAGATCGCAGTTTGCACAATGGTTACGTCGCTATCCCAGTGAAAACATTCCAAACCGTAGGCAATCTCTGCCCTCAAATTACGCTATGAAAATATACCATCACTTCTCAAAAATTCCTTTATTTCATAAATATTTCCAAATCTATTTATAAACCTTTTTATAAATTTCAAAGTTCAATTTAGAGAAATATCCTTTTACAAATTCCAAACCATTTGTAGCTTCCTTTTCAAATCTCAAATCACCTTCACATTTATAAACTCCTTTAACCAATTAATCTCATAAAGGATTTCTTTTATAAACAATTTATTACATAATTATAATAAATAAGATTTTAAACATCACAAAAATATCTTAGCCATTTTCGATAATATAAAAATACTTTTAAACATTTACTAATAATATAATCATTTAACCTTTAACATTTTAAAATTTAATAAACTAAATCAACCTTTAAATAAAATAAATCAACTTTTGAATTGTATTATTACTTAAATAATATTCTGGTTCTAAATAACTAATAATAATAAATAATTTATTATCTTTATACAAAATCAATTAAACAATTCATTTTAAAACATAATTAACTTTACTAAATAAACGATTTTACAAAACATTTGTAAATAAAATTTAAACAAAACAATTTGTATAATAATTATTAAATAAAATCTTTTACTTCAAATTATTAAACTTGAAGTTAAACAGAAACCATAATCTTCCAAATCCAGAAAGAGGTTTAACGATCACAATGGTACTTAACAAGCTACCATTTAATTTCAATTTAACTTTACAAGTTAAATTCCATGCATTTACATAATAACAGGCACATATGTAAGTCAATCCATAATTAACAATCAATTATTAACACATCAATTATCCATTATAGATCCATTTGCATTGAACAGTATCCAAATTAATCAAATGGCAGAATAAAGATTGATTATGCTAACCAATTATCATTAAAAATCAAACTATTTCATTTATTATCCAACGGTGTTTATTTGGCCAAATATATCACACCAATATATTTCAATTTAGTTTACGTTATAATTTAACAACGTAATCCCAAACACAATCCATTTATCAATTTCACACATATATGATTCAAAACTAGAAGTAAGCTTACAAATAAAAATAAACAGTTTAATAGCAATTCGAGATGCTATATCGCGATTCTAGATCCGGTTCAACCAATCTAATAGCATTTCAAGATGCTATATCGTCATCCTAAATTAATATCAACAATCACCAATTTCAACAACCCAAACAAGCAGAAATAAATTTTATTTGCTATAAACCATTTCTGATTAACCAAATGAGTGAGTTTAACTCACCTTGAGTTTTCAGTTTGCCAAACGTTCCAATTTTAAATCAATCGAACGACATTCGATTTAACCTAAAATTTTAGCTATTTCCAATCGTCTCCAAATCAGTTCCATAATGTAGTGCTCGTCGCCAAGATTCCATCGTCGCTTGTTTCGTCCAATTTCGACCTCGTATGTGAAAGATACACATTTTAAACATCGAATACAATTTATATAAATAAATTTTTATTTTTTTAAATACCATCAGATCTGGGCCGTTGATCTGGTATGGAGAAAATTTGGCCATGAGTTATTTCTTCCTTCGTTCTCTTACAGGAACAAACGAAACCCATCACCGCCTTTGTATATTCCATCGACACACCCACCTCCTACATCGATGAGATGATCAGCCAACGCAAGACGAAGCACAACACGTCTAGCAACATCGCCCACGATCCGACCCTCCCTAGCCTCGCCTCCTCCTCGAATTTCATGCTTGAACGCTGCACGAACGTGACCCCTTTTCACCTCCGATCGTCGATGATATAAGATCTCCACCGTTGAATTTATAGAACTCCTCGCCCTCTACGATTTCTTAGTTGGGAGTTTTCGCTAAAAATCGATGGATTTCAAGAAATTAGGGGGAGAAGTTCGAAGATTTTCGGCCATAGAAACATGAACTGGCGACTGCAAGCTTTGGTTAGGGTTTTGGAGAGGAACGCGTATATATATACGTGAAGATATATTATTTTAATATTATTTCAACTATCCATGCGAAATTTCGGACGAACTCCAAACGACGCGTGCCGCCTGGCGTTTATAATTTCTACCCCTATTTTGAACACAATGGAATAAGTTTCGAGGTCTAATTCGATCGTATGTGGAAGATAGCTTTTCAAATCAAATTATAATATAAAATTTTCAATATTAATTTCAACGAGTTTCTATCCCGTACGACCAAACGGTAACTCCAAACGCTACGAAATTTGAAATCCGATAATAATACACTATTACGGATTCAATGGAACTAGTTTCATCGTATTCCAAGACTGTGCCCCGGAAGGCTATTTTATCATGTCGATTAAATCGAGCGATTTTATAAAACCGACGAAATTACTTGAAATTCCAGTTTTAAAAACTTGCCAACTCGATTATAATTCAAATTGAATTTATATTCATATTAGAAACCATTTCAATTTGTATTAAATCTCAAATTCAATTATTTACACTATTCCAAATACTAAATTTCACTTTTAAATTAATATATATAAAATTTTCAAATTTTAATTTATCGACTTTTAATCCCATTCAAAAGTCCACTATCATCACTCTAATTCGAATAGATTTTAAATCAACTTTAGAAATCATTTCGGTTCACATTTATTCCAGATTCACATATTTACCCAATTTCAAATATTAAATATACTATTCACCAAATCCATTAAATCGCTATATTTGAAATTTTAAATCATTTCCTAATTTAACCAAAATCTCCATATCCAAAATAAATTAACATTTCAAATTCAACATTTAAAAATAAATTAAACGTTCAAAATCAAATGACCAAAATTTCGGACCGTTGTAACTGGAGTGTAGAGGGCGATGAAGCGAATGTATCTGTAGGTTTGGATCGTGGCATAGACATCGTAGTTCGCCAGAATCAGTGATAGAACGAAGGCAACGACGGGTTTATGAGGCGGCGCCGGTGGTGGTTGCGAAGCCATGGGAGGGTGCGGCTGGAGGAGTGCAATATGGTGGTGGTCTCCGATCTGGGAGATAACGACTGTGGCGGCGGCGTTTGGAGCAAGGTCGATGGCGGCTGAACGTGATTGCAATTCGATGTTTGCTGGTAGGGTTAGAGAAGGTGATGTTAATTACAATTCTACCTTTACCTTATTTTAATTATAGTTTATAATTTTCAAATCTTCTAACATTCATAATTTTTGCATACAATCTCGGATTCGCATGCGGTTTCTTCCGTTGGGCTCGAATCGAAAGTCCGGACAAAATGAAACTGTTTTGATTGAATTTGGAAACTGTTGGAATTTTGGGATATATTGGATTTTTTAACGGACTTTAAATCAAAGGTGAAAGATTTAACCCACTCATGCAATACTAAGTTTTCTTATGTTAGTTGAATTAAATTTATTAAGTGATAAGAATTTAATTGGTTGCGGTTTGGTAGTTTAAGTTGATATTTTAATTGAAATTGAATTTTATATTGAATTAAATTGACATTTAAATTAATATTGAATTTAATTGCTAGTTAAACACCGACAGTTGATAATCAGTAACTGTTGTGATACATTGGTTGATTTGGATGTGAATTGTTATTGTATGCCTATTGATTGATGATGGATGTATAGTTGTTTATTTATTTGCCATATTCATGTTATTACCTATTTATTCATTGACATCATTTATATTACCATTTGGACCATTGGAAATGAACTAAGAAATAGGTTGAAATGATATATACCTATGTCATTTAAATATGGATTGAAATGATATATATCCATCCATGTAATTAAATTGAAATATATGATCACTTGGCCATAGGGTAGAAAATTATATACGGACACCGGATTTGGTTAAATTAAATGGTTTCAAAAGTTAAAAATTTAAATTGGTTTAAATGGAATTATTTTAAAGAAAATAAAATTCGATTTATATGACTTAATTATTTTCCAATTCGAGATTTGAAATGTTGAAATTGAAACTATTAAATGAAATTGTTTAAGGATTAATTTGAAACTATAAGTTGAAATTGAGATATGATTTGGATTTATCGAAAGTGAATTAAGGTTTAGTTTTTAATTTAAACTTTGAATTTACTTTATTTAAAATGGTTTAAATTGGTATTTCCAAGTTTGGACATGAAATGGATTTAAACTAAATCGTTTCAAAATGAGAATGTGAATTGGGACTTCCTACCTTCAAATAGAACTGTTTAAATTGGGTTGAAATAAAGTTTGAAATCGTTAAATTGAGGTTGATTTACATGGAATTTTGAATATGAAGTTTGACTTGAATTGGAAGTCGGAAAATTGATTTCGTTGGAATTGGAACATGAGTTCAAATTGTTGTGAAAGAAAGAAACAGTTTTAATATAAACCATTTTAATATAAAAACTATTTTGATAATCAAATTATTTTAATATATATATTATTTTAATTGTGTAAACTATTTTCAATATTAAAATCTATTTTATATTCAAAACTATTTCTAATCTTTAAACTATTTTAGTTATTCCAAACTATTTTTCAATATTTAACTATTTTTAATTATCCAAACCATTCTTAATATTCAAACTATTTTAATTATTCAAACCATTTTCAATATTTGAACTGTTTAAGAGTGGGAATTATTTAGATTTAAATCATTGACTTAAATACGGATGTTTTGAAGGTATGACCTATTTTGAATTCGAAATAATTTTGAAACGAATCTGATATTTTGATATGAAGTATGACTTGTTCTTGAAATTTAAAAGAACCAACCCGTGTGTAAAATGGACGATTGGTTGTTAAAGAGACCGAGGCCGGATTAATGACGTACTCTCTGTCATTCTACTGGAACCACTTTAACAACCGTGTATACGGTGGATGTTATCCAGAATGTAGAGGTTGACTTGGCGACATTTACTGGAATGAAGAAAGAGAACGATGATGGATGACCCCGACACTTGTGTCAATTTGAAATGACTAAAACAGGAGCATATGTCTGGCCAAGGGGTTAGCTACCTTTAGGGGCCCTACCCCTTCATAATATTATATTGATTTTGACTCGATTGGTACATCTTGATTTGATTTAGAGGGGTGGACTCGGTCGGCAGTTGCTTTGGCGATGTGTTACGATCAGCCAGAAAGGGTAAACTGGTAGAATCCTACCTTGGGCATTGCCTCACGTGCCTTGTCATACTTTTATCCTTATACGTGTCCACTACGACTTTGTTTTAGTGTTGTCTTATCACGGCGCCTCCCTGGCTAGCGACGTTACTGGTGATGCTACTAAGGCAAACTGTAGGATAATGCTTAAAAATGTGTTAAGGGGGATCAATGTAAAGCCTTAACGCTATTTTAATACTTTACTTTACTGATAGACACTACATATATAACGTAGCTTACTACATATAGATAGTTTGACGGATCCTTGGGAGATGAAAAATCCCGTAACATCTCTTAATAAGTTATTGTACGCACATTGTACACTTGATAGGAGATGTAAAATCCCGTAAACATCTCTGAAGCCATTACACTCATATTTACTTGTTGTTGATGTAACTTACATAAGAACTCTTAGTTTTGACTCGAGTGTTTTGTCTTTTCATTATGCTCGGGTCTGTCTGAGTATTTCGGTGTTGTAGACATTATTCCTTGGAGATGAAGATGGAGTTTGCTAGATCGAATTTACAATTATTATTCCGCTGCATTATTTTGGTATGGTTGTTGATTGTACTCTGATTATGTTGTAAAAATTGTGTAATCAAATGTATATTGTAAAAAAAGCTTCATGAACTGTTTATTTGATTATTATATTTTGTCATTCCGCTGCGAGATTCTGTGAATTGCTTTCCTTCTTTCCTCTTATTTTCTTATTAAACCCCACTGATAATTTACCCTTTTGAATGGTTTGAGTTAGACATATGTGGTTTATTGTCGATTTAAACTGTCTAAAAAGGTGGGTCGTCGCAGTTGGTATCAAAGCTTTGGTTTAGAGATACCTTAGCCTGTTAGGGATTTACCCATTAGAGATAAGGTTAGTAATACCCTAGAATGAGTTTGAGTCTATATATCTATGAGAGAGCGTATTTGTTAGTGCTATAAAATTATTTTGTATTGTGTAAATTTGTTCTATTGAGTATTTATGAATTCTGGTCGGTACACAGGACGTTATGGCATCGATAGGGATTTCTAAACACTTGAACAGGGTAGACGGATGCAATATTTTTTTTGAAATAGGTAAATGAAATAATTTACTTAGTATTATATTTTGTATTTAAAAGAATAATTTTTCATAAACTGATATAGTTATTTTTGGTGTGCTGTTTGTTAGGAAATGATAATGTTTGATTATTGTCATTTATTGTTGGTTAGTCAAGGTTCTTAAAAACTATTGACTATTGTATTTTATAAGAAAATGAAATTTTATAAATACGGTATAAATTAGTGTTCATAAATAAAATGAATTTAAGTGGAAATTTGAGAACTTAAATTTTGTTGTTTTGAAATTAGTTTTCAAAGATTTTTGGGAAAATATATGTTAGCATTATTTGGAAGTATTTTCGAATATAAATATTTTCAATAAGATTGAAAGAAATGTTTTTAAAATAATTTTAAAAAGGAAGTAAGTTCTGTACTCCTCTCTTCTGTCGCTGGAAAATAATTTCGATGATGACAGCCGCATCATCGACATTCATTTTCGAGTCTCAAAGCAGGGGAGGCCACTTAGTAGCTTTGCTACCATTTGGTTCGATAAACAAATTTTGATTTAAAATTTCTAAATATGATTTGATATATATATAAGATATGAGTATCTATATTATTTCAAAATGATTTGAAATGAACCCGGTATTTGAGTTCTTAAGTCCCTGTTAATTAATGATTTTCAGTTGTAGAAATAAAGTGAAATTTTAATAGTTGGAAACTTCTAAAATGAGAAATAAGAAATTGAAGCTTAGTGTTTAAATGAAATATGTGTAGTTAAATCTTAATAGATGTAAATTACCAAACATTCTTGCTAACTAAAATGAATAAGATAAATTTGTATAACACTCAATTACATTGTAAAAACATATATAAAACTTACCAGAAATGTTTAAAAAGTTGAAATGTTAAATATGAATATATAATAGAATATTATACAAGTATGAACTTAAGTAATAAAAAAATGTTTCAAAATTGAAATTGTGTTTAAAGAAATGTTTATAAAAACAAAAAAAATCTTCAAATGAAATTATGTCTATAAATAAAAGAATTAAGATTAACAAGAAATGTTATAAACATAAGTTAATGTTTGAATGATTTGTAATAAAATTGAATAGTATAAAGAGAACACTATTTAAGTAAATGATTACAAACTTAAGAAAATGTTGAAATGATTCATAAATATATTTAATATTAAAAGATACTATATATGAAGAAATAAATGTGACTTAAAAAGGTAGAAAAACTTAAGTATGAAATGATTCATTAATGAAAATTAATAGTAAATGGAAATCAAGTTATATAAGTAAATAAATTTGAATTAAATTGCAAAGAAACGTATGTAATACTTTAAGAATTTATTCATTGATAATTCAAAACACTGAATGGAAAATAATTTATATAAGTAAATGAATGAAAATTAATAAAAGATTTTTTTGTATGAATGAATGAGAATTAAAATAAATGAAAAGTAAATGATGTGTTAAAGGAACCAATAGAATAAAATATGTAAGTTGTGCGTAGATCATTTTATTCGCATAACAGTTTGATCCAGATTTGAATACATAGTAATTCGCACCAGTCTGAATTTGGATTTTTCGCTCGATTCTTGACGGCGAACATTTGTTATGAATTTTTGATATGATTTTGAAGTTTTCTATCATAGTTGATAGCTATACAAGGAGAATGGAGATTTCTAATCAAGAAATTGGATCAAAGTCCGCACCAGAGTGGTCAGGTTATCAATACTAGTTCGAAAGTGAAATTTGTGTATTCAAGCAAGCGATCAGAATTGATATTATGTACAGATGATATATGTACATCGTACAAACTAAAATAATATTTAAATTCTTTGTTGTTTGACATATGGGAAGTTTGGGAAATGATACTTCAAATTATTTGAGGTTGTATGAATAATCTATTGAGTAATTACCTAAGGCTGTTGAGCATAAGGTACACTTGGTAGTTTATTTATCACCATTGTATGATAAAAAGCTTTTGAACCTGGACAATCCATTAGTTTTTGGTTTCTATGGATGTGTGATGGATTCTTTTGTTGCATATAATGGTTGTACTTCTTTTGTTTGCATATGATTATTATATATCGTATATTGCTTGTGCTATTAACTGAAACAACTAAAATATTACGCTTTTTACATATTTTTAACTCTTTTGGATTGTGTAAGTAAAATACAGGTTTATGGAAGCGATTGCTGTGCTTTTGGTTTCATAAATAGAGTTTTGTTTGCCCGACATATAGGTACGTTTTCGGATCACGGTTTTTGTAGTGGTATTTTATTGTTTTCTCATGGTTTGGGATGCTTTATTATTGAGATATGATACATACAATGTAATTATTGATATTGTTATTTTTTCGGACCTATCCACGTACAGGAGATGCTGCCAAAAGTTTCCATAAACTTAGGACTTAGAAAAAATTTCATAGAAGCTGAGTTATTTTCAAATTTATATTAAAATTAAATATGTAAGTTTAATTTTTTATAAATTGACTATTTTGAATACGATATATCAAATTTTTTGAATCTTTCTTGTTCCTTTTCGGGGACGAAAAGTTGTGTTTGGAGGAGATTGTAACGACCCGTATTTTTAACAATTAAAAATATTCAATTAAGTAAGGATTTGGAATTTAATATTGTGAGAAATTAAAATTTATGATTTATTAATGAAAAAATTATTAGAATATAATTTAATAATATTGATTGAATGTAATTGATATCCATTTTAATGTAATCCCAATCAATTGTAATAATAAGGGTTAATAAGGAATAAAATAAATGATGTATTAATGGTGAAATTATATGTTATTTAATTGTAATTGATTTTAATATAGAATATGAAATCAATTATTTTGTACGTAAATTATTAACCTTTGTTTGTAAACCAATAAATTTATAAATGTGTTTAAATTACTTAAATGTAAATATTGTTTTATTTATCATCTTATTATTAAATCCGTTTGAAATTAATTTGGAAATCAATGAAATTTTTATGTAATTGAAATATTGCAGTTAATATGAGCAAAGACGTTAATTGTAGAGTAATGAGTGTAATAAAGGGACCTTATGTTAAATAAATTACATAAGGGAAAGTTGATTTAATAATAAGAACATGTAAATCAAAATAAAAGAATTTGTTTGAAATTAAATTATAATGAACTAGGGTTTTAATACTATTGTAATTTAATGTTGAAATTAATCTAATATTTAAATCTTGAAATCAACATGGAAAAATTAGTTTCGAAAGATTATTAATTTCAGTTTAATCAAAACGATGATATAAAATTTTTAATTTGGAATTTAAAAATGATTAAATCAACTTCAAACACAGGACAGAGAGGTTACTAGCTCTTCAAATACATATTATGAAGATAAAAATTTTGATTTACAGAAAATGATAGACATAAAAGTTGTTCCTTATAAATATACCTTCCATTTGGAAAAAGTCTCACTCAATTCCGATTTACCATTCAAAAGTTATAGTGATTTTAAGATCAGATTTCAACAAACAAAATTGCACAGGGCAAAACTGTGTACATCAGTTTCAAACTAAATTTTGACCCTATAAACAAAAGAGTCTCAGAAAGTAATTAAAAGAGAAGTTGTAGCTAACAGAGTTTTCTTTCAACTGCAAAAAGATTGAGCTGATTCGGGTAAATTAGCTGTAACAACCCGGATTTTGGAGATTACCGTTAATATTAAGTTATAATGCAAATAATAATTTAATATTGTGATTATAAATGAATTGGAGGAATGAAATGTGAGTTAATATTGTTTATTTTATATAAACAATGTTTTGATGAACAAAACTTGGGTTTTTAATTTATGTGAGATAATTTATCTCATAAGATGTTATTTCAACATATTGATGGTTGGAATAAATATAAATGAGTGAAAATAAGCTTAGAATATTTTATTTGTGAAATTAGATTGAAAATAAATGATGTTAGTTATTTATTGAGTCAAAATGGGAAGTATTAGAATTTTATTCCAATAATAGCCTTTTATAGTGAATAAAAAGGGCAAATGAGAAAAAAATGAATTTTTGAAGTGTATTAATGATTGAAAATAGTGTTAAGACATTTAATACACTTATTTGAGTTAAGAAATAATTTTTTTTTATTTGACTCAAATTGTAAAAATAGTGGTATATTATAATTAAAACTGGAAAATTTGGTTTAAAAATAATTTTTTGGTTGTAAAATATTGAAAAATGGTTTGTTATATTTTATTGCACAAGAAAATAATTTTTATGTAATTTTTGGAGTTAAAAATAGAGTTTTATATGAATTATTGTGTAAATTGTGTATTTAAGACAAAATTATAGATGGTCGCCCTTAACCAGCCCTATTCTCCACTTTAGTAGACGGAATTACACATTAATTCACTTTACTAAGGTGGGTCTCGGGGTGGGGCGTTACATTAGCACTAAGATATTACTGTTTTACTGCAGCAATTTTTCACAAATAATTTTCAGCAAACCACAATAAACTTGAAAGCAATTCAATCGACATCCTATCCAATTAATTAATTAACGCGTAAAAATAAATATAATTTGATTTTAAAAGCTAACTTCTATATACAATAGAATTAGGATTTGAAATTAGTTTCATTGAGTTTAAAAATATCGAAAACCTATATTTCGACCTATAGGATGACCTATTTTCGTTTCGGAAACGAAATGGGCTTTTCGGGTCTTTGTTATTGCGTTGGCTCAATCGATCTGTTCTGTCCATTCCTGTCTATCTTTGCCTATATATATAGTGTTAAACTCTAGCAGCCTTCTATTCTATTTTCTATACATACTTGTTTATCTCATTTGCTCCTTTCCAATGGCAAATATCTCAGAACCCTAATTACTAATTTCAAATCAAATCCAAAAATTCAAATTGCTCAAACCCTATCATATTATATATCATCGCGAAGCTCTCGACGAATGGAATCCGCGTTTGCAATCCATTTTTCGATTGGAGGTTCCGTTTATCCATATATCAGTGAAACAGTTTCACCGTCCATTCTAGGGTTTGGATTCAACGGTGGATCGTCGACTGTACGACGATCAGAGGCAACTGGAGTGTAGAGGGCGATGAGGCGAATGCATCTATTGGTTTGGATCGTGGCATAGGCATCGTAGTTCGCCAGAATCAGCGATAGAACGGAGGCGGCGACGGGTTCACGAGGCAGCGCCGGTGGTGGTCGCGAAGCCATGGGAGGGTGCGGTCGGAGGAGTGCAAGATGGTGGTGGTCTCCAATCTAGGAGATAACGGCTGCGGCGGCGGTGTTTGGTGCAAGGTCGATGGCGGCTAAACGTGGTTGCAGTTCGATGGCAGCTGAACGTGGTTGCAGTTCGATGTTTGCTAGTAGGGTTAGAGAAGGTGATGTAATTACAATTCTACCCTTACCTTATTTTAATCAAAATTTTTAATTTTCAAATCTTCTAACATTCATAATTTTTGCATAAAACTCGAATTCGCACGCGGTTCTTCCATTGGGCTCGTATCGAAATTCCGGACAACATGAAACTGGTTTGGTTGAATTTGGGGACTGTTGGAATTTTGGACTTTTATTGGATTTTTTTAACGGACTTTAAATAAAAGGTGGGTGATTTAACCCACTCACGCAATACTAAATTTTCTTATGTTAGTTGAATTAAATTTATGAAGTGATAAGAATTTTATTGGTTACTGTTTGGTACTTTAAGTTGACATATAAATTTAAATTGAATTTTATGTTGAATTAAATTGACATTTAAATTAATATTGAATTTAATTGCTAGTTAAACACCGACAATTGATAATCAGCAACTGTTGTGATACATTGGTTGATTTGGATGTTAATTGTTATTGTATGCCTATTGATTGATGATGGATGTATGGTTGTTTATTTATTTGATATATTCCTGTTATTACCTATTTATTTATCGACATCATTTATATTATTATTTGGACCATTGCAAATGAACTAAGAAATAGGTTGAAATGATATATACCTATGTCATTTCAATATGGATTGAAATGATATATATTCATGCATGTAATTAAATTGAAATAAATGAAAACTTGGCCATAGGGTAGAAAATTATATACGGACACCGGATTTGGTTAAATTAAACAGTTTCAAAACTTAAAAATTTAAATTGGTTTAAATGGAATTGTTTTAAAGAAAAAAAATTTTGATTTATATGAATTAAATTATTTTCTAATTCGAGATTTGAAATGTTGAAATTGAAACTGTTAAATGAAATTGTTTAACGGTTAATTTAAAACCATATGTTGAAATTGAGATATGATTTGGATTTATCGAAAGTGAATTCTCTAAAAGGTTTAATTTTTAGTTTAAACTTTAAATTTAATTTATTTAAAATGGTTTAAATTGGTACTTCCAAGTTAGGACGTGAAATGGATTTAACTAAATTGTTTCAAAATGAGAATGTGAATTGGGACTTCCTACCTTTGAATAGAACTGTTTAAATTGGGTTGAAATAAAGTTTAAAATCGTGAAATTGAGGTTGATTTAAATGGAATTTTTAATATGAAGTTTGACTTAAATTGGAAGTCGGAAATTTATTTCGTTGGAATTGGAACATGAGTTCAAATTGTTGTGAAAGAAAGAAACGGTTTTAATATAAACCATTTTAATATAAAAACTATTTTGATAATCAAATTATTTTAATATATAAATTTTTTTAATTATCTAAACTATTTTCAATATTAAAATCTATTTTATATTCAAAACTATTTCTAATCTTTAAACTATTTTAATTATTCCAAACTATTTTTCAATATTTAAAACTATTTTTAATTATCCAAACTATTCTTAATATTCGAACTATTTTAATTATTCAAGCCATTTTCAATTTTTAAACTGTTTAAGAGTGGGAATTATTTAGATTAAATCATTGATTTAAATACGGATATTTTGAAGGTATGACCTATTTTGAATTCGAAATGATTTTGAAGTGAATCTAATATTTTGATATGAAGTATGACTTGTTTTTGAAATTTAAAACAACTGACCGGTGTGTAAATGGAAGATTGGTTGTTAAAGAGACCAGGGCCGGATGAATGATATAGTCTTTGTCATTCTACCGGAACCACTTTAACAACCGTGTACGCGGTGGATATTATCCAGAATGTAAAGGTTGACTTGGCGACGTTTACTGGAATGAAGAAAGAGAACAATGATGGATGACCCTGACACTTGTGTCAATTTGAAATGACTAAAACTGGAGCCTATGTCTAGTCAAGGGGTTAGCTACCTTTAGGGGCCCCACCTCTTCGTATTATTATATTGATTTTGACTCGATTGGTGCACCTTAATTTTATTTTGGGGGTGGTGGACTCGGTCGGCAGTCGCTGCGGCGATGTGTTACGATAAGTCAGAAAGGGTAAATTGGTAGAATCCTACCTTGGGCCTTGCCTCACGTGCCTTGTCATACTTTTATCCTTATACGCGACCACTACGACTTTGTTTTAGTGTTGTCTTATCACGGCGCCTCTCTGGCTACCGACGTTACTGGTGATGCTACTAAGGCAAACTGTAGGATAATGCTTAAAAATGTGTTAAGAGGGATCAATGTAAAGCTTTAACGCTATTTTAATACTTTACTGATAGACACTACATATATAGCGTAGCTTACTACA
This sequence comes from Allium fistulosum, assembly GCA_030737815.1. NCBI lineage: Eukaryota > Viridiplantae > Streptophyta > Magnoliopsida > Asparagales > Amaryllidaceae > Allium > Allium fistulosum. The sequence continues at coordinate 855,125,500 of CM060905.1, forward strand.
TATAGATAGTTTGACAGATCCTTAAGAGAAGGAAAATCCCATAACATCTCTTAAGTTATTTCACTCACGTTGTACACTTAATAGGAGATGTAAAATCCCATAAACATCTCTGAAGCTATTACAATCATATTTACTTGTTGCTGATTTAACTTACATAAGAACTTTTAGTTCTGACTCGAGTGTTTTGTCTTTTCATTACGCTCGGGTCAATCTGAGTATTTCAGTGTTGAAGACATTATTCCTTGGAGATGAGATGGAGTTTGCTAGATCGTATTTACTATTATTATTACACTGCATTATTTTGGTATGGTTGTTGATTGTACTCTGATTATGTTGTAAATATTGTGTAATCAAATATATATTGTAAAAACAGCTTCATGAACTGTTTATTTGATTATTATATTTTGTCATTCCGCTCCGAGATTCTGTGTATTGCTTTTCTGATTTCCTCTTAATTTCTTATTAAACCCCATTAATAATCTACCCTTTTTAATGGTTTGAGTTAGACATATGTGGTTTATTGTCGATTTAAACCGTCTAAAGAGGTTGGTCATTACAAAAATACTACTTCAGTATATGATCTCCATATTTTTTGCTATTTTGCTCATTTATCAACATTTTTTTCATTATTGATTTTTTATATTTTATTTTTATAATTGAGTTTCTTTTGTACATGTTGCTAGCCTAGCTGCAACTTAACCTCGTTTTGAAAATCAGTTTTGTTTTGATAAATATTTTCATTAATTTATGACAAATTACCTGTATTTAGCTTGCTCTAGCTATTGGTCAAAAAATTTGAACTGGTTATAATGTTTTGGAAATGGAAATGTAATCTTGTTTCAAAAATATTTGAAACTCCCTTTGTTTATTTCGTTCAAACCACACTAATCAAATATTTCATATCTCTATCAGGAGTATATGGATTTGATAAATTTAGTATAAAGACTGGTCCTTTGTCACTACAATCTATGTTGCCAGTTATAGGTTATGCTCAAACACAATTCTCATAGTCTGTAAATGCTGGTGAATTATGCTTTATGTGAGTACCTTGATGTGTTAAGAGATATAAATTCTTGGTAAATTAGCTTGCAGTCTTTCTTTCTTTTACATAATTTGACAACTGATATGTACCATATACATTATACATGCATTCATTTCTTAAACCATTCTACATAATGCAACAAAGCATAGGTTTGTCAGCTTGCTTACAATGCTCATTATATGCACTTGTATGATTTATAACTCTGTAGGCAGTATAACTATTTTTATTTTTAGTATGCTTTTATGCATAAAATATGGAATGTACTATATTCTAAAACTTAGAAGTGCCACTATCATGCTAGCACATGTTCTATGGGAGCCTTAAACAATTTAATAACCGTTGATGTCAAAAATGGATCAACACCCAAAGATAAGTTGTAGGGAACCTATGAGACCTAGATCTAGTATATAGTAGCAAAATGGTAGAAAAAGAACAGCAAGACACAAGGTTTTTATAGTGTTTGGCAATCTCTGGCCTACTTCACTTTATATTTTTATTGATTATAGAGGATTAAAATCATTAGTACAAGGGATTGATAGGTTCAAGAGCTTGGAATGGCCAATAGTATATGCCTAGGTGACTATAGAATGAGGAAGATAGGGGATGATGAAGAAGCAGAGTCCGTCCCTTCTTTGGTTGTAGTAGGGCTAATATTTATAGAGAAATGGGTATATGGGTTCAGGAGCCCACTTGAGTTGAAGTCTAGAAGGAAGCCCAATGTCGTACAAGTACGCGTGGGACCTAGAGGTTATAAAGAACTCTCCTGTACCGATATGAATTGGCTCGTGCAAAGTCAATCTTTTTAGATCCTTCATTCTTCTATCTTCTTTTAGATGTGTTTCAAGCTCTATTTTATAGTATTTGAGTTGGTTCCAACGGTTCTCTCCATAACATTTGAATTATCCTGCTTTCTTCTGATCAATCCTGAGAATTACTAATCGAAACCTTAAGAAAAGCATTTGATCACAGGAGGTTGGAGTAGAGTATGAAGTGTATGGGGTTTGTAGTGCAAAGATGGGAGGGAAAACCACTTGGTACCGAGAGGAAACCTCTCAGAACCGACTGCTTTCCTTAGCCCCAAAAGTGATGACATTTCTTGATCTTGCTTTTCTACTTCTTCTAAGTGCATTTCCAAGTTCTTAAGTCGTTTCATCGTCGTCTAGTCCTTTTACTTCTATTTGAATTTTATTTGGTTAAAAACCCAGTTAACACTTGCCCCCTCAGAGTATGCTTTCATTGGAAACAAAGTGTGAATCTGGATCGAGACAATTTCTGGATTGTTATCTTTTGAATTCCAGGTGATTATTCGAGTACTTCTCTGAAGCATTTCTTTCATTTAATAGATATTCCTCCAACTATTTTGCACAATTAGAACTTCATTTTTCATGTTAAGGACCAGATCTAGACTATGGAGGTCAGATCCATACTCTGGACGAGTACTCCTTTTCTATTGTGCATTCTCCAATATTACGAGGAAATGGAAAACTCTCAGTACTGAGAGCTTTGTCTGTAAGGTGAACATTCATCTTTCCTCGAACTCTTTATATATGTAACAACCCAAAATTTAAGCTATAATAATTAATTAACGAATTAATTGAATAATAAATAAGTTTGTGAAATTATCAGAATTGAGCCACGGGAGTTGCACCATTATGTCCATGGTAATTTTCTAGTCAATTTCCATATATAGTTTGTCAAAATCCGAGTTAATATGAAGAAGATATGAATTAAACAAGAAATGAAGAAAACAAAAAGAAAAAAAATATAGGTCAGGTCGACCTTAGGGTCGACCCCTAATGTGCATAGGTCGACCTTCCACATATATAGGTCGACCCTCACTTATTCCAGGTCGACCTGCCCTTATATTTGGACGTTTTTTCGTCTAGTTTCAATCGATGACGTGTTTTGCAATTTCTTTTCAATCCTGTGCATTCGCGCTTCCATCCGACGGTTCCCAATGAGCCTATGACATGGTTGCACCAGATTTAATCTTCAAATCCAACGGTCTGAGATCCCTAGGTGACACTATAAATAAGACCCTGGGCCTAGCTATTTTTCTCATTTAGATTTTCTCCTATTTGGGTTCATTGCCAGAGGCTGGACCCTAAATATAAAAGTTTTCTAAGGAGGAAATCTTTTTGATAAAAATATTCTATGCTCTAGAAGTGGATCAAGGAATAGAGCTAAGGACCACATGTGAGTGTTTAGTAATTATTTTAGATTTTTAAGTAATTTAAAATAATAGGGTTCTCAATAGTTGTACTTTTTCTGCAATTTTGGGACAATTTTTATATCAGTTATTTACAATTAATTTTTAAAGTTCTTTTCAGTCTATTTTATTCAGCTATTTTTATTTAGCTATTTTATTCAATTATTTACAGTTATTTACATTTATTTACATCTATTTTATGTTAGAATTCAGCCTGTAAATTTTAGTTTCTTTTTTATTCCTTTTTGCGCGAATAAGATATAAGAATATTAAAAAAAGAATAATTCACAAATGGATTAAAATATAAAACATTAAATTTATAGAAATTAGATGTAAAATAAGAAAAACTGTAATAAAAGGAAGATAGACTAAAATTGGCAAATTTGAGACATTTGCAAGCATATTTATAACTAGTGGTTATAACTAAAAAGATAAAACAGAAGAGTAACAATTATAACATAGGTTATAATTAAGCAGAAAGAACAGAAAGGCTTATCTTAAAAACTTTGACTAAGTTAATAAGCAAATTATAACATAGGTTATAATTAGAAATAACAGAAAAGGCTTATTTTAAGACTTATAATTAAGTTAATAAGCATATATAGCAGAGATAATAGAAAAGGTTTATTTTAAAGACTCAGATTAAGTTAATAAGCAAATAGAGCAGAAATAACATAAGAGGCTTATTTTAAGAACTTACACTAAGTTAATAAGCAAAACATAGAAGCAAGGCCTGTACCAACAGCATTCTCTTTCAGACTAGGGCTGATGGTCTTACAACAGATTAGGTGAGGCTGGGCATGACCCTTTCAGACTAGGATTGATGGTCTCACAATAGCTAGGTGAGGCTGGGACGTGCTAACTAGGGTAAATAAGTGGACAATAGATAGAAGCTCAAGGGGGATTTGGGTAAGGAGCGCAACTAGATTTTGTTTGTTAGGACCCGTACCAACAGCATTCCCTTTCAGACTAGTACTGATGGTCTCACAAAACACTTGGGTGAGGCTGGGTAGGACCCTTTCAGGCTAGGACAGATGGTCTCACAACAGATTAGGTAAGGCTGGGCACGCTTATGCTGAAAGGGTGAGTAAGAGGTCATAAGAGGGGGGGCGACAGTGAGCGTGTACCAATGGTGATCGAGCGTGCGGCATCGATTAGGGTTGTAATTCGCTACTGCGTTTCAAGTGCTAAACATGTGTCTTTTGTTGGGGGACCCACAGGATTGGATTAGCTCACAGTGGCACAACAGAGATAGAAGGCCGATCAACGGGTAGAATTAGGACTTCAGCCTAATCAAAATAGGATTAGAATTTCAGCCTAATCAGAGCAGCTATCTAAGACAAGTGCAAATAATCACAATCAAAGCAAACAGTTAAATAGTATTTTATCCCAGTTTATCTTTCCTTTATTTCCTTTTATAATAGAACTGTTGCTAAGTCTATTATCTTTATCTTGCTTAAAAATACTAGTAGTTACTTTCACTCACCAGACTTATAGTCTGACCCACTCCTCTATTTCCCCTTTTCCCCACATAAGCCAGTAGAGGCAAGAACAATAGATTCAGATTTCTTGGAGACCCATTTGCAGAGCTTTCTCATTCTTTATGTATTCTTCTTCTTTTCAGTTTTCTTTTCATTTGGTTTTTGATGTACTGGTACTTATGAGAGGGATGATTATTTTATTGTACTCTGATTTTATGAGACTGAGATGTAATTTTCATAAAACATGTGTACTTGGTATTTGAGACATACTCTGTTTTATGACATTAATTTATGAAGTTTAATTTTGAATATCAAGTTATTATTAAAATGTTTCTGTTGTTTTTTTATTTGTTTTGTGAATCTTAGTCTCTGTGATGTTTTAGCTATACCTATAACACACCACATTATTTAGTGTGCCCTTTTTGGGTATACTAAGAGGTGTGGGGTGTTTCACTTGGTATTAGAGTCTAAGGTTTCATGATTCCTAAAAACTTGTTTTAAAAGTAACGTATTTTTCAAAAGTAACATATCTTAAAACTAGAAATATTTTTCAGAAAGGAACTCTTATTATAGAAATGGTTTTCAGGTATAAGAGAGTTTTTATAAAAATCCCCTCAAAGTCCAGTTCAACCTTCTTTCGATTCTTTCGAGCCTAAATTTTCTTTTCTTTGCATAGTATGGCTGACTGGTTCCGTAGAGCTATGGTACCAGAGGTACAAGGGCAATCGCCTAATACAACACCAGCAGGTGGAGATCCCATTAATCTACCTGCAACAGCCAATTTTTTTAAGCTATACAAGGACTTCGGTAGTCTAGGAGGTAAGACGTTTTTCGGCACGGAGGATTTCGTGGAGGCACAAGCTTGGTTAAGGGATACGGAGCAGATATTTGGGCTGTTAGGATTGGAGGACCGATAGAGATTTCAGCTAGCATTTGGGAAGCTGAAGGGAGAGGTTAAGGAGGTCCCTAAATCAGAAAACTCTAAGAAGCAGGGGTGGAAGAATAAGAAGGATAAGGACAAGAGGAAAGAAGGAGGACCTCAGAAGCGCATCAAGAAAGGCGGGAAATGTCATAGTTGTGGATTGGTTGGTCATTACGCAAAGGAATGTAAGAAGACACGATGAAGGGGAGGTGTTACAACTGTGGGCAGCCTGGTCATCTTAGTAGGGCTTGTCCTCAGAGGACTGGGCAGAGAGCAGGCGCACCTACAACATAAATACAGGCTTTGGATGTAGCACCTTCTAGCAGTAGACCGGATAGAGGTAGGAAAGTCTTTGTAGAAGGTTTGATCTCTATTTCGGATTTTCCTATTCGGACTCTTTTTGACTTCAAAGCATCGCATTCTTTCATTTCTAGTTCCTTGGTTGATTGTTTGCACCTAAATATTTCTCTAGTAGTAGACCCTATAGCTGTTTCAAACCCCATAGGAGGATCGGCACATTTATCTATGATTTGTAGGCATTTGAAAATTTTTATACTAGGCATAGAGTTTGATTGCGACGTCTATGTACTGGGATTTTCGGGATATGGGATGATTTTTGGTATGGATTGGCTATCCACTTATGGAGCGATATTAGACTGCGAGAGGAGAGTCGTCAAACTAGAGAAATGCAGCGGAAGGATTCTCGAGGTTTCTTGCAACCCACAAGGGTCAGTCATGTTGAACTACCTTTATTCCCTTGATTCATCACTAAGAGAGTTAGATTATGTTCATGTTGTTAGGGATTTCCTAGACATTTTTCAGGAGGTTAGGGGACTACCCCCTAAGAAAGAGATCGACTTTAGGATCTATCTGAATGACAATGCTAAGTCAGTGGCATTGCATGTGAGACATATAGCTCCTATGTAGAGGAAAGTGTTAAGCACGCAGATTGGTGAGCTATTGGAGAAAGGCTTCATCAGACAGAGCATATCTGAGTTGGGAGCGCCAGTTGTCTTCACTACAAAGGTGGATGGTTCCCTTCGACTTTGCGTAGACTATAGAGAGTTGAATAAGCTCACGAAGAAGAACCGTTACCCACTTCCTAGGATAGACAATATTTTCGATCATTTGGTTGGCTCTTCAGCATTTTCTCAGCTAGATTTGGCTACTAGATTTCATCAGCTTAGGGTCGCTGACGATAGCATCGATAAGAAAGCATTTAGGACACCCGATGGATTCTTTGAGTGGTTGGTTATGCCGTTTGGGCTGACCAATGCCCCAGCCTATTTTGTAGATTTATTGAGCCGCGTTTTTCGAGATTTCCTAAATAAGTTCATAGTAGTATTCGTGGAAGACATTTTGGTGTTTTCCAAGAGTACAGAAGAGCATGTTATTCATCTAGAGGTGGTTCTTTGCACACTTCGTGTTCATCAGTTGACGACAAAGTTCTCGAAGTGTCACTTTTGGCGTAAGGAGGTGCGTTTCTTGAGGCATGTAGTCTCAAGAGTGGGTCTAGCTGTTGATCCCGCTAAGGTAGTAGCCATACAAGATTGGAAGGCCCTCAAGAACGCTACCAAAGTTAGAAGCTTCCTAGGTTTGGCTGGCTATTATAGGAAGTTTATCAGAGATTTCGGTAAGATTTTAGCACCGCTTACTCGCCTCACTAAGAAGAATGTGACATTCGTGTGGGACGTAGATTGTGAGGATTCCTTCATGATGCTAAAGAGGGCCCTTACTAGTGCACTAGTGTTAGTTTTACCCGATGGAGTTAAGCCTTTTACAGTATACACTGATGCATATGGGATGGGTCTTGTAGCAGTACTAATGCAAGAAGGGAGGGTAGTATGCTATGGAATTAGACAGTTAAGAACTCATGAGAAGAACTAACCCACCCATGATTTGGAGTTAGTTGCTATTATTTTCGCACTCGAGTCTTGGAGACATTACTTGCTAAGAGAGAGGTTCGAGCTTTTCACTGACCATAAATCATTGAAGTACATATTCTCACAAAAGGATTTAAACTTGAGGTTAAGCCTACCATCATAGATCAGATTGGCTCAAGGCAGCGAGAGGATTTGGAGCTTATGGATATTCTAGAGAGTATTAGCAGAGGAGAGGTCTCTAAACATCTCCAACATTATTCCATAGATAGTAAAGGATGACAAAGGAGAGATGGAAGACTTTGTGTCCCCTGCACTAGTGATTTGATGAGAGTTGTTCTAGAAGAAGCACACCATTCTCGAATGACTATTCATCCGGGTGGTGATAAGATGTATAGGGACATGAAGAGAGTGTTTTATTGGAGTGGCATGAAGAAGGATGTAGCAAAGTTCGTGGCTAAGTGTCTAGTATGCCAAAGAGTTAAGGCGGAGCAACAGAAGCCTGGTGGATTGCTTCAACCATTGGATGTACCCGAATGGAAGTGGGATAGTGTTTCGATGGACTTCATAGATGGCTTACCTGATCTAGGAAGGGGAATACCACTGTTTAGGTGATTGTAGATCGTTTGACTAAGAGCACCCACTTCATTCCGGTCAAGAGTAAGAGGACAAGACCTTATTTGGCATCCTTATACGTTCGTGAGATAGTCCGACTTCATGGAGTTTCCTTTAGCATAGTGAGCGATAGAGACCCTATCTTTACTAGCGAGTTTTGAAGAAGCTTGCAAGAGGCTCTAGGTACACAGCTTATATTGGGTACGGCCTATCATCCTCAGACGAATGGCCAAACGGAGAGAGTTAATAGAGTTCTTGAGGATTTGTTGAGGATGTGCATTCTTGATTTTGGAGGAACTTGGGAGGAGCATCTTCCTTTAGTGGAGTTCGCATATAATAATAGTTTCTAGACTAGCATTGGGATGGCACCTTTTGAAGCTCTCTATGGAAGACCGTGCAAGTCGCCTTCGTGTTGGTTGGAGTCTACAAAAAGATTGCTACTGGGTCTTGACATGATTAGAGAGATGTTGGAAAAGATTGATTTAACTAGAAGGAGAATGAAAATGGCTCAAGATAGGTAGAAATCTTATGCACGGAGAAGGGATATTGAGTTTGAGGTTGGATACTTGGTTTTCATTAAGGTATCTCCGCTAAGAAAGGCAGTAAGATTTGGATCAAGTGGGAAACTTGCCCCCAGATTCGTAGGACCGTTACCCATTATGAAAAGGGTAGGGAAGATGGCGTATCGGATAAAGCTATCGGCGAGGCTCGCAGGAGTTCATGATGTTTTCCATGTTTTGCACTTGAGAAAGTGCTTACATGACTCAGTAGAGGTAATGGAACCTAGCCAACTTGAGGAAGTTGAAGTGGAGAGAGAAGCAGCAGTTCGTCGCATTCCTACCAAGATCGTTGGGCGTGATATCAAGAAGCCTAGGAATAAGGAAGTACCTTGGGTTAAGGTGTAGTGGGGAAATAGTATTGAAGACGCTACATGGGAGGCTGAAGAGAAAATACGTATCTCTTATCCGTTTCTTTTCGATGGTGTTTTGAATTTCCTATTTCCATCTTTAGTTTTGAATAGGTTCTTTCCTTTAGTATCCTTTGGGAGGGTAGATCTTAGGATTTAACCTGTGGATGGTAGAACTAAATGTAAACATGTTATGTATGATGGACGCTAGTGGTTGCAAGTGTTTGCTAGTGGATGTTAATGGACACATATATATACACTAGGCACTATTATCTCTTAGGGATCGGCCTAACTAGGTCACTAAAGCATATGCATATGGATGTGTGCTCATTTGCATTTTTATTTTATTTCTATGGTTGCTATAAATGGATGATTATCATATGATTGTTGCATTTGGATGATGATTGTACCACGCATATAGAACTACCAGTTGTCATTAGGAAATTTGCATTCATCAGGATACATGGCCGGACATGATTGCATAAAAAGGAGGTCGACTGAATCAGTAGACCGCCTAAACTTTTGCATTAGTTAGGGACATTGACACTACACTTTTGCGTATAACATAAATTGCATTAGATAGCTTAAGGACAATGGATGTAATGGATGGTGGTTGAATATTTGGTTGTAGAATTTGGATGAAAATATTTATTTCATTCTTCCATCCTTGGAGATTTCGGGGACGAAATCATTTAAGGAGTGGAGAATGTAACATTCCAAAATTTAAGCTATAATAATTAATTAACGAATTGATTGAATAATAAATCAATTTTGTGAAATTAATATAATTGAGCCGCAGGAGTTGCACCATTGTGTCCGTGGTAATTTTCTGGTCAATTTCCATATATAGTTTGTCAAAATCCGAGTTAATATGAAGAAGATATGAATTAAACAAGAAATGAAGAAAACAAAAGGAAAAAAATATAGGTCAGGTCGACCTTAGCGTCAACCCCTAATGTGCATAGGTCAACCTTCCACATATATAGGTCGACCCTCACTTATTCTAGGTCGACCCGCCCTTATAATTGGACGTTGTTTCGTCCAGTTTCAACCGATGACGTGTTTTGCAATTTCTTTTCAATCCTGTGCGTTCGTGCTTCCATCCGATGGTTCCCAGTGAGCCTATGACGTGATTGCACCAGATTTAATCTTCAAATCCAACGTTCTGAGATCCCTAAGTGACACTATAAATAAGACCCTACGCCTAGCTATTTTTCTCATTCAGATTTTATCCTATTTGGGTTCATTGCCAGAGGCTGGACCCTAAATAGAAAGTTTTTCTAAGGAGGAAATCTTTTTGATAAAAATATTCTACGCTCTAGAAGTGGATCAAGGAATACCAAGGAATAGAGCTAAGGACCACAGGTGAGTGTTTAGTGATTATTTTAGATTTTTTAAGTAATTTAAAATAATAGGATTCTCAGTAGTTGTAGTTTTTCTGCAATTTTATATAAGTTATTTACAGTTAATTTTTATGCAAAATAATTTTGAATCATAAACATACCTCAAGAGCGAAAGAAACAGTTTCCTTTCTTTGACTATTTTCAAATAGTATGGACAATTTCCGCTTCCAATGCCCCTTCTTATGACAATGGTGACATTCACCTTTATAGGTAGGAGCATCCTTCTTACCCTTCTTAGTACATTTATTCAAACACTTCAAATATGATGCCTATCCCTTTACATCCAACATCATGTGTTGATCCTTAAACAATCCCTTAGTTGACTTCAACATATTGAGTAGCTCGATGAGGTTTATGGTTCATATTATAATTCAATATGAATGGATCAAACTGAGGAGTTAGTGAGCCAAGGATAAAATCCACTTGCAGTTCATCACTTAAATTAACATCTAGCTTAGAAAGTCTATCAATATAGGCTTTCATTGTTAAGATGAAATCCTAAACATGACTGCCTTGACTCATCTTCATATTGAACAACTTCTTAGTAATCTCGTACCTTGCAAAAGAGATTGCTCTCCAAACAAAACTTTGAGGTTTTCGAATATTTTGTAGACAGACATATTTTCATGCTACCTTTGCAGCAGCTTGTCTAAAGTAGATAACATGAAAATTTGAGTGATTTGGTAATCAACTATCTATGTGTTATAAGCTTTTATTGCCTCGGGGTCAGCGACCTCAGAGGGTTTCTCTCTTAAAAGTTTATTTATAAACGACTATAAACGTTCATCTATTAGTGCTATTTTGATTGCTTTCAGTTGGTCAATGTAGTTTGGTCTGGTGAGCTTATCATTTTTTGAAAATAGTCTTAAATCGGTCATTTTGCTGCAAATTTAATTTTAGTAGATTAGGACACATTAAACATAGTAGATTTTTTTTTAATATTAGATATGTTAAATTTCTACATATCATTTATCTAACATAGAAATCTCTTAATTTCTCTAGTGGGTGTTAGGACTCATTCCTTGGGATTCTAACATTGAGGATGCTCAACTAATCATAAACGCGCATGTGATGGATAACACCTTATCAGTTGTATCATATACAACTCCTAACCCAGGGTTTTTATCCTAATCTCATCTTAAACTTGAGGAAACTCAACAATCGAAAGAGATTATTTCCTCGTACTTGCCAGTTCATGATGACCTAAGTATAATGCATATACCATGAGGAAACTCAATAAATATGTGCTTGTATCTTATCTCATCTAGTCGATATATTAATAGTACTACACATAACATCTCTAGCTTGAGGAAACTCAACAAATAAAGAGCATGCAAGTAACCTATTAACATATAAATAGTATATGTTATCCAACAAATTAGTCATCATCCTTGAAGAAGAAATTAAAGATTTACTTCCTGATTTCCTTGCATTTATTACCTCAAATAATTAATAAAAACCAACCATATCTCCACCATAAATACCAATTCATTACCCATCAAAGACGGATTTAATGCCCAATAAATACCATGATAACCTGCTTATTTATTACTAATTAATGCCAACCATTTCCATATCAAATATTCCTTAATTCCTTTCATCCTTACCTTAAATAAGAAGATTATGGTGCAATTAATATCAACCTAGTCAGAGTCACTACAATTCCACACCATCCCTGGGTCAAGGCTTACAGCTATAAATACACCTAACATTGTTAAAGAAAAGGGGGACTGAAACAGAAAATTTGACTTCTCCTCTCCTCCTCAAAATCTCTTGTAATATGAAACTACAAGTGATAAATAAATTATAAAGTGGATGTAGGCCATAGATTTCGCCGAACCATTATAAAAATTTCGTGTCTCTTTTATCTTTTCTTCTTTTTATCTGCTTAATTTTGTGATCTGTGATTGTGAACTGGTGCTTTCATGGACAATTGGGTGTTTGTTACCATTTTTGGCGCAAACATTTTGGCGCTTTCACTGAGAAGAACAAGGGAATCTCAGATCTGAAGCTTATTCTATGTTAGAAAGAAGATCCAACTCCAGATCTGAAAGAAAAACTTTAGATCCAGAAAACAGGTTCCTAGATCTGGCTTTTAGAAGACGAAGAAGCCTCATACAAGGAAAAGCGCTATGGAAGGAACTCAGCAAGGGGGCAGCCAAGAGGCGTCCTCTCATTCAAACTTTCCTTCTACCATGAAGCAAATAGCTGGGGGCAACAACCAAGGACCAGAAACAAGGAGCATGCAAAGCCCCACACTCAGATAAGTACCGGACTTTAGGGTCTGCTAATCAAATAGAAATTGTCATCATCTGAACTGAACTAAAAAAAATGAGATCTAGAATTTAGATTCCTTTCTATATTTGAATTGTGCATCATCAAAAAATGCTTTAAAGGTTAGCATTTGGGAAGCGATTTACTAATGTAAGCGATCTCGAATGTAAGTGGTCCAATGCTCTGATTCCTTCCCAAGTGCGACACCTCATAAAAAAATGATTTCTTGCATAAAACTAGTTTTAAAGGTTAGTGCTTAGAGAACGACTTACACATGTGATGAGCGACCCCGAACGGTCCACAGCCATGCTCTGATTCGTTCCTAAGGGCGACACCTTTCAAAAATCTTTACAACATCGTTCTTGCTTTCAATCAAAGGTTATAGAAGCGACCTGAGAACTGCTCTCTAAAGTATTTCTTGAATATGAATGCTCTCGAATAGGAATGATTAACTCTATCTCCTTGTGCAGGAATGGTCCGACACTTAACATTTGTCAAACATCCAAAGAGATGAGAATTTGATGCCGACAAATTTGCTTTCACCAACACAAGTTCTTGAGCGAAGCATACCTCATTGCCAACAAGGCATACTTCGGGGGGCAAATGTTATCCAGCAAATTAGTCATCATCCTTGAAGAAGAAATTAAAGATTTACTTCCTGATTTCCTTGCATTTATTACCTCAAATAATTAATAAAAACCAACCATATCTCCACCATAAATACCAATTCATTACCCATCAAAGACGGATTTAATGCCCAATAAATACCATGATAACCTGCTTATTTATTACTAATTAATGCCAACCATTTCCATATCAAATATTCCTTAATTCCTTTCATCCTTACCTTAAATAAGAAGATTATGGTGCAATTAATATCAACCTAGTCAGAGTCACTACAATTCCACACCATCCCTGGGTCAAGGCTTACAGCTATAAATACACCTAACATTGTTAAAGAAAAGGGGGACTGAAACAGAAAATTTGACTTCTCCTCTCCTCCTCAAAATCTCTTGTAATATGAAACTACAAGTGATAAATAAATTATAAAGTGGATGTAGGCCATAGATTTCGCCGGACCATTATAAAAATTTCGTGTCTCTTTTATCTTTTCTTCTTTTTATCTGCTTAATTTTGTGATCTGTGATTGTGAACTGGTGCTTTCATGGACAATTGGGTGTTTGTTACCATTTTTGGCGCAAACAGTATAGGATAACTAACATTATAGATTCATAATCTTAATAATATAATTTCAGTGATATCGATTTATGGAACAATGTATATTTTATGAAATACCATCATGATTCAAGTGCCGGACACATCTAAAATCACGGTATGCATAGATTATGCATAAATTTGTTCCTTAAACCGGGTTTCTTAATATTCCACTAATATTATGCATTCATATTATACAAGCTTAATTTATGTGTAACTACTTATAATTTAACTAGCTCATATAATGTTCTTATGCATATTATCAACTAAATCATATTCAATTCATTTCCTAAACTAATTAACAAATTTATTTAAATTATTTTAAAAATTCAAAATTCATATTTTATTCATCTTAGACAATTTAAAATGAATATTAATTATAATGCATATATTATTATATATGTACATTTTATCTTATTAATTAAAACCTAATTAATTTTAAATTAATCAAAAAAAAATTAATTAATATAAAATTTTGAAAATTTTATTATTATTCATCTTAAACATTTTAAGAAAAATACACACATATTAATTAATTCAACAAATTAAATAATTAAGATAAAAAATTCAAATGTTAATTTATTAATTTTCAAAATAATTTAAAAAAAATTTTCTAAAGGAAAAAGGCTCTTTATTAATAAATGAATTAGAACCTAAAATAGAAGGATTCGCCTCCTTAAAAAACCACACTAAGGAAAAAGAAAAAAGAGTAAGACATTCCCTATATAATCAGTCTCCAATACAGGCAAATATCAACCAAAAAACAAAAACGCAAAATACAGCAATCTCTCACACTAAAAAAATAAAAAAGGGAAAGCTCAAAAGAAACACTACACGCCGAATACTTTAAAAACTCCACCGCCTACCATCATGCGACCTGGTCCAACCCACTACAGAAGACACCCTAAACGTATTCACAGCGCCGCCATTATCCATTATCTTGCAGTTCTATCCCCCACCGAGTTAAAATTTCCCTTTCTGATGAAGTCGTGGATCAAACTTTTAATATCTGTGCTAATTGCAGCCGAATATCAATCTCTATAAACTTCCATCCGACCTCCTTCGGGCACGACTTCTGTTCAAATCGTCTCCGAACATGCTCTACCCAGATGTGATGAACTATTATGGCTGCTCCAACAGAAACCAAGCTTCGAAGCAATGACGTTGCCTTAAAGTGAAGGCGCAGCTTGGAAATGAAGTCACAAAATGGTATCAGCAGCAATAGGAGGAATGGCCAACTGGAGCAGGAAGCATTCCCAAAGATAAGTACTGTAATCACATTGTAGAAATAAATGTTGATGATTCTCTGAATGGTTAGTACACAAATTGCACATAGATTCCGTTTGAATGCCCCAATTTAAGAGTCGGTCGACTGTAGGCAATCTCTGCATATATGCCATGTATAAAGTATGGGAAAATTTTCTGGAAGTTTTATTATACCAGATCAATTGAAAATTGTCGTCTCTACTGTTTGGAAGTCTGATTGCATTCCATATTTTAGCGAACACAAAAATTTTGTTGTCACAAATTCTCTTATAGTCAGTGGTATTGTCAGATAATATTGGCACTTGAGTAATTTGATTTGCAACCTCCCTTGTCTCTGATAATAACTGATGTTGAAAGTGGCCATCACGAATAATGTAACTAACTTTACATTTAGCAGTGTTGCTTAAATGAATTCTGTTCCACCCTAATAATTCAATAAGGGACTTATGGTTTATCCACGGATCAAACCATAAGTCTGTAGTTTCCCCATTGATAATAACATGAGTAATAATAGAGGCAGTTGTATCTCGTTGTCTCAAAATCAATTTCATAGTACCTGAAAAGTTATTATCAATGGGTAGAGCCCAAAAGTTTGCATTTTCCATATATTTCATTCTCATCCATTTAGACCATAAACTATCCGTCATTAGCAAATTCCATAGAAGTTTGATCTTGGCAGTTTTATTCAAATCAGCGAACTTACATAATCCAATTCCTCCTTCAATCTTTGGTTTACATAAAGTTTCCCATGAAATTTTGCGCATTTTAACTTTCCAAAAAAAGTCAGCGCATAGCTTGTCGTTTCTATTCAAAATTGACTGAGGCAAATTGTAAATAAGTAGCCAATACATGACAATTGGGGTATAGTACTATGAATTAGCTCAGCTCGACCCGCGGCTGTTAGGAAATTACAATTCCATGCATCTAACTTATTATTGATCTTGTGTAACTGGGGTAAACAATGTGCAGCGTGAATGTAATCCAATGACAGAGGAACAGAGGAACTCCAAGATATTTCACAGGTAACTCATGTTCTACCATTTTCAAAATGCCTAAAATTTCAGCCTTATACATGGACCCAGTATTGAAAAATATTTGAGATTTAGATTGATTTATTTTAAGCCCCACAATTTCCTCCATTCTTGCAAAGACTTTGTTCATATAGTTAGCATTACTTATGGTAGCAGATAGGAATACCATGACATCATCAGCATATAAAAGATGTGTGATGGCAGGCTTGAAATTAGATATAGGATGTATATGTCCATCATTTATTCTCCCTTCCATCAATAGAGAAAAAAACTCCATGGCTATGCAAAATAAATACGGGGACAGAGGATCGCCCTGGCGAAGCCCTCTGTTGGGTGGAAAAAAACCTTCTGGTCTCTCGTCAATCAGGATTGAAAATGTAGGCGTAGAAATACATTCGTATATAAGCTCTAATACAGGTATAGGAAAACCCATACTTGAAAGCATATGAATGACAAATTCTCTATTGACCATATCATATGCTTTTTGGAGGTCGATTTTGATACACATTTTTTGTTTACCACGTTTAGAAAATTCCCGAATAAGTTCATGAGCTAATAGAACATTCTCTCCAATATTCCTTCATGGAATAAATTAGGACTGATTCTCTACAATTAAGAAAGGAAGAAACCACTTAATTCGATTACAAATAATCTTTGAAACAATTTTACATAGGGCATTAGCACAAGAAATGGGGCTTATCTTTCTTGGGAATTAATGTTATGAAGTTGTGTTAACTCCCTTTGGAAATTTCCTAGTTTGAAAAACTTCTGACGCGGCTGCAAATATATTATCTTGCAGGTCTGACTAGTGTATTTTGTAAAATTTGGATGAAAAGCCATCCGGTCCCGGGCTTTTAGCATCATCAATAGAAAAAATCGCCTGCCTAATTTCATCCAAAGTTACCAGAGAAGATAAGTATTCTCTTCCCATATCATTTACGCGCATTCTTGTGATAATAGGAGGAAAGAAATTCATACAGTCACCATTAAAAGCATATGATAATACTTGATAGCTTCAGCCTTTATAGTGTTACTGTCATAAATGTATTGTCCCTGAGCATCCAAAAGAGCTTGAATTTTATTCCCATGTCATCGCATTGACATTTTGGCATAGAAATATTTAGTATTACTATCCCCTTGTTGAAGCCATAATATTTTGCTTTGTTGTCGAAAAAATTCTTGTTGTTGTGCAAGCACAGCATTTAAATCCAGTCCAATCTGACACATGTTATCATATATAGCACAGTTTTCCGGATCTTGATCCGCAAGATGGAAAAGAGTTTCAAATTCAGTCTGTAAGTTGCATAAACTGCTATCCCTGGCTCTTAACCTATGCCAAGCCTTTAGTTCATTTTTAACTGCTTTGAGTTTAGAAACAAAATTGTACACAGAAGAGCCCCATACATTTACAGATAAGCCTTTAACAATACACTGATTGTAACCTTCCCTGTTGCACCAGTTGTTTACATATCGAAAAGGGGGTCTCTTTTGTTTTTTCCGATGCGGGCTGAAAAATATAAGCAGGGGGGGGTATGATCACTGACAGATGTGGGTAAAGCGATGGTGCCGAATTGTGGAAACATAGACATAAAATCATAGTTCACGAGAACTTTGTCTATGTTTGTTGCAATTCCTATGCTCCGCCATGTGAACTTACAACCCTGTAAATTAGATTCAACCAACCACAATTAAACAAATAGTTTTTAAATGAATTTAAATAGGAGAAAGGGATTGGCAGTCCTCCCTTTTTCCTTCGGGTTAAGAGCATTATTAAAATCCCCCATTGCAAGCCAAGGAGATCCGATACTTGAAGCATCGATGCGAAGCAAATCCCATAATTTTTGACGTTCAGAAAACGAGTTACTGGCATATATGCATGTGCAGTAGCATTGTAATCCTCCTTTATTTGATAAAAATTAAGTAATGTGTTATTGTGATTTACTAAATATAATTTGTTCCCAGACATTTGTATCCAGTAAAATCACAATTCTGCCCTTGCTGCCTTCGTCATTATTGTGTATAATCGACCAATTGGGGAATTTCAGCTATAATTTATCTATATTTTTAGTGGATAACTTGCTCTCAACTAAGCTTAACAACTTAAGCTTATGAGATTTTAGAAGTGTGAATACCTGGCTTATTTTGTCGTCGGCATTCATACCTCTAATATTCCATGTCATGATATTCATTTACTAGTCATAGTGCTCCTTGTTGTTCTTTTAGGAGGAGCTTTACGAGCTGTAGTGGGATTTGCATCTGTCGTACGTTTTTGAGTAAATAATGGATTCTTTGATACCATAGGGGAGATATCTACTGTGGGATTCGATGAACTACCAGTCTCTTGTATATGCTTTGCTATATTCTGTATGTAGCTTTCGGAATCTTTACTGTCCTGTTTGTCTTCCAAGTCTACATTGGCTTCAGCAGGGAAAGCTTCGGAATTCGTGGTCGAGGAAACCTGAGTAGCTGCAGTTGCAAGGTCTATCAGAGGTGGGATGTCAGTGGATGGAGTATCAGCCGGCTGTTCCTGGTGGTCATCAAGAACGGAAAAAATGATTATGAGTGCTAATATTTAAGTTACCATTTTTATTCTCTGAAGTTGTATGTATAACATCAGAACCGGACTTTGTATGTTTTCCTGCATTTTGTGGTGCTGCATTTGATTCCATTTCAGATGCAACTGATGTGTTAGGCTCTGCTGTATATGTATTTTGATTTTTTGGTCGTCATTCTTGTGAGAAAACCTTTGTACGGTTTGATTCAGAATGCCCAAATTTTTTGCAATTTGAACAGGGTAATATCTTTTGTTCATACTCAATGTGAATAACATCCAGTTCACCGTTATATAACTCCATTTGCACTGTCTCTGCCTATGAACGCGTCTAAGTAGAAGAGCCATTTACGTTGCAATTAGAATACTCATTAACTGCAGGAGTTGCTGTAGCCGATATTCCAGATGCAAGTTCGTTAGATGATTCAACATACAAAGTGGCACTTTCTCTCAGATTATGATGTCGTGAGTTTGTTCCAGGCATACAACTAGGCGGCTGTGACTGGGGGCCGGAGGGAATGTCTGGTGGCCGAGGAGGTGTTGGAATAACCGTTCCCGCTCTTAAGTCTGTGTTCACCATTTTTGAGTTTCAAAAAATATTACATAACATTTATAAAATTTATTTCATATTTTAAATTTAACTTTTAAATTCGGAATACCTTCTAAATTTTCAAATGGATTTTCAGAATTAGCCTAATGCACAAAATCAATTTTATATCGATGATAACTTTGGACATACTTTATCTTTCGAGCCAGGCCAGTAGCCAGGTAGACAGAGTAATTATTACCTAAACCCAACCTTAGACACTACCTATCTAGACACTCTATTAAATGGGTTAACTTTAATCAGTTAGCCATAGCATTGCTATTTAGATTACACAAACCATTGGGCTCCGATACCATTAGTGGAACCGGCGTAGTCAGAAGCAGGTGAAATAAGTATATTTAAAAAAAATCCATTGTTGTTCTTTATGGACCTATGGAATCTAATTGATTTTAGATCCAAAAATTCATTTTTAACAAAATCTTAATTTGGATAAATGAGTTTAAATTTAATTTGAATCAAATTTGTTATGATGTGCATATCAAATACGCTTATATATGTGTATAGTGCAAGTGCAACATATAAATAGTGTACATGGTTAATGTGTACATTTATAGACACCATGTTTACACTGCAACGTATACAATTGTCCCTTTATATATGCCTTTGTTTTTCCCATTTTTTTTAATTGTATCCAATAACCATTGTATATACATATATAAAATAATTATATATATATATATATATATATATGTATATGTATATGTATATGTATATTAAATTTAATTTTGACTATTTTATATGTTTTAAATAATGGAATTAACAATTTTAAATCTACTATTAACCTTGGAAGGATTCAAAATTAAATGTACGATTTTACACAGAAGTTCCTTTTATAAACTTTAAATTGAAATAACATACATATAAGAAAAGTATAAAAAATTGCAAACAATGTTTTAAATTTATAACATCATAAGTTTATAAAATTTATAGTTTTATATGTTTTAAAACTTAAATTTAGCAAACAAAAAGCTACCTTTAACTTGTGAAGGATCAAACTAGGTTTATGATTTCGCACAAAAGTCCACATATGAATTTTTAACCGAGACAACTTTTAAAATATGTAAACCATAAACAAACAAATTTACATACAAAACTAATAAACATACAAAATATGTATTAAATTTTCAAAATGAATTCAAGTAATCAACACATGTAGCTTACATATTTTTGTGTGTACAACAGGTTACAAAATTAAATCAATTAATTAAATCAGTTTCAAATCAAAAAGTTTTTCAATAGACATTAATATCCAAATTATAACAAAATTAGATCGGACAACCCAGACATATATAAATTTGTTGTATAATGTTTAATTACTAAAATATACATATAAGATGGGTATGTAATCAAAAGAGAAGTAGCATATGAGGATCTAAACTGTACTAACATCTACATAATCAAATAAGATTAGAAAATTAACATATGATGGAGCCAAAAATAACATCTTGAATGAACAATAAAACTTCTAGATTTGATTGAATCAAACTCTGGATTTTGCAAGGATCTAAAAGCAAACACCATCTAAAATATTTTTTTCATTTCATTTGAAATTTGTTTTGGGAATTTTATTCCATGGAGGTGAATTTTTGATAGTTTATGGAAAGGAAGAGCAAAAACTAATGAATGAATATCATTTAAGAAGGGAATAAAAGAGAAATAAAGGTTATAGATTTTTGCCTTCCTTCGATCACAATTTTGCCTTTTCAAATCCAATTTGAATCCCTTCCTTACCCCCTTTTAGCTGGCTATGTAAAAGGCATTTAGCAACTAGTCTGTTTAAATCAAATTTAAATATTTTATTGATATTGTATATCAATACGAGCACACATAACTTATATATATATAAACATTTCATTAAATACTAATGGTATTCAAACATCAAATAAAATATAATACTTAATATTTAATACATATTAATTAATTTACAATGGTTATAAATTAATTAAATTAAGTGGTTTATTTTCCGAGTATTCATCATTACAGTTGCGCGATGCAAAGGTGTTGTTAACCCAAAAATGGATCAATACTCTGGATTCTGTGTGAATGCACCAACCTTGTTTATCAAGGCAAATAAAATAGAAAATGGCAATTGTAGATCGTAGAAAAAGTACAAAAACAAGAAGATTTTTCATAGTGGTTCGGCTGTTAATGAAGCCTATATCCACTTTATAATTTTCTATTATCTGACTGCTATTACAAGTTAAATCGGATTACAATATGATTGAATCTCCAAAGTTAGATCTAGTCACAAGTGCAAGAGTTCATTGGAGAATCACAGTGAACTCCTAGATGACTGTTGTGGGAGAAGAAGAGTAAAGAATAACTTCTGTAGAGTTTCAGTAGCTAGTCTAAAAGATCCTTTTTATGTTGCAGATAGGTAAGTATTTGTAGGGATTGGAGAGCTATTGGGCTAGTCCGCTTTACCAGAAGCATATTCTTGATGGTACGAAGGCGCTCCGAAAATTTCACAATGAATCGACCTATCCTGATGGATCGCTAGCGATCCATAGGGCATGGATCGCTAGCGATCCATGTAGTTAAACTATTTTTTGATCGTTTCATTTGGATCGCGCTCCTTGCCTTATGTAAATGCTTTCCATGTAATTTCGTAACGAGTTGCCTTGTTTTGATGGTGATTCATGAACATGTTGCATTAAACTATGACTGGAATCAGATGAATGCTCACTTCTCGAACTAGCTTGCTCGGAATATCATGAAATTTAGCAGATATCCTTAGAAAAGATATTGGTTCATGATGCAAGAGGTTTAGAGGATCCACGAGCAGTCCCTATGGATCGCTAGCGATCCATCCCCTTAGCCTATTTTTGCATCTTTCTTTTTGGATCCTTCTTAGCTTGCTCTTCTGGTCCATTTGGTTAATTCTTGAGTTGCTTTGACATGACGTGGATATTCTAGTTTCCGTTGAATTCTGTTCGGTTAAAAACCTGGTTAACATTTGTCCCCTAGATTATGCCTTCGTTGGAAACAAAGTGTGCTCTGGAAGTAACTGTTTTTGAGTTCCCATTTCATGAAATTTAATTGGTCATGTTGAGGTTATCATGCGAATTTGGCTTTGGCTATTCAGCCGTCTGTTGGGTCTTCAATGTGAATCGTCGTTGCTCATAGCAATAAATCAATTTCAATCCCAGGACTTTCCAAATGCTTGCACACAACACTTAGATCGTACTTAGCATATGTCTTCCATCCAATCTCCTACTTAACTTTGTTTGGACCGATCCTTCATCATTTCACACTGCCTTTGCAAACCAAGCTAGCTTCTCTTATAACCCGATCCAAACGCCACCAAACCTTAAGCTTGCTCACGCCATTGCTGTCGTTGATCTCCACTGTTGAAGCTTTCTGCCTTCGACACCACCTAACCTCGCCGCCACTTCGAGCTAATTTCTAGCACTTGAAACATTGCCTGCCTGAATCGCAACCGATCTTGCCTAGCATGGATGGCCAGTGAATTGAAATTTATCGTGTTGGCCTTCTGATTTGAGGTTGGTAATGTGAATTTTGGCATAGTATTAGTGATTGGTGATGAAGTTATATTGGTGACGGATGCGGTGGAAAATTCGAGTTGATTATGACTTTGTGGAAGAAGATAGTAAATCGAGTCTTGAATTCTTCATGGAACGAGGCCATGGCTTTGCCCCGGTGCTTGACATGTTTTGCTATCTTCATCCACAGAGTCAGAATTAACTTGCACTAAGTTACACCATTGATCCCGGCACGACGTCTTGCGGATTGATTTTGATTTTCCTGGGAGGTGATAATAGCTTAGGGTAGCGTCATGTATGCAGCTCATGCTGTTATCACTTTCTAAAGAACTGAAATCGACTTATGCTGAGAATTCTCTACTTGATTCGGACCCATTGATCTATAATTGCTCATTTTGGATTGGTCTCGTCATTGCACAGTCGGTGTACCTGGAATAGGAAGAGTTTTCCATGTTACTTCGGACAGCGGATCCGTTATCGATCATTGATCGGACATGGGTAAGTGTAGGAGGAATTACTTTAATGAATGACACGAAAAGATTTTTCCTTCCTTCGCTACGAGTGGACTATCTACACGGGATAGAGCGTTCGTAGTGTTCAAGACACCGAGCCCATCTCACATAGATAACAAACTACACTTGCCCCGGTCAACGCTTGAAATCCAATGAGTTGGCATAAATCAGTATTTTTTCGGAATTCAAGTGTTAAGCGTAGGGGGACTTCTAGTTATAAATAGAATTACCCGACCGCGTTAGATATAATTTCTATTGTATAGAATGAAACACCGATCATAAATCCAGTGGAGGAAGTCCGGCACTTTCGAAAGCCGAATCGACATCAGTTATGCCTTCACGAATGGTTTCAACGACGCCTACTTCTTCGGCACCACCAGTTGAATATGGTCAATTGGTTCCAGTTGGTTCGGTTGTAGATAAAACTCCTCCAAAATTTAGAGTTTTACTCAACCCTCCGGAGAAAGCTTCCACCGTAATTTCTGCTAAAGTCCTGCACAACATTTATTTACAGCATGGCATCTCGAATGATGACGTACGCCTTCCATTGAAAAACGAGTTTGCACACATGCTACCTTTAGAGTACACCGCCTGCCACTGGTACATGTGCATGAATGGAGCAGTGCTCCCTTCAATCCTTTCTTGAGAGAGACTCTTCTGAACTTGGGAACTACACCATTTTAGATTCACCTCAACGGATACGCGATTTTGACTTGTCTTCACATTTTGTTTATGCGGACATTCAATCGTGCCCCAAGCTTTGATGAGCTGAGATACTTCCTCTCATTCTAGAAGAGAGACGAATGTCCATCTCTTGTGATCATTGAGGCTCCAAGAAATCGAAAAATTATGCTGCAACTTCAAAGTAATTTTTCCCAGTTCAAGACCCAATATTTTTTCGTTAGGTGTACCGATGGATTTAATCGCCTTTGGACGATAGGGGTAAGGCTTCTCTTTCACTCATTGAGATTTAATATGATGATGCGGGATTTTTAATAGACTGAATACTCCTTTTAGTTATTCCGAGGCCAAACAAAGATCCATCACTTGATCCCATCTTCCATACTTCGAAGGCCATAGACGCTAGAGAGGGATCGGTCAAGCCTATAATAACGGACGAGAATTTGCTTTGGTACGGGTTGTTGCATCCTAGGAGATTTGCCATCGCCATTGATGTTCCATCTCCTTCTCATTCTAGAATTCGAACACGCTCCACTTCTTCATCGCACGACTCCGAAGAGGGCGATCTACTAGAAGGAGAAGGTCCATCTGGTTGATCAACTGAAGAAATTCATGAAGGAAAAGGCGTTACGATCGGAGCTAGTTGCCTGATTAGGATGCCCCCCATCCCGGAGGAGGGGGAAGAGGAGTTCATGCGGCATGAGGATAAGGCTGCGGTGATCACAGAAAAGGAAGAGGGTGAAATTGAGAGCAGTAGAAGCTATGATTCCTCCTTTAATGATGAGGAATTTGATGTAATTTCCAATGAAGGAGACTTCAAATCATGCGGCGAAACTCTGAGAATGAGTCATATTCTCTCGGATTCGCCTCCTTAAGAAATTATTGCTAAAGATGCTCCTTCAGAAGCTGAATGACTTCACGGTTCTCCACCTAAGGAAACCGATATCAACTTTGGAGACTTGAGCAATGTTTATGTAAACATCGATGAACTCATGGGAGATGATTTCGAGTTCGAGGGATTGTCTTCTCACCCCGGTCATGCTGTGTCTAGAGTTAGCTTGACTCCCACTGTAGTGGCTTCCCGATCCGATTTGTGAAGACCTTTTAGGCCACCTACGACACGTTACACATTTCACTAGGGTCACGTACACTTACACATGCATTATTTGAGTTCATTTTCTATCACTAAAGTTCTTCATTCATTTTTTATATTAGGTACTATGAGAGGTCGTGGACTTTATGAGGACCTTGAACAATTTACAAAGCACAACGCGGGTCAAGACAGACTTCAAGCCGCCATCAGCCCTAAGAAACCGAGGAAGAGTGGAAAAGGAGGAAAGATTCTGAAGCCGAAGTTCGTCGTCGGGATAACAAAGATTGAGGTAGAGTTTATAGGAGCGGTTATGAGAAGAAGAAAACTCCCAATGACCAGGAAGAACCATCCAAGAAATCGAAGGTAGATTGTGGTTCTCATCAATCCGAGCACTAAGCATTCGCCCCGACTCTAGTCTCTGTTGGAATTGAAATTCCGACTTCTACTGTTCAAGTCTCTCCATCAACCCAGACTCCGTTAACTCATGTAGTGCTTGCTTCTGGTTCTTCACGCCCTCGTAGGAGGTCAGCTTATATTCTCCCGTCTGGTCCCCCTAAGCTTGAAGCCGCACTCCTCGGATGGTTTCTGAAGGGAGTTAAATTTGATTTTGACATGCGTATGATCCATAAGGATTCTTATATGCCTCATCTCCAAGCGATTCAGAGTGATTTGGATCAAGCTGAAGGATGTGAGAAAATATGTAAACAACCGACGGACACAAACTATTACAACTATTAAGAGATCCTTTCCTTCGAGTTAGAAAAGGATGATTACGAGATGATGTTAACGGAACGTGATATCAGAATTGAGCAACTAACAAAGGAGAGGGATGCTGCAATTCGGGAGAGTAAGAGCAACACTAGTTTGCTGAAGGAATTAAAAGAGGCCCATACAAAAATTGAGATCATGTTCAAAGACGAAATCAAGAAGTCCCATGTTGATGAGGTTAAGCTGAAAAAGGAGCTTGAAATTCGAGACGAGATAATCGAAGCTCAGAAGAGAACTATTGTCGGTCATGGTGAAGTCATCGAAGCTCACAAAAAGACAATTGCTGATTATGCGAGAATGGTGGAATCCCGTGACAAGACCATTTCTGACCAGATTCAAATGATTGCTTCGCTTCAGGAAAGAGTCGCGCAACTTAACATTGAAAAGACCCAAGTTGAAGTTGAGAAGGCCATTGTGACGGTGGGCTACCTAGAGCTGCAGAATACTTTTGAGAGGAAGATGGAGAAGATGGATGACACCATCTTGAATTTCTACGTTAACTCCCTACTGCATTAGGGCAGCCTCAGCTATCTAGGCCCCAAATTCCCGTGTGCTCTTGCTATGGTTTGGGATGAAGCCTATTTCCAAGAAAATGGAGATGTACACATCGAGCAAGAGTTGGAGGATGCCTATCTCAACAATAGTCGAAGAGAGCTTTGGTAGTGGGCCGAGATATTATTCAGATTGAGAGGGACCGAGAGGTCGTCGATGCTACTGCAACTGCTAAAGCGCTATTAGAGCCTTTTAGTTCCGGGCCCGATGAATCATCAAAGCAGCCTCGTGATTAGTCAGGAACTATTATGGGTTCATCCGGTACTGCTTTGTTCTCCGCCCTTTCAGCAGCTGTTTCGGAAGCCTTGGCTGATCCTGGAACTTCACCAAAGATCGTTCAGCCATCCAAAGATGGAGACAGTGGGGAGTGTGAGATCGAAATTCTCGGTCACACTTTTGATGCAGGTAACCTTCTTGTTTCTCCCGAGTTTGAGAATTTTCAGCTCACGCCGCAAGAACTAGATGAATTGAATGCTTCCATTTTTGATCTTATAGGTCCATCTTCTTTGCCTACCGAACTACCAATTTCTTTGGTCTCAGGGCCTGCTATTTCGAATGCTTCGATGCTTGTTTCTGTAGCTGCTTCGGTCACCACGCCCGTGTCTAGCTCACAACCAGAGCCGGAATCCGAGAAGATTGCTACGTTGCATGGCCTAGACGACCCTTCCGTATCTCTGGAGGGCGATTTAACAGCGGCTGACACTCTAGAGCAGATAGACCAAGCGAGCCAACTAAGTAAAACTAAACAGCAGATGGTGGCAGTTAAGAGGGAAAAGATTGAGGAGAGAAAGTCTTCGAGGAGCTCACGCAAGTCCCAGAAGCGCAAGACCAAGGGGAGTCTTCGGAGGGGGTCGAAGAACAAGGAGGAGACATGGGCATGGAGGAAATAATTGATATCTCCTACAGCAATACAACTCTCGGTGGAGATGCTGAGAAGAAGAAGAAACTCAAGCCGAAGGTAGGAAGGGAAGTGGTGGAAAGAAACACTGATAGGCTCGAGTGACAGTGGAGCCGGATACTGGAACATTCTGATTTATTTGACATGCATTTTGTACAAGTGTAGAGTCTACACTTATTACTTTTGTTGTTGTAGCATCTGTACTTTTTTTTATTGGCCGATATTATATGGGTATGGCCTCCACATTTTGACTTTGTACAGAAAATGTTATAAGGAATGAAAATATTAATGTTTCTAATGTCTTCTCTTCTGTGTTCTTCCTTATTTATCATGTACTTAGCTTGTTTTTATACTACTTATGTGTGCACATTGCATGATTGCTTGTTCTACAATTTCTATACTTCAAATTGCCATGCCATGTTTCACGATATACAATGCCCTTATTTTCATGATTTGACGCATTATGTATGCATTTTTTAACTTTATAACTGGATCCGTCGTGATTAGCAAATTCTTTGTTTGGAGAAACGGGCCTATGGAGTAGTTTTACTTTCAACTAAATGTTGGTATGTGTGTGCCCTCTATTTCACAGGGTTGCTTTCTCCGAACACTTGATAACCGGTTGATACGGGTGATTCCTCGGATGTCTATAATCGAATCTACTTTGTTGTTCCTATCTTTGGGAACTTGTGACTCAAGCATCTCGATTCCAGAGATTTTGTCAATCAACGATCGGGATTCTTTGTCGATTTCTAGTTGTGCGACATTGCTGGATTTATGTCAATTACTTTGATAATGGGAGTGGATTCCTGTCTGTCCTACAATAGACGAGTTTCCCGGTGTTGTTAGGATAGTACGGTACTTAAAAGATCCTAATGGTTTGCTGATGGTGCTGGAGCAATATCAAGTAGTGTTTGCACGGAATGCACAGCTTTCACGACTTACCCAATGCATGACTTTTGAGAGTGCGCGACTTATGAGATGAGCGATTTATGGTATCGATACGATCTGTCGATCCGGAACGGTTTGGAACTTCTTGACGTTCCCAATATTCAGGTAACGTGAAAAGTTCATGCTTCGAGAGCATTGTTCCACAGCTCAAGAAGTGATGCGCGGGTTATGGGTGTGCGTGACTTAAGTAATTATATTTGCATGGGCATGATTCCACAACCCAAGAAGCAGTGCACAGCTTATGAAATGCACGGCTTTGGTTTGGGCCTTCCCGGTGTTGTCGGAGCAACACCGGTTCTTAGAAGGCGGGGATCGAGTTCCGTCAATCCAACGGGTTGAGTCGATTTGCTTCCGTTGACTTGGTAGGTAGTTGGAATGTACTTGAGCATGATTCCACAATCTCAAGCAGCAATTGGACGGTTTTGAGTCGATTTGACCCCGTCGACTCAATGGTCAGAGTTTTGACTAGGACCAATCCCAATGACCGAGCTTCTTTAGAACTGGCCTATTTGGCTAGATAGTCTGCCTTTGTGTTTTTTTCCCTCGGGATGTGAGTTATGGTGTAATGTTCGACGTCATTCGGTAATTCCTGCACTTTAGATAGGTACGGGGCGAGGTTCTCTCCCTGAGCTTGGTATTTGCCTTTCGCCTGACAGACGACTAGCTGAGAGTCGCTATAGATGTGTACGGACTTTATTCTGAGTTCCTTCACAACTTTCAGCCCGGCTATCAATGCTTCGTATTCCGCTTCGTTATTTGTTGCAGGTAATTCCAAGCGTAAGGCATAGCAAACGGATCGTCCTTCGGGAGTTTCGAGCACCACTACTACCCCCGAGTAGAAGTTGTTAGATGCACCATCGATGGAAAACTTCCAACGTGTCTCCATTTCTGGAATAATTTCTTCTTCTTTATCTCGTACCGTAAACTCGGCAATGAAGTCTGCCAGCGCCTGCCCGTTGATCGCCCTTCGAGGAAGGTATGTGATTCTGTACTGACTTAATTCGATTTTTCATTTGATAAGCCATCCAGAGGTCTCAGGGCAGTGTAACACTTACTTCAACGGTTGATCTGTCAGCACTTTGATCGGGTGTGTTTGGAAGTACAGTCGTAACTTTCTGGATGCGATCAAGAGGCAGTATCTTAGTTTTTCCAATTTCGGATAGTTCTTCTCAGCTCCAATAAATCATTTACCGATGTAATATACTGGTTGCTGGATCTTAGCTTCTTCTCGTATAAGCGCGACACTTAATGCATGGGGCGAAACTGCTACTGGCTTGGACATGATTGGCGGGGTTTCAATATGTCGCAACAGCTCTTCGAATGCAGTTTGACAAGCTTGATTCCATTTGAAGTTCTTCCTTCCCTTCTTCAGCGCGTCAAAGAACGGTATACATTTGTCGGTTGCTTTTGAGATGAACCGGTATAGCGCTGCAACTTTTCCATTCAAGCTTTGTAACTCCTTCATGTTCCTTGGGTGTTCGGGATTTGCTTCGATGCCTCTGGCGCTTACAATGAATCCCAAGAACTTTCAAGAGGCTACCCTAAAGTGACATTTAAGTGGATTGAGTTTCATTCCATATTTGCGGAGTATTTCAAACATTTCGGCGAGATTGTCCAAGTGATTTGTATCTATGTGCGATTTAACCAACATATCGTCTACATAAACTTCCATAGTCTTCCCGATTTGATGTTTAAACATGGAATTCACTACTTGTTGGTATGTTGCCTGTAACGTTTCGACTTTTCGACGCTCGAAAGTCGACATTAATACGTCCACTGTATCAAATGTCGCGCAAACGAATGCCGGAAAACCGAACCATTAGGAGTAAAAAGAAGAGGTAGAAGAAGACAGAAGAAAAAGAAAAAGAAACAACAACAGAATCTCACATTCGCAGCGGAACAATATATAATAGACAATCACTAGTCTTTTAAACAAAGAACTATATCGGTTTATACAATGCATCATCAGAGTTACAACAATAATACACATCACTGGACAGTTATATAAACTTGTCCACATATAGAATACACAGTGGAATAAATAAACAAGTACGGGAGTACGTCTCGCCATCCAGCTCGCCTCCAAAGCTCCAGAATATCCTGATAACATAACTCTAGGCTGCCCGTGTGGAAAATTATGGGCAACCAGAGTTTAGGAAGGGAACAATAAACTCTGAGTCAGACATGGTGACTGGTGTGAGATTGTAAAACATTTATTTTCACAAAGAAAATAAAAGAAATTCGCAATGCTTTTGGAAAATGAAACTACCATAAGGCCTCCCGCCACACACACAATGCAAACGCAGAATTGGAGGAGATTTCTCCTTATGATAGTCAAATATGCTTACTACGAAAAATCAGTTGATATTATTATTAATGTCTAGTGTGGAAAACATTTCAAAAGTATAATATTAATCTTAGCCAGCATAGACATTCCGCACTTATGCCTACTATAGCTACTATGTTCAATAACAGGTTACCGCCACATTCCATAGCAGGTTATACAACTAAAACCGTACAAGGTTCGTATTGTTTCTTTGGATTTCCAACAAATGGTCAGGCTAAGGAACTTCCTACAGCCACATGGGAACTCCTCTGGCTGGACGTCCCGAGAACTAACTAGCTCTCTGCCAATACAAGGCCGGGTTACCCCTTACACTAGGTAACTACTACACGATTATGCCACCCCCTGG
The DNA here is from genome assembly GCA_030737815.1 of Allium fistulosum. Classification (NCBI taxonomy): domain Eukaryota; kingdom Viridiplantae; phylum Streptophyta; class Magnoliopsida; order Asparagales; family Amaryllidaceae; genus Allium; species Allium fistulosum. Next base: position 855,156,554 of record CM060905.1, read on the forward strand.
TCCTTTGAGACCTTTATCCGAGGCACCTCGATCACACAGCAATAATCACACAGTAAATGAGATTGGAGCAACCACACAGGTAAATATCTGGGCTCCATACCATAATATCACCTTTTTCCAGAAGGAAATGGCATACCCTAAAGGGCGCGACCCTCATAACCTTGCCGCATCTTTCCTGTTTCGACCATTTCCGGGTTGTGAGGCTCGATGAGGTCTCGTCCACAAAGCTACGCTTTTTCATAAAGCCATGCATTTGTCACAAATGATCGACAAATGATCAGCAATACACAGCAACACTCAGCATGCCACGCTACCAAATTGGGAGTATATCACTGATAACCTTCAACTACATAACCTCTGAGCTCGTACGTCTCAGAGAAGGGTGTTAAGCTAAGAGAATAAATTCTCCGCCACCAACAGAAATGTATTTGGAAGAAATCAGCTTTATATCTCAAAGTGTAATGTCAGACATACAACCATACAAGTCTGTTCCGGGTTCGAACAGAACCGAATGCACTTCTAAAGAAGCCCTTGCAATCCGGGTATCCACAATCCCGATCGGACTTCTCGTCACATAGGGAATCTCCATACTGGAGTAACTCAGTGCAGAGACAATCGATAGGTCATCCTATCGTTTTCACAAATACCCGGTCTTCAACACCGGTCTTCAAATGTCATCCATTTCGACGTATCACTATTCAGAATGAGTTATATGACACAAAGTCCTCTCCCGGCTTAACCGAATAATGAGCGCTTGTTTTAAAACAAATTCAAATGCCATTTCAAGGCAAATATTGATAGTCGGTTATTTAACTATCAACAACATTCACAACAATCAACCAATTTAAATAATTTTCCCAAATTATTAAATTTCAAATATCTTCGCAAGATATATATTTTCCACACTTCATCACTTTGAAAACAAATTTCAAATCACATTTCACCTTTCAACTTTTGAAAACAAATTTCAAATCAATTTCCTTACGCGGAATATATTTCCAAATATTTATTCATTTCCACTGGAAATCTGCCAAGTTCAAATACTTTATCTCCCAAATATTCCTTAAAATCCAATTTCAGAATATCTTCATTTAAAATTTAAAACTACTTTAGGAATATACTCGGCTTTTCAAAGAAAATACACTTCCATTTCAAAATGGTCCATTTAAACCAATTAAATAATCCTTATCGATTCATTTTAAATTTACGTTCCAAATCCGTAAATTTATTTCCACACTTTAAAAAATAAATCAGTGTTTATTTTTAAAACAAATTTCCCTTTCCTTTATAAATTCCATTTTGAATCTACATTCCCAAATATTCACTTTTTATACGATTTTCAAATCGATTTCTCAAATATTCACTTTCAACTCCAAATCAACTTTCAAATTGATTTCCAAATTTTATTTCAACACCAAATCAATTACAAATTGATTTCTAAGTTCATTTCCAAATACCAAATCATTTTACAAATCGATTTCCAAATTTATTTCAACACAAAATCTATTTTAATTCAACACCAAATAAATTTTCATATCGATTTCCCAAAGATTTATTTTCAAATACCCAATCATTTATCAAATTGATTTCTAGAAATTTATCACCTTTTAAATAAATTCCTTTATTCTTTCCAAACTATTTAAAATTCGTATTTTAAATAAATTCTTCAACTTTCGAACAATACTATTCAAAATCCATTTATAAAATCTTTTCCTATATTTTTGGAAATAATTTGATAAGATTTCAAAAATCAACTTTATACTTTTAAATTCCTTCTTTTAAATTCACCAAATTCTTTCAAAAGGAATTTACAAAAAATTCCAACTTTTAATTTCAAAAACCCAATTTTATTTATTTCTGGTATCCAACGATACCAAAAATACATTCGGCTAAATTATAGCCTTTAACAAATTCAATCACAAATATAATCATTCACAGATTATAAATAAATAATCACACAGCATATGAAACAAATTCATACAACATATGAAACAAATTCATATAATTTGAGGAATCCAGTTGGATCCCGCCAACCTGTTTCCCTGCATCCACAGATGTTAGCACAACAACTAAATACCCATTCCACTTCGAGGTGGAATATCGCGGTATATGGGATTTATAAAATATCATCCGCTATTATGCGGCGCATAGGGTCTCATCCGCTATATAATGCGGGAAATCAATCACCAATATATATATACTACTATATCTAATATCACATCCAAATAGTCAATCAATAACTAAAAAACCAAATTTTCATTTGAGTGAGAAGATCTCACCTTTAATTTGCAATCCATTTTCCATTTCCGACTTGTTTCTTCACAGTATTAGACCTTGTATAAACATTTATACAATTTATTAATATTCGAAATAATTGAACAATTTAAATTTCCATTTTATAATTTGACTTAACTAAAAAAATTAGTTTAAACTAATAATTTGATTTTAATGAATCTTCCCTTTAATAAAATATTTTCTAGTTACCAAAATAACTATATAAGTTAACTAATAAATTAATCACTAAAATAAATTTGTAAATTTAATTTTCGTATATTTTTTTTCCCAAAACCTTATATAAATTTTCTGTATATATTTAAATTCTACAATTTGAAACTAGACAATAAACAATCTTTACTTTAAAAATATATATACATATATATATTTCTCCAATCTGCTCTTAAATTAAGCTCTTTTCAGATTAACAATTTTATACCTCCTATTAATATCGGAGAAAGGAAATGATAATCACACATTTAATTAAAAGCTTTAAACTCAGGCAACATTCAATTAAGATGTTTAAATCAAATTACCTTACTGCAATTTATATATATATATATATATATATATATATATATTTTTATATAAAAATTAACTATATTAAAATCGAACAGAGGTCTACCTCACAGCAACACAAGAAACCAGATCCCCCGCTCGTGATCGACAACCCCACCCTACTCGCCTCGCAAATCCACAACATCGACTGCGGCAATCAACCACGCTCGTCGCGAGATCTCCATCCACGATCGGCTATGTCGTCGAGTCCCTCTGAGAGCGGCATCGCAGGCCGTTGATGAGCTTTACCTGCCTGGCGCGACTAAGAACTCACGATGCGAGCTTGATGGAATCGAACTAGAATCAAATTGAAAATCGGCTATCAATCTTCGTGGGATTGGAAATAAGAGAGGAAGCAAAATTCGATCGGCATTAGAAAGAACTGGAGAGGGGCTCAATTTAAATTTTCTTTAATGAAGAGAAAAGAGGGGAACAAACGATTTGATTTTCAGCTGCCATTTTATCTCGGCTATCTTCTTTTTTTTTTCCTTTGCGTGAGATTTTAAAATGAGGCTGAGGGGAATACGATTTGATATTGACGTATGGAGAAAGGCTGCAGTGATTTGAGATGAAACGAAAAAGTATTGACGGGATGAAATTACGGCTGAAAGAAAATTTGACTAGACCAATATATTTATTTAAATTTTAAATCGTCTCGATATCGCAACTCAAAATCTCGAACCCCTATCGAGGCGTGCCGCTAGGCGTTTATAATGTTATATGCCTATTCCGAACGCAATGGAAAAGGTTCCGGGTCCAAATTCAATCGTATGGAGAAAATAGCTTTTTGGACCAGTTATAATATTAAATTTCGATATAATTTTCAGCGCGTTTACCTATTGTACGCTCACACAACCACTCCAAACATTACGAAAATTGAAATCCGATAATAATACAATATTACAGATCCAATGGAATTGGTTTCGTCGAATTCCGAGACTGTGCCTCGGAAAGCTATTTTTTAAAATATCGATTTAAACGATTAAATTCAATAATTAAATCGCCAAATTCATTCTGATATCTCGAATTTCAAATTAAACTAACTTCCAGATATTTAAAATCAATTAAATATCATGATTTCCAATATCAAAAATTCAGGGTCGTTACAATCTTCCCCCCTTAAAAGAATTTCGTCCCGAAATTACAAGTTAAGAAGAATGCTCCAATCCCCGTTAACTATTTTCTCAAATCCAAATAGTTTTAAACAACTTTCCAAAATAATCTTTTATTAAAACACACTAATCTTTTTCTAACTTTCCAAACTTATTCATAAGTTCAAACAACTTCATTTTACTTCACAATTCAAATTCAATTTTAAATTCAAATTGTAAATTATCCAAAATTTCTCAAAAATTTTCTAACTCTCTAAATTTTCGAAAAAATTTCGCTAGTGTCTCTTTTGCGCAGCTAACTCGGTACAACTACAAAATGTCCCTGCGGACTCCCAAATTCCAAAAGAAAACAAAATGCCAAGTGGCAAAATCAGAATCCCATCAAATTTCATACTGAAATTTTAAATACATACCTTATTGTCGAACAAATTCAAATTTACCTTCGAAATCAAAATCCAATTCCATTTTCCTATAGCATTTATCGTTCCTGTATACTTTACTTAACAACAATGTCCAAATTTACTTAGTGGATTCCCAATACCCATTTACTTAAGAATTTCATTCTTTGTTTCTTAAGTTCAATACAATTATTTATTTTCACTTCACTAACAAAGTTATATATTCATTTCCATTCAACTTTGCATTTTCAATTCCATTTGAATTCAATTTACAATTTCAATTCTATTTGAATTCATTTTATCTTCAAAATCTAAAATTTCACTTAGTGAAACTCGATATTCACCTTTTCCAAAGCTTTCAACTTCGACCAAAACAATGATTTTCATTTTCTAGATCAATTCCTATGTTTCCATTACAATTTGAAAATCAATTTTCCGTTAACAAAATTTTCCAAATTTTTCAAAAATTTTCTAACTCCCAAAATTTTCAGAAAATTTTGGCGGAGTCTCCTTTGTACGGATGAGCTTTTGCAATTTGACAAGGGATATAAATATATATACATCGACCCACACGGTCGGAAAAACAAAAACAGTTCATATTTCCTATTTTTATTGCGTAGGCGTACCTTTATTAGCATTTTAAGCAAAACGGTCTATTTATTAGCATTTGCGCAACCAAATGCAGCCAAACGGCCTCCAAAAACCTGGACTTACTCAATTTAAACGTGTAAGTGACATATATAGGAAATCTATTAACATTTTACTTATTTCCAATAGTAAACACATAGTTTTCATAAGCAATACACTTAAAATAATTCCCATAAGCAATTTATCAAATTTCAATACAAATTTAATCGCTTTCATCTAATTCACATACCATTTACATTCAATTCAATGGTTTACAATGCAATTCCTTATATTTAATTCATTTTTAAATGAATCTAACTCATATCCCTTTCAATTGATACAAAATCAATTTCATTTGCTTTCATTTAACTTATAGAATTTTATACAATCTCGTTTGCGTCAAACGACAACCATTTATATGCAAATTCAACGATATTCACTTAATAGAATATCCATTCTAATTTATAACTAATTTAAATTGATACCAACTCAATTTATTTTAATTCCATTTCATTTCCAATTGATTTCATTCAATTTAATTTACATTCTATATTCACATTCATTTCATTTGAAACCATTTCACAATTTTTTTCTTAAGTCGAGCTTTTATCTAAATATTGCTTACGACCAATTCACATACAATTTCCAATTTAAATCTTTGATTTGATTTTTTTATTTATCAAATCCATTCCATATACTAATTTAATTCAATTAGCATATTCACTCATCCATTTTTAAATTTCAAATTCCCATAATCAATTCATCTCGAATTTATTTTATCAATAACAAGGAAATTTTCAATTTATTATTTTCTTTTACTACTTACTTGAATTTATATGCAAATTCAAACCATTTTCAAATTTAGCTCACAACTCGACTTTAATTCAACCAATTCATTATTTCATGAATTAATAAATTATCAAGTTAGTTTACTTGAATTCAATCCACTTTATTTTTCTCCAAGTTTGGATTTTTCTTCAACTTGATTCAAATCAAATCTCATTACATTATTCAATTTCCAATTCATTTATTTACAAATGTAGCTTCATTTGTTCATTCAAAAATTCTCAATTACCATTTCAATTTGAATCTCATTCCAATCAAATTTCAAATGTTTTCATAAGTTATCAAACTTATTTACATTCCAGAACATTTTAAAGAAATTCCAGAGTCTTTTAAACAACATTTCAAATTTATTTCTTGGAATCAATTATATCCTTTGAGATTTCAATCCAAATCCTTTAATTCATATTGCAAAATTTACTCTGGCATCTCATTTCAATTTATAAAACTCATTTATAAATTCATACTACAAATTTCATTCCATTAATGAATTTCATTCTCAAATATTTTCCTGGAATTCTATTTCAAATTATAAATCACATTTACAATTTACATTTACAAATCCCATTCGTATATGAATTCATTTCCTTATACTTTTCAATTCATATTTATAAATTTCATTTGTTAAATGAATTTATCTCCAAATCTTTTAGTTATACCAATATTTCTTATTCAGTTTCCATATAATAATGATAATATTCAATATTGTCTCTTCCTAACAACCAAGCAACCATATACAATAATAATTTACGGAAAATTATTTCTTTTCTATACAAAAATAGTTTTGGGTAAAATTATTTCATTTACCCCATTTTAAAACAATACTGTGTCAGTTTATCTTGTTTAAGAGTTTAGAAACCAATATCGATTACAGTTGGCCAGACTGCACCGACCAGAATCTATAAACAATCAACCGATAAGTCAACACAATATAAAACAAAATTTTGTATTCACTAACAAATACGCGCTCATATCTATTATTACACTCACACTCATTCTAGAGTACTACTGACTCTATCTCTAATGAGTAACACCCAACAGATCCAGGGTTGTCGCTTAACCAATTGATCTGATACCACATGTAACGTTTCGACTTTTCGACGCTCGAAAGTCGACATTAATACGTCCACTGTATCAAATGCCGCACAATCGAATGCTGGAAAACCGAACCATTAAGATTAAAAAGAAGAGGTAGAAGAAGACATAAGAAAAAGAAACAGAAACAACAACAGAATCTCACATTCGCAGCGGAACAATATATAATAGACAATCACTAGTCTTTTAAACAAAGAACTATATCAGTTTATACAATACATCATCAGAGTTACAACAAGAATACACATCACTGGACAGTTATATAAACTTGTCCACATACAGAATACACAGCAGAATAAATAAAAAAGTACGGGAGTACGTCTCTCCATCCAGCTCGCCTCCAAAGCTCCAGAATATCCTGATAACATAACTCTAGACTGCCCGTGTGGAAAATTATGGGCACCCATAGTTTAGAAAGGGAACAATAAACTCCGAGTCAGTCATGGTGACTGGTGTGAGATCGTAAAACAGTTATTTTCACAAAGAAAATAAAAGAAATTCGCAATGCTTTTGGAAAATGAAACTACCATAAGGCCTCCCGCCACACACACAATGCAAACGCAGAATTGGAGGAGATTTCTCCTTATGATAGTCAAATATGCTTACTATGAAAAATCAGTTGATATTATTATTAATGTCTAGTGTGGAAAACATTTCGAAAGTATAATATTAATCTTAGCCAGCATAGACATTCCGCACTTATGCCTACTATAGCTACTATGTTCAATAGCAGGTTACCACCACATTCCATAGCAGGTTATACAACTAAAACCGTACAAGGTTCGTATTGTTTCTTTGGATTTCCAACAAATGGTTAGGCTAAGGAACTTCCTACTGCCACATGGGAACGCCTCTGGCGGGACATCCCGAGAACTAACTAGCTCTCTCCCAACACAAGGTCGGGTTACCCCTTACACTAGGTAACTACTGCACGAATATGCCACCCCCAGTCCTTTGGGACCTTTATCTGAGGCGCCTCGATCACACAACAACAATCACACAGTAAATGAGATTGGAGCAACCACACAGGTAAATATCTGGGCTCCATACCATAATATCACCTTTTTCCAGAAGGAAATGACATACCCTAAAGGGCGCGACCCTCATAACCTTGCCGCATCTTTCCTGTTTCGACCATTTCCGGGTTGTGAGGCTCGATGAGGTCTCGTCCACAAAGCTACGCTTTTTCACAAAGCCATGCTTTGATCACAAATGATCGACAAATGATCAGCAACACACAGCAACACTCAGCATGCCACACTACCAAAATTGGGAGTATATCACTGATAACCTTCAACTACATAACCTCTGAGCTCGTACGTCTCAGAGAAGGGTGTTAAGCTAAGAGAATAAATTCTCCGCCACCAACAGAAATGTATTTGGAAGAAATCAGCTTTATATCTCAAAGTGTAATGTCAGACATACAACCATACAAGTCTGTTCCAGGTTCGAACAGAACCGAAGGCACTTCTAAAGAAGCCCTTGCAAGCCGGGTATCCACAATCCCGATCGGACTTCCTATCACATAGGGAATCTCTATACTGGAGCAACTCAGTGCAGAGACAATCGATAGGTCATCCTATCATTTTCACAAATACCCGGTCTTCAACACCGGTCTTCAAATGCGATCCATTTCGACGTATCACTATTCGGAATGGGTTATATGACACAAAGTCCTCTCCCGACTTAACCGAATAATGAGCGCTTGTTTTAAAACAAATTCAAATGCCATTTCAAGGCAAATATTGATAGTCGGTTATTTAACTATCAACAACATTCACAACAATCAACCAATTTAAATAATTTTCCCAAATTATTAAATTTCAAATATCTTCGCAAGATATATATTTTCCACACTTCATCACTTTGAAAACAAATTTCAAATCACATTTCACCTTTCAACTTTTGAAAACAAATTTCAAATCAATTTCCTTACGCGGAATATATTTCCAAATATTTATTCATTTCCACTGGAAATCTGCCGAGTTCAAATACTTTATCTTCCAAATATTCCTTAAAATCCAATTTCAGAATTTCTTCATTTAAAATTTATAACTACTTTGGGAATATACTCGGCTTTTCAAAGCAAAAACACTTCCATTTCAAAATGGTCCATTTAAACCAATTAAATAATCCTTATCGATTCATTTTAAATTTACGTTCCAAATCCGTAAATTTATTTCCACACTTTAAAAAATAAATCAGTGTTTATTTTTAAAACAAATTTCCCTTTCCTTTATAAATTCCATTTTGAATCTACATTCCCAAATATTCACTTTTTATACGATTTTCAAATCGATTTCTCAAATGTTCACTTTCAACTCCAAATCAACATTCAAATTGATTTCCAAATTTTATTTCAACACCAAATCAATTACAAATTAATTTCTAAGTTCATTTCCAAATACCAAATCATTTTACAAATCGATTTCCAAATTTATTTCAACACAAAATCTAGTTTAATTCAACACCAAATAAATTTTCATATCGATTTCCCAAAGATTTATTTTCAAATACCCAATCATTTATCAAATTGATTTCTAGAAATTTATCACCTTTTAAATAAATTCCTTTATTCTTTCCAAACTATTTAAAATCCATATTTTAAATAAATTCTTTAACTTTTGAATAATTCTATTCAAAATCCATTTATAAAATCTTTTCCTATATTTTTGGAAATAATTTGATAAGATTTCAAAAATCAACTTTATACTTTTAAATTCCTTCTTTTAAATTCACCAAATTCTTTCAAAAGGAATTTACAAAAAATTCCAACTTTTAATTTCAAAAACCCAATTTTATTTATTTCTGGTATCCAACGATACCAAAAGTACATTCGGCTAAATTATAGCCTTTAACAAATTCAATCACAAATATAATCATTCACAGATTATAAATAAATAATCACACAGCATATGAAACAAATTCATACAACATATGAAACAAATTCATATAATTTGAGGAATCCAGTTGGATCCCTCCAACTTGTTTCCCTGCATCCACAGATGTTAGCACAACAACTAAATACCCATTCCACTTCGAGGTGGAATATCGCGGTATATGGGATTTATAAAATATCATCCGCTATTATGCGGCGCATAGGGTCTCATCCGCTATATAATGCGGGAAATCAATCACCAATAAATATATATATATATACTACTATATCTAATATCACATCCAAACAGTCAATCAATAACTGAAAAACCAAATTTTCATTTGAGTGAGAAGATCTCACCTTTAATTTGCAATCCATTTTCCATTTCCGACTTGTTTCTTCACAGTATTAGACCTTGTATAAACATTTATACAATTTATTAATATTCGAAATAATTGAACAATTTAAATTTCCATTTTATAATTTGACTTAACTAAAAAAAATAGTTTAAACTAATAATTTGATTTTATGAATCTTCCCTTTAATAAAATATTTTCTAGTTACCAAAATAACTATATAAGTTAACTAATAAATTAATCACTAAAATAAATTTGTAAATTTAATTTTCGTATATTTTTTTTCTCCCAAAACCTTATATAAATTTTCTGTATATATTTAAATTCTACAATTTGAAACTAGACAGTAAACAATCTTTACTTTAAAAATATATATACATATATATATATTTCTCCAATCTGCTCTTAAATTAAGCACTTTTCAGATTAACAATTTTATACCTCCTATTAATATCGGAGAAAGGAAATGATAATCACACATTTAATTAAAAGCTTTAAACTCAGGCAATATTCAATTAAGATGTTTAAATCAAATTACCTTACTGCAATTTCATATATATATATATATTTTTATATAAAAATTAACTATATTAAAATCGAACAGAGGTCTACATCACAGCAACACAAGAACCCAGATCCCCCGCTCATGATCGACAACCCCACCCTACTCGCCTCGCAAATCCACAACATCGACTGCGGCAATCAACCACGCTCGTCGCGAGATCTCCATCCACGATCGGCTATGTCGTCGAGTCCCTCTGAGAGCGGCATCGCAGGCCGTTGATGAGCTTTACCTGCCTGGCGCGACTAAGAACTCACGACGCGAGCTTGATGGAATCGAACTAGAATCAAATCGAAAATCGGCTATCAATCTTCGTGGGATTGAAAATAAGAGAGGAAGCAAAATTCGATCGGCATTAGAAAGAACTGGAGAGGGGCTTGATTTAAATTTGCTTTAATGAAGAGAAAAGAGGGGAACAAACGATTTGATTTTCAGCTGCCATTTTATCTCGGCTATCTTTTTTTTTCCTTTGCGTGAGATTTTAAAATGAGGCTGAGGGGAATACAATTTGATATTGACGTATGGAGAAAGGCTGTAGTGATTTGAGATGAAATGAAAAAGTATTGACGGGATGAAATTACGACTGAAAGAAAATTTGACTAGACCAATATATTTATTTAAATTTTAAATCGTCTCGATATCGCAACTCAAAATCTCGAACCCCTATCGAGGCGTGTCGCTAGGCGTTTATAATGTTATACGCCTATTCCGAACATAATGGAAAAGGTTCCGGGTCCAAATTCAATCGTATGGAGAAAATAGCTTTTTGGACCAGTTATAATATTAAATTTCGATATAATTTTCAGCGCGTTTACCTATCGTACGCTTACACAACCACTCCAAACATTACGAAAATTGAAATCCGATAATAATACAATATTACGGATCCAATGGAACTGGTTTCGTCGAATTCCGAGACTGTTTCTCGGAGAGCTATTTTTTTAAATATCGATTTAAACGATTAAATTCAATAATTAAATCGCCAAATTCATTCTGATATCTCGAATTTCAAATTAAACTAACTTCCAGATATTTAAAATCAATTAAATATTCTGATTTCCAATATCAAAAATTCAGGGTCGTTACATTGCCCCAACATTCTTTAAGCCGAATGGCATCACTTTGTAGCAATATAACCCTAGATCAGTAATGAAACTGGTATTTTCTTGGTCAGGTTCATGCATTATGATCTAGTTGTACCTTAAGTAAGCGTCCATAAATGATAGCAGTTTATGTCCAGCTGTCCCGTCCACAAGCTGATCGATTCTAGGTAGAAGAAAGCTATCTATTGGGCAAGCTTTGTTTAAGTCCGAGTAGTCAATACAATTTCTCCATTTCCCATTGGACTTCTTAACCAGACCGGATTAGATACCCATTCGGGGTAGGTTGCGTCGCGGATAATACCATTCACCATCAGCTTATCCACTGGTGTATACTTGGGATCAATGTTAAGTGTGTGGCATGCAATCTTCGGCGAAACCTCGCACATATCAGAATGTGTCCAAGCGAATACGTACAGGTTAGCGCAAAGAAATTTGAGGAGTTCCAGTCGCATCTTGTTTCCAAGATGTGATCCAATTTTCAGAATCTGTGTTGGGTCATCCATATCGACTGGGACATACAACGTTTAGTCTGCCAATGCTGCCCATTCCTCCCCTAAACTCTTCTTTCGAGGGTCCAAAGCCTTGTCGAATCGGCTACGATCCCTAAGCCAGGGGCGACTCTGTAGTTGCTAGTCAGTGGGTTCCTGAATGTGGAGAGTTCTCCCCCACATTCATCCTCTTTTCTTTTCTTCTAGACTCGCATAGTTCTGCGATGTAGCATTCTCTAGCGGCACTTTGGTCTCCTTTGATTATCCCAACTGCATTCTCTGTCGGGAATCTCATGGTTAGACACCACTGAGCGAAAGAAATCCTGAAATCTACCAAAGCGGGCCGACCCAAGAAAGCATTGTAGGCAGATATTTCATCTACAATCACAAAGGTTTGGATGAGGATGACTCTTCGATCACCATCTCCCAGTTCTATGGGTAAATCAATTGTTCCGACAGGTTGCTTAGGTTCACCAGTGAATCCCTGGATCTTTGTCCAGTAAGCGGATACGTATTTCATACTGATCTTCATCTGATCAAACGTGTTTTTGAAAAGGATATCCACAAAGCTGCCATTGTCGATCAATACACGTTGGATCATGGCTAGTCTGATTCCTACCGTCACGACCATATGGTCAAGGTTGGAGCTTCTATTCCTTCAGTGTCTCGATTCTGCAATATTATGTCATTGTTCAAGGTTCTCCACTGCTTAGCAAAAGTTCCATCTTCGATCGCGAAGCACGAATCTTTCGGAGCATGTCTTATTGAGCTTACATATCGCTCCATCTCTCCCTAAATCTTTTGTGCGGGATGAGGTCCTCTGGATATTGTTCCGATGATGGGTCTCTGGTCGGTCCCCCTGGATCCCTCTTCGCCGGTTCCAGCTTGGTTTCCTCAGTCTCTAGAAGCTTGGGGTGCTACAGGATGGTCAGGATTTTGTGGTTTCCTCACATACTCATGAAGTTGTTTTCCCGAATTAGCTCTTCAATCAAGTTCTTCAAGTGACGGCACTCATTCGTGTTGTGACCATGTGTTTCATGGAAGCTGCAGTACTTTCCGGAATGCTTTTGCTAGTCGCTTCCTTTTTAGGCGGCTTCTTGTATTCCTCTGTCCCTTGTGTCATAAGGTAGATGTTCTCTGGAGTATCATTGAGTGGGGTGTAGTCTTCGGGCCTCAAGCCTTTAAGTCACTTGTTACTTCCATTTCGCTTGTTGGAATTTTGGTTCTTCCTTTTCTGATTCCCATCCTTCCCTGCATTTTCTGCAGTGGTCCCGGAGGTTTTTGCATCTTGGTTCACCGCCATGCCATTCTGCCCAACGTTGGTTGGTTGTAGGTTAGCAGGCTTTCCTTTTAGCTCCTTTGCTTCTTCCAATCTCAAGTACTGGCTCGCCTTTTGGTTAAAGTCCTTCCTAGTGGTAGGTTGTTTCATTTTGATCCATTTTTTGAATTCAGTATCAGAATAGATGGTATGGACTAAGGCCATGAAGACCATATCTTCGTTTACTTTAGTGACCGCGGTGTTAAACTGACCTGTGAAGGATTTCAAAGATGCATTTCGTCCCAGGAACAGGCCCGATAAGGACATTACATCTTTTGGTTCTACCGTGTGAAGCCTAAACTGATCAAGGTACCTTGTTGCTAATTCATCGAAAGTGGAGATGGATTTAGGTGGGAGCCTAGTGGACCACATGGAAGTAATTCCCTCTAGAAAGATTAGAAAACATCTACATCGAACGGCATTTAAAGCATTCGCTCTGTCCATGTACCAACTATACTTGTACTAGTGAGGTTTCGGGTCTCTAGTTCCATCGTACGACAGAATAGACGGCATAGTGAACTTTTTAGGATATCGTTCATTTAGAATGTCATCGGTGAAGGGGCTCCGGCTTGGAATGGATCTCCATTCATCATCTCTCATATTCTTACTTTCATCCATTAGGTGCTTGACCATGTTTGCGATATATCCCTTTGATGTTCGGTAGTCTACAGGTTGGCTGTCAGTGACTACACCAAGTGTTTGATCTTGCAAACGATCTTGGTAAGTGGGCTGAAGCCTAGGCTCTCCTGTCTTTGGGAGAGCTACTCCTCGAAGTTCCATTGGCTTGCGGTCATTTGGGTAGGGGCAGTTTGAAACTCTCTGCTAGTATTGAGTGCGTTAGTATTTTCTTTTAACTCGCCGTCATCAAGTTGTGCACCATCTTCAAAGTCGAGAGATCCACTGCTATATCCTCCTATGGGGTTTTCGTCCCCAAATTCAAGTTCATGGCGGGCTGCTTTGCAACTGGTGGAGTGCCTGTGTTTCTTTCAATGGTGATTCCTACAGCTCCACTTAGTACTCCTTTTTACTGCTGCTTTCTGTTTCTCCTGTTTAGGCTAGAGACGAAAGAGTTTTCCTACTTCGTAGAAGCCGCGGGCTATGTCATGGTTCTCAAAGCAACTAGTGATTGCAAGGTCAGGAGGGAATTTAATTTTTTCATAAGAGCTTTTTGGTTGTTCTCCATCTTTTGATTGATTTCATCAACCATCTTGTTTAATTCGTCTCTAGTGACAACTTCATGCTGGATAGAAGATCTTGTCACCTGATCTCCCGTGTTGGCGCCATAATTTGCTATGACTAACGAGTTATTGGCACCGTTGACTTCAACTTGTTGAGGATTGGTTTCCTCTCCAGCTATTACAGCTCCTATGGATCTTCCGGAAGTAGTTCTCTTTCTTCCTGGTGCCATTGATTCTCAATAGCAAATCTTCTAAGTAAAGATTGAGGATCTAACTTCTGAACCTATATGATCCAAAGTAGATAGCTACATCTAAATCTGAGTTGGATATTCAGTGAAAACACCAAAATGTTAACCCAAAAAATGGATTAATACCCTGGATTGAGTGTGAAAGCACCAGTCCTGTTTATCAAGGCAAACAAAATAGAAAAAGGCAATTGTAGATCGCGAAAAAAGTAAAGAAATAAGAAGATTTTTATAATGGTTCGGTTGTTAATGAAGCCTACATCCACTTTATAATTTTCTATTATCTGACTGCTGTTACAAGTTGAATCGGATTACAGTATACAATATGATTGAATCTCCTAAGTTAGATCAAGTCACAAGTGCAAGGCTTCACTGGAGAATCATAGTGAACTCCTAGATGACTATTATATGGGAGAAGAAGAGTGAAAAATAACTTCTGCAGAGTTCTAGCACCCAGTCTAGAAGATCTTCTTTATATTGCAGATAGGTGAATATTTAGGAATTGGAGAGCTATTGGGCTAGGCCGCATTACTAGAGCCTATTCTTGATGGTACGAAAGCGCTTCAAAATTTTTACAACGAACCGACCTATCATGATGGATTGCTAGCGATCCATAGGGCATGGATCGGTAGCGATCCATGTAGTTAAACTAGTTTTTAATCGTTTCACTTGGATCACGCTCCTTGCCTTATGTAAACGCTCTCTATGTAATTTCCTAACGAGTTGCCTTGTTTTGATGGTGATTTATGTACATATTGCATTGAACTATGACTAAAATCAGATGAATGCTCACTTCTCGAACTAGTTTGCTTGGAATATCATGAAACTTGGTAGATATCCTTAGAAAAGATATTGGTTCATGATGCAAGAGGTTTGGAGGATCCACGAGCAATCCCTATGGATTGCTAGCGATCCATCCCCTTAGCCTATTTTTGCATCTTTCTTTTTGGGTCCTTTTTAGGTTTCTCTTTTGGTCCATTTAGTTGATTCTTGAGTTGCTTTGACTTGACATGGATGTTCTAATTCCCGTTGAATTCTGTTGGGTTAAAAACCCGATTAACAAGTGTAAATTGAATCATCGATTAATATTGAACAATTTGATATAACATTCACACTTCACCTTAACTAGTGGTGTCGCATTTGGCCAAATTTATCGCTTACATATCTTTTCGGTAAAATCCAATTTACTATTATAAGTGGTACCTGACAGCAACAATTATTTACACCAATTCTCTTCGTCAAAACTATATCACATTAGGACTTATGGAATTTGGTTTAGGTCAAAATTCAAATGCCATCCACATTCAACCTGATTAGTCCAAACACAAAGTCTTTAGTTCAATAATTATTGTTATTATTAATCGTACTACCCTAACCATAGACTTGGACTTTGAGTTGATTTACAATTGACCGTAATACCAACCTCGTATAACCGATAAGACGAATTCTAATTGAGTTTCACTTTTAATGGTTCAACTTAGACTCAATTATAGTTATTCGATAGTTATCATGCCATGATTTAGCTATAATTAAAGTGGAGTGTCCATATTAAAATTCAATAGTATTCTAAAGTCGAGAGAGCTATGTAATATCGTTGCTTTGAGATTCTCTATTTGCCATTAGTTAAATTAACTAATAGAAAACTCCCGACCGAGTCATTTCATAGTTAGCTGTTAACTATCAGTATGTAGCCCTTTGGTGCCTCCAACAGCCACGAGTAATACACTGTCCATTATTTGGAGAGCGTTACGTACTCCAGTCTCAACAGATGCATCGATATCCTATCTTGAAACATCTTGATTAAAAATATTTAAAACAATATGTTATTTTAATGTGATAAATTTCTCATCATTATAACACATTGATATTACTATTAGTTAGCACATAGTTTAAGGATTTTCTATTCAGTATACTTAAATTAAATAGTTAATTAACATATCACAATATGACAAGTTTATAATAAAAAGAAAAACACTCTTTATTTCGAACGAAATTTTATTACAAAGTTAATAATTTATAATAAATCATAGAATTGCCCCTATCACATACCCATAACTCTATCAATAGAGGTGACCGTTCACTCCTTTATCCTAACTATGCATAAGTTACAACCACTCTCGAACATTCACTTTTAAATGGTTGAACCATTCAAAAAGGAACTCTTTCTATAAGACTGGACATCCTAAACATTTATGGGTATTGTATATGCTGCACTTACGCAAATTGATCAAACTAACATTTCAGTGATCAAATTCCTACGTCTATCTAGTAGTTCATGTCTGTGTTACTTCTAATACAACAAGATTCTTATCACGTTCAATCGCATTGAACATATTATCTTGAATTATTATTTAGTTGCTTATTTCAAATGAAATAATTTCATCGAGAATTCATATTACGAGTACAACCATTCACCATATAACTTTTATATGTGATCTAATATGGATCAAATATCCATATACTCATATCGCTTTCGAGTTCAAAACTCATAAAAGACAATACATAGTATTGGGCAAATAAATAGTTAAATGACCAAGTTATGAATGCATTAAGTAGTTCCATAACTTCAGCTCTTGCTTGAGTCTTGAAATGACAACATGTTAAAGGACTATGATGAGCATGTTATATTTTTTTTTCATCAATCCTGATTCGATCCATTTTTATATTTCAATTAATAAATAACTTTATCAATTATATTGCATGCACAACTTTATTGAAGTAGGTAATTTAATTTTATATAGTATATGTTCTTATAATATTAGAAAGATTAAATGTTATCATTTTATTTTTCTAATAAAGCTTCTATTAGATTTTTATATTCCTCAAAATTCTAAGAGAAATATAGAAATCGTTTGATTCCTCTAGTGAGTGTTAACACTAGCCTGCTTGGGATTTTGGCTTTGAGTTTGCTCAATAAACCATAGGCCCGCAAGTGATGGATAACTCCTTATCAGTTATATCATATACGACTTCTAACCTTGTTCATTTCCCTAATCTCAATATTGACCTTGAGTTTGCTTAACAAATTAGGAGAGATTATTCACTCTTAGCTATCATTTCGCGACGGCCTGAGTATAATGCACATACCTTTAGTTTGTTCAACAAATACATGCATGTATCTTACCTCATCCAACAATATATTAATAGTACTACATATAACATTGCTTGAGTTTACTCCAGGACTAGCAAGTATGCAAGTAATCCATTAATATATAAATGATAAAGGACAACTCTATATATCAGGGGTTCATAATCTTTAATATAAACATCAGAGTGATGTCTATTTAAGGAATAATGTACTTCGTATAAAATACCCTCATGATTCATGTGTCGGACAAACCTGAAATCACGGTATACGTGCTTTACATATGTTCTTATTCCAAAAGTTTATTTTGGGTTTATTTCAGTTTCACTTTCATTATATTTAAACATATATAGATATGTAAGTGTAAATTATTTATGGCCATTTATAATTTAATTAACTTATATAATATTTATATGTATATTTAAATCAGATTAATTAACTTTAACCTTATTAATTATATCATATTTAATTAATTTTAGTTCTTTAATTTAATTAAATTTTATACAAAATTTCAATTTATTTTATTTTATTTGTTTTAAACTATTTAAGAAGAGTATTTAACTATAACCATTATAGTTATATATATATATATATATATATAATATGTTAATTAACTAACTAACTAATTAATTAAATATTTAATAAATTTCAAAATTTCATTTAGTTTAATTTCTCAAAACAATTTTGAGGAAACCCAAACAATTTAATTTATTAAACTATAGCCTTTATAGTTATATATATATATATATATATATGTATCAACATATATAATTTAATTAATTAACATTTAATTATTTATTTATCAAATAAATCATTTATTAAATTAAATAATTTTGAAAATTTTGAAAATGTTAATTTAGCTTAAATAATTTAAGATAAGTTTTCAACTATTTGAATCATTGTATTAATTATTTAATTCTAGTTTCATAACAGATCGAACCAACGTGCAACTTTTATATATCATTCTAACTAATTTTATGCTTCAACTAAATAATTAAAAATGCCATAAAATATTAATATAACATTTGTATTAATTTACGACGTTTATAAATTAATTTTCCCATTAGCCGAATTTGAAAATAATTAACAACGCGATTGTTTTGACTATTTGGTGTGAATTGAGTCTCTAGCCAATATTTAAACAATTGAAATAATGAAGCATCTACGGATTTTGCTGAAATATGATATCCAACACAAGTTTAACATTTACATATTATTTAGAAGTCCAAATTCTAACCTTTAATAAGCTCACCGAATAACCACATTTTATACATATATTATTTTCATCATCGTTGTATCACTTAGACATCTAGTGTTTGGTCGATTGTCAATTTTTATTATTAGCATTTGTATTTAATTGTGCAGTCAACTTTAAAGAACTTGATTCAATCAGATAACATTTATCGATTAATTGATATGCTCTAGTAAGTGATTATGACTTTTGAGTCGAACACCAATTACGGTGATACCAACTTTCTCCAACGAAGGAGGCAAATCCTCTTTTGAGCAATGTCCCACTTCAAGTAGTTTAACGTAAACTCAACTATGGTCTTAACAAGGTTGCTATGCCAAGTGTTTAACTATAATCTAAGGATAGCCTAATCATTTAAGATCAACAGTACTATTAAGTCAGAAGACTACTAGCACATCGTTATCATGAGATCTTCTATTTTGATTTAGTTATATTAGCCTATAGAAGACTCTCGTCGAGTTGTTCTGTGATTGTTCCAAACAACTACAAGTATGTAACTCCTTGGTGCTTCAACGGTCATGAATAAATCATCGTCCATCGTATGAAGAGCAGTAGATACGCTAGTCTAAAGATGTATCGATATCATTTTTTCGATATATCTTGATTATGAATATTTATAGATTTACTGTTTTGCATATATTGATTTGATACTCATGGTTACGAACACATTCGTAATTGCAATCGATAAACACTTCTCCTAAGGATTTTTCACTTATATATGTTTAATTAATTCATTATTTATGTTACTGTATAACAACACATACAACAGAAAATAAACCCAAAAACATATTTTATTTATGAACGAGATTGTTTACAGAGTTAAGTTTATATAACAAATTATATAATTATTCTTAATACATACTCTTAACTCTATCATGTAATACTTATCAATTAAATAATAATTGATAATTTAGGTTAGTGTTTTTTATATAAATTCATCATCATCTAAAAGGAGTTTTTTTTAGTTGGGTAGGTAGGTGCTATTACATAAGCTAAAAGTTTTAGTTAGTATAACATAAAACATAATATAAGTCAACATGTATGCAGTGGTTCGATCAGTGTGCTGAACTATTGCTATATTTTGCATAAGGGGCTTTGCACGAAAGGTCCCTATTTATGTTGTTGTTATAAGAAAAGTCCCTATAGAAATGAGTATGTAAATTAGGTTCCTGTTTTTTTCTAAATAAAAAAACGCAAGTTAGATTGCGCTTTTAAAACATTAATTTTTTTTGAAAAATTCAAATATTTTAAAAATATTTCAAAATCAGAAAGCGCTTTCTTCATAGAAAGCGCAAGTTACATTGCACTTTTCAAAAATTTCAAAACCAGAAAGCGCAAACTTGCAAGTTAACTTGCGCTTTTCATAATTTTTAAAATTTTTAAAATTTTTAAAAATTTCGAAAAAAATTCCAAAATCAGAAAAGAGTAAGTTATCTTGCATTTTCTGTCAGAAAAGTGCAAGAAAAATGCAAGACATCTTGCGTTTTTTATTTTTCAAAAATAGGGATCAAATTTACATATTCATTTCTGCAGAGACTTTTCTTATAACAACATCCAAAACAGAGACCTGTGACTTTTATCTTGTTTGCATAATTACTTAATCCGATTTATTAATAAATCATTGTTGTGACAAATACCATTGTTCAAGTGGTTAAGTGATTCGGTTTTGGTCCGAGAGGTCACAAGTTCGAAAATTGCGTAGCGTGATTCGAACGTTTATTGACATGTGATATGTTGTTTCAGTGACATGTTGTATATAAAGTACCATTTTTTAAAAAAATAATCATTGTTGATATTGTTCAAAAAAACAATTCAAATGAATTCAGGGGGTAAACAAACATTATCATTTTCACATGGATAAAATATCGAAAAATCGTACGCTTAGGTGAATTATCTGGTGAATCTGGTGTTCCTAGAACGTGCTCTTACTGCTTGGCATGCTTTTCTACACTAAGCAGGCTTGGTCCTGCTTCGTGTTCAGAACATGTTTCATTAAAAGTAAAAGGCGAGAGTGGATAAGAGGCCACCCAAGTCTGCAGAAGAAGGTTTTGTTCAAGATTGTGAGATCAACGCAGAAAATCAAGAGCAAAGGTTGCGACAAATCCATTAAATACCAGGTTCTCTTTTCTTCTCTTTCTCGTCTTTCTCATTCCTTATCCTTCTGAAAAGATTCATTAAAATTCATTCACATGGCGTATATTTGTTTCAATAGTATTCTTCGAATAAACTCGTTGATTACCGATAGCCATTAGGCATTCGTTCAAATGTCTGAATAAAAATGCTTAGCTAAAATAAAATGTTTGTTACTTTTAAACAGTGCTTTCAGTTAATGAATGCTTGAAATTCTTATATTTTGTGCAAGTGTTTTCATCAATTCATGTATGGTTGCATTTTATATCTCCGATTAACAAGACAGAACACATACATTGTAAAAACGTTAACATGCATTAGGATGTGCAACGGTGGACCTTTTCAAGCATAAAATTTAAAAGTATCTATCTATCTATCTCAAAAGTATATGTTCATGTATGAGTGACTGTTCATTTCCTGTTGAGAAGTGATAGCATGACCGAAAGTAGAGGATACGGGATATGCGGAGAAGAAAAGGGACGGTGGATTATAGGAGGGGGCTAAATATTCCACGGTGGAGATGGCTGCCTCAATTTTTGACATAGCAAATTTGTTTTCTGTTTTCTCAAAAAAATTTGTTGCTATGCCAACATGGTTGGTTCAGTTGGTTGATAGTTTAGACTACAAGATCAAATCTCACTCTCCGATATCATCGCTTGTTGATGTTAATGAACAACAATGGAAAAAAAAATGATGCTGCGGTGTGTATACGAATTGATTATCCTGAAAACTTTATACCCAACACGGAAATGTTTTTTTTTACGGAAATGTGGAAAAACCGAACGCTTTAATTACTCCCGAGTTTATCCCTAAAATCATAGTGCGCTGCTATTGGCACGTAGTTTTTTTTCTTCTTCCGACCACTTTTATAATTTTATTAGATATCAGTATTTTTCATGTACTTCTGGCCATCATATTTTGTTCTTTCACTTAACCCTGGACAACCGTACCTCTCATCTCTTCTAAGCTAATCTTACGTACTTCTTAAAAGTTTGAAACCCTAAACCTACGAAAAATCTTTTTTTTGCCTAATAGATGGTGGAACGTGAAGATTTATTGGATAATCCCAATTGTGATGATTACAAAGAGGTTAGTTTTTTTTTCATGTGTTAAAGTCTATTTTCCTTCTACAAATCAATCATAGATATGTTATTTAGGGTTTTTTGATTGGTTTTTAAGATATGTATTCACGCCTCTTGATATAGGGTTTCATGTTTTCGACGTTATAGTTTCGGACTGCATTACTGAATCAAAACAACTAAAAATCAAAATAAAAAAAATAAAAAAAAGCGAATGACGACAGTTTAGCTATCATCGGCAACAATAAAAATACTTAATTGCCTACATTGGTCGACGAGAAGAAGACTTCTGACTAGGATTTACTTGACATGAACGATATGGCTTCATCTTGACGATCTTCAGATAAAATAGGTGCGTTTTGGTTTGATCTAAGGTTTAAGAGGCAGACTTTAAAATGCTTGAGTGCCTGGTTGATAGTTAAAAAATAATGTTTGGGGTTAAGAAGCATGAAACACAAATTAGTAAGGTGGTCTTTAGTCATGGTAGCCCAAAAAAAAAACTAGTTCCCAATATCAGCACACAAATCATATCATTCCCTCAAATCTCATCATCAATCCTAACCCTCTTTGTTACGGCCCAATTAGGTAGAACTCACCTCCAAAAGCTAGCTTGTAAGGGGAGGGTGCCTAATGGGTTATATATGCATCACCTATCCCATACTAGGCGATGTGGGACATTACATTCCACCACTCTTCGAAAGTCCGACGTCCACGTCGGCCCACTCTATTCCCTTATTGACTGATTCGATGGTAGCCCTTTTCTTTTTGGACGGCTTCACTCACCTATCAGTTCAAGCCTATAGGTCGCCCCTCTCGTGATTCGAACTTTCAAGTAGTGGTGACCTGCTCTGATACCACTTGTTACGGCCCAATTAGATAGAACTCACCCCCAAAAGCTAGCTTTTGGGGGTGAGTTCTACCTAATTGGGCCGTAACACTCTTTCGCCAATTTCTTGATAAGGAGGAACAAATCGGCACCGTATCAATTTATCTCCTAAAATCTCATCATCAACCCTAACCCCCCTCTGTTATGTTGTCTATAAACGGGAATTGATACGCACCATATCAATTCATCCGATCGTCCTGGACGTCAACTCGATTCAACAGAAGACTTATCTCGCAATTGAACGACATTTGCTACACGATATACATATAGAAATTAAGACTTAACCGGTGAGCAGCAAATTTAAACTTACCTATCCAACGAGCAGCAAAATTGAATCTTATAAATTTACATTTGTTTTGTGTGGTGCTAAGAGCATCGGGTTGGATGCTAGGGGCTACCATACCCAGCTGTGGTCGGCGATTAACCGCCGACCAAACATGTGTTAGGTCGGTGGTTGTCTGCCGACCACAATGAAATTTTTTACCTGCCAAACATGGTAGCCCGCAGCACAAATCAAGATGCCCTTAGCACCATACGTTTTTTTTTGTTTGAACTTTTTATCAGCTGGACTAATCTCTTTAAGTTGGTTCGTTGATTTTCTAATTAATTTTATTACAAAAGTAAATTCTTTAACTACTCTTAACTCTCTTTAACTCTGTGTTAGTGTTGACTGGGTATTATCAAGTTCGTCTCTAGCTAATTTTAATTATGTTAGTGTTGATTGGAACTCACTCTTATGCAAAATAGATTATATGCATCTATGACTATTAACATGGATGTTATATACCTCTATGTCTATGGGCATGGATGTTATATACTTCTTTGTCTATTCACAGACGTAGATTACACAGAAGAATGAAGTGGAAGTTATATAACGATAAAGAAAGCTCTTCTCGAGATCTCTAAGTTAGCTATATGTTGCATGCACGTTAGTGAATTGAGTTTATAAGAACCATGTGTATATTTTCACAAGGTTCTAATTCTCACTTCTGTTTAAAATACCTCCCCAAAATTGCTCCTCATTCCGAAAATTTAATAGTAGGTCAATTTTCTGTATTTTCTACATTTAATGAACCATTTTAGCAATACAGTATGAAAACATATGACACTAGCTATTTATTATTTCAAAAAGTATAGTTGAGAACTTTTTAGGCTCTGTTTGGTTATAGTATTGGAATCATAAGGGCTAAACGATGACGTTCAAAGGAATCCTTCTTCAAAGTTATCGAGTAATTTAAATAAATTTGAGTTACTCAGTTTTTGTTAACGATAAATTCCTGGAAAGTAAAAAATTGTTCGTAGTTACATCATTTGTGTAATGATTGGTTTCTTTTGAGACAATTCCCTAATTACTGAATTTCTATTTTTTGTAATGATTGATTTCAATGTTTGAGAAATGTTGCTAATGATTGATATGTAAATTTGAATTATACACTATGGGCGGTGAATTAGAGTCATATGTTTATTTCATTATCATAATTTTATGCCACTTGCCACATAGTTTTTATACTATATTATAAAAGGTGAGTGCAACCATTATCTCCTCATACTTCTGCATTTCTTTCTGCTTTTTTATTTCCTATCATTTGTCTTTCTTTTCCAAAAAGTTTCTGCTTCATTTTCCTAATTCAATTACAATAAAAAGAATAGACTGAATCCTCCACATTCAAATGGATTTATATTTACATTTGTTTCTTGGAATCAAATTCCTGATTTTTTCCTTTTATTTTCATTTTACCTATTTATCCATTCAATTATTTTTTATTCATCCTCTCTGAAGTGGTTGAATTCTATTCTTTATGTTTTTTGTATACTGATTTTTGTACTTTTATTAATTCATTTTGGTTAAACTTGGTGTTAATATTGATGTGTTTATTGTTGAATTGCAGGTAGTTAATGCTGTATTTTATTTATCTTTTGAATTATTGGCTGTGGTTTGGTTATTATATTACTTTACATGTTACTTTTAATTCTAAGCCATCAACTGTAATCTATGCCATTGTTTATAACAATGATAGGATTTGCTTAATTTTGAGAATATGGATTTATAAGTGATGCTTATTCATTTCCTATATATTTTCATTCTTCTGAAAAGATTGGACACAATAGGAGCCAATCGTTATGTAATTATGACTACATAAGGTGAGTCAAGTTCATTTTCCTGAGTACCCATTGTAAGTGTTATCTAGCATTGTAACACCTTATGTTTATGAAGACCTAGCTATTGATTTGTTAACCTTAAATAATGCAGACCTTTTCAAAAATAGTAATTCTATAATCTGAGCTAAGTTGGGTGCTACATTGATAAATTTTGACAAGTTATGAATTTTTTAACCAAAATGTTGTTTTCTCAAAATTGTACACTTGGAAAAATATGTACATAGGGAAAGAACTTTACAAATCTCTTTCTATTTTTGCTCTTTATACATACTTAGTTTAAAGATCAAACTGCATTCTAGAATATGTTTTTAAAATATTTCAAATTGAATGGATATTCTTCATGTCCTCATCCCATATGAAAATTTTACTTCTTCTATGCAGCCTTTCAGGTATGTAAAACTGGAGTTTCGTAGGTCCTATGCATCATAGTTATTTAAAATTTTGTCAAAGTAAACATGGCTGTTACACTAAATTGTAATCAAACATAGTCTAATCATTTGCGGCACTTTGAAATATGCATGGACCATAATGCTACACGAAGCATTTGCTAAGAAATATTTACTGCTAAATTATACATTTCCAAATGCATTCCGAATCTATACACAAGTGACTATGAACCTATCAGGAGATATTCACCCCTAACATTCATTATACGTTGCTTACCAAAACAAAACAAAGCTGTACATCATCCATTTAAGTTAAAACTCTAATCAATTCATTGTTTCGTTTAGGTGAGTTAAATTTAACACATTACACTTTTATGTAAACTTGTGTGGGAAAGCATTCAAATACAAGCAAAGCAAAAAGTCCATGTATTCAGTTGGGTACATCAGAAAAATCATTCTACAACACCAATCTTGATCTTTCATGACTCGAAAATATATAACATGTTCGTACTAGCATTATGAATCTTTTATTGAAAAAAACTTAATTTTACTTCTAAGTGCTCCTTCATCATGTTCAGTGATGTTTTGTTGAGGTTCCACATCCATGTGGATGATGGAATGCTTAAATTTTGGGTCCCTAATAACTCCAATATACCTCATTATTATCGTTGAGCTCCTTTAAACATATTATTCAGGTCACAATTTATCCTTTTATTTTGTGCAATACCAATATTTTCTGTCAGTCTCGGGATGTAGTTGAAATTTATGTTTCCGAAGAAATGTTTGTACAAAATATTTTGTTGTAATCTTCTTTGATGAAACTGGATCAACATGACCAACTATTTTCTTTTAGATGATATATATCAGTGATGAAATATATCAAATCCATAATTGAAATTAGGAATGCGTGTTGCATATTGTTAACGTAAAAATCGACGCTAATACCCCGGTGTGAGTATTAGTAATGTGAAAGCACCACCCGTTGGTACGAGAACTAGAAATAAGCAGAAAACAGCAGAAAAGTAAAGAGACAGCAGTTTTATAGTGGTTCGGCTTGAAATTAAGCCTACGTCCACTTTATCTTCTTTATTGATGATTCGGTTACAACTTTTTACAATACACTTCGATTACAACACACTTTAGACGAGTAGCTAGAACTTCGATGTAGAAGACTCTTTCGAATTCATGTTCAATGTGTTTGATCTCCTCTTGAAGTTCGTTGAAGCGTCTTCGGTGTTTGGAGTGTTTGAAGTGTTGGATGAGTTGAGAAAATAGCAGAGTATCGGCGTTCCAGAAATGAGCTCCCCCAAGTCCCCTTCAAGTTGGAGTTGGTGCAGTATTTATAGGGAGTTTCTGGAGTTAGGTCGTAGGTCGTGAGCGACCTAGGGTAAGGTCGTAGGTCGTAGGTCGTGGGCGACCTAATAGGCACGGTTTACGGCTTAACAGGGGTGCACCGCATCACTTGAACACATTGCTAAGTCATAGGTCGTGAACGACCTAGGGGCGAAGCGGCATAGAAGTTGTCTCGGTCTAGATTAGGTCGCTAGCGACCTAAGGAGACAGAATGCATGCGGTCCTTTTCTGCTTTTAACACGCTAGGTCGCTCCCCTCTTACCTCGTTAGGTCGTTAGATCGCTGGAACCTTTATGTAGTTTAGGTTGTTAGGTCGCTGGAACCTTTATGTAGTTAGGTCGCATCTGTTAGCCCGTTCATTCTCTAAGTTGTTAGGTCGTTTCCATAGTTAGCTCGTTAGGTCGTTGGGTCGTCAAAAGAGGGGTTAACACATATGTTATCAAGTATAATTTGTCATATAAATCCCAATTAGAACTTCTATATCTGCACGGTTACTGAATATTTATTTTTTTATATACATATATGGACATAATTTTTACCACATGCATATCATTTAAGCTTGATTGCATCAATGATTTCACTGAAGTTTCAAAGTTGGAGTTTCTTGCATACTATAGTTTTTATTTGCACCAACTTGGAAAAAATATTCGATGAAAAAGGTATACTAAAAGAAGCAGTAGCTGCGTATTGCAAAACGCTCGATCTTGAACATATTCATGTCCCAAGCTTGACCTTTGTAGCTAGTGTGCATAGACAAACAGAGTCCCACATGCTGAATAGTTTCCAACAACTGTGCTGATGGCAGTATGAAGTCACTATATTGCATGGATCTTAGGACAGTATTTGTTTTCAACCATTCTACTTTTCTTTTTTCCCTTATGGTTATAATATATCTTGGTTGGTATTTGTAGATCAATTATTTTAGTCAAATAGGTGTGTATTTTATCCATTTCTTAACACAATGTCATGAAGAATAACATTCTACACCATATTACTTTCAATGCTATTTTTTCCTATGTGAGATTCAACATGAGAACTATATGTTAAAGACATCCATGGAAAGTAATAGTTTTATTATAGCCAAACCACGGTGCAGATGCAAACTAAGTTCAATTCGGTGACTCCTCATATGAGATCATTTCTACATTTGCAAATCTGTTTTACGATAGAGCATTTAAGTCATATATTTTGAATAATAATCCACAACTTTTTTAAATAGAAAAATATTCTAGAATATTACATGAAGTTATGATATACGAATGCTGTAGTTATTGTTAACTTTAAGATGTGGTTTTAACCATTAGTTATTATGTTGAGTCTCACCTCAAAAAAAGAAGCGTTGGAAGTGATGTAGTGTAGGATGTTCATCTTCGTGACAGCGTGTTATATACGAAGGAATGAACAAAAAAAAAATTGTTTGTCTAAAAATTATTCATTTCTGATGTATCATGTATATAAAAAGTTTTCCCTGACTTACATCTTGGCATCATTCCCAAAGACAAAGTGTGATAATTTTGTGTGATTGCCAGAAGTATAGACCAAGGATCATTTTGTTGAATTTTGTGATAACATGATAAGGTTTGATTATTCAGAATGAAAACGGTATTTTCACATTTCTATTTTTCTCTACGACCTTTTTTTGTTGATATATTGTACTGTTTTATCCACAGGTGTCCACAAAAACCATGATTAAAAGAGCAGGAAATTTTCTAAAAAAGATCACACGAATAACGGATTTTACGGGCGAACCCCTAAATGAAGTGTTATATAATCGAATTATTAATAGTGCTATACAGTTTTAAATTCCTATATGAACACATATACACTAAAATTCTATATATACAACACACACACGAACTTATGAATTTATAGTACTATTGACATTTTTTCACTGAAAAATGAGTATATTGGATCAAGTGAGTATCTAAAATGTATTTATAGTACAGAAAGAATTCATATCTTCAAAGTACATTGCATAATTGTGATTTGTGCCGATTGCAGGAGAAGAAAGGGTTCTTAGATAGTGGCACTGTTTTGTTTATTACATTGCTCTGTACTAGGAGCAAAGATGTGTTCCAAGCTCCATCTTTGTAGCTAATATGCTAAGAGAAACTAAGGCATACCTAAACGCGCTGTGAAGTTTTCTCATGCATCACCTACATAAACATGAACAAAATATTCTTTTGCTATATGTTTGATTTTCCAAATAACTTCGAAGGCAATTTCTTTTTTACAATGTCATGTTCTAGAATATGCTACTTGAGTTTAATTGTTGCTGGTTTGTTCAATTAAATTTGCTAGATTCTATTCACATATGGTTTTTAATCTTACAAATTTTAAACTTGCATGATTTAATGGATTTTTCCCTTTCGCATGAACCATATTTACCATAAGTTAATTACATTGATATATTATCTATTTGTGTACGTTCTAAGCCTGGATTTCTATTTAATGGCATACTGCGTGGTCAATTACTTCCGGAGGGAAACTTAATGATAATATCGAGGTTTTAGCTGCTATTCGGATTTGCTTGATTGTTTGGCTTTTTTTTTTATACCAGTTTTGAGTTGATTTGGAATAGTTGCGTGTATGTGAGATGGAGTGAAATGAGCCTGCTCAAGTCAGTATTATGTTTTGTACAATGTAGTATATCGTTATACTTAAGTTCATGTAGATTTTCTTTCACACTATTCTGTATCCATTTGGACCACAAACACTTCTGATTTTTGCTCATACACGTTTGCAACTAATTTTATTTTTGTGCAAAATGGTACACACACACTTAAATTTTGGGTGCAAAGAATTCATCAGCGCATGCTTGCAAATCAAATACAATCATGCACAATCAAATTTACTCATATCAAGTTTATTTGCATTTAATGTATTTCATTATAGCATGGGGATTGATATTTATGATTACATTAAAATAACTTCAATATGCAAAGTTGGTAATTGATTTTCTTAATTTAAAATGATGGAAATTATTGTTTAAGTGAATATTTCATAAGGTGGCAAATTTGGGAGTTTGTATGATTGTAACATACAATTGTTTCTTTAATGCATCATGCGAAACATGAATCGGCATTTTTTTTTTTTGATGGAATAGAGTTGGTTTGAATTTTGAATGTCTCCAAGGTTGTAATTTTATAGCTTTAATTTTGATATCGCTGAGTGCTTATTGCAGGTTGGATAGGAATTACCAAAAGAGTGAAGTTTTGAAACTTTTTTTTTTACAAACACTGGATTGAAGTTGTAAGCTTTTCCCAACTCTTGCTCATTTATTTTCATGTTCCATTTTCACAAAATTCTCTCTTTATAAGCTGTAAAATATAGTCAACTAAATTAGATAGTTCACTACGGACTTCAACAAGTTGACACTGTGAAAATAAATAGTTGTATAGCTCATATTCATATATATATAGATATAGATATAGTTTCTTTCATATTAATTTCAGATATGAATTATTCTCAATGCATAGCTGTATCCTTTTTGTATATTTATTTGTTGGTAAATTATTTATTAAGATTTTCATGAATTGTTATGTAGTTCTGAAGCTTGCCTGCCTTCTGTATGAAGTATGTATATTTTTTATATTGGTTTCTACGTATGCCTAGGAGATTGAACCTAGAACCTTTAGGTACGACTCAAGCTAGATGTCTTACCATTTGGGATAAAAATCATTAGCCAATAAATAACTTCACAGATATATCTTTGAAAAATAAATTGAATCAAGATGCAAAAGTGCTATAAGATGATAAAAAACGAAACTAATCATGGAGAATATGAGATATTATAATTTCCGCAGCATGTACCGTTTAGAGTAGGAACTAAGCATTTTTTTTTTCAAATATTAAGGCTGCAGTTAGTTTGCCATTTTTAGTTTTGGGTTTTCATCCATATAAAAAATGCGTACGACGCGTGTATATTGTGAAAAACGACTAATTTAGAAAATGATGTTAACATTCAAAATATATAACAACTTTTTTTTCCGTGTTTTGGAAATAACAGAAGCACGAGAAACAATCCATCCTTCCGTCGTTCCTCCAACCGCTCCGTCGTTCCCTCCATTTTCCTTTCATCCACTCCGTCGTCCCTCCACTCTTCTCATATTTTGTAATTAACGTTGAAAACGCAAAACACAAAATTCGAAATGAAACCAAACAGGCCCTAAGTTTCTCCCAAATTGGAAGGAGTCAAATATCATTGCTGTCCCAATCCATCATCTGTACTTAATTTGAATAAATTTGCTTATTGTATTTCTTATGATCACATTGAATTAATGATGTCTAATACTAATAAAATGTGTAAATACATGTATCTATACATATAAATACAAATGCATGTATGTATGTGTATGTATGTATGTATGTATGTATCTGCACACACACATATGTTTGTACGTATACATATACATATGTCTGTTGCTACACATTTTTGTAATTTTACATGTTAATTCAAAGAAATTATGTATGACATATGTTTAACAAGTACATAATTCTATAGAACAAATAGTTCATGCAATGCACATAACAGTACAGGTGATTCACAAATTCATAAATATTCATATCCAAGTTATGTCTATATTTTACAATAGGTACACACTCCTTTATTCACATGCTACTTACAAATTCACACAAGTCAAGGCACACGAATCATACTAACTTTAACACGAATTTTGATGCACGATGGACTTTGGAATAAGCCACAAGAATCAGTGTACATCTAACAAGGACCATTAGCTGTGCAATAACGCATCTCTATTTTCTTCTACGACAAGTTTTAGGTTAGTTGGAAATGCAATTGAGTCTTTTTTACATAGCACTCGACTCTCTTGGGGTTGAGTTGTACTATTTATACCTAATATAGCTGTTGCTTTGTTCATTTGAGTTGCTCTGTTTTTATGGCTTTAGGACTCATAATTTCCTGTTTGGAATGGAGTTACTGCATTATAAGGGGATATACGAGGTGCTATTTTTTTGTCCAGCATTATAACCATCATCCACATAGAGGGAGAGGGAGATTGACAAGCAGTGGAAGAATACATTTCATCCTGAATTCTTTTTAGCATCGCATGCTTAACCAGAGAGAAAAAAAATGTATCCAAGAAATGGCTAATTTCACTTTGTGCAAAATATATGTGCATATTTAAATTTATATATTAAACATACAATAAACTCATATTCAACTTACATCACCTTCATTTGAAAAATAATAGGCATGCTCAGTAATGCAATGTTTACCATGTTAGAAATAACTGGCAGACGAGGTTATTTTACCTTTGTACAAAGTCATTTTTCTTCAAAAATGTGAAGTTATACATTGTGCGCTTCGAGAGTACTAAAGCAGATTTACCAAAAAAAAGTTTGTCAATAGTGTTAGAGAAAAAACTAATAAAAAATTTACTATCCATGAACATACGTTCTCACATTGATATAACAAATAAAATAATAAAAATGCACTATTAGGTAAATTATACGATGAACTCCGTGTGCGTAGCATGAGTTTGCACTAGTGTTATTTGACAAGGTAGATGGTCTATTGGTTACCTATTACTAGTAGTTGCCCCACTTAACACTTTGATCTTATGTAAATCCATATTGATCACTTCAAATTTCTAAATTGGACCCTTCTTTGAGGCTTAATATTGCACAACTATATTTTTCTCATACCAAGCTAACTTGTATAAGGTCAGGCTTACATGAATGGGCAAGTCCAGAAGGTGTTCCTAGAGGGGTGTAAATTGAAGAAGAGTAAAATAAAATAAAATAAATAAAAATTACATGCGTAAGTATAAGTATGTTACATCGATATACTATTTTTATACTATTTTTACTTATAATTGTTCATGGCAATAGTTTTTGCATTGAAATCTTGGCATAGCAGCCATTGTGATTACTAAATGGCTATGCAGTATTTCAAACGATTGCGGATGATATTGATAGAGCTGAAGGCAATATAAAATCTTGTAAATTACTAAATGTTTTAATATATAGATTATGTTTCAAAAATGGACTATATATCAACTACCTAATCTTACAATCCACTGTATATTACTTTAATCATGTCTCCACAATGAGGTCAAAGGATAGTTTATCTGAGGCACTGTGCCACGTATCAAAAGGTGTCAGGATCGATTTTCGACGATCAGTTTGAACAATGAAAAAAGCACAACAATGAACTATCAGATTTGATAAAATTCTTCAGGTTGTTGTATCAATTGCCAAAATGGGGAAATGGAATCATTAGCTTCATTTTATTTTACATTGGATCTATACCAAAAATAAAAAGGAGCAAGGAAGATATGGTAATTAGAAATTTATTGAAAATCGATTGGAAATTTTATTATTTGAAAATGGTCATATTCTAATAATACTTTGACCTTTTAACAAGCATAAAAAACTCGATTGGGAAACTGATTCCCCCTAACTTATAATACACAATTCACCACTGCTTACATGCATGCACATCCACATTCTAGTGCATGCACCCCATTCATCACACGGTGTAAAAGGTAAACTCTCAAAATTCACTGAAACTTTTTTCCATCAAATTGTTCCTTGCTGAGGTCCTATAAATACAATCCTTAAATATTACTATTTCTACTATTCTTTTGGTCTTTTCTTAATGGCCTTGAAATATACACAACTGTCCTATGAATCGAGAGAGGAGGGCGGTCCCGGGGGGGGGGGGGGGGTTGGTTGATCATTTCATAGTCTGATAACAGAATTTTGCCAGCGCTATTTAAAAAAAAATTGTATGCCTGTTAACAGATAAGCCTTAAATGGGAAAACACACAATTTGATCCGTTAATTATTATGTTAATCAAGACGTAAATATTTCTTCGACGGAAATAGTTGAAACTCAATCATGATGGTAATTGACTGATCATTAATTGTTTGATCAAAACAGTTGGACTCCAAATAATGTCGCTACAAAGAAAGCTTGAAGTTTGGAAACTTGGGGTTGTTAACTACTCTGCTGCCCTCAAACTGCAAGAAAATTTGTATTTGGAAAGAAAAGCTGGTAAAGTACCTGACACCATATTATCACTGCAACATCCACCAACATACACACTTGGTAAAAGGCGAACCTCTCACAACCTATTAGTCCCTGAGTCTGAACTCAAATCAATAGGCGCTGAGCTTCACTACAGTGAAAGGGGTGGAGATATAACTTATCATGGCCCACGTCAAGCAGTACTATATCCCATAATTTCGCTTAGAGATATTGGGTTTCTTGCTAGAAAGTATGTTGAAGCTCTGGAAGATACAATGATTGATTTAACCTCTATATATGCTGTCCAAGCTCATCGGGGTAAAAAATGCGAGACAGGGGTATGGGTTGAAGATAGAAAGATCGGTGCAATCGGTGTGAGAATATCATCGGGTATCACATCTCATGGATTGGCTTTTAACATTGATCCTGATTTGAGTTATTTCAAGAAAATCGTACCTTGTGGGATTAAAGATAAAGAGGTTACTTCTTTGAAGGAGGAGACAAGTAAAGAATTGCCAGATGATGAAGTAATCCACGAGCAACTTGTTCAGTGTTTTGCAAAAGCCTTGAGGTATAACAATGTTACATGGAGATCAGATATCTCATCCTTCTATGTCGACGAAATAAAATAAAGTCAGGTAAATCAATTTTTTTCTTTCTTTCTATTTTGTTGATTTTCTATATATATCTAGGGGGGTTAGAAACATTGGATAGGTATAGAGCTTGTTAGTGGAAATGGAGATGAATATTTTTCTATTCTACTTACTGTATTTCTCTTTTGTACTTCTACATGATATTCTTTGGCACTCTTAATAATAAACAAACTATGTTATTTAGCATCTACATAACCTGGATTAACTTGGAATAATTTACTTTAACCTAAGAAGGATGGAATTTAAACAGAATAAATGATTTTTTCTCTCCTGAAAAATACAAACAACACTCTGTGAAATCTATCAGAAAGATAGCATATGAGTTGAGAAGAACTAGTGTATTAGATATGTCAGTTGAGAAGTATTATATGACAAGGAACATATCGAAGAATAATGTGTCCAAGTAATAAGAAACATAGCTGCTTCATTAGAAGATTGTTTTATCAAGACACTGATTATGACATCTTTCTAAATGGTGATAAATTCTTGTCCTTAGAAGTGTTCACAAAGATTCTCAACAAGGATTAGATCAGTTTTGTTCCAATCAGCTGCATATGAATTTTCTACCTGGATTGTGCTGCAGTGTCATCGTTTTTGGGTCATTAATAAATGCAAGACGGTCAATATTTTCTTTGATACCCCTTTGTTTCACATGTCTAGAATGATAGAAAAAAATGATTCACTTGCTCTCTTAAGCATTCTTTTATGACACTATATAGACCAGTAAAAAGACACTTCTGATAATATGTTCAACAATCTACCTGTTATACAATAATTTTTGCCTCAGTTATATTCAATCTTTACCTATATAAGCCGAAACCCAAAAGAAAGATCTTTCAGTATTCATTGCACATGAATACTGAAAACTTCAACCCTTCGGCATAAACTGAAAGCAGTACTATGTACTTGACCTTCCATAAGTATTAATGTCAGCGAATACTTAGTATGTAGCTTCACATACCTCATTTCGGTGTATTAGTCCGAAGGCTAAGCTCACGCCCAAACATAGACAATGTCCGTGGGCTAGATGCCCATGAGGACGGCCAAGGAGCTGAAGGCTAGATGTTGAGCCCTAAATGACCAGATATGGCCCATGATACTAAGACTTAGAGATCAAGTTCACAATACAAGGAAAACCGATGACCACATGCGCCACTGTATTGAAAGCATGGTAGTGGGACTCAATTCAAGTCAGCCCGAAAGAGCAAATAGAATACGGGCTCAATCAAAAACCATGGCCACCAAGCTGACTTTAAACCGATAGTATAAGCCTTAAGGTGGGACTACAACTAAAAGCAGAAGTCATACGGCTGACTTCATACCAAAAGACGAAAGCATCAAGGCGTACTATTATATCGAGGCCACAAGCAGCTTTTAGTTCATACATCGAGACCTTATGAGTGTCTATTTAAAGCATACGAGACCGAGATATCTCTACTAAAGACCGAGAACACCTTAATGAATAACCGAGATCAATGGGTGAAACAACCTGAAGATATATCTATGGCTCAAATAGCCTAAATCTTATATGAAGTATAAGGGTCAGAGCGCCCAAAGTTATATATAGAAATACCATGTCATCAAACTGCATCAATCTTCGAATGGTCTGATGACAATATGTGTTCAAATCATAGCCCCACTGGTGGGCCAAGTCGACAATCAAGGTTAGAAGCACTCCACCAATGACAGTGCTATGAGATGCCTACGAATACAAGGCACAAATCTCGGTATTCGGGACTAGATCGGGAGTTGATTGATAGCGAATTAACTAATTGAGAAATCATTTGTAATCATTTTAACTCTTGACTAAGCTTCTATATTGAACTCATTAATGACGGACATAGCCAACGAAGACTTATAAAGTCAACTTCGACTATTTGATTAAGTGAAAAGAACTTCTCAACAGTGAACGTAGGGACAAAGTTCTTGAATCACTATAAATCCTTTTGTTTTATTTTTCAACACTCGTCTTTCTTACTGCTTTTGGCATTGGCACATTGCCTTCGATCGACTTTCCTTTTTTACTTCTACTTTCAGACTTTACCTTCAGAACTTTGGGGTGTTGGTACGTGGCGAAAAATTACACCAACATTTTTAGCGCTAGAAGGATGCCCAACCTCCATTTTGTTTCATTGCTTTCCATTTCATTGCATATTTTACTTTCTTCTTAACCAATCTTCGATCTGAAATTGAAATTGAAGTCCATTATAAGAAGGAACCCTCGGTCACGATTGAGGATGAAATAACCGATACCCTGGTTGAAACGATGAATCTTACTACAGCTGAAGGGAGTGGTTCTTCGGTTACCGTAGATGAATAATTCTGATAGACGATGCTGACCTTTATGGAAAATACAACAAGACGCTTTGATGAATACCAAGCTGCAATAAAGAAGGTAATTGAAAGTGTGAAGAAAACTGCTGTTCTTATTGATGAAGAAAGTCAGCCGTTAAGGGCTGCCCGAAACCTTGGAAAACAACCAATGACTGGGAAGAAAATGAAGTTGAACTTGTTAAATTTCTGCGTTAGGGTTGGGGAGGAAGCTTCTCGAATGGCTAAAGTAAGCTGAACTGAGAAAGGCCGAACTCCGAGTTCTGAAAGATTAAATCTTGGTGGCCCTAACAACATTTGACATGGAGAACAAAGCTGTTATATCCCCCATATCGATAACTTCAGGCTCGGTGGAGACCGAAACACCGAAAAACTTCTGCAAAGGGGATCACATCCTTTGAAAGATAATGCCGAACACAAAGGATCGGCAGATGGACCTCTCGGCTCGAATTGGGTAGGATCCCTCATTATCCATGAGATAGTTCCTCTAGGTGCATATAGATTAAAGAAGTCAGATGGCAATATAATTTTCGGGACTTGGAATGCAGAGCATTTAAAGCCTTGCCACAACACAAGGCTAATGCATATGAGTTTTAATATTGGTTAGCCATCGTTTAGTAGTACCATGCAATGATGAAAATTTAAATATTTTTAACTTTTTAACTAGGGCCAAGTAGTGTCATGTAATAATAAAGACCCAGATGATTCTAATTTATTAGCCAATACTTAGTGATGTCATGCAAATGTTAATCATGGCCGAGTAGTATCATGCAATTATAGACACAAGCCTGTTACTAATAATTTTTTGAAAGACATACTTGTATGATTCGGTCTATATGACTGAAGCATGTTGTCATAGAGTTTAATGAAATAAAATTGTACCACAAAGCTAACCTATTTTCATTATTAATTTGTTTCTATAATATGTTATGGTTTTCGATACTAATACCGAAACATAAAATGATGTTGCTTTTGATCATTACAGTAATAGTGAAATTGAGATCTATTTAAACAACGGTTTTGAGTTTTTTGACGTTAAAGTTGTTCAAAGTCTTTGATCATAAAACCTTTTTGGCATCGGCCTCAAACATAAAACTTTCGTGTAGGGATGTATAGATATGAGATTATTTACTCCGTGAAAGTCGTATTTTGGCTTTACGGTCCGCGTGGTAAACCAGTGAGTTATTGCATGGAAGATCATCATAGTAATTCAGAGGATGAACCTATTACATAGTAAATAAAACTATATTCATGGTTAATTTCACACATAAAGTGAATGTTTTTTATTATAACATTTCAAAACCGAACCAAATATTTGACGGATCGAAATGATTAACGAACTCTCGAAAAAATTGGGAACAAGGCTTCCTCGCATAAATTCATGCTTGCTTAGATTGAGAGCTAGAACAAATAAGGTCATCCACGTAATATCGTTACGGATACCAGCAAGTAACCCAAGGAGGAACACTCAAATAGTGGCTTGACTCGATTATACTAAATCTAGCAAAGCTAGCGCGGGCTTCATTACACATGGCTATAGTTATCCTTCCTGTAGCAATAATCGATATGTCCATATTCTACACAATCCTCGCCGTGGTTAGATATAAAATTGTTTGAACATTGATTAGTTTTAAAGTTATGAGAATTTGATGCAGACTGAGGAAAGAGCTGAAAGTGTATATGGATCGATAATATAGTTAAACTACGACTAGCAAGTGCGGAATTATAAATAATAGTAAATGGCAATAATAAAAATGACACAGGGATTTTTATACTGGTTCGAACTTCTCGTTCTACGTCCAGTCCCAGACTGCTTCTGGAATTTCTCGAATAACCCTCACTTAACCCGGAGGAACAAGTATTACACCGCCTGAGCAACCGAACAGGACTTTTCCGCCTAAGCAACCGAATAGGACTTTTCCGCCTAAGCAACCGAATAGGACTTTTCCGCCTAAGCAACCGAATAGGACTTCAATTACAATTTGATAAATTGTTTCTTGACTTGTGTGTTCTTTGAATAACACGAATATAGTCAATGTAGTACACCCTTCCTATAATCTTCTTGATATGATGATTTGAATGTACAAAAGATAGAAAGTAGAGAATTGAAAATCACTTGATATTATAACAATATAAGATCAGAATAGATTGAAAGAATTAGTTGTTGAAATAGTGAATTTTCATCTCTATTTATAGTGTTGAATAGTTTTAATTCAATAGTTGCAACTATTAGAAGGAGTGCAACTGTTGGTGAAGAAGACAACTCTTCAAAATTTGAATTTTCATGAAGAGATGCTTCAGTTCGTCAAGTTCAGATGTCTGAGAAAAAGTGACAGATGGCTAAGTAAGTTTAAACAGTCAAATAGGCAGAAGAAACAAAAAATCAGCCATTTAGACGTCTGTTTATTTAATTTAGACGTCTGTATTAAAGTGACAGACGTCTGTTTTTATGACAGATGGCTAAATAAAAGTGACAGATGTCTGAATTTGTACTGATTTGTTCCTCTTCTTTATTTTAGTGATTCTGAACTTGAGAAACTTTTGAAAATACTTTTATGTCTATAAAAAGATATTTTATATTTGTAGAACATGTTTTCCAAAAAACTATTTGTGTGTGTGTGTTATCATCATATCAGAGATTGTACAAAAATATCTAACCGGAAATAATAATCAATATCTTTGAGCTTTGTTTGTTGACGATATGATAATAGCTTTTCTTTGTGGATTCCTGCAAGAATACTTGTTATCATAGTATATAGTTTGAAATATATGGTTGTCACATTAAAATCGAAGAAGGCAGGTTCCAACAAGAGCCACAATAGTCAAGTATAAAAACATGATCTAACTTTGAGAGGCATGTGTTATACCATAATTTTTTACTTGATTTTTTCACAACAAGAGCGATACTTTATTCAAGTAAAGCACTCACCATGGTGCCTTAAAGACTCGAATCCATGATCTCTAGAACTTTTGTCTAAAACGTCACATCTCTAACCATTTGAGTTAGAGATCTTTGACATTAGCTATATAAGCCGAAATCCGAAAGAAAGATCCTTACGTATTCATTGCACATGAATAGTCTTCAAGGATGATTTCATACCAAAATACGAAAGTATCCAGGCGTGCTATTGTACCGATGCCACAAGCAGCCTCTAGTTCATATACCAAGACCTTGTGAATGTCTCTATTTAATGCAATGGCTCAAGCGGACATAATCGAAAAGTAAAGACCCGAAGTGCATCATTTAGCATACGAGACCGAATGTCTCTACTAGAGGCCGAGAGTGCCTTAATGAATAACCGAGATCAACGGTTGAGATAGCCTTCACATATTGTCAACGGCTTAGCTAAAACTTATAAAGAAGTACAAGGATCAAAGCACCCAAAGCGATATATAGGAATGTTTCATCATCAATCCACGTCAATTGGGAGTAGCCAAATGACGACATGTGTTCAAATCCTAGCTCCAAACAGACCAAATGTGCAATCCAAGAGAGAAGATCTCCACCAATGGTGGAGCTATGAGATGTCTATTCCTGAGTTGATGGAAAGTAAATTGACTAATTGAGAAATCATTTGTAAACATTTTAGCTTTTGGCTAAATTTTTAGACTGAACTCGCTAATGGTAGACATGGCCAACCAAGACTTGTAAAGTCAACTTCGGCTATCTAATTAAATGAAAAGAACTTCTCAGCAGTGGATGTA
The DNA here is from genome assembly GCA_030737815.1 of Allium fistulosum. Lineage (NCBI taxonomy): Eukaryota > Viridiplantae > Streptophyta > Magnoliopsida > Asparagales > Amaryllidaceae > Allium > Allium fistulosum. Next base: position 855,197,606 of record CM060905.1, read on the forward strand.
GGGACAGGACTTCCGAACCATTATAAATCTTTGCACTTTTCTTTCCAACACTTTTCTTTCTTACTGGTTTCGGCTTAGGCACTTTGCCTTCAATCGACCTTCCTTTTTTAATTCTACTTCCGGAGTTTACCTTTGGAATTTTGGGGTGTTGGTACATGAAGAAAAATCACACCAACATTACCTTTATTATGGAAGTTATGTACAGTTTCGTTTGAATTCTTAAATTCCAATCTCATATGTATCGAAATAGCATACATTTTGTTTGTAGCACTAAAAATTGAACTTTAACAAAAAAAAATGGACTTCCATGTGGTAAAGGGAATTTGAGTATTTAGTGGTTAGTAGCGGCGGTGGAGGTGATAGAAAAAATAAATCATGGTTGTGAAAACAGTAAATAATGACAGTCATAAATAAATTGTGTGCATTACATTTAAATGAGACCATGACCTTTTACTTTTGCAATAAACCAGGTGATAATTTTCGGTGCCTATCATTGAAAGTTTTGCAATGAAAATTTGTTTATAGAAATTGGATCATAATTTTTAAATCCTAATATTGATATGAAGAAATGGCTGTATGACTCCAATATTTTGAGTAGAACTGAAAAACAAAAAGCCATTATCATTCTCTACTCAGTGCATATGACTAGTTTGGATTGGGCAAGATGTACGCATTCTTACTCTCATTACTGTAGAGTCTGTTTTAGAAACTTGATTATCAAACCAAACACCCACAATGAGTTGGTTTGTTGTTTTGTAGCAATACAGAACTCAAAAACATTATTATCTAATGTAAGTTTTAACGATGCATTATTAATTTGTTTGGATCTTGGGTCAAGTACTGAAGAATCTGAAGAAGAGGGAGATATATAACCTGTAATATAATGTCGATATTGTTTGGATCATTTATTGAAAAATATTGTTTACAAATAATTGTATCTAGCTTAGGACTAATTACATTATTATTTTTCCTATCATATAATTTACACACTACTTTTTGACTTAGGTGCAAGTTCACAGGAGCTTTATATAATGTAAAGTTTTCTAAAAAGATCTCTGTATACTGGAAAGCTGGTTTGTCCTGCTAAAAGTTGAATCATCATCCAACTTGGAACATGATTATTCAGAATGACCAATAAATATTACAGGTTAACAATAGATTAACGTAGGAGTATGGTGCTTTGGTGCCTTGGCACATGGCTGCACAGATTAAGCATATAAAGATTGTGATGAAGTTGGTGAAATCGATTAGTCAATTAATTATCATCTTTACACTTTAAAAGGAAGTTTATAAAAGATGTGATAAACGATAAGCCTTTGTATTCTATATATAAAAAAGTAATTTATGCTAATTAGATCTGCTATGCTTGAAGATTAAACTTCATTTCTGCTTAACTCTGTGTCTATTCTTATGTATTCATTCAGTTTGAATAAAGTAAGTGTCTGTAAGTCTATGCTACATGTGTATTACAATTTGGATATCTATAATGAGTATGAAATTGTTAAAAGAAGCGAAACTTGGACAGGAGTCAGTGAAGAATATCCTTTACTACCATCAATTCAGGATGATATAATTATAAGTTTACTCAAAGAATGTAAGGAAATACAATAACTCAATAGAAATATGTTATTGGTGAAAAGAAGTTATAGTTATTGGCTAGGATTAATTATTTTTGAAGCTATTCCCAGGTTCATGACAATTCAAAAAATAAATTATAGCAATAGGCTTCCATTGAAAATCCACTTGTTGTCCTTTGCTAAATGAGTAGTTGTTTGAACATATCATTTGAATCTTGACTGAATCCTAATGATTATAAAATGATTCATTTGTATACAACCTTCTGTGTATATCCTATAAATTATACCCATCCCATTACTTTATAAGCTCACATAGTTTGCTATATATTCATTTGTTTGCAGATATCACCATGAAAGCTGTTGGCAAAACTCGAGTCTTCCTTTCTCTTTTGCTTCTAGTTCATTTCTTGATGTGCTTTTACTATCATTCAACCGTGGAAAATAGCTTTAATCAAAGAGGCGTCGTAACAAGAAAGATGTTTCGATCTTTGAAGTCAGACGGTAGAATTAACGCAACTAAGAAAACTGATATAGCAGTGAATGCAAGTTTAAGGACAATGCCTCCTAGCAAATCTAATCCAATACAGAATTAGCGAAACTTGCCGATAAAGCGTTGAAGTTCGTTTCTATTATTTTGAACAGAAGCCGACAGCTTTTTTTCTTTGAGGATTTAGGCTGCAGTTTTTTGTTTTTGTAGTTTATGTTATGATGTGATTTTGTTATTAATTTAAATATGTATCATTCATCCAACAATTTATATGTATATGCCTTTGTATCATCGATTCCATGATAAATCATGTTATTGGTTCAGGCCATATCAAACCTTCAGTAATATATCGAATTAGTTTTATTAATATGCTTGCACATTAATATGTTGGTATTCAATACATTGTTGATGTGTTTGATCTCTCTCACATGGATGTTAAACGATGTTTGTATTTTTTGCATGTTATATGCATATAAAACTTGGTCACTTGCATATTACACGCATGATACATCCATATGACATGGATGTAGTTTAAGATGGATATGAGAGTGACAATGTGTACCAGTGTACAACATTCGGATTGATGTGGTCATTCTAATATTTTATCAAAAGAATTAAACCTATGTTATTCTAAATTTTTATTAAAACAATTACGATAAAGTATCACGGCACACTTTGTGCATAAAGTTTTTCTATAAATTGCACATGTTTAACATATTCATGAAAACATGATTTACATAAATATTCGATCATATTTTTGCATTGAGATAATGTATAATTCGTTTGAATTTTTATTTTTAAACTGCGACTTTTAATTTTTTATAAATTTGTAAATGAGGTTTATTTGTAAGATCGTATTTTTAAGTGATATGATTTGTGGTTAGCTTGAATTTTTATTTTCATTATTAATTAATAAAGGGCGAAATTGTAAAAGAATTTTATTTGTTAGATCTAGGTTATATTAAGATTTGATCGTCTTTATTAATAGTTGGTTTGGAAGCGCAATTTTTTGGTGTGACCGCGAACTTTCAAAATTGCCCTTTATATCTTTATATATTTGATCACACTTTTTTGGTATCGGCATGAAATACCAAAAATGTCTCTTTACAAATATTATTAAAATTTAGCATCGTCTAAAATTAGGATGTGACAATTAAGCTTTTTTACAAATTCAAAATTTCCTTTACAAATATTTATTAAGTCTTAATATCACTTAAAAATAGAATTTAGCAAATAAATTACTTTACAAATTTGTTTTTAATTAATTAATAATATAAATAAAAATTTAAACTCGCAAGAAATTAGATATTGCAACATAAAAATAAAATTTCAAATTACATACGTATGATTCAACGTAAAAATATGACTAAATATATATGGAAATCATTTTCTTTTAAACGTATTAAATAAATAAAATTTGTAGAAAAACAATTCAGCCTTCTTCATCACGCACGAAGCGCGTGCCGTAACGCTCGTATTTATAGATGACGTTTTACATTTGTAAAGTAAGTTTATTTGTTAGATTCCATTTTCAAGTGATATTAACATTTGGTAATACTTTTAGAGAGACCTTTTTAGTCGTCAATTTAGACAAAAAAAGTGTGACATCAAAGATATTACAACTATTATTAAAGATAATTGCACTATAGCCTGGATTGATTTGATTCAGTCTAGAATTATCATAAATTTATACATATTGGTTTTTGATCTTTGTTGACAAATTTTTTAAGAACAGAGAACAATTCTGAAATGAATCTTAATCTGGATTTCCACAAGGTCTATATGATTAATTCAAATAGAAGTTGAACATGCATTATGCATTGGACAGCCTACATGCATATCATCTCTTTCCAAATTTGTATCATATGTTGTATTCAAGATCAAACATGCACTATATGTCCTACATCGTATTCAGGTAAAAAGTTAGGATTCTTCATCCTAACCATGTTTCAGTGGGGAAAAGAATTGAAGATGGGGTTCAAGAGTGATCAGACAACAAAGTGAGATAATTCAGATAAAATTTGAGTGAAATGCAGCAGGAGTTTGAATGTAAACACACGTGAAACAGCAGTCAAGAAAAAGAAACTGTACCAGATTTTTCAGAAAAGGAAAATAACTTTTTATTAAATCAAACTTCAAAAGCTTCTTAATTCTACAATCTGATTTCAACTAGTATTTATACACCAAAAAACTACGTGATTCATCAAACAACGTCAGAAAATGCACGTTACATTACAACCCTATAAAAAAGTTTCAAAAGCTCAACTATAATTTCTTCCATAAATTTTGTATTAGGACAAATTTATTTATAGATCATAGAAAAAAACCAATTTCAACTTAGTCTCTTTCAAAATTTACTACAAAAATAAATCTCTTTTTCATTATATCAACTTTTTATATTTGCGAAAACACAATTTAAATTTTTTTTATTCCCATCCAATTTCAAAGTGCGCAAGTATAAACTGTAAATTTATGCTTGCGCACTTTAAAATTGCGCAAATAGAAATCCTGATGAAAGTAAGATCTATTTTTGTAATAAGTTTGAAACGAGCTCTAAAGTTGAGGTATGTTTTTTTTCTCCGGCCTATAAATAAAGTTTGCCCTTTGTATTATGATATTAGATCCCACCACCTTTTCCAAATAAGAACATGAATGATATTATGGATGCATTCTTTTGGCACCGGAAAGTGGCATTTGAAAAGGACATGAAAGTAGATTGTTTAATGAAAGAAGAACCCTTTCTTGTGTTGTGAAAGGACCATATGAAGGAGTATTTTAATTGTTTTTTGGTTATGAATAATTTTATTATTTTTCTTTTTAATTATTTGTTTGATTAAGTAGTTAAATAATATGATTAAAAAGGTAATTTTCATTAATCACTACAAATTGAAATAAAAATACAAATAAAAATATAAATACAATGATAATAAAACTAGAAAATTAAAACAAAAAATTACAGGGAATAAAAGTAGAAATCGAGTGGTGGATAAGGTGGAGGGTGGACAAGTGGATAGGCAGGTGGACGGACCATTATATGCTGCTGCTATTTGATTGTGTGTTCTATCTCCAACCTCAGCTAATTCCGGACGTCATCATCTTCCAAAAAACTGAATGTTTCTCTATTCTCTTGAATCTTCAGTACTGATACCACTTTAGAAAGTTAATTTTTTTCAAACTTTTCACACGATCAATGATATCCTTGAAGGAGGTAGACGAACAAACGGATTGTTCGCTTGGACTAGGATTAGGGGAGGGACTAGGACGAGGAGAGAGACTAGATTATAAGCGGAGGGTCTTTATGTTTCAGAACGAAATTTCTTCGGATTCCTTTGATATATCACATCAATAATCTCATTCTTTTCTCATCACTCCCCATTTGCCTTCTTCTACTACGAGCTTTGGAGGATGAAACTCCATCATGCGTTGGTGTAGGCTGTTGTGACATGTTGAGGTCTTTAAATGGAGTATAAAATCCATCAAATCTTCATGTTGCATTGAATAACGTGTTGGTGGTTTATTTTAGAGGGGGAGATCGTTAAGTCTCGACTAGTTCTTCCATGGCACCAAGTGTAATATCACCCTCCCCAGTTGTGATAGTACCTTGGAAAATCTATTTCAGTGACTACGTATGGATTATTGGTTCTTTCACATACTTCAATATTGGGTTGCCGAACTCCTGAAAAACAAAAGGAAGTGGAGCAAAACATAGTGCTTACTCATAAATTAAAAACAAAAATACGACACAAAATTATCTTCACACGATCGGCCCACCATTACTTGCTAGCGCTAACCATTCACCTAGCTGGATCCCATCTTGAGCCCGTTTTGCTACACAAACTCTGTCATACCGACCATTATTTTTTTAGTCCATCGTATTTGTAGCGACCTTAATCGTTCATTACCAGTATTTTATTTGAAATTGTCAAGGCCTCATTCAGCATCGTTGCAATTTTCTTATGGACGTATTTTTTGTTAGTCCCAATTGCTTGGTAAGCATTAGCGGCACATACAAGAATTCCTTCGTAGCTTTTTCAGACCAATTCTTAGGACTTGGACGGAAGTTTTTGGAACCAGTTTCGACAATCTTCTAGCTTAAAAACTCAAAAAAACTAGAAAAAATATGGAAAGTTAAATGAAAACAAGATTAAGATGATGTAACAAAAACGACCTTAAAATTTGATTTCCTTTTGCGGATTTTATGCTAAATTTTTGGAATTTGGGTTGATGTTGGTAAGGAGAAAGAAGAGAGAATGGAATATGATATATAGGAGTTAGTTATTTTTGGCCTTTTGACTAACCATTGGAATTAGTCGTTGGCGTCAGACGTGTGTGACGCATCCGACACCAAAGGCACAATTTCAATAGTTTGTCCAAATGGACCATTTATGTGGGTCCTACTGTTGATGCGTTGGGTGGACGCAATGTCAACTCCAACTGGGTAAAAAGTTGCTGCGAACGGTACCTATGATTCTTGAAACCATCTGGTATACTTAATCTGTAAGCTGTTGGTCGAATTTTAAAAAAAATTTAATGGTGACTATAAAACTTTAAAGAGAACTAATGTGTTTTTTGCCAACTTACAAAAATTTGCTCATAATTGCAATTTTAAATATACCCACTCACCTTCTTCAAAACTTCTTTTACCCCTTGTATTTGCAAACTTTGTCATCATTTCTCTTGAAGGATTTAAAAAATCTTTAAGTAGTTGAACAACAATATCTCTAGAGAAGAACGTATCTTCTACCATTGGTAGTTTAACAATGCAGGGAAAATAATGTAAGAGTGCATGAGGAGCTCTTCCATGCAACGACCCTAAATTTTCTACAAGTAAAATATTGAAAATAGTGAATTTATTTTATTAAATTAAATAAAGAACAACTAATGGGTTAAGAAGTAAATTTTTGCAAACAAATGAATCTGACCATGAAACCTTTCCATTTCATTTAGCGTGAAAAACATATAAACACCAATTAATTTGGTTATAGAAGTGGCATATACTAAAGAAATAAGATTTATAGGCAAAATAGTCATCTCTAGGCCTGTCAACGGATGTTTTCGGATGCGGATAGTGTCATATCCGCATCCGAAATCATTTTTGGATATTAGATATCAGCATCTACGGAGACAGACGGATATCGGATAATTATCCTATCCGTTAACGACTGATAAATCATGAATTATAAAAACAAAATTTTAGTTTAACATAAATATTTCTCAATCTCATTGATGGTAAAAGTGCTAAAAATTAACAAATATGGTGATAATAAATAGTTTCGAGTAGTTAATAAGCATTAAGTGTATATAATATAAACTATAACTTAATAAAATAATAAATGAATATCTTTCATTGTACTAAAATACATATGAACTATAATCTTGACAAAAACCGAACGGATAATTTTCGAATGCATATATCTTCATATCAGCATCCGCATCCGTTTTTTCGGATATCAGATATTTATCCGCTTTTCGAATGCGGATGCGGAGGGAATTCAGATTTTTCAGGTATCCATTAACAGCCCTGGTCATCTCGATAATTTAAGATTTTTTACCATAACCGAATAAGAAGTAGCCGTCTACCCATTATTCTCCAATTCCATTATCTTCTTCGCTACACCATTATCCATTTAAAACCTTCTTATCTTCCTCGGTTCTCAACGAAAAATTGCAAATAAACGTATAAATTCAAATGCACCTCAATAAATAGGAAAAAACTTCAAAGTTAGGGTTTGGGATTTGGCTGATTTGAAAGATTAGAGGGGTGATTAAGAACCTGATATGGAAACTAATCTCATTTTTTGAGAGTGAGAATGACTCTGTATCTTATATAATAACTCATATGCTTTTATTCATATTCATAGGATTGATTTTGAAGTAGGTATACATTAGTAAGATGTAGAGATGGATTTATGATATTCTAACTTTAATTATGATCTTTTGATTATGTATTAAGGTATTATATTTGATGAACCATTGATATAATCAAATACAAAAGTTGGTAATCAGTTAGTAAACATAGGTTTGTAAAGAATGATTTGCATGATATTTTATGATTGCTATTTTGTTATTTTTTGGAGATTGATGCATGGTTGTATATAAATTAGGAGAAGCAATTAATACTCTCCTCATGTTAGTAGTCGAAATATTATGGACTAAGCACTTAAGGTGCTTGTGTAAATAACATAGAGAAGGAACGCTCACCAAATGTAAAAATACATATACTAAGGGAATAAATAGAGTAAAACAAAAATAGTATGAGTAGTATGGTGAAGTGGCGTGGGTGTTTTAATTAGTTTAAGAAGATAAAAAAAATAGTGAAGTAGGCAAAATAAAGTGCTAAAATCGATAAGATAAACCGTAATTAGCAAGGTAAGGAGGTGCATTGGAAGGGGTAAAGTCAGACATATGGTACTAGTGATAGAGTTAAGTGTATGCTATAAGGGACAATTATGTTATTTGGTTATATATAACTTAACTCTTACAACGAATTTTGTTTGAAATAAAATAAGCTTGTGGTTTTATTTTCTGATGTAATTATTGTTATATCGGGATATAGCTAATGTTTTAAATACATTGAATATATACAAGCAGAAAATTGTCAAGAAAATATTCTAATCGGTTGTAGTTATGGATGTGTTCCTAACCATGGATACTCAATCGTATATGTAAGATCGAAATGTAAGATCGAATTAACCCTTGGGGGGTGAATATGGTTTATAAAAAATTCACAAAATAATAAAAATTGTAGCATAGATAACGACAAAGTGAGTGCGGAAATAAAAGCGATACACAATTTTACCCAACTTCGGCAAAGCCTGTCTATTGCTGCCTCAAGGTTTTTACTAGAATTAAAAAATCGACCATTTACAGACCCTGTAAACTTGCGACTATCGCTAACCTGATTGTTCTAACTCTATGCTTAAAACTCTCTCACAACTCAAATTCCGAGTGAGTGCGGTAGAGTGAGTGTGAAAATAAGAGCGACACACAATTTTACCCAACTTCGGCAAAGCCTGTCTATTGCTACCCCAAGCTACTAGAATTAAAAAATCGACCATTTACATACCCTGTATACTTGCGACTATCGCTAACCTGATTGTTCTAACCCTATGCTCAAAACCCTGCGACAACTCAAATCCCGAGCTGCGAATCACTGAACTACGCCCTATAGTTTGAACCTAGTTAAAAACTAGAGTTTTATAAATTTAAAAAACAAAACAAAATAAAATGAAACCCTAAATACACAAATAAACTAAGCCCAAACTAAAATAGAAAGTGCGGTCTAATTAAAAATAAAAAGTTGATAATTTTGTGCCCGTATTCTTATTCGTTCTGTTCAAGACCGCTTCCACTTTCTTCTTTCGTTTTTGCAATTTGGGTTTTTGATTGAAGCCGCTGCTTGCAATTGTGGTTCGAATCACATTGCTCCATCTCTGTTGATTGCATTCTTTAATTAGTGGTGATTGATTGTTATGATTGCTCCCACTGATTTGAAGCCCTTGACTCCTCTAGTTGATCAATCGAAGAAACATGTTGGCCTAGATTGCCTTGTCGATCGATCTTGGTTCTTTGATTACTCTTGGTTGCTTCGTCATCAAGTTGGTTGATTTTGATTTAGTATGCATATTTATTTTACCCCTTTCAATTTTTCTTCAAACTCGACTTCATTTCAAATTGCCAGTGAACATTGGGTTTATGTAGGGTTTTATTCCTTATATTTTCGAATATATTTGTTTTGATTTTCGATTTGAAAACTTCAACATTTAATCCTGATGGTTGATTTCATTCTCTGACTTGTTCAACTTGAATATATAGTCGTATATATATTTTTGGTTAACGACCCTTTCTGACGTTGTTTATTTTGCAACAATCCATACCTCAATGGGCCTAAATTTCGACAAAAATTGAAACTCAAGTCCATCAAAGCACAGATCGTTGGATTTGATACTTACAAATAAGCATGAGCATTATCATAGATTGATAGAAATCTAAACTCGTAGTGGAAACAATAATAGGATGAATATTGACTATGGTTACTACCTTGGAATCAAGAGAATTCCTTGGATATTGAATTGCCACATCAGCATCGAGCATGAGGGAAAAGAAGACTTCTCCAACAACTAAGCACATCCAGCTTCAGTGACCCGTTCCTCTAAATCTATCATGTTGGTTATAATGAGGAGGGGGTCAGAACAACGTTATGGTGACTGGAAAATCTATAAACTATCCATAATATAAATTTATACCAATTGGTTTTCATTTAATAGTTATGTATATTAAGGTTAGCAATTCAATCTAACCTTGCATTGCACATACGATTACTTACCTACCCCTTTGCAAGGTACAAAATACAGACGAAGCCTTATCAACCACCCAATACTTCCAAACCCATTTGCCACTTAATACTTCTAAATAAGAAGAGGGCTTCTATCATCACCATAAAATACATTTAAAGGAGAAATAGGCAGGCTCTGCCATTTAAGACCTCAATCAAGGTAGACCCCATCATTTATGACCTATTTCCAAGGTAATTTTCTAACAATGTTGTCAATGGTTAGTGGGTCCTAGCTACAAAGACTTCCAACCACTATTTAAGGCTTTCAACATTTAATGTCCAACTATTATAGCATCTATCGCTAATAAAATCATAGCCACGTAAGTAACAGTACCCAAACCACTTAATACCTTTAAAAGGACTAGGCGGACTTCTAATCATTTAATACCTATATTCTAGGCAGGCCCTACGTCACTTAAAACCTATCCTCAAGCGAACTCCTCACTGGTACTATTGTTATTATGGCCTTAGCAATGTAAGAGACTGTACCCAAGCCACTTAATACCTCATTAACAAGGACTAGGCATACACCTAACCATTTAACATCTATTAAGAAAGCGGGCCCAATATCTCACGTCGTCACGGATCCTAGGATTAGTTATATTTCACATCAATAGTAAGTGCACCAGACCGTGACTGCTGGTAGCCTCAAAGTAAAGGGCAGTCTTCCATTAAGGGACCCTACTGACCTTGCATCACTAACCTACTAAGTCCAATTAATCATCTTAAGTCTTTACTTATATTTTCTTAGGTAGACATTGGACTTAACTTACTAATTCCCTTTTTATTTAAGGCAATAAGATTTACTTTAAATGTTTATCTACCCATAAATCCCTTTTTCATGCTCATAAATGTCAATTTGTCCCTAAAATCCTAACGGACATTCCGTAAGATATTTATGTATGATTACTAATTTCAAATTAGTTACCCTTTTAACTATTCCATAATTATTAATTCAACTTCTTTATTTATCAGTCTCATTAAGCCATTTACCTTATCAAATTATTGCAACTCCCATATTTGTTATCATTTATTTTTCATTTATTGGAGATACAATCTTTTAAATTCCTTTTCCATTAATTAATTATCCTAAATGCGAATATTATGTGTAAGCATCGTTATTAGCTAAGTTTTATTTAATTATTATAAGTGTAATAAATTACGTACAAATATCTACTTTTATCAAATATATTCTATTTATATATCTTCACTAAGAATAATTTTTTCAATGTTCAATTGTTTGAATCATATATAAAAAGATTATCGGCTATAATTTCTAGAAATTATTTCAAAAAAAAAAGATTTAAATTTAAAACATAAAAGATTACATCGTTTGAAATTATAAGGAATAATAATTTCTTTTTATTACTGAAATAGACAGTGTAAACTACAATGAATTCATACTTTACACGTCTCTTTCTCTTTTTATTTACATCTATTCGTTGCTAGATGAAACGCTATATTTTTCCAAAAAGGAAAAGGAATCAAACTAATTTACAAATATTAAACCGATCTAAATTCCAACAAATCCAAACTTAGAAAAGTTTACATTCCAACAAAATTAGGGTAATAATCCAAATTCATAACATTATTATTCAACATATTTCAGATCTGGAAAACTTTCATTCTAATCAATATTCTAAATTCATATTTTGGGACTGATTTCCAGATCAGGTTGTAAACAATTCTAAATCAATTCATAAACAAGAATATGTAGGCGATATGTGTTATATTCAGATTATATTCAATTTGTTGCCTACAACTCATATACAATTATCTAGTTAGACATAATAATCAAATAAAAACCAACTGGATAATTTTTGTATTATAATAATCTATAAAATTTTCCACTCACCTTTTAAAAACGATCCAAATCTCCAGATCTGAAGTAGAAACTTTAATTCATCTCAAAATCCTTTTTAATCCAAGAAATATGTATAAAAGAGTATGTACATACTTTAGAATTACATATCCGTGAAGAAATTTGGGATTGGGAGAGAAAATAGATACAATTATATAAATTACCTCAAATATGCATATAGTTGATTCTATTCTCTTCTCCTTTTTATTAGGTTTCTATTCTTCTCCATTTTGTATGAATATAGATATAAATATCTTATTTTTATAATTTAAAAAGAAAGTGGAGAAGAAGAAATAGCAGAGCTTCACTACTGCCTTTAGAAAAATATGAGAAGAGAAGGGAGGGTTATACCTGAATTTATAGGTGTAAGAATCAACTTCAACCGTTAAATCAAAATATAATAAATTCGGGCCGTTGGGCCTAGGTTAGCCCTAGCCGCCACACAGGGAACGGTCGACTGCCCTTGGTCGATTGCCCATGATGGTGGGTCAACCTGTGAGCTCGGGTTAATTTAGTTATTTTTCTTATTTATTTATTTTCGTTCCGAATTCGTTTTTCGTCCGTAACTTCTTCATTTGTACTCCGATCGGAAAACTCGAAATATAAATGTTGCGCAGAATTTCGCCATGAACGCAATGGTGCAAGTTTCATGGTCAAATTCCATCATTTGCACAAATTCTATTTTTGGGGCTAAATTAATCAACTAACTAATTAAATGACTAATCTCAAATTACGGGGTGTTACATTCTTCCATCCTTAAAAAGAATTTCGTCCCTGAAATTTCACCAATGACTAAGTCATGGTTTTGGCTTCTGATTATCCTAAACTACACAACCAATGAGCGTACAACCAATTTTTCAACTAAACGTGCATAAGTGCGTAGTGTATAACCGTATCACCACATAGAAAATATGTATGCCGAATGATTCTAAATCGGATCCTCCTATTTGAATGCATTTCTTTTGAAAACAATTTTGGAAACATGATGCAAACAACTTATATATATCTCTTCAACCAAAACCTCATACTCCTACGAATAAAAGTATGAAGCAACCTATTTTGTATCCACTTTCTATCATCCAATAATCTAACGCATCGAAAAATCGCTTCCTAAACTTTACTCCTATGCCGGAAAAATGAATTTAGGCAGAGAATTTAACATTCTTACCGCACTATAATCTTCCTATTTCCATAGTACAGTGGAAATTTCCTTGCTGTTCTGGATTTACTCAAAATTTTCCACGTACAAAATGCAAAAGGAGGCCCATTTCAAGCTCTAAAACAGAATTAAGTCTAAAAATTGACTCGTGCGGGTCGTCGACAAGGTATGAAAATAGAAATTCCAAGGCTTATACAGCTTTTTTCCTTGTTATTGCTTGCATTTATAATCGTCTATCCTAATGCACTACTAAATTCGTAGATTCTAACTATATTTGCCTTCCTTATGCTTAACATGTGGCCTTCAAAATCAAATATTTCATAAAAATCTTTCTCACTTTTCAAATATGTACGTCATTTGGAAAATGAAATCCCAAAAATATTTCGACGCACATTTTCCCTTGAAATCAAATTTTGGACGAAAATTCTAAAAATAATTTAAGAGTCAAACACAACTAAAACCTAATTTTTTTTCAAAAGAGAACTTTTCAAATCAAGGGAACTTTTCAAAATATTTTCTTTCAAAAATTTTGATAAACCAAGCCACAATTTCAGCATAGTCGGAAGTCGGTTATGTGCTAAACGCATAAACCAAATTCTAATGTCTACAACTAACCTTTACCTATAGAACGTGACATTTTACATAAAGAAAAATGTCAAAACGTATATAATTCAAAAAGTTTTGCTTTTAAGGAACATGAGGAATGATCCGTGATATCAAAACAACTTTATTATAGCCAACGCTAAAATTTCCAACTATTCTAAACTTTCAGTCTTATATTACATTTACTGTTAGTTAAGTGTCTTTGTGAAATTTCCATATTTATACTACTTCTTTACTATGCATATATAGGAGTGGTTTGCATAACCAGAAACAATAACACAGTAAATAAATATGAACTAATAATATTGTGCGTGCCTTTTACAAGAGACAACTAACAGTTACAACCCAAACAACTAAAAGAAAAGAAAAAATGCTGAAAAGGAAAAGACAACAACACCATGAATCCTAAATTAATGCCTACACACTACGAGATGTCTTGCTCCGCGGCTGGAGCTCGATCCATTGCTGCGACCATTTCTACGACCCTTGAATGGTCGTAGCATGATAGTTATACACCCAATCTCGTGTCGTTGACGCTGCTCGTGTTGCTGATAGCTTCAGAACTTCCATCTTCCTAAGGAAGGATCTAATGATGGCAGAAGGAACCTTTTACTAAACTACCTCTCTACGGAGGTTCACCCGTATTACCTAAAGACAAGAGTGGATAAGTGAAAATACGAAAAGTGACTATGTGGAGTGCTAATCCTTGATCAACAAATTGCGTCATAAGGATGAGGGTCCAATTGACGGCAATGCCGTCAATACTAGCATAGGTGGTTCTTCTGCACCAAGGGATAAATCTAGTCATAACTTCCCATCTTAGGGATAACGTTGTGTCAAATGATGCACATAATCAGACGGGCAGTCGGACGTAGATTATCCATCTACCAAACACCGACATCTCAGGAAAAGATCTGCTGCAAAATGTTTGAGTCGATCACTTAAAAATCATCCAAGTCTGCGTCCTTCGATAAGGCCTCAAAAATCTCAGAGAGATCATCATTAGTCAGCACAATCAAGATAACCTTCACCTCCAAACAAATCAAACTATTACCTCCATCGAAATTCTACGCCAACATGACATCAAAAAGACAGATACAACACAGAAAACATTCTTGCTCAAAAGTCTCAAAGCAGAGGATCGGCGCAAATCCTACCGCGATGAATAGCTCTTCCAATCCTAAAAGAGGCAAAACCTTCTGCTCATTCCGGTCCAGCCAAGTGGCCTCTTGAGGGTTAAGACCATAATGGTATGAGAAAAAACTGACAATACGAAAGGTGTCTTGGGCTAAGAAGTGATCGAAGGGAAAAAATATGGTTAAGATCTGGATTGATGGTGAGGCGAGATCAATAGTGCAAAACCAGCACGAGGAGGAGTGAGGCTGCTGCTCCTAGGGAAAAACGTTGCCTAGGGGAGGAACGGAAGAGAGAAGCTGATACTTCAAGGAGGAGGAGGAGGATGGGGATTAGGTTCAGCTGATTAAGGAAGGAGGAACGAAAGAAGGCAACCGGGAAAATTCAAGTGTGACTTTTATAGTCCCGTTCCTGGTTTAAGTTGTGCCAAAACTCGTTAACTGGTAGACTACTCTTGGTTTACTGCTAGGCGGTCAACTGCTAGGCGGGCTTTGGATGTTAATTAAACCTAGATCATATTAGGGTCGGATTAAATAATAATAATCGTTTTGCACTGTCTCCTTCGGTTTGAAATGATTTGAAAAATTCCTGTCCTCATCACGGCGGTGTCAAAGCCTATTGCCTAGTCCCGAACCATGCTCCAGCAATTCACAATAATCCTAATAAAACTGCTCTGATCAACAACAATTCCAAAAATATTTCAGTTGCTATTTCCTTCCTACTTCACACAGAAATATTTCTTCCAATAGTTGGTGGTATAATAACACTTCAAACTATATACCTTAGTAAAATTGAAAGTCATTCCTATTTTGTCCGTACCTTAAGAGAGAAAATCTAAAAACCTCAATTTTATAAATCGAAAAATCACTGAGCTAAATATATGCTCCTTTATACTTGTTTCTAAATAAATGAAACCATTTCATATCAAAACTTCTCTTAAAAATCAACTTATATTTGCCAAAAATCAAAATCAAGCCTTTGCTTATATATATATATAAGGATATATATATATGGATTTTCCTAAATCTAAGGCATTTCCAAAATATACTTTATAAAAATTCTCTCACTGTTTTTAGACTAAGGAATTGACATTAATTATCCAAATAAAAATCCGGTTTTCCATCAAAGAGATGATCAATGAATGCATCCTAGCAAAAACTTGCTTCCGGACAATTGCAACATACAGACTCTAATTTTCCACCCATCTAAAATAAATGCCTGTCTCCGACTAGAACTCATCATCAAAATCCTAAATCGCAAGGTAGCTAGAATCTCAACCATTAAGTCGAACACCTACGGTCTCCAGGATTCAGCCATATGTCGAACTCATCTCTTTATCAACAGTAACTTACACATCGCCAGCACTCCGTGGGGGTACTTTGGAGTCTGCGTGAAAATCTTAACTCTAAGATATTTCCAACCCATACTTAATTTGCCTATTCCATCGAAGTGGAACTACAACTACTTCTATAGTCGGAATTCTTAGAATCTAATGTAAAATATAATATTACTAAATAGGAAAGTATGAATACGTTCTCTTAATTTATCATAATTCCTTTGATCTACTAGGCTAGGCTTTGATACCAAATGTAACAATCCGTCCTCAATGGGCCTAAGTTCAATAAAAATCAAAACCCAAGTCCATCAAAGCATAAATCGTTGGATTTGGTACTTGCAAATAAGCATGAGCATTATCAAAGATTGATAGAAATCTAAACTCACAGCGGAAACAATAATAGGATAAATACTGACTATGGTTACTACCTTGGAATCAAGGGAATTCCTAAGATATCGTTTTGCCACATCAGCATTGAGCATGAGAGAAAAGAAGACTTCTCCAATAACTAAACACATCCAGCTCCAGTGACATGTTCCTCCAAATCTATCCCGTGGGTTGTAATGAGGAGGGGATCAGAACAACGTTCTGGTGATTGGAAAATCTATAAATTGTCCAAAGCATAAATTTATATCGATTGGTTTCCATTTAATAGTTATGTCTATTAAGGTTAGCAATTCAATCTAACCTTGCACTGCACACACGATTACTTACTTACCCCTTCCCGAGATACTAACGAAGCCTTATCACCACCCAATGCTTCCAAACCCATTTGCCACATAATACTTCTAAATATGAAGCAGGCTTCTATCATCACCACAAAATACTTTTAAAAGAGAAATAGGTAGACATTTCCATTTAAGACCTCAATTAAGGTAGACCCCGTCAATTAAGATCTATTCCCAAGGTGGTTTTCTAATAATGTTGTCAATGGTTAGTAGGTCCTAGCTACAAAAACCTCTAACCACTGTTTATGGCTTCCAACATTTAATGTCCAACTATTATAGCATCTATCGCCAATAAAATCGTAGCCACGTAAGAGTCAGTACTCAAGCCACTTAATACCTTTAAAAGGACTAGGCGGACTTCTAACCATTTAATACCTATATTCTAGGCAGGCCCTACGTCACTTAATACCTACCCTCAGCCAGACTCATCACTGGTACTATCGTTATTACGGCCTTAGCAATAATACCTCATTATTAAGGACTAGGCAAACCCATGACCATTTAACACCTATTTATAGGTAGGCCGCTTTCATTTAATACCTAACCCCAAGGTGGACTCCTCGTTGGTAGTAGCTAACTGACATCACTTGGAATCTCACTAGGTTACTTAATACTTATTTTTAGCAGAGAGGCGAACCCTTAGACCGTCACTTAATACCTCAAACCAAAAGCGAACCCTTTTCGAGGTATCCACTATTACTCTTAATTATAAATATGGAATCTCATTAGGTTACTTTTTTCGGTAGGGAGCCGGGCCCTAAAATAACCACTTAATACCTCAACACTGAAGTAAACCCTTTTAGAGACATCCTTATTTATTAGGAATCTCACTATGTTACTTAATACTTCCTTTAGGAGAGAGGTGAACCCTACAGCCACTTAATACATCAAACCAGAAGCAAACCCTTATGGAGATATCCATCACCGCTCCTTATTCCAAATTTGGACCATTTAATACTTTTCAATTAAGAAAGCAGGTCTAATCTCTCGCGTCATCATGGGTCCTAGGATCAATGATATCTCACATCAATAGTAAGTGCGCCCGGTTGCAGGTAGCCTCAAAGTGAAGGGCAGTCTTTCATCGAGTGACCCTACTGACCTCGCATCACTAACCTACTAAGCTCAATTAACCATCCTAAGTCTTTACTTATATTAACTTAGGTGGACATGGGACTTAGCTTACTAATTCCCTTTTTATTTAAGGCAATAAAATTTACCTTAAATGTTTATCTACCCATAAAACCCCTTTTTATGCTCATAAATGTCAATTTATCCATAAAATCCTAAGGAACATTTCCTAAGACATTTATGTATAATTACTAATTTCAAATTAGTAACCTTTTAACTATTCCGTAGTTATTAATTCAACTTCTTTATTTATCAGTCCCATTAATCTATTTATCCTATCAAATTATTGCAACTTCCATATTTATTACCATCATTTCCCATTTATTGGAGTTACAACCTTTTAAATTCATTTCCCATTATTTACTTATCCTAAATGCGAATATTATGTGTAAGCATCGTTATTAGCTAAGTTTTATTTAATTATTATATGCGTAGTAAATTACGTACAAATGTCTACTTTTATCAAATATATTCTAGTTTTATATCTTCATTAAAATATTCTTTTCCATGTTCAATTGTTGGAATCATATCTAAAAAGATTCTGCGATATAGTTTATATTAATTAGTCTAAAACAAAAGATTTAACTTTAAAATCTAAAATATTACATCGTTTGAAATTACAAGGAATAATCATTTCTTTTTATTACTAAAATAGACAGTGTAAACTACAATGAATTCATACTTTACACATCTCTTTCTCTTTTTATTTACATATATTCTTTGCTAGATCAAACGCAGTAATTTTCTGAAAAGGTAAAGAAATCAAACTAATTTATAAATATTAAATTGATCTAAATTCCAATAATTCCAAACAAAGAAAAGTTTACATTCCAACAAGATTAGGGTAACAATCCAAATTCCTAACATTATTATACAACCTATTTCAGATCTGAAATAAATTTCATTCAAATTAATATTCTAAATCCATACTTTTGGACTGATTTCCAAATCAGGTTGTAAATAATTCTAAATCAATTCATAAACAAGAATATATAGGCGATATTTATTATATTCGGATTATATTTAATTTGTTGCGTACAACTCATATGCAGTTATCCAATTAGGCATAATAATCAAACAAACACAACAGGATAATATTTGTATTATAACAATCTATAAAATTTCTCACTCACCTTTTAAAAGCGATCTAAATCTCCAGATCTGAAGTAAAACCTTTGAATCATCTCCAAATCCCTTTTAATCCAAGAAATATATATAAAAAGGGTATTTACATACATTAAAATTATAGACCTAAGAAGAGATTTGATATTGGGAGAGAAAATAGATACAATTATATAAATTACCTCAAATACACATATAGTTGATTATCTTCTCTTCTCCTTTTTATTAGATTTCTTTTCTTCTCCAATTTGTATGAATATAGATATAAATATCTTATTTTTATAATTTAGAAAGAAAGCGAAGAAGAAGAAATGGTAGAGCTTTGCTACCGCCTCCAGAAAAATATGAGAAGAGAAGGGAGGGTTAGCTCGAATTTATAGGCGTAAGAATCAACCTCAACCGTTAGATCAAAATATATTAAATCTGGACCGTTGGGACTAGGCTAACCCTAACCGCTACAGATGGAATGGTCGACCACTCCCTACCTAGGGTCAATTGCCCCTGGTCAACTGCCCATGATGGTGGGTCGACCTGTAGGCCCAGGTTAATTTAGCTAATTTTTCTTATTTATTTATTTTCATTCCGAATTTGTTTTTTGTCCATAACTTCTTCATTTGGACTCCGATCGCAAAACTCCAAATATGAAAGTTGCTTAGAATTCCACCATGAACATAATGATGCAAGTTTCGTGGTCAAATTCCATCATTTGCACAAATTCCATTTTTAGGGCTAAATTAATCAACTAATTAATTAAATCACTAATGCCAAATTACGAGGTGTTACATATTTCGTCTGATGCTTTGTTATTCTCCCTGAATAGTTGACTTTAGTTTTCTGCTCCTACTATTTTTATGTGTACACCTTTAATCGTGTCTTTGTTCTGAGTACTCTGCTTGATGATCGGATGTGTGGCTTTTGTTTTGAATTGATATTTGTGTATGAAGTAGTGATCCGAGTATGTTTTATCTGGTGTGCTATATCATGTAGTTGGTGATTTCATGTTTTTTGTTTGTGTGAACTTCACCTTTCAAACTTGTGTGCATTGATTTTGTTTGTTGCATTCTTATTGACCTGAATCTCTGGCTGCACCATTTTACTCCACTTATAACCGTTCATCTTTCACTACCCTTTGAACCCAACTGTTATATTCTAATGCATGTCAGGGTTCATATTTGTTTTGTGCACTTATATACTTGTATTGTGTCATTGTGTGCATGTCTGAATTTGCACTTTTATTTGTTCATGTGCATGTTGACATTTTCTTGCCATGCCTTGTCCTTATCCATTCACTTCAGCATGGCCGTGTATGTTTTTGCTGCCTTGAGTTTTTTCCCTTGTGCATGTTTTGCTGCCTTTGTGTTGTTCTTCAGCCATTTAGTGCATGTATTTGAGAATAGTTATGCAATTGCCTTTTTCTTGCAATCTACATTAGTCGAACCTGTTTGTTCACTTAGTATTGCGGGTGCACATGTTTATGTCATTACTTGTTTATGTGCACTTGTATATTTTTTGCTTTTGTTTTGGTGCACATGATTTTGATTTGCAGTTTCACTCATCGCCTTGAGTTAAGCTTGAAATTCAGTAAGCTTGACCTCGTGTGTTTGCATTGTGTTAAGCTATTTGGCTTGACCTCGCACTTGTCTTTTGTGGGCTGCTTGTATATTTTTATTTGCTCGGCCTTATGTTATGTACAGTGATACACTATGCATGTCATATGTTGCTCTTGTACGTTTATATTTGATTCCTGTCTAAAATATGAAAATAAACAAACCCATAAATCGAGGCAATATCGAGTTCAATAATATTTTTATTTTTGCATTTTCAGCTTGTTTCTTTTTGGGCTTTTTACTGCATTGTTGTTTGACAGGGAAATCAGTTGATTGGAGTGAAGACAGTTGATGCAAGAAGATAAAAAATTGAATTCGAGTGTATGAGTGAGTGAGTTGCATATGAAGGTGTGTTGTATATGAGAGTGAAAAATAGTGTTATAAAATATACTAGGAGCTATGTTGTAAAATGTATACTATTTGAAATTGTAAAAAAAAACTGTTTAAATGAAATTCTTAATAAAATATTTGTTTAAATGAAATTCTATTTTTTTTATTTTATTCTATGATATTGGAATAGTACTATAACAAACACATTTAATATATATATGTGTGTGTGTGTTTATTATTATCAAACTAAAATCATAAACTATTATATTTTATAATCTCCCCTTTTTTATGATAACAAATATATATTTAAATTTTGTGTCTAACAAATGTGTTTGACATATTGTGATCAAGCTCCCCTTATTTGTATACCCATCTCAACTAGACTCCTCCTATATATATGCATGCAATTTAAAAATGAAAAATTGATTTGTTAAATAATTGCAAAAACAACTGTAAGAACAACTCTTGAATAATAATAACACTTTCGAATATCCTAAAGGTTATTACTTAACCACTATAACTTAACATCTCTTCCCTTTTGTTATCATCAATAATAATAATAATAATTGAAATAGTTATGGGTTTTTATTAAAATCATAAAATCATATCGAGAGAGAAATATATATTGCCAATTTCAATTAATCAAACAAAAATCATAAAATTTTATTTACTAGAGACAAATTCCACTTTAGAGTGACGATAAGATTATGGTTTAGCGGAAATTAATATAATGACAGCAGTGTGGTATTTTTAGTAAATGAAAAATTTGTAAATTACCCTTTTAAATATTATACAAAAAAAATGTTAAGTACTTTCTAACCATGCATAACCATTAGGAATTTTAAATGTGATTAGTAGTTACTTAAAAAAAAATGTCAAGCATTTTCAAACTATGCATAGCCGTGAGGACTTTTAAATAAGGTTAGAAACTACTTGAATATATATCCCTCTCTTATATACGAGTTCTGTAACACCCCTTCAAAATGGGAATAATAGTCCCATATCGTGGATAATACTATAAAGCGAGTGCTTATATACCAAAGCCTTTACCTCTTAACAACGTCGAGGCCTTTTGAGGAACAAAATCCCACACCTTGGCTTGGCCCATGAGGCGGAGGTGACTAAGTTGGAGACAATATCTGCATTAAGTGAGGTGCGGGCTATTACATCTAATACCAAGCTGTGATGCCCCACCCCGAGACCCATATTAACGAAGAGAATTACTTAGTAATTCTGTCTGCTAATGCGAAGAATAAGGTTGGTTAAGGGCGACCATGATAGTCTTGCATTAGATAAGAGCTAAGTATGTCGATATTTATACTCTTTTTTTTCATTTCATCTCGAGTATTTGACATACTTAATTCCTATCTAATACACTACTATGGTGGCTACAGGATCGGTTCAGAAACAAAACATAATAATTATATCAATTACAAGTCACAGAACAGCAACACAGAAACGATACATATGAATACATACATCAAATGTAATACAACATGCCACTAGTGGTATACAACTACAATATATACATACATTCCCCACAAAAGAATATATACATCACAAGTTCCCAACAGAAAGTATACTACACAATAACTATGCCATATCCCAAGTCGATGTCGATAGTGAAGTCCAAAAGGTAAAGCAAGCTAAGAGTCCAACTACCTAACCTGCAACTCGGTCTGACCCGAGTAATAAATACGCGGGTCAGGCTAGCTAGAACTTGATATTAGTATAAGATATGAGGAATATAAGTGCATAAGGGAATTCTTCCTTTAACTATAAAGGAAGGGTACAAGTATAGTATAATCTCAATGCATGGTATATGTTCACCAAGGATTGTCGCATGAATTGGTTTAATTCTGGATAAGAAATCCATACTTAATGGCATTCAACTCAAATGCAAGGAATCATACAAAAGTCATAAGAGAAACTCATCAAAATTTCAATATGAACTTCATGGAACTTAAGATTGAGTTCAAATATCATAAAAACGAAATCACCCTATATAACATATCATGTAGCACTAGGCTATCGATGTAACAAAAATATCTCAAAATGGTGAAATTGTATAAAACTCAGAAAACCTCGGATTGGCCAGATCCCTGATTGCAAAGCTGAAGCAATGCTGCACGTGCTAAACTCTTGTTTGGTGCTATTTATAATTTAGGTACCTAACTCGTGGACCCGAAGGTCATACTCGTGGTGACCAAAGTCATATAACTCATGGTGACCGAAGTCACATAACTCAGATGACCCGAAGATCTATAGCACTGGCATACTCGTGGATGTGTCACAAACTCTCGGAAAGGAACCCGAAAAGTGTTAACATGCATCCCATACCGCATGTTCGCACTAAATGGTTTACTAACCGCTAGTTAACTCCACGTCATAAAAATAAAATCTCAAATCTCAGAAATCTCAGAATACTCATATATCTTGCCTCGTATCATCGGCAAGTGCAAATAAATCTCATAATGGTTTCTCATAAACCATAATTTCTGAAAAGGGAAATCTCACAGGTATTGTGCGAGGGGGAGGACCTATATTGCCATAAACACGTGCGCGCCGCCCGCCTGAATATTGTAACACTCCTTCAAAATGGGAATAATAGTCCCACATCGTGGATAATACTACTTTATAGTATTATCCACGATGTGGGACTATTATTCCCATTTTGAAGGGGTGTTACAAGTTTCATCCATGCATAACTGTAAGGTCTTTTAAATGAGAATGGAAGCACATATGTAGAGATTAAAGCTATTCACCCAAGCATAACCGCGAGGGCTTTTAAATGAGATTGGATATCTTGGGATATAATCATATACTACAGTATATTTCCTTCTTTTGAAATACCAACTTCTGCATGCTATATTAAATTTTGGTGTATGGATTGGAAGAAGGAAGATAGTGATAGAAATGAACATGGAATATGTACTAATTAAAAATATTATAAAATTTGTTTAACTTTTATGAAAATTTAACATATACTTCCTCTAGCTATGAAGTATAATTTAATCACTACTTATCGCTTTCTCAAACGCTATTAATATTTTGATAAGTTTCAAAAGGTTCAAGTAGTCAACAACCAACTTTTCCAAAGTAAATCTCCTACCAAAATAAACGAGAGTATTTCCATGAAAGTAAAATTCTGAGTTATTTCAAAAAAATTCTAAATACAAAAATGAAAATCTATTTTCTACAAGGGTTTTTTTAAAAGCAATATTCGCTACTTTTATGATCAGTTGAAAATGCAAATATGATTTCAAATGAAGTGATGTCTAATACCGCTTGTACTCTAGTTGCCCAAAATGATATAACATTAAACAAAGCAGACGTGTACTCCATAAAATTAATCGAATTGGTTCAAAAAAATTTAAGCAAAGCCATTTTACAACATATAGAGGCAAAATCATTTATTTCAAGTAAAAGTTCACACATTACAAATTCTCCGGCCACTGATTTGTTAGTTGTGAAGAAAGGGAATGAAAGTTAATCGTCGTACCAAAGCAATTGATAAGTCCTATTTTGAAAATTCGGTCCATTTGAAACCACTATTTGAAAGCTTTAAGTTCATAATTTGATATAGCACAAAACATAAAAGTTTTAGATATTCAAAATTTTTACACATCAAAATTAGTTTCAAGCCAAGATGATAAATCTCTCAAAGTTTATATCTGAAATACTACAACTTGTTTGTATGAATCTAAAAAAAATTCAAGTGATGTACTGAAACGATTGTTGTTTTTAAAGATTTTACATAATGAATTAGCAAAAACTCAAAACAGTAAAGTTGTGGTGCTATCGAATAGTTTTCAGAACTTCAAGAATTTTAAAATTCAGAGTAAAGATGTTCAAGTTATGATCGAATTACTACAGCTGTGTTAAGAAATTCCGAAATAGTTTTCAAACAATATTCTGAATGATTTGCAGTTTTTCTATGGTTTAAGTTCAAATGCCAGAAAAAAACAATTTTTTTTATATAATTTCTATCTATTTTCCTGATCATCTTTAATTTTGTAGATCGGAGTTAAGGATCTCAAGATATGGCAATTATACAACAACAGTGTTAACAAAAATAGAATTAACAATAAGAAATGGAATCAGGGTTTAGAGATCACACCTCTACTTACCTTCGATGTCGTGTTATCCAAAATGTGTATATCTCCACCTCATTTTTCTTAGCTAAGGAACATTAAAATTATAGCTTCTCAACCATATTGAATAACTCAAAGTCACCTCTATCATAGTTTTTCCTTAGCCCGTTTCTGTACCTAAATGTTAGAGAAGTCGAGTGGTCTAACAAAGGATGTAGAACCACTCTTATATTCGTTTGTAGCCTTTGGTACCAAAATTTGTTTATATAACAAATGTAAGTGCTCACAAACAATTTTTCCTTGGGAACCCAAACTTGTTTAAATTTAAGAGAATTTAAATTTATAACTTTTGGAACCCACATTTTCTTAACGGTTCTGTTTTTGTTTCTACTCCACCAATTATTCCATCTATGCCTACTTTTTCCACAAATTAAAAACTTTGAAAAATATTTGTGAAATC
Source organism: Allium fistulosum (assembly GCA_030737815.1). NCBI lineage: Eukaryota > Viridiplantae > Streptophyta > Magnoliopsida > Asparagales > Amaryllidaceae > Allium > Allium fistulosum. The sequence goes on from CM060905.1 coordinate 855,223,567, forward strand.
TTACATTATTATAATTTCTTTTCTAAATTGGTTCAACTTTAACATATCCAAGTCCTTTTCTATTTTCAATGATTGTCTAACTTCCTAACAACATATTCAGATATTTTTCACTTGGAAATTTTTCGAATAATCAACTCGAGTTCATTAACTTTGGATCTTAAAAGATTATTCTCCTTTATTAGCTTAGAACAACGAAAAATAGGATTCTCATTTCTTTTCTCAGCATCTTTTCCATTTAAGACCATATTCTCATTCGAGCCTTTTTATTTTAGTCTCAATTTCAAGCATCTCAGCTTCCAAGAGTTGGTCGTTTTCAAATTCAAGTTTTTCAAAATCTTTGATTTTTTCGATCTCCTTTTCTAATTCGTGATTTATTTGAGTAATTTCAATTTTGATATTTTTCAAAATCATGTTTTCTTTTTTAAGGATTTTGATATTTTCTTTGAACTTGTTTAATTCTCTTTCAAAATTACACATTTGGAATTTTCAGATATCTTCAAACCTTCCAACTCCTTTTGTAAAATATCATTTTTGTAAATAAACTCAGTTTCAATTTTTGTCGAAATTATAATATCCTTTTCTAGCTTTTGAAAATTTTCATGAAAACGAGCAAACACTTTTTCGTAACTCAAGCAATTTTTGCAATTAGAAATTTTAATTTTTTTAATATTTTTAAGCTCATTTTTCAAATCATCATTTTTCTGATGCAATTTAGATTTTTCACTTTTCAAATTGTTATTTTTGATCTCAAGATCTTCATTTTTTTAGATAATTTTTAACACAAGAAAACTATATCTTTAAATGAAAAATCACTTATCTCATCAGCTTTTGCGTCTTCTTCACTGCCTTCTTCATATAATTGTCCAAACTATCTTTTGTAAATCTTGTCAAGCATGATTCTTTAATTGAGTCGATTTTGGGGAGCTTCTCACTGTTGTTGTTAAATTTTCTGCCATATATTGCATTAAGAGTGTTCCAAATTTCTTGTGCAGTTGAACAGTAAGAGATGCTGTTAAATTCATCTCGATTAATTAGAGAATAGAGAATATGCATAGCAAGGGCATTAATCAAAATATTTTTCTTATCTACTATATGACACCCATATTCAATAATATCTCAGCATTTAGAATTAAAAGATTATAAATGAAATTCCATTTTTGATTTCCAATTTGAAAAATCCTTTCCATAAAAAATAAAGGGACTAACACTAGACTGACTCTCACAAGATTGAAGCTAGGGTAAGACATTTATTCTAGTAACCTCACTCTGATACTACTTAAAGGATTGAATTAACCTAAGAGGGGGGTGAATAGGATTCATAAAACATTCACAGAATAATAAAAATTATAGCATGGATAACAACATCGCAAATGCAGAAATAAAGGTGACACATAATTTATCCAGTTTCGGCAAAACCTGCCTACTACTTCCCCTAAGATTTCTACTAGAATGAAACAATCGACCGCTTACAGACCCTGCAAACTCGCGACCATCGCTAACCTGATTGTTCTAACCCTACGCTAAAAAATGTGTCATAACTCAAATCCGGAGTTGCGAACTCCCGAACTACGCCTCATAGTTCAAACCTAGTTAAAAACTAGAGTTTTATAAATTTAAAAACAAAATACAATAAAATAAAACAAAACCCTAAATACACAAATAAACTAAGCCCAAACTAAAGTAGAAAGTGCGACTCAATTAAAAATAAGAAGATGATAATTATGTGCCCGTATCCTTATTCGTTCTGTTTAAAACCGCTTTCACTTTCTTCTTTCTTTTTTCAACTAGGGTTTCTGATTGAAGCCGCTGCTTGTAATTGAGGTTCGAATCACATTGCTCCTTCTCTGTTGATTTTTTTTTTCCAGTTAGTGGTGATTGATTTCTGTGATTGCTCCCACTAATTTGAATCCCCAGATTCCTCTAGTTGATCAATTGAAGAAGTACGTTAACCTAGATTGCCTTGTTGATCGATCATGTTGCTTTGATTGCTCTCGGTTGCTTCATCGTCGAGTTAGTTAGTTCCGATTTGGTATGAGTATTTATTTTCCCCTTTTCAATTTTTGTTCGAACTCGACTTCATTTCAAATTGCCAGTGATAATTGGGTTTACATAGGGTTTGATTCCTTATATTTTCGAATATATTTGTTTTTATTTTTGGTTTGAAAACTTTGACAATTAATCCTAATGGTTGATTTTGTTCTCTGACTTGTTAAACTTGAATATATAGTCATATATATTTTTTTGGTTTTTGACCCTTTCTGACATTGTGCATTTCATCTGATGCTTTGTTCTTCTTAATGAAAAGTTGACATTAGTTTTCTTTTACCGGTAGTTTTATGCGTGCACTTTTAGTTGTTTCTTTGTTCTGAGTACTCTGCCTGATGATCGAATGTGTGGCCTTTGTTCAGAATTGATATTTTAGTATGAAAAAGTGATCCAAGTATGTGTTATCTACTGTAATGTACCATGTAGTTGGTGAGTTTGTGCTTTTTGTTTGTGTGCACTTCACCTTTCAGACCTGTGTGCACCGCCTTTTGTTTGCTACATTCTTGTTGACCTGAATCTCTGGCTGCACCATTTCACTCCACTTGAAATTGTTCATGTTTCACGACCCTTTGAACATGACTATTATATTGTAGTGCATGTCTGGGTTCATGTTTAATTTGTGCACTTATATACTTGTGTTGTGCCATTTTATGCATGTTTGAATTTGCACTTGTATTTGTTCATGTGCATGCTAACATTTTCTTGCCTTGTCTTGTGCTTGTGCATTCACTTCAGCCTGGTCTTGTATGTTTTTGTTGCCTTGAGTCTTTTCCCTTATGCATGTCTTGTTGCCTTTATGCTTGTAACGACCCACCTTTTCGACCATCGAAAGTCGACACCAAATACATCTTTAGTATTCCAATGTCGAACATCCAATTGCCAGAAAGGTAGATTGTCAAGGTAAAAATAAAAAGAAAAGAACAAAGAACGGGGGAAAATGAAATCTCACAATGGAAACGATAACATATAATATAACAAAAACAGTGTAAACTGTCACTCCAAAATACAATGTACATCAGAGTTAAAAATAAACTATATTAGCTGGACAGTTATAAATTCCTGACCTTATAATTATTGATAGGTATACAATATAATACATCGGAAAATAAAACACTACGATAGATGAACATCCAGCTCTGCTTCAAGACTCCATATCACCAAAGCCAATATGAAAAATACTCCATCTAACCTGAGCATCATAATAAAATAACACCTGGGTCAGTATGGAAAATCTGCATGAGAAAACTCAAGTAATATGATCAACATAGAACAATTAGTGGGACAACGCCACAAACGCGGAATGGGGCTTCACCAAACAAGAACAACATCTAGACATAATAGAATAGTAATAAATAACAGAAACAAATCCAAAAATAAAGGATGGGTAAAGGTAATAATAAATCTCGTACTTAATGAATGGGCATAATTAATATCAAAATCCATACTTAAAAGAATGGAAATAATCTAAAAAAATCCAAACCGAAAAGAATGGACAAACAAGGTAAAGGTCAAAAACTTGAAAGAAAGGACACAAATAATTAAACATTGAGAAGAGCACAAGGTAGTTCTTAATGCAATTAAGGTAACCATTCAATGATTTGAATTAACAACAAGATAAAAGAGAAGTTTTCCAACAATGACTTGGAGGGTGCACCCCCCTTACCGGAAGTATACTTCTAGAAATATACTTGAAACTAAGATGGCTCTCGGACGTGTCCAAGCTGGACCCCATCAACGATTACCGAGAATCTGAGTATTTCACATCTTAATGCGCAAAGCGAATCCAATCTAGAGTTGATGTGAAAATAACCTAATGGAAGCAACCCTACATAGCTTGGCTTCAACTCATGCTTTGCTTTTATTCAATTCCGACAAAGGATATAACACTCAAAAGAGCAATAAATCACCTTGAATAGATGAAACATAAAGAAGATAGCGGAATCAAAATCAATAGTCGATAAGTCAACTATTGGGAATAATAAAGTGACATGTGTACGGGAATTAAATTGTGTACACTTACCACGAATAAATGAATCAAACTTATTAAACATTTGATTCACACTTGTGCTTGATTTTCACATTACCATATTGGTAAACACATTTTAAAAATACTCTTTTAAAATATTCTTTTAAAAGGAGTAAATTTGATTACTAAGTGTATTAAAACAAGGGTCAAACACAAATGTCATTAACACATTGTTTACTATAAACCCAAAACAATTTACACTCAGCTTTATTTTTAAACAATTCCTTTTTAAAGGATTTTCTCATTTATGAACTATCATTTATAAATTTAAAACAATATTTATTATCCCAAAAGATACTAAATCAATTAAATTTCTTTTGTAAAGTTTAGCTCAAATGTTAATCACCCCGAAGGATAATTTATATAATCTTTTTATAACTTTTAAACCCATATTAATTTTCCCAAAGAAAATAAATCAAATTTAAAATCCCTTTTATAAATTTAAACCAACATTAACTATCTCGAAAGATAACTAATCACATTTGTAATCTTTTATAATTTTAAAAACAATATTTATTATCCCGAAAGATAATTAATCAAATTTATAATCTCCATTAATAAACTAATAAGTTATCTTTATTAAAACAATTAATTATCTCAACCATTACCAAATCAGTTATAACTTTTAAATCCTAAATCGGTTAGTTCACTTTAAAATACTTTTATTAAATCAGTTAATTTACTTTAAAACACCTTTAGTAAATTAGTTAATTAACTTCAAATATCATTAGTTAAAATGATTAATTAAATTCAAACATCATTTAATTGAAATTATTAATTAAATCCAAATATCATTAACTAGATGGATTAATTAAATTCAAACATCATTAATTAAAATGATTAACTAATTTCAAATATCATTAATTAAATAGATTAATTAAATCTAAACATCATTAATTAAAATGATTTATTAATTTTAGATATCATTAATTAAAATGATTAATTAAATCCAAACGTCATTACTTAAAATGATTTATTAATTTCAAATATCATTAATTAAAATGGTAAATTAAATTTAAAAATCTTCAGTTAAAATGATTTATTAACTTAAAACATCATTACTTGAAATGATTAATTAAATTCAAATATCATTAATCAAAATGATTAAACATCATTAGCTAAATGATTTGATTATTTTTAAACATCATTAATTAAAATGATTAATTAATTTTAATATCATTAATAAAAAATGATTAATGAATTTAAATATCTATTTTGTGAAAATACAAGCTCAAGACAACACACATAAAGATTTTAGGGAGATGATATTCAATAAATGTCGGTACAGCGAAAATATCTATAACGACGCTTAAACAATTTAAATATAATATCATGAATAATTTCAACTAAACATCAATATAAGCAGCATAAGGTTGCAAATAAAATTTATGTTGAGGAGAAACCCCATAAGGTCTCTCTACAAATGTCCCTTGCAAAACAATGGTTACGGAGGCGAAGAAATTCTAAATCTTTGGTTAAACCAATTCATTTGGTTTTATAACCAAATAAAAGAAAATAAAAACATAATGATTATGTTTTCCAAAATAAAGGTTTCTTGGCAAGACAAGAGATAAGGCAAGAAACATGGAAAGATGTTTATGTGCACATGTGTACTTTTGTTTTTTGTTTCAAATAAAAAGTGTTGGGGTACAACACTACACAATATCACGTTCGAGTATGGACCATGAATAACAGAAATAAAAATACGATCGCGCACAATAATGTGATACGATCATAAAACAACAATAAAATAGATGTGTTATTTTATTCTGGGAAGTTTCAAAAATATTGACGTATTCCGCGAAACGCATCAAATGGAAATTTAATAATTTTTCAAATTAAAAATTATGGAAAAATCCTATAAATTAAATTAAAGATACATCATAAAAAATCAAGTCATTTATTAACAAATAAATTTTCTCATTATTATTTATTAACAAAAAGGAATTAAAAGAGGCTATTAAATTCATTTATTATTGAATTCAAAATTCAAATATTTTAAATAAAATTCCTATATTTGAATATCAGTTATTAAACCTTAAAAACCAATTATTAAATATTTAAAATTAATTAAACCTTTAAAATTAAACGATAAAATTCTGGGATGTTATATCCTCCCCCCTTAAAAGAATTTCGTCCCCAAAATAATCACGAAGCGGAAAATGTAATAGCAAACTTAAGAATCAAATTACCTACTTGGCTTTCAGTAAACTGATTAGTTTCATTTTCCTTAGGAAAAAATCCTTATCAACACTTAAACTCCTAAACCATAGTGGACTATTCTAAACGCCTAAGTAATGCACTGATTTTTCGTGAAAGAGAATGTGAAAAATACAATGCACACTTGCTAGTCGAGAGGCAAGTTAATTGGGCATATCACACCACAGATTCTTACGATCATCGATGATGTCTACAAATATCTGTGCCATCTTTCCTTTCAACTTTATCCTAAATTCTAGAAATTTCGACAGCATCTTCTTCGCACGGTTGATCCGGACAAACTACAACTCGCCTCAACAGGCCCAAATCAACCAAAAGAAAACATAAGCCCAAAAGTAGCCTCCAATATCCGAGGAATAAAATCATCAACCAATCAATCACCAATATCTAAATCTACTACATACCTCTTTGGCGTTTGATTTTTCTTGGCAACCTACAATTATCTCAAATCCAATGCAAGTGCACAAACAATCCAATAGCGACCTCTTGATTCCCTGTACCTATCTTGCACTTACATAATCCAAAAGAGAACCAAGCTAACAAAAGAGCAATACACTAGGTATTTCTATCATAAGCAATAACCACACACCCAATTATAATAGCCATTTTCAACAAAAGTACAGAGAGTACTTTGAAACAAAATACTAAGCATCAAATTTTTTTGAATAAATTTAGAACTAAATGCTCGGGTTTTTATATTCAAGATATATTTTCAAATTTCATCACTAAACGGTTTACTAACCGCTAGTAAATTTCACACTCAAAGCAGTAAAAAGTCTACCTCATATCATCGGTAAACTAGACCCGAAGGTCAAAACAATCAAACAGACAAGTCAGGAATTAACCGATGAGATAAACGCATGTGTCATATCAAAATCAAAATAAAAAATGACCAGGAGAGGGTTACTCCTACCGAAGCATGGCATTACTGTAGAATCAAACAACATGGAGCATCCAGTGGTATTCTGGTTCCTCCTAAAACGACTAGAGAAAATAAATATACTTGGCGAGTCTTCCAAATCGGAAAGCACCTATTTGCCAAATTTAGTCATAACAAAAAATTTGAAAACCATTTCAAAAATATTCCTTTTAAATGGTTTGAAATAGTAACACTTCATCAATATTTTTTTCCAAAGCGATATTTTTATCATTTCTTTCACAAATTCTTTCAAAATCACTTTTTTCAAAAATTATCAGGATTTAAGTCCTAGTAAACAACAATTCAAAAACATATGTTTATAAATTCAAACTTTATAAACAATGGAATATAAATCACACAACCAATCCATCAAATCCAATTAAATCAAATTTCATAAAGGAATAAAATAATACTTGACATTATTTAAATTGTTAAATGATAAACAATCAAATCTCAACTTAGGTTGAAAACTTTCTTGATTTTCCAAGAATATAGATAATTATCGAAGCATGCCATTTTGCTAATCAGCCTTCAGTTATTACTAAAAAGATTATCCAAGCTCCCTTGGACAAAATCGAAAGTCACTCTCTAAATTTATTGGTTTCTTAACTACACCAATCTCTCCAAATCACTTATATTTTTCATTTGGTATTTTATTCAACACTAATTATTTATGAATTATTTTATAAATTTCACCTATGTTTTTAAATATTTTACAAAGATATTTCATCATAAAATATCAAATAAAAACCTATTCCATTCTATTTACTTGTATAATACCCTTTTAGATTCTTAAAGTATATACAAAATATTATTTCATTTTACCTTTAGATGGAGACCTAATCAAATATGGGTCTTCTAAAACCGAGTCAACCCTATGACCTCTTTAACTTAGGGTGTTATAATAAAAGTTGTTTATGGGTTGACCCAAAACAACAAATAGTTTACACAACCTATATGTTTTAAACAAAAGCTATGGTTTTAATTAAACAATGTCTATTAAAACCTTCTTATCTAATTAACCCATTTTAAAATTTGTGTTAAACTATTCTTTTCCTATTCAAGGGTAAAATTTCATTTATCAAAACATTCTTTTATCAAAAATATCTTTTATGTTGAAATCAATTCCCATTAAGAGGACTTAAAAACTAAAAACCCGGTTTTTATTTCAAAAACTCCTTTTTGAAAACATACTATGTATATTTCTTTTATGAAATAACTTTAACAATTTATTTACTAAAACTTTATAACAACCCGTACCTCAATGAACCTAAATTTCGACAAAATCGAACCCCAAGTCCATGAAAGCACAGATCATTGGATTTGGTACCTACAAATAAGCATGAGCATTATCAGAGTTTGATAAAAATCCGAACTTACAGCGGAAATAATAATAGGATAAGAATCTGACTATGGCTACTACCTTGGAATCAAGGGGATTCCTCGGATATTGTATTACCACATCAGCATCGAGCATGAGAGAAAAGAAGACTTCTCCAACAACAAAACACATTCAGCTCCAGTGACCCGTTCTTCTAAATCTATCTTGTGGCTTGTAATGATGAGTGGGCCAGAACAACTTTTTGGTGATTGGAAAATCTATAAATTATCCATAACATAAATTTATACCGATTGGTTTTCATTTTGTCTTACGCTGACATGAGATGCATATATTTGGAGTTCGCAGTAGGCAACATGATTTTTGTGAAGGTCTCACAGCTTAGGCATGTTATGAGATTTGGTAGTTTGGGAAAGCTAGCACCGAGGTTTGTAGGACCTTTTCTGATCTTTGATAGAGTTGAGAAGTTTGCTTATGGGGTGAAACTTCCTGAGATATTAATGGGAGTCCATGACATTTCCCATGTGTCACACTTGCAAAAGCGTCTACATGATACAGTCACTATAGTCGAGCCGATTCAGCTAAAGGGGGTGGGAGTAGAGAGGGAGTCACTTATTCTCCGTGCACCCACTCGTATTCTCAAGCATGGTACAAAGTGACTCCGTAATAAAGTTATCAAGCTTGTTAAGGTCCAGTGGGGAGACGATCCAACGAAGAGTACATGGGCGCCCGAGGAGAGAATCCTTGCTGTCCATCCGTAATTCTATTCTGGTGTGTTTGCATTTTAGTTAAATAAGTATAACCTACTTATGTTTTAGGTTCTCGCTTAGTATACTCCATAGGTAGGGACAATTTGATGCTAGGAATTGTTGCGAACGAGTTATTAGGACATATTTTTGATGATGATGCTTATGGATGTATTTATTAAATTGATTTTTGAACACTTAAAAAATATATTCTCGAGTTAGCATACACTTAAACCATCACTTGTTTTATTGAGTTATATGCATATGAATTGAATGGTTGCACATATATGTAGAATTGCCAGTATATTACATAGAATGTTGCATAATTTTTGGACACATGGCATAAGCATTTGCATTTTAAGAGGTCGTCTGGATCAGGATATTGCCTAATTTTTGCATTAGTATAGGTTCATATGCATTCCATACTTACAAGTAAATATTGCATTAGAAGTTGACTAGGGACAATGATTGTCAGTGGTTGATGGATGAGTAGATGGTTATAATTATTAATTCTGTACTATGAGTTACATTTTTCCATCCTTGGAGACTTCGGGGACATAATCCTTTTAAATGGTGGAGAATGCAACACCTCGAAAATTTAACCAGAAATTTAATAAATAAAATAAAATAAATTATATTAAGGGAAAAAATGGAATTTCTACAAATGTCTGAATCTGACTATGAAACTTGCACCGTTGCGTTCGTAGTGATTTTCTGGAAAATTTTCATAAATAATGTTTGAAATCGGAGCTAGTATGAAAAAGTATTAATGGTTGAAATTTCATAATAAAAAACAATTAAACAATTATTTAAGGAAAGAAGAAAATTAAATATAGAAAGCTCCATCGATTAATACTATGGGCTTGACTGGTTTACCCCTAGCGGTCGATCGGTCGAGTTATCGGGTTAGGGTTTTGAGTGGCCCAACTGCATTGATTTTATAATAATAAAGGCTGAGATTAGTTTCTACCCTATAAATAGAGCCTTAGGCTAATTGTCAGAACCCTAATTCACTTACTATACGTCCAAACTCCCTCTCTAAAATTTGAAATCTTTTTCTCCTCAAGTCAAAGTTTCTTTAAATCCAAATAATAATTAAATTAGAGAAATTGAAGAAGAAGAGTTAAATCAAATCAAGAGGAGCTCTACACCAAGCGAAGGCGATTCCAAGCATATTAGGGAAGCGATGGCTTTTTAGAAATGAGTGGATTTATGATTAGTAAGATGACTTACATATAATTGATTTTATTTACACCCAATTTGATCAGGAATTATTTAGATTAAATCAAAAATATTGTTTATTGGATAATAGTCACAGATTCAAATTTGTATAAGAATTTAACCTATTAGAATATGATTCTTGTCCAATCTAGATCTGGATAAAGTAAACCTATTGAAAAAAAATTGTTTAGGTTGAAAAACCTATTTGTTGAATTGAATATAAAGTATTTGTTAATTCTAAACCCGATTTAATTCGTTATGATAAATAAACATGCTTATGAACTTGTTAGGGATTGTAATTGAAAACTTTGAAGGTTGTAGATTGACAAAATAAGGGTTCACTGTAATTAGCAGTTTATTGTAATATGTAATTTGTAATTAACATTTACTATAATTGAGAATGATGATAATTAAAATACACAGTAAACACCACGACCGACCAATAGGCTCACTGGAGCCGGTCGACAACAAGCGGTCGACCGCTCCAGTGACCAACGGTTGATCGGTTAATGTTTTATGGCCTAGATTGAACTTCGGCTTAAGGCCTAAGTTATTAAATTAATTGTATATATATTATATATATGTATGATATAGTAGGAAAGTTAGTTACTTCTTTAGGTAATCTTAGGACAATACGGGACGGAATGAATGTATACGCTAGTAAAGAGGTTTAGGCACTATTTATTTGGCATGGTCGACTTTCAACTAGGGTGATTCTATCATAATTTGTACTCAAAGGAGGTTCTACGGTGTACGTACACACCGACGATGATACCTGGTGAAGTGTAGGGTCCGACACCAATGGGAGTTCCTTGGTATGCATGGTTGTGTGGACGTGATACTGTGTTATTGATGCATCCTTGCACAGTATGTTCAGAGGCGTTACGTTACCATTGAGAGGTGGACACAGATGTAGCAGATATCTTTGGCGTGAGTCGACATTGCAGGCTCCTCCTCAAAGTGTAATTAAGATACATGTAGTCGTAATTTGGGAATGTGATATCAAGGTCGATATTGTAGGTAATCCTATGATGGGGTAGTTTCAGTAGCTATTAGTCAATCTGTAGTAGCATTATGGTTCGATTAGTTGCTTGACCCTAAGTATAAGCCTTCACAAGAAGTAGAGTAGGTGTGTTTAGGACCATACCCTAGGTTAGTGAGACATTAATAAGAGGTTCACGAACACAAGTATAACACCCTAGATCAGATAGAGTGTTGATGAAGTTAATTGTATGTGATCATCATATATTAATGATGTAACTCATTCACCAGACTTTTGTCTGACCTACTCCTTTTCTTTCTTTTTCCCCTATCACGGGAGGATATGACAGCAGGTGATAGACCCAGAGATTAATACATGGACAGGCAAGCTTAGCATTGGAGTTGCTTTCTATTTTCCATTACTGTCAATGTAACTATTTATCATACTTAGTACTTATCAGACTATATGTTGTATTTCTTTATACTCTGGATTTTGACCATATACAGTTTTGAGACTTTGTATTCTAAGACATTTTCTAAGATGGTAATTTTCTGCATTTATATTTTATTTCCTTCTGCTTGAGATCTGAAAGTGTAGAATGTCTTAGATTTATGCTTGTATCTTTAACCTTCATAATGTTTAAAAACATGATAGCTCATACTTTTTGACACACACGCGAGTCCGAAAGTCGCCATAGGCTTTTGATCAGTGTATCAGGAGGTATGGGTTGTCATAGTTATGGCTCTATGAATTGCCTCCAGCGAGTAGAAATTCCTCATCGCTATGTCAGCCTACTCAAAGAATAGACACAAATGAGACAATTAAGAGAGGGTCAAACATAAATTCTATTAACAAGGAAATATTGCTAATCTAACAAATTAGCACATTTCAACAATAGTGCTACGCTATACGATAAAACTGTCATACACAAACAACATAGGACCAATCGTTACCCAAACATCGCACACTGGGCTAGTGGGCCATGGGTCTCCCGATAAGGCCAAAACCGGTGAAGTACGGTCAATAATATAAGGCCAATGCTACGATGCTTCAATGCATCGTCCACCACGTACAATCATATCGAATCTGAATCAATATGCAGGTGCCTAACCTATACCATTTGTTTATTATAAGAAGTAATGACAAGTTACCTAAGGGCCTATAACCCTTGCTACAACTTAGCCTAAGGTCTGTAGTCCTACATTGCCAAGATAGAAATCTCATAACTAAGTGTCAAAACCGACCAAAGATGCATGACCGACGCGACAACCACTTATGCTACAAATGGTTTATAAATATAGGATCCAAAGAATGTAGCTAAGGAATACATAATCACTCTATATATGCAATATTATATGGAAACATATACCATAGTACCCTAGTTTTCATGTCTCAAAACCCACCGGATGACTCTATAAAATTCACCATACGAATCAAAATATGTCACAAGCATCACCTATGACCTCATTATAATCCAACAACATCAACGCCTTTTCTCAATGTCTCTTAAAATCTCCAGTTTTGGAATACAAGCTGAGATAGGTCCCTCTTTGGCAAAAGTACTCCAGAGACTGCCAAAACATCCCAGATTGTAGCCCTTGAAAAATGACCAACAATGGTCCAAACAATGCCTTCATCCAAGTTAATATGCAAAAGTTAATGCATATTGAAGTTTCAATCAAAACCAAAAGAAAACCCATAACATTTTCCATTCTATAGTAGATCATTCTATTGATCCATATAGGTCAGTCGGCTGACCCGTTGTAGCTAATATTGGCTATAGTCAAACAGTCGACTAGTCGAAGCTAACCAGTCGACTAACCACCTTGACAATCGACTAGCTGAACCTGAATAGTCGACTTTGATAGGCCATATTTGGCCTATTTCCTTTTGGCCACTCAACCCTACACACTCTACTTCGACTGGTCAATTGATGCCCCTTGGTTAGTTGACTATTCACTTGTAAACATGTAGGATTGAACCTTAGTGGGTAAATTTCTCTAAGAAATTTTTTCCATCGTTCAAACTACACTTGATCATCGTCCCTACTTGCATTGCCTCAACATCATGCCCCATGGCATTGCAATCTTGCTCCTGCTATCTACGTCTGGCACCAAGCTCATATCATCGACGATCCATCATAGGAAGAATGCCACTTAAAGGATATTCGATGATGCGCCTTGGAACTCGATTGCTCTACAAATCATATGAGTTTAACTGCTTGATCAACTACTTCAACTTCATATTTCTATCTTTCAATGACAACTTCACCTATCATTGAATTGCTACTTAATAGCTCCATCTATTATCGAATCAACAAACAAACAAAATTCAACTCCTAACTATCATAATTATAACATATATAGTGATAATAAGTATAGAAAATAGATCCCACTAACAAAATCTCATAGAAATCCAAGCTCCAATGAAACCAATTCGAGCTCTCTATAGGTATTTAAAGACGAGAATAAAGATATGAAGAGTAAGATGGCTCATTTCAAAATTACGTAATACAATTTCTTGTTAAATGACCATTTTTCCCTTTCCTTATCTTTTCTTCTCATTTTACTAATCATATCTGATTTTAACAAACTTTATATGTATTTCATATATAAACATCATTAAAAACTTGATAGAATATGTCTCGAGTTCTAATTCATTCATCTTTCAAAAAATTCTTTAAGTGATTAGTTTGCTTAATCTTCAACTAAATGATTAATTGCAGTTAAGTATTAAGTATAAAATTAAGAGTTGTTACAACATGTGAAATTATTAATATATTGTTAAGCACTGCCTCAAATTTCTTATTCAATACTTAGTTTTAATTCTTTTATTACGTTGTAACTAATAAACTTTTTATTGATCTTATTAACTCTGTAAATTTACTAAACTAGGTAAGTAAAATATACATTTGTTAATATAATTATTTGGATGATTTGCTATATTCTTCTAATAAGGCTCCCACTATATTTTACACTAAAAGACCCAAAAAGTGACGTGGGACTTCCATAACTTCCTTTGGAGAGTGTTAGGATTCATTTGTCATGTTACCACAACCTTGAGTGTGTTCAACAAGTCGTGATCCCCGTAAAGGGTGAATAAAACATAACTGATTATACCACTATATAATCCTAATGTATTTTAAATTTAGTTTGACCTGACCATTTGGTAAAGCAAAGAAAGCATCCACTTTAGACATCATCAAAAACCAGGGAACCACTCTTAGCAAGTGCACGTGGAAGAAAAATTCACGGAACTCCAAATTGGTGGTGGGGGACAAATCATACACGATAACTCCAGACTCCAGTAGCCTATAGGCGATGCCGGCGACTCTTGAATGAAAACAACCTAGTTGGAAATGGCAGGCGACAGGTGCTTTGTGCTCCATTCTGATTTCGACGGAAGCAAGCGGGGAGGCGGGCGGTGGTGCAGCACAACAATTTTCAATTGACCATCTTGAGTTAGTTTCCATCTAGTTCTTTATTATTGGATTTTATGCTTAAGTCATGCAATGGAAAGTTCTGACTGATCTTCGTATAATTATGAAATTTTCATTGGTTTAGGATGAGATTTTTTTCATCCTTTTGCGATTGAGAATCAAATTTATATTACAAGCATTTAAAAATGAGTATTTATATGATTTTGAGATTATAGATTATTGGGATTTAGCCATTCAAAGACACAACTTATTTTTTTGAGTTGCATTTGTGGTGATTTTAAGTTCAGAAGGATCTTTGTAATTATTATGCTTTAGTTTATTTGATTTTTTTGCTGTACTTTTTTCTTATTGATTTTACTCAATTGGTTTATCTTATTAGATAATGGATTGTACAAATCATGCTAATGTACTTCAACAACCTGATTCATAGTGGTCAAATTATCAACTACGGTGCATAATCAACTAAAAACCATATTCTCAATTTGTTAAAGATATAATAAAATCCAAGCTTGATGCTATTGCTAAGATTTTTAAATATACTTTATTTGTTCCTTTTGAAGTTCAATTGTCATTGCTTAATGTTGAACAAAGGCTACTTTATTTAGTAAACTAGCTTTTCTTGACAAATTTTCGTGGAATCCCCTTTTGAAATCATATGTGATTTTAATTTTAATAAATAAATAATTAATTAACAATAAATAGTTAGATGTACTACTATTTTCATGCTGTATTCATGTGCATTACCATACATAAAATGTTTTCCAAAATTATTTATGTTTGGAAAATAAGTTTGCTTTCTTTTAGGTCTCTACCTAATTCAAAACAATTTTTCAACTATATTCTGCTTTTTTTATTATATAATTGTCTTTTTTCCTCTTTCAGTTATGGTCTTATTTTTCAAATTCTTGATATTTGTATGCGTATTTGATTGTTATAGTTTAATATATTTGTATATTACACGTACATAAATTTGATCAAACCAATGGTCTTGAATCATCTTCATCTTCTTCATGGACCATGAAGGACCAGTTTTGATGATTTAATTAAAGATAATAGCATTAGTTTTTGTATATGGGCCTTGGTTTCGCAATTGGCTTTATGTACCAAATCTCATAGGACTGACCTTGTTTGCTTCTAATCATCTTTATGGCCTTAAGTGTGCTCAACAAACATGAATGCATTAGTCAAGTAAACACACCATGTTGGAATTGCATAATATAAATATTATGGCCCTAAAGTGTGATCAACTAGGCTACAAAAAAGCCCACCAATTTAAATATTTTTGTAACTATCAACAAGATATTGCGCATAGCTGGAGTATGCCCAACAACAGTACATAAATCAAAATAATCCATATAATATAAATAGAAGAAAGAAACAACATTTAAAATTCATAATTCAAAATATTTATACTGAATGATATTGATGTTTTAAGGAAGATAGGTATTTATAATACTCCATGACATCATATGCATACTCCGTTACACCTATATGAGTTTTATTCATTTTGACAAATCATATTTATTTTATATAAGTTTCTCATATTTAATAATAATATTTATAATTTTACTATTAAATCTAATATGTATGTATAAAGTATTAATTAACATTAATATTACATCTTATCGCAATTATATATTTTATAGCATTTACAACTCATATTTTAGTTTAAAACATTTTGAATTTTATTTAATTATAATCATTATAATTATTTTATTAATTACAACCTTTATAACTAATATTTAAATTAAAACAATTATAATTTCATTTTGTTTATAATATTTATAAATATTTAGTAATCCAAATATGTTTATTTGAAACAGCCCAAGACCCAAACATTTTAGGTCTTACACTAAGGGCATACCTTTAAACATGGACCATCAAGCAACTCAGGTAGGTATCGAAGTAGTAATGGGTTTTTCCAGCAAAGAAGTTTCATGACTATGTAACATTATTTGAAGATATGATTGACTTAGACTTCTATATAATGTAAAGGTTCATGAGTATTCCCTATATATTTGCTAGTTATTCATAATAACACAACGTGGGATGTGTAACAACCTAGATTTTTCGACCCATTGATTTAATGTCCGAACTGACGTTTAAGACTCGAAAACCAAAAAGGGCAAGTTGTTAAGTTATGATAAGAAGAAAACAAAATTGAATCTAATTATAAATTTTGTAAACTCATAACTGTAACACCCTATAAGATCAACCATATGTAAATAAATTAAATTAGATAAGATAAAGGTAAAGATGAAAATTTTGTAAAAGTTGAAATTCATCCATGAAAGTTTTACCGTTGTGTTCGTGGCAAAATTCCGATCCATTTCCATGTATGATATGATGAAAACTGATCTCGAACAAAGAAGTTATGAGCATTTGAGGTTTTAAGGTTTAAAATAATTTAAATAGAATTCAAACTGAAATAAATAATTAATTCCCAAATTTGAAATTTAAAAATTAACTATGATTAGACTTGAGGGTTAAGTAACGTTAAAATTAACATGGACATTAACTATAATTAAGGAATAAAATAAATTAAGCAATCAAAATAAACAAACGCCCCCAAACTATTGGGGCTGTCGACTTATAAACCCAACTGTTGAGGAGTCCGCCTTGGGAATATGAATTAAATGATAGGGGCCTACCTCAATTGAGGTCTTAAATGGTCAGGATCTGCCTATTTTCAGTAAAGGGTATTATGTGACTTAGGTACTATCTCGCACATTGTTAAACATTTTTTACGTTGGTTATGTGTTATGGGATTGTGAAACCCGCTTTGGAAATGGAAGGTATTAGGTGGTTGCTTGAGGGCCCACCTCCTTTCCTTATATGAAGTATTAAATGGTTTCAAAATATGTAAGGCATATTCTTATTTTGAAATATACTTCCCCCAAGTACTGAAATAACAATGCTCGAGGTTTTTATTCACCAGACATGTTGTTCTGACTCCCTCCTCATTACGACATAGGTTAGAAAAGGAGTTGATGATGCTTGAAGATGGTGAGAGTGAAGCTTGTGGCAGTTGTTATCTATCTTTTCATGTTATTTTCTATTGTACTCTTAAAATGTATTTTTGAACAAAATGTCGTAACGGTTGACATTATGTTATGTTTTGTGACATTTGAAATGATTTGAAATAAATAGGTAATATTATTGCTATTATATTTTGTTCCTATCTCTATGAGATCTGAATGAATAGATATATAGCTCTGTATTGTTATTTTTACCAACCAATAGCCAGCTTTGGAACTAATCTAAGCTTCGATGAGTCTTTTCTAAGTCAGAATTTGAGCCTATTTCAGGGCGGGTTATTATGGTAACAGAAGAAAACAACATATAACATAAAACATCCTATATTCAACATAGTTCTAAATATGTAGTTACATATGTACAATAAATCTCAATCCACAACATATAGAAATATACTATCGTATATTTACAGTACGAGATCTTTGTCACCATGTTCTCTACATCACTAAGATCCACCAACTAGTGATATAGATAAAAAGGTAAATAGAAGTGGGTTAGACATGTGTCTAAGTTAGTGAAACAAGTCTATCTCATACACACACTGCAAAAAGACTTATAAAATATCATTTGTGTCTCCTAATCCATATACAACTACCTTAAGCTTCCATGGGTCCAAATCAACGAAGCCCAATACCGGATCGCCTATGAGAATCAACAAGGTTAGAGGTTCGCCTATGAATGACACTATATTTGAGTCGATTACTCGATTAAGTCATACCACATCTTGTCATACACTATACACAAACATATAATCGGTAGAGTCTACTAAATCAGCATTACAAAGGGAACATCACTTTCCCCGTAACGACTACAATGTTATTGTTTGAACCAAAATTGGGCACAACACTCTTCGGAAGTTTTTGAAGAGATAAAGTGAAGAAATTAAATGGAAAAAGAGGATTATCTAACAAAAACTCCAAATTTCATATATGAAACTAATTAAAATGCGAGGAGACACAAGAATTTAGAGTGGTTCAACGTATCGCCTACATCCACTATGAAGTTGATAGCTTTATTGATCTTTCTCTGAAGATTACAAGTGAATTCAATGAATTACAGTAGATAATTATGATTTGCAGCAGTGAATTTCGTTATTGGCAGCAGCAAGGGAGTTTAGATCTGGATCCGGCAGAGTATGGGCGTTCGAGAATTCAAAGAAGATGAAGCCCCTTTTCTGTATGCCCTGGGGCTCTATTTATAGGTGTAGGAGGCTGATATTTCACTCAGATCTCGGGAGACCCTCTCTGGCACGTGACTAGGCCCGCGCGCCCAGGCCCACGAAGTTTCGGTCCGATCCGTGATCGATACGAACGTATTTCGTATCAATCAAGATTGTGTCCGATGGAGTCGAAATTTGGCGTGGACATTCTTTAGCATGCACATAAGCTTCTGTGAAAATTTCATAGCATTTGGACTTGTAGATTAGGAGATATGATCGATGCGAAATAGGACTTTCGGTTGGCTATTTCGTTCGACTCCCTCATTTCGACTCGCTCTTATTCGAATCGCTGCTCGACTCGGTCTTGTTCGAATCGCTGTTACTTCGAATCGATGGGCGCGCGTAATCTGGAGGTGACATGGCGAGCCTTCCCCATGTTGATCCACTTTCTTTGCTGATTTGGCCAAGTCATCGTTGCCCACTTCGAATCGGTTCAGCTGCAGTCCCCTTCGTATCGAGGCATTTGTTTTTTTTTGTTTGAATTGATGGGAGGTGGCCTATTTCGTATCGATAAGAGTGACCCACCTAGATGGATTCGAACAAAGGCTTTTCCTGTATGGGCACGAACTGGACATTGGATGATCGAGTGGAACAGAGGCTCTCTGATGGATGCGAAGTGGAGCGAGTCGAACAGAGGCTCTCTGATGGATTCGAACTGAGCGATTCGAACAGTGGTTGGTTTTCATCCAATTTTGTATCGATCGTAATTTGAACATACGAACTCGGATTGACTTCAGATTTGGAACGTTCACTCTCATAGCTTCGCTTGTCGTGTTATATCAATTTAAGCTCGATCCGGACTCAGACAAAATTTGTCGATATCCATAGTGGGCCTGCGTATAACCGATTTTCTAGATGAACTGCCTTTGGTTTCTAGTCAAGTTCTTGGTGTCACGGCCTTGCCAAAAGGTGGGATAACATTTTCCCCTCAAAGTACGTCTTGTGGGAACATGATGTGCTTTGAAATGCTGCAATCTTCATTCTGAATAGTTATCGTCTTTTCGATGAAAGCTGTAACCTTCGACTGATTTTCTCGATAATGTAGACTATTGACTGTCAACTACTGCATCTGGTATTGTGGCAATTGGTTGCTGTATGCTAGTGATTAGCCGTTTTTTGTTGTAATCGTTATCAAACGAGTTTCCAATTCCTGTAAATCTGGAGTATTGAATATTAGTCCGACGTATATGCTAATCTGACTCTATATATGTTAATCTGACTCTCGCTGGCGTTTATATTGAATTCCATATCGATCCTCTCCTAAACCAACGTGAAATTCGCTGTAACAACGCTCGATGGTTGTTTTTTGAATGTTCCTTCGTAACGATCCTCTCCTGAATCGATGTGAAGGATTGAAATATTGTTTTCGCATCAGTATCCATTGCATTGACAGATACGAAACGAGCAGCCCGCATTGATGAATATGATCTTGGATGGATACTAAACGATCATTCGTATCGGTGGGCCCCAATGCAGTTGTCTTCGTTTTCGAATCGATGTGGACCATAAAAATGGATACGAAACACGCCTTCGCATCGATGAATATTGGCCTCTGGATGCCGTGGCTTGATGGATTCGAACTGACTGTTCGTATCGATGCTCTGGGGAAGGAGTTGGAAACGATCGATACGAACAAGGATTTCGTATCGATGGACGCGGGGTTCGTTGGATACGAAGCGCTTGTTCAACTTGATCTTGTGGTGACACTTCATAGCCAGTTGAACTCACTAGGAGGCGAATCGTTTTTTACCTTTGTGCTCGAGTCCGTATAAATACTATGGATATAGCCATTTTCCACCTTTTACTTTTTAATTTCCTACCTTGCCTTCGTATCGCTCCAAAGCCTCTCAAAAGAAAAAACCCTTGTCTTAGAATCGATTCAGAAACCTTTAACCAGTTATCAAAGTCAGGTAATCGATTGAACAAAGTCACTCCTAAAATGACGAGATTCAAATTCTCATTTCCTTCCATTCGAATTCATGTCTAGACGTGGTTTGGGAAAGTAGATATTGCGCGAGGTCGAGGAAGGAGAAAATGGAGTTCGAATTGATCTGGGGAAGATGGAGTGTGGAGGAAGATGGCTTGGTCTTCGTTTTCGTGTCGATCCGAAGGGCTTCGAGATGGTAAGATGGAGGCCTTCGCATCGATTGATGGTGATGATGTTGCATCGAGTCGAGATGATCGACGCGATTGTCTCGAGCGTGTTGATCGATGCGAAGGAGTTGCGTCTGATGGATTCGAAACCCAGGGTCCTCGATCGATTTGAAATCATCGAGTTGAAAAGGATCGATACGACGGCGTCCCAATTGATGGATGCGAATACTCCTCCTGGATCGATTCGAAGTCCCCAGCCTTTCGACCGAGTCGAACTTGCACGTAGATGAATACGATTTATCGATGCGAACAAGGCTCTTGTGACCGATACGAATTGAATGTTAAAGAATTTGCAATTCCTTGCACACTTGAACAACTGACTCCGACGAGCTTCAAACTTGCATAATTGGACTTGACCGCTGAACTGCATATTTGATTCCCCTTCGAAGCTCGTCGATGGAACTGCAACTCTAACAAAATGATAATAAACTTTAACTTGGGTCGATGGCACGGTTGTGACGGTCAGCGATGACGGTCCTTCCGACTGAATTTCGAAGTCTCGTCGTTTTCATGTTTTCTCCAATTCAGTAGAACTTTTCAAGTGATGTACAGTACCGCACTGCACAACACACTCACACACTTTACACTGGGGGATGCACGAGCGTTATTGTCTGTTTAACAATGATTTTTCATAAGCTAGCTAGTCATGGAACCTTCAAGTTCACAGCAGCAGGAACTCCCGAGTTCAATTTCTTCAACCATCGAAATACCGGTCATTGAAGCCGAAGTTATAGACCCAGCTCCGGACAAGTGTCCAGGTGCCCGGTTCATTTGTCGTCCACAAGATACTGTGCCATCCGGTATCTCCGAAGATATGCTGGGACGGATTTGTTTAAGGCATGACTTGTCGCTTGATGACGTGCTACTGCCTGGGCCAAATGACAGGCCGCATGATCCCCCGAAGGGGTTTACTGCTTTTAACCGTCATGCCTGTACGGCGGGAACACTTCCTCCTTTCAACCAATATATCAGGGAGATGTTATCATTCCTTGGAATAGCTCCATCCCAGCTGCACCCCAACGGGTATGCTTTGTTGAACAACACCTTCATTCTGTTTATGGAGATTTTCTTTCGACCACCAAAGCCAATCGAGATCAGATATCTATTTAACGTTAAGAGTCGTGGAGACAGCCCTTCTTTCACCTTCTTGGAAGCGGTCAGGAACTGCCACATTGTAATGGGCTCTTGGGGAAGGCTAAGTTATTTTAAAACTGAATGGTTCTACGTTCGGTGCTCCCTTGGATTTGCTAGGCGATGGTTGGATAGACGTAAGCGTTGCAATCTTTCTCTTGAATTATCGAGATAGTAATAACCGACTTCAAAACTGACACACTTCTCTTCTTTCACAGCCGCAATTTCTCGACCTAACGGTGCATATTTTAGAGAGCTAGTTCGGATCCTCCAAGCGGTTCCGGGCGAAGAGAGGCATATCGACTTGGTTCTGACCGATAGAAATTTGAGGACTGTCGGGCTGATAGAACGGAGGCAGAGCATACGGCTGGAAGGGACACTTAGAGTGGTCTCGAAGAAACGGGTGAAGCGCAAAGCGCCCGGAGTCGTAATAGCCGAAGAAGTTGACCCGGAGAGAATGCCTACTGACAATAAGCTCCAAGCTGGGCCTTCTTCCGATGTCCAGGATTCAGGAGGAAGGAGAAAAGGCAAGGCCGTTGCTCACAAGCGTTCTAAATCAATGAGACTGAAATCTGTGGTTATGTCTTTGCCGGTTCAGGGGATTAGAATTTTGGAGGCTCCTCCCCCGCAAGTAGAGAATCCTTTTGAAGGGCTTGCTGATATTCCGATTTCGGATTATGTGTCGTTTCAACACGACACCGGGAGGGAGGAGCTTGATAATGCTCTTGAACTGATCGGGTCGCTTGCTACGAGTGCGGCTGACATTTCCGGTTGGTCGAGGGGTTGCACATGCATACACTTCACTGCACTACATGATTCATAACTGTAAATCGTCCAACTTAGGAAATCACTAACTCTTCCTTCGTTTCTCATTTTCAGGTACTATGTCTGGGAAAGGATTGATGCTCGGGAATCTTCGCTTAGCCCGAAAGGCTTCTACCTATTACGATTCCCGCAGGAGGGACTCAGATAGAGACCGCGATCGCGAGTACTCTAACCAAGATAGGTATGGACGTGATAGGGACAGAGAATACAGACATCGGTCTAGATCATGCTCTCCTCCTCTTAGGCTTCCATCCCCGCCTCCCTTTTTTGTTCCACACCCGCCAGAGCCTCCTCGTCACAGGCCATATTCTCATACTTCTAGATCCGAGACTCATCTTCAGAGAGTCGAGATCACGGCCTCCATAATTACAGAGCAGGTCCCAACTGAGCCCACAGGAGAAGGGGCCCTTAAATTGGCTGAGATGAATTTTAGTACGTGACCAAAAGAGAAGTTGTAGAGGAAAGTGAAACGAATAAATCGAATAGCTTTCGCCTTGTTTTCAAAGTCTGCAGTGATAAAAAATTACATTGTTGCATCCGCATCTATATTGTGAACGAGTGCACTACGGTTGGAACACAAGGTACCGGTAAGATCTTATTGTTAGAACCTCTACTCTATGATTTCGATGACAACAAATATACGATCACTAGCATCATCCATATGCAGGTAGACTTTCGCGACCAAGACTTGAAGACAGACACAAGGATCATTATATTAAGAAATATTAGTATATTCTGTTAATATCTTAAATAGTTGATATGTACAATCTCCTTGAGTAATCTCTACAAGCATATGCACATACAAATTATTAAAAAGGTATTTACATACTCAAGAAGAAAAATTAAGGTTATACATGTGTTAGACGTCTGACATATATACTCAGACATCTGGCAATATTTCCTATTTAATTTTTTTTAAAACAGACCAGATGTCTGACATAACTGGCCAGACGTCTGACCTGGGTAACGGCCAACACTTCTCAACAGACATCTTCTTCAATCGAAGAGTTGCATCCTCTATCTCTGGTCATAACTCTTCCTCCTCAAACATTGCAACTCTTGGACTGAAATAGAATGAACCAAAGGTCGTTACTTCTCAAACAAACTCTTCAACATCTATAAATAAGCATGATTTGAAAAGTAAAACTAACTTGATATTCTGAACTCTTCTCTCTTTATTTTCTAATATTCCTGTGATCACTTTGATTTCTAAAAGTACTCAAAAGCATACTTTTATCTCTTTCTTATATCAAAGCTTAAAATTACATACTACTCAAAGGAGATTATAGGAAGAAACTGTACTTGTAGTCAAATCAGTGTTACCTAGAACACACTTGTCAAAGAAATACTCTTGTATAAAAGCCTATTCCTTCGGGCGAAGCGAGGGTAATTGGTTAGTGTATTTCCCAAGGGGAGCTTCAGGACTGGACGTAGGACGGGAGGTCCGAACCAGTATAAAAATTCTGGTGTGATTACTTTTAATTTTACCTGCATTATTATTCCGTGTGATTCATACTATCATACACGTACTTGTCATATACTATATATATATATATGATCCACATAGACTTTTAATTGGTATCGGAGCGACGTTAGTTCAAATCACAGTAACACGTATTTGAAACTTGTTAATATGGCAAGTATCTTTCAAGAAGGTCAGTCAACTGCACGTCCTCCCCTATTCACTGGATCTAATTATGCATATTGGTCAACCCGTATGAGAATTTTTCATGGAAGCAAATGGTTTAGAAATATGGTCAGTAACTCAAATTAAGTATGTAGCACCTGAAACTAATATTAGCACATGGACAGATGCACAAAAAACCGTTGCTTCTAATAATGCTAAAGCTATGAATGTACTGTTTTGCTCTCTTGATAAAAATGAATTTTCACGTGTTATGTTATGTACCACTGCTTATGATATATGGAGTACTTTACAAGTTACACCAAGAAGGTACAACTAAGGTCAAACAAACAAAAATATCAATTTTACAAAATCAATTTTCATCTTTCAAAATGAAACAAAATGAGTCAATTGTTGACATGTACTCAAGATTTCAAACTATACAACACAATCTTATGGCACTAGGAGTTAAATTTACTGATTTTGATTTAGTATCTCGAATTCTCAACTCTTTAACAATTGAGTGGGAAAGAAAAGTATTGGCTATCGAAGAAGCTAATGATCTTTCTATACTCAAAGTTTAAGAGTTGATTGGAAATTTAATGTCGTATGAAGCTAATTTGCAGGCCAGAAAGGAACAAAACCATGAAAAGAAGAACATAGCATTTCAAGCAAGCAATAAAGGTTCTGAATTGGATGAAGATGAAATTGTATTTATTGCCAAGAACTACAACAAATTTAAGAAATTCAAGAAAATTACAAGATTCCAAAATAGCGGAAAATCAAAGTCATCAAATCAAACTTCAATCAAGTGCTTTGAATGTGATCAGTTCGGACATATGAAGAAGGATTGCCCAAAACTCAACAACGAGAAAAAGAAAAATAAGTTTGAAAAATTTAAGAAAAAGAGAAAGGCATTCCAAGTCACATGGGATGACTCTGACTCTTCCTCTTCATCCGATAGTGACAGTGAAAGTGATACGGAGCAAGCAAATGTATGTTTCATGGCACACACTAATGAGGTATGTCCTGATCTTACTTATGATGAAATTTTAGGAGTAAGTATGGAACTTGATGACAAATATAGAGAAACTAAGAAATTAAATAAGGAATATGTTGCTAAGATAAATCGATTAGAACTTGAAATAGGGTTACTAGAAGATGAAAAATCTATTTTATAAGAAGAATTAGAAAATGCTCAAGAAAAGTGTAAGAATCTTTCTATTAAAAATGATGCTTTATCTTGTGAATTAGGAAAAGTTAAACTAGAAAATAATGAAATTAGTAATAAGCACATTATCTTAAAAGATAATCTAGAAACTTCAAAATCCGAAATTACTAATCTTAAAAACAAATTGGATAAAATTACAAATAATGTTACAAAATTTAACAAAGGAAAACAAGATTTAGAGAATTTAATTAAAATTTCCAAGCCATTCAAAAATCAAAATGGAATAGGGTTTGTGAATAAAACAAAAATTTCAAAGTATAGTAAGATTTATACTAAGATAAGAAAAACCTTCTTCTAGAAATAAGAAATTAATCACAAGTTCAAAAATGATTAAAATATGGGTTCCTAAAACAAATAACAACCTAATTAAACAGAAATATATAGGTAATTATATGAAAGAAGTGATTCACAATAATAATTATATTTCAAAAGGAACCAGACCATCATGGGTATTGTTACCCACATCCACTAACACTTAGGACCCAAAAAGGTAAAAAGGGTACCAATTTAAACTTTTTTATTTTTTGTAGGTATCCAAATACAAAAGTAAAGAAAAATGGATATTAGATAGTGGATGCTCCAAGCACATGACGGGAAATGCTCACATGTTGTCAAATATAAAGTACATTGATGGTGGCACTGTAACCTTTGGCGATAATTCAAAAGGGTTCGTCATTGGCATTGGAGAAGCCATCAATATCGGTATCTCTAACTCTCCTATTATTTCTAATGTTTTATTAATTGAAACCTAAAACATAATCTTCTTAGTATAAGTCAGTTGTGTGATAAAGGGTTTGAAATAAAATTTGAAAAAGATAAATGTAAAATTCTCGATCAAAGAAAAAATTTACTCTTTGAAGGATTTAAAAATCATAATATATATATCCTAAATATGAACATTAAAAATAATTCAGATTTATGTCTAGCCATAAAACATGATGATCCTTGGATTTGGCACAAACATTTTTGTCATATAAATTTTAAATATATTAACAAACTAGCAAAACATGATCTAGTTAGAGGTCTTCCTAAAATTAACTATAAAATTAAAATTTTATGCGACGCTTGTCAAATGAGCAAGTTAAAGAAAAGTTCTTTCAAATCTAAAAATAACATATCTACTAAGCAACCATTGGAATTACTTCATTTAGATTTATTTGGACAAACCCAAGTACGATCAATAAATCATAACAAATATGTGTTTGTAATTGTAGATGATTTTTCAAGATATACTTGGACGTCATTTTTAAAACATAAAAGTTGGAATGTTTAAAATCTTTGCAAAATAGATTACTAACTTAATGGATTTAAAAATTAAAAATATACGCAGTGATCATGGAGGAGAATTTGACAATGAAATTTTCACTAATTTTTGTAATAAAAAAGGAATTAGTCATAATTTTTCGGTTCCACGAACACCACAACAAAATGGTGTGGTTGAAAGGAAAAACAGAACTTTATAAGAATGTGCACGAACACTACTAAATAGTAGTAACCTACCCAAACATTTTTGGGCTGAAGCTATGTATTAAATCGTGTCACACTTCGACCTATGACTAAAAATAAATGTTATGAAATATTATATGGAAAGAAACCAAAATTTTCGTATTTCAAAACTTTTGGGTCAAAATGTTTATTTTAAATACTAACGATAATCTTGGAAAATTTGACCCTAAAGCCGACAAAGGAATTTTTATTGGTTATTCAGAACGTAGTAAAGCTTATAGAACTTATAATAAACGAACAAATATTATAGAAGAAAGCTTACATGTGTCTTTTGATGAAAATTTCCAACAAACTATTAAAGAAGAAGAAGAAATTTAACTCAAAATCAAACTGATAATATAGATAATATGAATAATTCATCCTCTGATAATAATGAAAAGATCACCCACACGAATATTAAAAAATCATCCTTTGGATAAAATAATTGGAGATTAAAATTCTTGAGTCACTAGAAATAGATTAAGTCAAATGGGTCACGTTGCTTTTATCTCAAATACAAAACCTAAAAATTATAAAGAAGCATCTAAAGATGATTCTTGGATCTTAGCAATGCAAGACGGATTAAATCAATTTGAACGTAATAGTATATGGGAACTAGTTCCTAGACCATCAGATCAATCTGTAATAGTAACAAAATGGGTTTTCAAAAACAAAGCAAATGAAAATGGAAATTTTATTCGTAACAAAGCAAGATTAGTGGCTCAAGGTTACAACCAAGAAGAGGGAATTGATTACGAAGAGACATTTGCTCCCGTAGCTCGCCTCGAAGAAATTCGTACTCTACTTGCTTTTGTGTGTCATCACAACTTTAAATTATTTCAAATGGACGTTAAGAGCGCCGTCTTAAATGGTTTTATCAAAGAATTTTTTTGTAGAACAACCGCCATTATTTATTCATGAAAAATATCCAGATCATGTTTTAAACTCAAAAAGGCTCTATACGGCTTAAAACAAGCACCACGTGCTTAGTACGATCGACTAAAAACTCATCTACAAAATTCTGGATTTCAAATAGGCAAAATAGAAATTACACTGTTTATAAAACATAAAAATAATGATATATTAGTTGTACAAATATATGTTGACGACATCATATTTGGATCAACTAATGAAATTTTATGTAATGAATTTTCTGAAATAATGAAAAATGAGTTTGAAATGTCACACATGGGCAAATTAATTTTTTTCCTTGGATTACAAATAAAACAATTGGACAATGGTATTTTTATAAATCAAGAAAAGTATTGTAAAGATTTACTTAATCGTTTCGGAATGGAGAACACCACTAGTAAACCAACTCCTATGAGCACAACTTTATATTTAGACAAAGATGAAAAGGGAAAAGACTATGATCAAAAATATTATCGTAGTATGATCGGCTCTTTATCATACTTAACAGCTAGTAGACCCGATATAATGATGAGTGTCTGTCTGTGCGCTCGCTTTCAAGTTCAACCTAAGGAATCACATCATCGAGCAGTCAAATGAATTTTATGTTACTTAACTAACACCAAAGATTATGGCTTATTTAATCCTAAAGATATGACTTTCCAACTCGTATCATATAGCGATGCAGATTTCAGAGGATGTAAAACGGATAGAAAGAGCACAAGTGGTACCTGCCATTTTATCGGTTAATCTTTAGTTTCGTGGTTTAGCAAAAAGAAAAATTGTGTTTCACTCTCGACATGTGAAGCAAAATATATCTCTGCCACCTTAGCTTGTGCTTAAGTCATCTATATGCAACAAATACTTAGAGATTTTGGTAAAATAATTTAAAAATCTCTGATATAATGCGACAATACTAGTGCTATCAATTTATCTGAAAATCCAGTTAACCATTCTCGAACTAAACATATAGACATACGACACCATTTTCTTAGAGACAATGTCGAAAAAGGAATTATCTCCCTCGAATTTGTTAACACCGACAATCAAATTGCCGATATATTCACCAAACCATTAAATGAACAATCGTTTGTAAAACTTAGACGAAATTTAGGAATTTGTTCATATAATGAATTAATAAACTAAACTATATTATCCTAAATGGTTACTCAGAAAAGCAAACAAACAAAAAACCTTCTTCACCTTTCTTTTTGAAACCTTCTGAACACCACAAATTGTTTTTAATACAAATAATTTTTAACCATGAATTTCGTTAACTAACAAACAACTTTTTTCCCTAATTAGAAATTGACAAACTTATATATATCTCAAAGATAATTTTTTTAACCATATAATCTTTCACTCTCTAAAAAAACATTTAAACTTTTATATATAATGCCATCTAATCACGATTCGAGTTACTCATTCATTGATTTCTCCTCCCCTTCTTCCGGCAGTTCTTATACATCTCCTACTAAAACAACACCAAAATCCTCTCCTTCT
This sequence comes from Allium fistulosum, assembly GCA_030737815.1. Lineage (NCBI taxonomy): Eukaryota > Viridiplantae > Streptophyta > Magnoliopsida > Asparagales > Amaryllidaceae > Allium > Allium fistulosum. Next base: position 855,253,622 of record CM060905.1, read on the forward strand.
ACACACATTCTTCCTACTACTACTCCTGTGTACCATACTGGCTATTCTCCGAAAGAAAAAAAGGCCAAATATGGTATTAATCTTGAAAATGCTTCTCTTACGACAAAATTAACGAAGTTCATCATTATCAAAAAGAAATGTACTATACACAACGAAACCAAGGAGCTCATCTAAACTTTTTAGAAAAGTGCATTCTTGCAATATGTGGACACTTTCCTACAAAGGATTGTGTTCATGTACGATCTCCTCGTGTGATCGAAACTCCTCCACGTGCTCATCAAATAACTCCACGTAAACTATAGGGAGAAGGAACATCTAAAGCACAATTCAGTCCAGTACCTCCTTCTTGGTCTCCACTACGACCATTCAAAAAAGATACAAAGGAGAAACCAAATTCGTGTGAGAAAAAGTAACTCTGTTCTTCTAAAAACTATATTTCGAATATATATATATATTCTTGTTATAAAAAGATTCAAACCATTCAAGATTATAATTAATATATTGTTCTTACTAAAAAATTATATCGATAATAACAATCTAAAATCTCTAAATAAACTCAAAATTGTCATAACAGGCGTCTGCGATATAGAGCTATAATATTTGTCATGATAAGCAAGTTCATTCATGCTTATGTTTTGTGTATACTTTTTATATATTAATAATAATAACATTTTTTTATATAGACCTAACAGACGTTTGGTATTTCGAATAGACGTCTGCCTATAATCGTAAAAAACTTTTACGTTTCAGCTCAGACGTCTGGATCAAGTCTCTGGAAAATTAACTAACTCAGCACAGACGTCTGATTTTATTCTCAGACGTTAGAGTTTATACTACCTATAGATAGGGGGAGAAATTACAAAAGACAGGGGGAGCTTCTTATATATGAATTGTATAGTTGTCATCATCAAAAAGGGGGAGAATGTTAGAACATCTACTCTATGATTTCGATGACAACAACTATACAATCACTAGCATAATCCATATGTAGGTAGACTTTCACGACCAAGACTTGAAGACAGACACAAGGATCATTATATTAAGAAATATTAGTATATTCTGTTAATATCTTAAATAGATGATATGTACAATCTCCTTGAGTAATATCTACAAGCATATGCACATACACATTATTAAAATGGTTTTTACATACTCAAGAAGAAAAATTAACAGGTTATACATGTGCCAGACGTCTGACATATATGCTCAGACAGCTGGCAATATTTCTGTTTAAATTTTTTTTAAACAAACCACACGTCTAACATAAATGGCCAGACGTTTGACCTGGGTAATGGCCAATACTTCTCAACAGACATCTTCTTCAATCGAAGAGTTGCATCCTCTATCTCTGGTCATAACTCTTCCTCCTCAAACATTGCAACTCTTGGACTGAAATAGAATGAACCAAAGGTCGTTACTTCTCAAACAAACTCTTTAACATCTATAAATAAGCATGATTTTGAAAAGTAAAACTAACTTGATATTCTGAACCCTTCTCTCTTTATTTTCTAATATTCATGTGATCTCTCTGATTTCTAAAAATACTCAAAAGCATACTTTTATCTCTTCCTTATATCAAAGCTTAAAATTACATACTACTCAAAGGAGATTATAGGAAGAAACTGTACTTGTAGTCAAAATCAGTGTTACCTAGAACACGCACTTGTCAAAGAAATACTCTTGTATAAAAGCCTATTCCTCCGGGAGAAGCGAGGGCAATTGGTTAGTGTATTTTCGAAGGAGAGCTTCAGGACTGGACATAGGACGGGAGGTCTGAACCAGTATAAAAATCCTGGTGTGATTACTTTTAATTTTACTTGCATTATTATTCTGTGTGATTCATACTATCATACACGTACTTGTCATATACTATATATATATATACGATCCACATAAACTTTCACCTATTACGTAGCCGAGTCCAATGGTGGGTTTGGTTCGATCATTGATGACCTGCAGTGGAGAAACCATAGTCGACAACCAGCTTTTTCATTCGGAATTTTACTTATATAGTGTACTCTTTAAGAATTTACCAATATAGTAGCTTATATAGTCCAAATGTATCCATTGTCTAGTAAATGAAGCCTGCATATTTTATGCAGTTCAGGGTTTTAATAATCCACGTAGTCTATGTAGTAATCGAAAAATGGTTATAACAATATCAACATAAACATGTTTAAGACTGCATGCATAACATATCAAGAGACATAAGACTCAATATCATACACATAGTATAACCGATACATCAAATCCTATACTAATACATGTGTCAAGATAATACATATAGTTTGCATGTTAATAGACTAAAAACTAGATAGATATAATGATGCGGCAATGTGGTTATTGTAACACCCCAAAAATATAACTGAAGCTTTAAAAAAAAAATTAAATATAAATATAATAAGGGCAAAAATGGAATTTTTACAAATATCAAAATCTCTCTACGAAACTTACTTTGTTGCGTTCATAGTGATTTTCTGAACAATTTTCATATGTATAATGTTTTGAAATTGGAGCTAGTATGAAAACGTTATTAATGATTGAAAATTCAAAATTAGTAATAATTAAACAATCATATAAGGAAAGAAAAAAAACTAAATATACAAAGCTCCACCGGCTGACAATATAAGCCTAATAATTAAACAATCATATAAGGAAAGGAAAAAAAACTAAATATACGAAGCTCCACCGGCTGACAATATAAGCTTGACCTGTTGATCCCTAACAGTCGACCGCTCCAAGCCTGGCAATCGACCGCTCAACATTGTCAGATTAGGTTTTTGAGTGACCCAACGACTTAGATTTTAGAATATTAAATCCAACGGCTGAGATTAGTTTCTATCCCTAAAAATAGAATCATAGGCTAATTGTCAAAATTCTAATTCACTTACTGTACGTCCAAGCCCCGTCTCTCTAAAATCTAAAATCTCTTTCTCTTCAAATCAAAGTTTCTTCAAAACCAAATAATATTTAAATTAGAGAAATAGGAGAAGAAGAGATTAAATAAAATCAACAAGATATTTTCACCAAGCGAAGGTGATTCCAAGCGTGTTAGGGAAGGGATAGCTTTTTAGAGTTGAGTGGGTTCATGACTAGTAAGATGACTTACATGTAAGTGATTTTATTTATACCTTATTTTATTTGGAATTGTTTAGATTGAATCAAAAATATCGTTTATCAGATAACTGTAATAGATTCGAATTTGAATAAGAATTTTACATATTAAAATGTGATTCTTGCCTAATCTTGATATATATATATATAAAGTAAACCTATTGAAAAAGAATTTATTTAGGTTGAAAACCCTATTTGTTGAATTGAATATAAACTACTTGTTAATTCGAAACCTGATTTAATTCGTTATGATAAACAAACATGCTTATGAAATTGTTAGGGATTGTAATTAAAAACGTTAGAGGTTGTGGATTGACAAAATAGGTGTTCATTGTAATTAGTTCTTTGTTGTAATATACATTTTGTAATTAACATTTATTGTGATTGAGAACGATGATAATTAACAAACAACGATAGTTAAAATACATAGTAAACACCACAAGCGAGTTACCAGCGGTTGACTGGTTAATGTTTTATGGCTGAGATTCAACCTTGGCCTAAGTCTTAAGTTATTAAGTTAGTTGTATATATATATTATATATATGGATGTTATTATAGTAGAGAAGTTAGTTCCCTATATGAGCGGCCCTAGGACGATAAGGAACAAAGCAGACGTATATGCTGGAAAAGAGGTTTAGGCACTATTAATTTTGCGTGGTCGACTTTAGATTGGGACAATTCTATGGCAAATTACACTCACAAGAGGTTCTACGATATATGCACACACTGACAATGATACCTGGAGAAGTGTGGGGGTCTGGCACCAACGAGAGTTTCTTGGCATGCACAGGCGCACGGACGTGATACTATGATGTTAATGGATCCCAGTGCAGTCCAATAATAGGCATTACATTACCATTGAGAGGTGGACACGGATGCAGTAAACTCCTTGGGCACGTGTTAGCATTGAAGGCTCCCCCTCAATGGATAATTAGGATAGGTGAAGTCATAATTTGGGAATGTGGTCCTAAGGTTGATATTGTAAGTAACCCTATGTTGGAGTAGTTCCAGTAGCTATTAGCTGATTCGTAGTAGTATTGGGCCACAATTAGTTGTTCGACCTTGAATATAGGTCTTCACAAGAAGTGATATAGGTGTGTTTAGAACTATACCCTAAGTTAGTTGGACTTTCCTTAATAAGAGATTCACGAACAAACATATAACACCCTAGGTCACATCGAGTATTGATGAATTTAATTTTATGTGATCATCATATATTAATGATGTAACTCATTCACCAAACTTTTGTCTGACCCACTCATTTCCTTTCTTTTTTCCCCCACCACAGAAGGATAGGGCAGCATGTGATAGGTCTAGATATTAGTATATGTAGAGGCGAGCTTAGTGTTGGTGTGGCGCCCTACCTCTATGCTCACAATAACAAAGGTTATTATAAGGTAATAATGTCTGTTATTGCAAAGAATAAGGCTTGTTAGAAGCGACCATCCGTAAGTTATGCCTTAGACGAGTATTGATTACATCGATAGGAGTTGTGTAATTACTCCCAGCAATATACATTCAATCCAAATCTAAAACGAAACCACGGTGGCTTATGAAAAATTCAGAACAACTCATAATAACAACAACACAGATACGTATAATCACATCAGAACAGAAATATCATACATAGCGGAAGGTAAGTCTGGATACATGCTACAACACTCGATGGTTCTCATGAACCAAATGTACATATACATAGTTATCATAACATACATGAGATGAGAGTCAATACACCAAAAGTAACACCTCGAAGCCTAAGCAAAAGATGAGGTGAAATCCCAAAAGCTGAAGCAGCAACAGAATCAGAGATAGCGATTATCCTGAAATAACTCGGTCTGACCCGGGTATTATTTAAAAGAAAATAATAAATGGATCAGTCTAATTTAAACTTAGAAATAAGTGTATGATAAACAACACTAAAGCAATCAATCATAATCTCAAATGAGACTATTCAGCATAAATAATCAACATAGTTTAAATGAAGAAATCTCATTAAACTCCACCAAAATCAACTTCCAAATTCAAAATTGAATTCAAAACAGCAATTCACAAAAATCTAGAAATCAAAATAAGATAACTAGATAAATCAGCATAAAAGTGGATCGATCCCAGCATATGGCGAGTCTAAGTTACGCCGCACGTGCATCTCATATGGCCGAAGCCTACCAAGTACTATCATCATAATATTTGGCGCCCAACGAATGACTCGAAGATCCAACAAATGACCCGAAGGCTTAGTACTGGTAATTGACCCGAAGGTCCAGCATTGTGGCTCGAAAGCCCAACAAAATCATCAAAATTTTCAAACATCAACTCCACGGCAAATATTTCAATTAACGAGTCCGGAATTAACCGAATTAGTAAAAGCGTGGTTACATATTCCGCACTTTTGCTAAATCGTTTAAATCTCATCATCGTTTCCTTGAAAGTGCAAAATCGTGTATTTTATATAAATAATATTTACGTTCTCAAATGGACAAGTCCGGAATTAATCGAATCAGTAAAAGTAAGGGTTCATAGTCCTTAATTTTGCTGAAGCATTTAAATCAATTTCTCATTCTTTTGAAAGCTTAAACTATAAAAAATTTGGAAACAATTTTATTTTAAAACGATTTAAAAACACATGATTAAAACAGCAACTTCTATAGAAATTTCAACAAGGAAATTGCGCTTCATAAAACACCGTAAAAACGGATATAAAATCTGTTAGTCCATAGGATAGTAGGTTTTGATGACAACAACTATAGAAGTGTTATAAAATATATATGTGCAGGAAATCTATATGCAGGTATCAACAAAAGAAGACTGTACAGTAAAGAAGACAAAGATCAAGAGTTCAAGATTGAAGACTCATGAGATTCAAGATATTCAAGAGTTCAAGACAAATAATATAGTTAGGTTAGATATTTGTTAAAACTCCTTGAAAGCACTATCATTCTTTTTTATCCAATTTACTCGTGGAATGGAATCCACTTCGTTCTTGTTAAAGGGATGGAACCCTAGTGAGATGGAACTCACGAAATATCTAGTGGAACGGATAGTAGCCCTATTTTGTTATCCACTAATTTTGATTCAAAATGATTTTCAAAATTATCTCTTGTTTCATAAAATGATTTTCAAATATTCCTTTTCAAAAGAAAAACCTTCGTTCGTATTTCCAAAAATGTTTTAGCCTCAAAATCATATTTATCATTTTGTTATATTTTGATTTCAAAATTGTCCTTGATATTTTAGCCTCAAAATCTATTTTAATATTATATTTACTTTAGTTTATTTACCTTGATTTTAAATATATTTTAGTATATATACATATATATATTCATAAGTATTTCTACTTCTAAATACCTTCTACAAATACATAGAGTCCATTTGAATAAAGTTGCATATGTTTTAAATCATCATTTTCAAAGTAAAGAAAATCATCACTTTTTACTAGACCATGTCGACATCCTCTTTACTTGTCATGTCGACATACTTCCCGTTATAGCAAAGGTTGTTTTCAAAAGAAGTGTCTATTCGTTTAAATCTCTTTGAATGGACACATCCATTCATTCTCTATAAATAGAGACTGTTATGAACGTTTTCCAGTAACTACTTTCTTTATTTTCTCTCCTCTTTATTCTCTTATCTTATTTTCTAATCATCCTATCCATATTCTGCCGAAATCTTAAGTGAATCAAACCAGAATATCTCTAGTTTGATTCTCTGCCACTCTCTTCAAAGAATCTCAGTGCTTATCAGAGTTATAGATACATTTGTACTCAAAGAAACTTGTTTAGGGTTATAAAGGTGTGATCGTGTCCTTGGAAATCGATCGGGTGAACTTGTGTCCTGTGAATCAAGTGGTTCTACCCAGAGACCTGAGAATCTGGAGGGTGTACCTCGTTGCCTTGGAATCGAGGGATTGTAATCTAGATTATTATTGAATAGAAAGCCGTACGAGTTGTGCGGGACTGGATGTAGGGTAATACCGAACCAGTATAAAATTCCTGGTGTGTTCTTTCCTTTACTTGCTTTTTATTTATATTTGCATCTGTTTGTGATTCTGTGATTTGATCTGTGATTGTGAATTTGCATTAAGTTAGTTAAATCAATTTAAATCAAAGAAGTTTTAAAGAAATTCTTAAAACACTATTCACCCCTCCTCTAGTGTTAAATAGCCTTAAGATCATCTTCCGCGTTCCTGTCATTTGGTATCAGAGCAAGTTTTTCAAAGTATTCATAATCTGATTTTTGAAAAGTTCATGGCTAAGTTTGAAATGTTTCCTAAAAATAATTCTTTAATGATCAAATCATTGTGGTCTCATAAATTGATGCATGATAGTTATTTAGAATCAGGTAATCTACAAAAGTTGCTCACTGTGCAGGAATCTTGCTTCATGGCGACAAATGAACCTATTCACAATGGACAAGTTGTGCAAATAAGGAAAAACAAGTGGATACTTGATAGTGGATGTTCAAGACATATGACAGGAAATCCAGAGATTCTCAATGACATTATTTACAAGGATGGAGGATTGGTTAATTTTGGGGATAATTCAAAAGGTTATGTAGTTGGCATCGGCAATGTAGGTAATTCTGAAACTCCTATTATTTCAAATGTTTTGTTAGTTAAAAATCTACAACATAATCTACTTAGTATTAGTCAGTTATGTGATAAAGGATATAGGATTAAATTTGAAAAAGACAAGTGTCACATCGAAGATAATAAATCTAATATTATCTTTGAGGGAGTTAGGAAAAAGAATATCTATATTCTCAGTATGAAAATTTCAAATGATAATCTATGTCTTTTGGCCAATACAAGTGACCCTTGGACTTGGCATAAGAGATTTGGACATTTGAATTTTAAACTCTTATCTAGACTATCCAAACTTGATCTAGTAAGAGGCCTCCCTAAGATGCAATTTAAAGTAGATAGTATATGTGATGCATGTCAATTAGGAAAACTTAGAAAAAGTTCCTTTAAACTTAAAGATATGATTTCTACTTCAAAACCTCTTGAGTTACTTCACCTAGATTTATTTGGTCCATCTCAGATTCAATCAATCAACCATAGTAAATATGTCTTTGTAATTGTGGATGATTATTCCAGATATACATGGACAATCTTTCTGAAACATAAAAGTGATACTTTTGATTATTTTAAAAGTTTTTCAAAAAGAGTTCAAAACCAACTTTCTTCCAAGATCATCACTATTCGTAGTGATCACGGTGGTGAATTTGAAAATGAGAAGTTTGAGGAATTCTGTAATCAGAAGGGAATTACTCACAATTTTTCGTTTCCAAGAACTCCACAACAAAACGGAGTAGTTGAGCGTAAGAATAGGACGATTCAAGAGTGTGCTAGAACTCTACTTTCTGATAGTAAATTACCAAAACATTTTTGGGCTGAAGCAGTTGCAACAGCCTGTTATATTTTGAATAGGATTCTAATTAGACCTCTAACCAATAAGACACCTTATGAACTTCTTTTCAATAAGAAACCTAAGGTACCTTATTTCAGAATTTTTGGAAGTAAATGTTTTATCTTAAATACAAAAGATAATTTAGATAAGTTTGATCCTAAATCCGACAAAGGAATCTTTATCGGATATTCTAACAGGAGTAAAGCTTATAGAGTTTTTAATCTAAGAACAAACACTATTGAAGAAACTTTACATGTTTCCTTTGATGAAAACTTCAAAGAAGTTGATCAGACTAATGATGAGGATGACTTAGTTATTTCTAATCATGAATCCGTAGATGCTACAAATGAAACTTTTCATCCAAATAAAAAGATTAGGCTTTTAAAAGATCACCCTGTAGAAAATATTCTAGGAGATATGCAATCTGTTGTTAAAACTAGGAATCAATTAAACAGTATGAGTCATGTTGCTTTTATATCCTCAATAGAACCTAAAAATCCAAAGGAAGCATCAACTGATGATTCATGGATTCTTGCTATGCAAGAAGAATTGAATCAATTCACCAGAAATGATGTTTGGGAACTTGTTCCTAGACCTGAGGATAAATCCATTATAGGCACTAAATGGGTATATAAAAATAAATTAAATGAATTAGGTGAGGTCGTTAGAAATAAGGCTCGACTCGTTGCACAAGGTTATTGTCAAGAAGAAGGTATAGATTATGACGAAACCTTTGCACCCGTAGCAAGATTAGAAGCTATTAGAATTCTGCTTGCTTTTCGCTAATTTCAATAATTTCAAACTTTTTCAAATGGATGTCAAGAGTGCCTTTCTAAATGGTTTTGTAAAAGAGGAAGTTTATGTTGAACAACCTCCACTCTTTGAAGATACAAAATTTCCAAATCATGTTTTTAAATTAAAGAAAGCCCTGTATGGTCTAAAACAAGCTCCTAGAGCTTGGTATGATAGACTTAGGTCTTATCTTTTGCAATCTGATTTTGAAATAGGTAAAGTAGATAACACACTTTTTATTAAAAGAAATAAAAATGATATTCAACTTGTACAAGTGTACGTAGATGATATTATTTTTGGATCAACCAATTCTGACATGAACAAAGAATTTTCTGACATTATGACAAAAGAGTTTGAGATGAGTCATATGGGTGAACTTAACTTTTTCCTAGGATTACAAATCAAACAATTAGATAATGGTATCTTTATCAGTCAAGAGAAGTATGCGAGAGAGTTAGTTAGTAAATTTGGCTTGACCAATGTGAGTGGAAAACCAACTCCCATGGAAACCAATATAGCGTTAAGTAAGGATGATCTATCCAAAGACGTAGATCAAACCTTGTATAGAGGAATGATTGGATCACTTCTCTATATAACTGCTAGTAGACCAGATATCATGAACAGTGTCTGTCTCTGTGCAAGATATCAATCTCAACCCAAGGAAACTCATCTAAAAGCTGTGAAACGTATCATTCGATATGTTAAACACACCTTTGATTATGGATTGTTCTACCCTAAGAATGATTCATTTGAATTAGTTTCCTACTGTGATGCTGACTATGCTGGGTGTATGTCAGACCGAAAGAGTACAAGTGGAACTTGTCACTTTCTAGGTCATTCCTTAATTTCCTGGTTCAGTAAAAAGCAGAATACTGTTTCCCTATCAACAACTGAAGCAGAGTATGTTTCTACTGCTTTAGCTTGTTCTCAAGTTTTGTATATGCAACAAACCTTGAATGATTTTGGTATATCTATCACAAAATCTCCAATTTTCTGTGATAACACTAGTGCCATTAGTTTGTCCAAAAACCCAACTCTCCATGCCCGAACTAAACATATTGACATTAGACACCATTTTCTAAGAGATAACGTAAATAAAGAGAAAATTTCTCTTGATTTCGTTAATTCTGAAAATCAAATAGCTGATATTTTAACCAAACCTTTAGGAGAACCTGTCTTCACCAAGTTAAGAAGAGAATTAGGTATATGTTCTCTTTCTGAAATATAGTATATAGTATAGTAGTATACATAGGGTATATATGAATGATTTCTTAACCATAGCATTTTACAACACCATGTCGACATAGTATTCATGCGTCATGTCGACATGAAACGGTAAAAATGTCAATTCGTTTTTCCCTCTAATTTTTGAATGGGTGGTTATTTAATTCACCCATTCCGAGTTTCTCTTCCCTCCAATCATTATTTCTTCATACTACTTTCTGTAAACATCAAATCCATGGCTTCCACATCCAATCCTAATCAAATTTCACCGGTTCCTTTCCCTTTTCCTTCACAAGGCCCTTTCCAAAACTCCATACTTGCTCGTGTCATCAAAATAGAGGAGAAAGTTGATGATTCGCTGCAGATGTTAACTGAAATGCAAGTTCAACAATTGAGAATGGCAAGAGAGCAAGAGAAACAAGGGAAAATTCTGAGGAATCTTCAAAAATTCCTCATGGATAATCATGCCAATCCAATTGTAATTGAAGATTCTTATAACATAGAAGCAAATGAAGAAGACGAAGACGAAGAAGAAGAGGAAGAACCAATGGAGGAAGAAACTGATGATGAAGCAGTATGTGTAGGGGAAGTCTGTTTTGATGCTTATGGGAACATTGTGGAACAACATGGAAATTTCTGTTTCCATTACCCAAATTGTCCTATCCACAAGTCTCCCATCATCAAAAACAACCGTTGAGTTATTTATTTTCTTGTTTTAGTAATTTATGTGTTTATAAGTTTAAATAGTCATGTATATAGTAATATTGAAATGAATAAAATAATCTGTGGTTACACGTATTATTCTCATTCTTATATTACTCATATATATCATTCTGAGTATACAATATTTAGCATTGTTATATCTAGTTTCAGTATTATTAATGATAACACTATCATTAATATCATAGAGTTAGGGGGAGTTAATGTCATTTTTTTGTTGATGACAAAGGGGGAGAAGTATAAAATAGGTTAGTTAGGCATAGTTTAAGGGGGAGTTATTAGATTTAGGGGGAGTTATAAGGAGAATATAAATATTTTATAAACAAAGGTTGTCATCATCAAAAAGGGGGAGAATGTTAGTCCATAGGATAGTAGGTTTTGATGACAACAACTATAGAAGTGTTATAAAATATATATGTGCAGGAAATCTATATGCAGGTATCAACAAAAGAAGACTGTACAGTAAAGAAGACAAAGATCAAGAGTTCAAGATTGAAGACTCATGAGATTCAAGATATTCAAGAGTTCAAGACAAATAATATAGTTAGGTTAGATATTTGTTAAAACTCCTTGAAAGCACTATCATTCTTTTTTATCCAATTTACTCGTGGAATGGAATCCACTTCGTTCTTGTTAAAGGGATGGAACCCTAGTGAGATGGAACTCACGAAATATCTAGTGGAACGGATAGTAGCCCTATTTTGTTATCCACTAATTTTGATTCAAAATGATTTTCAAAATTATCTCTTGTTTCATAAAATGATTTTCAAATATTCCTTTTCAAAAGAAAAACCTTCGTTCGTATTTCCAAAAATGTTTTAGCCTCAAAATCATATTTATCATTTTGTTATATTTTGATTTCAAAATTGTCCTTGATATTTTAGCCTCAAAATCTATTTTAATATTATATTTACTTTAGTTTATTTACCTTGATTTTAAATATATTTTAGTATATATACATATATATATTCATAAGTATTTCTACTTCTAAATACCTTCTACAAATACATAGAGTCCATTTGAATAAAGTTGCATATGTTTTAAATCATCATTTTCAAAGTAAAGAAAATCATCACTTTTTACTAGACCATGTCGACATCCTCTTTACTTGTCATGTCGACATACTTCCCGTTATAGCAAAGGTTGTTTTCAAAAGAAGTGTCTATTCGTTTAAATCTCTTTGAATGGACACATCCATTCATTCTCTATAAATAGAGACTGTTATGAACGTTTTCCAGTAACTACTTTCTTTATTTTCTCTCCTCTTTATTCTCTTATCTTATTTTCTAATCATCCTATCCATATTCTGCCGAAATCTTAAGTGAATCAAACCAGAATATCTCTAGTTTGATTCTCTGCCACTCTCTTCAAAGAATCTCAGTGCTTATCAGAGTTATAGATACATTTGTACTCAAAGAAACTTGTTTAGGGTTATAAAGGTGTGATCGTGTCCTTGGAAATCGATCGGGTGAACTTGTGTCCTGTGAATCAAGTGGTTCTACCCAGAGACCTGAGAATCTGGAGGGTGTACCTCGTTGCCTTGGAATCGAGGGATTGTAATCTAGATTATTATTGAATAGAAAGCCGTACGAGTTGTGCGGGACTGGATGTAGGGTAACACCGAACCAGTATAAAATTCCTGGTGTGTTCTTTCCTTTACTTGCTTTTTATTTATATTTGCATCTGTTTGTGATTCTGTGATTTGATCTGTGATTGTGAATTTGCATTAAGTTAGTTAAATCAATTTAAATCAAAGAAGTTTTAAAGAAATTCTTAAAACACTATTCACCCCTCCTCTAGTGTTAAATAGCCTTAAGATCATCTTCCGCGTCCCTGTCAAAATCAGCGTTGCGGGTTTTCTCGATTGCAAGATAGCCACTTGAAAATTCACTTTAAATTGACGGTTACTGAAGTCAAACCAACAGTAATTTTATTCATCAAAATCTCATCAAAACAACACGCTTCAAATATAAACACCGGGGTAAAAATCCGTTATAAAAATAACGGCAACAAAATACGTTTCAAAACAAAACACCCGTTCAAAGTAAATAAATCTCTAGACTGCACTACAGATATATAATATTGCACTGCCTGGGCAATATACATTTGCACACTCGAAATGAAATATACTCAAAAGCTTAAAGTAACTGGACCTGAATTTTGGGGCATGCATGCTTGTACAAAAATGATCTGAACATAGTAACATGCGACTCAAATTTGCATGCACCATTCGAAATAATTAAACAAATAATAAGATCTGGACTTACTTTTGTGACATGCACTTACACACACATAACAAAGTTTTAAAATGACCTGGCAATACTTCATGCACGCATGAAAGAAAATGATGGTCTGGGCATAGTTTTGTGCCATAAATCCTTGCACGTACCAAAATAGATTAGGAAAATATTCACTAACCTGGACCTAGTTTATGTGCGCTACATACACGCGTGAAACAAATATTGACAAATTTTATAACTTGACCTGGCAACACTTACTTGCACGCAACAAGGAATAAAGATAAATGACCTGGACATGAAATTTGTGTAATACCAACTTACACGTATAGATTTAGACAACATATATATTGACCTGGCCAATTTTTGTTAAATGCAGTTTGGACACTCTTATACACGCAAGTAAAATGTAAAACAAAAATGCGACCTGGGCTTGTTTTCGAGTATTGCATCCTGGGAAACGCATTTTCACACACGCATTTCAATGAAATGCATAAATACCCACTCACGTACTAAAATAAAAAGCCTGGGTTTGAAGATTACTGCACACTAATAATGAAGTAATGGTCTGGAGAACAATTTTTTTGCACATAGGAATGAGGTAAATAAAATAAATTAGAAGTGTGAGTTTTGTACTCACATATATTTTGTTACAGAATCAATTAGCACCAAGATTTGAATGGAGCAAGGAATTTGGAACTGCCATTAATTCTTCTACCGAGCTACTGGAAATAAATGAGCAAAAGAATAATGCAGGCTACATTTCTTTTCCAATATTGTGTATAAGTCAAGGCAAATGTGCTGGCAAACATTTTTGGTACAATTGCATTAAAGGTAGACGTGCACAATTGAAAGAAAGGACACGGCTGCATAAAAATGATAATAGCAAAAAGTGTTCCAACCTTTGCTTTAAAAATTCATTAGACCTATTCTTATTACACGTGAAAGACAAAAGAAAGAGTTTTATAACTTAATTTAGTTATCCAACACAACAATGCCAATTGCAACTCATTTCAGCTGCTACCACTTACAAGGTAGGCAACTGACTTCGCAAATCATTTCACTTCTTACTTTTTTTTATTTCTATTTTAAATTTTCATTTCGACAGTAATTCAAAAACCACGGTTGTTACAAACTCCCCTCCTTATAAAAATTGTGTCCCCGCAATTTTCATACTAGAAGTTGTTTATAACGCAAATTATTCATCACAACAAAGATTTTAAATAGAAAAGATGAATTAAGAATGCTCACCCCCACCCGAAGAGGAGAGAAAACCGGGATAAGAACGCTCGATGAATTCTTTGGTTTCCCAAGTGCAATCTTTGGGGTTTGCGGACCATTGAATTTTCACAAGCGGGACTTCTTTATTCCGAAGGCGTTTAACCTCCGAAGCTAGCACACGAATAGGATTTTTCACCATAGACAAGTCGGGTGAGATCTCAAGATCTTTCAACACATGAGGATCAATGATAGAATCCGAATCTCGAAGGCATCGACGAAGCTGGGATACATGAAATATGTCATGAATTCCCGAAAACTGAACAGGTAGCGATACACGATAAGCAACAGGGCCAATGCGTTCCGTAATAGGAAATGGTCCAACATATCGAGGAGCCAATTTCCCTGAGCTACTAAAGCGCACCACCCCCTTCATCGAAGAAACACGAATGAACACGTGATCGCCTACAGAAAATTCCAAAGGCTTCCTACGATGATCGGCATAAGATTTCTGCCTATTCTGAGCCTCTTTCATTCTCTGTCTAATAATATCAATCTTCTCAGAAGATTCACGAATATAGTCGGGGCCGAGAACTAACTTTTCCCCAGATTCCAACCAACAAAATGGTGATCGACACGGTCTTCCGTAAAGGGCTTCGAAAGGAGCCATACCGATACTGGATTGGAAACTGTTGTTATAAGAAAATTCAACAAGAGATAAGTGGTCTTCCCAACTACCTCTAAAGTCAAGAATACAAGCGCGAAGGAGATCTTCTAAGACTTGATTCACCCTTTCAGCCTGACCATCAGACTGTAGATGATAAGCTGTACTGAGATTGAGCTTAGTACCCAAAGCTTTTTGAAGGCTCTGCCAGAAACCACTAGTGAAAAGCGGATCTCTGTCACTAACAATGGAACTAGGAACTCCATGAAGTCGAATGACTTCTTTAATAAAAAGCTTAGCCAACAAAGGAGCAGTCCGATTGGACTTGATAGGAATAAAATGGGCTGATTTGGTCAATCGGTCAACAATCACCCAAACACTAGTATGGCCCGACCTCGAACGAGGTAGACCATCAATAAAGTCCATAAAAATTTGATTCCATTTCCATAATGGAATCTCAAGAGGCTGCAAAAGACCACTAGGACGTTGGTGTTCCGCTTTAATAAGTTGACAAGTCATGCAACGACTCACATAACTTGCAACATCACGCTTCATACCCTCCCAAAAGTATAAGCGTTTCATGTCGGCATACATCTTACTGCTACCCGGATGAATAGTATACTTAGAACGATGACAGTCCTCAAGAATGTCATTTCTAAGATTAGGGACATTAGGCACGATCAACCTTCCCTTCTTCCGAATACAACCATGAATATCGATATCGAAATCCTTTAGATTATCACTTCGGGATTCCGATTTACAACTCCGAATAAGATAAGAGAGATATGGATCTTGCTTCTGGGCATCGGCAATTCGATCCAACAAACTAGGACGAGCTTCCATACTAAATAAAAGCGCGGGAGAATCAGAAACTGAAGGACGGTCTCTAATATCACAATGAGATAAAGCTTCCAACATATTCCACTCTGCTAGCATCATGGAAACAACAACTTGCTACTTGCAACTAAGCGCATCAGCAACTCGATTACCCTTACCAGGGGTATACTAAATATCGAAATCATATGAAGCAAGAAATTCGAGCCAACGATGTTGCCTCATATTAAGTTCCTTCTAAGTGAAGAGATATTTCAGAGATTTGTGGTCAGTGAAGAGAACAAAACGCTCACCCAATAAATAATGTCGCCAAATCTTTAGAGCAAAGACTATAGCGGCTAACTCCAAATCATGGGTAGCATAACGAATCTCGTTAGGCTTTAGTTGTCTAGAAGCATAGGCAACTACTCTATCCTTTTGCATGAGAACAGCACCGAGTCCATACCTACTGGCATCGGTATAAACAACAAGATCATGATTCCCTTCGGGAACCACTAAGATAGGAGCATGAGTAAGGAGATCTTTTAACTTCATGAAAGAAAACTCACACTTATCAGACCAAATAAAAGGAACAGCTTTTCTCGTAAGAGTGGTAAGCGGTAAAGCAATACGAGAAAAGTCCTTAATGAACCGGCGATAATATCCCGCCAATCCAAGGAAACTACGGATCTCAGTAACGGTCTCGGGCCTCTTCCAATTCTAAATAGATTCGATCTTGGAAGGATCGACATAGATACCATCGGAAGAAACAATATGACCGAGAAACTTCACCTTATTCTCCCAGAAGTGACACTTGGAGAATTTGGCATAAAGCCGATGCTGACGAAGAGTGCTCAAAACAATCTCCAAATGCTGAATATGATCGGCTTTAGATTTGGAATAAATAAGAATATCATCTATGAAAACCAAGACGAACTTATCGAGATATTCTCGGAATATCTGATTCATAAGATCTACAAAATATGCTAGAGTGTTCGTCAAACCGAATGGCATAACAAGCCATTCGTAAGAACCATAACGAGTACGGAATGCGGTAAGAGGGATGCTATCTTCTGCAACTCGTAACTGATGAAAACCGATAGCAAGATCGAGTTGGGAGAAAAGCTTAGCGCCACTTAATTGATCGAACATGTCGTCGATCCTAGGTAATGGATACCTATTTTTGATAGTGAGCTCGTTAAGCTTGCGATAATCAATGCAAAGCCTAAGAGTACCATCTGGCTTCTTAACGAAGACAACAGCGGCGCCCCAAGGAGATGAGCTAGAACGAATAAACTGCTTGGCTTCCAATTCAGATAATTGTTCCTTGAGTTCCTCATTTTCCTTAGCAGACATCCTCGTAGGAGGACAGCTGACAGGATGAGCACCAGAGATAAGATCAATACGGAACTCAATTGCCCTCTTCGGTGGCAAACTCGAAATAGGCTTGAAGACATCAGAAAAATCACAAACAACCGAAATATTAGCTATGACATCCTCCGATTCGAAGGAAGAAATGAGAGCATTCGAATCATGGTCCATGCTTCGAAACGTAATAGATAACTGCTCGATAACATCGGGATGCTTGAGATATAAACTTCTTTCGGGACATAGAATTTGAACTTCATAACGGACGAGCCAATCCATTCCCAAAATCAAATCAAAACCAAGATGATCCATAACATGCAGATTCACATGAAATGAAAAACCACATAGAATAATCTCAACATCAACACATAACAAACCAAGAGTAGCGGATCCACCAATAGGATTCACGATCCTCAAAGGGTCGCAAAGACTAACAACATCCAAAGGAATAACATCAATAAGCTCCTTTGATACGAATGAATGTGATGCACCTGTATCGAAAAGAACTCTAATAGAATGGCCATGAAGTAAAATAAAACCTTCCAAAACAGAAGGAAGAATACCTTTGGGCTGAGAAGAATCACCAGAAGCTTTAGCAACATTAAGCTTCCCAGATTTGAAACCCTTAGGAGCAGTAGGACAATCAGAAACCTTACGACCTTCTTTCTTGCAATAGTGGCAAATGCGAGGCTTAGGACAACTACGAAGAAGATGATCCAGAGAACCACAGTTATAACACGCCCTCTGGTTAGAAGGTGCACTACTAGGCTGAGAACTAGAGGTAGCTTGCTTCTTCTTCTTGTTGGAAGAAGAATTAGGCTTATGAAATGGAAACCTCTTCTTGTTGGGGTTCTTAGAAACCTCAACCTCATCACCACTATCACGTTCCTTTTCGACAGCTTCAAGGCAAAGTGTCGAATCAACAAGTTCCTCAAAAGGAAGCTTAAGCTGAAGCAAAAGGACTTTCTTCAAATACTTCTTCAAACCTTCTACAAATCTAAGATTCTTCTTACGCGGAGTGTTAATGAACTCAACTCCGTATTTGGACAAGGCCTCGAAAGATGCAACATAATCAGAAATAGAGGACTTTCCTTGTTTTAACTCAAGGAAACTACGAGCAAGATTGGCCTTTTTTGATTCAGGAACGAACTTAAGTTCGAATCGTTCCTTAAACTGATTCCACGAGAGAGAGGACTCATCAACTTCCACAATCAAAAGCTCATACCAATCAAGCACACGTTCTTGCAACATGCTAGATGCCACGAGAACGCGATGATGATCAGAAAGATCCATCCGAGAAAATATGCGCTCACTAGCGCGCAACCAAGTCTGAACCTCCAATACACTTTCCGATCCCTTGAAAGGCTTGCCTCCAAGGTGGGAATAGTCACTACACATACCGGCGAAGGCAGACTTGTGAGTAGGAGCTGCGGGAGTAGCAACAGAAGGCTGAGTACCCCGAAATAGCTCCATAAACTGATCAGCTGACATATAGACTCCGTCCGGATGAGAACCACTAGATGGACCTGCAGTAGAACGCTTCCCTCTACCTCTTCCAGCCATAGGCTGAGAGAACAAGAGAAGATAAGGATTAGTTAAAACAATACAAGATTGGCAAGAAATTTAACAAATGGAATACTATGGAAATATGAGATTTATTCCTAGACATATTCCAACATGTTAAGGTGGATAAAAGTTTAAGAACAACAAAGGAATAGATTAGAAAGGCACGACTAAAACCCTCGAATAGTTGTAACACATGTTCCATTTTACTTCTATTCCGTGTTTATTATAATTTGTTCTGAATCTCAGCTCTGATACCAACTGTGGCGCCCCACCTCTATGCTCACAATAACAAAGGTTATTATAAGGTAATAACGTCTGCTATTGCGAAGAATAAGGCTTGTTAGAAGAGACCATCTGTAAGTTATGCCTTAGACGAGTATTGATTACATCGATAGGAGTTGTGTAATTACTCCCAGCGATATACATTCAATCCAAATCTAAAACAAAACCACGATGGCTTATGAAAAATTCAGAACAACTCATAATAACAACAACACAGATACGTATAATCACATCAGAACAGAAATATCATACATAGCGGAAGGTAAGTCTGGATACATGCTATAACACTCGATGGTTCTCATGAACCAAATGTACATATACATAGTTATCATAACATACATGAGATGAGAGTCAATACACCAAAAGTAACACCTCGAAGCCTAAACAAAAGATGAGGTGAAATCCCAAAAACTGAAGCAGTAACAGAATCAGAGATAGCGATTATCCTGAAATAACTCAGTCTGACTCGAGTATTATTTAAAAGAAAATAATAAACGGATCAGTCTAATTTAAACTTAGAAATAAGTGTATGATAAACAACACTAAAGCAATCAATCATAATCTCAAATGAGACTATTCAGCATAAATAATCAACATAGTTTAAATGAAGAAATCTCATTAAACTCCACCAAAATCAACTTCCAAATTCAAAATTGAATTCAAAACAGCAATTCACAAAAATCTAGAAATCAAAATAAGATAACTAGACAAATCAGCATAAAAGTGGATCGATCCCAGCATATGGCGAGTCTAAGCTACGCCGCACGTGCATCTCATATGGCCGAAGCCTACCAAGTACTATCATTATAATATTTGGCGCCCAACGAATGACCCGAAGGTCCAACAAATGACCCGAAGGCCTAGTACTGGTAATTGACCCAAAGGTCCAGCATAGTGGCTCAAAAGCCCAACAAAATCATCAAAATTTTCAAACAGCAACTCCACGACAAATATTTCAATTAACGAGTCCGGAATTAACCGAATTAGTAAAAGCGTAGTTCCATATTCCGCACTTTTGCTAAATCGTTTAAATCTCATCATCGTTTCCTTGAAAATGCAAAATCGTGTATTTTATATAAATAATATTTATGTTCTCAAATGGACAAGTCCGGAATTAATCGAATCGGTAAAAGTAAGGGT
Organism: Allium fistulosum; assembly: GCA_030737815.1. Taxonomy (NCBI): domain Eukaryota; kingdom Viridiplantae; phylum Streptophyta; class Magnoliopsida; order Asparagales; family Amaryllidaceae; genus Allium; species Allium fistulosum. The sequence continues at coordinate 855,274,168 of CM060905.1, forward strand.
TCATAGTCCTTAATTTTGCTGAAGCGTTTAAATCGATTTCTCATTCTTTTGAAAGCGTAAACTGTAAAAATTTTGGAAACAATTTTATTTTAAAACGATTTAAAAACACGTGATTAAAACAACAACTACTATAGAAATTTCAACAAGGAAATTGCGCTTCACAAAACACCGTAAAAACGGATATAAAATCAGTGTTGCGGGTTTTCTCGATTGCAAGATAGCCGCTTGAAAATTCACTTTAAATTGACGGTTACTGAAGTCAAACCAACAGTAATTTTATTCATCAAAATCTCATCAAAACAACACGCTTCAAATATAAACACTGGGGTAAAAATCCGTTATAAAAATAACGGCAACAAAATACGTTTTAAAACAAAACACCGGTTCAAAGTAAATAAATCTCTAGACTGCACTACAGATATATAATATTGCACTGCCTAGGCAATATACATTTGCACACTCGAAATGAAATATACTCAAAAGCTTAAAGTAACTGGACCTGAATTTTGGGGCATGCATGCTTGTACAAAAATGATCTGAACATAGTAACGTGCGACTCAAATTTGCATGCACCATTCGAAATAATTAAACAAATAATAAGATCTGGACTTACTTTTGTGACATGCACTTACACACACATAACAAAGTTTTAAAATAACCTGGCAATACTTCATGCACGCATGAAAGAAATGGTGGTCTGGGCATAGTTTTGTGCCATAAATCCTTGCACGTACCAAAATAGATTAGAAAAATATTCACTAACCTAGACCTAGTTTATGTGCGCTACATACACGCGTGAAACAAATATTGACAAATTTTATAACTTGACCTAGCAACACTTACTTGCACGCAACTAGGAATAAAGATAAATGACCTGGACACGAAATTTGTGTAATACCAACTTACACGTATAGATTTAGACAACATATATATTGACCTGGCCAATTTTTGTTAAATGCAATTTGGACACTCTTATACACGCAAGTAAAATGTAAAACAAAAATGCGACCTGGGCTTGTTTTCGAGTATTGCATCCTGGGAAACGCATTTTCACACACGCATTTCAGTGAAATGCATAAATACCCACTCATGTACTAAAATAAAAAGCCTGGGTTTGAAGATTACTGCACACTAATAATGAAGTAATGGTCTGGAGAACAATTTTTTTGCACATAGGAATGAGGTAAATAAAATAAATTAGAAGTGTGAGTTTTGTACTCACATATATTTTGTTACAGAATCAATTAGCACCAAGATTTGAATGGAGCAAGGAATTTGGAACTGCCATTAATTCTTCTACCGAGCTACTGGAAATAAATGAGCAAAAGAATAATGCAGGCTACATTTCTTTTCCAATATTGTGTATAAGTCAAGGCAAATGTGCTGGCAAACATTTTTGGTACAATTGCATTAAAGGTAGACGTGCACAATTGAAAGAAAGGACACGGCTGCATAAAAATGATAATAGTAAAAAGTGTTCCAACCTTTGCTTTAAAAATTCATTAGACCTATTCTTGTTACATGTGAAAGACAAAAGAAAGAGTTTTATAACTTAATTTAGTTATCCAACACAACAATGCCAATTGCAACTCATTTCAGCTGCTACCACTTACAAGGTAGGCAACTGACTTCGCAAATCATTTCACTTCTTACTTTTTTTTAATTTCTATTTTAAATTTTCATTTCGATGGTAATTCAAAAACCACGGTTGTTACAGTTGGAGTTGCTTTCTATTTTCCATTACTTTCCATGTAACTATTTATCATACTTAGTACTTATCGGACTATATGTTGTATTTCTGTATACTTGGATTTTGACTATGTATTGTTTTGAGACTTTGTTTTCTGAGACATTTTTTGAGATGGTTATTTTCGGTATTTTTATTTTATTTCCTTCTATTGTGAGATATAGAAGTATGGAATGTCTTAGATTTATCCTTATATCATTAGCTTCTTTAATGTTTAAAAACCCAATAGCTCGTACTTATTGGTACTGACACGAGTTCGAAAGTCATCTTAGGTGTTCGATTGGTGTGTCCGGAGGTGTGGGTTTTCACACTTGGTATTAAAGATTAGGTTTTAAATTCGTTAGGGATTAGGAGCGTATTGAGAGAATGTACATGAAATTTTTGTGAAAAATAGTTTTCCAAAAGGTTTTTGAAATTTTTTTCAAAATGGATTTCTAAAAGTATGTAAATGTATAGATAAAAGGTTTTCAAAGGATATATATAAATATAATACAAAAACTCTTTCCCTTATTTTTACCAATAGTATCAGTGGAAAAGTTGCTAATAAATTCCTAAATCATAGATAGAAAGGATGATCGATCCTGCTGGTTGCGGCTCTAGTCATGCAGTTGAGATTCCGGACATAAACGTCTAGGTTTGGTTCCACCGACATCTACAAGCAAGAGGACATGTTGAGCTTAACTATAATTGAGGACCCAAAGAGCAGGCGCTGGTGTAGTTCCTGGCACCCTGCTGCCACCAATTTTGCTAAGCTATGTAAGGACTTTGTGAGTCTATAAGGGATGCTGTATGTGGGGATTGAGTCACATGTGGACTCGAGGGCATGGATTCGTCCTTATGGTAGGATTTTTGGGCTGATGGGTCTTGAAGATGACGTTAGGAGACAGCTTGTCAATTGACATTTACAAGGGGAGGCTCTAAATTGGTGGGATGTGGTAGTTGCAAAGATTGATAAAGGAGAGATTACTTAAAAAAAGTTTAGGAGGCATTTTAAGATTACATATGGAGAGTTTAGGGCTAAAGAAGGAGTACAGTTAGAGTTCATGCATTTGTAGTAAGGAGAGGTGGTGATGAAGGAATACACGAATCAGCTCAGTGAGTTGGCTAGGTTGGGTGTGGAGCTGATAAATACCCTCCACAAGAAAGCTTTGAAGATTGCTAAGAGACTGAATCGAACTCTTCAATTTCTGGCCCTTAGTCATGTTCCCATAGGTGTGAAATTCAAGGGTTTGGTGGAGTTAGCCTTGCTAAATGTTGTTTCGAAGGAGGAAGTAAAGAGTGAGCCTATGAATTCATAAGGAAAGACACCCAAGGATAATCACCGCAAGGGTGGAATAGGACCCAAATGGAAGATTAAGAAGCAAGAGATGTAGTGTAGGACATGTGATAAGAAGGGGCATTTTGCAAAGAAGTGCAAAACAGACAGCTCAAAGATCAAGTGTTACAACTGCAATCAATTCGAGCAATGAGGAGAGAGTGTCTAGCACCACAAAAGACCTCCATTTAGGTGGTTTTAGCTTACGTGCTAGACATTGTTCCTAGCTCGAGTGCGTCTCCAGTATCGGGTGAGGGAAAGAAGATCGTAATTGAAGGTGTGTTAACTTTATCCAATTTACCGATTCGTACCTTATTTGGCATGAGGGTATCACACTCTTTTATCTCGAGCAGACTTTATAGACGAGTTGCATTTAGACACTAGCATAGTTACAGACTATGTATTTGTCTCAAACCCTGTTGGAGGATCAGCTTATTTATCTATGATATGTAAGGATTTGAAATTGTTTATTTTGGGAGTCGAGATTGATTATGGTGCTTTTGTCTTAGGATTTATTGGGTTTGGTTTGATTTTCGGTATATATTAGATGACTATGTATGTGGTGATCTTAGATTGTAAAAGGAAGGTTGTTCGTTTTGATACCTGTAGTGGACGCAGTCTAAAGGTTTATTACGATCCTAAAGTTTCAGTAATGTTGAGTTACCTATATTCTTTAGACCAATAACATGATGAGTTTAATTCAGATCCTAGTAGTTAGAGACTATTCAGATGTCTTTCTGAGGTCATTGGTCTTCCACTCCAGAGAAAGATCGAGTTCCAGATTTATCCTGTAGAGAACGCCAAACCTATTGCCTTACCTATGAGGCATAAGGCTCCTAAGGAGAGATGCAAGCTGAATAAGCAAGTGAATGAGCTGTTGGAGAAGGGTTTCATTAGGAGGTGTATTTCAGAGTGGGGAGCACCAGTTGTCTTGGCTACCAAGGCGGATGATTCTTTGAGACGTTGCGTCGATTACCATGAGCTGAATAAGCTAACAAAGAAGAATCGCTTCCGCTGCCCCCGCATAGACGATCTCTTTGATCAATTGGTTAGAGCGAAGGTGTCTCTCAGTATGACTTTGTTACCATATTCCATCAGTTGTGTGTGGTTGAGGATAGTATTCAAAAGACAACTTTTTGACACTCGACGGACTGTATGAGTGGTTAGTCATTCCCTTTGGACTGACCAAAGCACCCTCCTACTTTATTGATCTGATGGGTCGAAATTTTTAGAGGATTGATTAATAAGTTCATGGTGGTTTCTGTGGATGACATATTAGTCTATTCGAAAAGTGAGGAGGAGCACATGTTGCAATTAAAAGAAGTGCTCAATACACTCTGCAGACATAAGTTGAAGGTGAAGTTTTCCTAATGTCACTTTTGGCACGATAAGGTAAGCTTTTTGGGATATGTTATCTCTGAAAGTGGGCTGGTGGTCGATCCTAGTAAAGTTGTTGTGGTACAAGATTGGCATGTGCCGAAGAATGCAATGGAAGTGAAGAGTTTCCTTGGTTTAGCGGGCCATTATAGGAAGTTCATTAAGGACTTCACCAAAATCTCTGCTCCTTTGACCGGCCTTACTAAGAAGAATTTGGTTTTCTCGTAGGACTCGTAGGGTGAAGATGCTTTTATCAAGCTGAAGGAGAAGTTGACTAGTGCACCTATTCTAGTATTATTTGATGGTACGAAGGCATTCACAGTGTATACTGATGCTTGTGGTATGGGGTTGAGCAAGGTCTTGATTCATGAAGGAAGAGTGGTGAGCAATGCTAGTCGACAGTTGAAAGGCTATAAGAGAAACTATCTTTCCCACGACCTTGAGTTGGCGGCCATTGTCTTTGCACTCAAGTCATAGAGACACTATCTATTAGAAGAGCGGTTTGAGTTGTATATGGATCATAGATCTTTGAAGTATTTATTCTCGCAGGAGGATTTGAATTTAAGGCAGCAGAGGTGGATGAAGTTTTTGGCATCGTATGACTTTGGTATCTCTTATACTCTAGGCAAGGGCAATGTTGTAGTCGATGCCTTGAGTAGGAAGCATGTCGTGTTAAGTCCTATATTCTTAGTGTTGGAAACACTTGAAGTTCATTTTTACATTCGATTTCCGACCATCGTCGGACATCACTCCAGGATTGTTAACAGATTTGAATGTGCAGCCTATACTCGTTGACTTCATTGGTTCAAGTCAGAAGTACGACAAGGAGTTAGTTGATATTTTTAGGAAGCTTAGTAGAGGAAAGGAGTCAAGTCACTTGAGGCTCTATCCATTGACTCGAAGGGGTGATTAAGGAGAGATGGTAGATTATGTGTTCCTCTTATTATGGATTCGATTGACATGGTGCTAATTGAGTCTCATCATTCTAGGATGTCAATTCATCACAGCGGAGATAAAATGTATCATGATATGAAGAGAGCCTTTTATTGGCCTAGTATGAAGCATGTGGCGGAGTATTTAGCCCGATGTATGCCTTGCCAGAGAGTAAAGGCAGAGCAGAAGAAGCTGAGAGGATTGTTACAACCATTAGATATTATGCAATGGAAATTAGAGAGTATTTCTATGGATTTCATCGATGGAATACCTAGGAGTAGGAGGGGAATGAGAGTATTTGGGTCATAGTAGAACGACTGACCAAATGCACTCATTTTGTTTCTATTAGGAGTGAGAGGATTGCTGCATCTTCGCACTTTTATTTCTAGCATTTTGTATTATCCTGAAGAAAAGGTGTTAGTGATTTCCATATACATATAGCTTCTTTGAGTGGTGCCACTTGTGTACATATATTGAATATATGATGTACATATTGTTAGTGTGATGACACTATATAGTGTTGCGCATATTGGACATGAAATATACTACTACCTAAGCCATACTAACAAAGGAATCCATATTTCTATTGTAGCAAGAAACACATTTACATTATAATATATATTCTTTTCTCATCTAAGCATTTAACGCTACTCAAACCAACGATAAAAAAGTGGGAACTTTGCTGCAATTTTAAGGCAGAAATTATTAAGAAAAAGGCTCAAAAGGCATGGCAGAATAGCCGAGATTGCGTTCCATTTTCTTATAGAAATATAGCCTAAAAAGGAACGGCCAAATACTGCACTGTCCCAGCGATCCCAGCAGTCCTATCTACTGCACCATATTAGTGACTCACTCAAAAATTATTAAGAAAATTATTAAGAAAAATACTCAAACCAACGATAAAAAAGTGGGAACTTTGCTGCAATTTTAAGGCAGAAATTATTAAGAAAAAGGCTCAAAAGGCATGGCAGAATAGCCGAGATTGCGTTCCATTTTCTTATAGAAATATAGCCTAAAAAGGAACAGCCAAATACTGCACTGTCCCAGCGATCCCAGCAGTCCCAGATAGCTGGCTACTGCACCATATTAGTGACTCACTCAAAAATTGGATGTGATGACCTACCTTTTCGATAGTTGAAAATAGATACTAATACGTCCACGATATTCACGTGTCGAGCATCCGAGTACCAGAAAGGGAGATTGTTGGGGTGAAAGAAAAGAAAAGACAGAACAAAATCTCATATCGTGACAAGAAGTATATAATATCCAAATGATCCTTATAAAAGAGACCTTAAAAAATTAGAGTAATCTAACTTATCATCAGCCTGGACAGTTATATTAGCCTATCCTTACAAATGATGATAAATACAAAACAAGAAATACAGTGGAAAATTAAATGCGTCAAGTCTTGGAAGCATCCAACTTGTCTACTAAAGCTCCAACGTCCAAAGCTAACTCTAGAAAAGTACTTGGGTCTGATCCGAGTATTATAAGAAAATAACATCCGGATCAGTTTGGTAAACCAGCGTGAGAAATTCAAATCATTTGGATTACTTAATATTATAAAACTCTTTAAAAATAAAGGTATCTCATAAGACTACACCGGCCATAAACATGGATGAGTTTTTACCTTACGATAACCAAACCATTTTATAGGAAATTTTGTGATATTATAATAATGTCTACAGTTTAAAATAAAAACCATAGCCGGAATGGTTACATTAATTACATTCAACAACATAATTAGTATACAACTAAATCTTTAAAGGCACATATTGGAAAATGAATTTCATACATTAACAAGGCACCAGGGTACCACCTATCACGGTACACCTCTAGAAAATATACCGAGGGCCTTGCAGGGATCCCCTACGAATCAGGATTGGCCTACCTCTTATTGGACGTTCCGAATAGGTCACCACCCCAGTTGCGGCCAACAACTATAATGGGTTTTGAGCATACATAAATCCATAAATATCGATCTAGATTAGGTGGTGACTATACCGTAATGGGTGCGACCCACATAGCCTTGAAGAATATCCCATGTTTTAGGCATTACCGGGTGTGAGGCTTAAGACTACATTTTAACTTTTTAGCAATTCCCACTTGGAATGCTAACACCGCCCTTTAGGCAACAATGCAATGCCAGTATTCATCCATATAAGTTGTTCAAGTTATGAAAAAACCGAAGGCACTACTTCTACTACATCCTTAGGATTAGTAGCAAGTAGCTCTTGCACTTTGAAGCATTCTATCTTCGATTGCATCATGTTCAGGATGTCTCCAATTCGAACGCTTATGCTGGTTTAAAGTGGTTTTCGGAAAACTCATGCTTTATCTGATCCTGGTCTCTCCAAACCAAAATTTGATAATTTCCATTTGACTCATTACTGGTTCTTTCAGAAGTAAGTGGTCTATATAAGAGTCCCAAGGGGGTCTCTAATATACCCCTTAAAGCGAGAGACAACTGAAATGAGTTCTCTTAAGGGAATCTCAAATCATACGAAATCGCGAAGCTTTTATATACTTCCTAAGTCAAAATAGGTCAAGTTATCGATAGTGGACTAACTACTATCTACTGTAAGTATATAGTTTGCATATGGAAAATCAAACATCATATACTTATCACCACTTTTCGATTTCAACCCCATACTATCCCTTGATTAACAATGAATTCGGACAAGTAAGCATACTATTCTTGCCTCGGTGTACATTCTTAAACTCTCACAGATGGAGAACTTCCATACCTTGAAATTTTGTGCCAAGTATAAGATGAAGTACCTTCCATATACTTAAATAATCATGACCTATTTATAGAAACTAACCCTCTTATACATATCACACTTCCGATATTTTGATTTCCCAATCCCTCGCCCAGAATCGAAGTCAGGTAAGTCAAAGCACTGGTTGCTCCAGCCTTGCCTTAGTTAAAATATATGATTCTAGATTTCATAGATTAAGGAAAATTTATTCATTGACTTTTAGTGCTAAATATAAGATGACTTGCTTTCCATAAACATGTTAACATTTTAGCAATACTTATCATATTTGTTTTATGTTACTTAATGACACCGACAAAGAAATCCCTTTCATAATACAAAGTTTTTTTTAAAACAATCAGAAAACTAAGTCCATAAACTTATCACTTGTCTTCGATTTCAAACTATTACTTTTCATCGGTTAGAAATGAAACGTTCAAGTTAGGGTATTATTACCTCCCAAACCTTGACTCGATAATACTTCTAACTTTCAAAATAGAAACAAGTTTCCTACCCCAAAGTCTACAAATTAAAATAGGATCTGAGAGTACCAATATACTTTTTCTTAAAAATATGTTCCAAAATCACATAATTAAAACAAGGTTTGATTTCAAAAGGCAACATCCATTCTTTAAAAAAGTAAACACTTGTTTAATAATAACAGTGTGTTATAAATTAACTTCCTTTCCAATTTTTCAAAACAATTTACTATAACAAAAATGTTATAGTTCTTAATCTCTTTCCTTTTCTCGGAAACATACACACAACACTATAAGCTAGCACTAAATTATTATAATATTTTGTTAATTTTAAAACCAAATTTAAAGTGAAAAATCTCACTTTAATTCAAACCAAACATAAAACCACCATCTTTCTTGCTTTACCCTTGGAAAATCCTTCCTCACTCCACCCTTCCTCACGTCTAAAGACTCCTCCTCCTTAACAAATGCTCACGGACTAGGGGGTCTTGGGGAGTTGTGCACTAAATATTGGATCTTTAAGATGTAGAGAGTATTAGTTATATTATTGTAGGCTTGTTTAGATGTTTTTAAGGAGAAAATAAGGTGTTTTGATAAGGTTTTAGAGATTTTAAGAGAAAGAAAATATAGAAGGAAGACATGGAAAAGAAGCGAGAAAGGAGAAGGAGAAAGTAAAATGAATTTGTGAAATGGAAGTGCACTTTTATAAACATGGAAAATTTGACAAATTACACCACTTATCGTTAAGCCAAATTACACAAATACCACCCAAACACTTCCTTGCCATGTAAACAAGTGTACTTGTCATCAAATGATAAAAAGAAGCACTTAAATCCATGTACTTTAGCACCTAAAATAAGAAAGGAAAAGTCTTTTCTTTTATTAATCCTCACTTACTTTATTTGATTAGTGCTTTGAATTTTCAAATGGTAATTAAAGTTAATGAATCTCTTTATTAGCAAATATGAAATATTATTAAATGTGTATATATGTGCGCAACAACGTTGTGACAACTTCCGTTCGATAAAAACTCGAAAAACTAAAAAATTAATTTCAATCATATTTTCAATTCTTCATCGAACTACCTATTTTTGTAAACAAACTTCTAAAACAAGTTTACCATTATTATTTATTAATTAAAAGAGGGTTATTTGATTATTAAAAACCATTAATTAAATGTTTAAATCTATCAAATATCCATAAATCAAAGCGGTAAAATTCTGGGTCATTACAGCGGACTTCCAACCCCAACTTCGAAGTTTCACGCCTTAATTCCAAGTTTCCCGCATCAATGTCAAGTTTTCCACCAAAGATCACATCAGCAATTCTTACGCATTCAAATGATCAACAAGATGAAAGACACGTGGTAGAACAAAAAGCAGATTATAAAAACACAGGCACTATAGCCAAATGACCAATGGATGTAGGATTCTTGAAATCTGAATCACGTAAGTCTTGATGTTTTTTATTTATTTACCGCATTTTCTATTTTATTCTCTAAGTGTGATTTTGATTAACGAATAAATTGAAAGAGGCATTTTAACAAACAATTAAAATGCTACTACAAAATTATATGGCATTCAGCAATATAATTTACACTTGAAAAGGAGGTAAGGCGAATATCATTCAAGCTTATAAATCCTCAATTATGGGAGCATTCAACCACATAATTACTACTTAATTAGTTAAGTGTTATGAGACGAAAAATCTCATCAACATTTTTAATGCTAGAAGGAGGGTCCCTCCACTAATAACTCATTTTCCTCAAACATCACATATTTGACCCCAAGCTCTAACCAAGATCCAAAAACTTTCAAAATCATCTCACCACGTATATCCGCAGTTCACCGCCAATAGTTGCTAGCCAAGTGATGTGTGTGGTCAGTAGACAAGAACGGCAATCTCAGCACCGAAAATGGTGAAACTGGACGCAAACACTTGAAATTGCATTAATGCAATTCGGCTCCTCGGTCATAGTTTTGCGCTAGACATAAGGATATTAGACGGCTCGAACCACCTATCAAAGCTGTATAACGCAGATCGGCTTCTCGGCCAAATTAGACGTAGGTATATTAGATTGGCCGAACCAATTAACAAAACAAAGAAGCTTATAACGCAGCTCGATTTCTTAGCCAAACTGATCATAGGGATATTGGATGGACCGAATTAGTATATAAACCCCTTTATGATTAGCTTTGCTAACATAACACACTGGACATACGGATAATAGACAGGCAGAACCAATACAAAAAATCATGCGCATGCGAAAGTTGTAAACAAGTGACCTGACTTCACATTCAAATATCCGTCTACTTCCAATTAACTAGCTAGGTAGACTATGTCAAGTGCACAAACGTGAACCCGTCTCTGGAAAAAAAGGAGCATGTCATGTCCCACATGTAGTAGAATATGCAAGTCATAAGTTTAGTTTAGCGTTCATGAGCTGCACGAACAATACGATTTTCACAGCTCACCGCCGTCGTTTAATGATTGTACTAATAGTGCAGCATATAAACGATAACGACAATCTCTAAAATGAGAACGGTGATGCTAAACAAAACCTCAATCCGCTCTAAATAAATAAGCCAGACCTTGCCGAGCACACAAACAGACAATCTTTCACAGTTTACCGCCATCGTTCAAAGAATGCACTGACAGTGTAACATATAAACGACAACGACAATCTCAAAAACAAGAATGGTTGTGCCAAACTAAAGACAGACGTATGCAAAGCTAAAAATCAAGCGAACCGAGTTGAGCAAAAATAAAAGAACACGCACCGTCACTGTCCTAAGAAAATCAAAAACTGCGACATAAATAAAAAAGCGTAGACCAAAGGGCAGACTAAGGACAAATCTGCACAAAGTCAGTTAAACTCCAAAAAGCTTTAATTATATTTACCTTCGTACTGTGTATTATTTATGAAATCACAAATGATAGCACGTTAAATAGAACCCATAGCATGACTATTCTTCCCCAGAAAACTCTCAAATGCATTAAACATATTACGCAAAATAAAGCTAGTGGTACTATTATCTTTTATTCTTCCATGTTACTTTCTTTTTTAAAAATAACTTATTGCAAAAGAACGATTCTAGCATAAAATATAATGTTCAAAATAGTATAAACATAAGAGTTGAATAATCGCCGATACTCACATGTCAACCTGATCTATAAAATGGCTATGAGATAGGCAAAATGAAACTAACCGTCCAAAAATTACGTACTTATTAATAAAATTTTGATTTTTATCAGTGCAAATTCCATCTTAATTGGCTTTTAATAATTAAATTGGATAGGATGAGTGCTTCCACGTTCCTAATTACAACTGAATTGTCGCATTGACCATATGAGGACGACCACCAAAAACGTGTTATCAGGATGGTTAATTAATAACTAGTATAACCGCACAACGGTGGAGAAACCGACCGTTGTGTTATTTGATATGAATGAAAAAAAATATTTGTTAATTTTTTTCTTTTATTAATAATTTGATGAAAAATTAACTGCATTTTAAAAAAAACTAAAAGTAATTGAAAGTGTAAAATCAATTATAATAATAATAACTTAATGATTGTACAAATAGAGAAAAGATTATTGAAAGCATTAAGATTAAAAAAGCTTACATCTTCATCGGTGAGTTCTATACTAAACACGCAACATTCTCCTTTAATATTTTTAAAAGATCTCAAATTGGCTTTATTTGTCACTCGAACTTTGATGATCCAGTTACGATGGTATGGATTCAGTAGTGCAATATGAAGAACATTTCTAGCCAAATCCATTTAAGTAATAAAGCTAACATTGATTAATATAATATTAGACAACAGACATAATACAAATTTAAACAAAGTGAGCTCAACGAGATTATGTAAATAATAATGCAACTATGACAGCTTAAGCGAATGAAATAATAAAACTATTAAGTTTATAAAATATCTTCAATTTCTTTATATATATTTAGAAGAAGAATACAACAATTGAATAGAAATATGCGTTGTCTGATTAATCAACAGAATAAAGCACTAACCAGTTGCTTTAATCTATTCTTCGTAGTAGAAGTAACACATAATTTTGTTAGCTACTAATTCTTCGTAGTAGATTAAGGAGGTAAGCATACTAAAAAAATATGTAGGTGGTTAAAACTTAAAAGGTGTTAGGACAAAAATCTCTAATATTATCTTACCTTGAAGGAAGTTCTAGTTGCTAAATCTGTCTTCAAATCTTCGAACTCGGATTTAAATGAATCTGTTGTACTTTCAATTGCATGCGCCGTAAAGTTTGACATATCATCAATTATGTAACTCTTTGGCTTGTCACGAGTCCGTGCATTTTGAATACCTATCCTGCTTATGTTTACATACTAAGTTCAAAGACGGAAATTGAACAACTTAATGTTCAAACAAATTACATAACAAAGTTGAAGAGATCATCAAAATTATTAAATTGGCTAGTTACAGCTCATATACTGTAAGATTCATACCAGATACTTGAATAAAATCTCCATCAAAGGAAATGTTGCAGAGGCATTCAACCTGTTCGCTATGTGAGGTGCCCGACATGCAGCAAAAGAGTTATCATGGTACCTGACATTTCCAGTGGCAAGAATAAGCACAACTAAGATATGAAATGCAACTGACCTCATATGAATTTCAGGGCAGTAAGTAATCAACATTTCGAATGATAGGTATACAGCCTGTTTTATGCACAATCAGTATACAACTTACACTTAGGCCTGTCAACGGATACTTTCGGATGCGGATAGTGTCATATCCGCATCCGCATCCGAAATGATTTTCGGATATCGGATATCCGCATCCGCGGATACGGACGGATATCGGATAATTATCCTATCCGCTAACGACCGATAAATCAAGAAATATAAATATAAATTTTAAGTTTAACATACATTTTTTTCAATCCAATTGATCATAAAAGTGTTAAATATAAACAAATATGGCGATAATAAATAGTTTTGAGCGGTTAATAAGCATTAAATGTATATAATATAAACTATTAACTTGATAAAACAACAAATAAATATCTTTCATTATACTAAAATACACACAATTTGTACTATAATATTGACAAAGACCGGACGGATAATTTTCGGATGCGGATGTCTTCGTATCCGTATCCGCATCCGTTTTTTCGGATATCGGATATTATCCGCTTTTCGGATACGGATGCGGACGGATTTCGGATTTTTCGGGTATCCATTGACAGCCCTACTTACACTGCATGCTCATATCATTTAGAGCATTACAATTCTTTTTTTTTTTTGCTTTTCTCATAAAAGTCATTATGCTTGTCAATAAAAAAAGGTTTGTCTTTTTTAAAAAAAGAAAAGAAAAAAGAAATATAAACATACAGGGCTCTAATGCTTGAAAAATGTTTGAATAATATCTCACTAGTTCATTCAACGAGTAGTATATGTATCACCTATTATGCCAACCTAAAAGCTACAATCGGTCACAGAACAATAACCACTACATCAGAACTGAGAAAAAAATTACTAGCTTCAAATCATCAACTTAACCCAACCTAAATCACATAATAACATAAATAACCGCATAGAAATAGGAAACCATCTATTCCTAATTTGAAAAAAAAACAGCATTTCAATAGAATAATCAACCAATTTGATAATAAAGGTACACCTTTTATGATTTTTTTTAATGATAATAAAGATAATAAAAGAAATTATATGAAGAAAAAAAGGTTAACAAATTATTTGGCAATGACAATTGGAATTATGATTTTTTTCTCCTATCATTATAAGGGAAAATATAAAGTACAAAAAACCTCCAACCATATCAAACAGTACAAGATCTGTATATAAACATCACCATATGCAATCAAAATCGAAAATTTCATAATAAAAAGTTGGAAATCAAAAACCTGGTAGGAAAAATCACCAAATTTCCATTCATAACCTACAACCAGGGGAGGCTCGAGACGAGAAGCATGGTCGAACAACCAAGGAGGCTCGAGAGGGAGGCGCGTTCGAGAGGAGGAGCGTGGTCGAACAATCTCTGGCACTGGATTAGGGTTTTATTTGGTTTAAGGAGGAATAAAAAGAAGTAATAATCGCGGAGAGGAACAGAGTAAACGGAAGGGAAAATGTCAATCGCAGAAGAATACGGAAGGGTAAATATAAAGGAGAATACTCAATTATGGTCAAGAGGAGAAAATTTGGAAAGGAGAGGCATACAGAAACAAAAAAGAAACAACAGCAGTATAATTTGGGCTTCAGAGAAACTGATTTTGACTAGTGACAGTAAGCAAACCTTCCTAACGGTCGGTTTGATAAATATAAAATCTATAGCATAATTATATACCAAAGATTAGTAAAATATAAAAGTAAGAAAAAGCAAGGGAGAACCCAACGATATATCCAACTAATTAACAAATATATCCTTTTAAATTCAAGGTTTGCACTCTTTAGTTCAAAATCTTGATCCCTTGCCAAATGGATACTTGAGAAAAATTCATGTACGATATTACCTCAAAGTTTGACAGCTTTTAAATTGGAACGCACGTTTTAGCCATAAATTCCATTCTAAAAGCTTCCAATAAAACATGTATGGACGTCTATGTAATTGGCAACGTCATTCTTTCTTGAGTAAAGCATGGGCACAAATTTTGAAGTGTAAGGGCTTTATCAAAACTCTTAGAGCTGATAGACAGTTACAAGAAGAAAGAAAGAAAAAAAAGAAAAAAGGAAAAAGGAGAGGAGGAGAAGGTTTCACGGCTTATCGTCATCGTTCAATGATTGTACTGACAGTGGAACATTAAAACAACAACGACGGTCTTTAAAATGAGAACGGTGATGTTAAATTCAACTTCAACTTTAGTACACCTCAAATAGCAGAAAACTAGGCTTGTCAAACGGGTTGGGTTGAGTCAAAATGGGTTGGATCGAGTTTGACCCAACCCATTCCCATTCTTTTTTACCCATTTATAACCCAACTCATTTATGACTCAACCCACTTAATAAGCGGGTCACTCTTTTAACCCATTTAAAGATTTAAATTTAATTTGACTAATAAAAAACAAATAAATATAAAATAATTCTAATTCTAATTTTTATGTTTTGAGTTCCGATAAAAATTTAAAATTCTAGTTTTCATCAAAATTCAAATATACGGATGCGATAGCTTATTATTTTCTAAGTACAACTGTCAGCCCCCTTGGATAATTACAGTGTGCATTCACACGATAAAGTATCCGAGTGTTCCATACTGTCCGTAATTTAGGTGGGAGTTAATCGGTCGAAGTCTCACCTGATTCCGAGTTAGAACGAAGGAGTTATTGCAGTCCGAACAAAAAAAATAGCGGCTTCTGCACTAGGCGGAGTTCAAATATGAGAATGTGGTAGCCTGTTATTTTCTAAGTACAACTGTCAGTCCCTTTGGAGAACTACAGTGTACGTTCACACGATGAAGTATCAGAGTGTTCCATACTGTCCGTAATTTAGGTGGGAGTTAATCGGCCGAAGTCTCGTCTGATTCCGAGTTAGAACGAAGGAGTTATTGCAGTCCAAACAAAAAAATAGCGGCTTCTGCACTAGACGGAGTTCAAATATGGGGATGCGGTAGCCTGTTATTTTCTAAATTCAACTGTCAGTCCCCTTGAAGAACTACAATGTATGTTCAAAATTCTTATTTTTCAAATTTATATTAAAATTTAATATTTTTAATAAATAGGTAAATGAATTACCCATTTATAACCTTTTTAAAAATGGGTCAATCCAACCCATAACCAATTTAATAATATCCATAAATGGGTTGACCCAATTCATTTATAAGTAGGGTAAATGGGTTGGATTAATAGGTTGGGTCATATTTTGACAGATCTAAGCAGAACAGACCATGCCGCTCAAATAGCAGAACAGACTGGGCCGGACGCATGACAAAGTCCAAATGGCAAAAGTGCACATTCTCACAACCAACAAAAAAAATTGCAAAGCAGACGTCTCTAAACGTCCGACTACTACTTAAAAGAGCCCGTATCTATAGTCCTTCTACCGTGACTACGTTTCAGAACTATCAAATCACTTTGGTAGCCGCTATAATTTATTGGATCGCTCAAAGGAGATAATACAGCTAACAGAAACATCTCTTACGTGACTTGCAGAGCACATATGGCAGTAGTAGCAGTTATGAACACCATTAGTATTTAATATTGTTATCAAAACATGCTCCGACCTTGTGGTTATCCATGGGCGAATCTAGCCATCCATTCAAGAGGGATCAAAAACTGAGAGGGCAGAAGGTTGTGCATAATGTTGATAAAACTTGCTTAACTAAAAAAAATTCACTAATTAGACACTAATACTATCGGCATATTATTATTTGAGGGGTTCAGCTGCTCCGTGTAGCCATACTATTGATTCGCCCCTGTGGTTAACGGTAGTAGAACTTATCCTAAAATCAGGGCTAGCCCAAACTTGTTACTTGACCGAGCCCAAAAAATATTGGAGGCATAAAAAATAGCACATGCTGGGATATGATCCCAGGTAACCAAGTTAATAAATGATACCATATCACCAAACCACAAAGTCAATTTATACTAATATGATACATAATATTTTTATCAGTAAACTGCTAAATCCACCATCAACTGTTGTTCCTGCCGGACTGACTGCTCTAGACGACAGTCTTGCTCGTCTTATCCTAGGGCCGGATCTGTCTAAAATACAAGACTCGTCTTACCCTAGGACCGGATCTGTCTAAAATACCCCGTTTAATGCAAAACTAAACAGTAAGAATAAAAAGAGCTAAAATTGAAATCCAAGCCATTTAACCCGTAGTTGCGCGAAATACGATCGTCACTACCAAATCATTTTATGATATTTGATATCTCTATAAAAAAGAAAAACAAATATTTATGCATACATAAATCATGAGAAAGTATGAAAGTCAAATAATTATAGATATTGCAACAATGGGTCAAATCAAATAATGCACGATAACAATAATGTACATATTTGCTTGTGGCAAAAAAGAGCGACCCTCTCTAATTTTTAATGTTTTGTACATCTTGAACTGTTTTGTAGAAAAAGGCGGATCCTCAAAGGGGAATCAATTTATAAATGGCCAACTGTTATAATTGCATGCACACTTAGAAGGCTGTGTTCGTATGTATGTAGATATGCGAGGCAAAATTATATACATAATTTTTGATAGTATGCAGGCAGTGTATTGTATCATCACACGTTAATAATTATATCAAACACATTACGTGACAATTTTTTTTTATTTTTTTTGTACAGCTCAAATTCGTTTTGAATCTACTTTTCTGCTTGGACCATAAGTTTTAAACCAATATTTTCAATTTTAAGTCTATACTATCCAGTTTTGGAAATCACTTGTTTTAGATAGTATTTTTTATTTATCATTATTGATTTTATTTTATAAAAGGTAGATTTATTCTTAAATAAAAGTAAAAGTTTTTATTAGACAGTCCTTGCTGCAATCATTCTCTTACCCAACTCAAATAAAACATAGTGTCTTCCTCGAAAAAAGATATAATACCCGACTTACCCAAAACTGACTCAAGTCCGCGCTCATTTCCATAAGCGCAAACTTGAAAGAAGAGTATTATATCCATCTTCCGACTACTGTAAAAACTCTTAACTGCGTGGGCTTTTTATTTACCCTTTACCAGAAATTTTTTGTCAAGAACAAAATTTCTCAACATTTTAGCCTCAAAGACAGACCTTCAGTGTATTAATCTGAAGGACAACATTCTTTATGTATCAATTTTTAGTTATTGATAGCAGTTTTTAAGTATCAGTTTGTAGTTATCGATAACAGTTTTTAGTTCGGTAGCAGTTTTGGAAGAATATTTGTCATTATGAATAATTTTGAAAGAATCTTTGTCCTTATGAATAATTTTTAGAAGAATGTTTGTCACTGTGGTTAAATTATTAATGTCGTGTTCTTTAGGTTAAAAATATACAAATTTTGGTCCTTTAAATTAATTCTCCATTTACTTACTAGACAATGGATACATTTAGATTATATAAACCACTATATAGGTAAATTCTTGAAAAGTACACCATACAGGCAAAATTTCGAATGAAAAAGGTTGTTGCCGACCATGGTTTCGCCATCGCGGGTATCCACGACGGAACCAAACCCAAGTCCAAAAACAGAAGAAGAATAATAATAATTACAATCTCACGTATATTAGAACTGATAAAACCAACTACAACAATTAATGAGTTGTGTTGCTCTGCTAGGGTATTGCGCCATCATCAATAAGCTAACGAGGCTCAGTATAAAATACTGCGTGGTTCATAAATACTGCGCAGAGTACGAAGTACAAAATGTTGCACAAGCGTTGGCGAAAGCTACTGCGTAGCTCAACAAATACTGCGCACACAGCAGACTGCGCTAAACTATGTAGCGGGCTGCACTCATATAGCAAACTGCGCAAA
Source organism: Allium fistulosum (assembly GCA_030737815.1). Taxonomy (NCBI): domain Eukaryota; kingdom Viridiplantae; phylum Streptophyta; class Magnoliopsida; order Asparagales; family Amaryllidaceae; genus Allium; species Allium fistulosum. The sequence goes on from CM060905.1 coordinate 855,293,225, forward strand.
AAATCATAAAACAGACTGCGCTAAACCATGCAGCGGACTGCGTTAAAACTCATATAGCGCACTGCGCTAACCTATATAATGAACTGTGCTAAAAGCTATATAATGAATTGGGCTATATACGAAGGACCCAACTATAAAGAGGACTATAACGCCTAATTAATCACCACGCTAATATGCTCAAAACCATTTTGGGACGATGAAGTGTATCCCATCAGCACCCAAGCACATTATACTTATGCAAAGCACATAATTTATGCAGGTACTAATAATACATATGCAATTGTAACCCATGCGCATATTATGTTCATCATTCACACGAAAGCATGCAAAGTATGAAAGCAAATGCAAATAAATGATTTATACATACATATAAACGAACATACATTGAATCTATGACATACATATTGTTACTATGATGACATAATATAGTGCTGTACATATTGGACATGAAATACAATGCCGCCTAAGCCATACTAATAAAGGAATCCAAATTTCTTTTGCAGTAAGGAGCACAGTTACATTATAATATATATTCTTTTCTCATCTATGTATTTAACGATGCTCAAATCAACGATAAAAATGAGAGAAATGTAATACAATTTTAAGGCAGAACTTATTAACAAAAAAGCTCAAATACCGCATTGCCCCAGCAGTCCAACATAGCTTGTTACTAAATCATATCGGTGACCCATTCAAAAAAGGAATTTCCCGCCTCACTTCAAAGTTTCCTTCATTAATTTCAAGTTTTCCGCCACAATTTCAAGTTTCCCGTCAAAGATCACATTAGCCGTCCTTGCTGATCAACTGGATAAACACTACTAGAAAATACTGCAGTTTCCTACGCAAAGTTTCCGACGTCTTTCCTACGCCAAAAGGCGGAGCGTAGGGTAGGCGTAGGAAACTGGTAAAAAAAGGTAAAGACGTAGGGAAGACGTAAGCAAATTTCCTACGTTTCTCCTACACCAACTTCAACACGTAAAAAAAAAATCGAGACGTAGATAAGGTGTAGAAAATCGCCTACACTAAAATGATATTGTAAAAAAGGCGTAGATAATCTCCTACGTCATTTCCACGCCTCTGTTAATTTTATACAATTCCACATTGGCGTAGGAAAGACGTAGGAAATTTTCCACGCCATCCTTACACATGCTTAGGGCAAAAATAGTTTTTTATTTTTACATTAATCATCGCTTCCATTCTCCTAGCTAACATCAGTTTTTTACCGAATAAAAAAAATAAAAACCTATATTCTACAATCGTCGATCATTTTGGACGCTTCAGGTAAATTATTTTCTCATCGTTTTATATTTGTTTTGATTGGATTTCGTCTTCTCCTTACCTTTCCATTACAAAAGCCTAAATTTCACGCTTACGCATTTTCTTAACTAAATTAAAATTCGTACACAATTCCAATGTCACGGTTTTGGATTTGGGTTGCTGAGGTGATTCGACGGTTATTGGGGATCGACGCGATTTCGAGGAAGAAAGGAAGTGGAGTTGTTTGTTTGTTGCAGTTCGATTGCAAGAGAAGGGTGGGCTGCAGTGGCTTCTGGTTTGAGGAGGAAGGGGAATTTCGATCGCGGATTGAATTTTGGGTGGTTCGATTGAAGTGCTCGTTTCATCTAAATTATATACCGATATTCATTTCTTCCTAATTTTGCTCCCGTTTAAGTTGTTATGCACCTACTTGATGTAGGTGATCTGTTTTCACCATGTTCAAGTCCTCAACAATTCTGGATTTTTGCTTTTCTTTTTTTGGTTCCAAGGGAAGATGACTCCTATTGGAACTTCACATAATGGTAGTTCCATGTTTTCGTAGAGTCGTAGGCCAAATAAAAACACTTATATATCTGATAAAGAATATTCATTTGGGGTATCAAATTTGCACCTAACATTATAAGTAGAGTTTCTAGGGAATGACATTAACATTTCTAGAGAACATTGGTTTATATGTATGTATGATAAATTTTGCCTTCAGATTTTATTACCCACGTGAATTGTATCGCAATATTTTATGGTGCTCGACAAGGCTTCAATTGGTAAGGGAAGCGTTTAAAGCTAATAAACACTCTCACCTTTTTGTATTGAACTTAGAATTTCAATCTTTTCTGGACATCTAAAACTTCATTTTGTGTATAAGTAATGTCTACCAGAAATATGCTTTATTTCTTGCTTTCTTTAACTTAAATGTCATATTCTCTGATACACCCTTATAGATTATTAAATTGAACCATGAAAAGTGGGCTTCTCATATCAAGGGAAAAAAAGGTTTCTTTCGTGAATTTGTTGCATTGCAATATTTACCTTATACACTTTACTTTATGTATTTAACTTTAAATTTATTCACAGTCATACTCAAATTGCATTTTATAGTCTAATATGTTTGCCTGCATTAATCAAGAGATAAGTTGGAGTTGAAAGCTGAAACTAATGGTTCGAAGAGCTATGCGGCATTGGAGAAAAAAGCCGAATTGTATGAAAAATTAGCTAGAGGTGAAGTGTCAGATGAGGAAGAGAAGGAAAAGTACTGTGTGGACTTCTTCAGCAAGAGCACCACCCAAGATAACCATAAGCAAATGGAAACACTAGATACTCAGGATATCCAATTAAATGAAACTGAAGAAACAGATAGTAATGATTTACTAGACTCAAGGCCATTTGGATTTGGAAGAACCAGTGAAACAGTTGACAGAGATGAACATAAACGCTTTATAAGGTCTATCACTACTTTGCTAATTTTATTTTCAGTGGTAAATGTATCTACGAGGGATAGTTTTTTTGAAGCTCTATATCAGAATATTTCGTTACCTTCATTTTCTTTTTTTTATAAATATATAGGGATATTTTGTTGCCTCTCCCTGTGCAAAACCCAGAACTATTTCTTAACTGTGTCATATACTGCTAAGTAGCCAATTACAATTTAGCCTTTCAAGACTTCTACTTTGTTTCACCCCTACAAATCATGAATATTTGCTCTTGTGAACCCTTTTATTCAATATCGCTGATTTAATATCTGTATGTTTTATGACCTTATTGTTAGCCTTTTTGATCATATGTTAAAGTGTAATTTAGGAAGAAAAAAATAGACCCTTGTAGATTTGAAAAGTGTAGTACTACTATAGGATACTAGTTATTCTACATTTCAGTCCCTGTTCAAGAAATATCAATTAGTAAGAGTAACAAGCATTAGAGCTCTGTCATCTGAATTTTATGTTTTCAAGTTTAATAAAACAAGTTGCAATAATTTTAATTGACATATTCTGCCAGTTTTTCTAAAATATAAATGTGCAAGTACCTTGTAAATAGCTTCTTGTTGTTGTTACAGGGAAGTGCATGAAGAAGCAAAGTAGGAAAGGCAAAAGATAACAACAGCAAAATTACGTAGGCAAGAGCAAGAAGTTGCACGTAGAGAAAAGTTAAAACAGGCTTATCTTAGAAAAAAGCTTGAAAAATTGATGGCTGCTAAAAATGCTCCTACAAACAATGGCGCTGATGCTGATATTGCTCGTGCCTAGTTCTTGGTAGATATAAATGGATATTATCATCATGGTATGTATTTCTATCATATTCTATTGTATTATGATGTACTAATTTTCTTGGTAGTTTAATAAACTTCCATCTTCTAATGTATTTTGATGTTCGCAAATATTAAGAAGGGTTGCAATGACACAGACTGAATCTACAAACGACTAATTTCCTCGGATTCACATGGTGGATGTATATGAATTTTTATAAACTTGGGAGTTGGTCTTATCACTCACTTTTGTTAAATGTACGACTAAAAGTGCGATCTCGAACCAGAGTGTGGTGAACTTTGAAGGTTGGACTCAAGAGTTTGTTAAAGTGGTGTTTTGAACAAGTGTTACATCGTATATTGTTTCAAATAAAACACTATTTCAAATAAATATTACATCGTATATTGTTTGGTGACAGGCTGGTGTATGTAATGGCTTGTTTGCTGATAGTTGAATTGAGGTGAAGTAGATGATGTCGAAGGAGATGGAATGGTATATGATGATGATGTTCACTGATGTATGTGCAGTGAAAACTGGTGATGGTTTAATGTTGATGTGAATGGAAAAGTTAAAGGAGGAAATGGCTATTTGGTCTATAGCATTGGAGATGTATTGTATGGCCAGAGACTTGTGGTGGGTTGTTGTGAAGGAGGTACAGAGATGGGTCAAGGAGCAGTTGTGAGGTGTGGTTGGTCAGAGGGGTGTTTGGAGTATATATGAAGCAATAGAACGTGGACAGTAGAGCATGGGATGGTTCAATTGTATGTAGGTTTGTGCATGTAGTGATGATGTTTGAGAGAAGAGTTATTAGTAATGAGATGGATGGATGTATTTTGGGAAGTGGGTATGTTGGAAGGGAAGGAATGTTGATGAGTATGTGCAAGTGCGGGAATGAGTGTTGCTGTCTATACTGGAAACTGGTGGAATGTAGGAATAATGAATTGAAGCAGATGGTATGTTGTAGATGTTGCTGGCTGTCGATTGTGTACAAGGGGAGATTCAAATGCTGAAGATGCAGTATGAACAACTCACCGAGATGCTTCGACAGCGATTTGATGAAGAGCCGAATGATCGTCGTGAGGGATGTATTGAAAACTTTTTAATGGTATCTGTATGATGTCATGTATCATGAACATATTATCATATTATTTTAACATATATGAACTTGATTAATATTGTTTGACTTTGTAATATGAATGAGATATTTGTTTTTTGAATTAAAGATGAATGGTTTGACGTTAATTTTTTTGTTGGAATGTGTATATATATAAAATAAGTTGATTTTAGTTTCTATTTAATGTGGTGAAATGAAATAGAATAGTAATATATCAAAGTTGCTTCAGAATAGACGTAGGGAAGGTGTAGGGAAGGCGTAGGTAAATGAAATATTAATGCGGCAAAAAGTCGTGTGCATGGCGTAGGAAAAACATTAAAAACACAGGCGTAGGTAAACCGTGGATAAATGAATGACGTAGGAAACGTAATATGTGAGAATGACGTAGGGAAAGCGTAGGAAAACTGGGCGTAGGGAAGACGTAGGTAAACGAATGACGTAGGAAAGACGTGAGTGTTTAAAGAAGTAAAAATGTCGTAACAAAACCGTAGGTACAACATGGCGTGGGAAAGGCGTAGGAAAATTATGGCGTACGAAAGGCATAGGAAACAACCCAACGGATGACGTAGGTAAAGCGTAGGTATTTTATTAGCTACGCAAGTTTTACCCACGCCAAAATTGGCGTAGGGGTTACATAGTTAATGCACTTACCTACGCCCCGCCTACGCCATTTTGGCGTAGGTAAACCGCTGTTTTCTTGTAGTGAAAGGACATGTGGTGTGATGGCCGTCTTATACCACCGGCACAGATAATAACTAAATAGTGCGTTGTAGTCGTACCCGACCGATATAGGACGATCATCAAGATGCATAATAATAAGCATAGCATATAACGTATCATATCTCACGGTGCATGAATAAAATATAATATCACAGATATAACAGAAGAAATAGTAATAACTATGTGGACAAATCATTAGAGTACAGATCCACATTGTTATACATCAAATGTCATAGAGTTTATACAATTGAAACACTCAATAACTATCTCAAATACATGTATAAGCAATCATTACTAAGGCTCTTCAGTACTGCACAACGGAATAAGCGTAGAATCTATACAAGTATATAATACGAGATAGCTCCATCATACTCGTCCTCTGAACAGCTACTACGTCACCTAGACTTGTCATCTACTCTACACATTTAAGTGTACCTAAGGTAATAAGAAGCAAAACATAAAACCTTGAGTCAGACAATAGTCTGGTGTGAGCTGTAAAAACATAAATCTCAAAACACTATACAAGTAAGTATGGTAAGGAACAAGAGTACACGAGCCATACCTGACATGTCCCTGCAAACAAAGAGTTAGCACATAATAGTATAATATGCTACTCCATAATTATCATAAAGGTATAATACAGAATACCATAGTGGATGTCTAAATATCCCCATTCCCAGTACATGCTCCTAATGATATCCCCGAGTGATAGCGTACTAACGGAAAGCAACCATAGCATCTATCAAACAAGACTCACAATCACTCATCCATTGACTCTGAATACATGATAACTTGTATGGCCTTCTTATTATTAGGGACTAATGGAAATTCTGGTTCTTCATTGTACTCTCGTCTCTCGCAGCCCAAAGCTGGATATGTGTCTCGCAACCCAAAGCTAGATACTAGACCCAAAGCCATGGGTCCATGGTATATGGATCCTCGTTACGAATCCATGGACGTCCCCATTATAATACCCATGCTTCTAGCATAGCAGAAAATACTTCGAGCATCAACGATTCCTTAGCACACACTTTTGGGTCTACCTTTGCTCCATTTGGATACCGAGCCCTTCTTATTTAATCCAGTTTCCATTATTCATGAGGAACCTATCCACATTTCCTAAATATACGGGTCACTCCTTTATGAGCTGCTATCTTCGGAACCTACCCCCAACACGAGTCAACATCTGGCAATATTAGCTTTTCATCATGATGTTACATTATCATCCAGCCTGATATGAATGAGCCAACACCTCCAACATGACCTACTGAGCATCCTCTACCTGCCCTGAAAGTTTCATGTCCATCCCATGTATTGTGATAACTCGGTGCCGAGTTATAGGTATAACTCGGTGCCGAGTTATAGGTATAACTCGGTACCGAGTTATGCACTTAGCCAATTATTAGCTAACTTCCTTTCCATGTCTCTAGCACTCTTTTCATGCTTTCGACCCCGACTCATCCCTCCTTAATAACTCGACCCTCAATTTAAAGCCCCATCTACTAGTTTTGGGGATAACTCGGCCATCAATCCAACACCTAGCCAAATTTTCCAACATCTTGTTATAGAACAACTCCTTGGACCAAACTCTATCCAACCGTGCAAGAGACCAATTCATATCTCCTTCCCCCATGACTAGGTGCCGACTCATCACGATAACTCGGCACCGAGTCCGATCTTCAACTCCAAATAGGCTGCAAATTATCACGTAGGTTCATGGTTTGCTCCAGAGCCTCTCCTTCAAGTTTCATCCAATTTCGACCAGCTTTGCCTTCGATTTACCCAATTCACCAACCTATCTTCCTATGCATCCAAAACACTAACAAACAACATCAAAGCACAACATACAGACATAGATCACGACAATTACATCCATTCATACATGCCATACATTCAATCAAATGAACAACACGTAGAATTATAGTAATCGAGCAGTTTCTAATCCAAATCTAAACATATTAACATGAGTGTGGTGAATTACTAAACAAATCATATTAGAATTTATTAGCTTAGGGAATAAACATATGTTAACATGTTATTAAAGTTAGAAAAAGGATTTTAGGATCAAAATCATGTTAAAACCTATAATTCTACCATATAAACATGCATAGGATAACGGTATAATATGCTACTCTACAATATTATAAAGGTACAATAAAGAATACCATAGTGGATGTCCAAATATCCCTATCTCCAGTACCTACTCCCAATGATATCTCCGAGTGATCCCACTAATAGAAAGCAACCAAAGCAACTATAACATGCATCAAACACGACTCACTATCACTCATCGCTGTGCTATGAATATATGATAACTCGTATGGCTCCTTACTGGCAGGGACTAATGGAAATCCCGGTTCTCCGTTGTACTCTCGTATATTGCAACCTAAAGCTGGATACGTGTCTCACAGCCCAAAGCGGAACACTAGACCCGAAGCCCCAGGTTCAGAGTATACAAATCCTCGCTACCAATCCATGGGCATCCCCACTTATAATACCCATGTTTCGAATACAACAAAAAACACTCTGAGCATCATGATTCCTTAGCACATACTTCTGAGCCCACCTTTGCTTCATTTGGATACCGAGCCTTTCTTGCTCAATCCAGTTTCCATTATTCATGAGGAACTCATCCACATTCCCCGATCATATGGCTCACTCCTTTAGGGGCCACCGTCTTTGGAACCTACTCCTAACACGAGCCAACATTTGAAGATTCTAACTTTTCATCATGCCGGTACATCATCATCCAACCTTATACGAATGAACCAACACCTCCAACATGACCTATAAAGTATCCTCTATCTACCTTGAAAATTTCACATCCATCTCATGAAGTGTGATAACTCGGTACCAAGTTATAGGTATAATTCGGTGCCGAGTTATACATTTAGCTAATTATTGGCTACCTTCCTTTCTATGCCTCTAGTACTCTTTTCCAAGTGCTTTATCCTTGACTCATCGCTTCTTGATAACTCGGCCCCCAATCTAAAGCCCCATCTTCTATTTCTAAGGAAAACTCGACCCTCAATCTAAAGCCCCATCTTCTAGTTCTAGGGAAAACTCGGCCCCCAATCTGATACTAAGCCAAGTTTTCCAACATCTTTCTATAGAACAACTCCTTGGACTAAACTCCATCCAACCATGCAAAAGACTGAGTCATAGCTCCTTCCTCCATAACTCGGTGCTGACTCATCTTGATAACTCGGTGTTAAGTGTTGCCTTCAACTCCCAATATGGTGTGAATTATCATGTAGGCTCCTGGTTTGCTCCAAAGCCTCTCCTCCAAGTTTCGTCCAATTTTGACCAACTTTGCCTTCGATTTACCTAATTCACCAACTTATCTTCATGTGCATCCAAAAAACTAACAAACAACTTCAACACACAACATACAAACATAGAATCATAGCAATCACTTCCATTCATACATGTCATACAATCAATCAAATGAACAATACATAGAATTATAGCAATCAAGCTATTTCTAATTCAAATCTAAGCAATAATGAACCTATTAACATGAGTGTGGTGAATTACTAAACAAATCATATTAGAATTTATCAACTTAGGGCATAAACATATGTTAACATGTTATTAAAGTTGGAAAAAGTATTTTAGGATCAAAATCATGTTGAAACCTATAACCATATAAAAATGCATAGGATAGTGAGAAGTCATAAATCACTCACCAATTACCAAATTCACCAATTTCTATGTAGATCAAATCCAGACAATAAAGAAAGCACTCCAAATCAAGAAAATCGATTATCTCTATCTTCTAGTTGAGGATCTAATCTCTAATCCATAATCTAGTTTGATTTAGAGAGAAATTTGGATGAATCTAAGGCTAATCAGGGTTTAGACCTGATTCAAAGTGAGAGGAAATGTTTTAATTTGGCTCCTACATATCCTATTTCTAATAATCTCTAATTAAACTAATGAGCCGACTAATGAGCTTAATTAATTACACACTAGTTTTGGCCAGTAGATGTTAAAACTTAAAACAGCCATAATTTCCTAATCGTAAGTCCATTTTTCTATTATGACCGCTATATGAAATGGGAACCATCATCCTAAAGCAATGGAACCGGTTTGATACCTTAATTCAACTCCTATCAAAAGTTATATCCCAAACAAGATGTTCAGGGTCAAAATGGTTACATAGAAATAAGGTAAAAATCGTAGGTGTGTAATGTTATAGCCAAATGGGGTATTCTTTCTGAAAAATAAAAATAAATGTGTTATTCTCTGCAATAGGGCAGTGATGTAAAACTGTAAAATTATGAATAAAAGAATAGAAGATGGAGTTTCCCATGGACGTTGAATTTCTTGAAATCCGAAACACGTAAATCTTGGTTTTTTTATTACTGCATTTTCTATTATGTTCTCTGAGTTTAATTTTGCTTTAAAAAATAAATTGAAAAAGGCATTTTAACAAATAGTTAAAACACTACTACAAAATTATATGGGCATTCAACAATATAATTTCCACTTGAAAAGAAGCCAAGCTGAATATCATTCAAGCTTGCAAATCCTTAATTATGGGAGCATTCAACCCCATAATTGCTACTTAATCCATTGAGTGTTATGAGATGAAAAATTTACCAACAGATATTATATTTTATATTCTTTCACTATGAGAATTAGTTTTGTGATAGATGCTCGATGATATTCATTATGTTATATATATACACTTCCCTTAATTGAATAACGTTTGTGACACTATCGGGGAATCTGACTGTTTGGGTGCGTAGATTTCAAGTGTTATGAAAGGCATGTCATTACATTGGTATCAGAGCATAGGTTACCCGATCATCATAAATTGAGATAAGTTGAGAGATCATATTTTCAATTTTATATACTTATGCATATAGCATTTAGGCACTCACACTTTTATTTCAAGCATTTTTTATTATCCTGCAGAAAAGTTGTTAATGATTTCCATATACAGATAGCTACTACGAGTCGTGCCACTCGTGTAACGACTACTAGAGACAATGCTGAGGATTTGGGTCTTCGTATGCCTACATATGTCTAGGGATATCTTCAAGCTATAGTGCAAGGTATGCCACCTACAGTGGGAATCCTTCATGTACCAGTAGTAGTTGGGGTGATGCCTATTCCTCCACTACATCCACTACCCATTCTTGATTTCCCTTGGCTTTGTAGAGATTACCTTCATATGGGAGACACACCATATTTGGGGATAGATTCTTTCATTGAGACCCACACCACACTAGTGGCCAGATCTTTGATGACATGGCACTTGAGACATTGATAATGAGACGACTTGCTTCTATGAAACTTCAAGAGGAAGCTTTGTGTTGGTGGGATGTTTTAATAGGAGAGGTAGAAGAGTATGCTATGACTTGGTAAGAGTTTTGATGGAGATTTGAGGCTTGGTTTATTTTCGACATCGAGAGTGGATTGGAAGCCTAAAAGTTCTTGTACCTCCAACAAGGTGAAATGACCATGAAGGAGTACATCAATGAGTTCACACTCTTAGCTTATCTAGGAATGGAAATGATCGACACTTCAACTAAGTAAGCCAAGAAATTTTCTACGGGACTCAATCAACCTCTCAAGGACCTCGCTATTAGTAATATTGCAATAGTACTACCTTTAAGGTTCTTATAGAAGTGGCTTTATTAAACTCTATTTCTCAAGGGGCTTCTAAAATGCAACAAGCCAAGGTAGAAGCCAAGACCTAGTTCCGAGGAAAGTGGAAAAAGAATAATCAAGGCCAAAGAAAGAAAGGAAGAGTAGCTTGTAATAGGTACTATTTGAAGGGGCATATTGCTAATGATTATAGAGTCAACCTCCAAGCCAAGGAATGTTACAATTGTGATAACCCGAGACATTTCAAGAAGGATTGTCCATCTCTTTCAATGGGTTGGTGAGTGGTCAAAGCCTACGCTATCCGTTCTACTCCTAGTTCGAGCACTCCGCTAAAGCTTGACAAAGGGAAGAATATCTTCATGGAAGGTTCACTTTCTATTTACTACTTTCCTATTCATGTTTATTTGATACAGGAGCTTCACAGTCTTTTATTGCTAGCCGTCTTATTGACAGTTTCCACTTAGTGCCCTAGGTTATCAATGACTCTCTTATAGTGTCGAATCCCATTGAGAGATTGGCACATCCTTTTATGATATGTAAGGACATTAAATTACTCAAGGTGGGTCTAGGTTTTCTTATGATGCTTTTATTCTTAAGTTTTCAGACTATGCACTTATACTAGGGATGGATTGGATGTCGGAGCATGGGGTTATTATCGATTGAGATAGTCGTGTAGTCCATATGAAGAATAGTGGTGGTAAGGGGCATGATGTTTCTTACGAGCTTGAGAGTTCTATGATGTTGAGTTATTTATACTCCCTAGATCTCTCATATGATGAATTGATGCAAGTTCTCATTGTCAGAAATTTCATGGAAATATTTGAAGAGGTTTGGGTTTACCACTCTCATTAGTACTTTTTCCATATTGGTTTAGAGCGAGATAAAAAGCTAGTATTCTTACTTATAGACGTAAGGCCCTAAGAGAAAGAAGAAAATTGGAAGCTCAAATTTTCAAGCTTTCAAAGATGGGTCATATTTGGAGAAGTACATCGAAGTGGGGAGTACCCGTCGTGTTCAGTACTAAAGTGGATGGATATTTGAGATTTGTGTCGACCATAGAGAGTTGAATAAGTTGACAAGATAGAAAAATATCCTCATGCTCGTATTGATGATTTCTTCAGCCAACTTTGAGAAGTGAATTTTCTCCCAACTTGATCTTGCTATGGCATCAATTAAGGGTAGCCAAAGATAACATTTCAAAAACGGCCTTTAGAACTCCCAATGCATCTTATGAATGTTTATTAATGCCATTCATCCTTATAAATGCACCAGCAAACTTTGTTAATCTTATGAGCCGTGTCTTTCGAGAACAACTCAATAAACTTTTGGTGGTGTTCGTAGATGATATTTTGATATTTTGTAAAAGTGATGAAGAACACTAATTACACTTAAAAGAATAGTTGGAGGTGTTAAGGAGAAATTTCTTAAAGGCGACATTTTCTAGATGTCACTTTTGGAGGAGATAAGTTTGATTCTTAGGACATGTCGTATCCGAATATAGGATTTCTATTGATCCAAGCAAGGTTGGCGTGGTGCAAGATTGGAAAGTGCCAAGTAGTGCAACAAATATTCGTAGTTTCCTTAGGTTAGCGGGATACAATCGAAAGTTCATTAAGAACTTTGCAAAGGTTGCTACATCTTTAACCCATTTAATTAGGAAGAACAAAGTCTTCTCATGGGATACACGTAGTGAGGACTCTTTCAATAAGATGAAACAATTGTTGACTAGTGTTCCTGTTCTGGTTATTCCAATTTGATATAATAAAAACAAAAAATGAAATCATTTGATCTATGAAATGATTGATTCATCAGAAGTAATGTAATAACCCGGCCTGGTTAAGTACTGGCCGGGGGAATGGACTTTTCTTATAAAATGAAAATCAAGGAAGTAAGGTTTTTCAATTTAAATTTTTTTACTTCGCCTGTTTCACCACATAAAAAAATTTCAATTTGAATTGGGTTGACTAAATCATTTACCATCTACATCGATGTTTATGGTATGGAACGCGATGCGATATTTATGCAAGAAGGAGAAGTAGGTACGTATGTAAGTAGGCAAATGAAGACCCATGAGAATAACTATCCAACTCATGAATTGGAGTTGGCGGCCATTGTCTTTTCTCTGAAGACATGGAGGCATTATTTGTTGGGTGAGAAGTTTGAGCTATTTACTGATCATAATCCTTTGAAATATTATTTATTCCAAAAAGACCTCAATATTAGGCAACAAAGATGGATGAAATTTCTTGCATCGTACGGTTTTGGAATTTTCTATACACTCAAAAAGGGAAATGTTATGGCAATGCATTGAGTAGAAGGCATTCTATGTTAAGTTCTATGTTTTTTGAATGGAATGGTTTGGAGTGTGTTGTAGAGTTTGATTTCCAACCTTCTTGTATGTGTTGCACGGTTTCTTGGCGACATTGGAAGTTAGGCTTGCACTTATCAGCCGGATTGGTGCTAGCCAATGACTAGATACGAGCATTGTAGAGATCTTGGACTAAACTAGAATGGGAGGGAAGTCTAATTATATTGGTCGATATTCCATTGACATGAAGGGTTGGCTTCTTAGAGATGGTAGTTTGTGTGGTGCTGAAGTGTAAAATTTTATTAACAAAGTACTTCATAAGTGCCATCATTATAGGACGATTAATTATCCGGGTGGATACACGATATATAATTATGTGAAAAGCACCAAATATTGGAAGCGTATGAAAAGACATGCTTCAGAATCCATAGAGAAGTGCATGACCTGTCAACAAATCAAGGTTGAGCAAAAGTAACTCGACGTTTACTATTACCTTTGGAAATTTTGTATTAGAGTTGGGAGTACTTTTATTGGATTTTGTATGTAACAATCCATATTTTATGTATCAAAGGATCATAAAATATTATTTTTAAACTGATATGAGGTTGTATGGCTCTATAAATTTGGGAAATGCCTACTAGTGACATTTTCTATATTTAGAATTATTTTGAACGATTTTACCTCTGAAAAATTATAATGGCTATAACTTTTGATAGATCATGAATCAGCATCCGAGACTACTTCTATTGGAAAGATATGATGGTTTCCCTTTCTGTAGAGTGGTCATAATAGCATTGGACTTTTTGGCTAGCAAACATGCCTATTTAAAGTTTGGCCTTTTTTTAGAGCAACTTAGTGGGTAATTAGTGAGGTTTGAGGCAAGCCCGCTAACCCATTTTTGGTTTTAGGTTATAATAGGTTGAACCATCATCCTCAAATCATTATTACCACTTCTCAAATAAATCTAAGCTCTCACTAATCCATTCTTCATCCAAAACCTCCTCTTTTATCCTCCAAATCAAGCCTAAATCATAAATTAAGGGTAAATTAGCAAGTGGATTCTTTAGAGATCTTCAAATCTATATTTTTTGAAAAGAAAAATCATATCTTTACTTTTCATTTTCGGATTTACCTTAATTTTTGTGCAAAAATTTCATTTTTGAAGGTTTGGTGAGTGATATATCATCTCTCACCTTGTTATATATGTGTAAATAGGTTTTGACACATTTTGGATCCATTTTTGAAGTTAAAATTATATTTTATTACTGTTTAAAAACCCCACCTATAGTAAAAGCGTAAATAAATGAATTTTGGATTTCTAGATAAGTTATTTGGATATGTATTTGCCTTGATATATGTTAGGCCATGTTGTACACACCTTGTATGATGATTGCTATGATTGATTGTGCGATTTGCATGTTTGAATGTTGTTTGGTGCATGTATGGTGTTTATTTGTGTTCTTATACAGATGAAAATGTTTATCGAAGTGAACTAGAGGTAGGAACCTTGAGATCCGGACTTTGACGAATAGGCTCTAGAGCATTTGGAGTTATTTTATTGCATAGGTAATGCACGAGGGTCTAAGTGTTGGGTGTAGCGATGACATTGGCACAAAGTTGATGTGTTGAAGGAGAAATAGGTTTTTGGCTCGATATAGGCTGTATAGTGGTAGCTTGGGTCTGGTGGTTGGCTTGGCTTGACAGGGGAAGATCAAACATGAAATCCTACCTAGTTGCTGTTGGTTTGGTAGTGGAGGACTGGACATGAATTCCTGTCTGGTAGTATCTTGGTTTGGCAGTGGAGGACCGAATAGGAAATTTGGTCCGGTAGTTTCTTGGCTCGATGGTGGAAGGTCGAATAGAAAATCATGTCTGTTAGCCCGTCTTAGGACGTTGATCAGTGGCTTCGGTTGAGCTATAGGGGGCTAAATAGAACATGAAATGGTGTTTTTGGGGTGTTACTTCGGGCTTGGCATGGAGGGGCTTTGAGGCAATACTTGTGGTTTGCTTGGTGGTTTTGGGAGCTGGTTTGGAGTTGGGATGGATGAGTCTAGGATGGCTCAAGTTGACTTTGAGGAGTTGTAACAACGAAGTGCGGCGAATTCAATGACCCAATGTGGCAAGTGACTATGGATTTAGTGATGAATCAAAAGGACAATTTTTGCGTGATAGCTCGTAGAGTAAATATGAAGTTGTGATGCTCATGAGTGGGACATGGTAGTCTAAGTGTACGCAAAGTAGTCTGGGTGTACCTGTATTTGGATGTCTGCGTGTGTTCAGTCCTTAGCCATCTGCTTGGAGATGAGTTGAGCATCTATGAGGTAGATCTACTATCGGTGCATATGCTAAGAGATTGATGGGTAACTCTAAGGTTGCGATGCTCATTATTGGGATAGGGTAGTCTACATGTACCTAAGGTAGTCTATGTGTACGCATATTTTTTGACGTTTGCATGTTTCCAACCCCTTGCCATTTGCGTGGCCAATGAGTTAAGCATCTATAAGAGTTATTGTATATCTAAAGCACTTAAGTGAGAGATGAAAGACTGCGTGATGGATGCTATGTTTGTTGTGTGCTTCAGATGCTGTGTGATACCCCTATACCCTATATTTTCCACTTGTGATAGCAATCTAGCACATGATGTGTTTATGTGCTAACTCTTGGAATACAGGGACATGTCAGGTATGGCTCTTCATACCCTATGCCTCTATTTACTATATACGATTTTATCATATTTTGAGATGATGTATCGCTCACACCAGACTGTTGTCTGACCCGAGGTTTTATGCTTTGCTTCTTATTATCTTGGGTACTCTTAAAAAAAAATAGATTAAGGATAATAGGTCTGAATAGTGTATGGAGCTATATAGAGGGCGAGCAGAAGGCTACACTTTCATATATCTATACCTGGAACTTACTATCACTATATTCCACTGTGCAGTACAGTGGAGCTATACCATTACTTGTATTTTGAGAGACAGTATAGACTTTATTTTGGAGACGTGGGATGTATAAACTCTTTTATTTCAATTTTTGTGTAATCTATGAACCTGGTGCACTCTGATGTTTTTGTTTTGGTTCATTTAATTATATTACTATCTCATCTGCTTTACATCTATGTTATCAAATTTGTTTGTGCACTGTGAGATATTCTACATATTCTATGCTTGGACTTTTATTACTTTTCACCCTTAACTACTGTCCTGCATCGACCGAGTACCTCCACAATGCTTATATATATATATATTGGGTACCAGAGGTGTAGCGCGAACGTCACATTTGGTATTAGAGCCTATGTTGCATAAATGATCTAAGTTGTTACTTGATTCATTAAAGATAAGGAAGGAGCTATCACCTTAGAATGGATCAAACAATATATGAGAGAGTGTACTTGTTATATTTTGGTTTTCAAAACCATATAGTAGTATATATATATAATACATAAGTCATATTGCATTCACGGATGCCACTTATTCCTTTTAGAGAGACTGATCATTCTTATTATAGCTTGAAAGAATGAGCTGGGCTGATTAGGAATGTTGCTAGGAACTCCATTTTTGGAGTTGAGGAAGGGCCAGGATTAAGGGCTGCGAACTCCGACTTGCAGAACATGTTTGATGCGATGGGGCAAAACATGATTCAAAATGCCTAAGTTGCTTATACTACGGCTGTTAGTGGTGGTTCTCTAGTACAAGCGCCTATGGCTGACTTTGTCAAACTGAACAGGGATTATTCTACTCTACGAGGCAAACTGTTCCTTGAAATAGAATTAGCCATCGAAGAAAAAGATTGGTTAGACAGATGCAAAAGCATCTTTGAGGATATAGAGCTAGAGGATCTGACGAAGAGGAAGCTGGACTCTAGATAGCTTTAGGAAAAAGCTATGGGGTGATGGAGCGCCATCAACTATTGAGGATCAAATTAGTTGAGCAGTTTAAGGTGAGTTTGAAGAGAAGTATATATCGACCACTCAAAAGTCGGTGCTCTTCCAAAAGTTTGCTGACTTGAGATAGAGGGATATGTTTTTGCTGGAGTACATGGCCGAGTTCGACATGCTGTCGAAGTATAGTCTATCTTTTATCGATACTCCGCTTAAGAGGAATGAGAAGTTTATTATGGGCTTGAATGATTATCTTATAGAAAAGCTAGAAGGAAATATTGATGATACCTTTGAGAGGCTAGTGGAGAAGGCTCTTCGACATGAGAGTCTGTATCCCAAGCCTAAGTTGGTCGTTGCTCCTAAGGATGAGCCAAAGATGCAAGCTGGCAGAGGAGGCAAGAAGAAGTGGAACAGTAATAACAAAAGGAAGTTTAAGAAGGGTGGCCAAAAGAATGCAAGTGGGGGCCTACATGCAACTATGGTCAAAGGGGCCATCTTAGCAAGGATTTTAGAAACGAGAAGAAAGGATATTATAACTGCAACAAGTCGGGGCATATGAATAAGGATTGTCCATATCCATTGGCAAACCAGCAAGTTGTGTCTGATTACACTTTGAACGCAGTTCCAGCTTCGTCGAGTGCTTCATCGGCGAAGGAGAAGGGGAAGAGCATGATTATGCAAGGATGCTTTCTATTTTTGACACACCTGTACGTTTTTTATTTGATACCAGAGCTTTACATTCCTTCATATCTAATGATTTGGTAGATAGATTGGGATTGAAACCCAAGATAGTTAACCGACCTTTAATTATTACAAACCCTATTGAAGGATCGAATAGCCTTTTCTTGGTTTGTCGAGACTTGTCCTTATCGAGTCATGGATGTTTCTTGTTTGTGATTGTTTTGTTTTGGGTTTTGTAGAGTTTGATATTATCTTAGGAATAGACTAGTTGAGGAATCATGCAGTAATGGTGGGTTGCGAGAGGTTGTTGGTGACGATTGGGGCTGTGGAGGGGCTAATTGTAGTGATTGGCTTCCTACCAGAGGATGGAGTTATGGTTAGCTTTCTATATTTGCTCGAGGTTTCATAGGATGAGCTGTCATTTGTGCCTATCGTAAGAGAGTATCCCGATATGTTTAAGGAGGTGACTAGATTACCATCATACCAAGATATTGAGTTCCGCATAGACTTAGTGAAGGATGCCAGATCGATGGTTATGCCTTTGAGTTGTATGGCACCCAAAGAGCAGAAGGAGTTGGAGGTGCAAGTGAATGACCTAATAAGACGAGGGTTCATTCATAGGAGCTTATCTAAGTAGGTTGCAGCTGTAGTATTTTCCACTAAAGGCGGATGGCTCTCTGAGGTTGTGTGTAGATTACCGTGAGCTGAATAAGGTGACAAAGAAGAAAAAGTATCCACTCCCGCATATTGATGACTTATTCGATCATGCAAAGGTGTACTCTTAGTTGGACCTTGCAAGGAGGTTTCGTCAACTGAGAGTGGAAAAGGAGAGTGTGCCGATCACAGTGTTTCATTGCCATTTGGGTTCTATGAGTGGTTATTTATGACATTCAGGCTACAATGCATTGACATACTTTGTTGATCGCATGAATCGTGTTTTTAGAAATAAGCTAAATAAGTTTATACTTGTGTTCGTGGATGATACCTTTGTTTATTCGAGGATGGAGGAAGAACACAAGGAGCATTTGAGGATTATGCTCGAGGTGTTTAGGAAGCACCGATTGAAGGAAAAGTTTCACCTTCTGGAGGAGAGAAGTGCGATTTTTCAGCCACATTGTTTCCGAGCAGGGTATTACTGTTGATCCTGCAAATGTGGTAGTAGTACAGAATTGGGATCAATTCAATACCACTATAGACGTGAGAAGTTTCCTTGGATTGGTAGGATACTATATACATTTTATCAAGGACTTCCCTAAGTTAGCAACGCCGTTAACCAACATGACGATGAAGAATCATACATTTATTTGGTATGCAAGGTGCAAGCATGTATTTGTGAGTCTGAAGGACATGTTGACGAGCGCACTATTGTTAGTCATTCCGATTAGGAATGAGAAACTGACAGTATACACAGATGCCTGTGGTATTGGACTAGGTGTGATGTTGATGCAGAGCGGAACAGTTATCATATATGCTAGTCGACAACTGAAACCGCACAAGACGAAGTATCCAACTCATGATTTGAAGTTGGCGGTGACCGTATTTGGTTTGAAGATATGGAGGCATTATTTTTTTGAGAGAAGTTTGACTTGTATACAGACTACAAATCATTGAAGTACCTATTCTTCCAGAAGAATCCTTCCTCACAATGATGGTTAGAGTTCCTGGCCTCCTACAACTTTGACATTTCCTATATGCCTGGTAAGGGAAGGGCGGTCACTGATTCTTTGAGTAGGATACATGCCAGCTTGGGAGCGATTTCCTAGAGTGGAAGCAGATAGAGTTTATCATTGGCTATGATTTTAGACCTCGATGTGAGCTAAAGCCGGAAGTGTTAGCTAGCATGACGATTATACCTACCTTAATTGATTGGATTGGTACTAGCCAGAGGTGACATGCTAACTAATTAAGATTATGGTAAAGATAGAGGAATGTGTAAAGTTTGAGGAGACGAAGCAGTACGGGTTCGACCGTGATGGTTGGATCTATAAGGATGGGAGATTGTTTATTCCTGATGTTGATGGGTTAAGAGATAAAGTGCTATGAGAGTGCCATCATTCGAGATTTGATGTACATCACAACGGAAATAAAATGTACCATGATATGCGATAGATATATTATTGGGAAGGGGTGAAGAAGGACGTTAGGACGTTCATCTCGAAGTGCATGAACTGTTAGTTGGTGAAGGCAGAGTAGAAGAAGCCGAGTTGTTTGCTACAACCGCTCGAGATTCCCAAGTGGAAGTGGGAACAAGTTTCAATGGACTTCATTGCCAAGGAACAGAGGAAGGTATGAGAGTATCTAGGTCAAAGTCGATGGATTGACAAAGAGTGCTCAATTCATACCCGTCAAGTCTAGTAGAATGACATCCAAATTGGCTAGTTGAATGTGAAGTGAATTGTGCGATTCAATGGTATGCTGAAGAGCATTATGGCAACCAAGACCCTTCGTTCACTAGCGAGTTTTAGAAGAGTTTACAAGAGGCGTTGGGGACGAAGCTGCATTTTAGTACAGCTTCGAACTGATAGGCAAACCGAGAGGGTGAATTGCATTCTAGAGGATCTCTTGCGAGCTTGCATTCTCGATTTCGATGGCTCATGGGATGATCATTTACACTTATTAGAGTTCGCATACAATAACAGCTATTAGTCTAGCATCAGTATTGCACCATATGAGGCATCATATGGCCGACCGTGCAATGCTCCTTCATTTTGGTGGGATGCGAGCGAGAAACTGACACTTGGGCTTGATATAATTAGGGAGACTATGGAGAAGATTGAGAACATTCGGTAATGAATGAAGGCTGCTCAGGATAGATGGAAGAGCTACGCTGATAAGAGAAGACATGAGTTGGAGTTCTCCATCAGTGATATGGTGTTTGTTAAGATCTCTCCCCTAAAGGACGTTGTTTGATTCGATACTAAGGGAAAGTTAGCGTCAAGATTCGTTGGTCCTTTTTCGATACTTGAGAGGATTGGGAACTTGACTTACAGAGTCGACTTACCTCAAAAGATGGTGGGCGGGCACAACATGTTACACTTCTCTCACTTGCGGAAGTTTGGGCATGGCTTCGGTGTGATAGTTGAACCAAATCAGCTCGATGATAACGAGATTGACCCAGAAGCATTGAGACCTCGTAGGCTTATTTGTATCGTTAGACGTGATACGAAACAGCTTATAAGGAAGATAGTAGAGCTCGTGAAGGTTTAGCGGAGTGAGAGCGAGGGTGATTGTACTTGGGAGACCGACGAGAGCATAATGACAGCTTATCTAGAGCTCTTTACTTAGTTTGACTTCTGTTTATCGCATTTAATTTCACTTTCGATATCATATAGGGTAGTTTAGTATCCTGTATTATAAGTTAGATGTAGATATCATTACCTGCATCTGTGTGCATGTTTGATGTTTGATATGTTTGCTCGTGGATGTTAGACGTGCGGGGTAGCTATGTTTGATTTTACCTTAGTTCTGTTGGGGATTTTGGAGGCGAAATTCCTAAGAGGGGAGAGTGTAACAACCCATATTTTACATATAAGAGGGCTACAAAATATTATTTTTAAATTTATTTGAGGTCATATGACTCTATAACTTCAGGAAATATCCACTAGTGACATTTCAGATATTTAGCATTTTTCCAAACGATTTTACCCATGAAAACTTGTAATAGGAGTTACTTTTAATATAACTCAATTTAGCATCCAAGAATGCTATTATTGGAAAGATATGATGGTTTCCCTTTCTAGAGAGTGGTTATAATAGTGATTTGGACTTTTTGGATAGGAGATATGACTGTTTGAAGTTTGGCAATTTTTGAAGCAGTTTAGTGGGTAATTAGTGAGGTTTAGGGGTAAGCACACTCACCCATTTTGGGTTTTTAGGATATAATAGGTTGAACCATCATCCCCAAATAATTTTTACCACTTGCCAAATAGATCTAAGCTCCCATTAATCAATTCTTCATCCAAAACTTTCACTTTTCTCCTTCAAATCAAGCCTAAATCATAGATTAAGGGTAGATTAGCAAGTGGATTCATTAGAGATCTTCAAATCTACATTTTCTGGGAAGAAAAATCATATCTTTGATGTTCATTTTTGGATTTATCTCGATTTGCATGCAAAACTTGGATTTTGAAAGGTTTAGTGAGTGATTTATCATCTCTTACCTTATTATATATGTATATATAGGTTTTGATATGTTTTGGATCCATTTTTGAAGTTAAATTATGTTTTATTGCTGTTTAAAAACCCGACCTATAGTAAAAACGTGAATAAATGGATTTTTACTTTTCTAGACATGTTATTTGGATATGTATTTGCCTTGATATATGTTAGGCTATGATGTAGACGCCTTGTATAATGATTGATATAATTGATTGTGTGATTTGTATGTTTAAATGTTACTTGATGCATGTATGGTGTTCGTTTGCATGCTTGTATGGTTGAATACAGTCATCAGAGTGAAGTAGAGGTATACATTATGAGATCCATACTTCAATCGATGGGCTTTAGAGCGTTTGGAGACGTATTGTTTCCTAGGCGATGAATGTGGGTCGAAGTGTTGGGTGTAGCGATGACATCAGCACAAAGTTGATGTGTTGAAGGAGCTACATGTTTTTGGTTCAGCGGAGGCTGTCCGATGGTAGTTTGGGTCAGGTGGTTGGTTTTGCTCGACAAGGGAAGACCGGATAGGAAATCCTATCCGGTGGTTGTTTGGTTTGGCAATGGAGGACCGAATAGGAAATCATGTCCGGTAGTTTCTTGGTTCGATGGTGGAAGGCCGGACAAGAATCCAATCTAGTAGTTGGTTATAGGATGTTGCTCGATGGCTTCGGTTTAGTTAAAGGGGAGGGTTGGATAGAACATGGAATGTTGTTTTTAGGGTATTGGCTTCGGGCTTGGCATAGAGGGGCTTCAGGGCAATACTTATGGGTTGCTTAGTGGTTTTGTGAGTTGGTTTGAAGTTGGGACAGATGACTCCAGGATAGCTAAGGATGACTTTAAGGAGTTGTAACCAACGACTTCGACGACTCGATGCGGCGAGTGACTATGGCATATGTTGATGGACCGAAAGGATGAGTTCTGTGTGATAACTCGTAGAGTAGAACATAAGGTTGTGATGCTCGTGAGTGGGATAGGGTAGTCAGCTTGTACCTACGGTTGTTTGTGTATACCCATATTTATGACGTCTGCATGTATCCAATCCTTAGCCATCTACGTGGACATGAGTTGAGCATCTGTGTGGTAGTTCTACTATCGATACATGTATTAAGGGATTAATGAGTAACTCTGAAGTTATGATGCTCATTGTTGGGATAAGGTAGTCCGCATGTGCCCAGGGTAGTCTGCATGTGCCCATATTTTTGGACATTTGCATATGTCTATGTCCAGCCCTCTACCATCTGCATGGGCAACGAGTTGAGCATTTGTAAGAGTCATCGTATATCTAAAGCACTTGAGTGAGAGATGTAAGGCTATGTGATGGATGCTATGTTTGTTGTGATCTTGAGATGTTGTGTGGTACCTTTATACCCTATATTTTCCACCTATGATAATAATTTGGCATATGCTAACTCTTTGGATGTAAGGGTAGGTCATGTATGGCTATTCATACCCTATGCCCCCATTTACTATATAAAATTTTATAGAGTTTAAAAATGATGTATTGCTCACACCATAATTTTATCTGATCCAAGTTTGCTTCTTATTATCTTGGGTACTCTTAAATGGGTGATTAGGGATAACAGGCCCGGACAGCGCATGGAGTTGTACGAAGTACGAGCAAGAGGTTACGCTTTCATATATCTATATTTGGAGATTATAATCTCTATATATATTCCAGTCTGTAGTACGTGGAGCTATACTAGTACTTGTATTTTGAGATAAAGTGTAGAGTTTATTTTAGAGACATATGACGTATAAACTCTTTTATTTCAATTTTGTATAATCTGTGAACCTGGTGCACTCTGATGTTCTTATTATGGTTCATTTGATTATATTACTATCTTATCTATTTTACATCTATGTTGTTATATTATGTCTCTTCTATGTGCTATGTGATGTTCTACAGGTTCTATGCTTGGATTTTTATTACTTTACACCCTTAGCAACCATCCTACATCGCCTGGGTACCTCCATAGTGCATTACACAGATATATTAGACACCTGAGGCATAGGGCGGCCGTCACATTGTAGATGGTACATTGCAGAGTTGGAGAGAAAATGAGAGCATATGGGTCATTATGGACTACTTGACGAAGAGCGCTCATATTATTTAGGTGAAGGTGTCAAGTACCACTTCATCTTTAGCACCATTGTATGTATGTGAGATAGTGGGGTTACATGGCGTACCCTCTAGTATTATGAGTGATTGAGATCAAATCTTTACGAACAAATTTTGGAAGAGTTTATAAGATGCATTAGGCATGAAATTGAACTTGAGTACGGCCTATCATTCCCAAAACCTATGGCCAAACCTAGAGAGTGAACCGTGTACTTGAAGACTTGTTAGGAGTTTGTATTCTTAATTTTGGAGGGCCATGGGAGGACCACTTACCTATTGTTTAATTTGCATACAACAATAACTTTCAAGCTAATATCAGCATAGCACCATTTGAAGCTTGTATAGAAGATCTTGTAACTCCTTACGTAGTGGTGTCAAACGACCGACAAGGCGATAGCTGGGCCGGATATGATCAGTGAGACTTTGGAGGAAGTCGAGTTGATACAAAAAAGAACGAAGGAATGTCAAGGTCAGAAAATGTCTTATATTGACATGATACATATTGACCTTGAATTTGAAATTGGTGATTTGATCTTTGTGAAAACATCACCATTGAAGAAAGTTGCGAGAATCGACAATTTGGGTAATCTTACGCTAGATTCATTGGATAATTTCCTCTAGTAGAACGGATCAGAAAGCTTGAATACAGAGCTAATCTTCCCAAAAAATGTGCAAGCACACAACTTGCTCTATGTTTCACACTTACGCAAGTGTGTGCATGACATAAGTGTAGTTATGGAACCATGTCAATTGGGGAAGTGGAACCAAAAGTTTCTATGCCAAGAGGACTTATTCAAATCATTGAGAGTAGTGTCAAGAGACTTCAGATAAGTTTATAAAGCATGTTCGAGTCCAATGGGTTGAAGATTTAAGAAATAACACTTGGGAGGCAGAGGAGAAAAAGCATGCTTCCACTATTGAACTTTTTTTTACTAGTATGACTCCATTTACTCTAAGTATTATGTTTCTGTTTCATCGATTAATATTGCATGCTAGTTGTAGCGATTCGAAAATTCGAATACTTCGTCTTCGAACATCGAAAAGTTTTGAAATATAATTAAGTATTATAATATCATTTTATAACCTTATTAGACATCAATCAATTAATTTATAATGATAAGAAACTTGTTTTTGAAAATTGTTTATGAAAAATATCAATAATGTGATTGAAAATCATTTTATCGATAAACAACTTCTTAACCATCAGAAGTTGTTCAGATATTTTTTTACTTATGCTTATTGTTTTAGGAAATCAAAAAAATGAAATAAAACTTTTTACCACTAATGGAAATAAACTTTCCAAATCGTGTCATGGGTGATGTCACCAAAGATATTTTAAAAGGAGCTTAAATAGAAGTACTTAAGTGTTAAGAGATGATAAAGGAGAAGTGATGGAAGGTAAGACTTACATGACATGAAAGGAGGGGTGAGAACAAGCTTAGGCAACATCAAATGGAGCCTATATAAGGAGAGGTGTATCCTTAGGAATAAATCACAAATTTAAACCAAAACCAAGCTTCTTTAATGTCTTCTACTTCTCTATATTCCTAAAAGTAAAATAATTGAAAATTTTATCCAAATCAACACAAATTTCGAGTGAAACCTTAGGACAACATTGCAAAACATCCTACTTAGAAATTGAAGATACAAAGCCACATTCACCTCACCTTGAAAGGCCATGAGCAATTTGTGAGGGAAGGAGGCAAAACTAGGTGGAAGCAAGGAGAAAGAGGAAGAAAAGGTGGTTGCAAGGAAGAGGTTGGACTTGGGTGCTTGGACTTGGTTGTTTGTTAGATTAAAGGTGCGTTAACACACATCTTTGAATGGAAAATATAACATATATATGTTGTGTTTTGATTGTGTTTAAGTTGTTGAATTGTTATTAACATTGTTAAAAATGTTGATATGGTTATTGTTTTGAAAACAAAAGGCATATGTGATGCACGTCTATGGACTTGGAATGGACTTGAATGGACATGTATGACTTGTGAAAAGACCTTGAAACAAAGCACATAGGTTATAGATGGACTTTGGTTTAGATCGGACTCAGATTTGGAAGTGCACTTATAGCGATAGTCGCTGTGGAAGCACTTTGGAGTTGCCTTATTTTTGGCGATTTCTATGGAACTTTGTAGAGAGATCCTTAAAAGTTTCTCACCATATTTATAATATTTTATAAGTATGTTTATTTCTATCAAAAGCTTGGACAGTAAAAAGTTAACACTAGAAATGGTGGCCAAAACTTCACTTGTGCAAAACTGCCCCGGTTGGCCTTGAATTTTAGACTTTAAAGGTTTGAAAAGATATTTAAATTTAAGAATTTTGTTTCACTCGGTTTACAAGTGTTTACTTACTCATTTTAGAGTATTTCAAAAGTGGTTTGAGATATTTATAAATTTTTATAATTAGTTGTGAATTTTTAAAGAAAAGGATTTTATAATAAAAACTTGTTATTTTCAAGTAATATTTTGAGAATGTTTTAAAACCTATTATAAGTATTATAGTATTATAAACTTGTATAGTTTTTAGAAAATGTGCTGACTATTTTATATCTTATGTAATAAAATATCTTTTGACTTGTTTATTTACATATCTAGTTTTATAAATAAATTACCATGCACACACATATCATTTTAAAAAGGGTTTTAAAAGTATAAACAAAAGGTTTAGAAAGAGGTTAGAATTGCATAATGGCCAAATGGTTAATTTTTTAATTACCTGTTTGAAAGGTAATCAGCTATCCTTAACACTAAAAGCCAATGAAGTAGGCTTATCTATTTTTGAAAGTTAAGATCAATGTTCGAATAGGCACATGGAGCAATAGAGCTCTAACCTACCAGCTTCCCACTTGGCCAAGGAATAGTTAAGTCGGGAAATGTCGAAAACATGTTAATTATGTTGATTTCTTACATGTTTATGGAAATCATTAATGTTATACTTAACACTAAAAACCGACGAGGTAGATTTATCTATTTGTGAGATTCAAGAATGAAGTGTTTAGGCAAGGCTTTGATGCAACTAGTGCTCTAACTTACCTGGTTTCACTCTTGGGCGAGCGATTGTTAAGTTGGAATATCGAAAACGAGTTAAGTATATGAATATTGATTTGTATAAGCAATTGTTTTTGATTATATAATCGATTAGTCGACTATCAGATTTGACCAAATATGACTTAAGAAGTTATTGAAAGGCTTTACGATTTCATACCCCTAGAAAGGAGTATTGGTATGAAACATCTTTAACTTTCGCTTTGTTCCGAGAGAACCAGAATTGAGTTAATAAAAAATTCATCGATTGGTTTTGGAGAGTCCAATAAGCGAGAAGAGTGTACTTATATGAAATGACTCAAATCTGTAATCACTTCAAAACTACATACGCGATCTATGTTCTAGAAGCAGTTGTGAAGTGAAATATTATAGATTTGAACTGTCCATCCTAAGGTTAAGTCCAAGGGAGATCATGGCGTTAATATTTTGAACGATGGTATAATGTGGGACTGTCTATCTTGAGGAGCATTCTAAGAGAGAGGACAACATTAGCATTCGTGGAGGACTAATGCGGGGAACCTATTTGGAGGTTCGAGATGCTCGAATCCATATAGTGGTTCGTGATATGTTCGAGATGAGGGAATCCAATAGGGATTCGTGTGCTGCTCGAGTGATGAAGACTCGTGTGAAAGGTATCGAACATAGCCTCGACATCGGAAATGACTAAATTCAGAGTAAGATGCACAATTTTGGGTTTAGCTTTCCCATGGGGTATATCAACTCCAGATCTAGAGTATGCTTATCGATATATTGTGCACGGAAGTTGTTGAAACTTGGCGCCACACAGTTCATCGTTCGACCGATTGTGTTTACCTTAGAGTATATCCTATCTAGAGATATACGATGCTTGAAAGAAAGTTTCTGATCCTGGTCATGGAGTTCAGATTCGGCTTGATCCGAGAAGAGCTCCATGGAAATCCTTACAACTATGCAAACGCGTCTTAGCGGTATTAATTATATACCTATTATTATTGTGGCGTTCATATAACAGTTATTTTCTATGATTTTTGTGCCATACGCTAGCCATTATGTATCATATCACTATATGTTAAACTTAATGAATGGTTGGTTTCATTTGAGGGGAAAACAATTATGGTAATCTGTACAGTCTCAAAAAGGTGTTATTGTATGTCACTCTAATGTTTTTATCATAGTATATGGATATGCAAGGAGAATAGAGGTTTCTAATCAAGGAACTAAATCAGAGTCCGCTCTAGACAGGTCAAGCGATCTATACTAGTTGGGAAGTGAAATCTATGTGATCGAACAAGTGATTAGATCATATATTGTATGCGAATGATATATGTACCTCGAACGTACTTTGGTACATTTTTATGATATTGTACGTTTGCTTATGAAGAGTTGGGAAATGACTCTTCTATTTGTTACGAGGTAGCATGAAAAATTGTCTAAGTAATAACCTAAGGTTGTTAAGCGTAAAGTATGCTTAGTATATTGTTTATCATCCATGGACGATGAGAGAGTTTTGAACCTGAGAAAACCATGAGATTTGCTTGTTAGTGATTGTGAATACTATTTAAGTATTTGTGTGCTTGTTCCTTTTTTAAGGTTAGAAGAGTCGTGGAGCAAGGATTCTCGGGGTAGTACGAGGAAGACGGGGGACAGCTTGGGGAAGTTCAATCCAGTTTTGCTTATAGATAGGCCTGTCAATGGTATGATTTTTGACCCAAACCCTGCTTGAACCTGCCCTATAAATGCGGGTATGGGTTTTGACTCCAATTACCCAGGCCCGACTCAGTTACTATTCGGGTCGGATACGGTTTAGTCACAATCCGACCCTGTTTATGCCCAACCCGATAATTAGTTTTCCGTAGTTTCTAAACATAAGAGTGTATGTTATTTTTTACCATTTTGTTTGTTTGTGTGTAGATTTTTTTGCATACTATTATTATGAATTTGGCTACATCACCACACAATATGTATATTAAAAATTATTTGTCTACATATTTTATAAAAATTGCAAGCTTAAGTATGATTTTAACATAAATGTCATAAGTTAGGCATACGGGTATTACCCAATCGGCTTGAGGGGCTCGGGTATTTGTTTTTAAATACCCAACGGATTTGGGCAGGGCTCGGGTTTTGATTTTTGTAACCAGGAAAGGGTCCGGGTTTAAGATACATGTACCGAACCCGTCCTATTAACAAGCCTACTTATAGACTAGGGTTTCCTTCTTATCTTAGTATTATATATCTTTTGTCATGTACTCACTGCTTGAGATGGAGTCACCTAGTATGCATTTTGGTTTCTAGTTTAGCTTGCATATAGTTCCATCAAAACTCTATATATGTATCTTGCTTCGTCTATCTTCTTTGATTATCATTCTTATTTGAATTTCGAGGTTTCTAAGTGGAGGAGAATGTAGCGACTCAAAAATTTGAACACTTCGTCATTGAATATCGAAAAGTTTTGAAATATAATTAAGTGTTAAAAATATTATTTTATAAACTTGTTAGACATTAATTAATTAATACATTATGATAAGAAACTTGTTTTTGAAAATTGTTTACAAAAATATATTCTTTGAAAAAATATCGATAATGTGACCAAAAATTGTTTTATCGATAAACAGCTTTTTAACCGTCGGAAGTAGTTCGGATTTTTTTACATACACTTATTCTCTTAGGAAATCAAAAAAATTAAATAATTTTTTTACCATTTATAGAAATAAACTTTTTGGATCTAGTTATGGGTGATGTCATCAAAGATATTTTAAAATGAGGTTAAATGGAAATACTTAAGTGTTAAGAGATAATAAAGGAGAAGTGATGGGAGGTAAGCCTTAGATGGCATGAAAGGGGGTGATAACAAGCTTAGGCAACACCAAATAGAGCATGTATAAGCAGAGAAATATCCTTAGGAATTAATCAGAAATTCACAAACCAAAACCAAACTTCTTTAATGTCTTCTTCGTTTTCTTCTCTAAACACCTAAAGAAAAATAATTACAAATCTTATCCAAATCAACCCAAATTTGGAGTGAAGCCTTGGGACAACATTGCAAAACATCCTACCTAGTTATAAGTTAAAGAAACAAAGCCACACTCACCCCACCTTGGAAGGTCGTGAGCAATTTGTGAGGGGAGGAGGCAAAAGAAGGTGGAAGAGAGGAGAAGGAGGAAGGAAAGGTAGTTGCAAGGAAGAGGTTAGACTTGGATGCTTGGACTTGGTTGTTTGTTGGATTAAAGGTGAGTTAACACACCTCTTGGAATGGAAAATATAACAATATATGTTGGGTCTGATTGTGTTTAAGTTGTTGAATTGTTATTGACATTGTTAAAAACATTGGTTTGATTCTTGTTTTGAAAAGAAGCTTATGTGATCCATGTCTGTGGACTTGAAATGGACTTTAATAGACTTGTATGACTTGTGACAAGATCTTGGAACAAAGCACAAAGGTTATAGATGAACTTTGGTTTAGATCAGAATCGAGTTTAAAAGTGCGCTTATAGCGATAGTCGTTGTGGAAGCACTTTGGAATTGCCTTGTTTTTGACAATTTTTAGGAAGCTTTGTAGAGAGATTCTTAAGGATTTCTCACCATATTTATAGTATTTTATACGTATTTTTATTGCTATTAAAATCTAAGATAGTAAAAAGTTAAGTAACATCTCAAAAAGTGGCCAAAACTTAACTAATGTAAAACTGCCCCACTTTGCCTTGATTTTTGGATTTAAAGAGTTGAAAAGATATTTAATTTTAAGTATTTTGTTTCAATCTTTTTACAAGTTTTTACTAACTCATATTATAGTATTTCAAATGTGGTTTGAGATATTTATGGATTTTGAAGAATTAGTTGTGAAATTTTAAAGAAGAATATTTTATAATAAAAACTTGTTTTTTCAAGTTTTTAAGGAAATTATAAACTTGTTAGTTTCAAGTTACATTTTGAGTAAATGTTTTAAAACCTATTATAAGTATTATAAAGTATTTTAAAAACATTTTTAAGTATGTATAGTTTTTAGAAAACCGTGTTGACTATTGTACATCTTATGTAATAAAATATCTTTTGACTTGTTTATTTACATATCTAGTCTTATAAATAAATTATTTTGTGTGTGTATATATATATATATTATTTTAAAAAGGGTTTTAAAAGTATTAAAAAGGTTTAGAAAGGGGTTAGAATTGCTTAATGTCCAAATGGTTAATTGTTTAATTACTTGTTTGAATAGTAGTAATTATGCTTAATAATAAAAGCTAACGAAGTAGGCTTATCTATTTATAAGAGTTAAGATTGATGTTCGAATAGGGATAGAGCAATAGAGCTCTAACCTACCGACTTCCCTCTTGGCCAAGGAATAGTTAAGTCAAAAAATATAGAAAACGTGTTAATCGTGTTGATTTCTTACTTGTTTATGAAAATCATTAATACTATACTTAACACTAAAAGTCGACGAGGTGACTTATCTATTTGTGAGATTCAAGAATGAAGTGTCCAGGAAAGGTTTTGATGCAACCAGTGCTCTAACTTATCTGACTTCACTCTTGGGCAGGAGATAGTTAAGTTGGAATGTCAGAAACGAGTAAAGTATACGAGTATTGATTTTTTATAAGAATTTTTTTACTAAAAAGTCGATTACTCGACTATCGAACTTGACCAAATATGACTTAAGTTGTTATCGAAAGGCTTTGCGATTTCACACCAATGAAAACCCCCAGAAAGGAGTATTGGTACGAAAAGTCTCTCGCTTTCACTTACTTCCGAAAGAACCGGAATTGAGTTAACTGAAAATTCATCGATTGGTTTTGGAGGGTCCGGTAAGTGGGAAGAGTGTACTTATACGAGATGACTCAAACCTATAACCACTTCAAAATAATATATGCGATCTATGTTCTGGAAGCAGCAGTGAAGTGGAATGTTACAGAGTTGAACTGTTTATCCTAAGATTAAGTCCAGGGGAGAGGTCAGCGTTAACATTTCGAATGATGTTATCATGCATAACTGTCTATCTTGAGGAGTATTCTAAAAGAGAGGACAACGTTAGCATTCATCGGAGGACTTATGAGGGGAATCTACGTGGAGGTTCGAGATCTGTTCAAGATGCTCGAATCCATATAGTGATTCATAATCTGTTCAAGACGAAGGAATCCAATTGGGGATTTGTGTGTTGCTCGAGTGATGAAGATTCATGTGAAAGATGCCAAACGTAGCATCGACATTGGAAATGATTAAAACCAGAGTAAGATGCACAA
Source organism: Allium fistulosum (assembly GCA_030737815.1). Taxonomy (NCBI): domain Eukaryota; kingdom Viridiplantae; phylum Streptophyta; class Magnoliopsida; order Asparagales; family Amaryllidaceae; genus Allium; species Allium fistulosum. The sequence continues at coordinate 855,325,602 of CM060905.1, forward strand.
TCTCGGGTTTAGCTTAGCCATGAGGGTATATCAACTCCAGATCCAGAGTATGTTTATCGATATATTGCGCGCGGGAGTTGTTGATAATTATGCCATGCAATTCATCATTAGGCCAGTTGTGTTTACCTTAGAGTATATCCTATCTAGAGATATACGATGCTCGAAAGGAAGTTTCTGATCCTGGTCATGGAGCTTGGATTCGGCTTGATCCAAGGATAGCTCCATTAAAATCCTTAAACCTATGCGAACATGCCTTAGCGGTATTGATTGTATACCTAATATTGTTACGGCGTTCACACATCAGCTATTTGATATGAATTATGTGCTATACACTAGATATTATTTATCATATCACTATATGTTAAACTTAATGAATGGTTGGTTTTAATTTAGGGGAAAAACGTTATGGAAATCCGTACGATCTCAAAAAGGTGCTATTGTATATCACTCTTATTTCCTAAATTTCTCATGCTGGTTTACCAGACTGATCCGAGTGTTATCTTCTTTTAATGCTCAGGTCAGCCCCCCCGGTACGTTTCTAGATTTAGTTTTGGATACTTGGAGTTTATGGAGAAGAGCTGGATGATTATCTTCTATAGTATTCTTATTTCTTCCACCTTACTATTTGATGTATCGGCGTATGTGAGGACATGGTATTATAACTATCTAGGCTGATGATAGTACTTAAGTTTTAGTAACTTTGATATTTCTGTATTCAGACTAACCCTTTGGACTGTTCCTTTGATATTATATATTATCGTTTTGTTGTGAGATTCTGATGTTGTGTTCTTCATTTCTTATTCTATTCTTCTTTTTTAGTTTCACCCTAATTTTCTTTCTTTTCGACATTTGGGTGCTCGGCACACGAATACCATGGATGTATTTGGTATCGACATTCGACGATCGAAAAGTTGGGTCGTTACACTAGTTTAGCACTTGCTTTGTAAGCTGTGATTAATTTGCTAGTTTCGTTGTTATGATGCTAAGTGTGTGTGTGACGGGTGCATGTTATTGTTAGTGTAATACATTATTTCACTCTTGATGATTTTTAGAGTGTAATGCTTTTAGAGGGAGAATGTAACAACACATAATTTTACGCTTAGAATTAAATGTAATTAATTGTTTAATTGAATATTAAGAAAAATAATTACTTAAAAGAAGAATATTTAAAGATGAATTGGGACTTAAGACCAATTCCATGGCATTCGTAATGTCATTTATATATGAAATACATATATAGTTTGTCAAAACGGATAAGATTGGTAAAATGAGGAGAAAAGAGAAGATATGGGAAAAATGGTCATTGGACAAGAATTTGTATTACTAAATTCTAAAATGAACTATCTTTGTAACGTCTTACCTTAATACCTACACTAACAAGAATATTACATAGCAATATTGTTTGCTAATATGGAGAATAAGGCTGGTTAGGAGCGACCAAGCTTGAGTATTCCTTTGGGTTAATATCGGCATGTCTTGTCGTACCAAATTTTTTGAGAATCTTTAACTGAATAATTGACGTGTATGGTATCGGCACAAAACAAGAAACACAATGGCTAAAAGGAAGTTCGGAATAATATATAATATCATAGAAAATACAAAATCACATAACACGGTAGAATATAAAATATCGACATGAAAGTACATACAAAAGTGAGTCTACAAAATATACTAGGCCCACATAATATATAATCAAGCCCAAGGCTAGTATCAAAAGAGTATGTACATAACATGAGTCATTATCTCAACAAAATATAATACTAATACATATATACATCATACACATAACTAACTCCCAGCTAAGACAGCATCAAAAGGTCACTAAGTCCCAGTACTTGTAATGTCTCAGTCTAACCCGAGTATTATAAAATTAATAAATGGATCAGGTTAATTCTAATTCAACAAAAGTAAGATCACAGGATATAACTTATAAGAATCATAATAGAGTAGCCCTAATTCTATATTAAGCCAAAATCTAAATAAATAATTGCTTAACTCAAATAATTCATCATCAAAATAAGATGAACCAAAATATTATACAATCATAACCACAAACTTGCGTGAAAGCAAGTGGAATCCAAAAGACATGCATAAAAGCAAGTTGAGCCCAAAAGATGAGCATGAAAGCAAATCAAAATCAAAACAAGCCTGAAAGATAGTCTTAACTAAAACAAGTATATCATTTATCAAATTACCATGTCATAAATCCATAAATTTTCGTATCATAAGCAATTTCAACATATGGTAATAGAAACCTCACAAAGTATATCATAAATCAAAGAATACACCTGAAGGTACTGTCCCCTCCTGGACAGAGGCAACGTCCCCCCTCTGATAGAGTTATGGTCCCCTCCTTAGACGGACGAGCCTAGTGTCGCCATAACTCAAGGTATACATTTAAACTACGTCGAAGATATATAAGTCTGAAAACAGGTCAACATGCAATGATGTACATGAAAGCACGTCAGTGAACAAGCCTAAAGAGAGTCACCACATCCAAAGGCGTACGTATCAGTATGTTGAAGACAAGTCCAAAAATGAGTCAACATGCAAAGACATACATGAAAGCACGTCAGTGAACAAGCCTAAAAGCAAGTCACCACATCCCAAAAGTGTTATATACTTTCTAATGTTAAGCACTCAAGATTCCCTTAATGTCCCATAACCACTTAGTGACTCCTGAATATTTATTATAAGATAGTAAACTTCACTCCATAAAATAATTTATCAAACAGGTTAAAGAATTAATCGATATAGCGATACTAATGTTCCATACCTCTAGTGCTACTAAATTGATTAATTAAAATTCTCATTTCATAGAAGTAATATTTTATATGAAATTATTTCTTTCTAGAAAATAATTGAAATGTGCCTATTGACTATTTTTAATAGATAGAAAATTCTTTTTACTTAAATAAAGTCTTGAAATACTATTTCTTTGCTTTCAAAATTATCATTATGTTAAATATTTTCTAGCATATAATCATTTGAATTTGCATATTATCATAAGAAATTTTTATAGAACTTATAAAAGTGATTTTTAAACATATATGTATTAGTATGATTTTTCAAGAATTTATTCTTTCCCCCAAATTCATAGAATAAAAATTCTATGATAACAATGTCAAAAGCTCAATACAAACCAAAGAAATCATTTCAAAATCAATACAATTAATTCAGCAAATGCCTGAAGCAAAATAGTCTCAAGGATCTCAGATCGGTCGACCTAAAATGTCCATCGGTCGACCGGTGCGACCTACTGGTCGACCGTTTCGATTGGCCGGAGTATATTCTACTCCAGGCATCATCTTAGGTTATGTTATCACCTTATTTCGGCCACTGAAATAAGTCTATTGGCAGCTAATCTTCTGCAATATCAAGACTATAACAACAATACTCAACAAACATGGTATAGGCAAGTTACAGTAAGCATTTTGACAAAGTTTTTAAAGGATAATTCTACTGTAATTATACTAACAATCATAGCATTCAAGTTTTATCAAAATTCCAACAACCCAATTCAACCAAACAATTACAGTAGGATTAGAATTAGTTATGAGTAATTCACTCACTTTAGCATCCGAAAGTTCTAAAATTGCATGCATCAAACACAAGACCAATTCACAAAAATTTCCTACATTTTTTTCCACAGTGCAGTAAGGTTTTGGCATAGAAAAATATAATATTTTCGTATGAAAATTTTACATATGGTATATATATGAGTTCCAAACAGCATATCCAAGTTTCAAATTTTTATGATTTTTCTAGAATTGGTTATGATTTTTTTACTAACCTGCGTTTTCTGCCCATATTTTACTTTCCCTATTTGTTATTCAACTAACTTCGACCTCCAACCATGGCCAAAACTATAGCTTTTTGGGTCTAAGGGATATAGATGTTTGTAGAGAAGCTTAGATTTAAGTTCGGGAATTTTTAGTAATTTCTTTTGATTTGATTTTGGTTTTTAAAAGAGGCTAGGATTAGAAGGGGGAAAACTCAGGCCTTGTTTTGTTTTCTATTCACAAACCATTTTCAATTTTCAAATTTTAAAAACAACGAAAACTCGTTTCTTTCGCCATTTCGCGAAACCCATTTTGAAAAATTATCATTTTTGAAAATGGGTCTAATATACAAAACTGAAAACAGTTTTTTGTTTTCCATATTTTGGAGCCCAACTAAACCCAAATAGCAAAGAAATGCAACTACCCTAGCTTCTCGTTCTCTAGCCGCAAAAATCGTCTTCTCCACTATTTCATTCATTGTCCAAAAATCAGGTAAAATCACAAAATTGGTTTATTTCATATTTTGTTTAAATCAATTGATAAAATCATCAAGTTATTGACTCTTTAATGCAGTAGTTCCTTTTCTCCAATATGGATTAGGGTTTTTTGATTCAAGCTTCTAGTTCAATATTATCCTAGGTAAAATCTCTCGATTTATTTTTGTATGTATTGATCATGTGTTTCTATTCTTTTCGGTATGGATTAGGGTTTCCTTTCTAGTTTGGTTTTGTTTTTCTACATAGAACTAGCTTGTTAAACACTGAATTCATATAATGTAATCTAGATGATTATCACTACCAAAAGAAATAAGGTTATAGATGTTATAATAAGAGAGATGATTATTAATACCAAAAGAAAATTAGGTTATAGATGTTATAATAAGAGAGATGATTATTAATACCAAAAGAAAATAACCTAGTGTTACTGATAGTGACTACATTTATCTTAATCTAAACAAATTGTAATGTTTTTCTAGCTAGCTTTTAATTTGTGGTTCTATGTTATGGTAATTTACATTTAAAAAATAAAATGCAAATATTTGCAAAATATTGAATTTAACAATTAAAAAATTAAGTAAAAATAAAAATGGAGCTTGATTCATGATCGTTTGGAAAATATTGAGGGACTTGACCAAAAATGCATATACTAGTATATGTAAATGATAATTTGAGTTAACTTTTTTTGCATATTGCAGTTTATTTTGGTAGCTCGATTTTATTTTTTATTTTTTTCATAGACTTTATGACCTGAAGCATCATGGTTTCTAATTTTAAAAAATTTATTAATAAAAAATCAAGGTTCATGCTTAAAAGAATAAGAAAACTTCACAAAAACCGTAGACAAAGTATGGAAGATGAGAAAATTGTGACTCCCATAGATAGGCAAAAAGAAAACTACTGAGAAATTACCAAAAGAGCACAAAAATTTGATGTGACTAACATGTGTCCCCCCGGTATGAGTTTATTGTACGCACAATGAATGAAAGTGCATTCACTAGTAAGGGTTCATTGTGGTAAGCTAGCAAACAGTCTGACAAGCGTTACTCAACTAACCCAGCAATATTATGTAAATCACATATATTATTAATTAGCAAACATGAAGTTATACAATTGTAATCAACTTTTAATAAATTAGAAATAGCGGCAAAAATTAATTGAAAGAACAATGATGTTAAAATTAATTAATTGATATATAGATGTCTGAGATGATGAGTGGTTGTCTATTGAAACTTGAAATAGATTTGTTATTCGAACTTTGTTCTACTAGTTGAAACAAAGTGTCGGTGACAAGGAGGAGGATGTGCTGATTGAATCGTATGAAAATTCTATAATTTGTTTTATTGATATCTGATAAGAAAATTTCTTTGAATAAACGTATATTTGAAAGAGAGAGGAGGCATCATCATAAAGGAATTGAATGAAATTCTATAATTTGGAAAATGTATATCTCTTTAAAGGAATTTTTATTGTAGGTTTATATGGTTATGTTTTGTTAAACTTTGTTTAACTAAACCTGTGTCCTTTATTTTGCAAAGCTTAAATCGTGTCCTTTGTTTAATGTAGAAGATTATATATATGCTTAAGTTTAACTGAACTTGTGTCCATTTTTTTGCAAAACTCAAACTGTTTTGATTTGTACTACCTTGTTTTTTTAGTTGAACTTGCAAGTTAAGGCTATAATAGAATTAAAACTATAGGGAGTGGTTGGAAAATGCAGCAGTCCCCTACTGGCTAATTAGTTAGATATGCTTTGGCATAAATATCAAACAATTGGTTCACTGCATATCTAAAGAATATTATCGATAATAAACATTTTCTAAAAGTTACTGAGTTATGGATGATGTTTGAGGAAGAAGAACTTTTGCTTTTATATTTGTGCCTACAATGCTGCTGGTCCATGCTTTATACTAGGTTGACATGATTTATAGTTGAATATACGTATATGAAAACAATTTATTAGTGTTGCATCTTCTATATTGAATTCCCACTTTGTGAAACTCATCAAAATATTATTTTTATTTATTTTCTTTTTAATGTCCCTTGACTGAGGTTCTACATGCTGATAATATATCACTTGTTTGAAAGGGTGCTCCATATTTGCTACATTAGCACATCTACAAAATGCACCATAGAAAATAACTAATATACATATATAAGACCTGGTTTTAAATTCTAAAGCTATCTTGAGCCATACAATAAAAGGGAACGTATATACATATAGTTCATGTTAAAATGACAGATATCATATATGTTTTGGTTTCTATTCAATAGAGATGGAATGAAAGTTAACTGAAGTCCAGAGAGATAAAACTCACCAGTAGTACATTTAGTTGATCAAGATATGGCTTAACTAGTAATGTATGCTTAATTTTGATAAAACCTGCTTATAATTTTAAAAGACTAAAATAAACCTGCTTACAAATAAACTGAATAAAACAAAATCTAAAACATGCTTAATAAAATGAATAAAAGTATAAACAAGATAAGAGTCACAGGTCCCTGTTTTTGATGTTGTTATACAAAAAGTCCCTGCAGAAATGAATTTGTAAATTTGGTCCCTATTTTTCAGAAATAAAAAAAAGCAAAACATCTTGCACTTTTCTGACAGAAAATGCAAGATAACTTGCACTTTTCTAATTTTGAAATATTTTTCGAAATTTTCGAAAATTTCTAAAATTTGAAAATTTTGAAAAACGCAAGTTAACTTGCACTTTCTATCTGGAAAGTGCAAACTAGTTTGCGCTTTCTAATTTTGAAATTTTTGAAAAGCGTAAGATAACATGTGTTTTCTAATTTTGAAATTTTTCTGAAAATTTTAAAAATTTTGAAATTTTTGGAAAGCGCAACTTGCGCTTTCTATCACGAAAACGCAAGCTGGTTTGCGCTTTCTGATTTTGAAAATTTAAAAAGCGCAAGCTAACTTGCATTTTCTGATTAGAAAAAACAGGGACTAAATTTACATACTTATTTCTACAGGGACTTTTCTTGTAACACCATCAGAAACATGGACCTTTCGTGCAAAGCCCCAAGTATAAATTCAGAGCAATAACGAAAAACTACTTAATAAAATTGTATGTATTTGTGAACTATATTTATAACAAAAGCAACTCAGAGTATGTATTTGTGTATTTTATGAATACTATGATTTATGGCAACTTTGATTAATTTTATATTAAATATGACACAGAGGTGTTTAACTTTTTGCTCCATTAAATTTGTATTAGGTATTGAAGTTACTATAACATGGATGAAGAGAGCTCAGTGAATTCTATCAGGTATATTTACAATTTAAAGTGTACCTAGTTTTGGTTAATCTTCTAAAAATTTACTGCAAATACATAAGTCCATTAAGTGATGAATTTATAAAAAAGTCTTTATCTTGTGCGATGCCTATTGAGTTTGGTGAAATTTCTAACATCTCTAATAATGGTTCAAGCGATGATAATTTCATAATAATGGATGACCATACATTAGATGACATTGGAGATATGATGATGCTTAGCTATTTAGTTGCTAACCGAAGAAGTGTTGTGCAGTTTAATGTTAGTCAAACGACTCAAATGAGGCAAGTTAGAGATCAAATAGCTACACGAATGTGGAATGAGTAAGTAACAACTCATCATTTATAGTTCAGGTACAATTTTATTTCTACTTCAAATTCAAAATTCATTCCATCTTATTTCATTAAGATATTTGAATCATGTCCGTGCAAATTTAAACAATAAATTAATTCACCATCTCATTATTATATCATGTTACACTTGGTACATCATTTAAAAAAATAAAAATCATTTCAAAAAATAGATTATATGAATGCTTCTGTTGATTATTGTGAGCATGCTAGGAGTCCCTTCCTTTCAACTTTTCCATATTTCTCCTATGAGCCTTTTCTTACGTCCTCTAAATTTAGCAACCCGTCCATTATAAAAAAATGGAAGATGCATTTATTTTAGATTAATACCTACTCTCATTTGTATTCTAATTTTATGTAGTGATTTGGTATGTGTCTTACTTTTGTATTATCGTGTGCAGATATGATTTGAAAGACATCTCAAACGCGTTGTTTACAAAATTTGTGGTTGATATATCTATTATATTATTGTGGAAGATGCTTGAGTTGTTCTATTTCAATTTTCTCTTTGTTTGGTGCATCTCTTATATTATGTTTAAAACCTTGTTATGAACTTTTTTATTGTGATTTTATTCTTATATAATTTGGCCTCATGTAGTTTAAAATATTGTGATCTCTTTAATGCTTAATTATTATTTTTAGGATTTAGTGTATTATCTTTTATCCTATTATCAATTTTTAATTAGTAACTTGATATAATGGTAGTAGTTTGTATTTAACTTTGTTATGTTTGACTTTTTTCATTTTGTTCTTCGTTTTATTTTCAACATGTTAAGTGTGTTCATGTGAACATGGAAAATGAATACTAGATATTATATGTTATGTATTATGGTTTAAATGTAAAATTTGTTTGAATTACCAAAAGGAAAATTCAAAATTTCAAAATATGATAACCATATTTCAAACCAAACGTATTTTCCAATTTTCAGTTTTGAAGACATGTTTTCAAAATAGGCACACCTAAATGCATCTTGGGAAATATGAAAACCTTCAAAATGGAAAACTGAAAATGACCATGAAAACTCAAAATCGAAAACTCAAAACGCAAACCAAACACTACCTAAGTTTCTTGATATTGTACATCTATTGTGTATTCATCTTAATCTGTATATGTATTCATCTTAATCTGTATGTCGTGGCTTAAAAATAAAATAAAAATGTTTGTCATATCCTTTTTCCACATCTTAATATCTGGAGTATAGTTTTGTTTGTGCTTGAAAATGTCTTGTTTGGTTACAAGGGTAAATTTGCTGTTACTTTTTAATTTTTTTTAAACTTTTTCTAACGAGGGAATTAGGCACAAGGACAAACTTTGAAAAAAATTTAGGCTGGAGGACACAAAGTTTCATTTTTGGACTGAAGGACAAACTTTGAAAGAAAATTAGGCTGAAGAAAAATGCTAAATATAGTTAGCATTTTGTACAGTGCTAACATTGTACAAAATGCAAATTATAACTAGCATTATATCCAGTTTTACATTGTACAAAATGCTAGTTGTATTACCATTGTCCTTCAGCCTAATTATCTTTCAAAGTTTGTCCTTCAGCCTAAAAATAAAACTTGTTGTCCTTCAGCCAAAAATTTTATGAAAATTTGTCCTTGTGCCTATTTTCCACTTTTCTAACGGACCCATAGTCTAAATGAAACGGTATTACTTATACAAGGATCCAATAACAACACCGATTAGAGCTGGACCTTCAAATTTGGGACCTAGGAAAAATACAAATTGGGGGCCTTTTATTATATATATATAGGTAATGGTTTTTTCTAGTCTACAACTGTATGCAGTAAATAATATTGACAAATAATGTTGAAGTTAACTTGTAAAAATAAATTTAAGTAAGATTTTTCTATGTGCATACTATAATTTATGAAAATAAAATTTGGGAACTGAATGAAGCAGGGCAATGGGCGATCACCCTTTGGACCCTGCTCAGGGTCAACCCTCACATTGAGACTTGCAAACCTAAGATTGATGAAGGTTTAATATTGCGGTATATGAATTTAAAGTCCATTGGTAACTATTTGTATTTGGTCATGGTTTTCTGGTATGTCATGATGTTGTTTTATATCGAGTCACTAGACTACTGAGGCAGGATAATGGTCCATTGCTTTCTCATAACTTATGATGTAAGGATGATGTTCCCACACTTCATGTGAAGTCATTACATCTACTGTATTTGTGGTAATAGATAATTAAGAAAGTTTCCATTCTGTTATTTCCAGGAAATATATAACTAAGGTTGTTATAGGTTATTTACCAAGTGTCATCTGTTATTATCCATGTATGTTGTACCTCCAACAATGATGCAATTTTCTGCTATGGAAGGACCAATTTCTAGCGATTTGAGGAAAAGAACATATCATAAAGACATGCTCTCCGCCACTCAAAGCATTTCTTCAAGCATATTCTGACATTGACATATGTAGTATTTACACTCCCATTTGCCTATCATCTTTTGATGATAAGTTTAACAGGAAACATAAACTAGTTACTACTCCTCCTCTCTTCTCACAACATGTAATTCATGATAAGGTTCAGAATATTTATTTTTATTATTTTTTATTTACTCTTTAACAATTTTAAAGTGTGAAATTGTGTGTGCATTTAGCTAGTAGCAATGGCATAGGATGAAATGGAAAATGGTATCAGGATATGATCCGTGGACTGAAGATTACATGGAGAAGTATTTTAACAGAGAAGATGTACAAAGTGCTCTACATGCTAATATCACTAGACTACCATATCCATATTCTACATGAAGGTATAAAAAACATGAAATTTAAGTGTCATAATGCAATATTCATAATTAATGATGCAATTGTGCGTACCCAGCTTTTGCCTTTGCATTCAATGATTCAGTGAACAAAATGGAAAATTCTGATATGAACCTACATACAGATCGATATACATTTAAATTAGTCCATTCATGGATACATCAAGATATGACAATATGCTACTGTTTTGTATGATAAATGTTCTACTCTCCTCATTTATATATGTAACAAGTATTAATTTATAGCAGGCGTATAGTTAATTCTTCTTACATGGTCTGATCCTAGAATGCTAAATACTAGTCATGTATTTCTCTGTTCATCAACACTTAGATAAACAGTGCAAATTACTAAATTATAATAAAGAAATGCATAAGATACAAGTTAACCTAGTACTTGCTAATTTCAGATTTGTTTTTATTTTGAGTATTCACCTTATGTAGCATTTTCCCTATCGCATATTATCACTTTAAATGGTTATACTTTTAGCAGTATAATACTTAATTATACATCTACTATGTTTTGGCCTATGTGTCTATATATATATATATATATATATATATATATAAGGAGCCACCCCCTCTTTCAATCCTTATATTCTAACATTTGAGTTCATTGTCCGATTAGGAAAATGGCAACAAAGGAGTAACACCCTGTAAAATCAACTATAAATAAATAAATTGGATAAATTAAAATAAGATAGGGGTAAAAATGGGAATTTTGCAAAAGTTATATTTTGACCATGAAAGTTATGTCATTGCGTTCGTGGTGAAATTCCGATTAATTTTCATATATAATATGCTGAAAATGAAACTCAAACGAAGTTATGCCTATTTGAAGTTTTTGGGTTTAAAATAATTTAAATTGAATTCAAATTTAAATAATTAGTTAATTTTCAAATTTGAAAATCAAAAGTTAACAATAATTATACTTGGGGTTAAGTAAACATTAAAATTAACATTAACGTTGAATTGCAACTAAGAAAGATAATAAATTAAACAACGGCAAAATCAAAATCAACGTTCTCAAAATAGCACCGTTCGACCCCTGACCCATGACCCGTCGACCGCAAGCGGTCAAACGGTGGATACAGGGTGGCGACTAGGGTTTTCAACAATGAACGTTCTAGATTTTATATTTTTAAACTGACTTAAATCCGTGGTTCTGGTGCATTCCAGCCACTATAAATAAGAGCCAAGCTCCTTCACTTTTATTCACAAAATATTTTGGAAACATTAGCGAAGCTCTGTCAGTTCGTCTCTTCATAGATTCATAAAACTCCATTAGGTTGTTAGGTAAGGAATATTATATATCTATCTTTGTTTATTATTTATTTTCTCAACCTATTCTCCTCAAAACCTCTAATTTTCTGAATCTAACATATATACAACTATCTTACTAAGTATAAACAACCCTCTTATTTTCTTAACATATTCTCCTCAAAACCTCTAATTTTCTGAATCTAACGTATATACAACCTCTAATTTGCTGAATCTAACGTATATACAATTCTCTTACTGCGTATATGAAAAAGAAGAGATCTAAAAGAGTTCACTAAAGGCGTGTCAAATCCAAGAGAAGGCAAAGTTAAGGATCTCTGTGAGTGGAAATCTTAGTTTTTCTGTTTTAATAATTGAAAAGTGTAATTTGGATTTGATATATGCCTTTGGGAGTTTTGAAGTAAGAAAACATCACAATAAAATCTTCAAAATTCCCCTAAAGCGAAATGTTAATTCTTAGGTTGGAATCTTAATTGTTTTGTATTAAAATAATGGAGTTTTTGTGGATTTTGCAATATATGCATTTTACCTTCTATTCCACTTCTTATTCTTTTTCTTTAGATTTGATTAAGAAAAGGGTGTGTAAGGTACGAATTCTTATTCGTAGTTCGCACTGCCTATTCCTACGAATTAAATAAAAATTCTCTTGTCTAATTTTATGTAAAAGAAGTTGAATAGAACGTAAAATGAATTAAATTATAAGTTTCTATTATTATTGATCTATTTCATTGTTTTGATATGAAACAAGTTGGATTTGGATTCTAAGTACAAGTCTATTTATTTGATTTTGGAATATTAAATTTATGGTGTTATTATGGAAATGAGACTTGTATAACTTTGAAAGATTTGACATTTGAACATTAGTTTAGGGCATAATCCCCACACACATAGAAATTAATAAATATGTATTTATATATATAAAAACTAACATAAATAATGTACAATTATAACTTATTGATTGCATAGTTAACTATGTTAATAATTATCATTTAAATCCCCTTAGGAAGGTAATTAGTTAGGCGAAATAAGAAGGATTTCTTATAAGGCCTAAATAATGAATAAGGTGAGATCTATGATAATACACTTAAAGAGTGTTGTGAAATATGACTAAGTTGTTGGGATGCGAGGTCAGTCAAAAGCACGTAGAAGTCTGCCCAGCTAATCTGGCTACCGGCAGTGTGACTTTGGGGCTGATATGAGGCATTGCCTATGATAAGTAGGATGACACGAGGTTAGTCCCAATTCTATAGGGTAAATCTGCCCAACTAACCTGGCTACCGGTTCAAATGAATAGTCGAACTAATGTGAGACGTCTCCATGGGGTACGGGTCATAATATGAAGGAGCTGCTTCGGGAAATTGAATGTATTAAGTTGTTGTTTAAGGACCCTCCTCTTTCTCTTATATAAAGTATTAAATGGTCGGGGTTGGGTTTAGACATGATTGATATCTCGGAAAAGTCCACTTCAATTGAAGTTCTAAGCGTCCGAAGAGATTTCCGTACAATATCAGTAGATAGGTACCTGTAAGGAGTCCGCCTTGGGAATAGGTATTAAATGATGGGGCCAACCTCAATTGAGGTCTTAAATGGTCAGAATCTGCCTATTTTCTATTAAAATATATTAAGTGGCTTGGGTTCTATCTCTCGTATTAGTATACATTAATAACGATGGTTATGGGTTATTGATTATTGAAGGACCTGCTTCGGGATTGAAGATATTAGGCAGTTGTTTGAGGGCCTGCCTCTTTCACTTATATGAAGTATTAAATGGTTTTGAATATAGTTTAAATTTGAAAGACATATCCTTATTTAAATTATTCTGCCCAAATACTGCTATAGAAAGGCTCGAGATTTTCTATTCACCGGACATTGTTGTTCTAACTCCCTCCTTATTACAATACAGGCTAGGGAAGGAGATGATGATCCAGATGGAGATTACGATAAGAGGAACTTGTGGCAATAGTATATCTATCTATATATGATATTTTCTAATGAACCCATTTGAAGTTAAAATTGTATTTTTGAACAAGATGATGTAACGGTTTCTGTTGATATTATGTTTTTTTGTGACATTTGGAATTTGAAATAAAATAGGTACTATTTAAGCTATTATATTTTATCCTTCCGTTGTGAGTTCTGAATGAATAGATAAATAACTCTGTATTGTTCATTTTACCAACCAACAGCCAGCTATGGAATGGGTCTAAGTTTCAATGGACCTTTTATGGGTTAGGATTTAGGCCTATTTCGGGGCAGGTTATTACATTTGGTATTAAAACTTAGGTTACCCGATCAATGAGGAAAAGTATACGTATATGACTGGCGTATTTGTTATTTTAAGAAGTATTTTTCAAAATCCCTACTGTATATAAACATATATACTTATTTTGAAGATACGCCTAACTCTATAAATTCCAACTATAAAAGTAGTTGCGATCATACTCCAAAAGGATGGGCGAAGCGACTATGAATTGGAAAAATAAATATAGTTAAATTTATATTACTACTCCGATCATCCATAGGATAGAGATTGTACCGTAATGAATACATTAAGAAGGGCATGAGCGCAGCATATGGAAGCACCCTAGAAACTGAATGGTACTTGAATCCTTTGTTGATCTAGACTTCCTTATAATTGTGAACTCTATAAGCATAATACCCGTCAATGTTCACATTAGATGTAATTAGAACATTTACATAAATCGTATAATAAATAATAAGGATAGACAATGTAAATGAAAAAGGTTATAACTCCAAGATTAATGAGGCAATAAATGTGGAATAAATAGGGAGTTACAAGAAACGGACTAATTATGGAGAGATAAGGAAGGCATAAGTAAAATTAGAATGAATAAATAAATGTATTTAAGAATTATTTGTTAGAATTATAATCATTTATTACGGATGATTGACATTTATAGAAATAGCAAATAGCATGTTAGGTAGTAACTAAATTTTATAAGGCAATATATTTGTTAACATTCGAAAGAAAGATGTGAAGAAAAGGTGAAATAAGCTTCCATAAGAAGGTATACATTAATCACCACAAAAAGATAACCAGATCTTTAAATGTTGAGTAGGAAAGTTCAAAAGAAGGAACAATTAAAATCAATTTCTAAAACATAACCCCATGAGAAAGAATTTGACAAAAAGAATTTCAATAATTCCTTTAGATGTTTTGAAATAGTTTTTCAAAGGATTATTAAATGAAAATCTTTTATGTCATAAGTTGAAATTTTTAAAGAAAGTGATTTTAATCGGTTTTGGAAATATGCTACAAACTGATTTGTGAAAAGTTTGGAAAGAGGATGTAATTTTAAAAGTGGTGAAACCTTTTAAAAAAATTGGTGGATAAACTTTGTAAAAGAAAATTGTAAATCTGATGATTTGAAGAGTTGAAAAAAGAGGGTTTTCATTTTTGAAAAGTTTAGTTTAAAATTAGTTGAGTTAAACAGTTTTCAATTTCTGTATTCTTCATTTTTGAAATGAATGCAAAATAGGGCATATGTTGGACCCGATGATTTTTCTTACTTTATAAATTTGGAAGTTGTTATTTTGAAAAAGCAAGAAAATTTAAAAATTCATAATTTATAAATTAGTTGAGTTGAAAAGTTCTAACTTAAATAGATTTTTTTTGCATTCTTGAAATTCTTAGTTAAAAATTTACCGAGCCAGAAAATTTTTGGTCTAAATTTTTTAGATAAAGGGACTTTTCGTTTTTAAAATAAAAGTAAAGTAGAACGTAGGTTAGACTTATTTTTCCTACCTTGTAAAATTGGAATTTATTTTCCTTAAGAATGTTTTAAAATGTTGTATAAATGGAAATGTCACTGATTGAAATATGATAGAAAGAATAGAAAGTTAAGAATGCTCATTAAGATAGGTAAGAGGAACATTCACGTTTAAGGAATTGCGAAAAATAATAGCTGAGATAGATAGTAATGAAATTAGGGATTTATATAAAGTAAGATTAGTAATCCAGTTAGAAATAATATAAGAGGAAAATAATAGAATGAAAGTTATCATTGTCTGCTCCACTCTTCATTGTTTAAAGTTATACAATGTATTTGAAAAATTGAAACGAATGATTATTCGGTGTGATAATTGAGTATGAACGAAAGTTATCATTGTCTGCTCCACTCTTCTTTGTTATAGGAAGTCGTTAAGAAGAGAAATTTTTTCAAAGTTTCTTTTTGAAAACCAAGCAATTTTTGAATAGTATGAATGAGAAGTCCAAAAGAATAAACCTTTGATGTAGAAAGTATTTGAGGAGGAAAATTGTTTTACTCCTTTTTGAAACTAATCAATTTTGAATTCTTCATAAAGTTTTCTAAGTTTATATTTTTAAAGATAAAGATTTTGGATCTGACACTTCATGGTTGTGCAATTTTAGTTCTATAAGGAATGGTGGAAACTAAACCAAAACTTTTAATATGGAGTAGATAGGGATCACTACCTAGATAAGACATGTTAAAAGTTTTAGGATATGAATAAATGGGAATAGTATGTACAACCTGATCTGTATATTTGAAATCAAGTTGTTAAGATATTCTAAATCTATAATTGAGTTGTAAATTAGCTTGCCCGTAGAATGTGAATTTCAATATTTTGATTTTGGAGCAGTTTCCGTGTAATTTTCATAAATTACCCAATTCCAAAATGTGTATAAAAGCGCATTGGTTGAACTAACAAGGATTGTACCAAAAAGGGAAAGGCATGTGTAAGATATGGATATTCATTCCATAGTTTATACTGTCTGTTTCAATAAAAGAAAGGAATAATCCTTTGTAATCTCAAATAAAGCAAAAATCTCATTTACGGTTAATTTAGGGAAATTTTTAATGATAATTCTTTTTAGGAGGATAGTTCTAACAAATTAAAAATGTAAAATTAAGTGCTCTAATTTAGAAATTAGTAGTTGCAAATATACGTACACGTATAACCATGCTTAACGATAAAAATAAAAGTAAATATATAAATAGCATAATTTATGATTATATATGTATTAGTTGGCAATTGACAGATGAAGGTTTATGGACTTTGATTTCAAATTTAACGGGCAATAAATTTGTAATTAATGAGAGTTAAAAGAAATTAAATGGGGACTAATTAAGAAATTTAATATGACATTTATGGAAGAATTAAGTCGAAGTAACAAATGGATTTTGAAATTTGTAAAAGCTTAAAATGATTAAATAAGGACTGGACATAAATGGTCTAATTTTAACAATAATGGTCAATTATTATGGATTTATTAATTGAAGTAATGAATGAACCGCATTTATTAGAAACCAAGAAGAAAAATTGAGGAAAGAAGGCAATAGTGGAACAACATATTAGAAATGTCCATCTTAATTCAGTAAGGAATATTAAGATGTAACACTGTTTACACCAGTTGATGAGAAATAACAATTTATAGTAAAAAAAATCTTTTAGAGCTTTTGGGTTGTAATTGCTAGTTGTCTCCCTTAGTTATTGGCAAAGCATAAGATTTGGTATAAGACATGTCCATGTTTTATCACTGTGTTGATTTTATGAATGGGATTAAAACGCTTGATAAATATATGTATATTGAGAAGCCACATAAATAAAGGAATTTTATAGAGACATTTAACTAGCGATGAACCGTAGGTAAGACTGGAAGTTAATGATGGAATTAAGTTAGCAATCAGAAATAAAAGAATGCTCTAATCCTAGAAATTTTAGGATTTTGGAAAAAATAAATTCTAGCTTATAAAATGTCACAATTCAAAAAAAAAAAGAATGTATAAGGATGTGAAAAGGATTTTTATTGGATAAGAATGAAGAAGAAGGTAGCAGAATTTTCCGCCAGGAGCAATAAGACCACAGCGTCTCTAGCGCAGATTTATAGGTGATTCGACTTCAAGAAATTTCGGTTAGCACCGTTAGTGATAGGAACCCATTAATTACTAGCGAATTTTAGAGGAGATTGCAGACGGCTTTAGGAACTTCGTTGAACCTTAGCACTGCTTATGACCCGGGACCAACAGACAAACTGAAAGAGTGAAAAGGATCTTGGAAGATATTTTGAAGAGCTTGCATCATTGACTTTGGAGGACACTGGGAGCAGCACGTACCTTTAGTAGAATTTTCATATTATAATATTCACCAATAGACGATTGGTACGACATCCTTCAAAGTACTTTATGGGAGGCCATGCACACTGGGAGCAGCATGTGTTTGGTCAAGTTCAGATGATGTTTGGATATGTTTGAATGTGTTAGGATGTTGTCGAACGGGTTCAATTGATGTGCAGCGGATTTGGACAATGCACAGAGATTTTCATAGAAGCTAGAATGAGATGAGCATGAAAGCTATCGGGAAATGTTTGAACTTTGCTCGGACATGTTTGAATACTTTTCAACATTTTTAGATGTGTTCGAATATGATTGAAAGATGATTGGACGTGTTCAAAAAAATTGACATGGTCGGACGAGTTCAGGCTGTAAACATAAGAGTTTGGGCGATGCTTGAAGCTTCCATGATGGTCGGATAGTTTCAGGCAATTTTTTGATCTATTCAAACAATTTTCAGACACTTAAGGACGTATTTGGATGATTTCTAACATGGGAACAAACTACGAAGACGTTCGAACAATGTCCATATGCACCCAAACATTGTCGTAACATGTCTTACGTATTCGAACATCATCCGAATTCGCCTAAGCATCTTGAGAACTCGTCCAAACATCATTCAAACTCCTTCACACACCACTCAAACTTGTTTGACCACGTCCAAACAATATTTTTAATGTTCCACCATCATCTAATAAAGTCTGAATATAACAAAACATGTCCAAATGACGTTCAATATATCCAATCAATATGTTTGTCGGTTTTATTTAAGTCGATTCCTATCGATTCTACTGGGGTATAACAATTTTTTAATGCATTTGAAAATTATTGTAGTACAAACCTATTATTCTGAAAGTAGTATAAAGTCAAATCAATGTATGAAGCTGTGTGGGTATGTATATTTAAGCAATTTTAATATGTTGCTTCATGTTTAATGTTTTATTTCATGTTTGGCTGTCAACGAATATCTGAAAAATTCGAAATCTATCCGCATTCATATTCAAAAACTATATGTTCAATTTTCAACATGATTACAGTTTATACTATGTGTATTTTAGTGCAATATTACATATGCATTTACTGTTTTATTAAGTTATTATATGCATCTAATGCAAATTAACTACTCAATACTATATATTGTCATCTTTGTATACTTTTATAATCAGCGGAATTGAAAATAAAATACATCAAGCAAATTTTTTTGGGTTATATTCTTGATTTATTGATCGTTAAAGGATAAAACAATTATTCGATATTTGTTTGTATCTACGGATGCGGATACGACACTATATCCATCCATAAGTATCCGTTGATGTACCTAATTTCATGTAATTTGGAATGTCTAATGGATCTACTTTGATGATTTGCTCTACTACAATGTAGCTGTGTGGTAATAAGTGTACAATATAGCAGTAGTTAAGTGATTAATTTAATAGTGGTTGAATGATTTTCTTTTTGGGAAATGCTAAACACTCTCCTTTAGAAAGGGTATGCTTGTACGCACATGATCGGTGGAATTGAATATACAATCATTGATAAGAGCATCTCCAACAGCCTCTGATTCAGGCTTAATATTAAGGCACGCATCTTTTTTGCACTCCAACAGCGAATATTAGCCTTAATATTAAGGATAGTGTTCAGGGGCCAATTCGGTATTCTGAATTGGCCCTGGACGCTGATTAAATCAGCGCCCATAGCCCAACGACATTTTGCCAACGGCTCCTCCTCCAACGGCCATTTTCTGTCCTCCAACGGCTAGTTCCAATGGCCATTTTCCGCCTTCTCTATAAAGTCACTCTCTTCACTCATCCTGTCTACGCAAACATCTTCAATCATTTCTTCTACAACCTCTATTATTTGAAAATGACTTCGCCTTTTGGAGACTTCATGCATCCTTCTCAGTCTCAAAACTACTACTTCGATGACAGCCAGCAACAACCGAGCACTCCTCCCACACAGCACTCGTCCAATCCATGGAGAAGCGATGAGGATTACGACTTATGCAACATTTACTGTCACTATACGAATGACTCGATAAGAGGCAGCGATTAGAGCGGCGATAAGTTTTGGAAGAAATAATGCATACCTTCAACCTTAAGCATCTCGAAAATACTCGTTCTTTGTCGACGATTCAAGGTCGATTCGGCAAAATCAATCGACAAACTCAGTTTTATGAGTCACGGATTTATAAAATAAAGAAAGCGAACCCTAGTGGAATGGGAGGCGAAGAGCATTTGGTATGTTTCTTGTTATTACTAGTTTTTGCAATGTAAACATGATTAGTAATTTTTTTCTATTTGGATTTACAGAAAAAACGACGAATGAGGAATTCATAAAGCTTTTTCCAAGTGAAAACGGAGCTAAAAAGCGCATTATTACCAATTTGCTAACTGTTATGAGTTGCTGACGAGCACACCGAAGTGGAACTCCGATAACGCTAAGAGCCTTCGAGATGTTCAAACGAAGGGGAAGAACAAAGCATCGAAATCTTCATACTCGCTAAGCCCGAGAGATTCATCTTGTAGAGAAAGTCAATTTCATGGAGAAAATGAGTCGGATGCACTCAACCAAAGACCGGATGAAAGTTATAGACCAATTGGGGGCAAAAGCAGCAAAGAGAAAAAATAAAGTTGATGTCGTGGTGGACGCTAATGTGAATGCCGCTCTTGAAATTCATGAAAGAAGGCATCAAGAAAGAAGCAGGCAAGCGCAGTAGAAGATCGATGTGATGTGCAAGTTTGCAGAAATTGAGCAACAACAGCTAGATATAGAAAGGGGAAGAGAAGAACAGATGATCATGGATAAAGATCCGACGGGGATGGATGACATGCAAAAGCGGTACTGGATGGAGCGCAAACGACAAATAATTATTTCCAAGTTCCCTCAAAGTAGTTTGTTTTAGTCTTAGAATTGTTTAAGTTGTACTACTTTCGGTGTAATGTATCTTTAATTTAAATCTGCTGTATTTTGTTATAAATTATTGTTGTACCATCCTTAATTCCATTTAGACAAAGTCGATAACCAAACAGAATAACATGTTGAAGGAAATGACATACATAGTAATAAGACAATTTAAATACCATTACAACGCAAACGCGTACATACATAACAGATCTAATGTAATATTGATCTAACAATCACCAAAGTAATTCCAAATGTGATTCATAAGATCTTTTTGGAGCCGGTTGTGAAGTTGTGCGTCGTGGTATGAAAGTTGTCGTTCCACTTGAACATTGAATGCTTCTTCTGTTATATGAACATCATCTCGGAATACTTCTGGCATTTGCCCTGCACCATCATATTCGTAGTGACGTTGTTGTTCGTCCATATCTCTTTCATCTTCAATAATCATATTATGCATAATAATACATGCAAACATGATTCTGAAATTTTTTTCCCGAGACCAAAGTCTACATGGATTGCTAATCATAGCAAATCTGGATTGTAGAATGCCAAAATCCCTTTCTACATCTTTTATTTGTCCCTCTTGCATCGCAGCATACTTTGCTTGCTTTGCTATTATTGGGTTTGGACATGTCTTCATAATGGTGCTCCATTTTGGATAAATTCCATCACCAAGATAATATTCATGCTCGTAAGTGTTTTGCCCAAGAGTGAACGACACTGGAGTTACTCGACCAAGTGCCAGATCATTAAACAAGTGTGACCTCTCAATAACATTTAGATCATTGTCAGATCCAGGCATTCCAAAGAAAGCATGCCATATCCATAAATCGTATGAAGCAACGACTTCCAAAATAATAGTTGGTTTTCTTTCTTTACCATTGTAAGATCCTTGGTATGCTTTGGGGTAGTTCTTCCATTCCTAATGTATACAGTCCAGACTTCCAAGCATTCCAGACCATCCTCTTCTCTCGTGCATTTCTCGAATCCGCACCACACCATCCTCATTTGGCGATCTGAGGTACTCAGTGCCGAAAACGTCCACCACAGATTGACAGAATTTGTCGAGAGTTTCTAACACGGTCGTCTCTGCGATTCGATATGCATCATCCAATGCATCTACGGGGGTGCCATAAGCTAACATCCTCGGTGCAAGAGTCATTTTTTGTTCACCGCTAAGCCCATGTGTTTTTGAAGCATTCGGTTTTTGAGTAAAATATTTGTCATTGTTTTGAATGCCTGTTAAAATTCCTAAAAACATATCTCTTCTCATTCTATATCTTCTCATGAACATATCAGGTCCATAAGTGCAATTTGGGTTGAAGTAGTCTTACATCAGAGTTTTGTGGAAGACAAATTGATTACGGTTTACATGTTTGCGACCCACGACCGACCCGCCGTGTTTTCGGGATGTGGAGCCATAAGCTTCACGGCATATGTTAGCTATTTCTTGAAATTCTTCGGCTTCCTCTTGGAGTATCTCTTCTTCATCGGAATCACTATCGAACGCCATAACACATTTAAGAAAAGATGAAGTATCCATTGTTGTATTTAGTTTAATGCTAAGAGAGAATGAAAGAAGATGTTAAGTGTGATTCATGGAATGATAGTTGAAGTCCTTATATAGAAGTGATACGATATGTGGACAGTGGCAAGCGGTAGACAAAAACCGCAAAGTGTTGCTAATTCTACTTCAGCAAGTGGCGGACAAAAATGCAGAGTGTAGTCAAATCAACTTTAGCAAGTGGCAGACCAACAAACGCATAGTGTAGTCAAATCAACTGTACCAAGCAGCAAACAAAAAATGCAGTGTGTAGTCAAATCAACTCTACCAAGTGGTAGACAAAAAATGCATAGTGTAGTCAAATCTACTGTAGCAAGTGGCAGACAAATAATTCGGTGTGTAGTCAAATCAACTTTAGCAAGTGGCAGAAAACTACTGCATAGTGTAGTCAAATCCAGTTTAGTAAGTGGCATACATTATTGATCTGCATAACGACTAGTTAGAATTGCCCATTTAAGCGAAAATTTCGTAGTTGTAATGTACAGAAAATTCCATGGCAAATGAAAGTTGGACTCCATAGGATTATTTGGTGCTAATCAAAGCGTACATAGAAGCAGATACAAAACATATGGAAGAAGAGATCGAGCAAGATTTCTAGGTTACTCTAAACGAAGCCTCCAATAATCATTCTGATTGTAGATTAATTCGAAGGATTCTGGATACTCGCAGTACTTATGTCACGTTTACCAAAGCTTGTCAACGTTATAGAAGCGTTATAAACACAATGAAGGAAGAAGCTTATTTCAGTTAACACGAGCTACGTATGATTCACGCTATCTTTGGGAGTATCGTGCTAATTTTGTTGAACATGTTGCATATGATCTATGGGTTAGTTATATTATACAGTTCGAATAAAGTTTTATTTATTTCTATTTAAGTTCTATGTATTTCGTTACAATCGAATGTATTAGGATTTGATTCCATGTATTTTCTATAAGTTCAATGTGTGTTTTTTATAAGTTCCATGTATTAGACACTTTCACTATCTACGGAGTACGTAATATTACAAACAACATTGAAAAAGACTGATACAGAAAGGACAACCAACTTTGAAATAAACCGATACAGTGGTACCAAACTAATAATTGAAACGATGCAAATAAGATCTAAAACAAATATAAACCGGATGATTTAAAATCTATCTTCGATCACGTGATAACTGAACTGAACCAAGTGTCCTTCTAAGAGTTTCAATTTCTTGTTCAAGTTCAGTTGCATACACTGCTGCACGGTGAGGTAAAAGATCGTCCAACCATTGCCATAGTCCACATCCATCAGGAAAATTGCGGCATCTATAGTGGCGTTGACCTATGTCTGATCCGTTTCTTATGACGGAATACAAAACATTAACTCCACAATTGCAGTATATTTCTCCAGAATCAACATCTTGTTCTCGTTGAGGTTGTTGAGCCCGTATTTCAAGCCCTTTTTGCCTTCTCCCATTACTGCTCCTTCGTTCCTCCTTTTGCCTTCTTCCATCCTCCAAAAGCTTGTGCTCTTGTAAAGTTCTCTCATGCTCTCTCATATCTTCATAATGTCTTTCCTCCATCTCAACGTACCAACCGATTGGTTCTTCGGGGTAAGGTGGATTAGGCGCGTTCTCGTGACTTAAAGGACCCTCGTACGAGTATGATTCTAGCAAGGAAATATGGCTATAATCCACCATTTTTTGCTTAATAGGATGAGATGAATTCAGAACGATTTGCCAAGAATATATAGCAGGAAGAAGATGTCCTATGGAAAAAACTATGCAACATGGGTACAGTGTTCGAATAAGTCTAAAGTGCTAAGTCTAGCAAACATTAAAAGAAGTGCTATAACGACCCGCTATTTTGGACCATTCGCATCCGCACATGTCGGACTTGAATTGCTCAAAATACCGAATTGTTAATTTATATTTGGCAAAACTCAGAATATACAGTAAATAAATAATCACAGATCACAGACAGAGAGTAATATAATGCAGCGGAAGTAAAAGAAATAGTAGTTCATGAAGCTACTATGTAAATATATCAGAGTTAAATAAGATACAACAGAAGAAATAAAGTACAACAGAAGTCTCAATATGATAACCAAGTACAAGCTGAATAGAACAACAGAACTGAGATAGATAAAACTAGATAAGCAGATAATCTCCAGTGATTCCAATCTCCAGAAAGTGGAATCCAAATTTGTGAATACTCAGGCTGACCCGAGCGTAAATAAAAATACAAACACTCGAGTCAGGACATACATACTTATACAATGTAAACCAACTCAAGTGAACTGTAGTAAAAGTACAAGTAACTTAAAGAATGCTTGGGATCACCCATTCTTTAAGGATCCGTTAAACTATCTACTATGTAGTAATATTCGCTATTATAATAATGTCTAATAATAAAATAAACATACTTTAAAATAGCATTAGGGCTTTACATTTAATCTGAACTCACCCTAACACGTAATAGTGCCAATAGTCTATACAGTACCTGCATACCTCGCAAGGCTATGAGAAGATACTCCATAGGTACGACACAAATAGAAACTCGTAGTAAAGCTCGATATGGTAGGTGACACGACACAATTAGGCAATGCCAGGGTAGATATACCAATTACGCATCCGGACTGGTGGTGACGCATAGCAGCCACTACCGCCCACCTCAAACAACACTCCCAAATCAAGGGTGCATACCAAATCAATCACAAGCAATAGAATGGTATCGAAGAAGTGTGTCTGATCAGAGGTGCTACCTCCTTGGCCCGTCGATCGCTCCAGTTTTAGCCACCTTATGCCAACTCACGGGAGTTGGGTCCACGTATATACCTTAGGATCGTCGCCACCATCCTACTTCATTCTGGAAACTCCACCGCGTACACAGTTGTCAAAGTGGTTTTCGATATCGACAGAGAGTATGTCCATATCCGATCCCGGTCTCTTTAACAACCAATCGTTATTATAACCCGTGGTTATAACTTTAAAAATAATATTTATACTTCAAAATAGAATATCATTTCAAATCCAAATCTTTATCAAAATAAAGATTAAATCAATTCCAAACCATTTCAATATATTTAAAATATCATATCATTTCAAAACTTCATTTCAAATCATTTCAATATATCAAAATATCATATCTTTCCAAAACTTCATTTCAAATCATTTTAATATATCAAAACTTCATTTCAAATCATTTTAATATATCAAAATATCATATCCTTCCAAAACTTCATTTCAGATCATTTTAATATATCAAAATATCATATCCTTTCAAAACTTCATTTCAAATCATTATCAAAATATCATATCCTTTCAAAACTTCATTTCAGATCATTTTAATATATCAAAATATCATTTGAGTTCAAATCTAAATATTCAACTTTAAATACCTTTTGAATTTAAAGATATCATTCATTTATTATCATTTCAAGTCACCTTTTAAATACTTTATATTTCAATCAAGATAATTCATTTAAACCATTTAAAAGTGTAATTATTATACTTTCAAATCAAGTATTCAATTTCCAAAGTTTTTAACTATTCTGAGTTCATTTACTAAGTTAAAAACCATAAACATTGAAAATTTCAGCCTTTCACAGCATTCGAAAAAGCTATTATAAGTTATACTTTAAAACATTTTAGTTCAGCAAAGACATCATTTTAAACCTGCTGTTAAATCTCAGTTTTAGTTGCAATTTAGTTTAAAACAGCAAAGATAGCATTTCCAGAATGCCATAATAGCTCAGGTTTCAAATTAAAGGTTTTAATTAAATTCAGCAAAGACACCAGACCACTACAGCAATTACAGAACTGCTTTAATAGACCTGAGTCAAGTTTTAGTATATTTAGTTCAACTACAGCAACTACAACATTTCAGAAATGCTGTAATAGCTCTTTTATTCAATTTTAGTTCAAATCAGAAATCATTGCATTTCTGAATGCTATTAAAGTAATTTCCAGATTTTAGTGTATTTCCAGCAAATAATAAACTTCAATATTAAACCTTTTAAACATTATAAAAATCATATTTTGACATTCAAAAATGTTCATTAAATTTACTCTTTTAATTTATGATTTTTATAAGAAACATTTACAGTAAAATCCAAATTTCCAATAATTTTACTTAACAAATCCAAATGTACAATTTCCCTTTTTTCACATTTTTAACAAATAAACTTAACACTTATATTTTATTTCCATTTCACAAATTAAACTAAATTTCAATTTTATTTAATTAACTTAAACTTTTAATAAAACCAAATTCACATTTCCAAGTCAAGTTATATTTTAAAATTACACTTTTAAGCATTCATTTATTCAACCATTTTAATACATAGAAAACTCAATAACACTTTATTAAATCATTTAAATTCAAATTCAAATCAAATTATCATATTTACCATTTTCCAAAAAAAAAAATTAAATTTCCATTTTATTTATATAACTTAAATATCATTTTAAAACCAAAATTCCAAATTTCCAAACTTAAGTTATATTTCAAAAATTCACTTTTACCATTCATTTAAATTACATTTTTAACTTCTAGAAAAATCCAAATTTCTTTATTTAATCATTAAAAATCCAATTTAAATCAAATTTTCAAAATTTTACACTTTTAAAAATATTTAAAATATTCAAAATACTTTATAAAAATAACCACGGGTATGTATATAGTTTTCTAACCTAGGTCAAGTGATACGGATATGTATCATTTCAATCCACAGTTTAAAAAGCAAAAATCCGGGTTCTATCATTTCAAACCTGCAATCCCAAGTTAAAATAAAATAAATAAAAACCGTTCAAGCCTATCATTTCAGCCCATAACGATTTTTCCCTATTCTAAAGTCCGTTCGGGTATGTATTATTTCAACCCATAGTGATTCTATACTAACAGGAAACTTGCAGTGTGATAAACAGGTATAAATGAACAGTTTAACAATAAATAACAGTAACAGATAATATGACAGGTAAAATAACAGGTTTAACATCATATAATTAATAATCATAGGCAGTTATAACATCATATATAATATTCTACACATTCAATTGTTGTCAATCCATATTTGCATAAGTATAAATGTCAGGTGATATTTACTCACCTTTTTATGCTGGAGTTAGCGATCAAAACACACAGAATAGATTCCAGAAAGCACGACAAGCACGATACAACACGACTTTTGATTTGAATGAATAAAGAGCCTTGATATTTATCTTGTAAACAATAACCAAAACAAGACAATATACACATAAATATTCGACACAAAACAATGTTGAAACAATGAAGATAAGAAGCAACAAAGGAATAGATTACTTGACCATGCTTTAACCATTCAAAAGCTCGACCAAGGGGATCTTTTGCTCAGCCATTGATGTGTGTTTGGGTCAGGTATGGTATCATATAGGTCAGGTTACAAGGGGATGAAGGTGGTGGAAGAGTTACAACATGGAGCATACATGGGTTCAAGGCAAATAGGTGAAGTTTTGGTGCATTTTGGCTCGGCTATGACCACATATAGGCTCGGCCATGGGGTCTTCATGTCACGTCAGATCTGGACAGTAGTGAAAGGGGTGGCCAGAGGTTAAGTAGATGATGGTGGTGGTGGCTAAGGGGGTGGCCAAGGTGATAGATGAAAGGTAGGTGAAGCATATATGGACTAGGCATTGTTTTGTTGATTTTTAAGCAAGGTTTTGTGGTGTTGTGTTCATGAGGAGGTCATGGCCACTTCAGGTCAAAGGAGATGGAGGGGTTGTAGCCATGGATGAGGGGAAGATGTGGTGGTGGTGGTCGGAGGAGATGGTGGAGGGGTTAGGCTGAGCAAAGCATGAAGAAGCAGGGCAAAATCAAGGCAAACAAATGGAAAAAGGAAGAAGAAAAGAGGAGAATGGAAGCCATGACCTACAAAATGATTTCAGAAATTGCTATGGCCGAAAATGATGAGGAAAAGAAGTTATTTTCACGTGAAAAGCAATAAGGAATGTACGGCTACAAAGAGAAAATGAAAGGCCAAGGCAATGAAGAGGCAGGAAAAGGAGGAGTCACAAGTTACAAGCACAAAGTCTCTTTGAATTTCCAAATTCCTTTAAACAAAATAAAGAAAATAAATTTTCAATAAATACATTTTAAAACTGAAAAAAAGTAAAATAAAATGAAGATAAATAATTAAAATTAAAGAAAATAGAAAAAGAATTAAAGAAATTGCTTAAAAATTGGAAACAGGACATGAAAATTACAAGTAAATATCATTAGCCTTATAAAATTTCTAAAAGATCAAATAAATAAATAAATGAGGAGCAAAATAAAGTGGGAATGAGAATAAAATAAGATCTTAAGAAAAATAGAAAAATAAATAAAGAATTACTTTAATTAATTGAAACTGGAAATTAGAAATTGTAAACAAAATACAACTAACACTAGAAAATGTCAATTACACTTTTAAAAATGTTTTAAAACCAAAATATATACATAACATGTTATTTTACCCATATAAATATAAATTAGAACATTACATGACCAAATAAAATATTATTTATATAATTTTAAATAAACAATTTTGTTAAATACAACAAATTACACACAATATCTAAAAGGGCATAACTTTCACATTATAAATCAGATTTCAACGAAACGAAAAGCAGTATTCTTGAAATTTTATTTACTTCCATAATAAAAGATAAAATTCAAATTTTCAAACTTTTAAATTTTTAAATTAAAAAGTCAAAGTTTGACCAAATTGACCAAAATTCACATTTCTGGAAAATATCTTATTTATACATGTTTGGAATTATAATCCACATACAAATCAAAATTTATATTTAAAATAACAAAATTATCTAATTTAAATAAATAAAATAAAGTTTTTAAATCAGGAAATTCAATTTAAAATAATTACAAAATACAGGGTTGTTACAAGTGCAACGTGCAAACAGTGCTCGATATGACGTGACATTTCCAATAAAGCTATGCAATGCAAATGTACTGTAAAGAAATCTATGCCAACATCAAAAGAAGTGCAACGTGCAAACAGTGCTCGATATGATGTGACATTTCCAATAAAGCTATGCAATGCAAATGTACTGTAAAGAAATCTATGCCAACATCAAAAGAAGTGCAACTTGCAAACAATGCTCGATATGACGTGACACACACTGCCAATAAAGCTATGCAATGTAAATGTGCTGTAAATAAAGCTATGCAAACATCAAAAGCAGTGCAATACAATACATGTCCTCACTACAGTACAAGTCCTCAATACAATACATGTCCTCGATGTAAATGTAAAAAAACCGTATAACGCAACAAATAAACAGTAATACATATCCTCAATACAATACAGTAGTCCATCAATATATACAATCAACGGTAAAATAAATGTAACAGTCCACAACATGATCATCCTAAGTCAACAGCATCGTCGTCGTCGTCGTCGCCGTCCTCGTCCTCGTCGTCCGCGTCCTCGTCATGAGCGGTACCACCATGACCAAGCTGAACTGCGGCCAGCTGAGCTTGCATTTCATCAATCTGGGCCTGCATCGCCTGAGCCTGAAGACTGGGCGCCTGAGTATGAACGAGTGTCATATGCTGAATGGCGCCAATATAAGCCTATGCTCATCCAACCTACCTGCATACTGTAATTACATATAATATATCAATATTATATTGATTAACTAATACTGTACAATTAAATATTAATACAATGAATTACCTCATGAGGCGGGTATAGTCCAACAGTGGGGACACCAGCAATATCATGATCTGGGGGATAAACTATCGGCTGCTCGATAAGAGTACCGGTAAGATCATACGCTCTATAAGAGGCGTCTAACCCGAAGTCCATGGGCTGCTGAGAATACTGGGATGGAGTGGGATCAAAAGAAAACGGAGGTGTCTGAACTCTACCGTTGGCAACGTGTGGGCCTATATGATCGGAGTTCACTCCTCGAGCGTAGTCAGGTAACATATCTTGTCGAGGAGCAACTCTAACCCAGTAGCTGTCATAGTCTCCCTCCGCTAAGAAAAATGTAGAAGCATCTACCCAATCAGTCTGCCTCAATCCCTGTATATATATTGCGATCCAATGGTCCGACGTCTGCTGAACATGTCGTCGCAAGATAATGGATCTCCAGGGATACGTAACTCCCCAGTAGTCTGAAACCAGCATCGCTCCCCCAAATACCAAATAGGAAGAAACGGCGGTGGGAGTAAGATCATCCTCCGCATGCCCAAGTGATACGAAATATATAGTGGATGAGCATCATGCATCAGGCCCGCATGTGTGATGGCAATCCAATATGCAGCCCATGGTGCCCGGAATATATTGCTCCTGCACTTCATATCAATCTGCGTACGGGCCTCCATCAGATCATGTCTCATCCCCATAGGCACCCGAGAAATGAACTAAACACGCTCCCACCGTCTCATGCGCAGAAAATATGTCTTTGGAGCATGACTAGCAGTCTCAACAATACGTGGATGCATGTTCGCACTGTACTCGTAATACCAGCACGACATAATATACCAAAACCCAAACATCTGTCTAACCTCCCCCAACGCAAAAGAATCAAGAGCGGTGTACAAATATCTGAGTATAGCGGAACTCCAGTCTATAATGTGCAACTGATCTAAATCAGCTACCGCTGCAAGGTAACATAATCTGATGGTACTCTTTTGGTTCGAAAAGAAAGTCGAACCAAATAAGTACAGTAGAAATGCTCTAAGCACGGCGTCAATCATGGCCTCGGTGCCCATATGAGCTGCAATGTACGCCTGTAGATATGTAAGGGGGACCGCCCTAGAGGCAACATGACCCTTCTCAAACTGGGGTAGATAAATAGTGAAGACCACGGGGCTTTCAAACGTATGGTCAAAAGGAAATGGTATCCTGTCAGAGCCTCCAATCTCAATCTCAGTCAACATATAAAAGTCGGCGGGGGTAATGCCGAGCTCAAAATCCGGAAAATGAAAAGTATGTGTCGCAGGCCACCATCTCTCAAGTAGGGCTGCTATAAGTGGACGATCAAAAGACTGTGGCGGCCTAATCTGTAAGAACTGTGTAAAAGGACTAGTCTACAGCCTATCTACTAAAACATGGGGTAGTGTGTCATACTGCTACGCTCTATACTTCGCCTAACTACCACGATAGCTGACGTACTGGGACTAAAAAATTAAGCGGTTGTTCGGTATTATTGTACAATTTAAATTCAAACAACTAAGTAAGGCACTTTACAATATCACATATCTATCGAATAAACATTACTTAATGGGTAGTTGTCTTTTAGTTAGAATTGTACCTCGACCGCATCCAATGCCGTGAAGATACGATGACTGTATTCCTCTGGCAGCTCATGCAGAATCCGTAGCTGGTAAATCGTCGTATCCGGAGCTGGAGCAACGTGTGCTGGACCTACGAGCTCGTCTGACTGATGGCGCACGGTTCGTCTTGCGATTTTGGTTACACGTGGCGGCATTTCGACGTTTTTTTAAATTAAAAACAAAATAAATAAGGGAAAGAATGAGGGGGAAAGGGGCTGGACGTCTCACTTATAGACGTCCAGCCTCGAGCGCTGATTTAATCAGCGCCCAACTGTTAGGCCTCCCCCTGAAAATTCAGAGAGTAATATTCAAAGATAATATTACCCCTTGAGCTGTTGAAGATGCTCTAACATATAACTAATGGTTGATGGGTCCGCACTTTCCATCGATTATATGCTAGCATAAGTCCACTCTCCCTATCATTCCTCTTTCGTTTTAATTGGGTAAAACTTAAGGAAAAAATTTTGAATTGAGATACCATTGGATCAATATAAAAAGTAAAAGAATATTTTATAACATTTTATTTTGTCCAAACGTGATTTTGGATGACAGTGAAGAGATGAAACACAATTACGATGTGCCATTTTTTTCAAACACTTCCGTATGTCAGAATTGTGAACGGGGTTAAAATAACTGGGTACGACCCTGCATTTCTCTTCTTCCATTGTTTTTATCTGGTCACTGAAGAAATCTAACATAGGTGGCTGGTACAAAAAGATGCAGTTATATTCGTCGCTTAATCATATATTGACAAAATAGCACAGTTTTGCATGTTTAAATAAAGTCAAAAAAAAAAAAAAAAGCTGTGTAGTTGCAAAACATAATAAGCATCAAATCAACATTCAAATAATCAATTTAAATTCTGGTAAATGCTAGCAACAATCTATTGAAAAGTTTCTTTACTTGCCAATAAATTACTGGAAAATACAAGCCCATATCAAAATCAAATGGTAATATCTGCTTGCTTACACTTAGGCTTCCTCTTAAACCACAACAACGTATAGAAAACAACAGTGATAAATTAATCAAACAAAATACACTGACATTTCCCAACTACTTTGCTTAAACAACACCCTCTGCACACAAACTCCCAATATTCCCTTCACCACATGAACAGACATGCACAGTAAACAATCCCACTAATTCACCAGTTAACTAATTTTCTAAGCACACTACACATAACAAGGCTTGGCTCTCTTAGAAAACACAGGACCAAACATAATTAATTTCACAGAAACCTAGTTCTAACAAAGATAAACCAATCCCCCTTCATACTTTTATAGACAATTAGGATTTCTTCCAGGACCACCATAATAAAAATAGGCACCCCAATCACCCTTACTTCCACTTTGAACATCGTAGCAATTCGATTGCTCTGTAAAGGTGTCCAGACTTTTAGGCGATATTAGTTTATTGGTCTCATCCACTACTTGAATGTTTTTGAAGTAACTTGCTCTGCTGAATCCTTCATTAGGAAAATGGCCACTGCCCATGCGTGTGGATGTGTGTTGGCCATTTGGCTCCGAGTTGACTACTTCGCCACCCCATTCGATCATCGAAGCGCTCTCTGCTAAGTAAGAGAAGAGGAATGATGGCCAGTAGCCTAGTACGTACCCGTCCCCAAATTGCATCCACCAATTTCCTTGCCTTGGGTCCTATTTTGCACCACAACATGTCATTCCTAATATAAATGTAGGAGATTTTTGCTTAAAGGACTTCTCAACCTAGGATAATAAATTTCTAAGAAGTACTTCAAACAGATTCAAGGACAAAAGATTGAATAAACAATCATTTATAGGAAAATTATAAATTTTCAGTGGGACGAAAAAGATAATTTCATTTATCATTTTTAAGTAAAATGATTTTTTTTTAATCTTTTGTACTTGAAATTAATTATTCTAAAGTCCCTGAGAAGCTTTGCATCCTAATTTCTAGATAAATGCATGAATTTGTTTTTTTCCAAAAAAAAGGTTAAAAGAAAGTATTAAAATTGAGCATGCTAAAGCTCATTCAGCCAAGATATTGCATTTCAAGGTATAAAACGATATAAGAGTATATAAATACCACCAAAAAAAAGGTATATTAACTTTTCTTTGATTATTTTCTCACCTTCCAAATTAGGATGCTGATATCATATTGTGAACCACCAAAACCAGAAGTGGGAAATATGCTTGCACCCATTGCTATCTCGCTATTGATTTGAATGAAACCAGAGCAAAGTAAGTTGTAGCAGCCTGTCGCTTGATACGCATCACTGGTCCAATATGTGAAAAGCCTTGTATGATTATCCCCATATAAATCTGGACTTACCTATATGATTGTTCAGGACACAGTTACAAATTTATTTCTACAGACTCTTTGACAGTAGTGCATATAGAAAAATATCTTATGCTCTAGCAATTTAGTAAACAGAGATTCATTCAATGTTTTGAACCATTATATTAACTTATGAATTTGATGGTTCTGGTTATACTAGAATTCACTTAGATCTATCGATGGTTTTTTAACTGAAGTATCAAATTCAAAATCCAACGGATAGATAATTGAGTGGACCTCTATTTTAATAATTTGAGCAGAGAAATTTTGTCCTATATACCGAAGTATTCATATATACTGAAGTTAAGTAGAAAATATACCTGCCAACCAGCTTCAATGCTATTGAGATCTTGGCCAAAAGAACCACCTAAAATCCATAACTGCGATAAACTGAATTCATTGGCTTGTTCAATTTTTGGTTCCCAAACATTTATTGTTGCTTTTGCCCCGTAGTACTTATCTCCTTGTACGTAGGCAATTGCATGCTATGCAAAAAGAGACATAAAGAGTTACACCACGGTAAATGGTTTATATAGTGATATTGATTACAAGTACTGCAAGGTTAGTACCAAAATTTTAATGGTGTAAAAACATACTTCTGTAATCTGGTTTCCATTACACTTCCAAATTTTGAGGTTCGCGCAATCGTGACTTTTAACCATATGTTTAGGACTATGGTTAACATTTTTGTAAAAGAAGAAAGTAGAGAAGAAATCAATTATATGGATTGACTGGTCTGGATCAAAGCAACAAAAAACCCAACTGTTGGACTAAGTTAAATCAAACAGGCTTTGTTAATTTCACTACAGCTTTCAAGTAGATGATCAAATTTTGATAACCAACTGTAAAGTATCCTTGAGTAAGGTTTCATCACTCTATAAAACTTTACATTCATTCAAGGGGTTATGAAGAATAAGTTGCCCATTTGAACTAGAATATTATGCCATGGTTATTGAACATTTTTTTTATTGACATAAGAAACGGCTACAGACATATTTTTTTGAAAGAAAATTTTAAGTGAGTTTATAAGAATTAGTCCCATAATTCAATACCTGATGCCCGTTTTGGTTGACAAGGTCAGGATCGCCAGACTTAGGAGATTGAACTATGCCCCTATGCTTCTTCTTACCAAATCTTTTAACCGAACTAGCTCTCAACACATCCTCTTTCTTTGTTCTTCGTATTGGCACTGTATTTTCTGGGCATTTTCCATTCAAATGCCACATTTGAGTTATAGAATTTTCTTTCTTTTTAGAAATAAACCTTTTCTCATTAAAAAGCCCTTCTGGATGAAAACTAGGCCTCATCTGATACGTAAAATTTATTTATTTTTATATAAATTGAAAAACTGAAGTATAAAAAAATTATAACAGGAGCAACTAAAGAAATTAAAAGAATGCAACTTACCTGGATTGTGTGTTTTTTCAAGAAAGGGTGATCAAATGCAGGCTGATGAGATACATGAACACAATCTATTATATCTCCATCTGGGCTCTGCGCATTTTATAAAATCAAGTACATATCGGTAAAAAATTGAAGGAAAAGGAAAGATGTTTAGTTAAAAAGAACTGCAACTTGCACACATGCCACAATCTTACTCAATATTTATCAAACAAAAGTAAAAACAAAAATACTTTGTTGCAAATATTAGTTTGATGAGGACAACAAAGTAAATTGTACTAATAATAATGAAATTGCAAGTACTAAGCTAAAAAGCAGTGCACTAAACATTCTATTCTGATACAAACAACCGTACAAATCCACCGCTTGACAAAACCCACAAGGTCAAATTTCAGGTTTAGAGAAGAAATCTAACCGAAGAAATTAAAAGAAAAAAAAATCCAATCGGAACAGAAAATAAAATAAATTCAAACGGAAAGATAAATATAACCTGTTACCTGTAAGGATTTAACAGCAGGTTTGTTCAACCGCTTCAAATGCCTGCGCGCCGCCAGGTGCTGCCTAGAAAGTGCCGGAGCAGCTGCGGTGTAGGAGGCGCACGTTAGGAGAGCTAGCAGCAGGAGCGTGCTAACCTGCACCGTTTGCGCAGCAGCCATGGCTTAGGTTTTAGAAAATTTAAATAGACAAATTTGCAGGTAGAATCAAAGAGGAGCAAAATTAAAGAGCATTAATTAGATGATTTTCTGTCTTTATTCGTCTTGGTGTTTGGAGAGAGAGAGAGCGAAGCAGTGGTACTGCTTTTTACTCAGTTTTTCTGCTCTACTTTCAAGAGGATTGTACCTTTCCGCCTTTTTCATATTTCGCTTTTTTGAGGTATGGGACCTGTTTATATTTAATTTGGACTAGGCCTACTCCAACCAATTCAACTTCCAATCTTTCAATGGCATATGCTTACATACTGAGCTCCTCCATCGTTGTTATTACTCATTTTTAGCCTTCTGTTGTTATATAAAAAATTGTCATAATTACTCTTTTTTTAATCTCCTGTTTTTATATAAAAATAGTCAGAATGCAATGGATCATGAGTGTGTTCTCCATAAGTTACCGTCCGGTCATAGCAGCTCCATCGCTTAATAGATTCAACATTTATATCTTACTTGCAATGTTTTTTGTAACATTTCGGTACTCAAAAATGAACATCTCATCGTAAATCATTACTAGAAACATTGTAAATAGCGACATAGGCTATTCACGAAAAATAAATATATAGAGACTTCTGATGCAACATCGACAAATAACGATCGTTTTTTTTTTTCATTTTACTGTTTTCTAAATAAATTGACAAAAAAATCAAGAAAAACGACAGTCAATTGAACTATTTTGCGACATTTGTTTGAAGTATTAGACGTAAAGTATAAATAGTTTTCTTCGCACTGAGAATATCGTTGCCCTTGAAATAACTACCAGCACACTGAACTATCCGTCGACCAATTTTTGAACGTGTTTAATAAACTTTCAATGAGATAAATACGTAAGAAATTTTGATGGATTTTCATTGGAATTGCAATAAACATTTTTTTGGAACAAACAATGAAACAATTATTTTAAGATTGATATAAACAATGGTCTAAATAAAAACAATCAGTTTGCATTGTTATTCTTCATCCATTTCGGAAATAGTAAAAAAGAAATGTAACCGCCATTAAACAAAAATAATTTTTTGATCGAATCTACCAACCTTCATTGAAATGAATTTCAAAATTATCTATTTAAACGGGTATATACTAACAATTACTTTCGGAACCATAAAATATTAAATTTTCAACTTCTATTTTTCTTATCAAATCGGCTACTATCAGAGTTGTATGTCGTACACATAAAATGGTCAAAATAAAACTTCAAATTTCTATAAACAAAATCTGTACTGCGTTTGAAACCTATTCATCTCCAAAATTTAACTCTCTTGCATTATTTATTTCCCCCTTAACTATTTTCAAAACTCTAGCTCCCCAATCCGAGTTTCGTCACCATGCACCCATCTGCCATCACGTGAATCACCAATGCCACCAGATCTACCGCCTTCGAATATCATTGTCAACTCCATGAACGTCGTGCGTAGATCCATTCGATTTTGCTTCCCTCAATCAATTAGAAAAAGGTCATTGCATTTTTAATTTGTTTTTTTAATTTATTGTTGAGTATTTTAGAATTCATTTATTTAAGTTAATGTGGATTAGAATTGATAGTATGTAATTTACATATTTTGGTGATTTATGTATCGAGAAATTAGCAAAATTAACAATGATTAAGAAATTTTTGTTTTGAAAACACTTGCAATGTTTACTAATATATGGAAAGGTAGAAGTTTTTTCGCATTTAGCATTTAGTAATGCATAATGATGATCTGCTATTATAAAAGAAACACACTTTTTTCGTTTATAAAATATATGATACATAAATGATTTTACTAATATTTCATATTATGTTTCTTCAATGGTTTTCATTTTGTATTAAAATAAGTTTTATAAAATTAAGATTGATTTTGTATTTGTGAAATTAATGAAAAAATGGATTTGTCTCCAGCACATTTCTAGGATCGTCCTGATAATACATTATATTAAGTGATGTGGCACGATCTAATGTTTTATCTATCCCACCTACTTATTTATAGTATGGAAATGCATTCATTTCCCCTGCGTCGACCTCGATCTATAATAAGGCCTACGAATTTGCCAATTATGAGTTGGGCGCTTTAACCATTCAGATTATTACTTATATATGTTGTTTAGTAGTTAAATAAGTTTATTTGAATTTGAGGAATGAGATTATTGTTAACACTGTGAATAACGTTTGGTGCTTGTGTAGCTCAAAATGTAAAGCTCCATTCTACCAAATAGCACATCCATCATAAGCTAGGGAAAAAATTGCACAAGTGTCATCTATATTTATCATGTCCATCATAAGTACAATCAAGGTTTGTTTTGACTTATTAAACATACACATTTACAATTTTTAGACATATATTTTGTGGAAAAAAAAATTCTTTTACTCGTTACTATATTAAATTGACCTAAATAATCATGAGATAATTAATTTATTTTATAATCTTAGATTCAAAATTCTTGGAGGCTCTTACATAATTTTTACATATATAACATTTACGAACATTTGGAATGATGGCCTTATTTTAACATGGCACAAACACGGATGGTACTCAAAATAGGAAACTAAAAGTAACCTTCTCGGTTATTTATCAAAGACATAGATTCGTATAATATGTATGTTTTTAATCAGTCTTAATCCTCTTATTCATTTTGGCCTTCATTTTAATAAAATAGGTTTTGTTTGCTCATCGTTATTATTTTTAACATTCGAGCCTATCTAGGCTATATATACTTAAACTTATGAGCTTATCCAAGTAGCTCTCTGTTGGAATTGGGCCAGCCCACAACAGAGTAGTTGGGTAAATTGAATTTTTTTTCCATTATTAGGTATTTAATGGGCCTACATAGTCTAATTCATTTAGAATTTTTCTAAATGTTCTTTTAAATAAAAATAAATATTATATTTGAATTTATAAACAAGTTTTATTTTATATTATATATGTGTATCATATACACATATGACTGTGCGTGCAGGTGTGATAAAATAATGTGTACATGGTTTGACATGCCATATATAGATGTTGGGATTTACACCGCAACTAACATGTTAGCTCATCGTATATACAAATGGATTGTCTAAATGTATGTGTGTGTATGCATAAAATTATATATATATATATATATATATATATAATTATATAATTGTTATATAATATTTGTAGTAAATTATTTACATAAATCATTACTTAAAATACATATACAAATGTATAAAAATAAATATAATTAAAATATAAAACTATTTTAAAATTAAGGGACATTTCACCAGAAGGACAAACTTTGCAGTCCAATTAGTTTGTAGGACACACATTTAAAAATTACTTTCAAGGCCAAAATCAGCAGAATAATTACTTTCAAGGACAAAGTTAGCAGTCCAATTACTTTCAAGGACATAATTTCATAGGTTTTTAGGCCCTAGAAACTAATTATTTTACGTTTTGTCCTTGAAAGTAATTATTTCAGTTGCGTGTCCTAGAAACTAATTCCACTTGCTAAAGAGGCCCTTGTGGCTAATTTCCACTAAAATTAATTTGTAAAATTAGTCAGAATATTTATAATGTAAATTTCGAACTGGATTTTTTTAATCTGTGTGTGTATAGACACACACATAGAGATACATACATACATACATATATATATTAAAAAAATTCAATTTGAATTTACAGTACAAATATTTTGACTATATATATTGATATTGAAATAAATTAAATACATAATATATATAAACATATAACCAGTTATAATTTTATATTTATATATAAATAAAATTCGAAATTAATATTATATTTTGTTATTGCTATCGGCCTAAAAATAATAATTTTTTTATTATTTAATTTTTGGTTTAAATAATTTATTAAATAAAATTCATAATATAATAACAGAATGAAATTAACTAGACAGATCTTTTAAAAAATTTTGAAATTATAAAGTATATTTTATTATATATAAAAAAATTAGAATTTTTTATGTTATATATATATATATGTGTGTGTGTGTGTGTGTGTGTGTGTGTGTATGCACGTTCTATTTATAAAGGCAATTTTGAATTAAGTAAAAGTAGATTATTATTATATATATACACACAAATAATATTCGGAAATTTTTTTTAATGGCCGAATGTCATACTAACTAAATTACATTTTATAAAGATTAATATATATATATTATATGGTGTTAGACTTTTAAATTAGATTTAATATTAAACTTTATATAATATTCTAATATTTCAATTTCGAATTTTTTTAAAATTCCATTTCGAGAGCATCTATAAACAATATGCATAAAAAAATAGTGTGTATACACAGACACACACACACAACCATCAATATGTGATAACCCATCGATATAACGATTCGTGATATTTATAACAAAACAACATATATAAAATTATGATTATATAAACACTAATATATACTAATTTTGATCCTGAAGAATACCTCTCATCAATGCCCAAAGCTCGCACCTTGAAACGA
This sequence comes from Allium fistulosum, assembly GCA_030737815.1. Classification (NCBI taxonomy): domain Eukaryota; kingdom Viridiplantae; phylum Streptophyta; class Magnoliopsida; order Asparagales; family Amaryllidaceae; genus Allium; species Allium fistulosum. The sequence goes on from CM060905.1 coordinate 855,366,271, forward strand.
AGAAGTTAACTCCTTGAATCGAATTCCAATCCCGAAGTTTCTAGCTCTTGAATTGTCTTTCCACAGACGATTATTTGATTGAATATTTGAGGAGAGGGGAGGGGGTATGTTCGGTCAGCAAAGGGTGGTATGGAGGCAACAAAAACTCAAAATAAAATGAGGGATACGATGTTTATATATATGAGAGAGCAGAGAGAAAAGGCAGGACCAAAATCCTTAATTTTCTCTTACCCATTCTCTTATTTTTGAACACTCAAAGCTTTTCCTAGAAGCCATCAAAATGGCTAGCCTCTATGTCCCATTACAGTCAAAAATATCATGCTCCTTTATGGGCCTCAAATCCATTTCAAACCCGAATAATATTTATTGCATTTAAATCCAATTTAAATGCGTATCCATGTCATATATCGATTAGTATATTTATAAATATTATAAACATACTGTTTAATATTGTTCAATACATCAAATAAAATTTTATATTTAATATTTCATAAAAATTAATTTAATTAATTTTCAACAACTAAAAATCAATTAAATCTGGTGGTAAAAGGAGTATTCAACATTTCGGTTGTCTGGCCATTAGAAATAAACCTAGTCAACGATTAATATCGAACAATTCGAATATTAACGTTCACACTTCACTTAGTAGGTGGTGTGATATTTTGGTCAAATTTATCGCTTACTTGGTTTTGGTAAATCCAATTTACATTATTAGGCATTACAAACGTACTCACCTCCTTAATCAGATCGAAGAATCTTAATCTTATGGTTCGTTTGGCTTTCTACTACATTCTTATACTCAATAAATTTCTCATAGATGTCAGATTTGTTCTTCATAAGATACATGTATCATAGTCTCAAAAAATCATCGGTGAAGGTAAAAAGGTAAGAAATATTATTCATGGTGATTTACAGGCATCGGGTCTCATACATCATTATGCACTAACCCTAAGAGTTCATCAACTATATCTTTGCTCCCACCATGGTCATTTTACCTTTGAGACACAACTCACACATGCTAAATGATACATAATCAAGTGATGGGAGAAGACCTTCGATTTTCAGTTAGTTTAGCCATTTCTCACTAATATAACATGGCCTACAATGCCAAAGTTAACTATCATTTATATTGGTTGAAGAATTGTCCACATAACACACATAATTAGTATTGATCAAATAAACACCATTTTCAAGAACATCATCGTAGACTTTATTTTCATTCAAACTAATGTTTACAACATTATTCGCACAATGAAATTTATATCCAGTCTCAGACAATTTAGAAACATACGCAACTCCACAAATAAATTATTTTACAAATAGCAATTATTTAATATCAATATTACTCCACTAGGCAAACATAAATGATAATCTCCTATTACCGTTGGATCTACGATAGATCCATTAACAACTTGGAGTCTCATCTCTCCTTTTGCCAAGCGACACTAGTGTGTAATCCCCTATAATGAATTACATACATGAGTTTCAGATCCAGTAAAAAAATATAACATATTTTATTGATTACAAAACAATTTCAAATCATAAATGTACCTGATGGAGCTACATAACCCTTCTTCTTTCTTTCTTTAACAATCTTTAGGTTTTCAGGACAGTTCCTTTTATAGTGACCTTTCTTGTGGCAGTGGTGACATTAACCTTTGTCATCTGTCTTCTTACCTTTTCTTATTTATCTTACCTTCTCTTTTCTGCTTCTTCGAACCTTTAGAAGATGATGCACTACTCTTTACAGCAAGCACAACCCACTAGTACATAATATGCCTGTTGCATCACCTAATTTGCATCAGTTGTCTTTACAACCGAAGCAAATAGTGTTATTTGCATCGGTTTCTTAGGAAGCGATGCAAATATACCAAGGTAAATAGTGTTATGTGCATCGGTTATCCGTACAACCGAAGCAAATAGTGTTATTTACATCGGTTCCTTAGGAATAGAAGCAACTGCAAATTATTTTAATTGGAGCAAACGCACATACCAATAATCATAAACAACATCTTACATATGTCATTATTTATACTTTATTATAACTAATGATTATCAATAAATAATTTATAATTACTAGTTATTATAAATAATCAATAATTATTTTTATATGTATAATATTACAGTTAATTATTAATAATTAGTAAATTATAGTTAATATTTATTAATTACATTTAATAATTAATAAACAAATTAATAATTAATATTAAATAATTAATAACAATAATAATTAATGTTTAACATTTAATATTTAATTAATAAATAGTATTTAACAATTAAGAAGTAATATTTAATAATTATTAATTAATAATTACCATTAAATAATTAATTTTAATAATTATATAATAATTAAGACTAATATTAATAATTAATAACTAATAATAAAAAATAATACTTATGAAGCGATATTTAGTATTTAATAATTAATTTTAAATAATTAAGAATTAATATGACTATTAGGAAATTAATAATTAATAATTAAGACAAATATTTAATAATTTATAATTAATAAGTAATATTAGTAATTAAGAAGTAAAATTTAGTATTTAATATTTTATAATTATAATTAATAATTTTATTTAATATTTAATATTTAAAAAAATTAGAACTTTGAAGTTTTCTGAAATAAATTAAAAAATACCTATCGCATAAAGTATGCTTTCATACGCATTTATTTTATATTGTTTGATAATTATAGTTGATAATTATATTTAATATTTAATATTTAAAATAAGCAATAATTAATAATTACTAAATAATAAATAATAAAAAGCAATAAAAAATATTTAATTTTTATTTTTTAATTACTTTTAATTTTCAATTTTCAATTTATATATAAATATTATTATTATTAATACTAACTTGCAAAAATAATTAAATTCATATTTATTAGTTAATACTTGATAAATAACATTAAGGTTTGAAGAAAGATAATTAATGATTGATAATTAATATTCAATAATTAATAATATTCACTTAAATTCTAGTTGCAAATATGAGCTTTATGTTAAATAAAAATATTCAATAATTATATTTAATATTTCAAAAAATTTAAATTTTTTTAAAATTCTCAACTGAAGTTAAAAATATTCATAAAAGTTAAAATAAAAAATTTAAAATTTTCTTAAGTTCAAAAATAAATATTTACAATAATATTTGTTATTCTTTGATTTGGTTATAGCGGTAGTTTCTCGCATTCGGTTCATCAACAATTTGGTTTCCTACCCTTATTTCATCAATATTTTCATTTCCCGCTTACAACACTCAACCCTAGAACAAATCCCACATTCTCAACATCCAAACAAACCTAGCTTCTAAAATAAGATCTAGAATTGCTCTCCTCCTTAAAAAACTCGATCTGAAAGAGGATTGATTCTAAAGTTATGTCAACAGCGTCTGAAAGAGAAGAAGGTACAATTCGAAGTCACAAAGCTGCTACTCCAATTTGATTGCTACGCCTATGCCTTGTGTTTATCTCAAGCCGCCGATCTGGAAATTTGGATGATGTCTTGCCTTCAACCACCACGTTTCTGGATCTCGGACGAGACAAAAGTGCGCTAGTTTTTGGAAGATTGGTTTAACGTCGATCTGAAGTTGGAGCACGTTCAGGTCTGCTAGTTACTGCCTTGGTGTTCGCCACAGCACGATTGATGAAGTCGAGATTTTCTTGGAGGTTGAACGTTGGATAGTCGCAACTGTGACTTAATGTTCCTGTCGATGACTATCGCTTAGATAATGATTGCATGGGTTTTGTAGGTGCTTGGATTGCTTTGTAGTTTGAGTTATTTCAAGTGTAAGATTCACATCTTCAAACTTTTATTTGATTCTTTGTTTGGTTCAATTAATTTCGTTTGTGGTTTGAGCTTTTAACAGCTTGCAACATTTTTTAAATTTGGAAAAGGTGTTGATTTTGGCTAATAATTTAAAACAATAACCTATATTTGCGTCACTAATCCTTCTTTTATTCCTTCTTGTCTCCTTGTCTCAAGTTTTACATTAAGAAGTGCATCTTCCCAAGAACACTGCAATAATCACTTGTTAAAACAGGCTCTACTTTTTATCTTCGTAGCACATTTAGTAGTTCTGTAAATTGATACCTTAATCTTATTATAAAATTAAAAATGCTTTACTCTACCCATATCAGCATAGTATATGACATCCAAATTTAAATAGCTGAATAACTATATTTTGTAACATAAAAAGCTACTGGAATTCTCAACTGGGTTTATGCCATATAAAGTAGTCGGTCGACTTAAATTATAAGGTGCTTCTGCCAGTACATTACTTTAGTATGATAGTCTTAGGCAAGAAAAGCTATACTTTAAAGGAATCTAGTAGCTTTGTACTTTTTATTGTAATAACAAAAATTCAAAGTTATTGTTCATATTTTGTATGGAACATCCTATATTTCTGGATAAAGTATACGGGAATTTGAGCAATTAACTTATGTATCATTTTTTATAGTAATTAACAAACTGCTACGTAGCTTCTTTGTTTCTTTTTCTTGTTTGATTTGCAGCATATGCAAGATGAGGATGATGGAAGGCCATATGGAAAGTTCTTATAAGGATGCATAGCAGATTTTTTCTTATTTTTTGTGTGAAATAAAAAATAGCACTGTCGTGTTAAAAAAAATCTTTTGTTGCTTTTGGTTAAGACAAGAAGCTACATGTACATTGCAATCTTAAACATTTCAAATGTTGATTTGGTTAATCAAATGATGCAAGTTTCATATAAACACTACTGGTCAAAAAATGTTTGAATATAACCCAAGCTGAAAGCAGTACACAAACTGTTAAGAAGTTCTACAAATGCTCGGACTCCTATGGTAGTACTAATTGCAGAAACTATGAACTGATACTTATGACCATCTATGAAGAGGTCTTTGTTTGTTATGGATAGCTTGCTGTTTTTGTGGAGTCTATCTCAAAGTTTGTTTCAATAAGTCCTAGTCTCTAGGAAACTAGTTTGCAGTTATTTCACGTTTTTTGTTTAGCTATTTACTTGGCTATTTTCTTGTATTTAGTTAATCAGTGTAAGGCTATTTAAAACAGTCGGTTTCAGTTCAATAAAGGCAATTTTCTCAGCATCAGTTTTGTACTCAGGTCTCTATCCTAACAAACTGGTATCAGAGCGGTGTCCTGGACTTGAAGAAACAAAGCAGCAGTCTTTGTAATTTGAAATAGTGACAACCATGACAACTGAAGGGAGCTTTGTTCAACCTGCTATCCCTCGGTTCGATGGTCATTACGATCATTGGAAAATGCTGATGGAGAACTTCTTAAGATCTAAAGAATACTGGAGTCTTGTGGAGACTGGCTATGTTGAGCCAGAAACTGGAGTGACATTGACAGAGGGGCAACGAAAAAAACTTGATGAGATGAAACTGAAAGACTTGAAAGTGAAAAATTATTTGTTTCAAGCTATCGATCGAACTATTCTAGAAACCATTCTAGAGAAGAGCACATCTAAGCAGATATGGGATTCCATGAAAAAGAAGTATGAAGGCAATAACAGGGTGAAACGATCTATCCTTCAAGCTCTTCGCAGAGAGTTTGAAATTCTAGAGATGAAATCCGATGAAGGTGTTTCTGATTACTTCTCAAGGGTGATGTCTATTGCCAATAAGATGCGAGTTTATGGTGAACAAATGAAGGATAATGTTGTAGTGGAGAAGATACTTCGGTCATTGAGCGACAAATTCAATTATATTGTCTGCTCAATTGAAGAGTCGAAAGATATTGATAATCTTTCAATTGATTAATTGCAAAGTTCTTTGATTGTTCATGAGCAGAAATTTCAAAGGCATAAAGTAGAAGAGCAGGTATTAAAAGTAACTCATGAAGAAGGTACCGGAGGAAGAGGTCGTGGTCGCATAGGTTCTCGTGGTAGAGGTAGAGGACGTGGAAGAGCTTACCCTGCCTTTAATAAAGCCAATATAGAGTGCTTCAGATGTCATAGCATGGGGAATTTTCAGTTTGAATGTCCTAAATGGAACAAAGAAGCTAACTGCGCACAACTGGGTGAGGAAGAAGAGCTGCTTTTGATGGCGTATGTAGATGAACATGAAGCAAAGAGAAATGATGCATGGTTCCTTGATACTGGGTGTTCCAACCATATGTGTGGCGATAAAGGTATGTTCTCAAGCTTTGTTGATGATATTAAACATTTTGTCAAATGTGGCAACAACACTAGAATGTTAGTGGCTGGAAAAGGTAGCGTCAGGTTGGTGTTTAATGGCATTCACTTTGTGGCCAATGATGTGTATTATGTTCCTGAACTAAGAAACAACTTGCAGAGTGTGGGACAATTGCAGGAAAAAGGTCTTATTATTCTTATTAAAAATGGGTCTTGTAACATTTATCAACCATGCAGAGGACTCATTGCTCACACCAAAATGAGTGCCAATCGTTTGTTTATCTTGATTAATGAAAGATCGACAACTACTACTAGTATCACGAGTGTTTGCATACTAGTGTTGATTCCACACATTTATGGCATCAACGATACGGCCATATGAACCTGAAGGGCTTAAAGACCTTGCAATCCAAAAAGATGGTGCATGGAATGCTTAATTTGGGAGATTCATGTATCACTTGCACTGATTGTTTTACAGAAAAGCAACATCGTAATGCAATACCAAAAAGGAGTAAATGGTGCGCAACAAAGGTGCTAGAGCTTATTCATGCTGACATATGTGGGCCTATTGAACCAACATCACACAGTGGAAAGAAGTATGTGTTGTGTTTTATTGATGATTATAGTCGTAAAGCCTGGGTGTATTTGCTAGTGGAGAAGTCAGAAGCATTAGAAAAGTTCAAAATTTTTAAGAAGCATGTAGAAAAAGAAGCAGAGGAATCCATCAAGTGCCTGAGGACAGATATGGGAGGAGAGTTCACTTCACTCAATTTCAAAACTTTTTGTGAAGGGAAAGGGATCAAAAGACAGCTTACAACCGCATATACACCTCACCAAAATGGAGGTTCGGAGAGAAAAAACAGAACAGTCATGAACACGGTGCGCTGCATGCTTACTGCAAAAAAGGTGCCGAAAACTTTTTGGGCTGAGGCCGTCAATTGGGCTTTTTATATACTAAATAGATGTCCAACATTTGCAGTAAAGAATGTTACTCCTCAAGAAGCATGGAACATAATCAAGCCTTCAGTGGAGCATTTTCGTATATGGGGCTGCGTTGCACATGTCCATATACCAGAAGCAAAAAGGAGTAAGTTGGATGATAAAAGTTTTCCTTGTGTTTTGTTAGGTATTAGTGAAGAGTCGAAAGGGTATAGGCTGTTTGACCCAAAGACTAAGAGAATTGTAGTCAGTAAAGATGTAAATTTTTAGGAAGAAAAAACTTGGAATTGGGACAACAATTTCAAAGAACAAATCAGAGTAGAATTACTATGGAATGATGATGATAGTGAAGAAGAAATTGAAGAAGAGTTTGAAGCTGAAAGTGCAGAACCAGCAGGAGAGTTTGACGCTGAAAGCGAAGATGATAGGAATAATGAAATGGGTGATAACACAAGCATTGTGAGTCATGTGAGGGAGAGAAGGAGGCCTGCATTGATGGATGATTATGCAAGTGGAGAGGGATTAAGTGAAGAAGAAGTAGGGGCCTACGTGGTACAAGACATCATTGAAGATGATCCGATTACGTTCGAAGAAGCCGTGAAGCATGAGAAATGGAGGAACGCAATGGATAGTGAAATAAAATCAATTGAAAAGAATCAAACTTGGGAGCTCATGGATTTGCCAGTTGGAACAAAAGCTGTTGGAGTGAAGTGGATCTACAAAACAAAGTTGAACGAGCTTGGCGAAGTTGATAAATATAAAGCATGTTTGGTGGCTAAAGGGTACTCTCAACAACATGGAATTGATTTTACTGAAGTCTTTGCACCTGTTGCACGCATGGACATGGTAAGGATGATTGTGGCATTAGCAGCATGTAGAGGATGGTACATATTTCAGCTAGATGTTAAATCTGCTTTCCTTCATGGAAGATTAAGCGAGGACGTGTATTTTGAGCAACCCAAAGGATATGTGAAGAAAGGGAAAGAACACAAGGTTTACAAATTGCATAAGGCCTTGTATGGTCTAAGACAAGCACCAAGGGCTTGGTTCAGCTGCATAGAGTCTCACTTCATTAATGAAGGTTTTCAAAAATGTCCAACTGGACAGACATTGTTCATCAAAAGAAATGGAGGTAAAATTTTAATTGTTAGCATTTATGTTGACGATTTAATTTATACAGGTGACGATAAAGACGCGATGATTGAGTTTAAGAATTCTATGATGCAAACATTTGACATGACTGATCTTGGAAAAATGAGATTTTTTCTCGGAATTGAAGTTTTGCAAAAACCAGAAGGTATTTTCATATGTCAAATGAAGTATGCTACTGATGTGTTGAAGAAATTTGCAATGTATGAGAGTAAGCCTGTGAAATGTCCAATTGTTCCAGGCTTCAAAATTAACAGAGATGCAGATGGAGTAACTGTAGATGATACATATTTCAAACAAATGATTGGAAGTTTAATGTATCTCACAACTACAAGACCACACATTATGTTCAGTGTAAGTTTGATTAGCAGATATATGTCAAGACCCACCGAGTTGCATTTACAAGTTGTAAAAAGGATCTTGAGGTATTTGAAGGGAACTACTAGCTATGAGGTTTTCTATAAGAGGGGAGGAAATGAAGAATTGCTTGCTTTTACAGACTCAGATTATGCAGGAGATGAAGCTGATTCTAGGAGTACATCTGGTTATGTGTTCTTATTGGGTGCAGGGGCAGTATCATGGATGTCTAAAAAACAACCAATTATTACTCTTTCAACTACTGAAGCAGAGTTTGTAGGAGCTGCCGCTTGTGCTTGCCAAGTTGTGTGGATGAAACAAGTTTTGAAGAATCTAGGTCATGTTCAGAAAGGCAGTACTACTATCATGTGTGACAACAGCTCTACAATTAAACTTTCCAAAAATCCAGTGATACATGGGAGGTGCAAACATATCAGAGTTCGTTTTCACTTCTTAAGGGATCTTGCGCGGGATGGAGAAGTCGAGTTGGTGCATTATGGAACACGAGAGCATGTTGCAGACTTGATGACTAAAGCTCTAAAGGCGGATGCTTTCGAGAAGCTTAGGAAGAAGATGGGAATGATTGATGTCTCTGAAGTAAACTAACTGCAACCTACAGTTAGCTTAAGGGAGGGTATTGTAAGAGTCCAAAAACTCGGCCTTCGAAAATCGGCACCCGTACTTCATTTGTACTCAAATGTCGTAGATTCAAACGCCGAATCTGGCTTCCCGGAGCTTATAACACAGTAAGTATAACAACACAGCGGAATAAAGAAATCAATGATATCATATACAACTCCAATGAATACAATATCCAGAATGATATACAACACTGATATCAATAATACACAGCAATATCAGAGATATGATACAATGCTACAGCGGGAATAACAATAATGGAAGAGATCACTCCAAATGATCTACAAAAGAGAATGACTCCAACAACTCCAACATCAAGCTCTAACCAACTTCACGATTGCACCAAGATAAGCAACGCCAGTCGTCCGTGAACTCCGAAACTGAACTAGCTCCAGATAATCTACTAAACCTGAATATCTGAGAAACCCAACTCTAGACTGCCCGTGTGGAAAATTGTGGGCACCCAGAGTTTAGGAAGGGAACAATAAACTCCAGGCCAGTCATGGGACTGGTGTGAGCAACAAAAACAGTTTATCTTTAAAACAACAACAAAAGAATTTTAAACATTGAAATCCGCAATGCTTTTGGAAAATGAAACTACCATAAGACCTCGCGCCACACACACAATGCAATCGCAGAATTGGAGGAGATTTCTTCTTATGATAGTAAAACATGCTTACTACGCAAAATCATTGGATTATTATTATTAGTGCATAGTGGAAAACATTTCAAAAGTATAATATTAATCTTAGCCAGCATAGACATTCCGAACTATGCCTACTATAGCTACCATCTAAACAGTGGTGACCACCATAAGTAAATGGCAAGTTCTACAACTAAAACCGTACAGGGTTCGTATTGGGAATTGGATTTCCAACAAATGGTCATGCTAAGGAACTTCCTATGCCACATGGGAATGCCTCTGGAGGGACGCCCCGAGAACCACCTGGCTCTCTGCCAACACAAGGCCGGTTACCCCCTTCCCGGGTAGTAAACCTGAGATATTCCACCCCCGGTCCTTTGGGACCTTTATCCGAGGCCTCGGTCACACAGCAACAATCACATAGAGTAAATGAGATTGGAGCAACCACATAGGTTAAATATCAGGGCTCCATACCTGATACCACCTTTTTCCAGAAGGAATGGACATACCCTAGGGGAGCTACCCCTGAAACCTTGCCGCATCTTTCCTGTTTCAACCATTACCGGTTTGTGAGGTCCGATGAGGTCTCGTCCATAAAGCTACGTTTTTTCACAAAGCCATGCTTTGATCACAAATGATCAACGAATGATCATCAACACACAACAACACTTAGCATGCCACATTACCAAATTGGGAATATATCACTTATAACCTTCAACTACATAACCTCTGAGCTCGTACGTCTCAGAGAAGGGTGTTAAGCTAAGAGAATAAATTCTCCGCCACCAACAGAAATGTATTTGATAGAAATCAGCTTTACATATCAAAGCGTAATGTCAGACATACAACCATACAAGTCTGTTCCGGGTTCGAACAGAACCGAAGGCACTTCCAAAGAAGCCCTTGCAATCCGGGTATTCACAATCCCGATCGGATTTCCCATCACTTAGGAAATCTCTATACCGACGCAACTCAGGGCAGAGACAATCGATAGGTTATCCTATCGTTCTCGCAAATACCCGGTCTTCACCACCGGTCTTCAAATGCAATCCATATACGACGTATCATTATTCGGAATGGTTTATATGACACAAAGGTCCTTTCCCGGCTAAACCGAATAATGAGCGCAATATTTGAAAACATATGGATATTGGGATTTCAATTAAGTCACAACTTATTATCCAAAACTTTTCTTTCAAATGGTTTAAAAAAATTACCATTTAATCTTTTACAAAAAGATTCATCTCACAAAGTTCACCCAGTTTCACAAAGATCTATTCATAGATTTTCAAATCAATTTCCATTTCAATTTGGATTAACTCATTAAATCTTTAATCAAGATTTAACTTATAGCTTTCAAAAAGAATTCACTCATAACTTGGAAAACCATTTTTCAATTCAAACTTGAAATTCCTTTAACTTAAATTGGAATTTCATTTCTTATATAAAAGCTTTTATCATTTGGAAACAAACAGTTTTCGTTTTGGAAAACTGATTACAATTTACATAAGTTAAAGCCATTCGAGTACAAAACTTGAATTTAAATTTAGATTGCCAAATCCATACTTTTTAATGGTTAAAAACTCATATAAACAACTTTATAACTTGTATGATCTTTTTAGACCATAATTCCCAAATTATTGAATTCAATCTCAAATATTGAATTCAAATTTTAAATCGAATTATTTAAATTCCAAGTTTTATTAAGTTATTTAAAATAACTTTTATTTTTGAAACTCATCTCAAAAGTTCTCAATTCAAATTCCAAAACTATTTTGGATTCAAGAATTCAATCTTTAAAACTGATAAAAATCTGTGACTTAACCGATTTCCACGTGAAATCCATATTTGTGTGTGTACAATGTAGTCCAGGAGTTTCACACAGTAGTGCAACATCATTCAATCATCATAGATCCAAATACAGAAATATAGTTGATAAGCGGTATAAACTATAATGCTTATCTTTTATTCACAGATCACAGATATATATATATATATATATATCACAAATAATAAATTACATCACAGATAATTAATTACATTTATCCCAGATAAATAAATCACACTACAGATCATAACACAAATCAAGATATATCACAAAGCATCACCTATCAGGGATATCCAACAATTTAATGTCCAATATAATCCAAGCATCCATAAGTAGGATTAATTTATTATCTAATTGATTTAGAATCAGATTAATTTCCATGAATAAATTTGCTGGTTATGGTAATTAAATAATCAATTAATTTCAAAACATTTAATTAATTAATTATTTCCATAAAGTAATTACGCTTAACAATTCCACAAATGATTATTATTAAATTAAAATTTAGTATTAACAAAATTAATCACATTAATTAATTACTAAATAATCTTAGTTAATGACCTTTATTAACAATTGAAATTGATTAACCATAAATCACTCATTGATTTATCCTGATTATTTAGTTAATGAACTACCTTACAATAACTAAATCAATTCCTAATTACTTGGTTGATTCATTTCTAGTCATTAATTAATAATCTTGACTTATCTAATCTTACCCAATTAATGATCCTTAATTCACAAATAAATTAACTTAATTAATCTTTAAACCTTAATTAAGTAATTTAAGCCTTTAATTACTTATTTAATTAATCCAAATTATTAATTAATTAAATAAATTAAAAAAATTCATTTTAATTAACTTAATTACTTAATGAATTAAATAAATCATTAATTCTTCATTAGCATAAGGTGAAACTCATTTTTTTATTAATGATTTAATTATCACTTATAAATATATTTGGAAACGTTCATTTCCAAATTTCCATTTAAATTTCATTTGTATTTCAAGATTTAAACTAAATTCTTATTTATTGTGAATAAGGTTTTAAATTAAATGCCAAGGTTTAAAACTAATTTTAGGGCCTTTAAATTCTCAAGTTAAAATGATACTTTGGTTACCAAATTTTCTTTAAATTCACATATTAAACTTATTTAAACATTTAAATTTACAAACTTAATTAAATTTCAAAATATGGAATTTAACTTCAGATTTGGATTTTTAGCCCAGTCTTGGTTTTTAAATGCTTCTTGTACAATTTCAACTTTCAATTTAAATTCAAACTTCTTCTTAAGAACACATAAATGCTTAAACAACTTTAAGGTATCAAGCAATTTGAAAATAAACTTATTAATTCAAACTATATTTCAGAACTAACTTGAATTCATTCTTACACTTTGATTTTTAAAATTTAAGTTAAACTTTGTTTTAAAATTTGAAATTAATTTTAAAATCCCAAAGCAACAGAACAGGTTTTGTTTAAACCTGGAAAACATCTTATACCCGGGCCAGAAACAAGTTTGCTTCGAGTCTAATACGCATCCGCTTCGAGTAAACTACCCAACTATTTCGAGTTATACCTAAATTTACTCGAGACTAAGCTAAAACCAAAGTTCATCAGAACCACAGTGCACCGTGCACATGCATGGACCAGCCACCCTTCTCCGATCATCAACGACGACTTCCTCAAGTCGACGTTCATCCAACTTTACAACCCCGACCTTCAGAACTTCGATTCCATCTCGAAATCGAATTCGAGCATACTAACCGAAACCTGGAACCAAAAACTGGAACCACCATCAAACCTGTAACCACTTCAAACCCCCGCCTCCGACCACTGGAGCATCAACGCCTCCGTCCATGTCCTCACCAACATCCCCCCTTCCATTTCCGAGGATATGGTGGAACTGGATCCACTAGGGTAGCTACGATGATCGAATTCCCGACCAACATAAAAACTAGGTTAAAAATCAATCTCGACCTCCTGGCGTCGCCACCGTGCCTCGATCATCCACCTGATATTTTTGCCAAAGCCTCTGATCACTCCACTACAACCAGAAGAAACCCCAACCCCATAGACCATCGGGATCACCAGAGGCCACCCAAAACACCCAAACTGAACAAACAAGAACCGCTCCTTCAACTCAATGCTAAAATTTGTGATTTTTCTTTTAAAAATAAAGTTTTTGAATAATTTTTCAGATTACATGCCTGAAACATTGAATTAGTTTGTTTGAAAACTTGACAAAACAAATGTTACACTGCTCCTTTGGTTTTCCAAAGACATTTCAAGTTTTCTTTTAACTTAATTAAATTTTTTAAAACTTTAGTTTATGATAAACAAACTATTTTTGTTTGAAGCTTCAACCCTAACAAAGATTGGTTCAAAAGATAATGAATTATGAACAAATCTTGAGCCTGGAAACTAAAAACAGGATAACACAAAATACAACAGCATGCACACACATCTATTCATTCATATATATATATATATATATATATATATATATATATATGCAGAACTTCACCAATATATATTCACACAAAATTACATTCATTCCTGAACTTAACTTGCAACCAGAATCATACTTAAGTTTTTAAGAAAAAGTGTTACTCACAGTGATTTCTTTGTGAAGATGAACAGATCACTTCTTTTGTAACAGGCTTGAAACAGGTTGTATTTTGCAAGTTGAAATCTTTTTTTCCTTTGATTCTCTGATTGATCTGGGTTGTTGTTTAAGTTGAAATTTGTTTTAGTTTGAGATGATAATTACTTTAAATTTTTCTCAGCTTGATTGACGAACTGAAATGAGAAAGTGATAAAGGAAATATACAGAGATATGTTTTGTATAGGGTATAAAATTTTGTTGTACATGTGATATAATTTGGTTTGTACAAAAATCAGTGATATTTCTTTGTTTTGGTGGCTGATAAAATTGAACGTGATGGCTTCATTAATTGCCTTGTACAAATTTGAACAGATCTTCTTTTGCAAGCTTGTACTTATCCCTTTTTTCTTTGACTATGCTAAATTTTGATTTCGGTTGAAGATAATTTTTTGTGGCTTCATAGACATGCTTGAATATATATTAGTGTTTGTATTTTCTTTGTTTTTATAATATAAGTTAATCTTTATTTTAACATGTTGTCAATTTTTTTATTTATTTTCATTTATTTCTATTTTAATTGTTGTTAAATTTTTAGCTAATGTTTTTATATTTTTATTATAATTTTATCTTTTATATATTGATTTCTATTTCTAATTTAATTTATCACTATTGTTTTACTTTAATATTTATTGTCTTATATTTCTTTTTATTTATTTATTTTGATTTCTAACATAAACCATTTATTTAAGATTTAAATTCAAATCACATATATACAATATTTAGATATTAATTGATTTAACATAGAATTTATTTGAATTCGGGGAAACTCGTTTCAATTTACAATAAAATTTACAATTTTAATTCAAAATTTAACTTTAATTACCAATTTAAATATATATAAAATCCGGGGTCGTTACAGACTTCCCCCCTTAAAAAAAATTTCGTCCTCGAAATTTGCCAAGGAGACACGAAGATAGATGAAAAACATTTCATCAAATCAAACTGAGCATCTATTCTGCATTTGGTTTACCAAATCAGAATATCGACAATAGATATAAGAACGAATCTATTTAACACTTCACAAGATACTCGGGTTATCCAGATCTACGAAGTATACAATGGCATCGATTAGTTCAAAGGGATAACTAACCATTCGTAGAACATATTGGGACCAAAAAATAGATAGATATATGGATACAATTTTCAAAACTTTTAGTTTTGAAACCAAATTATACCTATCAACCATAGCAACCAAAGCAACCAATACATCCAAACAAACAATTCTAACCTATTTGGAGTTTATGTCCCATACAAATATATCAAATCTTCTTCCTGGATCTACCAGGAACTATCGAAGAATTGAGAAAAGATGACGAACAAAAGAGATTGATAGAGAAAAGATTGTTTCCTTGTTGATACAGGGTATTGACCATTTATAGTCGTATTCCCCTGTCCCCTATCTCATTCTCCTCTTACACTCATACTTACTATCAGTGAATAGTAAGAGAATTTACTGAGGCATTTGAACGGATATCTGAGGAATACTCATTCTAGGGTATACTTCACCCTATCTCTAATGAGCTACTTAATGTGTTATACTCCTTAGCTAAAGTTTAACCTTAGCTTTGATACCACTTGTAAGAGTCCAAAAACTCGGCCTTCGAAAATCGGCACCCGTACTTCACTTGTACTCAAATGTCGTAGATTCAAACGCCGAATCTGGCTTCCCGGAGCTTATAACACAGTAAGTATAACAACACAGCGGAATAAAGAAATCAATGATATCATATACAACTCCAATGAATACAATATCCAGAATGATATACAACACTGATATCAATAATATACAGCAATATCAGAGATATGATACAATGCTACAGCGAAAATAACAATAATGGAAGAGATCACTCCAAATGATCTACAAAAGAGAATGACTCCAACAACTCCAACATCAAGCTCGAACCAACTTCACGATTGCACCAAGATAAGCAACGCCAGTCGTCCGTGAACTCCGAAACTGAACTAGCTCCAGATAATCTACTAAACCGGAATATCTGAGAAACCCAACTCTAAATTGCCCGTATGGAAAATTGTGGGCACCCAGAGTTTAGGAAGGGAACAATAAACTCCAGGTCAGTCATGGGACTGGTGTGAGAAACAAAAACAGTTTATCTTTAAAACAACAACAAAAGAATTTTAAACATTGAAATCCGCAATGCTTTTGGAAAATGAAACTACCATAAGGCCTCCCGCCACACACACAATGCAATCGCAGAATTGGAGGAGATTTCTTCTTATGATAGTCAAACATGCTTACTACGTAAAATCATTGGATTATTATTATTAGTGCATAGTGGAAAACATTTCGAAAGTATAATATTAATCTTAGCCAGCATAGACATTCCAAACTATGCCTACTATAGCTACCATCTAAACAGTGGTGACCACCATAAGTAAATGGCAGGTTCTACAACTAAAACCGTACAGGGTTCATATTGGGAATTGGATTTCCAATAAATGGTCAGGCTAAGGAACTTCCTATGGCACATGGGAACGCCTCTGGAGGGATGCCCTTAGAACCACCTGGCTCTCTGCCAACACAAGGCCGGTTACCCCCTTCCCGGGTAGTAAACCTGAGATATTCCACCCCCGGTCCTTTGGGACCTTTATCCGAGGCCTCGGTCACACAACAACAATCACACAGAGTAAATGAGATTGGAGCAACCACATAGGTTAAATATCAGGGCTCCATACCTGATACAACCTTTTTCCAGAAGGAATGGACATACCCTAGGGGAGCTACCCCTGAAACCTTGCCGCATCTTTCCTGTTTCGACCATTACCGGTTTGTGAGGTCTGATGAGGTCTCATCCACAAAGCTACGCTTTTTCACAAAGCCATGCTTTGATCACAAATGATCAATGAATGATCATCAACACACAGCAACACTTAGCATGCCACATTACCAAATTGGGAATATATCGTGGATAACCTTCAACTACATAACCTCTGAGCTCGTACGTCTCAGTGAAGGGTGTTAAGCTAAGAGAATAAATTCTCCGACACCAACAGAAATGTATTTGAAAGAAATCAGCTTTACATCTCAAAGCGTAATGTCAGACATACAACCATACAAGTTTGTTCCGGGTTCGAACAGAACCGAAGGCACTTCCAAAGAAGCCCTTGCAATCCGGGTATTCACAATCCCGATCGGATTTCCCATCACTTAGGAAATCTCTATACCGGTGCGACTCAGTACAGAGACAATCGATAGGTTAACCTATCGTTCTCGCAAATACCCGGTCTTCACCACCAGTCTTCAAATGCAATCCATATACGACGTATCATTATTCGGAATGGGTTATATGACACAAAGGTCCTTTTCCGGCTAAACCGAATAATGAGCGCAATATTTGAAAACATATGGATATTGGGATTTCAATTAAGTCACAACTTATTATCCAAAACTTTTCTTTCAAATGGTTTAAACAAATTAACATTTAATCTTTTACAAAAAGATTCATCTCACAAAGTTCACCCAGTTTCACAAAGATCTATTCATAGATTTTCAAATCAATTTCCATTTCAATTTGGATTAACTCATTAAATCTTTAATCAAGATTTAACTTATAGCTTTCAAAAAGAATTCACTCATAACTTGGAAAACCATTTTTCAATTCAAACTTGAAATTCCTTTAACTTAAATTGGAATTTCATTTCTTATATGAAAGCTTTTATCATTTGGAAACAAACAGTTTTCGTTTTGGAAAACTAATTACAATTTACATAAGTTAAAGCCATTCGAGTACAAAACTTGAATTTAAATTTAGATTGCCAAAACCATACTTTTTAAATGGTTAAAAACTCATATAAACAACTTTATAACTTGTATGATCTTTTTAGACCATAATTCCCAAATTATTGAATTCAATCTCAAATATTGAATTCAATTTTTAAATTGAATTATTTAAATTCCAAGTTTTATTAAGTTATTTAATATAACTTTTATTTTTGAAAATCATCTCAAAAGTTCTCAATTCAAATTCCAAAACTATTTTGGATTCAAGAATTCAATCTTTAAAACTGATAAAAATCTGTGACTTAACCGATTTCCACGTGAAATCCATATTTGTGTTTGTACAGTGTAGTCCAGGGGTTTCACACAGTAGTGCAACATCATTCAATCATCATAGATCCAAATACAAAAATATAGTTGATAAGCGGTATAAACTATAACGCTTATCTTTTATTCACAGATCACAGATATATATATATATATATATATCACAGATAATTAATTACATTTATCCTAGATAAATAAATCACACTACAGATCATAACACAAATCAAGATATATCACAAAGCATCACCTATCAGGGATATCCAACAATTCAACGTCCAATATAATCCAAGCATCCATAAGTAGGATTAATTTATTATCTGATTGATTTAGAATCAGATTAATTTCCATGAATAAATTTGCTGGTTATGGTAATTAAATAATCAATTAATTTCAAAACATTTAATTAATTAATTATTTCCATAAAGTAATTACGCTTAACAATTCCACAAATGATTATTATTAAATTAAAATTTAGTATTAACAAAATTAATCACATTAATTAATTACTAAATAATCTTAGTCAATGACCTTTATTAACAATTGAAATTGATTAACCATAAATCACTCATTGATTTATCCTGATTATTTAGTTAATTAAGTACCTTACAATAACTAAATCAATTCCTAATTACTTGGTTGATTCATTTCTAGTCATTAATTAATAATCTTGACTTATCTAATCTTACCCAATTAATGATCCTTAATTCACAAATAAATTAACTTAATTAATCTTTAAACCTTAATTAAGTAATTTAAGCCTTTAATTACTTATTTAATTAATCCAAATTATTAATTAATTAAATAAATTAAATTTTTTCACTTTAATTAACTTAATTACTTAATGAATTAAATAAATCATTAATTCTTCATTAGCATAAGGTGAAACTCATTTTTTTATTAATGATTTAATTATCACTTATAAATATACTTGGAAACGATCATTTCCAAATTTCCATTTAAATTTCATTTGTATTTCAAGATTTAAACTAAATTTTTATTTATTGTGAATAAGGTTTTAAATTAAATGCCAAGGTTTAAAACTAATTTTAGGGCCTTTAAATTCTCAAGTTAAAATGATACTTTGGTTACCAAATTTTCTTTAAATTCACATATTAAACTTATTTAAACATTTAAATTTACAAACTTAATTAAATTTCAAAATCTGGAATTTAACTTTAGATTTGGATTTTTAGCCCAGTCTTGGTTTTTAAATGCTTCCTGTACAATTTCAACTTTCAATTTAAATTCAAACTTCTTTTTAAAAACACATAAATGCTTAAACAACTTTAAGGTATCAAGCAATTTGAAAATAAACTTATTAATTCCAACTATATTTCAGAACTAACTTGAATTCATTCTTACACTTTGATTTTTAAAATTTAAGTTAAACTTTGTTTTAAAATTTGAAATTAATTTTAAAATCCCAAAGCAACAGAACAGGTTTTGTTTAAACCTGGAAAACAGCTTATACCTGGGCCAGAAACAAGTTTGCTTCGAGTGTAATACGCATCCGCTTCGAGTAAACTACCCAACTATTTCGTGTTATACCTAAATTTACTCGAGACCAAGCTAAAACCAAAGTTCATCAGAACCACAGTGCACCGTGCACATGCACGGACCAGCCACCCTTCTCCGATCATCAACGACGACTTCCTCAAGTCGACGTTCATCCAACTTTACAACCCCGACCTTCAGAACTTCGATTCCATCTCGAAATCGAATTCGAGCATACTAACCGAAACCTGGAACCAAAAACTGGAACCACCATCAAACCTGTAACCACTTCAAACCCCCGCCTCCGACCACTGGAGCATCAACGCCTCCGTCCATGTCCTCACTAACATCCCACCTTCCATTTCCGAGGATATGGTGGAACTCGATCCACCAGGGTAGCTGCGATGATCGAATTCCCGACCAACATAAAAACTAGGTTAAAAATCAATCTCGACCTTCTGGCATTGCCACCGTGCCTCGATCATCCACCTGATATTTTTGCCAATACCTCTGATCACTCCACTACAACCAGAAGAAACCCCAACCCCTCAGACCATCGGGATCACTAGAGGCCACCCAAAACACCCAAATTGAACAAACAAGAACCGCTCCTTCAAATCAATGCTAAAATTTGTGATTTTTCTTTTAAAAATCAAGGTTTTGAATAATTTTTCAGATTACATGCCTGAAACATTAAATTAGTTTGTTTGAAAACTTGACAAAACAAATGTTACACTGCTCCTTTGGTTTTCCAGAGACATTTCAAGTTTTCTTTTAACTTGATTAAATTTTTTAAAACTTTAGTTTATGATAAACAAACTATTTTGTTTGAAGCTTCAACCCTAACAAAGATTGGTTCAAAAGATAATGAATTATGAACAAATCTTGAGCCTGGAAACTAAAAACAGGATAACACAAAATACAACAGCATGCACACACATCTATTCATTCATATATATATATATATATGCAGAACTTCACTAATATATATTCACACAAAATTACATTCATTCCAGAACTTAACTTGCAACCAGAATCATACTTAAGTTTTTAAGAAAAAGTGTTACTCACAGTGATTTCTTTGTGAAGATGAACAGATCACTTCTTTTGAAACAGGCTTGAAACAGGTTGTATTTTGCAAGTTGAAATCTTTTTTTCCTTTGATTCTCTGATTGATCTGGGTTGTTGTTTAAGTTGAAATTTGTTTTAGTTTGAGATGATAATTACTTTAAATTTTTCTCAGCTTGATTGACGAACTGAAATGAGAAAGTGATAAAGGAAATATACAGAGATATTTTTTGTATAGGGTATAAAATTTTGTTGTACAGGTGATATAATTTGGTTTGTACAAAAATCAGTGATATTTCTTTGTTTTGGTGGCTGATAAAATTGAACGTGATGGCTTCATTAATTTCCTTGTACAAATTTGAACAAATCTTCTTTTGCAAGCTTGTACTTATCCCTTTTTTCTTTGACTATGCTAAATTTTGATTTCGGCTGAAGATAATTTTTTATGGCTTCATAGACATGCTTGAATATATATTAGTGTTTGTATTTTCTTTGTTTTTATAATATAAGTAAATCTCTATTTTAACATGTTGTCAATTTTATTTATTTATTTTCATTTATTTCTATTTTAATTGTTGTTAAATTTTTAGCTAATGTTTTTATATTTTTATTATAATTTATCTTTTATATATTGATTTCTATTTCTAATTTAATTTATCACTATTGTTTTACTTTAATATGTATTGTCTTATATTTCTATTCATTTATTTATTTATTTTGATTTCTAACATAAACCATTTATTTAAGATTTAAATTCAAATCACATATATACAATATTTAGATATTAATTGATTTAACATAGAATTTATTTGAATTCGGGGAAACTCGTTTTAATTTACAATAAAATTTACAATTTTAATTCAAAATTTAACTTTAATTACCAATTTAAATATATATAAAATACGGGGTCGTTACAGGTATGAAGAGGTCTTTGTTTGTTATGGATAGCTTACTGTTTTTGTGGAGTCTATCTCAAAGTTTGTTTCAATAAGTCCTAGTCTCTAGGAAACTAGTTTGCAGTTATTTCATGGTTTTGTTTAGCTATTTACTTGGCTATTTTCTTGTATTTAGTTAATCAGTGTAAGGCTATTTAAAACAGCCGGTTTCAGTTCAATAAAGGCAATTTTCTCAGCATCAGTTTTGTACTCAGGTCTCTATCTTAACACATCCATGTCATAATTATGGTCGAAAGATGCAGATCGAGATGAAACTTGCGGGAGTTACTGCTATGGATGAAACTGCATGTAGTGTTTGCACTGGATTTGTGAAGGAAGTGGTGGCTTATACTATCATGGATGGTCTGATTGTAACTACGGCTGGTTATTTGTCCATTTTACCGCTTTTCCAACGTTTTCCTTTCAAATATTTCCGTGATTTCCGGTTTCCGTGTTTTTCCGTCAAAAATAATTCGAAAGGAATTCCTTCTGGTAGGTGACGGAACTCAGCGAAAATTTCCACTATTTCCACGGAAATTTTCTTTCCTTCCACATGCTTTCTTGTTTAGGGGGAAAAAACTGGGACAAATTACATTTCTATCTTTGGGCCAGGCCCTTACAAATTAACGTTAAGAAAACCTAACCCTAATAATCATCCGTTCACTCCATCAGTTCGCACGAAAGAAAACAAACGACCAGTTCGCTCGAAAGAAAACCTAACCCTAATTCCCCTTTTCTCTCTCATCAATGAAATTCTCTCCCGTAATCATATGACTATTTCGGTTAAGAAATTCTCTCGTCAATGAAATTCTCTCTCGTCAACGAAAGAAAACCTAACCCTAATTTCCACTATTTTGGTTAAGCAATTCTCCCTCAGGTACTTCCAGTAACACTCGCTCGAATTCGCCGATTACTCGGCTTGGTTTTTTAGGCCTTTTACAACTTGGACATTGTTCCTTTCATTTTATATTTTTGCTACTTGATTTGAGAAAAAATCATGACTTTCAGAAAGGATTTTTCGGCTGTTTAAGATGGGTTGGCTATTTTTCAGAAAAAATCATGGCTTTCGCATGCATTACTGAATATGGGTCTTTCGATTATTGTATGTAGATGAGTACTATGTGATATGGAAGTTGATACATTTGAGTCCTTTCGGATCCACAATTCGAGTTATTTTTGAGTTTTTGATTCCATCTGTGGAGACACTTGGTTATTGTTTTCATAAAGTCTTCAACTTTTTTCTTTGCAACTAATGCGTGATTACTTTGAAGAAAAAGAACGTAACATGTGTGGGTTGACTAACGTTTTAGTTCATAATCCAAAGTTTATCACGTAGCTCTACTTTTTCTTTTTCTTTTTTGGCTCAAAGATTGTTAGTTTTTTGGACCACTTTCAGTTTTCAAGGGATGCATTAGGAATCTTAGTGTATTAGGTATCGTTTTCCATATACATAATAAGAGGCAACTTATTCTGTTCTTATTGTTTTTTTAAAAAAAGAAATCCCTTATATTATGTTCTGGTTGGAAATTTTCCAATTGTATCCGTAGTCAGTACTAAAAGTTACGATATCTATTTGCTGTATAAAGTTTTCATTCAACGTTGTTTTATTCTCAATGCATCAATGTTTCATTTCTCTTCTCCATTGGTGCAACTTTTCTCAAGCTCCATAAGTAATTATGTCTGTCGATAAAAAAGTCTTGTAAAACTTTCGATATGTATATCAATTTTTTATATTTTTCTAGAAGATTGTCGTTTTTTGATCAAAACTCATCTATTTGCACTGAATACATGAAACAATATATTATCAACTGCTAGTGATTTAACTGAAAAAGAATAGGTTGTACTTCAAGGAAATTTTCTTTCCATCTTTTAAAAACTAGTCGTATAATAAATTTGCTGAAGCAATGAGCTATGCGAGTGTATTATCATTTTTGGCGTGCAATTTCGTTAAGTTTTATTGCATTTACTATTTTTTTTTGAGTTTTTTCGTTTTTGCAAAAGCGTCTTGCATTATGCAACTAAAATGAGATAACGTATCTTACATCACATTTTGGAATAATTAATTCCAATTAGTAATTTCAGCATTCAGTAAAATTTTCTTATTCTTAGAACTGAAATTTTGTAGGTTTTCTATGGAATCTAGTGAATCAAGTGCAGCGAATGAAGCGGGACAAACTCAGCCTGACATGCAAAGTCGAATAGAAATTCAATGTAAAAAACCATTAAGGCCAACAAAATCGATAGTATGGGACCACATGACAAAGATTTTTAGGAAGAAGGACAATGGGGAAATGGAGGCGATTGCAATATGTAAGTACTGCAAAATGAAGTGCACAGCCGATTCGAAGCAAGGAACAACTGGTTTATGGTATCACTTTTTATTTATGTCCAGAATCTCCCATATATAAAAAAAAAGATGTGGACAATAGTCAACCTCAAGATGGGTTGGCTGGATCTTTGATTCCACATTCTTTTAATCAAAATAGATGTACGTTAGCTTTGGAAAAATTCATTGTTAAGAATGATATATCATTTAGGATGGTAGAAAGTGAAGGCTTTAGAGAACTATTTGTCAAACTTCAACAAAGATTTATAGTACCCGATAGAAAAAAATGTGCATCAACTATTTGTGATTTGTTTATAGTAGAAAAGGCTAAATTAAAAAGTGTAATTGGAGATCAAAGGGTTAGTATAACCACCGATACTTGGACTTCCATTCAGAACATTAATTATATGGTCGTTACCGCACATTTTATGGATAGTGACTGGAAATTACATAAGAGAATTATAGCATTTACAAAGATTAATAGTCATAAAGGAGATGAAATAGGAAGGGTATTAGAGAATTGTTTGAATGAATGGGGCATAGATAAAATTTTTACCATCACAGTTGATAATGCTAGCGCTAATGATACAGCAATTGGTTATATAAAGAAAAGATTAGAATATTCTGATTCTTTATTGCTTAGTGGAAAGTATATACATTTGAGATGTGTGTGTCATGTTTTAAATCTAATTATTAAAGATGGACTAAAGTATTATTGCAAAGCTGTTGAAGGCATTAGGAATTTAGTAAAGTATATCCACTCCTCTCCTTCGAGATTGGATAGGTTTAGATATTACTCTAACTTGATGAAAAATGATAAAATGGCTATTGTTCCACTTGATTGCCCTACAAGATGGAACGCAACGTTTAAAATGCTTGATATTGCTTACAAATTTCCATCCCAACATAGAAGGACAAAAGCAATGTAAGACACCCTGAAACACAACAAACCAGGAAGTAACAGTAGTTTTATTTATTTTTTACTTTTTTTAAAATCAATTGAACTCATTTCATCAATTTCATTAAGCTTATATTTACATTCTTTTACACACGCACACATTCTGATAAATATGTTTATATAATATTGTTTTAAGTAAATATTTAATTTAGTTTTATTATAAACTGTAAATAGACTCATTAATTTTCTAATCATAAATATCAAGACTTAAAATCCATATGAAGTTGTATATAAACATCTGCATCCTATTTACAAAACTGCTCATAGGTCAATAGAAGTTGAAAATGGAAAGATCTGGCTATTATAAAAAATACAACAGGGAAGAAATAATAAAACAAACAACCCGTTCACATACAATTCCCATGCATATATAGGAAGTGATACTTTTGTTAATAGTTGTATAATATATGATAGCAGTAATATAACATTGGTAAATTAATTATTTTACGAAGACTAATATTTATGAAGCTTATACAACAACAACAGATTGGTTATTCAAAGCTTATAATTAACTAGTTCATATAAATTTAGTTAACAGTCTGTTATCCCACCTTTTGGCAAAGCCGAGATACCCAAAAATTAAGTGAAAATCAATGATTACTAGTCATGAATACCGATTGTGCATCGCAAGTTCACCATGGATATCGATGAATTTTGTCCGAGTGCGGATCGGGCTACAATTGAGAAGACAGGACAAGCAAAGCCATAAAAGCCAGCGTTTCAAATTTCAGGTTAATCGGAGTTCGTATGGATGAGATATGATCGACACAAGTTAGGGGAAATATGTCATTAGTATCCATCAGAGAGTTGAGGTGATGGTCTATTCGAATCCATCAGATTCGTATCCATCAGAATGACGTTGCCTTGCTCTATTCGAATCCATCAGATTCGTATCCATCCAAATAGCTCCACCCCGCTTCGAATCCATCAGGTTCGTGTCCATCAGGACGACACCGCCTCAGTTTGTTCGAATCCACTAGGAGCTAGCGATTTCGAAACGATCGTCTACAAATCGATCGTCTTCGAATCGATCCCGGACCATGTTACTCGTGTCCATCAAGTTCGTATCGACTAGAGAACCCCTGATCGTGTCCATCGCATGTTGCGTTCGCACCTATCACTCAACTGTTGTTCGTATCGATCTGAAGGCACCATTGGTTCATATCGATCTGATAGATACGAACTTGACCAAAATCGATCAATCCGAACATCCCCCTAATAAATTACCGGTGCGAATGGAGTTGCATGCGATGGATGAGAAATGGTCTTCGTCAACGTGAAATAACGATGTGAACAAGGCGCATGGATAACTCGGTCAATACGCCGCATGAATTGGATCGATCCAAGGAACTCGCACCACGTCATCTCCCACGCACGTGCCTCGATCGAGTCGAACAGATGGATACGAAAGTGTGGATTCAAAAGCAGCAGACTACGAAAAACATAACCTTGAATCGATCATATCTCCTAAACCATTGATCCAAATGCAACGAAATTTTTACAGCAGCTTGCATACAAGGTGAAGAACAATCCTGCCAAGTTTCAGCTCGATTGGATCATTTCTTGATGGATACGAAATTGCTTCATAACGATGGTAGATCGAGTCAAAACTTGGTGGGGTCGGTCGCGTGGGCCCCCTCACATGCCAGAAGAAGTCTCCCGAAGTTTAGGCACTATTTCAGCCTCCTACGCCTATAAATAGCCCCCTGAAGCCTACAGAAAAGGGATCTTTAGGCCATTCAACGTTCAGACTCTGCCGGATTCAATTCTACTTCCTTCCATTGCTGTTATACTCGAATTCATTCATTGTATCTGCTGTAATCATTTGTAACCAGCAAAGAACATCAATAAAAGATAAAAATATTGAAGTGGACGTAGGTCGGAGATAGCCGAACCACTATAAATTGCGTGTCACTGTTCATTATTTCTGGATTGCTGTTTGTTGCTAGCTTAGGTCTGAGATTTGTGTTTGAATATTGCTGATCTGTATTCATACACTGGTGCTTTTACAATACTTGGGGTTTGTGACCATTTTTGGCGCAAACACTTTGGTGCTTTCATTGAGAGTTGAACTCAGGCCCGCTACACCAGATTCAAAGTTTAGATTTGAAAGTTTGAAAGATTCGGATTGACTCGACAATGACTCGACAAACAAGACAAAGAGCCGAGAGGAGCCAACAGGGAGGAAGTCAAGAGGCATCCTCTGGCGCTGGAGAAGGACAAGCTTCGATCTACATTACTAGAGATGAGATGGAGGCTATGAATAACCTGATGCATGAAAGAATAATGAAAAGCCAACAAGAGATGCTGCAGAATTTCTTTGAACAGATAAGAGCCGTAGGAATACAGAACCTAGAACCAGCTACAGCAGCTATGAATGTGGAACAAGGAGCTAGGGTTGCGGAACCCAATGAAGGTCAGAATGCAGATCCAGAAGGCAATCAACAAGGACTTGGGGGCAGACCCTCAGGATTTGATACTGGAAGGCCTATAGATGGAGCTCAACAAGCTGGAGCCAACGCTGATGCTAACGGGCCACACGAAGAGTACGTACCAGAATACCCTTCAAGACCAAGAGGGCAACCCCAGGATGGAGATGAAAAGATGGCTGGATTAGTCCGACGACTGATGAGAGGAGGATTGTCCAATGGAGGACTAGAGGAAGTTAGTCGGAGTCCGTTCACCCCGAATATCAGGAATGTAAGGAACCCTCCAAAGTTCAAACTGCCAATGCTGGATCCTTATGATGGGAAGTCAGACCCAACGATGCATATTACTCGATACATCAGGCACATGGAAGTGTTGGGGGCATCCGACGAAGTGATGGCTCGATGCTTCCCTCTATACTTATCAGATTTGGCTGCACTTTGGTTCAGGCAATTAGAAACCGGATCGATCAGAACATGGGGCGAGCTTGTAGATTGCTTCATGAGACAGTTTAGGGTCCACGTGATGCGACCCAAAAGTGTGATGACTTTGGCATCGATAAAACAAAGGACCGGAGAGTCCATAAAAGATTTTATGTTACGATTTAATGCAACGATGGCTTCTGTAGATCGCCCAGATCCATCGATGATTTTGATGGCGGCAGTGGCAGGAGTTGGAGAAGGCACCGAATTCAAAGATTCTTTAACGAGAGACCCACCGCAAGATCTTGGAGAGTTTTACCATGAAGCTGAAAGATTCATTCGATTAGAAGAATCGTGAGCCAAGAGGCAGGAAATAAACGCTGTACAAGGCGAAGGAACTGCCAGGGAACAACCCAGGGTGGACAAAGGAAAGAGAAAGCAGGATGACGCATATGATGGCCCTGATAAACGGAAGAAATTCCGAGAGCCCAGATTCAGGCAATACACAGATTTGGCGGCAAGCTTGGAACGAATTTACACTGAAACTCGGGGGCAACTCCCCTATCAAAAACCACCCAGGAGAGATCCCACAGAGCGGGAGCGTAGAACCAGAAAATATTGCCTATTCCATGAGCTGGATGGGCACACAACCGACGAATGCCGCCACCTAAAGGATGAGGTGGAAGAACATGCCAGGAATGGTAGATTGCCATAATATGTCAGTGAACGGGCAACGGCGGTAAGACCTGAACAACTACCGCCTCCACCTAACAGAAACGATCCTGGATCGGGATCACGACTCGTCATCAACTGACTAAGATGGCAAGGGCCAAGTTCATGATTTGGACTTCGGTCAAATAATTTCATTAGATTTGTTTTCAGAATAAACGGCTACTCCACTTACTCATGTATGGGAACCAGAGAGATCCCTAGGTATGCTTTGAGATGGAGATAGACCGATCTGCCCGGAGAGGCAATGTTTAGTTTTTTCCTGATGTTTGATATTGAACATCTAGGACCTGAATTTAATAAATAAACTTGAATTTCTTGAAATAAACCTTTGACCGAAGAGTTAAAGGATGAGTATTAAATACCAATATAAAAATGATCGCTTTATGACCCTACCCGGAGAGACGGGGTTCGGAGTGCAAGAAGTGGGTTGCTTCGCCGGAGAGCGACAGGATCGACTCACTTAACGTCGTTTCCCATTCACTGGAGAATGATTGGATCGGGATTCGATGAGAGCCCGGAGAGGCTATGATCGGCCCACGATTTAGGCCATGACATCGCTTAATGTTCAGATACACTGAACCGGAGTGCAAGAAGCGAGTCGCTTCGCCGGAGAGCGACAGGATTGACTCACTTAACGCTGTTTCCCCTTCACCGGAGAGTGATAGGATGGGATCCATCAGGAGCCCAGAGAGGCTACGATTGGTCCAGAATGACCAAGACATCGCTTTACGCCCTAACTGGGGCCAGAGTGGAAGGAATAGAAAGCGACGCCGGAGTGCAATAGGATCTTTCTATTCGATCGCTACGTCTGGAATGGGCTTGGCAAGGGTCCGGAGTGACCATCGATAGTACGGGGAGACTGTAGAATTTCATTCTTAACTTCCACTGGAAGAAATTGATAATGATTCGGCTTTGAACAGCCATGGACTTGATTAAAAATGCTATAAGCTCTGAATAAAACATGAACTCACTGCATTCAATTTGAGACTGATCAAAACATGCCTTTTACCAAAAGGCATGTTTTGGGGGGCAGAGTGTTATCCCACCTTTTGGCAAAGCCGAGATACCCAAAAATTAACTGAAAATAAATGATTACTAGTCATGAATATCGATTGTGCATCGCAGGTTCACCATGGATATCGATGAATTTTGTCCAAGTCCGGATCGGGCTACAATTGACAAGACAGGACAAGCAAAGCCATAAAAGCCAGTGTTACAAATTTCAGGTTAATCGGAGTTCGTATGGATGAGATATGATCGACACAAGTTAGGGGAAATATGTCATTAGTATCCATCAGAGAGTCGAGGTAATGGTCTATTCAAATCCATCAGATTCGTATCCATCAGAATGACGTCGCCTCGCTCTATTCGAATCCATCAGATTCGTATCCATCCAAATAGCTCCACCCCGCTTCGAATCCATCAGGTTCGTGTCCATCAGGACGACACCGCCTCAGTTTGTTC
Organism: Allium fistulosum; assembly: GCA_030737815.1. Taxonomy (NCBI): domain Eukaryota; kingdom Viridiplantae; phylum Streptophyta; class Magnoliopsida; order Asparagales; family Amaryllidaceae; genus Allium; species Allium fistulosum. Next base: position 855,396,523 of record CM060905.1, read on the forward strand.
GAATCCACCAGGAGCTAGCGATTTCGAAACGATCGTCTACAAATCGATCGTCTTCGAATCGATCCCGGACTGTGTTACTCGTGTCCATCAAGTTCGTATCGACTAGAGAACCCCTGATCGTGTCCATCGCATGCCGCGTTCGCACCTATCACTCAACTGTTGTTCGTATCGATATGAAGGCACCATTGGTTCGTATCGATCTGATAGATACGAACTTGACCAAAATCGATCAATCCGAACATCCCCCTAATAAATTACCGGTGCGAATGGAGTTGCATGCGATGGATGGGAAATGGTCTTCGTCAACCTGAAATAACGATGCGAACAAGGCGCATGGATAACTCGGTCAATACGCCGCAAGAATTGGATCGATCTAGGGAACTCGCACCACGTCATCTCTCACGCATGTGCCTCGATCGAGTCGAACAGATGGATACGAAAGTGTGGATTCGAAAGCAGCAGACTACGAAAAACATGACCTTGAATCGATCATATCTCCTAAACCATTAATCCAAATGCAACGAAATTTTTACAGCAGCTTGCATACAAGGTGAAGAACAATCCTGCCAAGTTTCAGCTCGATTGGATCATTTCTTGATGGATACGAAATTGCTTCGTAACGATGGTAGATCGAGTCGAAACTTGGTGGGGTCGGTCGCGTGGGCCCCCTCACATGCCAGAAGAAGTCTCCCGAAGTTTGGGCGCGATTTCAGCCTCCTACGCCTATAAATAGCCCTTTGAAGCCTACAGAAAAGGAATCTTTTGGCCATTCAACGTCCAGACTCTACCGGATTCAATTCTACTTCCTTCCATTGCTGTTATACTCGAATTCATTCATTGTATATGCTGTAATCATTTGTAACCAGCAAAGAACATCAATAAAAGATAAAAATATTGAAGTGGACGTAGGCCGGAGATAGCCGAACCACTATAAATTGTGTGTCACTGTTCATTATTTCTGGATTGCTGTTTGTTGCTAGCTTAGGTCTGAGATTTGTGTTTGAATATTGCTGATCTGTATTCATACACTGGTGCTTTCATAATACTTGGGGTTTGTGACCATTTTTGGCGCAAACACAGTCGACCTCACAAACTCTCTGGCCACAACATACACAAGAGATTAAAATGGGCAAGGTACAGTAGCTTTAACCTTTAAGCCACAAATGATTAAACAAAAGAATAAGATGCTTCATGTCTTTAAATATCTCATTTGATCTTCAAGATGTTGTCATTTTCTTTTCAGGTAGTTAAATTTCTCATTTGGGATCAGAGAATCAACAAATGTGTAGCTTTTAGTTTGAAGCTTTGATGTAAAGATCTCAAATTCCTGTAATATATATACAATTTTTGTGGATCTGTAGTGTAAGACCGAATTGGATCATTATCTTATGATGAAATTTTGATACAGTGTTTATTTTGCAGTGACATAACTATGAATTCCTATAATGTTTGATTTGCAGTTAAAATTTGATGAAAATTTCATTTTACAAAATTCTTTAATCGAAAAAAGGAATTCCATGTTTCGTTTTGAGTTTTCTGATTTCCATCAATAGGAATTCCAATGTTGATGGAACGGAATATGGAATAGGCTTCATCATTCCATTAACAATCGGAAGGAATAGGAAATGCTTTGGATTGTACGGAAATTTTCCGTACCCACCCCTACAAGAGATTAAAATGGGCAAGGTACAATAGCTTTTTTTTAACGACCCAATTTGTCGATGCTTTTTTTTTAAAATAAACCAATATTTATTTTTAAAACAAATAATCCATTCCTTTATAAAATATCCATTGTCAATTTACATTTCCAAATATCCATTGATATACAATTTTCAAATCGATTTTCTAAATATTCACTTTCAAACACCAAATCAAATTCCAAATTTATTTCCAAATTTATTTCAAGCACCAAATCAAATTCCAAATTTATTTCCAAATTGGTTTCCAAATATTTGTTACCTTTTAAAATAAATCTTTACTTTAATTTTAAAAAATCCAATTATATTTATTTCTGGTATCCTACTGTTTATCTCAGTATATTGACATGCATGTATATATTTTTCCTAACCTATATACTTCTAACGCCCATGTCCACTATATCCAGTATTACCATGTTGAATAAGTTTCAAGTCAAGGACATCGGTTCACTTCTAGAGAAACATGTCCATTTGGAGATTAAGCATGTTGTTCCTTTTATTCAATTTTGTGAAGTAATCAGTATTTAATTAATATGATGCTAAATTGGTTAAGATTTGAAAATATGACAGAGGCTAAAGCTGAAGGCTTCGTTGCAATCCAAGACTTGTTCTTACTAATGTCTTTCTCAATAAAAAGTATAATTAAATAAGCAGCTCAATGATGGAATCGAGTAGTGTTTGTAGTCAAACTCCAAGTTTATGTAGTGGTCGCTTTTATTAATGCTTTTGGCAATTAAACAATTTCTAACCATAACACCTGTTTTATTTTTCTCTTGTGCTTATGTAGTTGCAGACAGTCAAGTTGAATCCGAAATTGTAAATGAAACCATCTTAACCACTGTAGTTGATCTCGAGCCTACTGCTGCCAGTGATTTAATTGAGTATACTTTGAATGCTTTACATGAAATCAAGGAAACAACAACGGGTAAAATAATTGAAGGTCAGGCTAATAGTTAATATATTCATTTTTCTGAAGAATCTAATGGTCAAGCTAACCTATTTCTAGTGATGGCAATCCATATATACAGTGATATTCTTTCGGATTCAGAAGAACATCTTTAGAAGAACAATGGTTTTTCACCTTTTACTGTTCCTGGTGCATATTTTTGTACACTTCTCCTTTTCGTGCTCTTAGGCGATTAGTGACCTAACCAAACTAGATTTTTTCATGGTGTTCATGGTTTTTTTTATAAGCATCCTTATGCTATATATTTTTGTTTAGCTTTGCTTAGTTTTCTGTTGATTGTAAATGATTTTGTTCGTTGGATTTTGAATTAGGAAATCTTAGATTGGTATTACGCTATTCAATTTTATTTGCTATCCAGTTTGACTTTAAATGATTATAAAATTACATGCAATAATTGTTTGTTATGATATATATTTATATTATTGCATATTCGAGTATTATGGGAATTTGTTAGGAGTGGTTTTTTGCATTAGTTTTTACTAACAACCAATGCAAAAGGGGTGTATTTTTTGCATCGGCTGTTAGTAATAACTGATGCAAAAGAGGTAAATTTTTTAAGCTAATAGCCCCTTTTTACATTGGTCGGTACTAAAAACCAATGCAAAATACACCCCTTTGCATCGGTTGTTAGTAACAACTGATGCAAAAAGCCATTTTTTGTTTCGGTTGTACAACCAATGTAACAAGTTATGGCTATTATATTGTCTGCATTTGCATCAGTTGTTGAACCGAAGCAACATGGGGGTAAACAACCGATGCAAATGACATATGTTATAGTAGTGACCCCTTGATCCTTGGATGTAGACTCTACCGACCTCAACATTTTGAGGAGCTCCACAAGATTCACATTTAGCTGATTCATATTGTAATTCAGTATGAATGGTTCATGCTAAGGTGTAAGAGAAAAAAGGATCGAATTAACTTGTAACTCATTGCTTATCTATACATCCAATTGTGAAAGCCTATCAATATAGCCCGTATCTTGTGTGATTTTGTAAACTGTTATTTACATGAAATAATATTAACTTTGTGTACTACTCTCAAGTACATGAGATTATAGAAAGAAACTAACTCAACTTCTCTCACAATTAATTGTACATTGGCCAACAAAGTTCGATTACTCCTTATCGATGCATCATTATGTATCACAAGAAGGAGTGACTTTTAAGATTGAACCTCTATTTATTTTTAAGTACGTTCATAAATTTTTCTAATACATTCAATCTTTCAATTAAATCAAATCATTTATATCACATGTTATTTTATTTATGTCTGATTTATACTCTATGAGTTTACCGTAGACAAATTATGTGTATATCATATACTCATGTCCATGTCAGTGATAACTCATTAGTGAATGTGTGACGCCCCACCTCTATACCCACGCTAACCGAAAACACTACAAGGTAGTGTTGTCAATTAGCACGGAGAATAAGGCTATGGAGGAGCGACCATCCATGTAACTTCTTTGTGCGAGCACCGATATGTCAGATAGATTAGAATGCATATCTTTTAAGGAGGAAATCCGACATACCGATACAAACTCAAAGCTATCACATGGTGGCTATATATAATCTTTGGAAACAAACATAGAAATAATCATAACATAATCAGTCACAGACATCCATATCACAAGGGCGAAAAAAAGATATGAATATTTATATAACACAAGAAAGTGTACATCAGAGTAGTGGTCAGAAAGATCCACAATAATACAAAAGGAATAGCAACATGTGTTATACAAAAGAATACACCAATGAGTCTATATCTCAAATGTGTACAATCAAAAACTACTAATCTAAGTAGTTAGCTAAAAGTCAGAGTAATCCTGAAGAGAAGTCAAGCAGAAGCACCTATAACATCTCGGTCTGACCTGAGTATTATTTATAAGAAAATAATAAACAGATCAGTCTAGCTATAAATATCAGATGATAAGGTATAGGATAAATAATATGGCATGAACATGTAACAACCATATCGGCATACTACTATAAGTATGTAAACGATAATCAACACAAGATTAACCAATATCACAAGAATCTTCTCAAAGATAAAATAGGGTATCATACCCTAAACTTGTATTCATAACAAGTCAATAACACATGAATTCACCAATGCACAAAAACTGATATCATATCAATGAAAATCATGAAAATTGGTAAGCACAAATTCATCACCAGAAATCCAAAAGAAAAAAACACATAAAAAGGGGGAGGCCTAACACATGAATGAGAGTATGCAAACTCACCAACACGTGAAACACATAAACGAGAAGCTATCTCATGGAAGCTATCCATTAAATTTCCACACAGAAATGGCCCGAAGACCATGGGGTGCTACCCCATATATGTGATGGCGAAACATCACAAAAGCGGGGTCTAGTCTCCCTCGCAGACAAAGAGACATCGCTCAATCGCTAGTCTAAATCACAAAAATGATCGTCATGATCATTAGGAAGTGTCAATCACACCAAGCTAGTAAATATATGAGTTTAGCTTCATGTCCCATAACCACTTGCTTAACTTGAATATTTACGACAAGCTGTAAATCTTCACTAGAAAATTGTCCCAAAACGATTGTTGAAACAAATCGAATCACATAAATTCACGTTCAAAGACGTGAGTAAAGTCCAAAGAAATCAATCCCAAAACCATCGAAGTAGGAATATTCTTGCGACCTAACGAGGTCGAATTAAAGTGCAAAGACTTTAAGTCATATAGGTTGGATGACCTAAAGGTAGACTGCCGTGCGACCTAGCAGGAGGACAGGGCGAGCGACCTAGTGAATTACAGGTCAAACGACCTAAAGAAATCAAGCCAAGCGACCTAAGGAGAAGTAGGTCATACGACCTAATGGGTTACGACCTAGGGGGGTTTGTGGTCGAGCGACCTAACGGAAGTAGGTCTAGCGACCTAAAAACGGAGGCCAAACGACCAAGTGGAAAGAGGCTCGCGACCTAAAACCACGCGACCTAAAAACCCGCGACCTAGAGGCCAGCAACCTAAATTGGCAGTGGGTCAAACGACCTAACAGATGCAGGCCAAGCGACCTAATGGAGCACGTGAGCGACCTTGGAGTACGCGACCTAAGTGGCTGCGACTTAAAGGTGTTCGCGACTTAAGTGGTTGCGACTTAAAGGTGTACGCGACCTAACGAGGTAAAGGCCTAACGAGCTAGAGATACAATGCAGAGCGACCTATCGACTTATAGGCCAAGCAACCAACGACCTATGCCAGTACGAGCGACCTAACGAAATCGTGCGACCTAACGACCTAGACAAGGTCATGCGACCTAAGGTGTTAAAGGTCTAACGACCTAGTGGCCTTGCGACGTAAGACTGATGGCCACGCGACCTACGACCTAAGGCTTAACTCGCGAGCAACCTAAGGGGTTTCGCGACCTATAGCCTGCGTAGCTTTTTCACCCGAACGACCTAAAGGCCAGAGTGACCTAGTGCCAGGTTTATGCCAAAAACGCTGAAAATTAGAGTTTCTCGCCAATCCAATCCAAACCCAATGCAAATATGCATGCTAAAGTGATGGGAAATCATCCTCAACAGTCCAATGACATTTATAGGCAAGATGTGAGATTAAAAATCTCACTTTTTCACTAAAATGGATGAAGATGAAGCTTGAAAGCAAGGAGAAGCAATCCAAAGCTTGAATCCACTATCTTCTACTTGAATTTGGAGTTGAATGTTGGATTTGCAATAGAATTTGAGTTTGGAGTTTTAATTTCCCATTCCCTCCTCCATTTTTGAGAAAGCTTGAAGTGTTTGATAAAGTGAGGAAGAGGAGGTGGGTTGGGGCTGAGTTAGAAGGTGCAGTCCGACTAAAGTCAAAGGCGGGAAAAAGTGATGAAAATTCCACTTACTCCAAACATATCGAAGTTTACACTCAAAAAGATCGCAAACGTCATTTTGAACTCAATGGGAGTGGTCTCGAGTCCTAATTTGACCGTACGCAAAAGTAGCTTTTCGGACCAAAATCCGATTAATGATAAAATATTTAAATAAAATATTTAAATACAAAATTGATAAATATGCGGGTTGTTACAGACTCCCCTCCTTAAAGAAATTGCATCCTCGCAATAAGTAAGATGGAAATAAAAAGTAACAACCATAAAAAGCATATTAACACAAAAGGAATTTATAATAAGAAGTTTACCTCAAAGAGCATGAGAAAGTAATTCCGGATGTGTACGCTCGATGAATTCTCTAGTCTCCCAAGAGCAATCCTTAGGATTTGAGGCCATTGAACTTTAACAAGCAGGACATCTTTATTTCGAAGACGTTTGATCTCCGAAGCAATAATTCGAATAGGATTCTGCTCATAAGTTAAATTAGGTGAAACTTCAATCTCTTCCACAACACCGGGCTCAAGAATAGAATCGGAATCCCGAAGGCACTTCCGTAATTGAGAAACGTGAAACACGTCATGTATGGCAGAAAACTGAGCCGGTAATGAAAGGCGATAAGCCATGGAGCCAATACGTTCAGTGATAGGAAATGGCCCAATATATCGAGGCGCTAACTTTTCCGATCGATTGAAGCGTACAACACCCTTCATAGGTGAAACACGAATAAATACAAGATCTCCAATAGAAAATTCTAATTTCCTTCTTCGATTATCTGCATAGGACTTTTGTCTACTCTGAGCTTCTTTCATCCTATGAAGAATAAGTTCAATCTTTTCTGTGGAATCCCGAATAAAATCTGGTCCTAAAACTAGCTTCTCACCGGCCTCAAGCCAACAAGAAGGAGATCGGCATGGCCTTCCGTAGAGTGCCTCGAAAGGAGCCATACCAATACTAGATTGGAAGCTGTTATTATAGGAAAATTCAACAAGTGAAATATGATCTTCCCGACTTCCACCAAAGTCAAGAACACAAGCACGAAGAAGATCTTCAAGAGTTTGATTCACACGCTCAGTTTGTCCATCGGACTGGGGGTTATAAGCGGTGCTAAAATTAAGCTTCGTTCCCAAAGCTTTTTGAAGACTCTTCCAGAATCCACTAGTAAACAATGGATCTCGATCACTAACAATGGAAGAAGGAACTCCATGGAGTTTAACAATCTCTTTAATAAAAAGTTTGGCCAGGAGAGGAACGGTTCGGTTCGACCGAACAGGAATAAAATGGGCAGATTTAGTAAGTCTGTCAATGATCACCCATAAACTATTATGACCCGAACGAGAACGGGGAAGGCCATCAATAAAATCCATGGAAATTTGATCCCACTTCCAAACTGGAATTTCCAATGGTTGCAATAACCCACCAGGCCTTTAATGTTCAGCCTTAACAAGTTGGCAAGTCATGCAACACTTAACAAAGTTAGCGATATCAGATTTCATTCCCTCCCAGTAATAAAGTCGCTTCATATTTGCGTACATTTTACTGCTACCGGGATGAATGGAATATTTGGAACAGTGAGAATCTTCTAGAATACCTTTACGAAGATCTCCAGTATTTGGTACGATAAGTCTACCAAATTTTCGAATGCCGCCACGAAAATCGATATCAAAGTCTTTCAAACCTTCAATATCGGTTTTATCCCTAATCTTCTGGCTAAGAAGAGCCAATTCAGGATCTAGCTGTTGAGCTTCAAGAATGCGGTCGAAAAGAGAAAGACGAGCCTCAAGACTACATAAAACAAGAGATGAACATAAATCGAAGACACGATCTCGAATTTCACAAGTGGATAAAATCTCGAGATCCCTCCATTCGGATATCATCATAGAAACAACCGCTTGTTGCTTACGACTAAGTGCATCGGCAACTCGATTTCCCTTTCCGGGAGTATAAAGGATATCTAGATCATAAGAGGCAAGGAACTCGAGCCAACGCTGTTGACGCAAATTAAGTTCCTTTTGAGAAAATAAATATTTCAAAGACTTATGATCAGTATAAAGTATAAATTTACAAAAGATAGTGTCGCCAAATTCGAAGGGCAAAAACGATAGCCGCGAGTTCTAAATCATGTGTGACATATCTAGTCTCAGCCGGCTTCAATTGCCTAGAAGCATAAGCAATAACACGTTCTTTCTGCATAAGAACGGCACCCAAACCAACGCGACTAGCATCGGTATATACAACAAAATCTTGGTTCCCTTTAGGAATAACAAGAATGGGAGCATTAGAAAGAAGTTCTTTTAATTTCTGAAAAGAAGTTTCACATTTGTCCGACCAAATGTATTTAACACCTTTCTTTGTTAAGCCAGTAAGAGGCACGGAAACCTTAGAAAAGTCTTTTATAAAACGGCGATAATAACCTGCCAGTCCGAGAAAGCTACGGATTTCAGTCACGCTCTCCGGTCTCTTCCAATTTTGAATCGCTTCAATCTTTGAAGGATCCACTGATATTTCGGATTCAGAAATAATATGACCGAGAAACTTCACACTAGATTGCCAAAAATGGCATTTAGAAAATTTTTCCTTTAATTGATTGCTCCTAAGAGTTTCCAATACAATCCGAAGATGCTTTTCATGTTCCTCTTCGGTTTTAGAATACACAAGAATATCATCAATAAAGATGAGAACAAACCGATTGAGGAAATCTTTGAAAACTCGATTCATAAGGTCAACGAAATAAGCCGGAGCATTCGTTAAACCAAATGGCATAACTAGCCATTCATAAGATCCATAACGTGTACGGAACAAAGTCAAAGGAATACTATCCTCTGTAATACGAAGCTGATGGAAACCGGTAGCCAGGTCCAATTGTGAAAAGACTCTAGCACCACTAAGTTGATCAAACAGATCATCAATCCAAGGTAAAGGATATTTATTCTTAATAGTAAGAACATTAAGCTTGCGGTAGTCGACGCAAAGCCTAAGTGTACCATCAGACTTACTTACGAAAATAGCTGAAGCTCCCCAAGGCGAGGAACTAGAGCGAATAAGTTGCTTCGTCTCTAACTCGGATAATTGTTTGCGCATCTCTTCATTCTCCTTATTGGACATGCGATAAAGAGGACGGGTAATAGGTTGAGCTCCAGGTATAAGATTAATTTTGAACTCAATTGCTCGCTTAGGTGGTAATCCTAAAACGGGCTCAAAGATGTCAGAAAATTCACGAACGACGCGAATAAGAGAAATGTCATCTTCCCCTTCATCATTGTCATTATCACGAGGATTTAAAGAATATAAAGATGCAACCAAAGCGGAATCCGAATCTTTAAGAATAATAGAAATCTGATTAACAGATTGCAAATGACGGAGATAAATAGTCCGCTCAGGACATAGGATATGAGCTTCATAACGAGTAAGCCAATCCATACCCAAAATCATTCCAAAGCCTAAATAACGCATGACATGCAAATCGGCTAGGAAAGAAAAATCACACAAAATGATCTCCACTTCTTTACAAAGTAAACTAAGAGTTGCGGATCTGCCAACTGGATTCGAAATTCTTAAAGAAGTCATTAAATCAACAACACTTAAAGAAAAAGTATCGACAAGTTCCTTTGATATAAAAGAATGGGATGCACCCGTATCAAAGAGAACTCTAATAGGTTGACCATGAAATATAATAATGCCATCAAGGACAGAATGAGACATACCTTGTCCACGAGATGTGTTGCCAGGGGCTTGAGCAACGTTTAACTTTCCCTCCTTGTCTTGAAGCTTAGGACATTGATGCATAAAATGATCTGGACTTTTACAATAGCGACACGAGCGGGGCTTTGAACACTTGTTCGAAAAATGGCCCTTAGCACCACAGTTGAAGCTTTTCCTATCACTAGGGGAAAATGCCTTTGCAGCAGGAGTTGCTTGCTTACCCTTTTTGTTGGGATAAGGACCTTTGAATTTGTTGGCCTCTTCTTATTGTTGAAGTTTGGTTTGGAAGCCACCACTTCAACGTCACTGTCCTTATCAGCCTCTTCAAGACGAAGAGCGATATCAATTAGTTGATCGAAAGGAACTTCTAGTTTTAGAAGTAATGGCTTCTTCAGATTCTTGCTTAAGCCATAGATGAATCTTTGATTCTTCTTCAATGGGGTGTTGATGTATTCAACCCTATATTTGGACAGTGACTCGAAGGATGCGACATAGTCTGTCACAGAGGATTCACCTTGAACAAGGTCTATAAAACGACGAGCCAACGTCACCTTTTCTGCCTTTGGTATGAATTTTAATTCGAAGCGTTCCCGGAATTGCTCCCAGGTGAGATCCGCTTCATTAATCTCAGAAATAAGAAGTTCGTACCAATCCAATGCTCTCTCTTGGAGCATACTGGAGGCCACCTAAACACGGTGAAGATCGACAAGATTCATGCGAGAAAAGATTCGATCGCATGTTCTTAACCAAGCCTGGACCTCGATAATGGTTTTGGAACCCTTGAATGGTTTCCCGCCCAAGTTGGTATAATCGTTGCACAAACGTGCAAATCCAGACTTAGGGTGAGTTGGTTCCGAATTAGGACCAGCTGCCTGAGCATTCTTTACTAAGTCAAGAAGCTGTTGAGCAGTCATAAAAACTCCATCTTGGGGAGTAACAGTAGATGGTCCAGCTCTGGGACGGCCTGGTCTAGACATTCTCTTCTTTAAGAAAGAGAGAAGAAGAAAAATGTTATTCACCAAATGAATATCAAGCAATCTTGATAGATGAAACAAGGAATCATAAAGAAAACAGGATGAATCGGTTCGAAGACTAGAACTAAATCCTGAAACACAACTCCTAAGGTGGACTTAGGACGATGATCCTTGTTAAGTTATTCTACATTGTTTCGAAGTTTGGCTCTGATACCAAGCTGTGACGCCCCACCTCTATACCCACGCTAACCGAGAACACTACAAGGTAGTGTTGTCAATTAGCACGGAGAATAAGGCTGTGGAGGAGCGACCATCCATGTAACTTCTTTGTGCGAGCACCGATATGTCAGATAGATTAGAATGCATATCTTTTAAGGAGGAAATCTGACATACCGATACAAACTCAAAGCTATCACACGGTGGCTATATATAATCTTCGGAAATAAACATAGAAGTAATCATATCATAATCAGTCACAGACATCCATATCACAAGGGCAAAAAAAAAGATATGAATATTTATATAACACATGAAAGTGTACATCAGAGTAGTGGTCAGAAAAATCCATAATAATACAAAAGGAATAGCAACATGTGCTATACAAAAGAATACATCAATGAGTCTATATCTCAAATGTGTACAATCAAAAATTACTAATCTAAGTAGTTAGCCAAAAGTCAGAGTAATCCTAAAGAGAAGTCAAGCAGAAGCACCTGTAACATCTCGGTCTGACCCGAGTATTATTTATAAGAAAATAATAAACGGATTAGTCTAGCTATAAATATCAGATGATAAGGTATAGGATAAATAATATGGCATGAACATGTAACAACCATATCGACATACTACTATAAGTATGTAAACGATAATCAACACAAGATTAACCAATATCAGAAGAATCTTCTCAAAGATAAAATAGGGTATCATACCCTAAACTTGTATTCATAACAAGTCAATAACACATGAATTCACCAATGCACAAAAACTGATATCATATTAATGAAAATCATGAAAATTGGTGAAGCACAAATTCCAGAAATCATCACCAGAAATCCAGAAAAAAAAACACATAAAAAGGGGGAGGCCTAACACATGAACGGGAGTATGCAAACTCACCAACGCGTGAAACACATAAACGAGAAGCTATCTCATGGAAGCTATCCATTAAATTTCCACACAGAAATGGCCCGAAGACCATGGGGTGCTACCCCATATATGTGATGGAGAAACATCACAAAAGCGGGGTCTAGTCTCCCTCGCAGACAAAGAGACACCGCTCAATCGCTAGTCTAAATCACAAAAATGATCGTCATGATCATTAGGAAGTGTCAATCACACCAAGCTAGTAAATATATGAGTTTAGCTTCATGTCCCATAACCACTTGCTTAACTTAAATATTTACGAACAAGCTATAAATCTTCACTAGAAAATTGTCACAAAACGATTGTTGAAACAAATCGAATCACATAAATTCACGTTCAAAGACGTGAGTAAAGTCCAAAGAATTCAATCCCAAAACCATCGAAGTAGGAATATTCTTGCGACCTAACGAGGTGAATTAAAGTGCAAAGACTTTAAGTCATATAGGTTGGACGACCTAAAGGTAGACTGCCGTGCGACCTAGCAGGAGGACAGGGCGAGCGACCTAGTGAATTACAGGTCAAACGACCTAAAGAAATCAAGCCAAGCGACCTAAGGAGAAGTAGGTCATACGACCTAATGGGTTACGACCTAGGGGGGTTTGTGGTCGAGCGACCAAACGGAAGTAGGTCTAGCGACCTAAAAACGGAGGCCAAACGACCAAGTGGAAAGAGGCTCGCGACCTAAAACCACGCGACCTAAAAACCCGCGACCTAGAGGCCAGCGACCTAAATTGGCAGTGGGTCAAACGACCTAACAGATGCAGGCCAAGCGACCTAATGGAGCACGTGAGCGACCTAGGAGTACGCGACCTAAGTGGCTGCGACTTAAAGGTATTCGCGACTTAAGTGGTTGCGACTTAAAGGTGTACGCGACCTAACGAGGTAAAGGCCTAACGAGCTAGCGATACAATGCAGAGCGACCTATCGACTTATAGGCCAAGCAACCTACGACCTATGCCAGGACGAGCGACCTAACGAAATCGTGCGACCTAACGACCTAGACAAGGTCATGCGACCTAAGGTGTTAAAGGTCTAACGACCTAGTGGCCTTGCGACGTAAGACTGATGGCCACGCGACCTACGACCTAAGGCTTAACTCGCGAGCGACCTAAGGGGTTTCGCGACCTATAGCCTGCGTAGCTTTTTCACCCGAACGACCTAAAGGCCAGAGCGACCTAGTGCCAGGTTTATGCCAAAAACGCTGAAAATTAGAGTTTCTCGCCAATCCAATCCAAACCCAATGCAAATATGCATGCTAAAGTGATGGGAAATCATCCTCAACAGTCCAATGACATTTATAGGCAAGATGTGAGATTAAAAATCTCACTTTTTCACTAAAATGGATGAAGATGAAGCTTGAAAGCAAGGAGAAGCAATCCAAAGCTTGAATCCACTATCTTCTACTTGAATTTGGAGTTGAATGTTGGATTTGCAATAGAATTTGAGTTTGGAGTTTTAATTTCCCATTCCCTCCTCCATTTTTGAGAAAGCTTGAAGTGTTTGATAAAGTGAGGAAGAGGAGGTGGGTTGGGGCTGAGTTAGAAGGTGCAGTCCGACTAAAGTCAAAGGCGGGAAAAAGTGACGAAAATTCCACTTACTCCAAACATATCGAAGTTTACACTCAAAAAGATCGCAAACGTCATTTTGAACTCAATGGGAGTGGTCTCGAGTCCTAATTTGACCGTATGCAAAAAGTAGCTTTTCGGACCAAAATCCGATTAACGATAAAATATTTAAATAAAATATTTAAATACAAAATTGATAAATATGCGGGTTGTTACAGAATGTGACGAAGTACGTGGAACCATTTTGGTTTTAATAGACCTACAATTGCATACATCTATATGTATCAATCCGAACAGTTCATCAGCTCTTATGATGTTCCCATAGTTGGGTCATAACTCTTTAGTTTTTTGGGATATAATTTACAGTGTCATTTGATTCATAATCATACAATAAAAATTATTTCTCAAAGCTACGACTTAGTCTATAATTCCAAAATAATTGTAAATAATTTTAGATACTTCTGTATTTTCAATGCACCACTTTAGTTGTGAAAATAGATACCACATTATAGTTTTAGTTCATAACGAATATTCATAATATTAATAATGAAAGATACATATGTCTATTTTTCAGTCGGCACTAAAAATAGTCATTATTTCATAAATAATGTTTGGCATGTTTAACAAAAACAATTATCTTAATCTGATGCGCAATCAATAAGTGCTATATGGCATGCTCCAACTATTTTCGCCATTACTACAATATCATACTAAATTTGGAGGTCAATCGTTCACTTAGTATAGTTTATTTATTTCATATACTTTAACTAGTTTACAACGGAGAGTTCTTTGATCAATTATCCTAAACTCAAAGAAATAAATCTCATAGAAAATAATTTTCTATACGAAATTACATTTCAGAATAGAAATCAAATTTCTTATTCCAATGTTAAGTATCAACCAATATTATTACAATTCTCATTTCCGTTGTTTCTTTATGAAGCAGAAATGACTATTCCTCTCTTTATCCCAACTTTACCTTAAATCATATCTATCCTTGTACATTCATTATTTCTTCTAGCTAAATGGTCAAACCATTTAAAAGAAAACTCTTACTAAAATATCTTAACGAACTCTTTACAAAAAGGCATTTAATATCCTTAGCTTTTAAGGACATTAGATATGTTTTGCTTTACGTAAACTGATCAAACTAACATTTTAGTAATCGAGTTCTTAGATTTATATTATAGTTTTGGTCTAGCGTTACATTTAGCATGATATGATCCTTTCATAATTAATCAAATTTATCAATGTAGATTATTTTAACATTGTATAGCATATATTCTTACAATATTAGAAAGGTTAAATGTTATCATTTCATTTTTAAAATAAGGCTCTCACTGGTGTTTTATGTTTCACCAAACCCTAAGAGAAAAATAAAAGCCTTTAAACTTCACTAGTGGGTGTTAGGACTCGTCTGTCTTGGTATTCTGACTTTGAGTTTGCTCAACAAATCATAGCCGCACAAATGATGGATATCTCCTTATCGCCTGTATCACATACAACTCCTCACCCACGTCTCCTTGTCCTAACCTCATTTCGACCTTGAGTTTGCTCAACAAATCGAAAGACATTATTCACTCGTACCTACCATATAGCGACGACCTAAGTATAGTATATGTACCTTGAGTTTTCTCAACAAATACATATAGTTATCTTACTTCGACTATTCAATATATTTATGATATATACATAACATCCCTAGCTTTTGTTTGCTCAACAACTTAAGAGTATGCAAGTAATTTATTAATATATATATGGTAGAGGACAACATTATATTGAAGATTCATAATCTTTATTATATATATTAAGTGATATCGACTTATGGAATAATGTATTTCTTATGAAATACCCATGTGATTTAAGTGTCAAACACATAAGAAATCACAGTATACATACATTTACGTACGTAGTTATTCCTTAAGTCTATTTGGGTTTCTTTAATGTTCCACCTTTAGTTTATACATTCATATCATATAATTTTTATTGTTATATAACTTTTATATTTCATATTACTTATATGATAGTCTTATGTATAATATTTTATTAACTAAATATTATTTAACTAATTTTTAATTAATTAAAATTTTAATTAATTAACATTTTAATTAATTTTAAATTAGTATTCCAATACAAATTTTATATTGGACATATCTACTATAACATTTATAGTGTAACACACACATCTTATATATGTGTATTTTTATTTAATTATCAACCTTTAATTAATTTATTTAATTAAATAATTTTAAATATATATTAATTTTGAAAATATATCTTATATACATACATGTATACTTATGTTATCTTAAACAATTTAAAATAACATAAGATATATCAACATATATAATACATGCATATAAGTATTAATTAATTAACTCATTAATTAATTTATTTTATTAATCTTATTAATAAATTTTAAATTTTGAAATTAATATTTAAATAGTTTCAAACATTTTGAACTTTTCATTACATTTTCAAACATTTTGAAAACTTATGTTATATGATAACCTCTTATAATAAACATGTTTTTATTTTTAAATTTAACTTTTAAATTTAAAATCTTGTCTTAATTTTGAAAACTATTTTGAAAATTATCCCAAGGCCCAATTCAAATTAAGCCTTTTCTATTAGGGGCACCCTTTGGGCTTACTTCACCTTTAAAGTCAGGGAGGTAACCAGGTAGGACATGGTACTTGATTATCCAATTCCAATCCTAGACATCACCTTTCTAGACACCGTACTGAGATCACAAGCTTAATTAGTTAGTCCTAACATGACTATTTTAGACCGCA
Source organism: Allium fistulosum (assembly GCA_030737815.1). Classification (NCBI taxonomy): domain Eukaryota; kingdom Viridiplantae; phylum Streptophyta; class Magnoliopsida; order Asparagales; family Amaryllidaceae; genus Allium; species Allium fistulosum. The sequence goes on from CM060905.1 coordinate 855,413,221, forward strand.
TAAGCTATTGAGTTCTGATACCATTGTTGCTCCTGCCCAAACTCCTTTGAGGTGTCACAACTAGGAACCTCACGAGCAAGTTTTACATGCAACCTCTGGACTAGCACAACCATTAAAAGACATTTTGGGGGAAAGAGGAAAATGCTTCGTCATATATCACAATGTGAGAAACCCATATCATGCTAGTTGTAGAGATCGAACCCGGGACATCCAATGTGCCAGGTGAACGCCTCAACCAACCTCGCTTTGATACCATTGTTGAAACCGAGTCAACCTGCAGAGGAAGAAATGGGCGAATTTCAAAAAAATTACCATTTTGGATCTTTAATGGGTCTATGAAGTGTAAATACATTTAGATCTCGTCTAAATTTTATTTTATTTTATTTAGTAGTTAAATTGGAGATTTGAATGTAACTTAATTTAAAGTATTATAATGGATGTATCAAATACATCCATTTGTGTGAATATATAAATAGCGCTAATTTATGTAATAAAAACATGTAAAATGAATTTAGAGAAGGAAACCTTCGATTTACTTCTCTTACCCTATGCAATAAATAAGAGAAGATATGTCAAAATATGAAGAGGGAGAAACTGTTCATTTCTCTCCCACTTTAATTGAATTAATTAATATATCAAATTACATTAATTAAGGGAAAGTTTTTCTTTATTAATTTAGATCTAAATTAATTAAGTGTGAGATATGAAAAGTGTGAATATATCAAATATATTCATACTTTAATTTGTATGTCTAAAATGCTAGACATAAAGTAAGTAAGATTGATTGTTCACATAGACAGGAATAAATAAGAATAAATTGAATGAAATCACAAAAGGATCTAATAAGATAGAAAGTGAAAAGGTGGAATCATTGATTTATTAACTTTCTCTTTTAACAAATTCAATTAATACAATATTGTTTTATATGCAAGAGGTATTATGATATAATGACTTAAACATCAACTAGTAACTAATGTATATATGTAATTGCCTCACTTTTAGATTAAAAAGGGTAAAATCAGACTTTGGCAATTAAAGATACAATTATTTAAAGTTTATATGTATAAAACATATATTTACAGAAGCATATGTATGTGATATAAAACCAAAATTTTATAATTAAATTTCAATTTGACAATTTACATTTCACTCTAAATTAACAAGTTAAATTAAACTTTTAGTATGGAAATGAAACAAGAGCTTGGAAATTTTACAAAACTAAAAATTTAGAGTGTGTGCGTGTGTGTGTATATATATATATTAAAATTATAGAAAAAGTTCATTTAAAATTTTAGATCGAAACCTTTCATGCTTGCATAAACAATATTCAGAGTGATTGTATTTAACCATTAGTCTTGCAACCATAGAAATTAATTTTAAAATAAGAATTAAATTACAACTCATTTGAAATTGTGTATGTAAATACTATAAAATATAATTCACTAGAAATTAATTTATAATTATTGTAATATAAAAGATAATTAATGTAGATCTAAATGAAATGAACATAATAGAGATACTTTTAATTGAGAAAGGGGTTATCAATTTTCATGTTACAACATAGTCAATATAAACATAAATAAACTACACAAATCCAAGCATATGAATGTAGAGAGTATGTAAATGAATTAATTAGAAGTTACCTTGAGAAGTTGCTATAAAATCACACCTTTAATGATGAACCAAAAGCTCTTAGATTCCATGAATCAATCTTGTTACCCAAAGCCTTGAAGCACTTGAAAATGAATTCCCCTTAGGATGTTGCCTAGAAGTCACACCTTGAATTATGATATCTGCTCAGATCTCCAAGATCCCCATCCTATTCTTGCAAGAGATGGATGAACCACTTTTGTTATATTTTATTTGATCTTTTTATTTGGAGTTCAAAGATTTGGGAAATTTTATTTTAGTTTTCTACCATGAGAAGTTAGGAGAAGAGAAAGAAAAGAATGAATTATACGTATGGAATGAATTAGAGAATATGCTTTATTTGAAAGAATGGAACTGTTCCCATTCTTTAATTAAAACTTCTCTAATTAATTCCCTTGATTGTTTCTCTCTCTCGAATTCTTCTTTTCACATGATATGTCATCAAATGACATAAATTTCCACAAATCATGTCATCAACTAACATAAAATTCCATAAATCATGTCATCAAATGACATAAAATTTTTGTAAATCATTTCATGCAATTATCTTTAAAGTATATCAATATCGTATCTCAATGTGAGCAAATATAACTTTTACGAATGCATTAAAATAATTACTAACAACTTCCAACATCAAATAAATAATAATTAATATTTCTTAAATATCAATTAATTTAATCGATTTACAACATTCTATAATTAAATCGTATGGTTTTTCAGAGATTTCATCATTAAGGTTGTGTGACTCAAATGACTAAATTTAGTCAGCGATTAATATCGAAATATTCGAATATTAATGTTCAAGCGTCACTTAGCAGGTGGTGTGACATTTTGGCTTAATTTATCGCTTACACATCTTTTGGTAAAATCTAATTTTACTTATTATAAGCGGTACCTGATAGTGATAATCATTACACCAATTCTCTTCATCAAAACTATATCACATTAGGACTTACATAATTTGGTAATGGTCAAAATTCTAATATCGTCCACGTTCAAATTTATAGTCCAGACACAAAGTCCTTAGTTCAAAAATGACAATTATTATTAACCGAAATACTTTGGTATGAGATTTTGACTTTGAGTTGACTTCAGTTGACCTTGATACTGACCTCATATAACCGAGGAGACAAATTCTCTCTTGAATAATTTTTCACTTTCAATGCTTCCACTCGACCCAACTATAGTCATTCGATGGACCCCATGTCACGATTTAACGATAGTCAAAGCGAAGCTTCCACATTGAAGATCAACCATATTCTCAAGTCGAGAGAACCATGTAAATTAGTCAAATTGATATTCTCTGCTTGACCTTAGTTATACTAACCAACTGAAAACCATCGAGTGAGTCGTTACATAATTATCCAATAACAATTAGTACGTAGTCTCTAGGTGCCCCCAGCAGCTATGAGTAATACACTGCCCAATATTTAGAGAGCATTACATACTCTACTCTTAACGGATACATCGATATCTAGTCTTGATTCATCTTGACTAGGAACATTTAAAATGGTATATTTAATTTTATTGTGATAAATTACTCACCATTACAACATTTTGTAACACTAAAACATAGCATTTATGGATTTTCTATTAAATATACCTTTTATAAAATTAATTATTTAATGTAACAATATTATATCAAGTATATAATAGAAAGAAAACACCTTTATTTCGAACAAGTTTGCTCAACAAGTTAGATATATGCAACAAGTTACATAATTGCCCCTAGGGCATACCCCTTACTTTATTAATCTCCCACTTGCACTTGAGGTCAATTATGGAATCTTATTCCAACTTATCTAATCGGTTTTCTCAAAACCAATTAGATCAGTCCCTCTGTGAATGAGTATGATATTATATTTCAATTATCAACTATGTTAATCAACTCCCTTTGATAGTGATAAACTGTTTTATCATGTGAAACAATTTGAAGTATATCTCTCAGCTTCTAGTAAACTCTAAGTTCTGTTATGAACTATATCATGATATTGTTACCGTATAACAATGTTACGAGATTCTCAACATTTGGAAAAGGCTCAGTTATAAATTTGTGCACTTGTATTTTTATATACATTGCTTTTACTGCGGTGCGATTCAAGGCGATGTACTTAGCCTTTTTCATTGAATCAACCACGATCTTTCATTTGGAAGATTTCCAACTTAATAATTATTAACTTGAATTTATTATTGACGTATTATACTCAATATTACTTATGAGGTTTGAGTCCAAAACACTCCTTCATAAGGAGTTTTTATTTCTGTAAACAATTCTCTAGTATTTCATAAATACACGAGGACACTTCAAAAAATCCTCTAGTGTTATCAATTTGGATTTGATATTTGCATTATGTATCAAATGCATAAAAAAACCACGATATCGTAAACAACATCACACGTATGATAATTCCTATTACTAATGCATAAGGAATTCATCTCACATGTTCCGTATTAAAAAATTTAATAAGGTGTCTTTGCATATCGATTTGGGACATTCTCACTATTTTTTATACTCACCAAAAAAAGACATCATTTACAATCCAAAGTTGAGTATTAAAATAACTAAGGTTGAATTTAATACAAGTACATCGTTAAAATCAGCAATGTGTTGTTTACTTATAATTTAGAAATATCAATGTACCTATTAACATTCCTTCTTATGAACACACGCTTCCTCTGCACTTTGATTGAAATAAAACTATTTGATATTTCTGTCAAAATAATTATTCAATCTTGATGCTTATGATACTTTCACATCATTTCTTGGATCATATCCAAAAACTCACAACCTCTATGTCGCTCGTAGTGACTTCGAGATACTTTGGTTGTTATGTGCAAATAGTCCACTCTTAATCATTACTTAGAATTTTCTATTTTAGCACATATGTACCAAAAAACTAAGTCTGTTCAAGTGATAATTTTTTGAGTAAATCCAAAATAACTTAAGTACGCTAAATAACGAATCTATTACGCTAATTTCAATAATTGAAATTTACGAGGTTATTCTTATCAACATTGCTCATTAAATTCCAACTAAATTAGTCTCTTAAAGACACAATCGCGGCCAATCGATCACATCTCGTCAGATACGAGAACCAAAATCATACTTTGATAATGTACTTGGAATTCCTTTGGATTTGCGCATCAAACCATATCATAGAGTCAGTACTCTTAATGGCTTAATTAACAACTGAGGATTATCTATTCTCGACACTGATAAGAAATTCATAGTTCTTCTAAAGTGTGCTAGAATACTTATTAGACACTCTAATGCGGTATGTTTGTTTAGAGTGGTTAATTCTATTTAATCTTATCTAATCTATTCTATCTATGGATCGTATCCAATTCCATTTTACTACCAATAAATTCTTAGAGAAATTCCTTCATAATGAAGTTGGTATATCATGAAACAATAATTGTTTCTCGGTGCAACAATATACGTATCCATAACGTTTTATGAATTTCTTTATTTATAAAACTGATTTGGTTTTAGTTCACAAAACTTATGTTCAAAACATAAATATGTCATCCAATGAAAGTCTTTCTATAAATCTTTTTACGAAGATTCATACAACATCCCTCATGAATAATTATTACGTGCAATCTTTCGACTTGCACAACCTGCCAACTCCTTGGCCTAGGATATGTTGGAGTTTCTTATAAACCCTCTTGTGTGATTTTGTAAACTGTTATTTAGATGAAATAATATTAATCTTGTATACTACTCTTAAGTACATGACCTTATAGAAAGAAACTAACTCAACTTCACTAACAATTAATTGTACATTGTCTAACAAAGTTCGATTACTTCTTATCGATGAATCATTATGTATCACATGGAGGTGTGAATTTTGAGATTGAATCTTTATTCATTTTTAGATACATTTAGAACTTTTCCAATATACTCACTCAATCAATTTAATCGAATAATTTCTATCGCATGTTATGTATTTACTTCTGATTTATACTCTATGAGTTTACCATAAACATACTACATGTGTATCAAATACACGTGTCCATGTCAGTGATAACTCATTATTGAATATAATGAAGTACGTGGAACCGTTTTGGTATTAATAGACTTACAATTGCATATGCCTATATGTATCAATCCAAAGAGTTCATCAACTCTTATGATGTTCCCACTAATTGCATATGCCTATATTCTGACCTTGAGTTTGCTCAACAAATCACAGCCCCACAAATGATGGATAACTCCTTATTGATTGTATCACATACAACTCCTAACCCATGTTTCATTGTCCTAACCTCATTTTGACCTTGAGTTTGCTCAACAAATCGAAAGAGATTATTCACTCGTGCCTACCATATCGCGACGGCCTAAGTATAGTATATGTACCTTGAGTTTTATCAACAAATAGGTATAGTTATTTTACCTTGTCTATTCAATATATTAATAATACTATGCATAACATCCCTGGCTTGAGTTTGCTCAACAACTAAGGAGCATTCAAGTAATTTATTAATACATATATAGCAGAGGACAACATTATATTGAAGATTCATAATCTTCAATATATAAATTAAAGTGATATTGACTTATTGAATAATGTATTTCTTATGAAATACCAACATGATTCAAGTGTCAAACACATTAGAAATTCCGGTATACATATATTTACGTATGTATTTATTCCTTAAGTCTATTTAGGTTTCTTTAATGTTCCACCTATAGTTTATACATTCATATCATATAAGTTTTATTGTTATATAACTTTTATATTTCATATTAATTATATGATAGTCTTATGTATGATATTTTATTAATTAAATCTTGTTTAACTAATTTTTAATTAATTAACAATTTAATTTTAAATTAATATTCCAATACAGCTTTTATATTGGACATATCTACTATAACCTTTATAAGGCATACTATAACCTTTATAGTGTAACACCTATATCTTATATATATGTATTTTATTTAATTAATTTACCATTAATTAATTTATTTATTTAAACAATTTTAATTAAATTATATTAATTTTGAAAATTTATCTTATATATGTACATGTATACTTATAGTATCTTAAACACTTTAAAATAACATAACATATATACATGCATATAGGTTGTCACGACCCATAATTTCAGTCACTTAAATTTGGAATATTTAATTAATTTTAAATATTGAAAAGTTAATTTTATAAGATAAATAACTTGAATTTCAAATATAGTGATTTATTTGATAAATAAATTGTTGAATTTAATATTTGAAATTGTTTAAATAATTGAATCTTGAATTTCATATGAACAAAAATGATTTCGAAAGTTGATTTAAATTCTATTTGAATAAGAAGGAAGATAGTAAACTTTTAAATTGGATTTAAAAGTGATTAAACTAATTTTGGAAATTATTCAATTTAATTAACAAGTAAAAATAGCCTTCTAGGGCACTCTCTTGGATTTCGACGAAACTAGTTCCATTGGATCCATAATAGTATATTATAGTACGCGGTCAAATTTCATGGTGATCGGACGAATCGTTTGGACGTGCGGGATCGAAACACATAGAAATTAATTAAAGGAATTTATATAATAATTAGGTTTAAAAAGCTATCTTCTGCATATGATCGAGTTAGGTCTCGAGACTAGTTCCATTGCCTTCGGAATAGGAGTATAACATACAGAACGCTAGGCGGTACACCTCGTTTAGGGTTTGAGATTTTTGAACGTTTATAACCTGATATTTTAAACTAATATATATATATATATATAATTTTATAATTACCATGTTCTTAGCCATACATAGTCCATACCATCTACTGTTCATTCCATACCCCTGCCTTTATAAAATCACATTTACATCATAAAGAAAAAAAATAGCGTTTTTCAAATATTACCATGGCCAAATCCAAAAGCTCTTAGCCATCGTCGCCGCTAGAGGCACTTATAGCCCATGAACCCAACTAGAAAAATGACCACAATGACGAATAGAAGTCAACCAATGAAGGGATCATTGAGTTTCGCACCGAGGTAACTGGGTTTTGGCTGCATTTATGAACAGCCCACGCTTGGTTTTGGGGCTTCTCGTGTGGTGCGCGCTCGTGATAGCGTAGGGAGGAGAGGCAGTGGCCCACGCGAGCGTGGTTGGCGGTGACAGGCGAGCTTCGGTGATCGATCGATCGAAATATAAAAAAGAAAAGAACGCGTAACGATTCTTAAATTCGCCGTTATTTTGAACAATTAGTCGAAAAAAAAATTTGTTGAGAAATTTAAAAATTTGAATTTAAATTTACGTTGCATACGATTAGTTAAAATAAATAAATGTGAATCAAATTATAAAATGAACATATCGAACGATTTGAAATTTAACATAAAATCAGTCGTTAATAAAACAATGAAAATTTTGGTTTCAAAAATTTAAATATTTTACATGAAATTATTTGGAGAAAATTTATAATAAAACGTCGACATTCGTTTCGTCGAATTTCGATTTTGCTAGCTTCGTTTAAATCGATTTATACAATCGATTTACGGTAGCAACAACCGATATTACGTAATTATCAAATTTCACTTGAGTGATAAATAGCCAATTTTCTATGGACTAACGTGTTCGTATCGACACGCTGAGTACCATGGTGGTTTATTTCGCGTGTTTGGACTTTCGGTTTGTTCGATGCAATTTGTTTTATTCCGAGTTAACAGTGTTTGCCCGATATATTACAAGGTTTGTTTGCTACTAGAGGTATAATAAGTTTAAAGGAGAAGCCGCGTTTGAAAATAACAAATATAAATTGTCGGATACATGTTACATGGTAGAAAAAAAATGTTTACAACATCAAGTTGAAATTTGAAGATATATATACCTTATGCGTGATAATAAGGCGTGTGATAATAAGGCACGGTTGGAAAAAAAATCTTTGAATTAGTATAGTTGAAATGGTATGCTAGCCTGGGATATTACTCAACACACGTGGCCACATGACTCTTTCTTCTTCTTCTTCTTCCTTTATATTTGTCTGCACCTTCTCATGTTTGAGCAAAAAAAAGCAAGAGCTTGTAAAAAAAAAGCACGGCCGAGACGTTGCATACCCCTCTCCCTACCACCGCCTGCCTCACCCCAGTAGTCGCCGCGCCATCCCTAACACGGCAGCCTCCGACCACCTCATCCCCTCCACACCCGCCACCATATTCACACAGAAAAAAAACAAAAAAAAAACTTGAAGCACAACCGAGCCTCACCCAACAACCGAGCTTCTCCCCTCCACCTCTAGATCACCGTCGTCACCTGGCCTTGCACCACCGCCACCACTCCTCTCCCCTCCTCTCCCCTCCTCTCCAGCAACCACCACACCATCCCAATAATAATACAAAACTTGAGACGGCCGAGCCTCACCCCTTCCACCTCTTCCTTGTCCACGGCCTGACACTCCCCGACCAGCGAATGCACCACCAGCGCCCAGCCTAGCCGACCACCTTCTCTCTCTAGTGTGCCATTGATAGGCTATGCGTATATATATATATTTATATATATAAACAAGTGAGTTAAAACAAGAAGAAGTGGTAGTTGCCGTAGCTGTTCGGATTTAAGATTGAACGAGTACGAGTGGAAGAGTCACCGTCGAGTTCATTCGTATCACGTGTTGTCATCATTCGTGATCGTATCGGATTAGCATCATTCGAGGTGAGTGTTTTACATTCACGCTTAACTAATATCATGATGCAATTTAATAAATCTGAAATTATCACTATTATATGTTTGTAGTTGAATTGGACTGATATAGTCGTTGGATGAATTATTGAATGATATGTATATATGTTGACACGATATACACATCCTATGTATGTACACAGCTTTAGAAAAATATAAATTTGGACATGTCACATTCACCCTGTTATTGATATTCACTATGCTATGATTTGTTGAAATTTCCTCGTCAATATTTGGATATGACTGTATGTTGAAATCATGATATTGGGAAGGGTTGAAATGATATATACCCATATTTTAAAATTTAACTATTCCACTTGGCTTAGGTAGAAAATTAAATTTAAAAAAACCGTTTGGCCGAATATAAATATTTTGAAATGGAGATCGTTTGTAAATTTATATATATAAATGATTTGAAAATTTTGAATTGTGTTTAAAATAGTATTTATTATTTAAATAAAAATTAAGGTGAAATAAGTAATTTTATTTATAAAGGGTAATTCAGAGAAATGTTTGAAATGTTTTATTTAAATAAATTGGATTTTTGGATTTAATTCTATAAAAATTTGATTTAAATAAAATTTGCAAATTTTGGAATTGAAGGTATTAAAGTTAAGAATTTAAGTTAAACTTTGAGATTGATTTAACTTAAATCAGTAACCTGTTTTGTATACTGAAATTTATGTAAATTAAATATATTTGGGGTTAAATTTATGTATTAACCAAAAAGGGAGTTTTAAATTGTTTAATAAATTTCGAGAATTTATTAGAAAATTGTTTGATAAAATTATAATGGAGTTTTAAATTGTTTAATAAATTTTTGATTTATTGGAAAATTTGGTTGGTTAAATTGTAATTAAATTTAGGATTCAACTTAAATAAATTTTGATTTAATTCAAGTTATGGGTTAAACGGGAATTGAGTTTGAAATCAGGATATTTTATAATGGAATTTGGAATAGGAAATTGGATTTGAGGAATTTGAGAAGTAAAATAATAAAATCCCGCTCATTTTATATGAATCTCTTTTAAACCATAACTGACCAAATGGTGTGTAAAATATACGTTGGGTTGTCAAAGAGGCCGGGGCCGGATATTGGCATACTCTCTGTCAATCCCGGAACCAATTTGATAACCGTGTATGCGGTGGATGATATCCAGAATGTAGTGGTTGAATTGACGACGTTTACTGGAATGAAGTAAGAGAACGATGATGGATAGCTTTGACATTCGTGTCATAATTAAAATGACTAAAACATGAGCCTATGTTTGGCCAATGAGGTTAGCTACCGCTAGAGACATTGATCTTTCATATTTTACTGCCGTGATTTGAACTCGATGGGCGCACCCTTCTGTGTGGATTGATAGTCGCGATCGGCCACAGATGGGTTACGACCAGCCAGAAAGGGTAAACTGGTAGAATCCTACCTTGGGCATTGCCTCACGTGCCTTGTCATATTTATCCCTATACGAGCCCATTACGATTTTGGTTTAAACCGTGTAAATGTGTTAAGGTGGAGCAATGTATAGCCTTAACGCTATTTTGATATTTATTTTACTGATAGACATTACCTATTATAGCGTACACTATTATATGTTGATAGTTTGACGGATCCTTAGGAGATGGGAAAACCCGTAGCATCTCTTAAGTTATTTTGCATTGATTTATTGACTTACATGAGGATATTAGTTTTGACTCGAGTATTGTGTTTTTCCATTATGCACGGGTCAGCCTGAGTATTTCCAGTTGGAGAGTTTGTTGTGGAGACAAAGGCATTGCTGAAGATTCTATTCTATTTCTATTATTTCATAAGTTTAGTTCATTATGTCAGTTAGACTCATTTCATTTCCAGTTAATTTTTTCCCGTTATTTAGTGTGAGAATAATGTAACTTATTTGGAGTTTTCATGACTTATTTATGTACTTATTTATTTCCGCTGCGAGATTCTGAGTTGTATATATTTCTGTGTATGTGTTCTGTGATTGATTCTATTTTACCCCAAATAACTCTCTATCATTTAAACAAATGTCCTTGTTTAAATGTGGGTCGTTATAGTTGGTATCAGAGCAAGGTTGAGTGAACACCTAAGCCTGTGGGGTAAAATAATTATAGATAGGGTAACTAATTATCCTAAAATGAGCAGAATCTTTCTTGGGAGAGCGTGTTTTAAAAAAATTTAAGAAAGAAAAATGGTTTAAAACTTAAGTAGGCTAAACTCATAGGGTGTCCCTCCTTTGTAAATTCTTTTGACTAGGTTCATTCTTCTGATTCAGCTTCTAATCAACTTTCTTGCCCATCCCTTCTTTATAGGATGAGTAATCGTAGTGTCCGAGGCAGAGGTAGGGGAAATATTCCCAATGAAGCTGTTGCACCAGTTGTTGTCCCAGAAGTGAGATTTACCACTCTTAGTAAAGAGTATACACAGCTTGGAGGAAAGAAGTTCACCGGTGCCGAGGGCATTGTTGGAGCACAGCAATGGCTTAAGAATGCCAAAAGGATTTTTGTTGGACTTGGCATCACTGATGCTCAGAGGCGTCAATTAGCAACTTGGCAGCTTTAGGAAGCCGCTCTTGATTGGTGGGATGCTTTTACGGCCCATACCCTAGAGGAAGATATTCCTTGGGCCCAGTTTAGGTGAGATCTATCTATATGAGAATTTTATATTCTTACGATTATCTCATGGAAGTTTAGCTTAGCCTTGTATTCTATAAATTTACAGGGAAGCTTATATTACCGAGTGGATGCCAGAAGTTGGGAGGACGGATTTGTATAATCAGTTTATGGGGCTTAAGCAGGGCGAGATGATGGTCATAGAGTATGAAAGTAAATTCAACGAGCTATCAAAGTTGGCCCTCATCTGATTGAGATTCCCCTTAAAAAGAATGAGAAATTCATTGCTAGCATGCGTAGGGAGTATAGAGAGCAGTTGACTGGTCATATCCATAAGTCATTTTCAGATATCATTGATTTAGCGATCCGTTTTGAGAATTTGAAGCTGAATAGGATTTCAGAAGTTTCAGATACCCCAGCCCAGTCTAGCTCTAGTAGCCTTGGCAAGAGAAAATAATATTTTAGTAGCCAGAAGAAGTGGCAAAGCCGTCAAGGAGTTGGATTTCCTCTGAAGAAGACTAAGGACTTATCGCACATTACTTGCTTCAAATGCAATAAAAAGGGACATTATGCCAGTGATTGTCCACCAGCATCCTTAACAGCCGTCCCTCCAGTCCAGATGACTAGGCATGACTTATGCCATGTTTGCTTACAGCCAGGCCATTTAATGAAGGATTGCTTTATGATAAGAAGGGCACACCATATGGCGTCTTTGTAGTCACCGCTTCCACCCCTCCAGTTGAGGAGACCGATCCCATACTTCAAGGTACGCTTTCTTTTCATGATACACCTGTCCGTGTTTTATTCAATACTGGAGCATCTCATAGTTTTATATCTGTTAATTTATGTGAGAAATTTGATCACGATTTGAAACCCGAACCAGCTTCTAAATCTTTGTGTGTCTCTAATCCCATTGGTGGCCTCGCAAACTTAGGAATGATTTGTAAGGGCGTTTGTCTTTTTAAAGATGAACACCGTTTCACCGGAGACTTTTACGTTTTAGGCTTTGGTGGATTCGATTTATTGTTAGGCATGGATTGGCTATCCAAGTTCGAAGTTGTTATTTTTAGTAGTGATCAGACCATTTCTTTGGTTGACGATAAAGGTTCCCAGCTGGTTGTCCAATGCAAAATGCCTTTTGATCTTCTTAAGAGTTTTGTTTTCTCCCTTGATTCGCATTCCATCGACCTTAGCACTATCCCAGTTGTTCAGCTTTTCCCTGATGTCTTTGGTGAGGTTACTTGTTTACCACCTCATTGAGAAATCGAATTTCGAATTGATCTTATCCTCGGAGCCAGACCTGTCGTACTTCTCCCTCGAAGGATGTCGCCTAAGTAAAGAGTGGAGTTGAAAACTCAGGTTGATGATTTGTTGGCTAGAGGCTTGATTAGGAGAAGTTTTTCTGAATAGGGTGCAGCCGTAGTTTTTGTCACTAAATCTGACGGTTCCTTTAGGATGTGTGTGTACTACAGAGAGTTGAATAAGCTCACACATAAGAACCGATATCCTATGCCTCGCATAAACGACATGTTCGATCAACTTTATGGAGCACATGTGTTTTCCCAGCTTGACCTCGCTTCTGGTTTCCATCAGTTGAGGATTTCTAAGGATAGTATTCATAGACTTCTTTCCGTACCGAAGATGGATTTTATGAATGGCTCGTTATGCCTTTCGGGTTAACGAATGCCATCGCTTACTTTGTAGATCTCATGAACAGAGTATTCAGGGATGTTCTTAACAAATTTGTGCTTGTTTTTATCGATGATATTATGGTTTTCTCTAAAATCGAAGAGGAGCATGAGCAGCATTTGAAGTTCGTGCTTGAAACTTTGAGAAGTCATCAGTTGAAGGCAAAATTTTTCCAAATGTCATTTCTGGCAGGAGGAAGTTCGATTTCTTGGCCATGTGGTTTCGAAAAATGGAGTTTTGGTGGATCCTGCTAAGATCTCCGTAATAAATGTAAGTTCATATCCTTACCTTCGATTTGTTTATCGAAATTCTCAAATTTTGATTCGTGCCTTATTACTAAATCCAGGATTGGGAAATTCCTAGGACACCCACAGAGGTTAGGAGTTTCTTAGGCCTTGCTGGTTATTATAGGAGGTTCATTGAGCATTTCTCCCGTATTGCTTCTCCTCTTACAGCTTTAACTCGAAAGAACGTCAAGTTCAATTGGGATGAAAAGTGTTAGAAAGCGTTCGATGAACTGAAACAGAAGTTGACTTCCGCTCTTGTTTTTACCGTTCTGAATGGGAATGAAGGCCTTACAGTTTATACCGACGCTTGTAGAAGTGGGCTTGGTGCTGTTTTAATGCAGCATGGAAAAGTTATTGCGTATGCTAATAGGCAGTTGAGACCTCATGAAGTTAAGTACGCAACACATGATTTGGAGTTGTTGGCTGTGGTTTTTTGCTTTCAAGTTGTGGTGGCATCATCTCTTGGGTACCAAATTCGAGCTTTATACCGATCATAAATCGCTGAAATATATTTTCTCCCAGAAAGACTTGAATCTAAGGCAAGCGAGTTGGCTTGATTTTTTGGCTGCATATGACCTTGACATCAATTATACCCCGGGAAAAGCAAATGTAGTGGCCGATGCCTTGAGTAGGAGCAAGGCTATGCTTTGTCAGCTTGTTGTTTCATCTTTTCTTATGGATCGTATAGTTGCTAAGCAAAGTGAAGACCCAAGTTTAAGGGCCATTCGAGAGGAAGTTTTGAAGAGAGAGGAAGACTCGAGGAGATGGTATGATGCAGTAGTTGATGTGGATGGTATTCTGAGAATAAATGGTAGAGTTTGTGTTCCAAATGTGGATGGACTAAGGGAGGAAGTACTTAGAGAGAATCACAAATCCAAATTTTCTATTCATCCCGGAGTGACAAAGATGTTTCAGAATATGAAGAGACTTTATTGGTGGGAAGTAATGAAGAGGGACATTCCGATGTATGTAAGTAGATGGAGTACTTGTCAGCAAATTAAGGCCGATCATCAGAAATTGCCAGGTTTGTTACAACCACTTGAGATTCCGAAATGGAAGTGGGATCAAATTTCTATGGATTTTGTGGACGGTTTTCCAAGGACGAGAAGGGGCAATGAGAGCATTTGGGTGATTGTTGACCGTTTGACAAAGACTGCTCATTTTATTTCGATGAAATCAACTCGAACCGCCTTGAGTTTAGCTGAGATCTATTTAAAGGAGGTTGTCCGACTCCACAAAATTCCTTCTAGTATCATTTGTGATCGTGACCCTATTTTCACGAGTAACTTTTGGAGAGCCCTTCAAGATTCGTTGGGTACATAATTGAATCTGAGTACGACCTATCACCCACAGATAGATGGCCAAACCGAACGAATCAATCAAATTTTGGAAGACCTTCTTTGTGCTTGTATTCTGGATTTCGGTGGTTCTTGGGAAGACCATCTTCATCTTGTTGAATTCGCCTATAATAATAGCTGTCAGGTAGAACATCGTTAAATAAATTTGAATTAAATATATATGTAAATAAACCTTTCCGAAATTTAAATCTTTAATTCAGGCTAGTATCGATATGGCACCGTTCGAAGCTCTTTACAGACATCCATGTAAATCTCCGTCTTGTTGGATTGAATCTGAAGATAGACTTGTTCTTGGGCTTGAGATTATTTTGGAGGCTTCTGAGAAGGTTGAAGGGATTAAGTGAAAAATGAAAACTGCGCAGGATAGGCAGAAGAAGTATGCCGATAGAAGACGAAAGGAGTTGGAATTCACAGTTGGAGATTTTGTGTATCTCAAGATTTCACCATTGAGAAACGTAATTCGGTTTGGGAAAAAGGGAAGTTGGCCACAAGGTTTATTGTTCCTTTCCGTATCTCCGAAAGGATTGGTACTCTAGCTTATAGAGTCGAGTTGCCTGAAAAACTATCTTGTGTTCATGATGTATTCCACGTCTCCAACCTTCGTAAGTATATCCATGACCCGTCAACGATAGTTTAGTCCACGTGGCTTGAGGAATTGGAGATTCAACCTGATCTTACTGTTGAAAGGAAGCCCATTCGTATTCTGGATAAGAGTATGAGGAAATTGAGGAGTAAATCAGTCAATCTCGTCAAAGTCCAGTAGGGTGATGATGATCGAGATTGCACTTGGGAAACTGAGGATTGTATCCGTGCTTCCAATCCAGAATTATTTTGATTCGGGTATGCTTTTTAATCTTAATCTATCTCTTGATTCTTGTTTTATCTTTGCGTTTCACCCTTTTCGAGGACGAGAAGTTTTGAGTGGGGGCGAATGTAACGGTTCTGAAATTTACTGTTATTTTGAACAATTAGTCGAAAAAAAATTTGTTGAGAAATTTAAAATTTTGAATTTAAATTTACGTTGCGTACGATTAGTTAGATTAAATAAATGTGAATCAAATTATAAAACGAAAATATTGAACGATTGTAAATTTAACGTAAAATCAGTCGTTAATAAAACAATGAAAATTTTGGTTTTAGAAATTTAAATATTTTACATGAAAGTATTTGGAGAAAATTTATAATAAAACGTCGACGTTCGTTTCGTCGAATTTCGATTTCGCTAGCTTCGTTTAAATCGATTTATACGATCGATTTACGGTAGCAACAACCGATATTACTGTTGATTCATGAGTTTTGATTCATGACACAAGCTTCAGAGATCATACGACGAGAATGCTATATGAAAGCGACAAAAAGAGAATAAGTGCATACCGTGCACTACAAGAAGATAATCTTACAATTCAGAGATTAGTATGGATATTTTATTTTATTTGAGTCTTAGAACAATGTTAAAATCATTCCTCAAATAATCACACACGCACACAAAACATTTTATATCAAAAAATATGTTCACTGTGCATATAACACCAGGTCGGCCGACCGACCAGGATCCTCGGTCGACCGACCTTGTATCATATGCACAGTGACTTTCTGTTTTGTATACGTTTTTCAACTCAGCTGACCGGCCAGTTTTTCCGGTCGACCGACCAGAGAAAAACGGCTAGTTTTCTGAAGAGACGCGATCTTTTCATGAAGAGTAATGTCCTCTATTTCAAGAGGTATGGACACTACTGTTGACTAAAACTATTCATGAAAGATTACAACTCTTCTACAACTATATAAACATATTCAATTCACTTCTACAATCACCGATTCTTGTTTATATTTCTGAAATCTAATCTCTTGTCATTTCTGCAAATAAAAGCATTCACTCTTATTCAATATCACTAGAATCCTTGAATTTATTCATATATTTCGATTCTACGTGATTATCTTCCTTCTAAATCTTCACACACATACATATTCTTGAGGATTTGATTATAGGAAAGTTGTACTATAAAAAGACAATCAGTGTTATTTAGAACACATTCGTCAACAAACATTTTGTATTAAGTTGAAGTCCTCTTCGGTTGTTGAGGCGGAAAAATTCCTGTTCGGCTGCTCAGGTGTCGTATACCTATTCCTCCGGGTTAAGTGAGGGGTTTAGTTTAAATCCAGAGGGTATTTTGGGACTGGACGTAGAACGGGAAGTTCGAACCAGTATAAAAATTCCTGGTGTGCTTACTTTAATTTTTACTTTACTGTTATTACCAGTTTCCGCATTAATATACCATATTACACGATCCTTAGTACTGCACGTACACTTTCATTTGGTATCAGAGCAAGGTTATCTTATAACCATCACAAAGTTATTTGATATTTACTTATTTTTAGTAATATGGCAACCACACAAATTAACGATGTTAACACTCACACTAATTCTAGTTTCACAGAAGGTCAATCAACTTCACGACCTCCACTTTTCAATGGGATAAATTATAATTATTGGTCAACTAGAATGAGAATCTATATGCAATCAAGTGGGTTTGATATCTGGAATATTATACAAAGGGAATACACAATTCCTACTGGAGAATACTCGACTTGGAGTAACACACAAAAACTAGATGCTACATCAAATGCTAAGGCTATGAATATTTTATTTTGTGCATTAGATAGAAATGAATTCAATAGAGTTAGTATGTGTACTTCCGGCTATGAAATTTGGAGAACTCTTAAAGTTTCACATGAAGGAACGAACAAAGTTAAATTGAGCAAAATTTCTATGCTGAAACATCAATTTGAAAACTTTAAAATGAGGCCAAATGAATCTATAAATGACATGTACTCTAGATTTCAGGATATTTATCATGCTCTATTGTCTCTAGAACAAAAGTTTACTGATTTTGATGTTGTTACAAAAATCTTGAATTCTTTAACGGACGAATGGGAACGAAAAGTCCTAGCTATTGAAGAAGCAACTGATTTGTCAACATTAAAACCAGAAGAATTGATAGGTAATTTAATGTCCTACGAAGTAAATTTGCAGGCAAAACGAAATGGAGCACAAGAAAAGAAAAATGTAGCATTCCAAGCAGAAAAAGATGATTCCGACTCAGATAATGAAGATATGGCAATGATCGCTAAAAATTTCAAAAAGTTTTTGAAATTCAACAGAAACAAATTCAAGGGAAACAAAAATAATTCCAACAACAATTCTAATAGCAGCAAACCATCATCTTCAACAATGGAATATTATGAATGTCACAAGAAAGGACACATGAAGAAAGATTGTCCAGATCGTAAAAAGAATAATTTCAAGAAGGACAAAAACAAACGAAAAGCTTTTTCAGTCACTTGGGACGACACTGACTCATCATCCTCATCAGAGAGTGAAAGTGATAATGAACAGGCAAATGTATGCTTCATGGCTTCGTTAGACGATGTACCACATAAAAAGAGAGGAAAATGGATTTTAGATAGCGGTTGCTCAAAACACATGACTGGAAACAAAGAAATGTTATCAAACATTATATACTCAAATGGAGGAGCAGTCACCTTTGGAGATAACTCAAAAGGGTATATCATCGGCAAAGGCAATGTCAATAGCAACGGTACATCTAATTTACCTCTCATTACTGATGTTTTATTAGTTAAAAATTTAAAACATAATTTATTAAGTATTAGTCAACTATGCGACAAAGGTTTTAATATAACTTTTTCAGAAAATAAATGTAACATTTTTGATAAAAATCACAACATTATTTTCGAAGGAAATAGAGATAAAAATATTTATATCCTAAATATGAATGTTAATAATGATTCAAATTTGTGTCTAGTAGCTAAAGAGAATGATTCTTGCCTTTGGCACAAAAGATTTTGTCACATAAATTTTAATACCATCAACAAGCTTGCTAAAAATAAATTAGTTAAAGGGTTACCCGATATAAAATTCAAAACTAACATATTTTGTGATGCATGTAAATTAGGAAAATTAACAAAATCTTCTTTTAAATCAAAGAAAGTAATATCTACAGAACAACCACTTGAACTTTTACACATGGATCTTTTTGGTCCAACTCAAGTGCAATCTATTAATCATAATAGATATGTTTTTGTTATTGTAGATGATTTCTCTAGATATACTTGGATTTTCTTTTTGAAAAATAAAAGTGATACTTTTGATAATTTTAAAGTTTTTGTTAAAAGAATTCAAAATATTAAAACTTTGAAAATTAAAAATATAAGAAGTGATCATGGAGGCGAATTTGAAAATGAAGTTTTTGAACAATTTTGTAACAAAAAAGGTATTAACCATAATTTCTCTTTTCCTAGAACACAACAACAAAATGGAGTTGTAGAAAGGAAAAATAGAACGTTACAAGAATGTGCAAGAACTTTACTAAATGGAACAACTTTATCGAAACAATTTTGGGCAGAAGCTGTAGCTACTGCTTGTTACGTACTGAATCGCGTTTCTATTCGACCATTAACTAAAAATACACCATATGAACTTCTAAATGGAAGAAAACCAAATATTTCATATCTAAAAGTTTTTGGTTCCAAATGTTTTATTTTAAATACTAAAGATCAACTAGGCAAATTCGATCCAAAATCCGATGAAGGTATATTTGTTGGATATTCGGAACGAAGCAAGGCCTATCGAATTTATAATAAACGAACTCAAATCATTGAAGAAAGTTTACATGTTTCTTTCAACGAAAATTTTAAAAATATAAATCCGAGTGTTGCTATCGATTCTGATGATGAATCTACTCAGAATGAGAATATTAGTACAAATGAAAATCTTGATATTCATGAAACCAATACAAATGTAACTTCTAATTTAATAAAATCTCCACCTAGAATTTTAAAAGATCATCCTGTGCAAAATATAATTGGAGAAGTTAATACGAATGTTAAAACCAGACATCAATTAAATCAAGCTGGTCATGTTGCTTTTCTTTCTAACATAGAACCTAAGAATATAAAAGAAGCTTCAACTGATGACTACTGGATACTTGCCATGCAAGAAGAATTAAATCAATTCGAACGAAACGAAGTTTGGGAACTCGTTCCAAGACCTAGTGATCAATCAGTCATCGGTACTAAATGGGTTTTCAAAAATAAAGCAGATGAACTAGGAAATATAACAAGGAATAAAGCTAGATTAGTTGCACAAGGATATAATCAAGAAGAAGGTATTGATTACGAAGAGACGTTTGCTCCAGTCGCCCGACTTGAAGCAATACGAATATTATTAGCTTATGCATGTTTTCATAATTTTAAACTATATCAAATGGATGTTAAAAGTGCATTTTTAAATGGATTCATAAAAGAAAATGTTTTTGTTGAACAACCACCTTTGTTTAATCATGAAAAATTTCCGGATCATGTATATAAACTTAAAAAAGCGTTATACGGTTTAAAACAAGCACCACGTGCTTGGTATGATCGTCTTAAAAGTTATTTATTAGAATCTGGTTTTGAAATCGGTAAAGTAGATCAAACACTTTTTATTAAGAAAACTAATAAAGATATTTTAATAATTCAAATATATGTTGACGATATTATTTTCGGCTCGACAAATGAAAAATTATGTCAAGAATTTTCAACCATAATGACAAATGAATTTGAAATGTCTCATATGGGAGAATTGTCATATTTTCTTGGATTACAAATTAAACAAATTGAAAATGGAATTTTTATTAATCAAGAAAAATATTGTTATAATTTAATCAAACGTTTTGGTCTTGAAAATACTGCTGCCAAACCAACTCCTATGAGTACAACGGTTCATCTCGATAGAGATGAAGATGGAAAAAGTGTTGATCAAAAGTTATATCGTAGTATGATAGGTTCTTTACTTTATTTAACAGCGAGTCGCCCCGATATTATGATGAGTGTCTGTTTATGTGCTCGATTTCAAGCAAATCCCAAAGAATCACATATGAGAGCAGTTAAACGCATTATTCGTTATCTAACTAAAACTAAAGATTTCGGACTATTTTATCCGAAAGAATGTCCTTTTGAATTAGTTTCCTACAGTGATGTTGATTTTGGAGGAAGTCGGACGGATCGAAAAAGTACGAGCGGAACGTGTCACTTCATTGGACGTTCCTTAGTCTCTTGGTTTAGTAAGAAACAAAATTGTGTTTCTTTATCAACATGTGAAGCAGAATATATATCTGCTGCTTTGGCATGTGCACAAGTCGTATATATGCAACAGACATTACAAGATTTTAATTGTCATCTTGAAAAATCAATAATTTATTGTGATAATACCAGTGCAATAAACCTTTCAAAAAATCCGGTCAATCATTCCCGAA
This sequence comes from Allium fistulosum, assembly GCA_030737815.1. Classification (NCBI taxonomy): domain Eukaryota; kingdom Viridiplantae; phylum Streptophyta; class Magnoliopsida; order Asparagales; family Amaryllidaceae; genus Allium; species Allium fistulosum. The sequence continues at coordinate 855,434,801 of CM060905.1, forward strand.
CAAAACACATAGATATTCGTCATCATTTTCTTCGTGATTGTTTGGAAAAAGGATTAATAAATCTAGAATTTATCAATACTGAAAATCAAATAGCTGACATTTTTACTAAACCACTAAATGAAATTTCTTTTATAAAACTAAGACGAGATTTAGGTATAATGTCGTTTAAAGACTTATGAATAAAAAAAATAATAATAAAAAATAAAATAAAAATAAATATATATATATATATATATATAAAATGATGAAAAATATAAAATTATTTTTCTGACCAAAGCGGTACTCGAACTCATGACTTCTGACTTGTATGTTAGATGTTGTAGTATAGCCACTTGGGCTATGGGTGTTTCTTGTTCCACCTCTGTTTCTAATTTACATCATTGAAACTTAATTTCATAATATACTATTTTTTTAACTCTAAAGCATTGTATGTCATTCATTTGTAAACAGTTTTTGTTTAAAGAATTCTGTGATTAAAACTAAAATTTGATTTTAGACCACTATTTTTTTAGAAAATATGGTTATATATATACATACATATGTTTATTGAATAGAACATCAAATACAAAACAAAAACTTAAAACAAAAAAATGTCTTCTAACAATGATGTCTACAATTCTGAAAATTCTCATCTCTCTTATACTTCCCCGGACGACGACTATTCTGATCGTATCCCCGAAGGTGGTCCTTATCCTACATTTCCAATGCCAAATCGTGTTTTAGAATTTCCCTCTCCAGATAATGATCCCCGACACAGGTGGAAACCATGGGAAGACTCCCATACAGGTTATACACCTGATAAAAAGAAAGGGAAAAAGGAAATGGTAGTAGCTCCATTAACCAAACAAAAGATTGATGAAATTCATCACTACCAACAACAACAGATGAATATGCAAAGGGAACTTTATTACGAACAGAAAGTCACGGCAAGACGTTTAAGCTTCCTTGAAAAGATTGCCATGAAATTTTGTTCATCTAAGAAGGATGATGTTGCTGAACCTTCTTACAAAACTCCATCTCCCTCTAACCATGTTCAATCTCCAATAGCTCCAATATGGTCACCGGTAGAAAACGTTCCATCTCCAAATTCATGGGAACGTCGATGCTAATTCATCATGGCTATATTTTAATATATATATATGTTATTTTTTTAAATAAGCTGTATAGATAAATATGATGTAATAATATGATTATATTTCTATAATTATTATTTGAAAAAAAAACAACATGAAAATGTCTATTGACATGCTTTCGGTCGACCGAAATGCCTGAACCGGTCAACTGAAGCTGTCCCGAGAAGTTTTTAAAAACAAATTTCTTCCAAGTCGATCGACCGAAATACCTGACTCGGTCAGCCGAACGTATTTCCCGAATAACAGTAGAATATTTTTTAAACTCGGTCAACCGAATTCCCTGCACCAGTCGACCGAAGCTTTTCCCGAAAGTTTCAGCACTGTTCTGAACCTAAACTCGGTCGACCGACCCAGGTCCTTCAGTCGACCGAACGTGTTATTCTGCTAAAATTACCTTCATATCTTAACCCAACCCTTCACCTTTTTATCTCACCTCTTCACTTTACTCTTCCACAACAGATTTGAACCCTAGCCCCCATTACAACCTTTCTAAACTTCTTCAAATTCTTCAAGAAAAATGGCTCCCAAAAAGAAATCTAAGACTACCGCTGGCCAATCTTCCTCAACTCCTGTAGATTCTCAAATTGCTTCTTGGTTAGTAAGTGAAAAAGCTTTAGAAAGATGGATAAAGCTTCAAGATGCAAAAATCTTTGAGGAGTCTTTTGTAAGTTATCCTGATTTTACCGCCTACGGTGTTGAAAACGCCGCTCTTGAAAGTGGTCTTGATGCTTTTCTTGACCATAGGAAAAACAACTTGAAGATTAATCATATAATGGTCAAGTTATTTTTAGCAAATCTCAATCTTGTCAATCCACCTAGAAACACTGAAAATTGTGTTTGGACTTCGGTATGTGGCACATCGATGTTTCTCTCCATTGATCGAATGAATCATATTTTAAATGCTCGACCGGGTGGAATCTCATTACATGATGTAGATTGTAATCCATCAACTCGTGACCGCCTAAGTCACTTATTCTTTGAAGATGATGCTACCGACTTAAGGCAAACTTCATCTCTTCGACCTAAAGCACGACTTTTTCATCGATTCATGATGAAGTCTATTGTTCCAAGAGGAGGGTCGTACCACTTAGTATATCCCGAAAACTTCAAGGCGTTATATGCTATGTGTGGAAACATTCGGGTAAATTGGACACAACTTCTTATGGATGAATTCCTTACATTCAACCAAGGAAAAATGCTCCATATTTACTATGGAGAATACATAATGCGGTTGATTAACAACTTTGTCACTCATGCACCGGAATCCGAAACATCCAAAGTTCGTACCTTTGACTCACGAACAATAAAATTGATGAAGTTACCCGATGCACCATCCCAAATCACAACCTTTCAGCAATGGCGTACCATTCCACGAGAACAACTACGTCGTAGCTACTCTACTCCTCAACCCTCCACTCATTCCACAGAACGTTTAACTCGTCAAACCTCTATCCAAAGACCACCTCCCGGTACTAGCATAGCGGCTGCCATAGATATTTTAGCCCAAAATCAACTAGCTTTGGATTCTCGCCTTCGAAAAATTGATGGGCGTTTCAAAAATATCAAAGGCTTCTTCGTAAATTTATGGGATGCCTTATCATGCTCTTCTGAAGCCGGTGCGTCATTTGTTGCTCCTGGAAAAAGACCCGCACCAAATTTCTCTTGGTCTACATCCGAGAACACAAGTTCCAGCACATCAGCAACTCCCGCACCTACCAATCACAGACAGGGTAAGGAACCGGCTCCTCTCGATGAAAATCTTCATCCAGAACAGTGGGATACCGACGGTGATGAGGAGTAATTGTAGTATTTTTTAAATTTATTTTAACTTTCAAGAATCTCTTGTACTTTATTTTGTTTCTTAATTAATTGTTATGTTATGTTCTAAGCAAACATCTTTAAATTATTTCTAATTAGGCTCAAAGAATGTACCATGTAAATTTAAATGTTTTTTGCATTACTTCAATTTGTTATAAGTTTTCCTTTTTGTCGATGACAAAGGGGGAGAAATGTATGCAAATTAACGAATTTTTGCAGAAAAGTCGCCATATATTCAGGGGGAGAACTATAATATATATGTCAATATTACTTCGTCACATAAGTATTGTCATCAATCAAAAAGGGGGAGAATGTTGATTCATGAGTTTTGATTCATGACACAAGCTTCAGAGATCATACGACGAGAATGCTATATGAAAGCGACAAAAAGAGAATAAGTGCATACCGTGCACTACAAAGAAGATAATCTTACAATTCAGAGATTAGTATGGATATTTATTTTATTTGAGTCTTAGAACAATGTTAAAATCATTCCTCAAATAATCACACACGCACACAAAACATTTTATATCAAAAAATATGTTCACTGTGCATATAACACCAGGTCGGCCGACCGACCAGGATCCTCGGTCGACCGACCCTGTATCATATGCACAGTGACTTTCTGTTTTGTATACGTTTTTCAACTCAGCTGACCGGCCAGTTTTTCCGGTCGACCGACCAGAGAAAAACGGCTAGTTTTCTGAAGAGACGCGATCTTTTCATGAAGAGTAATGTCCTCTATTTCAAGAGGTATGGACACTACTGTTGACTAAAACTATTCATGAAAGATTACAACTCTTCTACAACTATATAAACATATTCAATTCACTTCTACAATCACCGATTCTTGTTTATATTTTTGAAATCTAATCTCTTGTCATTTCTGCAAATAAAAGCATTCACTCTTATTCAATATCACTAGAATCCTTGAATTTATTCATATATTTCGATTCTACGTGATTATCTTCCTTCTAAATCTTCACACACATACATATTCTTGAGGATTTGATTATAGGAAAGTTGTACTATAAAAAGACAATCAGTGTTATTTAGAACACATTCATCAACAAACATTTTGTATTAAGTTGAAGTCCTCTTCGGTTGTTGAGGCGGAAAAATTCCTGTTCGGCTGCTCAGGTGTCGTATACCTATTCCTCCGGGTTAAGTGAGGGGTTTAGTTTAAATCCAGAGGGTATTCTGGGACTGGACGTAGAACGGGAAGTTCGAACCAGTATGAAAATTCCTGGTGTGCTTACTTTAATTTTTACTTTACTGTTATTACCAGTTTCCGCATTAATATACCATATTACACGATCCTTAGTACTGCACGTACACTTTCAATTACGTAATCATCAAATTTTACTCGAGTGATAAATAGCCAGTTTTTTGTGGACTAACATGTTCGTATCGACACGCTGAGTACCATGGTGGTTCATTTCGCGTGTTGGACTTCTAGTTTGTTCGACGCAATTTGTTTTGTTCCGAGTTAACAGTGTTTGCCCGATATATTACGAGGTTTGTTGGCTACTAGAGGTATAATAAGTTTAAAGGAGAAGTCGCATTTGAAAATGACGAATATATATTGTCGGATACATGTTACACGGTAGAAAAAAATGTTTACAATATCAAGTTGAAATTTGAAGATATATATACCTTACGTGTGATAATAAGCCACGGTTGGAAAAAAAATCTTTGAATTAGTATAGTTGAAATGGTATGCTAGCCTGGGATATTGCTCAACACACGTGGCCACGTGACTCTTTCTTCTTCTTCCTTTATATTTGTCTGCACCTTCTCATGTTTGAGCGAAAAAAAGCAAGAGCTTGTAAAAAAAAAGCATGGCCGAGATGCTGCACACCCCTCTCCCTACCACCACTTGCCTCACCCAAGTAGTCGCCACACCATCCCTGACATGCCAGCCTCCGGCCACCTCATCCCCTCCACAGCCGCCACCATATTCACACAGAAAAAAACAAAAAAAACTTGTAGCACAGCAGAGCCTCACCCAACAACCGAGCTTCTCCCCTCCACCTCCAAACCGCCGTCGTCACCTGGCCTTGCACCACCGCCACCGCTCCTCTCCCCTCCTCTCCAGCAGCCACCACACTATCCCAATAATAATACAAAACTTGAGACGGCCAAGCCTCATCCCTTCCATCTCCTCCTTGTCCACAGCCTGACACTCCCCGACCAGCGACTGCACCACCAGCGCCCAGCCTAGCCGACCACCTTCTCTCTCTAGTGTGCCATTGATAGGCCGTGCGTATATATATATATATTGTTATATATATAAACAAGTGAGTTTAAAAAAAGAAGTGGAAGTTGTCGTAGATGTCTGGATTTGAGATTGAACGAGTACGAGTGGAAGAGTCGCCGTCGAGTTCGTTCGTATCGCGTGTCGTAGGCGTTCGTGATCGTATCGGATTAGCGTCATTCGTGGTGAGTGTTTACATTCATGCTTTACTAATATCATGATGCAATTTAATAAATCTAAAATTATCACTATTATATGTTTGTAGTTGAATTGGACTGATATAGTCGTTGGATGAATTATTGAATGATATGTATATATGTTGACACGATATACACGTCCTATGTATGTACACAGCTTTAGAAAAATATAAATTTGGACGTGTCACATTCACCCTGTTATTGATATTCACCACGCTATGATTTTTTGAAATTTCCCCGTCAATATTTGGATATGACTGTATGCTGAAATCATGATATTGGGAAGGGTTGAAATGTATATACCCATATTTTAAAATTTAATTATTCCACTTGGCCTAGTTAGAAAATTAAATTTAAAAACACCGTTTGGCCGAATATAAATATTTTGAAACGGAGATCGTTTGGAAATTTATATATATAAATGATTTGAAAATTTTGAATTGTTTTTAAATTGGTATTTATTATTTAAATGAAAATTAAGGTGAAATAAGTAATTTTATTTGTAAAGGGTAATTCAGAGAAATGTTTGAAATGTTTTATTTAAATAAATTAGATTTTTGGATTTCATTCTATAAAAAAATTTATTTAAATAAAATTTGCAAATTTTGGAATTAAATGTATTAAAGTTAAGAATTTAATTTAAACTTTGAGATTGATTTAAACTTAAATCAGTAAATTGTTTCGTATACTGAAATTTGTGTAAATTAAATCTATTTGGGGTTAAATTTATGTATTAACCAAAAAGGGAGTTTTAAATTGTTTAATAAATTATATTTAAGGGGGAATTAATTTAAAGGACAAAAATTTGTATATTTTTAGCCTCAAGGACACGACTTCAATATTTTATCCACAAGGACAAACATTCTCCTAAAAATTATTCATAAGGACAAACATTCTTTCAAAATTATTCATAAGGACAAACATTTTTCCAAAACTGCTACCGAACTAAAAACTGATACCTAAAAACTGCTACCGATAACTACAAACTGATACCTAAAAACTTAAAAACTGATACCTAAAGAAAGTTGTCCTTCAAGCTAAAATACTGAAGGTGTGTCCTTGAGGCTAAAATGCTGAGAAATTTTGTCCTTGACAATAATTTCCTGTTATATTTAACTCGTACTAGGTCCAAATTGAATGCGACGAGTCATGTTACGATCGTATCAACAAAGGCTACACTATGGAATTGGATGGATTCAGAGTTAGTTGGAATTTGGGTAAAAATTGGACGTTCATTCAATTTTAATTCGAAACGAAACACTTTGGCGACTATTAAAACCAATGTGAGCTAATATCACCTTTTGGTTAATCATGAAATATTATATTTAATAATATTATTTATTGAATGTTTGGATATTTATTTTTGATTGTTATTGTCTGTTGGATGATTTACTATTTAATTAGTTGGATTGAATATATTCCCGCCTTGAAGCGGATGAGACCCTATTACGTTCTCGTGTAAGAGCGGATGACCCTTCGTACATGAATCCCGCCTCGAAGCAGTTGATTTTTATATTATTTGATTATATACTATATGTGGTCTAGGGGGACAGGTTGGAGGGATCCAACTGGATTCCTCACACTGGTTATTTGGTTTTTTTATATAAATTGATATATGATATGCTAGATGCTATAATTGCTGATACCGACACGATTTTTCTTATTTAGCGCTTTAGTAGCACTTGGCCTGATATTTTGGTATTTTATAATAGCATAACATAGTGATTGATTTTAAAAATGGATTTCAAAGTGATTTTGGAAATTGTATATGTTTTAAATAATTATTTGGATAAGTAATTTATTTTAAAATCAAAGGTATGATTTATATGGATATTATAAGTTAATACTTTTATAAAACATTTTAAATAGAGTTTTGTGAACTGTAAATAAAGATTTTTAAAATCTTAAGGTTAGTCCGTCTTTTATAATAAAGGATATGGTTTTAAAAAGAAATATAATTTTTTTTATATAAATATTTATTAACCATTTTATATAAAGCAATGCATATATTTATATTGGTACATATATTATAACGGAATTTATAGAGGTGTTAAGTTATAAAAGTGAGATTTCACAAAAGAATTGAAGATTTGCCAAATCATATTTTTGTTAGTAAAGGTATGAATTTATAAAAGGTTAATAATATTTATTTCCAAAATATTCTATCTTTCCTATGGATTGTAGTAGACATATTTACTTAATTTAACTTTTTACCCAACATTATCACTAAACGCTTTATAGTCAAACCGTGAAACTTATTTCACAAGGTATTCGTTCAATGTAACCACAATTACTATCTACCCAACCCCTAATGTAGAAATGTATAGCTCCTCGTAAACTAGTTAAGCATATATCAACAAAAAAAAAGTCAATGTTCCTAACATGTCAAGCATGACTAAACAATCAAGGTTTATGGGGTATTAAACTATGAGAAGCACTAGACTTAAACAAACACGAATATGGAAGCCAGATAGTATACCCTTAAGAATCTGCTTCCCCTTCTCAGCTGCAGAAATAGCAGTGACCCTAAACTGCTCCTCCTTCTTACGCATGGGACAATCTTTAACAAAATGGTCAGGCAGATGGCAACTGTAGCAACTCTTTGGTGCAAACTACGGTACCTCCCATGTTGATGCCTTTACCGTCTATTCTGCTCCCCCTTCTTATAGTTCTTAGAAAATCAGCCCTTCTTCCTACATCGATGGAAAACAAGGTTGGACATATACTTCAACTGTTGAAACTTTCGCTTATTAATCCTAGCGGGTATAAAAGCAAGAGGCTTTGATGCAGAAACAACAAGCTTTGGTGCCAAACTCCCGAACCTCAAACCCATATTCACCAACAAAAGACCCCAGTCATATCCCGTTGGAACTCAGGCTGCATATCGGCAATGAACATCTTGCTCTTCTTTAGTGGTATGTCAACCAATATTAACCCAAACCGAGACAATGCAATGAACCGGTTCTCATACTTCCCATGGACACGACCCTCTACTTCAGATCCAAGAAGCTCCTAAATAACAAAGTCTTTCCGGCTTTCAGAACAAATTTCATCTCAAACTCATCTTTAAATTGGGCCCAAGAGAAGTCGTTCTCTTGGACATCTGCAGTGATGGAACTCCACCAACCATAGGTGCATCCATCAGGTGTTGCGACACCAATCTACATTTCATCACATCCTCTAGCTCCATATCTCCAAATGTCTGATCGCATAGTCTGAGCCAAGACTGGACTTCTATAGTAATCTCCATAACACTAAACCTCTTTCCGCCCGCCTCTTGCAATCATGACAAAGCGGAGCAAAACTCATTTGTAGTCTCATCTGCACGACCTCCCCTACCATATTCTCCCTCGGTTCCCTAACTGGAGCAACATTTCTCGGCATTCAATCCCCACCATTCGTGATAGTACTACCCCGACTACATCTAACATTTGTAGCTCTAGTACTCATGGTTCTTTTTGCCTAATCAAAGCAAAACAGCTTTAGGAAACTAAAGGATAGAGTTATTTCAAAGGAGGAGTTGCAAGAAGGAGATATCCCTAAGGAATAATTTCAAAAGTCTAGTTTTCAAAATACAAATACACTCACATGTATATAATACACTCGAATCATTCTAGGGTGTCGCTTACCTAATCTTTAATGAGCCATACCTAACCATAGCCAAGGTGTTCGCTCAACCTCGAGCTCTGATACCAAATGTAACGACTCGACTTTTCGACCTTCGAATGTCGACACTAATACATCTATGGTATTCGTATGCGAAACACCTAAGTGCTGAAAGGACATAAAGTTAGGGTAAAACACAAGAAAAAATAATAAAACAAGAAAGAGAGAACACAACAACAGAATCTCCCAACGGAACGGTAATATATAATATCAAAGGAACCGTACAAAGGGATACTCTGGATACAAAAATATCAGAGTTACTAAAACCTAAGTACTATTATCAGCCATGATAGTTATAATTGTCTATCCTTACAATGCTGATATGTACAATATAAAAATGCCATGAAAATAAGAATATTGCGGATGGTAATCATGTAAATCTTCTCCATAAGCTCCAAAGTAGCTAAATCTGGAAACATACAAGGGGCCGACCCAAGCATTATAAGAAAATAATACCCGGATCAGTTTGGTAAACCAACATGAGAAACTCAAGAAATATGAGACAAGTAACAATAACCAATGAGACCGTACAGATTACCATAACGGTTTTCCCCTCAAATGAGACCAACCTTCATTAAGTTTAAGATTTAGTGCTATGATAGATAATATGTAGTGTGTAGCACAAAATCATATCAAATAGCTTCTATGTGAATGCCAACACAATAATAGGTATACAATCAATATCGCTAAGGCACGTTCGCATATGGATTGTTTTTCGTGAAGACGCCTCTAGTAAACTGAAGCAGATCTCTATGACAAGGATAAAAAACTACCTTCCGAGCATCATATATCTCTAGATAGGATATAATCTAAGGTAAACATAACTATACCACCCTCGGTGTGTGATTCGAGCCATATCAACTCTCGAACCAACATTTCGATAAGCTTCTCTAGACATAGAGTTGATATACCCTTAAGGTTTGCTAAACCTCCCTGGCCATGTCCCTTCTTCATTTTCTATCATTTTTCCAATGTCGAGGCTATGTTCAGCATCTCTCATACGAGTCTTTATCACTCGAACAAAACATGAATCCTCAAATGGATTTCATCATCTCGAACAGATCACGAATCACTACATGGATTCGAGCATCTCGAACAGATCTTGAATCTCCACATAGGTACTTCGATAAATGCTAACACTATCCTCACTCTTGGAATACTCCTCAAGATAGAAAATCCCATATGATAACATCGTTTAAAATGTTAATTCTTACCTCTCCTTTGGACTTTAGCTTAAGACCAACAATTCAACTCTATAACATTTCACATCACAACCATTTCCAAAACATAAATCACGTATATGATTTTGAAGCGATTACAGGTTTTGTTTCATCTCATATAAGTACACTCTTCCCATTTATCGGACTCTCCAAAACCAATTGATTAATTCTCGACTAACTCAATTCCGATTCTCTCATAAGTAAGCAAAAGCAATAGAAGTTTCATACCACTACTCCTCTCTAGTGGTTTTTATTGGTATGAAATCATGAAGTCTTTCGATAACTTCAAAGTCAATATTTGGTCAAGTTCAATAATCGACTAATCGATTACCTAGTCAAAACACTTACTTATACATATCACGATTCGTACGCTTAACTCGTTTCCAACATTCCAACTTAATTATTCCTCGCCCAAGAGTGAAGCCAGGTAAGTTTGAGCACTAGTTGCGTCAAGCCTTTCCAAGACACTTCATTCTTGAATCTCACATATAGATAAGTCTACCTCGTCTACTTTTAGTGTTAAATATAGTATTAATGATTTCCATAAATAAGTAAGAAATCAACACGATTAACACATTTTCAACATTTTTGACTTACTATTCCTTGGTTAAGAGGGAAGTCCGGTAGGTTAGATCTCTATTGTTCCATCCCTACTCAACATCAATCTTAACTCCCACTAATAGTTAAGCCTTACCTCTTTGGTTTTTAGTGCTAAGCATAGTTAATTACTTTTCAAACAAGTAATTAATCAATTAACCATTTGGCCATTTAGAGATCCTAACTCCTTTTTGAAAACATTTGTATATACATTTAAAATACTTGGAAATACTAATATAGGTTTTAAAACATTTATCCAAAATATTACTTGAAAATAACATTTTTGAAATTTTCCTTAAAACTTGTAAACGGCATGCTTTCTATATATTTTAACAAAATATATCCCTTCTTTAAAAATTTATAAAGATCTCAAACTACTTTCAAAATAATATAATAATAGTTAGTAAACACTTTCAAAAAGAATGAAATAAAATACTTAAATTTAAATATCTTTTCAAACCTTTATAGTCCAAAAATCAAGGTTAAATGGGGCAGTTTTGCACTAGTGATAGGCCACTTTTTGAGATGTTACTTAACATTTTACTATTCAACCTTTTAATTGCTATAAAAAATTATAAATATAGCAAGAAACTCCTAAGGATTTCACTACAATGTTCCATAGCAATTGCTAAAAACAAGGCAATTCATAACTGCATCTATAGTGACCATCGCTATAAGTGCACTTTAAAATCCGAGTCCTATCTAAACCAAAGTCCATCTATAACCTATATGCTTCGTTTAAAGTCTTTTCACAAGTCATACAAGTCCATTCTATGTTTATTCAAGTCCATATACATGGATCACATATGTCACTTACTTTTAAGGTATGAATCAAACCAATGTTTTAACATATGTTAAAAATAATTCAAACAACTTAAACACCATTCAACACAATCACATACGTGTTATATTTTCATTCAAAGTGAGGTGTTAACTCACATTTAACCTCATTAACAACCAAGATCCAAGAACCAAATTCCAAACCCAATCTTGCAACCTCCTTTCCTCTCTTCTTGCTTTTGCCTTGATTTTTCCCCCTCCTTTTCAGATTTTGCTCATGGCATATGCTCCTAGGGTGAATGTGGCTTTGGTTCTTCAATATTAACAAGGTGGAAGGTGCTGTAATATTATACTAAGGCTTGTGGTAAAGTTTGAAGTGATTTGGAGTTGATTTGGAAACAATCTTCTTTAGAACATAAGAAATGAAAAAGATAAGGAAGCCATTGATTTTTCTCACTTATGCTTTGTGAATTTGTGATTCTAACTCTATGGTATGCCTCTCATCATATAGGCACGCAAATGGTGCTCATTAAGCTTGCATTCTTCCCACCACCATGCCATGGAAGCTTCACCTCCCATCACTTCCCCTTTACATCACTCCTCTTTATGCATATTACATTTATATCCTTCTCATAATAATCTCTTATCCATATGGAAGCTTCTAGGACATTCCAAGCTTTATGAAGATGAGAGCGTGTTAATTAGTTGCTAATGTATTCATTTGATCATTAGACAAGTGCACATGAGTTCGAACAACTTATATCAATTGAAAAGTTGTTTACCGATAAAATAATTTTCTATCACATTATCAATTTTCCATCGAAGAATATATTTTTTATAAACAATTTTGTTTAAAAAAAGTTTTTATCATTATTCATTAATTAAATGATGTGTAAAAATGTTATAAAATCATATTTATAACACTTAATTATATTTCAAAATATTATGATATTCGAAGATGAAGTGTTTGAATTTCCGTATCGCTACACATACTGTATCTCGACTCACATAACCTATCAACTTGTTGAACTAGGATATGTAGGGGTTTCTAAAATACTCTTATCCTATAATACCTCATAAAATATACTTTAGATGAAATTAATTTTAACCTTATGCACTTACTCTTATGTACACCGCCTTGTAGAAAGAAGTTAACTCAACTTCACTCATCATTAATCGTATTTTTCCCAACAAAGTTCGAATACTCCTTATCGATATATCATTATGTATCATACGGAGGAGTGACTTTTGAGATTGAATCTTCATTCATTTTAAGGTACATTGGGAACTATTTCTAATATACTCTCTTATTCAATCAAATTGAATAATTTTATTTTATTTTGCATGTTATGTTATTTACTTCCGTTTTATATTTTATGTGCTTACAACAGACATACTACATGTGTATCTAATACACATGTTCATGTCTGTGATAATTCATCGATGAATTTGATGAAGTATGTGGAATCATTTTGGCATTATCAGACTTACGATTATATACATTTATATGTATCGATCCTAAGGGTTCACCAACTCTTATATCGCTCCCACTGAATGGGTGCCTTACCCTTTATCATTTGAGATATAGTTCACCAGTACTATATAATTCACAATCATATGATTAAAGATTTATTTCTCAAAACTGTGGCTAGTCAATAATTCCAAAATAACTGCAAAATTTTCAAATACTTCTGTATTTTCTAATGCATCAATTTTGTCATGAAAACAAATACCACTATTATAGTTTTATTTTATTATTAATATTCAAAATATTCATATTGAAATGGAACTATGACAATTTCAGTCAATATTGAAAATAGTTATTATTCCATAAACAATATTGGTATGCCCACGAAAACAATTTTATAATTTGATGCGATCGCAGAGAAGTATTACATGATGTGCTTCCACTATTTCCTCCATTAATATAATAGTGTATAAACGAAACTCAATTCAGCCACTTAATATGGGCTGTTTATTTAATTTACTATAACTGGTTTACAGTCGTGAGTTTCCAAATCAAATAATTTAAGCTCTAAGAAACAAATTTCACAGAAAACAATTTTCTATATGAAAATACATTTTGAATAGAAACCATATTTCTCATTTCATATTAATTATCCTTGAGTATTTTATACAGGTCTCATTTTCGATGTTTCTTCATGAAGTAGAAGTGACCATTCACTCTTTTCATCCCAACCGTGCCTTAAATTACATCCACTCTTGTACATTTGCTATCCTTTCCAAAAGATCGAACCTTTCAAATGAAAACCGTTACTACAAGATTTTAACGAATTCTTTCAAAAGTGTATTTGGTCATCATTAACATTTAAGGATTTCAAATAAGTTATACTTTACGTAAACTAGAACAGACATTACAGCAATCGAATTCTTAGATTCGTCTTGTAGCTCTCGGTCTAGTGTTACATCTAACACAATAATATACTTTTCATAATCAATCGTATCGAATACATGATCTTCCACTATGATTTGCTTGCTTATTTTAAATGAACTAAATTCATCAAGGTTTCATACATTACGAACTGTGACCATTCACCATATACCATTTTATATGTGATCGTGTATGGATAGTGTGTCCATATTTTTGTATTGCTTTTAGAGTTCGAAACTCATGGAAGACAATACACAGCGTTGGGAAAACAAACACATTTGTGACCAAGTTACGAACGTATTTGGTGGTGTAAAGTTAGGCTCTTGCATGGATCTTGAAGTGACAGTATACCAAAAGATTTGAGGAAAGTATATTTTATATTTTCTTTGCCAATCTTTAATTCGGTTCATTTGTATATCTTAATTGATAAACATTTTATCAATTTTATTATTGCATAAATTTTCCAATGTAGATTATTTTCACTTTATATAACAAATATTCTTAAAATATTAGAAAGGTTAAATGTTACTATTTTATTTTTCTAATAAGGCTCTCGCTGGACTTTTTTGTTTCTCAAAACCCTAAGAAGAAACATATAATTTTTCTATTTGTCTAGTGAGTGTTAGGACTCATTTGTCTTGAGATTCTGAGCTTGAGTTTGCATAACAAATCAAAGCCTCATAAGCAACGGATAACACTTTATCGGTTGTATTATATACAACTCCTAACCCATGGTCTTTGTCTTAATCTCATTTCAACCTCGAGTTTGCTCAACAAACCAAAAGAGATTATTCATTCGTACCTACCATTTCAGAGTTCGATTAAAAGTCCAATCTTTTAAAACAAATCAACTTTCGAAAATTTACGCCGTATTTCAATTTTTTTCTTAAAAATCTAAACTTCGAATAATTAAACAATTTCATTTACCAAGTTTAAATTCCAACATCTTGAGCTTCAATTCAAAATAATTCAATTTCCATAAATTGGATTTTATTCTTAAAATCAATTCATTTAAATAATTTCAAAACAACTTTTAAAATCATTTAATTTAACCAACCCGGTGTCCGTATATAATTTTCTAACCTATGGCCAAGTGGATAATTATTTCAATTTTAATTTCAAGGATGGATATATATCATTTCAATCCAAAAAGTTGTCATAGGTATATCATTTCAACCTATTCCTTAATTTATTCGAAATGATTCAGTTTACTGTTTTATATGTGATAGACAATATACATGATGATAGCATGATATATGAAAATAAATAAACAACCAATATCGACCAATAGCATTCATCACAACCAATCAACCATAAAGCCAATAACATTCACAACAATTTTATAATTATCAATATCGAGTAATATACCGCCAATTTAAATTTTAAATTTTATTTTAACGGTCAATTTAAATTCTATCAATTAATTCATATATCAATATAGATGATAATTAAACCTACCAAACAATAGCCAATAAATTTCATATCACTTCAGAATATAAATATAATTAACATAAAATTATTTTAGTCAACTGGGAGCGTATAAACACTCACCTTTGATTTATCGACGATTTAAAATCCAAATAAAGGCCCAAATTTGAACAGTCTCGGAATCCAACAAAACCAGCTCCACTTTGTCCGGAATTCCGATACGAACGCAACAGAGAAAACCGCGCGTCGATCCGAGCTCTTATGCAAAAGTTACTCAAGTTAGAACATTTTAATTTTAATATAAAATAATTAATTAATAAAATAAAATAAACAAACGTCTACCTTCTTCCTCCCGTTCAACACGCACAGTAACCCACTCACGCACGCCCCTTTCTTCCATACGCACGCCAATATACACTACCGTACCTCGATCAGGACGTCCCCACGCGAGCGCCTCCAGGAGAGCCACCAACGCCAGAAGTTGCGCATCACCAGTCGCCGCCGTTTGCACGAAAAACGTGAAAATACGCACGACATTCAAAGCCAGATCCTGGCAAATCCGTGACGTATTACCAGAAATCAACCGTATGGATTTGAAGAGCTCGTCGAGATCTACACTTTTGCTTTTGGAATTTTTCGATTTCGTTGAACGGATTGAGAGATATTAAGGAAAGAAGATCGGCAATTTCTGGTCATGGAATAGGTAGTGGCCATGGTTTGAAATTAGGGTTTCTGAAATGAAATAATGATAAAACTATCTCGGTTTCGCGTACGTATTTATAAAGTTAGGTCCAAAATCGTCTGAACTCCAATCGAGACGTGCCGCCAGGCGTTTATAAGGTTTTATCCATATTCCGAACGCAATGGAACTAGTTTCGAGGCCTAATTCGATCATATGTGGAAGATAGCTTTTGAAGTCGATTATTTTAATCAAATTCGACATTAAATTTCTACGCGTTTCAAGCTCGCATGGCCAAACGACAAGTCCGATTGCTACGAAAATTGAAACCTTACAATAATTCACTGTTACAGATCCGATGAAACTGGTTTCGTCGAAATCCGAGGCAGTTGTAAAAATGGCTATTTCTACTGTTTAATTTCAATATAAAATTCCCAATTTTAAATTATTAACTTTTAAATCAAATTTCAATTGTTCACAAATTTCATTTTTAATTTCACAGTAATTAATAATCTTTTACAATGCAGTTTTGCATTATAAATCCAGTATAAAATATTACATTAGATTCAGCGTTCAATTATATTGTAATTCAAATTCAAGTTATTTAATTCCAATTGAATTCTTTTATTTCGATTTTCACTTTCATTATTGAATCAACCATTTACTTATACATTATTATCAATAGTTTATAATTCATTTACTTTCATTTTCTTCAGCTATCATCTTATTTAAATTCACAGTAATATTAAATTACATTCATTACGTTGATTTCACTATTATAACTTCAATATTAAATGTAACATTTTATTTATTTCGTTGTTTACAATCAAATTCAATTCGTTTCAATTACTTGTTACACTCAAATTTAAATCCTTACTTACGTTTAATTACAAGTTAACATCTTTATCAAATTACAGTTTCAGGTATTATTTGATTTCAATCAACTGTAATATTAAGTTACATTTATTTATATTAGTGTCAATAACATAAACTTCCACTATTAAATCTACCATTTTATTTATTCTTTGTTTACAATCATAATCAATTTGGTTTACAATCAAATTCAATTCATTATTTACATTCAATACAAGTTAACATCCATATTTAATTTACGAATAAGTTATTTCAGAATTCAGTTTTGTATTTTAACTTGTAATTCACATTTAACAACACAAAATTTTATTTCCTTCGGATTTTTATCCAATTTTTTTATTTTAATTCGTATTTTTAAAGTGTTAAAAATACGGGTCGTTACATTCTCCCCCACTTAAAACTTTTCGTCCTCGAAAAGGAACGGAGAAGCGGTGTTAGCACCAAAATTGGTCACTAACCTCGTTCAGAAAGATTGTGTAGAGATATAAGTGATAAAGTAAATTAAACAGAGAAGACAATGCTAATTTAAATGCAGAAAGTAAGAACACCAAATTTATAGTGGTTCAGCATAATTGCCTACGTCCACTTTGTTCAACTTTTTTGATTTCCTTTATGGTTGATTACAAATACAATTCGTGAATCAGATGCTTGAGTGAAGTTGTTGAGTAGAGAAGATGAGTCTTGAAAATGGCAGAGTCTCCCCGGTGTTTTCTCTCTCAAAAAAGGATCCATTCCACTGTGACCCTGCCCCTCTATTTATAGACAAAGATGGGCTGGACTTCCCAAGTGGGCTGATGGCCGAACACTCCAGCCCGAGTACAGTGGTCGCTGTATGCCGAGCAAGGTTTGCCGAACGCCGCTACGCCGAACCATTCCTTCTATGCCGAACGGTGTGTTGGTGTCATGGGAAGTGTAGGATGGTTGTCTGTTGAGGCCGAACGTGCCTCCATCTCAAGCTCTTGAACGAACGGTGTATGCAGGCCGAACGATACCGGTATCTTGAGTAGTTGTGCATACTGAATGTCTTCTGGATGTCGAGTACTACGCCGAACACCATGGGATGCCGAGTACTCCTGTTGTCGAGTACTACGCCGAGTACCTTGGGATGCCGAGTACTCCTGTTGCCGAGTACTACGCCGAGTACCTTGGGATGCCGAATACTCCTATTGCCGAGTACTACGCCGAGTACCTTGGGATGCCGAGTACTCCTGTTGCCGAGTACTACGCCGAGTACCTTGGGATGCCGAGCGCTCTTGATGCCGAGTTCTCCTATCACCGAGTTCTAATGATGCCGAACGCTAGCGCTGAGCATTGGTTGTCGCCGAGTGCCAGTTGACGCCGAACACTGCTGGATGCCGGACACTATGGATGCTGTGTACTTCGCCGAACACTCCTAGATGCCAAGTGCGTCGCCGAACACTGCTGGATGCCGGACAGTCTGAGATGCCGAGCACTAGTTGCCTGGTCAAATCTCCAGGAAACACTTGCCCCCCAAAGTGTATCGCGTGGCCGAACTTGATGCGCTTTGAATCTGGTCCAATTTTCCTTGATGATGCTTTCTTGAGGAGGCCTGTGACGGAGGTGCGTGACGAACGTGGTTTTGACGCCGAACGGTACGTTCGAAGTCGAACAATGCTCATGTGCCGAATGGTACTTCGTTTCGATGCCGAGCACTCTGGTATTGACCGGTTCTACCGGGTATAGCCTTTTCAACTTCTACCTCCCTCTATATAACCAGGTCCTTCCCGTCCCTTCTCCTTTACCTTTTCGTTTCTGCCATTCTTCCAAGATTTCTAACCTTCTCTAGTCGAACAGATTTACAACTTGAACATTCCTTCCTAAGCTCCTAACTGCAATCTAGGTACCGCTCCTCGTATAACTTGAATAAGTTTCAAATGAGTCAAGTGTGTCCTGTAGGAAGTTTTCGAGTAGGTTGTCCTCATTGCCGAACGATAATGCGAGGCGAGGAGGAAGGATTCGAGGTGTTTGCACATGTGGGTATTGTACTTAGCTCCATCGCGTCGAACCAAAGTCAAAAATGAAGGAAAAGGAAAACGTTGGAGGTTGTAAGGGTGTTGGATGGCATAGCTATGGTTCGGCGTATGTTGTCATGCGCCGAACGATAGAGGCTGCCAAATAGTATTTCGTCTGAATGTGGCCGAACACTCGCTAGAACGCCGAACAACAACTTAGCCGAACGAACTAAAACCGAACACTTACTAAAATGCCGAACAATAACTTAGCCGAACAAAACCCAAGCCGAACATTCTTAGATGCCGAACAGTATCTTGGCCGAACGATACGATTGCCGAACAGAACTTAGACCGAACAATTTCAACGCCGAACAACATTCAAATGCCGAACAAACACATACATGCCGAACAGAACTTAGGTCGAACAATTTCAATGCCGAACAACATTCAAATGCCGAACAAACACATGCATGCCGAACAGAACTTAGGTCGAATAATTTCAATGCCGAACAACATTCAAATGCCGAACAAACACATACATGCCGAACAAAACTTAGGTCGAACAATTTCAATGCCGAACAACATTCAAATGCCGAACAGTATAAATGTCAGACTACACTTAGGCCGGTCACTTTATAAATCATATGTTTCCTGCATCTGGAACTGTACTCACCTCAAGGCGAGCTTTTTGAGACGGTCAGCGATGACGGTCTTCGAAGGCGACGATTTGAAGCTAATTTTTATATCTTTAAAATCCTTAGATTCTTATCGCTTGTACACAATTGCTTGCACTAGTTCACACACCACGTAGGGGGAAAACTCGTGTTGCTAATTCTAACGTTCAACGTTTTTTAAGTATAGTTTTCTCAAGCACTTAGCCAGGTTCGTTATTTATTGGGGATGTCGAGAAAATCTAGCTCTGCCACCATATCCGACAGGCCTGGGCCGTCATCAAGGCAAGGAGCCGCTGATACTTCTAATCCGTCGACTTCTCCTGCTCGTAACTTGGCACCTGATGCTCTGGAGGCAACAATCTTACTAGACAATCCGATCGATTCACAAGCCTCGAAGATCAACGAAGCTGCTCTGCGATGGATATGCTCCATTCACTGGATTCCTTCTGCCGATGTGTTAGTTCCTTCGAGACACGATCGCCCTCATTTGCCCCGAGTCGGGTACACTACCTGCAACAAGTTCATGTGTTGGATGGGCAGCGTGCCTCCATTCAATTTATTTCTCCGGGATGTACTGCAGTATATAGACATAGCTCCGTCGCAGCTGCACCCGAATGGCCATGCATTTCTATATGGGACTTACTTACTTTTCATGGCTGTCTTCTCCAGACCTCCAACCGCCGGTGATATCAGATACATTTATATGTTCAAGAGACGGAAAGACAGTCCTTCCTTTATGTTCCTCGAGCCATACCACAAATGCCAAATCTTGACAGGGGCATGTAGTAAATTCGCCCTGTACAAACAGGAATGGTTCTATGTGCGCTGCCCTTCTGGTTTCGCTAGGAGATGGGTTGAAGGCAATAAGTCTCTCTGCTGAGTCACTATTCGTATTTGATTGGAGTCATGCTTTTCCTAACTCTTCATTTCATCTTTTCAGGTATCAACCCGCGTACGGAAGGGCGAGGATATTCTGAGGCTGTCGATGCCATTAGAGCTCTTCCTGCCGAGGATCGAGACATCCGGACTATCATTTCAAATGAATCGCTGTCGGGGTTTGGCTTGCTAGCCCCTGGTCGTCGGATCAGCCTTCCAGAGGGTGTCATCATTCCCAAACATCCATCTGGTAAAGGGAAAAAACAGGCTGGGTCGTCGTCGCGCCGCACTCCCGATACGCACGGAGAAGGCGAGCGCAAAGAAGACGAAGCTCCTGAGACTCAGGGCGAGAACGTGGGTCCCGCTTGGAATCCGGCAATCGAAGTTCAGGATATTGAGACATCATCCTCCCCTTCGAAGGGAAAGAAGAAGTTGAAATATACAGTTCAAAAGGAGAAAGTTGGTGGCACTTCAAAAGTTACGCCTATCCCGCCTGAGAAAGAGGCTTCCTCACAGCATCTGGAAAGTTCCTTGAGGGGTCTATCGAACCTTTCTATTCCCGAAGACATACTTAATTACGGGTTTGATGATCCTGAAGCCCTTAAATTCTCTTTACCCGTGAAAGGCAATGCAGGAGTTCAACTCCCGGCCCAAGGAGATACCACTCCGATTAGCAAAGATAAACGAACGGGTCCGTCGGGGGAACACTAGGACACACACGCACATGCGCATTCCATAATATACTTCAAGTCTTTTTTCCTATCTCGTGAATTTCCCTTAACTTGTTGTTATCTCCATTCTTTGCAGGTGATATGGGGCGTTCTCAAGAACTCGATCGCCTTCAGGGTTCTTCTATATTTCATCACTCTGGACGAGATTCTGGTTCAGGCAGACGCAGGGACAGAGGCGACTATGAAGATAGGGACAATCGCCCCCGCGAGTCGTCTTACCGCAAGAAGGCACACTCTCAATCTTCCCAGTCCCGTGATCTTCCTCCTCCAACTGAGCCGGATAGGGAGAAGTCTTTACAGAAGGGTTATCAATCTGATGCTCCTCGAGAACAACATTCCAGTTCATCGAGTACAAGGCAAGTCCGAGAGCAACGGAAAAGAGCGGAATTCTTAAAGCCTCCTCCTCCTACTCCTGCGGTGGACCCAAATGTTGCGGAAAAGATGGTCGATCTTAAGGCCAAGTTTCCAAAAATTTGCTTCGATGGTCTGAAGTTCCTCCCGGCCATTCATCATATTCCCGGGCATGTGAAACAGAGTGCCATTGCCTGCAATAACGACGTCTATGTTCAACATGACGCGTTTGTGCACTTGGTGGAGAAAATCTCGGAAGTATCCGTTGAGCGTCAACACGAGATTGATCGTCTGAATCTGGAGGCCGACAGCGATAAGAAAATCATCAAACTCCAAGACGAAGAGCTCGCTTCGTATAAGTCGAAGCTGGAAGCCGCTGAACAAAGCGCAAAAGATACTGCAGAGGCAGTTACTCGTTTAGAGGCGGCTCACAAAAAAGAGCTTGACGAAGCAGTCCAGCACAGCGGTGTCCTCGCCCTAGAAAAAGACTCTGTCCAAAAAGAAAGGGATGCGCTCGCCACCCAAGTCAAAGAGCTAAAAGAATTACTCTCCAAGGAGAAGGAGGATAAGGTAGCTGCTCAAGAAGAATCACAATGATACTGTGATGAGATCGTTGCTACCCGACTCCTGAAAACAAAGCTCGATGACGAACTCGCTGGGGTTGAGAAAATGAAGGATGAGGCCCGTGAGGAGGGCAAAAGAGAGGCTGCGGAGGAGATTGATTCTCGCCTCGAGGCGGCCGCGGAAGCCGGCAGGGAAGAGGTCAAAAACATGTTCGACCCGTTGATTGCTGAATATGGAGCCCGCGTCCTTATGCACCGTGACTTAACATTCTTGGGGACGGCTACCTTGAGCCCTAGCCGAGGCCTGGGAAACCTTGATAAGGATCAGGAAGATCGAGTCGGGTTCCGAAGAGGTTGATGAGGAGGCCTTGGTGAAAGAGTTCCTTAGGGGGAATGAGCCATCGGATTTATCCGCAGTATTGGCACTTTACAGCAAAGGCTCTCCCCTTCCAAAAGAGAAAGACCGTGAAGCTGGCCCGTTTGGGGTTAATATTACTGCTCTTCATACTGCTGATCAATCTGCTGCCCAATCGACCAGTCGGCCGACACTTGATCCATTTGAACAGCATGTTGGTTATGACCCCAAAGACCCCGGGCTCAGTGCTCATGTGCTATCACCTATCCTGGAGAGTGAAACCCCACGCGCCACCGATAGCCAACCGGGACCTGGTAGGAAATTCTTCTTTCTCTAGAAGTTGAAAGATCCCGTCATTTTTCAGCAGTGGCTATTCGTTCTAATGCTCATTCCTTATGTTTTCGTGCAGGTTTCTCTGACGCCGAGCCAACTCCGAGGAGCGATGATGCCAAGGAGGAAGCAGAGAAAACAAGCGACGTTGCTCACGCAGGAGTAACTCCCGGTCCAGACGCTCAAGTGATCGGGGCGCTAGATGATGACAAACTTGATACTTCGTCTCCTGCCGAAGGAAGCGATGAAATTGAAATCACTGGCGCCTCTGAGCATACTTCAGAGATGAGCATGAAGGACCGTCTCGCCGACGAGGAGAAGAAAAAGGTCAAAGTCAAAGTTGAATCTGAAATACTGGAACTCACTGACCCGCGGAACAGACCTTTGAAAATCATTCTCCCGGGCAGGTCCAAACCACTAGATGTTCCGTCTCCTACTCCTGACTCCATTTCTCTAGCAAGCAAAAAGTCCAAGAAAAAGCGTGAGGGAGAGGATTCGTCGGAAACACCAAAGGAAGACAAGAAGAAGAAGTCGAAGAAATAATCGATGCACTTGTTCAACAAGTTTCCTACTTAAGTTTTGTAATTGTTTTTATCTTCCACAACTTGTAGTTTGTATAGAGAGGTCTGAATTTTGTAGGAGTGATCATGTATCCCTATTTTGGACTTATTGAATAAAGTTTTTAGCTTCTTTTTCGCTTGAGTGATTCTCTTGTCTTTCCTTAGTTTGCTGACTAATTGTAGCCATAACTCAAGTTCTTATGAGTTGCATTATCTCCCGGTCCATTCTCGTGTTGTTCAAACATTTTCTAGACATGGCGTGCTTCTCGTACCATATCTCTCGAGTACTTGGACCTTCCGCTGACTCTAGTCCGCGCTCTGGGGACTTAGAGTACTCCGCTCCGCACTCTGGGGATTCGGAGATTTGAAGTCGTTTATACTCTAGTCCGCGCTCTGGGGACTTAGAGTACTCCGCTCCGCACTCTGGGGATCCGGAGATTTGAAGTCGTTTATACTCTAGTCCGCGCTCTGGGGACTTAGAGTACTCCGCTCCGCGCTCTGGGGATTCGGAGATTTGGAATCGTTTATACTCTAGTCCGCGCTCTGGGGACTTAGAGTACTCCGATCCGCGCTCTGGGGATTCGGAGATTTGGAATCGTTTATACTCTAGTCCGCGCTCTGGGGACTTAGAGTATTCTGATCCGCGCTCTGGGGATTCGGAGATTTGGAATCGTTTATACTCTAGTCCGCGCTCTGGGGACTTAGAGTACTCCGATCCGCGCTCTGCGGATTCGGAGATTTGGAATCGTTTATACTCTAGTCCGCGCTCTGGGGACTTAGAGTACTCCGATCCGCGCTCTGGGGATTCGGAGATTTGGAATTGTTTATACTCTAGTCCGCGCTCTGGGGACTTAGAGTACTCCAATCCGCGCTTTGGGGATTCGGAGATTTGGAATTGTTTATACTCTAGTCCGCGCTCTGGGAACTTAGAGTACTCCGATCCGCGCTCTGGGGATTCGGAGATTTGGAATTGTTTATACTCTAGTCCGCGCTCTGGGGACTTAGAGTACTCCGATCCGCGCTTTGGGGATTCGGATATTTGGAATCGTTTATACTCTAGTCCGCGCTCTGGGGACTTAGAGTACTCCGATCCGCGCTCTGGGGATTCGGAGATTTGGAATCGTTTATACTCTAGTCCGCGCTCTGGGGACTTAGAGTACTCTAGTCCGCACTCTGGGGACTTGGAGGTTTAAGTCATTTATACTCTAGTCCGCGCTCTGGGGACTTAGAGTACTCCAGTCCACACTCTGGGGACTTGGAGGTTTAAGTTGAGAGCAGTCGTATTTCCACTCTTTAATTTGTATTCATCTACTGTATCGAGGCTAATGTCGTCGAATGAACAATCGAACCACGTTTGCTCACGGAATGAGATTCTGCCCCCCAGGATGAGCGACGAAATTTGAAAAATGGACGATCGATTCTCGTCCGCATGGTGATTATAGCTCTTCCAATCAAGTCAAGGAAGGAGGTATATGACAGATGGTTGAATCACATCCATGTTGGGTTAGATAGCCAAATCTCTTACAATTTGCTCCGTATCTCCTTCTAGAAAATAAGGATAATAGATTGTTGAGTAGACAAAGTAAGTTGCATATGTTCCAAGGTGCAGTCGTGTCCATATATTGACAGTGATGGTTAGCGAGTACGCAGTCTACCATAGCTACTTCAAGTTGGGCTTTCGAACAACCTTTCGTGTTCAGGGTAGGATTTGATGTGTAGATGATCAAATCACGTCCACTTTTGATGGATCCCGGCGTCACTGAGCTTCATGAGGGGTATCTGTATTTTGTCGAACTTTGTTCTATGACTCGATTGGAGTGGATGATCAGGCCATATTCATTCCAAGCAGTTTAGGTCTCCAAGTCAAATGTGGAGGTTGATGGATGGATGGTCGGTTGTTCGAATTGATCATAAGTTGATCATATGAACTCAGATCGTCTTGAAACTTTGGCTTCCCTGGCTTTGATTGTTATGTCTTGTTAATCGTGGCTCGATCCAGACTCGGACAAAATCCATCGACATCCATAGTGAGCCTTTGTGTAACCGATCTCCAAGACGAACTGTCACTGGTTTCTAATCAAGTTCTTGGTGTCACGGCCTTGCCAAAAGGCGGGATAACATTTGCCCCCCAAAGGACATCTTGTGTAAACATGACGTGCTTTGAAAAACCGCAGTCTTTCATGCTGAATATTTCCGTTCAGTTGATTGCTTGAGAGTCGTCTCTTAATCATTTCGTTGCAATCTTCTTTTAGACAAATGTTCAACTAGCATGCTTTGCTTTGGTTCTGCCCCCAGTTCTGGGGATGAGTATGGAGTTGATGTATGTTTATACTCCGTCTCGCACTCTGAGAATACGGAGTTGAGTAGATGTTTATACTCCGTCTCGCACTCTGGGAATACGGAGTTGATTAATGTTTATACTCCGTCTCGCACTCTGGGAGTACGGAGTTAATTAACGTTTATACTCCATCTCGCACTCTGGGAGTACGGAGTTAAGTAGATGTTTATACTCCGTCTCGCACTCTGGGAGTATGGAGTTGATTAATGTTTATACTCCGTCTCGCACTCTGGGAGTACGGAGTTGATTAATGTTTATACTCCGTCTCACACTCTGGGAGTACGGAGTTAAGTAGATGTTTATACTCCGTCTCGCACTCTGGGAGTACGGAGTTAATTAATGTTTATACTTCGTCTCGCACTCTGGGAGTACGGAGTTGATTAATGTTTATACTCCGTCTCGCACTCTGGGAGTATGGAGTTAAGTAGATGTTTATACTCCGTCTCACACTCTGGGAGTACAGAGTTGATTAATGTTTATACTCCGTCTCGCACTCTGGGAGTACGGAGTTAAGTAGATGTTTATACTCCGTCTCGCACTCTGGGAGTACGGAGTTGATTAATGTTTATACTCCATCTCACACTCTGGGAGTACGGAGTTGATTAATGTTTATACTCCGTCTCACACTCTGGGAGTACGGAGTTAAGTAGATGTTTATACTCCGTCTCGCACTCTGGGAGTACGGAGTTGATTAATGTTTATACTCCGTCTCGCACTCTGTGAGTACGGAGTTGATTAATGTTTATACTCCGTCTCGCACTCTGGGAGTACGGAGTTAAGTAGATGTTTATACTCCGTCTCGCACTCTGGGAGTACGGAGTTGATTAATGTTTATACTCCGTCTCGCATTCTGGGAGTACGGAGTTGATTAATGTTTATACTCCGTCTCGCATTCTGGGAGTATGGAGTTGATTAATGTTTATACTCCGTCTCGCACTCTGGGAGTACGGAGTTGATTAATGTTTATACTCCGTCTCGCACTCTGGGAGTACGGAGTTGATTAATGTTTATACTCCGTCTCGCACTCTGGGAGTACGGAGTTGATTAATGTTTATACTCCGTCTCGCACTCTGGGAGTACGGAGTTGATTAATGTTTATACTCCGTCTCGCACTCTGGGAGTACGGAGTTAAGTAGATGTTTATACTCCGTCTCGCACTCTGGGAGTACGGAGTTGATTAATGTTTATACTCCGTCTCGCACTCTGGGAGTACGGAGTTGATTAATGTTTATACTCCGTCTCGCATTCTGAGAGTACGGAGTTAAGTAGATGTTTATACTCCGTCTCGCACTCTGGGAGTACGGAGTTGATTAGATGTTTATACTCCGAGTTGGACCTTTCCCGAGCTGTCTCCAGACTGCTCCACAGCAATGTTGCTTTTTATTGACTCCTGGACAAGCCCAGGCGCCTTATCTCGTCGTACCCACCTAGCTTCCTCTCTTCTTATGAACTGGTGTGCCTTAGAGTAGAAACGCTCTAGCGTAGCCGGAGGTTTTCCTGCTAGCCAGTCTCCAAACTCAGAGTCTGGATCCACACCTCTCATTACAGCCATCAGAATTGCATGGTCATTGGGATTACTGACTTCAGTTGCTGCTATGTGGAACCTTTGTAAATATTCCTCCATCGTTAGCGTTTTGATGATCTGGACCTCCATCCTCCATTTGTACTCCGGTCCTGAAGTTCCCAGCTCTTGCTTGGTTACGGTCTCCAGTCATCTGAACATCAGCTTCTGCTCGTGCAGCTTCAGTCTTACGTCGTCTGCGCCTGGGAGGTTCATCAGAGGAAGTTGAGCTGTCAGATGAAGAGTAAGGAGCGGGATTGCACCCAGCATTCTGTTGCTGCTGTTGAGTGAGTTGTGCCATCAGGTTGGCGTTAGCTTGCATCTGCTCTCCTAGTTGTCTCCTGCTTTCCCTGAGTTCTCTCATCAAGTCATTGAACTCTATTCTGGTGACAACTGGAGTCTGTTCTTGAGCGGCAATTCCTGCACTCGGAATCGCTGGTTGATTGCTAGGTCCTGCTTGTTGCAAACTAGCAGTTTCGTGGGCATCCGCATTATGAGAAGCTGACCTGGTACGTGGTCTTGCCATTGTAGAGTTATTGGTATGAACTCTGAGTAGAATCAACGGATGTCCTATCAATGAGTCGGATCTTCTTTGGGGGATTTGTTCAATCCAGTAGCTTCAAAGCAGATCCTTGAGGTTTGAGAATTCAATTCTCAGTGAAAGCACCAAAGTGTTAGCACCAAAATTGGTCACTAACCTCGTTCAGAAAGATTGTGTAGAGATATAAGTGATGAAAGTAAATTAAACAGAGAAGACAATGCTAATTTAAATGCAGAAAGTAAGAACACCAAATTTATAGTGGTTCAGCATAATTGCCTACGTCCACTTTGTTCAACTTTATTGATTTCCTTTATGGTTGATTACAAATACAATTCGTGAATCAGATGCTTGAGTGAAGTTGTTGAGTAGAGAAGATGAGTCTTGAAAATGGCAGAGTCTCCCCGGTGTTTTCTCTCCCAAAAAAGGATCCATTCCACTATGACCCTGCCCCTCTATTTATAGACAAAGATGGGCTGGACTTCCCAAGTGGGCTGATGGCCGAACACTCCAGCCCGAGTACAGTGGTCGCTGTATGCCGAGCAAGGTTTGCCGAACGCCGCTACGCCGAACCATTCCTTCTATGCCGAACGGTGTGTTGGTGTCATGGGAAGTGTAGGATGGTTGTCTGTTGAGGCCGAACGTGCCTCCATCTCAAGCTCTTGAACGAACGGTGTATGCAGGCCGAACGATACCGGTATCTTGAGTAGTTGTGCATACTGAATGTCTTCTGGATGTCGAGTACTACGCCGAACACCATGGGATGCCGAGTACTCCTGTTGCCGAGTACTACGCCGAATACCTTGGGATGCCGAGTACTCCTGTTGCCGAGTACTACGCCGAGTACCTTGGGATGCCGAATACTCCTGTTGCCGAGTACTACGCCGAGTACCTTGGGATGCCGAGTACTCCTGTTGCCGAGTACTACGCCGAGTACCTTGGGATGCCGAGCGCTCTTGATGCCGAGTTCTCCTATCACCGAGTTCTAATGATGCCGAACGCTAGCGCTGAGCATTGGTTGTCGCCGAGTGCCAGTTGACGCCGAACACTGCTGGATGCCGGACACTATGGATGCTGTGTACTTCGCCGAACACTCCTAGATGCCAAGTGCGTCGCCGAACACTGCTGGATGCCAGACAGTCTGAGATGCCGAGCACTAGTTGCCTGGTCAAATCTCCAGGAAACAAGGTGAAACCATCATTTAGATATAATTCATTCAAAATATTCTACTTATTTGCAAATTTTAGTTATAGGATTTTTTTTAAAATCTCAAAATTTTCTAACTCCTGGATTTTTGAAAAATTTCGGCAGCACCTCCTTTGCGCGGCTAGGACCGAAAAATTTCACAGTGGTAATAATTGCATGATATACATCTCATTACAGGAATGAGACATCCCAAAACATGGGGAACACAATAATATACCACAACATAAACCGTAATCCGAGAACGTACCTTTTATTAAGCGTTTATTAGCATTTTAACTTACATTTTGCATTTAGCGCAGAAGCGAGCTCCACAAGCGAAGCGCAACCCTTTGCTACCTACTAAAATACTCAACAACCAAGTGAGAATCATGCATATGAAAATAGATCGATATGTTTAGCATATACAAGATATATATATAACGTATTTAACTTCAGAGCTGAAAATTTTAAATTCAGGACAGCGAATAAATACCAGTTTTTGGTCACCTAAACGATAAAATTTTATAATGGAATCTAAATAAAAGTTGTTGCATTCGATTCAGTCTTTCCGGAATGTCCAAAATCATCAAATTCGGACAATCTGTTCAAAAGTTACGGCCGTTTTACTAAATGGATACGCCTCAGCCTGGGCAATGAATTGCGCAGGTCAGCGATGTTCACTCACGTTTTCGACCCTTTAAATGACAGAAAAACACAAAACATTTAAAACAAAAGTTTTAGCTTAGGTTTTAAGCTTTCCAGAAAGGGCAAGATCATTAAAATTCGATAAACCAGTAAAAAGTTATGGTGAAAATACTAAAGGTATATGCTACTGATTTTGCTTCCCTTTTACACAGGCCAGCGAGTATATTCAAATTTTTAACTAAGTAAATGAAGGAATTTCTGAAGACACTCTAAACAAAAGTCATGCTACAGTTTCTAAGCTTTCCGAAAAGTCTAAGATCGTCAAATTTCGTCCAGCCATTTAAAAGTCATGGTTGTTTTCGTTTCAGCATATATTGGACAATTTTGGATTTTTCCAAAATTTGCTTTTATTATTTCAAAGTACAAACCATCAAACTTCAAATTTTCTAAAGAAACAATCATAAACACAAAGTCGTTTATTTTCTTATATATCCATGAAATAAGTTTACATTCGATTTGTTTTCGATTTATTCAAGTTTGTTTCATTCATAATTTAAATTCAAGTCAATTTGCTTCAATTTAATTTGAATTCAATTATATTTAATTTCACTTTGCTTCAAATTTGAATTTAATTATTTGAAATTTTTATTCTGTTTATTCAATTCCATTTACACTAATAAATTCTATTTAATCAATTACCATCCGTCTAACAACCAATGCATATCAAACATTAACATCCATCCAAAACCTACACTAAATCAATTATACATTTCCAAGTCAAAATTTTAATTTCATACACTTCCAAGTTTATTGACATTTAGTTTTATTCAAATTTAATTAGTTTCCATTTACTAATTTTATATTTAATTAATTTTAAATTTAATTCATTTTACAACTTAAATTTCCTTTATATTTACAACTATAAATAGATCTTCACATTTTATTATTCGCAATCACACTTGTATATTATTCATTTACTTATCCTTATTAGCATTTTAAACTTTTTAAGTATTTGGTAAGTTATAGCTATGCAAATAGAATGTAGTTAAACAATATAAAACTTCCTTTCATTCAATTTGAGTGTTATACCTATTAAATAAATTTCCAATTTATTATTTTCCAAATTAAGGGTTACCACTACAATTTAAAAAAAAATTAACACTTAAATTCAATTTCACCTTTTCCAATTCATAAGTTTCTAACAATTCAATATTTACTTTAGTTTAATAACTAAAATCATTCCTTATTAGAGAACTTAAGAATTTCAACTCTGGATTCGATTTAAACCATTTTTTTTTAAATATATACACTAATATCTTTATATCTCAAATCATACTTTTTAGAAGAATTTTAATCAGCATTGAAATATATATATATATATATATACTTATTTTCATTTCATACTTTAGAAAATTACAATTTTTAATCAAAACAGGGTTTAGAAAAACTACTAAGTGATCTCCCCCACTTGGACTCTCGAAAATAAATGTCGATGATGCGTGCACTCATCACCGAAATCATTCTCTAGTGTCAAGAGGGGAGTATAACACTTACTTCGTTTGAAAATCCTTTGAAACAATTTCTAATCGAATATACTATCATATAATACTTATATTATACATTTCAAATTTTTGTTAATAAATTTTCAAAACACCGGAATTTAAATTCTCCATCTTAATTTAAATTCATTTTTATTTTATTTTATTTACCATTTATATCCATTGTCAATCATATTTACAAGTTTCATTTCTTAAAATCATCCAATAGTCAATAGTTAGAAATATTGACTAATCAACAATAACCGATGATAATCTAATATTACCATCTCCTAACAACCAATACAATCAAAATTTATAAATTTTCAAGATAATTCTTTTATATATAAAATATAATCCAAAACAATATTATGTCAATCTGTCCTATTCGAGTGTTTAGAAATTCCTATCGATGCCTTGGCGTCCCAAGTACCAACCAGAATTCATAAATACTCAACGGAACAAATTAACACAATATAAAATCATTTTTATATCAAAATTACAAATACACTCTCTCATATACACTCAAACTCATTCATAAGGTTTAACCCTATTTCAATGAGTTATTCTACCACTAGAGCCAAGGTAATCTAAACCAAAGCTCTGATACCAACTGTAACAACCCGCATTTTTGACCGTTCAAGTCGACAAAACATACACACATGCCGACTCAAACAATCCAAAATACAGATAGTTATTGGGGTTAACTAAGAAAAGAAAAGAAAGAACTGAAACAACTCAGAATCTCGCAGCGGAAGGGACAAGATATAATAATAAAATAACAGCTCATGAAGCTGTTAAATAAATAAATTTGATTATTATTATACATCATAAATCAGAGTTACATACATATCAGAGATAATACAACAATGCAGCGGAAAAATAATACAGTAGTAGAATACAAATGATGTAATACCAAACTCCGTCTTCGTCCTCCAGAATAGATCTTCAACCTTATCTGAAATGCTCAGGCTGACCCGAGCGTAATGAAAAGACAAAACACTCGAGTCAGGACTAAAATATCTCAGGTAAGTTAAATCGAATAAGTGAATATGAGTGTGACGGCGTCAGAGATGTTTACGGGTTTTAGGCACCTCCTATCCAGTGTTTAACGTGTGTGCATTAACTTAAGAGATGTTCGGGTTTTCCAACTCCTAAGGATCCGTTAAACTATCTACTATATAATAGAATACGCTATATACAATAATGTCTATCATAAAGTAAAATATCAAACTAGCGTTAAGCCATGGCCCATTCCACCCTTAACACATTTTTATTCCCAAGAGCATATACAAGACCGTAGTTTCCCCAAAACCGGAAGTCACCAGAGTGCAATCCATATACTAAAGGTACAAACCAAAACGTAGAGGTCGCGAATAGGATAATCAGTATGACAAGGTACATGAGGCGATACCAACTAGGATACTAGTAGTTGCGTCATCCGGACTGATGTTGGGCATAGCAGCTACTACCCCAACACCGCAAAACAACACTCCCATAATCGAGGGGTGCACCCAAATCGAATCACAAAGTAATAGATATGGTAACGAAGAAGTGTGTCCGCTAGAGGTGGCGAACCTCAATGGCCCGGCAGGGCTTCTGTTTTAGTCATGTCAGGGGTCATCCAATATCGTTCTCTTTCTTCAGTCAACGCGTTCATCAAACCATCCACTTCATTCGGGATCAACACTCCGCGTACATTAGTTATTAAAGTGGTTTTCGGTATCGATAGAGAGTATGTCCATATCCGATCCCGGTCTCTTTAATAACTACGTATTATTACACCGGTGGCTCATTTAC
Source organism: Allium fistulosum (assembly GCA_030737815.1). Lineage (NCBI taxonomy): Eukaryota > Viridiplantae > Streptophyta > Magnoliopsida > Asparagales > Amaryllidaceae > Allium > Allium fistulosum. Next base: position 855,467,856 of record CM060905.1, read on the forward strand.
ATTTTCAAAATCAATTCATAATTGATTATAAAAAATATCATATTCTCAAATCCATTTCAAAATCATCATATCTACTCAAAATGTACAATTTCATTTCAAAATCATTTTCGCCTCAAATTCCACAAAACAATACACGTAAACTCGAATTCAAAAATTTAAAATTTAATCAAATCTCAAATCATTAATTTCAACTCGATTCAGCTGCTCAATAAACCATTTCAAATTATCAATTTCAAATACATATTTGAACCACAAAATAAGCCATTCCAATTTCCATATATCTCAAAGCTTTAAATATTCACATTTCAAAACTAAATTTGATAATTCCATTGATATCTCAATTTAATTTCATTACATTTTTGTTTCTAAGATATTTCTTTAATTATTTCAATACATCTAAATACGACTTCAATTTAAACATTTAAATAAACAAAATATCCCATTTAAATTTATATAAGTTTGAAATATTCATTTAAGTCACTTTTAATCAAATTCAAGTTATAAAACACATCTTTAAATTTTCAAATTTAATAATTTCAAATCAACCTTGTTTAAGAAAAATTCTTAAATAAATATAATTTCAATTCAATTTTATCTTCAAATTTAATTCAATAGTTTCAATTTAGTTCAATTCAAAATTTTATTTAAATTTCAATTTAATTCCAAATTAATTAAATCTCAATTTCAAATTAATTTTCAATTCCGAACTCAAACTTGAAATATCATTTTATATAAATTTTCTTAGAAATATTCAGAGTTCAATTAAAAGTCCAATCTTTTAAAACAAATCAACTTTCGAAAATTTACGCCGTATTTCAATTTTTTTCTTAAAAATCTAAACTTCGAATAATTAAACAATTTCATTTACCAAGTTTAAATTCCAACATCTTGAGCTTCAATTCAAAATAATTCAATTTCCATAAATTGGATTTTATTCTTAAAATCAATTCATTTAAATAATTTCAAAACAACTTTTAAAATCATTTAATTTAACCAACCCGGTGTCCGTATATAATTTTCTAACCTATGGCCAAGTGGATAATTATTTCAATTTTAATTTCAAGGATGGATATATATCATTTCAATCCAAAAAGATGTCATAGGTATATCATTTCAACCTATTCCTTAATTTATTCGAAATGATTCAGTTTACAGTTTTATATATGATAGACAATATACATGATGATAGCATGATATATGAAAATAAATAAACAACCAATATCGACCAATAGCATCCATCACAACCAATCAACCATAAAGCCAATAACATTCACAACAATTTTATAATTATCAATATCGAGTAATATACTGCCAATTTAAATTTTAAATTTTATTTTAACGGTCAATTTAAATTCTATCAATTAATTCATATATCAATACAGATGATAATTAAACCTACCAAACAATAGCCAATAAATTTCATATCATTTCAGAATATAAATATAACTAACATAAAATTATTTTAGTCAATTGTGAGCGTATAAACACTCACCTTTGATTTATCGATGATTTAAATCAAATAAAGGCCCAAATTTGAACAGTCTCGGAATCCAACAAAACCAGCTCCACTTTGTCCGGAATTTCGATACGAACGCAACAGAGAAAACCGCGTGTCGATCCGAGCTCGTATGCAAAAGTTACTCAAGTTAGAACATTTTAATTTTAATATAAAATAATTAATTAATAAAATAAAATAAACAAACGTCTACCTTCTTCCTCCCATTCAACACGCACAGTAACCCACTCACGCACGCCCCTTTCTTCCATACGCACGCCAATATACACGACCGGACCTCGATCAGGACGTCCCCACGCGAGCGCCTCCAGGAGAGCCACCAACGCCAGAAGTTGCGCATCACCAGTCGCCGCCGTTTGCATGAAAAACGTGAAAATACGCACGACATTCAAAGCCAGATCCTGGTGAATCCGTGACGTATTACCAGAAATCAACCGTTTGGATTTGAAGAGCTCGTCGAGATCTACACTTTTGCTTTTGGAATTTTTCGATTTCGTTGAACGGATTGAGAGATATTAAGGAAAGAAGATCGGCAATTTCTGGCCATGGACTAGGTGGCGGCCATGGTTTGAAATTAGGGTTTCTGAAATGAAATAATGATAAAACTGTCTCGGTTTCGCGTACGTATTTATAAAGTTAGGTCCAAAATCGTCCAAACTTCAATCGAGACGTGCCGCCAGGCGTTTATAAGGTTTTACCCATATTCCGAACGCAATGGAACTAGTTTCGAGGCCTAATTCGATCATATGTGGAAGATAGCTTTTGAAGTCGATTATTTTAATCAAATTCGACATTAAATTTCTACGCGTTTCAAGCTCGCACGGCCAAACGACAAGTCCGATTGCTACGAAAATTGAAACCTTACAATAATTCACTGTTACGGATCCGATGAAACTGGTTTCGTCGAAATCCGAGACAGTTGTAAAAATGGCTATTTCTACTGTTTAATTTCAATATAAAATTCCCAATTTTAAATTATTAACTTTTAAATCAAATTTCAATTGTTCACAAATTTCATTTTTAATTTCACAGTAATTAACAATCTTTTACAATGCAGTTTTCCATTATAAATCCAGTATAAAATATTACATTAGATTCAGCGTTCAATTATATTGTAATTCAAATTCAAGTTATTTAATTCCAATTGAATTCTTTTATTTCGATTTTTACTTTCATTATTGAATCAACCATTTACTTATACATTATTATCAATAGTTTATAATTCATTTACTTTCATTTTCTTCAGCTATCATCTTATTTAAATTCACAGTAATATTAAATTACATTCATTTACGTTGATTTCACTATTATAACTTCAATATTAAATGTAACATTTTATTTATTTCGTTGTTTACAATCAAATTCAATTCGTTTCAATTACTTGTTACACTCAAATTTAAATCCTTACTTACGTTTAATTACAAGTTAACATCTTTATCAAATTACAGTTTCAGGTATTATTTGATTTCAATCAACTGTAATATTAAGTTACATTTATTTATATTAGTGTCAATAACATAAACTTCCACTATTAAATCTACCATTTTATTTATTCTTTGTTTACAATCATAATCAATTTGGTTTACAATCAAATTCAATTCATTATTTACATTCAATACAAGTTAACATCCATATTTAATTTACGAATAAGTTATTTCAGAATTCAGTTTTGTATTTTAACTTGTAATTCACATTTAACAACACAAAATTTTATTTCCTTCGGATTTTTATCCAATTTTTTTATTTTAATTCGTATTTTTAAAGTGTTAAAAATACGGGTCGTTATAGTAATCATGGTATATGTACTATACGTATGTATTTATTCTTTAATCTAATTTGGGTTTCTTATTTTTCCATCTTTTATTATACATTCATATTATACAAGTTTAATTCTTATATATCATTTTATAATTTTAATTACTTATATAATAATCTTATGTATAATCTTATATTAATATCATTAATTAAACCTTAATTGATTAGTTTAATTTTATTCATTTTAAACATTTAAAATTAAACACGTAAACTATAACATTTACGGTTATATGCATATGTTACAATACATCGGTATTATATTATTTATTAATTATCATTTAACTAATTTTTTTGATTAAAACAATATGAATTAATGATAATCGTTTTCAAGAATTATATGTGGGTGTATGTGTATATATATTATTTAAACATTTTAAGATAACTTTACATACATACATACATACATACATATATATATATATGTATGTATGCATGCATGTGTGTTATTTAATTTAAATAATTAGCTTTTAATTAATTAATTATTAATAAAATTTTGAAAATAATTATTTTTATTTTTAAAATTATTTTGAAAACTATTTTATAGCATTTATAATTTTTTTACTTATTTTAAATTTAACCTTTTAAATTTAAAATTTTATTTTAGTTTCAAAATATATTTTGAAAATTAGCACAAGGCTTATATTCAAGTTAGGCCTTTATGTTAAGGATAACCTTTATGCTTACATCATTTTTTGGGCCAAGCCAACAGTTAGGGAGGGAAGGGTACTTGATTACCCAACAACCAAGCCTAGATATAATATTTCTACACACCCTACTAATAGTGTAGGAATTATTAAGTTGGCCCTAATATTACTGATTTAGACAAGTTAGGCTATTGATCTCTAATACTATGGAAGGAATTAGGCTAGCACATAGTGGGTTAAATGGGTGAATTTTGAAAAAAAATCAATTTTAGCTTTTATGGGCTTATAAAGTCTAAATTGATTTTGGTCAAATCGATATAGTTTTAAATAAAATCTTTATTGTAGTTAATTAATTTATATAAATATTTGATTTCGTACATATATGTGATATATAAAGTGTATATGTGTACCAAATACACATATATGTATAATTGTACATGCAACATACAAATTTGTGTATGGTTTATTGTGCTCGTATATAGGTGATGAGACCTAAACTACAATAGGCACACAAGCCTCTTTATATACATATTTGTTGTCTTTTAATTAATTTATGTCTATTTACACACAACTTTATATATATAAGACATTTATGTATAAATTTAAATTTGAATGTGTTGACAATTTCAAATAATTCAAAAGTGTTTAAAATATCCTAGGTAGATCTAGAATTTAAAACCTGATCCATATCTTGAATAAAATGTATTTCAAATTTGAAATGATAATATATTTAATTACAAATGTGCATACATGCTTATATATACACACACAAAAACACACACACACACAAACACATGTGGATATATATATATATACACACATATATTTAAACACATAGTATATTAATAAAAAAAAATAAACAATAAGTATATTTATACAAATAAAATTAACATGTTAATATATACATCACGTATTTATATATATTTACTAATTAAAATAATTCATCTTTTCTATTTAAAAATTAGTTTAAATATTATTAAATTTTTGAACAAAATGTTTACTTATTTAAAAATTTAAAAAATTTTAATTTAAAAATTATTAAATTTTCAAACATATATATATATATATATGTATGTATGTATGTATGTATATATGTATATATACTTTAAATTGTCAAAAATAATTTCATACATTATGTATATTGTAATGACCTACTTTTTCGAACATTTTAAGCAGACAACTAACCACATATGATCCACTCAAGTCGAATGAAAAGGCAGATAGCTAGGGGAAAGAAAGAAGGAAGATGGAAGAAGAAAGAAGAAGAAGAAGAGAAAAGAAACTAAAATAGCACAGAATCTCACAATCGCAGCGGAACAATATATAATATACCATCAACGATCTTTACAAAAAAAGAAACTGTTATACATATGTACATCAATCAGAGTACAACAACAATCCCGATCATCAGCCTGGACAGTTATAATAACATATCCACATAATTAATGATGATTTCAACAACAAATGGCAGAAAATAAACATACACGTGAATACGACTTAAAGACCTCCAACTCGACTCCTGAGCTCCAATGCATCCAAAGCAATCTGTAAATATACTTGGTCTGACCCGAGCATTATAATAAAATAACACGGGAGTCATTCTGGAAAACCAGCATGAGAAAACACATCAAATTGGATTTTTAAGTTATAAATCCTTTGAAATCAAAAGTATCTTGTAAGATCAAGCCGCGCATAAACACGGACAAGTTTATACCTTATGATAACCAAAACATTTTTGATAGAAAATCGATTTATATTATAATAACGTCTAGGGGTCAAAGTAAAATATAAATATAGCTAAAATGCTTGCATCTCACATTTCATCATAGTTGGCCACAACTTAGTCCGTACGGTGCTTATTGGAGAATGGATTCCATACAATGACTAGGCTACTAGGGTGCCGCCTGTCACGATGAATCTCTAGAGAAAATAGCATCGAGGACCTCACCTAGATCCCCTGCTAAAAAAGAACCGGCCTACCCCTTAGCTGATAGTACTGAGTATGATCATCCCTCTGTTGATGGGCCTCGAAGCATACAAACGAGAGATAAAATCGACTCTAGATAGGGATGATCATACCCTACTTGGGAGCGATCCACTTAGCCCTGCTTCATCTCCCCTGTTTTAGTCATTCCCGGTTAATGATGCTTGAGGCTACGTTTTACCTTTATATAGCACTTCCCACTTAGAATGCTAACACTTCCCTACATGCAACAATCCAATGCCAGCATTCATCCATACAAGTTCATTCTGGGACTGAATGAAACACCAGAGAGCTCCATGTTCAATTTCCATCATCTTCAAGATGTCTTCACTTCAAAACGCTTGAGTTGGATCGAAGTGGTTTTCGGATAACATATTCGATCCCGGTCTCTTCGAAACAAATTTCGATAATTCCCGATAAACTCAACTCTGGTTCTTTAAGAGATAAACAGTCAAAGATTAGAGCGGAAATCACCTCCTAACCATTAGTGGATGGATTTCCTTATCATTTGTCCTAGGAGAATGAAACGAGATTTTTACGCATAGTACAATATCATTGGAGATGACTGTGACATTTGACTCACGTGTTTCTCCTAGATATTTCCAAAATTACATTTGGGTCAAATTTTGATAGTCGGTTATTTACTATCGAACAACAAACATTCAAATCAGGGATTTAAATTCCATAGGGAAAAATAACAATGGTTAAGCATACAAGAAATCACCAGCCTCTTTAATAAATCTTTTCATTTGTTAGTTTCATTCTATAAATATTGTAGCAAAATTCCTTTTTACAAAGATATATATATATATATCCACAATTACCTATATTTCAATACTTGGAAAAATATTCATATACTTACCTCAATGGCATAAGCATATTCACCAACATTTGGGAAGATTTTCCCTTTTTATTCAATTCTAAATCATTTATAAACCCCATTATAAATCCTTAAAAGCATTTATTAAACTCATTTTATAAATATTTAAACCCATTTCTACAATTCTTTTATAAATAACTAAAACCATTTATAAAACTCTTTTACCATTTTAACCAATCTTCCTATACGTTTTCCTAAACATGTTATAAGATTCCTCTTATAATCCACATTCATAAATCCCTATTTATAAATCTCGAAAACATTTATAATATAAATTCTAATCATTTACTTAAAAACACTATTATATAATAGTAAACATTATAAGTAAATATTAACTTTAAAACATTTTAAAATATCTATTAATAAATTCCAAAACATCCTAAATAAAACAATAATAATTTATCTTCAACATTTTTATAAATACTAATAATTAATTTCCAAAGCTTTATTGATAAATAATTAAAATTATATTAATAATTTAAATAGTTAACTTTCCAAAATATTAAAATATTGATAAACAACTTTAAAATGATATTAATATAAATAACAACTTTTAAAACAAAATTATGTTTCCTTAATAAAAATCCATACTTAATTTCCAACATGATCATTTCCATATGTATAAAATTATATTTATAATCTCATTCTCTTTAATAAAACTCCCTTTCATAAAATCCCTTTATTTATGAACTCCATTTATAACTCTATTTCCTTTATAAATCTCACATATTCATAAATCACATTTAAAAACATCAACCACCATCCGTTTTAACATTGCCCCCCATATGGATAAATTACTTTTATAAATTCCTTTCTATTTATAAAATATCGTTTAATATTCCAAATTTACCCTCACCTTCAATTTCCAAAACAGAATCAACTATTTTCTAAAATATCATTCCACATATTATCATAAATCCATAATTGTGATTTATTTTCCAATTTATCCAATGATAAAAGTTTTCCTTTATTTATAAACACCATTTATAAATCCATGCTTTTATTAACAAAAATACGATTTTACAAATCTTCACTTCATTTGTACAATATGAATTTTATAAATTATCCCATTTATAAATAAATTATAATATATGTACATATATATAAAACGGTTAATAAATATTTATATTAAAATATTTCTATTTTCCTTTTTAAAACCATATCCCTTTATTATAAAAATGGACTTATTTTAAGATTTTTAAAAATCTTTATCCTCAATTCAAAAATCTCTATTTAAAATATATCATATACCATTAATTTATAATATTTAAAAATCATACATTTTATTTTAAAGTAAATCTCTTCTTTAAATAAATTTAAGAAAAAAATATTAAACATATATAATTTCCAAAAGTCACTTTGAAATCCCTTTTCAAATCAAATCATTATTTTATAGTATTTTAAAACACCAAAAATAAGACCCAGTGCTACTAAGCACTAATAAGCAAATTCATATCCCTATTATCAACTATGGTATCCAACACATCATATATCAAATTATATGACAAATAAAATCAACAGTGTGAGGAATCCTGTTGGATCCTTCAACCTATTTCTTGTATCACATACAGTATATAATCAATTAATATAAAAATCAACCGCTTCAAGATAGGGTTCATATACAAAGGGTCATCCGCTCTTACACGGGAACATAATAGGGTCTCATCCGCTCCAGAGGCGAGATATATCCAAAACAACTAATAAAATAGTAAATCATCCAAACAGTCAATAATGATCAACAATAAAATATCCACACATCCAATCAAAAATTTTATCGACTATATAATATTTCTGGTTAACCAAAAAGGTGAGATTAACTCACATTGATTCCAGTTGCCGCCGAGACATTCTGTTTCCATCCGAATTCGAGTGACATTTGAATTTAGCGTAAAATTCAACTAGCTTTAAACGTCACTAAACCAACTCCATAGCCTAGAACCCGTATACGAACCTAACATCGAAGACCGCGGGTTAAACGGACTCCGTATGAGGAAGTTATTAACTTTTCAAAGTTAAATACTTTAATTAATTTAATAAAATAGCTAACTTTACTAACTAATAATTCTCACCCAAACCAACACTTCCAAGCCCAACATTCAAAATGCACGACCCGTATTACCATATCTCAAACCCGAAAGCCCCATCCATGAAAATGACTACATTGTTTGGAATTTAGTGCAAAATCTTCTATTATGAACAATAGCTCCACCCTTTCCTATTTCACGCGCCTGTTAACTTTTGAACCTATGCCACTCCTTATTGTCGTGCCTTCCCCCTGCTACACTAACATCCATGAGCTCACTACCTTGTAGCCTTTCGCCGCCACCCCCATGAGGTACGCCTTCTCTACGCTGGTGAGAACCCAAACACCTACTCTCTCCCTTATATGCATGAACGTCTGCTACCAATTTATATAGCCAAGCATCCCATGAAACCCAAGCCCTCACACAAATACTCGGTGATATATATATATATATATATATATATATAACATTTTTTTGTGAATAGAATTTGAAAGTCGTGTCCATGTGTAAAAATTTTCATGCCCTAGGAAGAAAATGAAGTGCCTAAGTATTTTTCCAAAGGAAAGTAAAATGTGAAATTGTGTACTAGTTAGCATTGAGTTCATGTCCTTATAAAAAGTCATTCCACAAAACAAGCCTTAATTTAAGGCCAAAAACACGGCAACGAAGAAAGCTAGAAAGAGGGAAAGGATTGTGCAAGATATGGCTGTGTTTATATATATGTGTGAGTTTTTGTTTTTTTAGAAGTTTTCCAGTACCCCACCACATAAAATTTATGTTTGTGTACGAGACATGAACGATAGAAGTAAAATTACGATCATGCAAACTGATGTGAGACGATCATAAAACAATAATAAAATAGACAAGTTAACTTATTCTGTGAAGTTTCAAAAAGACCGACGTTTGCCGTAAAATGCGTCAGACAAAAATTTAATTATTTTTCAAATCAAAAATTATGTAAAAATCCTATAAATTAAATCAAAAATACGTCATCAAAAATTAGTTCTAAATTTGAAACATAAGTTTTATTATAATTAAATTCTTGAATTTTTAAAAAAATTAAATATCCAAATTCGAAGACCAAAATTTATGGGTCGTTACATTTTTCCCTCCTTAAAAGAATTTCGTTCTTGAAATTTCCAAGATAAGGTAAATGCCCATACCCATTTACCTTTCAAAACCATTTAGTTGAACTAATTACAAAATTTTCTACTTCTTAAATTTATGGGAAATTTCGGCAGCGTCCCCTTTGCGCGGTCCGATCAGAAAATTTTACAATGTGTATATACATATATATAATCACAAATATACATCTCATCTTCAAGGATGAGGCATACCGCAAGGAATATATATATATATAAATACGGTATGTAATTCGATATTTGTACCTTATTTTAGTATTAACAAGCATATACAACGAATAAAATGCGAAAGCGGCTCCAAATGCGAAGCTTACGCTATCTGCACATACTAATCACTCAACAACCAATGATAACAAGTATAGGGAAAGTAATATCAATATATGACATGTATTAATACAATAACCATATGCAAATATAGCAAAGGTAACAAGAGAAACTGTCAAACAATTTATATTCATCTAATTAATTTATAACTACATCAATTTGCATTTTCCAATATCGATATTTAATTTATTAGGAAAAAATGGCGACAGCATCCGTATTGTGCCCTCATAGATCTTCTTCTTTTTCGCACTCGTCTTCTTCTAAAATTCTCAATTCTAACTCTCTTATTGATCGTGATTTATCTTCTAATCATTCTTATGCTCGTACTTACACTCAAGAGGTTAAAGATTTACAATATTCCTCTCCGCAACCTATTATATAGAAGTCTAGATCCAAGAATTGGGTTGATTCCAGGATAGGGATTAAAATATGTTATCGCTGTGGAGACTCTTCACACTTGGCCAAGGACTGTCGTGACCTTATTAAGTGTTTTGGATGTGGCTGTTTTGGTAAAAAGAATGAATGCTCGACGAAATTAAATATTACTTCTAACAAGCATAAAAACTCTCTATCACCGAGCATGGTTTTCTTGTTTTTTTCTTAAATATATGAGAATTCTATTAGATCATCTATGGACTCAAAGGAAAGAAGGAATTGGTTTCTTGGAGGAATTATTCAAGCATTTCGATGTGATCAATGCATATAATATTGGTAAGAATTATAAATTGAAATTTGGTGATCCTGTAGATTATTTTGGGAAGTATGCTTCTTTTTTAGAAAGAGATGATTCAGTTGTGGATGCAATGTTTATAATGAAAATTATGGAAATTTGAGTAAGTTTAAAGGTGATAATGAAATTTTAGATATCTTTGTTGTGGTTCAAAGGGAGGAGTTAATTTCTTTGATCCTCTATTGCTTGATCCTGCTGTTTCGCAATGTAGATTGGGCCCTCATTCTATAAAGGACATTGATACAGTAGGTGATTATGGGTGTTCAGTCCGTTCTAAAGGGATTTTTGACTCTATAGTTCATTTGCGTGATTTGAATAAAGGTTTTGTTTAGGTTCATAGTAAAAAATTTGGTGCAAAATCTTATGATGTGGAGAGTTTCGAATTAGTCACTAATAACCGTTTTGAATGTTTGAAGGCTCTAGAGGATTTAGATAAGATTCCTGATTTGTTAAATGAAGTTGTTGTGAATGCTCAGTGTATTGATGGTAGTATTAATGTTCCTTCAGATCTTGAATCATTGATATATGAAAACAAACTTGGGAAGCAGATTCATAAGTACAGTGATACCTCTGACAGTCTATTAGAGGATTTTGAGGGTGGAGATGTTAACAAAGTGACTGATTAAGTGAAGTGGAAACTGATAGATATAACATGAAAAGTTTTAATCAGGTTGCCGACTTTCATGTTTCTAGTGCCTTGTATATTGCACTAGACAGTCTAGAAAGTGATAATGTACACCGCGAACCAAGTGATGATTTAGGTGATGATATACATAAGACAGTTGAAGATTTAGGTGATGTTATGTATAAGGCAAATGATGTTATCACTAACAGTTTGGTTATTTTGGATGATGATGGTCTCTATGGGGTGGATGGGGATCTTGATGAAATGGCTGAGAGAGGGAGGTCATGCTCTAATATTCCTTTGGATGGAGATGGTGGAGTGACTGTGGGAGACTATGAAACCCTGGTATAGTTCTGTTCCAGTCTGAGGAATTTGTGAACTTTGAATTCGTGCGTTCAAAGAAAGAAACAAATACTGATAGTGCAGTGGTGGTTCAGGCTGTGGAGGGCATTGTTGATGATGATCATGTGTGTGATGAGTTCGAAGATAGAAAATTTTCAAATACCGATGTTCTGGCTCTTAAGTTTGGAGGTGATGTTGAATTATCTGATGGTGGATATATGGCAGAAGTTGTACCCGGTGTGCACAAGGTACTTCTGTAGTAAATGCAGAGATTCAAACAGAGAATAGAAATGGTGTTGATTTTACAAATGGTGTTTATAAGGCTGGTGATATATCATAATGTGCACGAAACCCTTCAATAGCAAGTACATAGATCCATAATGAGATTGGAGGTGGCGTTGTTGTGACAGGAGATATATCACAGTGTGCACAAAGCACTCCAGCAGTAATTGCGGTGATTCAAATTGAGATTGGAGAAGGTACTATGATTGAGGGTGGTAATACGAAAGAGGTTAAATCACAATGTGCATAAAGCATCACAACAGTAAATGGTAGTGAAAGCAATATTGACAATAAAGCTTCATTTCTATCTCCATCATCAAATAGAGGTAGGAGTAGGAAATCAATTGCTGTTAATAGGGTTGTTCATCGTAGTGCCAGGGTCCGTAGTAGTCATTCTTTGATTATGGGTGAGTTACCTGATTCGAGGGCTATGAGTTTTACTACGAATTCAAGCTCTGGTATGGTTTCTGGGTTAGGCAGTACTTATTCTTCCTATGCTTTAGGTAGTTTATCTACCAGTGAGTTATGTTAGTTAGTTAGGGATACTGTTTTTGTTTTTACTAATGTTGAATTAGATACCGATTACATCAGGAATGGGGAAATAAAGAGGGCTAGATCATCTGAATTATGAGGATTATTAATTGGAATATTAGGGGTTAATGGTTAATTAATGGTTAATGGGATTTTAGGGAATACAATTCGGTTAAAATGTGGATTACGACAGGGTGATCCTTGATCACCTCTTTTATTTAATTTAGATGCTGATGCTATGATAATTAAAAAAGCTACTGGTAATGGATCTTTAAGGTATGTTGGTAGTGAAATTTCTCGTAATGGACTCTCTGTTCTTCAATTTGTGGACAATACCTTATTATTTTCCTCTCATTTGCCTAATCATGTCATTACCCTTAATGTGATGACCCACCTTTTTGAATGGTTTAAATCAACAATAAACCACACATGTCTAACTCAAACCATTCAAAAGGGAGGATTGTTAATGGGGGTAAATAAGATAATAAGAGAAAAGAAGGGAAACAAAATACAGAATCTCGCAGCGGAATGACAAAATATAATAATCAAATAAACAGTTCATGAAGCTCTTTTACAATATACATTTGATTTCACAAATTTTACAATATAATCAGAGTACAATCAACAACATACCAAAATGATGCATCAAAAAATTACTAATAATATAATATACCAAACTCCGTCTTCGTCCTTCAAAAATAAAGTCTTCAAACACTGAAAAGCTCAGACTAACCCGAGCGTAATGAAAAGACAAAACACTCAAGTCCGAACTAAAGTTCTTATGTAAGTTAAATCAACAACAAAGTAAATATGAGTGTAATAGCTTCATAGATGTTTACAGGATTTTTCATCTCCTATCCAGTGTATAACATGCATGCAATAACTTAAGAGATGTTATAGGATTTTCCACCTCCTAAGGATCCGTTAAACTATCTATATGTAGTAAAATACACTATATTTTTAGTGTCTATCAGTAATGTAAAGTATTAAAATAGCGTTAAGGCTTTACATTGATCCCCCTTACATATTTTTAAGCAGGTAGTCTATGCAGGTTCTGTAACACAACTGGTAACGTCGGTAGCCAGTGAGTCCCTTATAGGTACCATACTAAAACAAAATCATAGTGGGCGCGAATAAGGATAAAGAGTATGATAAGGCATGTGAGGCAATGCCCAAGGTAGGATACTACCAGTTCGTGTCGCGGGGCCGGTGGTAATGCATAATAGGTATGACCGCCCACCGCATCCAACCCCCCCAAAATCAAATCAAAGTGCACTGATCAAGCCAACATCAATATAGTAATACGAAGAGGTGTGTCTGCAAGGGGTAGCTAGCCCACTTGGCATTGACAAGCCATCCTATTTTAGTCATTTCAAATTGTGTAACGACCCGTAAATTTTAACGATTTTAAATAACGAATTAACTAAATTTTTCATAAAAATTAAATAATAAATTTTAGCTATGAAAATTTGATATTTAGTATGTGTCTATTAAGCATAGCAAGTGGCAAATTTTCATCTGAAAATATGAAAGTTTATTATGTTGTATAATTTTAATTTAAAACTTTAAATCAGTTAAAATTAGTTGGAACTAAAATATTTTTGAAATCTGAATATTTTTATATAAGAAAAATGTAAATCATTTTCTGAGTGAGACGTCATAATCTGTTTCGCCAAATTTGGACTGCTCTAGCCCCGTTTATCTTAATTTTCGTCGTTTTAGCAGCAGGTTAGCAACGAATATCATGTTTTGATAGGAGGGTCATGTCACTCATATCTATGTAACATTCTGTTCGTCACCTCGTACTAATCCTCGCAGTATATTCATTTGTGTGTTTCGAAGTCCGATACACGGTAAAATCTACAAATTGATTAGCCGTATCGGTACCCATTTTGGGCCTTTCGGGCTTTCTGTGTCCTTTAATTTGTCTACCGGTTGGAAATAACAGCCACTTGCCTTTGATATTTCTCTGAATTCACGGATTTGACATTTGTCATTCCCTGGTTTTGATATATCTTGCTGTATCCCTTCGTTCTCTTTCCTCATTTATTGGATCCGAACTTCATTTGAAAAATAGGAAAGCAACAGTGGTAACCTGCTCCTTCTTCTGTTTATCTAAGTTTTATATATAAGATTGCTTCTATTTTGCTCATGATAACCTGCCACCTTTTTGCCATGAAACCATGTTCATCCTCCATCTTTTTTTTGCTCGATCACCAACTCCCTCCCTTCCCAATTTTCGCCCCCACTTCCCACCTGCTCGACCAGCGTGCCTGCCGAGCCTCCTCACCCCATGACAACCACAAGCCCATAGCCCACCAAAATAGCGCAGCCCTTCCCCTCCGCAAGCCCTTCGACTAACCCAGCCCTTGCCACCAGTAACGACCCAGCCAGTTCCCTCCATCACCTAACAACAGCCATCGCCTCACCATTGAATCGCCGCCACCTTAATACCACATCAACTTGTCCCATATCCACATCTCCTCGCATTCGTTGCTCCAAGATACCCAGCCAAGTCAGCCCGTTCCTCCTCCACCCTCTCCAACACCACTGCCGCCTATCTCTCCCGACCCGACTCCGCCTCTTCTCCCTTACAGCCACGCCAAAGCCTCACCACCATCCTCCACTGTCAGCCGAAGCCATTCCACCAACCAGACCTCCGAGCAGCCACCTTTCAGCCTCTCTAAGGCCGAACCCAGCCTCTGACCATGCCTGAACCAAGTTGCTTCCAACCGAGCAGCAGCCGAGCCCCAAGCATGTCCGTGTCTCTTTCCACCTCACTACTAGCTTTTCTTTTAAAAAGAAGAGAAGAAGAAAGAAATATATATCATATATATATATATATTTGTTTTTTTCCATCGATTTCTAGTTCACTAATTTTTCTTTGCTTGTCGCTGTCCAGATCCATTGTTGTGGTCCGTGTGCGTATCCGTGTCCGTTGCTTCTTCATTCTAATTGTTTCTCTAGTCTCGAAAGGTGAACGATCACTCACGATTAACATTCTTATATTTAGTAAATTAATTCAAATGAAATGACGATTGAAATATGTTATTAAATTTTGAATTTATTAGAAATTTAATTTTTAAATATGGTATGTTATTATCTACATTTGTTAACCTACGTTGATTGATATATGACACCATAATATGTTGTATGTATATATTGTTTTTAAATTGTTAATTGTGATATATGCTATGTCATTTATGCAATTATTTTATTGTTCTCATTCTGCAAGTTCCCCGTTAGTTTATGAATTTTCTATGGGTTGAAATGATACAT
Organism: Allium fistulosum; assembly: GCA_030737815.1. Lineage (NCBI taxonomy): Eukaryota > Viridiplantae > Streptophyta > Magnoliopsida > Asparagales > Amaryllidaceae > Allium > Allium fistulosum. Next base: position 855,483,974 of record CM060905.1, read on the forward strand.
ACCCGAACGATATTATAGATTAGGGAAATCGTTATGAGTTGAAATGATAAAAACCCAAGCGATTTTATTGATTTTTGAAATTTGGGATTGCGGGTTGAAATGATATATACCCGTAAATATTAAATTATTGCGGATTGAAATGATAAATATCCGTATCACTTGACCATAAGATAAAAAATTATATACGGACACCGTTGATCTATTTTAAAATGATTTCCAATTTTTTTGAAAAGGAGAAATATATTGATTTTCAGAATATAATATAAAGATATTTTAGTTTTAATATATGTGTAAAAATTTATATTTTTAATTTATATGTTTTGGAAATTTTAAAATTACAAGTTATGTTTTATAATATATTTATAAAATTTTACTTATAACTTAATTATTTTTAAAATATATAAAATAAGATTTAAAATAGATTTAATAATAATAAGATTTAATTTAATAATAATTAATACAATAAAATTTAATAAGAATTTAATTTAACCAATATATATGTAATATGTTTTTAAATATTTATTTACCATTTAGATTAATATTTTAAAATAGATTTTTATAATAACTTTTATATATATAACATGTTTAAATATTTATTTGAATTTATGTTGTTATTTTTTTAATAGATTTTTCTAATAACTTAAATAAATAAAGGTTGGAAAGATAAATTAAAATTGATTTGTAATTTAATTTGTTTAAGAATTGTATTTAAATAGGATTTGATTTGAACTTATTAATTTTGAGATTTTAAAGATATGATTTTATAACTTGATAACTGGATTTTGATTAAAGGCGATTAAATGGATATTTTCGAATTAAAATAAAATTGAAATTGAATATTTAATATTGATTTAAATTTGTAATTTGAAATTTTATTTAAATGTTATTACAAATAATTAAGTGAATATTTTCATATTTAAATAAAATTGAAGTTGAATTTTGAAATATAAATGAAATATATCAAATTGAGTTATTGTAAATTGTTTGAATATTTAAACTTTGAAACCAATTGAATTGGAAGTGGTTTAAATTTGTATTTTAAACCTGGATTTGAAATTGATATAAATTAAAAATGGTTTTAATGAGAATTTGAATTGAATCTTTAACCTTTTTAATTGAAATTGTTGAACTGAGATTGATTAAAAATTGAATTTTGGAACTAAAGTTGATTTGTGAAATTGGAAGGAAAAAAATTCTAATTTGAAACTATTTTCAATATAAAATATTTTAAATATATAAACTATTTTAATATATATTATTTTAAATTGATAAACAATTTTAAATATATATTTTAATATATAAACTCTTTTACCTTTTTAACCAATCTTCCTATACGTTTTCCAAAACATGTTATAAGATTCCTCTTATAATCCACATTCATAAATCCCTATTTATAAATCTCGAAAACATTTATAATATAAGTTCTAATCATTTACTTAAAAACACTATTATATAATAGTAAACATTATAAGTAAATATTAACTTTAAAACATTTTAAAATATCTATTAATAAATTCCAAAACATCCTAAATAAAACAAAAATAATTTATCTTCAACATTTTTATAAATACTAATAATTAATTTCCAAAGCTTTATTGATAAACAATTAAAATTATATTAATAATTTAAATAGTTAACTTTCCAAAATATTAAAATATTGATAAACCACTTTAAAACGATATTAATGTAAATAACAACTTTTAAAACAAAATTATGTTTCCTTGATAAAAATCCATACTTAATTTCCAACATGATCATTTCCATATGTATAAAATTATATTTATAAATCTCATTCTCTTTAATAAAACTCCCTTTCATAAAATCCCTTTATTTATGAACTCCATTTATAACTATATTTCCTTTATAAATCTCACATATTCATAAATCACATTTAAAAACATCAACCACCATCCGTTTTAACATTGCCCCCCATATGGATAAATTACTTTTATAAATTCCTTTCTATTTATAAAATATCGTTTAATATTCCAAATTTACCCTCACCTTCAATTTCCAAAATAGAATCAACTATTTTCTAAAATATCATTCCACATATTATCATAAATCCATAATTGTGATTTATTTTCCAATTTATCCAATGATAAAAGTTTTCCTTTATTTATAAACACCATTTATAAATCCATGCTTTTATTAACAAAAATACGATTTTACAAATCTTCACTTCGTTTGTACAATATCAATTTTATAAATTATCCCATTTATAAATAAATTATAATATATGTACATATATATAAAACGGTTAATAAATATTTATATTAAAATATTTCTATTTTCCTTTTTAAAACCATATCCCTTTATTATAAAAAATGGACTTATTTTAAGATTTTTAAAAATCTTTATCCTCAATTCAAAAATCTCTATTTAAAATATATCATATACCATTAATTTTATAATATTTAAAAATCATACATTTGATTTTAAAGTAAATATCTTCTTTAAATAAATTTAAGAAAAAAATATTAAACTTATATAATTTCCAAAAGTCACTTTGAAATCCCTTTTCATATCAAATCATTATTTTATAGTATTTTAAAACACCAAAAATAAGACCCAGTGCTACTAAGCACTAATAAGCAAATTCATATCCCTGTCATCAACTATGGCATCCAACACATCATATATCAAATTATATGACAAATAAAATCAACAGTGTGAGGAATCCTGTTGGATCCTTCAACCTATTTCTTGTATCACATACAGTATATAATCAATTAATATAAAAATCAACCGCTTCAAGATAGGGTTCATATACAAAGGGTCATCCGCTCTTACACGGGAACATAATAGGGTCTCATCCGCTCCAGAGGCGAGATATATCCAAAACAACTAATAAAATAGTAAATCATCCAAACAGTCAATAATGATCAACAATAAAATATCCACACATCCAATCAAAAATTTTATCGACTATATAATATTTCTGGTTAACCAAAAAGGTGAGATTAACTCACATTGATTCCAGTTGCCGCCGAGACATTCTGTTTCCATCCGAATTCGAGTGACATTTGAATTTAGCGTAAAATTCAACTAGCTTTAAACGTCACTAAACCAACTCCATAGCCTAGAACCCGTATACGAACCTAACATCGAAGACCGCGGGTTAAACGGACTCCGTATGAGGAAGTTATTAACTTTTCAAAGTTAAATACTTTAATTAATTTAATAAAATAGCTAACTTTACTAACTAATAATTCTCACCCAAACCAACACTTCCAAGCCCAACATTCAAAATGCACGACCCGTATTACCATATCTCAAACCCGAAAGCCCCATCCATGAAAATGACTACATTGTTTGGACTTTAGTGCAAAATCTTCTATTATGAACAATAGCTCCATCCATTCCTATTTCACGTGCCTGTTAACTTTTGAACCTATGCCACTCCTTATTGTCGTGCCTTCTCCCTGCTATACTAACATCCATGAGCTCACTACCTTGTAGCCTTTCGCAGCCACCCCCATAAGCTCTGCCTTCTCTACACAGGTGAGAACCCAAACACCTACTCTCTCCCTTATACGCATGAACGTCTGCTACCAATTTATACGGCCAAGCATCCCATGAAACCCAAGCCCTCACACACATACTCGGTGATATATATATATAACATTTTTTTTGTGAACAGAATTTGAAAGTCGTGTCCATGTGTAAAAATTTTCATGCCCTAGGAAGAAAATGAAGTGCCTAAGTATTTTTCCAAAGGAAAGAAAAATGTGAAATTGTGTACTAGTTAGCATTGAGTTCATGTCCTTATAAAAAGTCATTCCACAAAACAAGCCTTAATTCGAGGCCAAAAACACGGCAACGAAGAAAGCTAGAAAGATGGAAAGGATTGCGCAAGATATGGCTGTATTTATATATATATGTGTGAGTTTTTGTTTTTTTAGAAGTTTTCCGGTACCCCACCACATAAAATTTATGTTTGTGTACGAGACATGAACGATAGAAGTAAAATTATGATCGTGCAAACCAATGTGAGACGATCATAAAACAATAATAAAATAGACAAGTTAACTTATTCTGTGAAGTTTCAAAAGGACCGACGTTTTCCGTAAAATGCGTCGGACAAAAATTTAATTATTTTTCAAATAAAAAATTATGTAAAAATCCTATAAATTAAATCAAAAATATGTCATCAAAAATCAGTTCTAAATTTGAAACATAAGTTTTATTATAATTAAATTCTTGAATGTTTAAAAAATTAAATATTCAAATTCGGAGACCAAAATTTATGGGTCGTTACATTTTTCCCTCCTTAAAAGAATTTCGTTACCGAAATTTCCAAGATAAGGAAAATGCCCAAACCCATTTACCTTTCAAAACCATTTAGTTGAACTAATTACAAAATTTTCTAATTCTTAAATTTACGGGAAATTTCGGCAGCGTCCTCTTTGCGCGGTCTGATCGGAAAATTTTACAATGTGTATATACGTATATATAATCACAAATATACATCTCATCTTCAAGGATGAGGCATACCGCAGGGAATATATATATATACATACATACATATATAAATACGGTATGTAATTCGATATTTGTACATTATTTTAGTATTAGCAAGCATATACAACGAATAAAATGTGAAAGCGGCTCCAAATGCGAAGCTTACGCTATCTGCACCTACTAATCACTCAACAACCAATGAGAACAAGTATAGGGAAAGTAATATCAATATATGACATGTATTAATACAATAACCATATGCAAATATAGCAAATGTAACAAGAGAAACTGTCAAACAATTTATATTCATCTAATTAATTTATAACTACATCAATTTGCATTATCCAATATCGATATTTAATTTATTAGGAAAAATGGCGACAGCATCCGTATTGTGCCCGCATACATCTTCTTCTTTTTCGCACTCGTCTTCTTCTAAAATTCTCAATTCTAACTCTCTTATTGATCAAGATTTATCTTCTAATCATTCTTATGCTCGTACTTACACTCAAGAGGTTAAAGATTTACAATATTCCTCTCCGCAACCTATTATACAGAAGTCTAGATCCAAGAATTGGGTTGATTCCAGGATAGGGATTAAAATAAGTTATCGCTGTGGAGACTCTTCACACTTGGCCAAGGGCTGTCGTGACCTTATTAAGTGTTTTGGATGCGGCTGTTTTGGTCATAAAAAGAATGAATGCTCGACGAAATTAAATATTACTTCTAACAAGCATAAAAAACACTCTATCACCGAGCATGGTTTTCTTTTTTTTCTTAAATATATGAGAATTCTATTAGATCATCTATGGACTCAAAGGAAAGAAGGAATTGGTTTCTTGGAGGAATTATTCAAGCATTTCGATGTGATCAATGCATATAATATTGGTAAGAATTATAAATTGAAATTTGGTGATCCTGTAGATTATTTTGGGAAGTATGCTTCTTTTTTAGAAAGAGATGATTCAGTTGTGGATGCAATGTTTATAGTGAAAATTATGGAAATTTGAGTAAGTTTAAAGGTGATAATGAAATTTCAGATATCTTTGTTGTGGTTCAAAGGAGGAGTTAATTTCTTTGATCCTCTGTTGCATGATCCTACTGTTTCGCAATGTTGATTGGGCCCTCATTATATAAAGGACATTGATACAGTAGGTGATTATGGGTATTCAGTCTGTTCTAAAGGGATTTTTGACTCTATAGTTCATTTGCGTGATTTGAATAAAGATTTTGTTTATGTTCATAGTAAAAAATTTGGTGCAAAATATTATGATGTGGAGAGTTTCGAATTAGTCACTAATAACCGTTTTGAATGTTTGAAGGCTCTAGAGGATTTAGATAAGATTCCTGATTTGTTAAATGAAGTTGTTGTGAATGCTCAGTGTATTGATGGTAGTATTAATGTTCCTTCAGATCTTGAATCATTGATATATGAAAACAAACTTGGGAAGCAGATTCATAAGTGCAGTGATACCTCTGACAGTCTATTAGAGGATTTTGAGGGTGGAGATGTTAACAAAGTGACTGATTAAGTGAAGTGGAAACTGATAGATATAACAAGAGAAGTTTTAATCAGGTTGCCGACTTTCATGTTTCTAGTGCCTTGTATATTGCACCAGACAGTCTAGAAAGTGATAATGTACACCGCGAACCAAGTGATAATTTAGGTGATGATATACATAAGACAGTTGAAGATTTAGGTGATGTTATGTATAAGGCAAATGATGTTATCACTAACAGGTTGGTTATTTTGGATGATGATGGTCTCTATGGGGTGGATGGGGATCTTGATGAAATGGCTGAGAGAGGGAGGTCATGCTCTAATATTCCTTTGGATGGAGATGGTGGAGTGACTGTGGGAGACTATGAAACCCTGGTATAGTTCTGTTCCAGTCTGAGGAATTTGTGAACTTTGAATTCGTGCGTTCAAAGAAAGAAACAAATACTGATAGTGCAGTGGTGGTTCAGGCTGTGGAGGGCATTGTTGATGATGATCATGTGTGTGATGAGTTCGAAGATAGAAAATTTTCAAATACCGATGTTCTGGCTCTTAAGTTTGGAGGTGATGTTGAATTATCTGATGGTGGATATATGGCAGAAGTTGTACCCGGCGTGCACAAGGTACTTCTGTTGTAAATGCAGAGATTCAAACAGAGAATAGAAGTGGTGTTGATTTTACTAATGGTGGTTATAAGGCTGGTGATATATCATAATGTGCACGAAACCCTTCAACAGCAAGTACATAGATCCATAATGAGATTGGAGGTGGCGTTGTTGTGACAGGAGATATATCACAGTGTGCACAAAGCACTCCAGCAGTAATGGCGGTGATTCAAATTGAGATTGGAGATGGTTCTATGATTGAGGGTGGTAATGCGACAGAGGTTAAATCACAATGTGCATAAAGAATCACAGTAGTAAATGGTAGTGAAAGCAATATTGACAATAAAGCTTCATTTCTATCTCCATCATCAAAGAGAGGTAGGCAAAGGAAATCAATTGCTGTTAATAGGGTTGTTCATCATAGTGCCAGGGTCCGTAGTAGTCATTCTTTGATTATGGATGTGTTACCTCATTCGAGGGATATGAGTTGTACTACGAATTCAGGCTTAGGTATGGTTTCTGGGTTAGGCAGTACTTATTCTTCCTATGCTTTAGGTAGTTTATCTACCAGTGAGTTATGTTAGTTAGTTAGGGATACTGCTTTTGTTTTTACTGATGTTGAATTAGATACCGATTACATTAGGAATGGGGAAATAAAGAGGGCTAGATCATCTGAATTATAAGGATTATTAATTGGAATATTAGGGGTTAATGGTTAATTAATGGTTAATGGGATTTTAGGGAATACAATTCAGTTAAAATGTGGATTACAACAAGGTGATCCTTTATCACCTCTTTTATTTAATTTAGCTGCTGATGCTATGATAGTTAAAAAAGCTACTGGTAATGGATCTTTAAGGTATGTTGGTAGTGAAATTTCTCGTAATGGACTCTCTGTTCTTCAATTTGTGGACGATACCTTATTATTTTCCTCTCATTTGCCTAATCATGTCATTACCCTTAATGTGATGACCCGCCTTTTTGAACAGTTTAAATCAACAATAAACCACACATGTTTAACTCAAACCATTCAAAAGGGAGGATTTTTAATGGGCTAAATAAGAAAATAAGAGAAAAGAAGGGAAACAAAATACAGAATCTTGCAGGGGAATGACAAAATATAATAATCAATAAATAGTTCATGAAGCTCTTTTACAATATACATTTGATTACACAAATTTTACAATATAATTAGAGTACAATCAACAACATACCAAAATGATGCAGCAGAAAATTACTAATAATATAATATACCAAACTCCGTCTTCGTCCTTCAGAAATAAAGTCTTCAAACACTGAAAAGCTCAGGCTGACCCGAGCGTAATGAAAAGGCAAAACACTCGAGTCAGAACTAAAGTTCTTATGTAAGTTAAATCAACAACAAAGTAAATATGAGTGTAATAGCTTCATAGATGTTTACAGGATTTTTCATCTCCTATCCAGTGTATAACATGCATGCAATAATTTAAGAGATGTTACAGGATTTTCCACCTCCTAAGGATCTGTTAAACTATCTATATGTAGTAAAATACACTATATTTTTAGTGTCTATCAGTAATGTAAAGTATTAAAATAGCGTTAAGGCTTTACATTGATCCCCCTTACATATTTTTAAGCAGGTAGTCTATGCAGGTTCTGTAACACAACCGGTAACGTCGGTAGCCAATGAGTCCCCTATAGGTACCATACTAAAACAAAATCATAGTGGGTGTAACGACCCTAGATTTTTAATTTATTTAAATTAATAATCAATTAACTTTTGAATAAAAATAGTAAAATAAATCGATAAAATGGAGCGAGTTTCCCCGGATTCAAGTATATTCTGTATGAATCAGTTCGATTTAAAATATTGTAAATATATTTGACTTGAATTTTAAATTTGTAAATAAATGATTTAATAATAAATAATAATAATAATAATAATGATTGATAATAATAATGGTTCGAGTTTATAAATTGATATAAACAAATGCACTTATAAAATAAATAAGAAATATATATATATATATATATATATATATATATATAGAAACATACAAAATTATAAATATTTGAGTTAGAGATTGAAATAGAAATGTATACGAGATAAATTATAAATTTTGTAAAATAGAAAATATACACTCAAAATATAAAGACAAGTTTGCAAATAAACAAAATAAATAAAATACATTCACATATGAACACTTATAAAAGAAAACAAAGGTAAGTATGGCCGAAGTCAACAAGTATGGCATATGAAACATAGAGTACTTAGCTAATTAATGCAAGTATGCTAAAGATCTTCTCAGCCGAAACGCAGTTAAGAATCTAAGTGTATAAACAAAGAAAAAAATAAAACATCTATGTACAAAGAAGGAAAGTATGATACATAAGGTACATTAGCATTTAATGCTTTCCATCCTAGCACAAAACAAAGCCTGTTCGAAAATGCTTTCAGCCCCCAAAGCAAGAAAAAAAAAATCTCTGATTTCTTTTGTACAAAACATATTATAACTCTGTACAAAACAATATCATCACCTGTAACCAACATTTTCATATATACATCATCTTCCTTTTTCATTTCAGTTCGTCCATTCAAAAAAGAAAAAAAAAATCTGAAGTAAACACCATTTCAAAAACTTAGACAAAATTCAAATTCAAATGACAATACAAATCAGAAAATCAAAAGGCCAAAAGGTTTCAGCTTGCAACCTGTTCAAAGAAGCCCTGTTTTCTTTCTCTGGAAAAAAACAACTGTGAGTAACTTTTAAATTTAAAAACAGTTTTAAACAAAGTTTTGCTTGATGCCTGTGATAAATTTATATGGGATGTTATAGTATGATTGCATGAATGTTCTTTGCTCTGTAAAAATGAGTAAATGGTTCTGTGAATATGAAAATCTATGCCTGTATGTATATATTTGAACTCTGTGATGATCTCTGTCCAAACAGCAAAGTAAAACAAAAATTTAAATATCCTATTACACTCAAATTTAGGTCTTGATCTTTAAATAAAAAGTGATGATGGTAGTGTAATATAAATTTTAACAGTAGATTCAGGGATATGTATTAAGTAATTATCTCAAAATTTATAAAAAGACAGTGAACCTTTGAAATTGGAAAAAAACCAAATGTCTTAAATTCATGAATTGAATCCATGATTAGAATTGTGATAGTAAATGTTGAATTTAGGTGAAGAAATCTCAATTTTTAATAAAGTTTTGGGTTAGAAATTCTGGGTTGACCAGAAAATGATTTTCGAGCAACCTCCGGTGATCTAGGGGATCGGAGGTGTCGAGATTTTGTCTGGGGGTAGTGGAGCGACCGGCGATGCTAGGAAAAATACCCGGAGACGCTATCGATCATCGTGGAGGCGAAGGGGAGAGCTTGAAATTTCTAAACCTAGTTTTGTCGAACTAAAGAAATTTGATTCGTTCTTCGATTAGGAACGACCGAGTGCTACCAGATTTAAGGTGATGGAAGCTTGAACGTTGGCGAAGAGTTGACCGTAGTTTCGATTTTTCTGGTGGCGCGTTGCAGCGAGGAGGAGAGTTCTTCCGACGAACATTTTTCCAGGGGACTGAGGATAGTTCGTTTTTCGATTGCGTGGAAATTTTCGATATTTGGTCGTTCGAATGGGTTCAGGTGATCGAAGATGAGGTTCCGGTGTCCTTTACGTTGATCGGCAATGGCCATCGTGGCTGTGCACGTACACGTGCACTCGTGTGAATACCTGGGAATGTGGAGTTTGGGGAAGAAGAATGGTTCTCGGGTTGGATTGGAAAGAACTCGAAGTGAATAGGCAATAGGCTCGGGGAAAATGTAAATTGGCTCGAGTCGTTCGTGCATTTTTCTCAAAGCAGGGAGGGGTTTCACTCGAAGTAAAAATGTGAAGGTCTCGGGTAGTTTGGCTTTTAGAGTTTTTAACCTGTACACATTTCAATTTTAATCTGATGATTTTAAAATGGAATCAAAATTTAACCGAATAGAAGTTTAACTCCCAGATTTTGAAATGAACTAAAGATCAATTAGTATCCATTTTATACTTGAGTTTTAAAATGAAATTTCAAAGGTAAAACTTGAAATAAATGTTTTCGAACATGTTCGAAAGTTAAAATTTAATTACTAATAAGAATAAATTTACTTTAAGAAATGAAGACTTAAGATTTATATTCATTAACCATTAAGGTAAATCGGAATAGATAATTGATAATTTATATCAATTAAATTAGTAATTATAAGTTTAAATGTATTAATTAAAGTTTAAATAATGAGTTAAGTAATTAATATGAAATTGAGAACCATAGATTAGACTTTAATTAATTAATGAATTTTAATGGTTAATCAAACTTATAACTAATAATGATTAAGGTAAGTTAATTTTTTTTTTTGGGAGAATAATTAAATGAATATTAATAAAGGTCATCAACTTGATTATGATTATAATAAATTAAACGTGATTTATATCTAATAATTAATTAGATTAATTTATGTAATAATAATAAATAGTGAAGTTTAAATGAAATCACTTAATGAAAGTAATTGAGGATTAATCACTTATTGTAGTTGTTTTTGGATATTTTGATTAATTAGAGTTAATTTAATTTGTTTAATTAACTTAAGAAAATAATTGGATAAGTGAATTTACTTAGTGAAATTTATGGGGATAATTAATTATGGGATAATTAATTCAAAAATTTAGGGTTAATGAATAAATGAATAAAGAATAATAAATCAAAATGATTGTAATTAATTAATGTTAAATAAACCAGGATTTGTGACAAAATCTGATTTAATTTAAAATCAGATAAATAAATTGACCTTACCTATGAATGTTGGACATGACTAGATGATTGAATTGTTCGATATCCCTGATATATGATGCTTTGTGATACACCCTGATTTATGTTGTGATCTGTAGTTTACTTACCTGTAATATATATCTGTGATCTGTGAATGAACGATAAGCGTTATAGTTTATATCGCTTATCAACTATATCATGTATTTTGTTATGTGATGATTGATGTTGCACTATACTGTGTAAAACCCCTGGACTACACCATACACACACAAATATGGATTTCACATGGAAATCGGTTAAGTCACAGATAATTTAAATTTGATGTTTTCGAAATTGAAATTTTAATTTCAATTGATTTTGAAATTGGAAATTTGGGGTTTAAAATGAAAAGCTTTTGAAATAGAATTTCAAAGATAAAAGTTATTTTGAATAACTTAAGCGAGTTTTGAAAATTTAAATAATTAGATTTAAATTTGAATTCAAGTTTGAAATTAAATCTATGATTTGGAAACTAGGGATAAAAGATGATATAAATGTGTTTGTATCATTTAAACCATTTTAAAAGTATAATTTTGGGAATTTGAATTTAAACCAAGGATTTCAACTCGTATGAATGAATCAAATTTCCAAAATGAAAACTGTTTGTTTTCAAAGAATAAAAGCTTTTAGATAAGAAATGAAATTCCAATTTAGGTAAAGGAATTTCAAGTTAATTGAAAAATTGTTTTCCAAGTTATAAATGAATTCTTTTCGAAAGCTATGGATTAAATCTGTTTGTTTTTAACAGATTTAAAAGTGATGTTTTGTTTAAACCATTCGAAATGAAATTGTTTTGAAAGCTATGAGTTAAATCTTTGATTTAAAGATTTAACGAATTAGTTAAATTGAAATGGGAATTGATTTGGAAAATCTATGAATGAATCTTTTTGTTTAAAAGATTAAAATGGTAATTTGTTAAACCATTTGAAAAGAAAGTTTGGGTTTAAGTTGTGACTTAATTGAAATCCCAATATCCATATGTTTTTAAATATTTCGCTCACTATTCGGGTTAGCCGGGAAAAGACATCTGTGTCATATAACCCATTCCGAATAGTGATACGTCGTATATGGATAGCATTTGAAGACCGGTGTTGAAGACCGGATATTTTCGAAAATGAAAGGACAACCTGTCGAATGTCTCTGCACTGGGTAGCTCCCGGTATAGAGATTTATATCACTCTTTTGTGATGGGAAGTCTGGACGTGATTTGAAAATTATCCGGATTTGCAAGGGCTTCGTGAGAAGTGCCTTCGGTTCTGTTCGAAACCGGAACAGACTTGTATGGATACATGTCTGACATTACACTTTGAGATATAAAGCCGATTTCTTTCAAATACATATCTGTTGGTGGCGGAGAATTTATTCTCTCAGCTTAACACCCTTCTCTGAGACGTACGAGCTCAGAGGTTATGTAGTTGAAATTTATCAGCGATATATCCCAATTTGGTAATGTGGCATGCTGAGTGCTGCTGTGTGATGATCAGTGTTTGATCATTTGCGATATGATCATTTGTTTGATCTTATATCTTGGTGATCATAGGTTGATCATTTGTTTGACCCGAAGCATGGCTTTGTGACAAAGCGTAGCTTTGTGGACGAGACTTCATCGAGCCTCACACCCCGGAAATGGTCGAAACAGGAAGGATGCAGCAAGGTTCTAGGGAGTAGCGCCCCTTAGTGTATGTCATTCCTTCTGGATAAAGGTGGTATCCTGGTATGGAGCCCAGATACTTAACCTCTGTGGTTACTGCATTATTTTTACTATGTGGTTTGTTGGAAATCGGGGATCCTCGGGAAGATCGGTGACGATCGGGGGATGGCATACGCGTGTCAGTAGTTACCTATTTTTGCAGAGGTAACCCGGCCTTGTGTTGGCAGAGATCCGGTTAGGTTCTCGGGTCGTCTATTCCAGGGACGTACCCATCGTGGATAGGAAGTTCCTTAGCCTGATCATTTGTTGGAAATCCAAAGAAACAATACGAGCCTTTACGATTTCAATTGTATAACCTGTCTCCTCAGGAGGCAGCTATAGCAGGCATAATATAATGGTACCTATGCTGGCTAAGATTTATATTCTACTTTCGAAATGTTTTCTACACTATGCACTAATGATAATATCAAAAAGATTTGATTTTTGCGTAGTAAGCATCTTTGACTATCATAAGAAGAAATCTCCTCCAAGTCTGCGTTTGCATTGTGTGTGTGGTGGGAGGTCTTATGGTAGTTTCATTTTCCAAAAGCATTGCGAATTGACTTTAAAAATTCTTTTGCTGTTGTTTAAAGATAAACTGTTTTTGTTGCTCACACCAGTCCCATGACTGATCCGGAGTTTATTGTTCCCTTCCTAAACTCTGGGTGCCCACTATTTTCCACACGGGCAGTCTAGAGTTGGGTTTTTCAGATATTCAGGTTTAGTAGATTATCTGGAGCTAGTTCAGTTCTTGGAGTTCATGGACTGACGTTGCTTATCTTGGAGCATTCTATTGGAGACATTCTTTTCCGCTGCTATTTGTTGTATCATATCTCTGATGTATATTGATATTCATTGTATCACTCTGTTGTATCAGATATTGTATATCAATGTATTATTCTTTTATTCCGCTGTGTTATTTACTTAATGTTGTTATAAGCTCCGGCGACTCGGATTTGAACGATCGAATCTGCGGCATTCGAGTACGATGTAAAGTATGGATGTCGATTTTCGAGCGGGCAAAATCCGTATCGTTACATTTGGTATCAGAGCTAAGGTTGAACTTTAGCTCAGGAGTATAACACGTTAAGTAGCTCATTAGAGATAGAGTGAAGTAAACTCTAGAATGAGTAATCCTTAAGATATCCGTTTGAATGTCTCAGTAAATTCTCTTGCTATCCACTGATAGTAAGTATGAGTGCTAGAAGAAGACGAGATAGGGGACAGGGAATACGACTATAAATGGTCAATACTCTGTAACAACAAGGAAGTAATCTTTTTTCTATCAATTTCTTTTGTTCAGCATCTTTTCTCAATTCTTCGATGATTTCTGGTAGATCCAGGAAGAAGATTCGATATATATTAAAATGGGACGTAAACTCCGGATAAGCCAAAATTGTTTGTTTGGATGAATTGTTTGCATTGGTTGCTATGGTTGATAGGTATATTTTAGTTTTAAACTAAAAAGTTTTGAAATCGTATCCATCTATCTATCTATTCTTTGGGTCCTGATATGTTCTACGAGTGGTTAGTTATCACTTCGAACTGACCGATGCCACTCCATACTTCGTAGATCTGGATAACCCGAGTATTTTGTGAAGTGTTAAAACAGATTCTTTCTTGTATCTGTTATGGATATTCTGATTTGGTGAGCCAAATGCAGAATAGATGTTCAGTTTGAGTTGATGAAATATTCTTCATCTATCTTTTTGTCTCCTTGGTAATTTCGAGGACGAAATTCTTTTAAGGGGGGAAGTTTGTAACGACCCTAGATTTTTAATTTATTTAAATTAATAATCAATTAACTTTTGAATAAAAATAGTAAAATAAATCGATAAAATGGAGCGAGTTTCCCCGGATTCAAGTATATTCTGTATGAATCAGTTCGATTTAAAATATTGTAAATATATTTGACTTGAATTTTAAATTTGTAAATAAATGATTTAATAATAAATAATAATAATAATAATAATGATTGATAATAATAATGGTTCGAGTTTATAAAATGATATAAACAAATGCACTTATAAAATAAATAAGAAATATATATATATATATATATATATAGAAACATACAAAATTATAAATATTTGAGTTAGAGATTGAAATAGAAATGTATACGAGATAAATTATAAATTTTGTAAAATAGAAAATATACACTCAAAATATAAAGACAAGTTTGCAAATAAACAAAATAAATAAAATACATTCACATATGAACACTTATAAAAGAAAACAAAGGTAAGTATGGCCGAAGTCAACAAGTATGGCATATGAAACATAGAGTACTTAGCTAATTAATGCAAGTATGCTAAAGATCTTCTCAGCCGAAACGCAGTTAAGAATCTAAGTGTATAAACAAAGAAAAAAATAAAACATCTATGTACAAAGAAGGAAAGTATGATACATAAGGTACATTAGCATTTAATGCTTTCCATCCTAGCACAAAACAAAGCCTGTTCGAAAATGCTTTCAGCCCCCAAAGCAAGAAAAAAAAAATCTCTGATTTCTTTTGTACAAAACATATTATAACTCTGTACAAAACAATATCATCACCTGTAACCAACATTTTCATATATACATCATCTTCCTTTTTCATTTCAGTTCGTCCATTCAAAAAAGAAAAAAAAAATCTGAAGTAAACACCATTTCAAAAACTTAGACAAAATTCAAATTCAAATGACAATACAAATCAGAAAATCAAAAGGCCAAAAGGTTTCAGCTTGCAACCTGTTCAAAGAAGCCCTGTTTTCTTTCTCTGGAAAAAAACAACTGTGAGTAACTTTTAAATTTAAAAACAGTTTTAAACAAAGTTTTGCTTGATGCCTGTGATAAATTTATATGGGATGTTATAGTATGATTGCATGAATGTTCTTTGCTCTGTAAAAATGAGTAAATGGTTCTGTGAATATGAAAATCTATGCCTGTATGTATATATTTGAACTCTGTGATGATCTCTGTCCAAACAGCAAAGTAAAACAAAAATTTAAATATCCTATTACACTCAAATTTAGGTCTTGATCTTTAAATAAAAAGTGATGATGGTAGTGTAATATAAATTTTAACAGTAGATTCAGGGATATGTATTAAGTAATTATCTCAAAATTTATAAAAAGACAGTGAACCTTTGAAATTGGAAAAAAACCAAATGTCTTAAATTCATGAATTGAATCCATGATTAGAATTGTGATAGTAAATGTTGAATTTAGGTGAAGAAATCTCAATTTTTAATAAAGTTTTGGGTTAGAAATTCTGGGTTGACCAGAAAATGATTTTCGAGCAACCTCCGGTGATCTAGGGGATCGGAGGTGTCGAGATTTTGTCTGGGGGTAGTGGAGCGACCGGCGATGCTAGGAAAAATACCCGGAGACGCTATCGATCATCGTGGAGGCGAAGGGGAGAGCTTGAAATTTCTAAACCTAGTTTTGTCGAACTAAAGAAATTTGATTCGTTCTTCGATTAGGAACGACCGAGTGCTACCAGATTTAAGGTGATGGAAGCTTGAACGTTGGCGAAGAGTTGACCGTAGTTTCGATTTTTCTGGTGGCGCGTTGCAGCGAGGAGGAGAGTTCTTCCGACGAACATTTTTCCAGGGGACTGAGGATAGTTCGTTTTTCGATTGCGTGGAAATTTTCGATATTTGGTCGTTCGAATGGGTTCAGGTGATCGAAGATGAGGTTCCGGTGTCCTTTACGTTGATCGGCAATGGCCATCGTGGCTGTGCACGTACACGTGCACTCGTGTGAATACCTGGGAATGTGGAGTTTGGGGAAGAAGAATGGTTCTCGGGTTGGATTGGAAAGAACTCGAAGTGAATAGGCAATAGGCTCGGGGAAAATGTAAATTGGCTCGAGTCGTTCGTGCATTTTTCTCAAAGCAGGGAGGGGTTTCACTCGAAGTAAAAATGTGAAGGTCTCGGGTAGTTTGGCTTTTAGAGTTTTTAACCTGTACACATTTCAATTTTAATCTGATGATTTTAAAATGGAATCAAAATTTAACCGAATAGAAGTTTAACTCCCAGATTTTGAAATGAACTAAAGATCAATTAGTATCCATTTTATACTTGAGTTTTAAAATGAAATTTCAAAGGTAAAACTTGAAATAAATGTTTTCGAACATGTTCGAAAGTTAAAATTTAATTACTAATAAGAATAAATTTACTTTAAGAAATGAAGACTTAAGATTTATATTCATTAACCATTAAGGTAAATCGGAATAGATAATTGATAATTTATATCAATTAAATTAGTAATTATAAGTTTAAATGTATTAATTAAAGTTTAAATAATGAGTTAAGTAATTAATATGAAATTGAGAACCATAGATTAGACTTTAATTAATTAATGAATTTTAATGGTTAATCAAACTTATAACTAATAATGATTAAGGTAAGTTAATTTTTTTTTTTTGGGAGAATAATTAAATGAATATTAATAAAGGTCATCAACTTGATTATGATTATAATAAATTAAACGTGATTTATATCTAATAATTAATTAGATTAATTTATGTAATAATAATAAATAGTGAAGTTTAAATGAAATCACTTAATGAAAGTAATTGAGGATTAATCACTTATTGTAGTTGTTTTTGGATATTTTGATTAATTAGAGTTAATTTAATTTGTTTAATTAACTTAAGAAAATAATTGGATAAGTGAATTTACTTAGTGAAATTTATGGGGATAATTAATTATGGGATAATTAATTCAAAAATTTAGGGTTAATGAATAAATGAATAAAGAATAATAAATCAAAATGATTGTAATTAATTAATGTTAAATAAACCAGGATTTGTGACAAAATCTGATTTAATTTAAAATCAGATAAATAAATTGACCTTACCTATGAATGTTGGACATGACTAGATGATTGAATTGTTCGATATCCCTGATATATGATGCTTTGTGATACACCCTGATTTATGTTGTGATCTGTAGTTTACTTACCTGTAATATATATCTGTGATCTGTGAATGAACGATAAGCGTTATAGTTTATATCGCTTATCAACTATATCATGTATTTTGTTATGTGATGATTGATGTTGCACTATACTGTGTAAAACCCCTGGACTACACCATACACACACAAATATGGATTTCACATGGAAATCGGTTAAGTCACAGATAATTTAAATTTGATGTTTTCGAAATTGAAATTTTAATTTCAATTGATTTTGAAATTGGAAATTTGGGGTTTAAAATGAAAAGCTTTTGAAATAGAATTTCAAAGATAAAAGTTATTTTGAATAACTTAAGCGAGTTTTGAAAATTTAAATAATTAGATTTAAATTTGAATTCAAGTTTGAAATTAAATCTATGATTTGGAAACTAGGGATAAAAGATGATATAAATGTGTTTGTATCATTTAAACCATTTTAAAAGTATAATTTTGGGAATTTGAATTTAAACCAAGGATTTCAACTCGTATGAATGAATCAAATTTCCAAAATGAAAACTGTTTGTTTTCAAAGAATAAAAGCTTTTAGATAAGAAATGAAATTCCAATTTAGGTAAAGGAATTTCAAGTTAATTGAAAAATTGTTTTCCAAGTTATAAATGAATTCTTTTCGAAAGCTATGGATTAAATCTGTTTGTTTTTAACAGATTTAAAAGTGATGTTTTGTTTAAACCATTCGAAATGAAATTGTTTTGAAAGCTATGAGTTAAATCTTTGATTTAAAGATTTAACGAATTAGTTAAATTGAAATGGGAATTGATTTGGAAAATCTATGAATGAATCTTTTTGTTTAAAAGATTAAAATGGTAATTTGTTAAACCATTTGAAAAGAAAGTTTGGGTTTAAGTTGTGACTTAATTGAAATCCCAATATCCATATGTTTTTAAATATTTCGCTCACTATTCGGGTTAGCCGGGAAAAGACATCTGTGTCATATAACCCATTCCGAATAGTGATACGTCGTATATGGATAGCATTTGAAGACCGGTGTTGAAGACCGGATATTTTCGAAAATGAAAGGACAACCTGTCGAATGTCTCTGCACTGGGTAGCTCCCGGTATAGAGATTTATATCACTCTTTTGTGATGGGAAGTCTGGACGTGATTTGAAAATTATCCGGATTTGCAAGGGCTTCGTGAGAAGTGCCTTCGGTTCTGTTCGAAACCGGAACAGACTTGTATGGATACATGTCTGACATTACACTTTGAGATATAAAGCCGATTTCTTTCAAATACATATCTGTTGGTGGCGGAGAATTTATTCTCTCAGCTTAACACCCTTCTCTGAGACGTACGAGCTCAGAGGTTATGTAGTTGAAATTTATCAGCGATATATCCCAATTTGGTAATGTGGCATGCTGAGTGCTGCTGTGTGATGATCAGTGTTTGATCATTTGCGATATGATCATTTGTTTGATCTTATATCTTGGTGATCATAGGTTGATCATTTGTTTGACCCGAAGCATGGCTTTGTGACAAAGCGTAGCTTTGTGGACGAGACTTCATCGAGCCTCACACCCCGGAAATGGTCGAAACAGGAAGGATGCAGCAAGGTTCTAGGGAGTAGCGCCCCTTAGTGTATGTCATTCCTTCTGGATAAAGGTGGTATCCTGGTATGGAGCCCAGATACTTAACCTCTGTGGTTACTGCATTATTTTTACTATGTGGTTTGTTGGAAATCGGGGATCCTCGGGAAGATCGGTGACGATCGGGGGATGGCATACGCGTGTCAGTAGTTACCTATTTTTGCAGAGGTAACCCGGCCTTGTGTTGGCAGAGATCCGGTTAGGTTCTCGGGTCGTCTATTCCAGGGACGTACCCATCGTGGATAGGAAGTTCCTTAGCCTGATCATTTGTTGGAAATCCAAAGAAACAATACGAGCCTTTACGATTTCAATTGTATAACCTGTCTCCTCAGGAGGCAGCTATAGCAGGCATAATATAATGGTACCTATGCTGGCTAAGATTTATATTCTACTTTCGAAATGTTTTCTACACTATGCACTAATGATAATATCAAAAAGATTTGATTTTTGCGTAGTAAGCATCTTTGACTATCATAAGAAGAAATCTCCTCCAAGTCTGCGTTTGCATTGTGTGTGTGGTGGGAGGTCTTATGGTAGTTTCATTTTCCAAAAGCATTGCGAATTGACTTTAAAAATTCTTTTGCTGTTGTTTAAAGATAAACTGTTTTTGTTGCTCACACCAGTCCCATGACTGATCCGGAGTTTATTGTTCCCTTCCTAAACTCTGGGTGCCCACTATTTTCCACACGGGCAGTCTAGAGTTGGGTTTTTCAGATATTCAGGTTTAGTAGATTATCTGGAGCTAGTTCAGTTCTTGGAGTTCATGGACTGACGTTGCTTATCTTGGAGCATTCTATTGGAGACATTCTTTTCCGCTGCTATTTGTTGTATCATATCTCTGATGTATATTGATATTCATTGTATCACTCTGTTGTATCAGATATTGTATATCAATGTATTATTCTTTTATTCCGCTGTGTTATTTACTTAATGTTGTTATAAGCTCCGGCGACTCGGATTTGAACGATCGAATCTGCGGCATTCGAGTACGATGTAAAGTATGGATGTCGATTTTCGAGCGGGCAAAATCCGTATCGTTACAGTGGGCGTGAATAAGGATAAGGAGTATGATAAGGCATGTGAGGCAATGCCCAAGGTAGGATACTACCAGTTCGGGTCGCGTAGCCGGTGGTAACGCATCATTGTTATGACCGCCCACCGCGTCCAACACCCCCAAAATCAAATCAAAGTGCACTAATCAAGCCAACATCAATATAGTAATACGAAGAGGTGTGTCCGCTAGGGGTAGCTAGCCCACTTGGCATTGACAAGCCGTCCTATTTTAGTCATTTCAAATTGTGTAACGACCCGTAAATTTTAACGATTTTAAATAACGAATTAACTAAATTTTTCATGAAAATTAAACAATAAATTTTAGCTATGAAAATTTGATATTTAGTATGCGTCTATTAAGCATAGCAAGTGGCAGATTTTCATCTGAAAATATGAAAGTTTATTATGTTGTATAATTTTAATTTAAAACTTTAAATCAGTTAAAATTAGTTGGAAATAAAATATTTTTGAAATCTGAATATTTTTATATAAGAAAACTGTAAACCATTTTCTGAGTGAGACGTCATAATCCGTTTCGCCAAATTTGGACTTCTCTAGTCCCGTTTATCTTAATTTTCGTCATTTTAGCAAGTTAGCAGCGGATATCATGTTTTGATAGGAGGGTCACGTCACTCATATCTATGTAACATTCTGTTCGTCTCCTCGTACTGATCCCCGCAGTATATTCATTTGTGTGTTTTGACGTCCGATACGCGGTAAAATCTACAAATTGATTAGCCGTATCGGTACCCATTTTGGGCCTTTCGGGCTTTCTGTGTCCTTTAATTTGTCTACCGGTTGGAAATAACAGCCACTTGCCTTTGATATTTCTCTAAATTCACGGATTTGACATTTGTCATTCCCTGGTTTTGATATATCTTGCTGTATCCCTTCGTTCTCTTTCCTCATTGATTGGATCCGAACTTCATTTGAAAAATAGGAAAGCAACAGTGGTAACCTGCTCCTTCTTCTGTTTATCTAAGTTTTATATATAAGATTGCTTCTATTTTGCTCATGATAACCTGCCACCTTTTTGCCATGAAACCATGTTCATCCTCCCACCTGCTCGACCAACGTGCCTGCCGAGCCTCCTCACCCCATGACAACCACAAGCCCACAGCCCACCAAAATAGGGCAGCCCTTCCCCTCCGCAAGCCCTTCGACTAACCCAGCCCTTGCCACCAGTAACGACCCAGCCAGTTCCCTCCATCACCTAACAATAGCCATCGCCTCACCACTGAATCGCCGCCACCTTAATACCACATCAACTTGTCCCATACCCACATCTCCTCGCATTCGTTGCTCCAAGAAACCCAGCCAAGTCAGCCCGTTCCTCCTCCACCCTCTCCAACACCACTGCCGCCTATCTCTCCCGACCCGACTCGGCCTCTTCTCCCTATCAGCCACGCCAAAGCCTCACCACCATCCTCCACTGTCAACCGAAGCCACTCCACCAACCAGACCTCCGAGCAGCCACCTTTTAGCCTCTCTAAGGCCGAACCCAGCCTCTGACCATGCCTGAACCAAGTTGCTTCCAACCGAGCAGCAGCCGAGCCCCAAGCATGTCCGTGTCTCTTTCCACCTCACTGCTAGCTTTTCTTTTAAAAAAAGAGAAGAAGAAAGAAATATATATCATATATATAGATATATATATTTGTTTTTTTCCATCGATTTCAAGTTCACTAATTTTTCTTTGCTTGTCGCTGTCCAGATCCATTGTTGTGGTCCGTGCGCGTATCTGTGTCCATTGCTTCTTCGTTCTAATTGTTTCTCTAGTCTCGAAAGGTGAACGATCACTCACGATTAACATTCTTATATTTAGTAAATTAATTCAAATGAAATGACGATTGAAATATGTTATTAAATTTTGACTTGATTAGAAATTTAATTTTTAAATATGGTATTTTATTATCTGCATTTGTTAACCTACGTTGATTGATATATGACACCATAATATGTTGTATATATATATTATTTTTAAATTGTTAATTGTGATATATGCTATGTCATTTATGCAATTATTTTATTGTTCTCACTTTGCAAGTTCCATGTTAGTTTAGGAATTTCCTATGGGTTGAAATGATACATACCCGAACGATATTATAGATTAGGGAAATCGTTATGAGTTGAAATGATAAAAACCCAAGCGATTTTATTGATTTTTGAAATTTTGGATTGCGGGTTGAAATGATATATACCCGTAAATATTAAATTATTGTGGATTGAAATGATAAATATCCGTATCACTTGACCATAAGATAAAAAATTATATACGGACACCGTTGATCTATTTTAAAATGATTTCCAAATTTTTTCAAAAGGAGAAATATATGTGTATTGATTTTTAGAATATAATATAAAGATATTTTAATTTTAATATATGTGTAAAAATTTATATTTTTAATTTATATGTTTTAGAATTTTAAAATTACAAGTTATGTTTTATAATATAAATTATAAAATTTTACTTATAACTTAATTATTTTTAAAATATATAAAATAAGATTTAAAATAGATTTAATAATAATAAGATTTAATTTAATAATAATTAATATAATAAAATTTAATAAGAATTTAATTTAACCAATATATATGTAATATGTTTTTAAATATTTATTTACCATTTACATTAATATTTTAAAATAGATTTTTATAATAACTTATATATATATAACATGTTTAAATATTTATTTGAATTTATGTTGTTATTTTTTTAATAGATTTTTCTAATAACTTAAATAAATAAAGGTTGGAAAGATAAATTAAAATTGATTTGTAATTTAATTTGTTTAAGAATTGTATTTAAATAGGATTTGATTTGAACTTATTAATTTTGAGATTTTAAAGATATGATTTTATAACTTGATAACTGGATTTTGATTAAAGGCGATTAAATGGATATTTTCAAATTTAAATAAAATTGAACTTGAATATTTAATATTGATTTAAATTTGTAATTTGAAATTTTATTTAAATGTTATTACAAATAATTAAGTGAATATTTTCATATTTAAATAAAATTGAAGTTGAATTTTGAAATATAAATGAAATATATCAAATTGAGTTCTTATAGATTGTTTGAATATTTAAACTTTGAAACCTATTGAATTGGAAGTGGTTTAAAATTGTATTTTAAACTTGGATTTGAAATCGATATAAATTAAAAATGGTTTTAATGAGAATTTGAATTGAACCTTTAACCTTTTTAATTGAAATTGTTGAACTGAGATTGATTAAAAATTGAATTTTGGAACTAAAGTTGATTTGTGAAATTTGAAGGAAAAAATTCTAATTTAAAACTATTTTCAATATAAACTCTTTTAAATATATAAACTATTTTAATATATATTATTTTAAATTGATAATATAAACTATTTCTAATATAAAAACTATTATATATATATTATTTTAAATTTATAAACAATTTTAAATATACATATTGTAATATATAAACTATTTTGATCTATAACCTATTTTTTAAATATAAACTATATTTAATGGATTTAAATGCGAATACATTGCTATGATGGTTTAACCTATTTTGTGGTTATGATTTTGGAAGTGATATGATTTAGAAATGAATATGATATTTTGATATGAAGTACGAACTGTTTGAAATGAAAATGACCATGGTGTAAAATAAGCGTTTGGTTGTTAAATAGGCCGGGATCATATATTGTCATACTCTACCAATATCGAAAACTACTTTAGCAATTGTGTACGTGGTGGAGAATCGAGAACGAAGTAGGTTGGTTTGGCGAACGTTTATATGAGGTATGAACGCAGCCCTGACCCCTGCGGGTCAGCTTGATATGACTAAAATAGGAGCCACGCCGGGTCAAGTGAGGTCGCACCTCCGACCGAGCATGCTTCTTCGAAACCATTCTATTACTTTGGATTTGATTGGGTGCACCTTTGACTATGGGAGTGTGTCTCGACGTGGGCGGTGGTAGCTGCTATGCGTTACCACCAATCCGGATCCACAAAACGGTAGTATCCTACCCTTGGCATTGCCTCGTGTGCCTTGTCCTATGGAGTGCTCCCTGATAGCCCACCGAAACAGCGCAGCCCTTCCCCTCCGCAAGCCCTTCAACTAACCCAGCCCTTACCGCCAGTAACGACCCCACCAGCGCCCTCCATCACCTGACAACAATCGTCGCCTCACCATTGAAACGCCGCCACCTTATTACCACAACAACTCATCCCGTCTCCACATCTCCTTGCAGTCGTCACTCCAAGCATCCCATCCAAGTCAGCCCGTTCCTCCTCCACCCTCTCCAACACCACTGCCGCCTATTTCCCCTGATCCGACTCCGCCTCTTCTCCCTATCCACCATGCCAAAGCCTCACTGCCAGCACTCCATTGTCAGCCGATGCCGCTCCACCGACCAGACCTCCGAGAAGCCACCTTTCAGCCTGTCCAAGGCCGAACCCAACCTCTGACCATGCCTAAACCAAGTTGCTTTCAGCCGAGCAACAGCCGAGGTCAAGAGTGTCCGTTTTTCTTTCCACCTCACTGCTAGCTTTTCTTTTAAAAAAAAGGGAAGAAGAAATAAATATATATCATATATATATATTTGTTTATTTCTTTTCATCGATTTCTAGTTCGCCAATTTTGCTTTGCTTGTCGCTATCCAGATCCATTGTTGTGATCCGTGTGCGTATCCGTGTCTGTTACTTCTTTGTTCTAATTGTTTCTCTAGCCTCGAAATGTGAGCGATCACTCACGATTAACATCCTTATATTTAGTCAATTAATTCAGATGAAATGACGATTGAAATATGTTGTTAAATTTTGAATTGGTTAGAAATTTAATTGTTAAGTATGATATGTTATTATCTGCATTTGTTAACCTATGTTAATTGACATATGACACCATAATATGTTGTATATATATTGTTTTTAAATTGTTAATTATGATATATGCTATGTCATTTATGCTATTATTTTATTATTCTCACTCTACAAGTTCCCTTTTAGTTTAAGAATTCCCTATAGGTTGAAATGATACATACCCGAACGATATTATATATTAGGGAAAATCGTTATGGGTTGAAATGATAAACCAAAACGATTTTATTGATTTTTGAAATTTGGGATTGCAGGTTAAAATGATATATACCCGTAAATATTAAATTATTATGGATTGAAACGATAAATATCCGTATCACTTGACCATAGGATAGAAAATTATATACGAACACCGTTGGTCTATTTTTAAATGATTTTCAATTTTTTTATAAAGGAGAAATATATGTGTATTGATTTTTAGAATATAATGTAAAGATATTTTAATTTTAATATATGTGTAAAAATTTATATTTTTAATTTATATGTTTTGGAAATTTCAAAATTTTAAGTTAAGTTTTAAAATGTAAATTATAAAATTTTACTTATAACTTTATTATTTTTAAAATATATAAAATAAGATTTAAAATAGATTTAATAATAATAAGATTTAATTTAATAATAATTAATATAATAAAATTTAATAAGAATTTAATTTAACCAATATATATGTAATATGTTTTTAAATATTTATTTACAATTTATATTAATATTTTATAATATATTTTTGTAATAACTTATATATATATATATATATATTGTTACCCGGCACCTTGGCCCGACTATAAAGCAATAGTTGCAGAAGTGATAGTTAGCACTAGACAAGATTCTGACCAAGAAGAGACTAAAGATATAAGGGTTTGGTGCAATCGATATGTTTCTGCATTTATGTATGGCTCGGTCAAAAGAGGGAAGAACATGCTGTCGGTCATGGCTCGGTCAAGGCGGTTCGGAACACATGGCTCGGTCAAGGCGGTTCGGAACACATGGATCGGTCAAGGCGGTTCAGAACAAATGGCTCTGTCAAGGCGGTTCTGAACACATGGCTCGGTCAAGGATGAAGGTCATGCATGGCTCAGTCTAGGTGGTTAGCAGATGCCGCTCGGTCTAGGTAGTTCGGCACACCTCGTTCAATCGAGGTAGGTCGGCATGTATGGTTCGACCTTGATAGTTCGGCGTGCGTCGGGCGGCAGGCCTGGGTCGGTGAACTTTGTGATGGTTATTAATCTCTTCGACCTACAACGGAGTGACGTGGTTAGTCTTCCTATACCTCGGGACATAATGCCACTTGCTTCGAGTCTTTTGACAATCTGCTTCGAGTCAACAACGAGACAACCAATGGACCGACCGAGGTGAATCGGCGACCACCATTCGGCATGCCTGGCTCGGTGCACAGAAGTTGCCGACTGTGGGCCAAAGTACCTTGTTCCTGGGCCTGCGATGGGAGTTTAGCCAATCTTCGTCTATAAATACAGAGACAGGGGTAAAGTTGATGGGACCTTTTTTCGAGAACTCCAGGGATACTCTGCCATTTTTTGTACTCGCTTCTTTCAGTTCAAACTTATATTCGAGTTATTTGTTTACAGGTTGTATCTGTATTCAAGTCTTTGAGAAAAGCAATAAAGATTACATTAACAGTGGACGTAGGCAATTACGCCGAACCACTATAATTTTGGTGTTCTTGTTTCTACAGTTAGTTTTTCATATATTCCTCTGTTTTAATTACTATCTTCATTAATCTCTCTACATAAATCTTTTCTTGGGTGTTAGTAAGCAATTTTGGTGCTTTCACTAAGAGAACCGCATTCTCAGGCTGTTAGGATCTACTTTGTCGCTACTGGATTGGAGAAATCCCCCAAAGAAGGTCCAAGTTCATTCACAAGAAGTTCATAGATTCTACTCAGAGTTTCGACCGATAACTTTACAATGGGAAGACCACGTACCAGATCAGCCTCCCACAATGCAGATGTCAATGAGACCGCTAGCATCCAACAAGTAGGACCCAACAATCAACAAGCTAATTCAGGTGCAGGGACCGCCACCGTCCTAAACCAAACAGAAGTTGTCACTAGGACAGAGTTCAACGAGTTGATGAGAGAACTCGTGGAAAGAAGGAGACAGCTTAACGAGCAGATTCAAGCTAACGCCAATCTCATGACCCAGCTTACTCAACAACAACCTCAGAATGCTGGAGGAAGTCCCATTTCCTACTCATCAGCTGACAGCTCCGCTTCGTCTGATGAACATCCTAAGCATAGACGCCGTTGAATTGAAACAGCGCAAACAAGTGCAGTAGATCAATCCAACATGAATGGTCCAGGTTCCCTACCTAGAGCCGTGGCCCCTCACTTGCACCTGGGAAATCACACTCAAGTTGGAATGGGAAACTTAGGATCTGGAGCATGAGTGGAAGCAGGCCATCCAGCTAACCAGGGACATAGCGAAGCAGGTCTCCAGGACACGCATTTGGGAGACCACCAATCGAGGAGGCACCAGCCGATCCGGTCATGCAGGACGGAGTCCAACTTGCCACCACCCATCCAGACCCCGGATTTATCAGCTATAGTTAGACAGGTGACAAGAGAAAATTAGGGCTTACCTAACGATGATTGGGGTATAGCTAGGAGTCATACTCCGTTCACAGATGCTATCCTACGAGCTGAGTACCCTCGGAAGTTCAACATGCCGACTATTCCAGCCTATGAGGTGAAGACTTATCCCCGACAGCATGTAATGAGACACGAGTGGTTGATGGACTCGGCTAGGGAAAATGATGCGACTAAATGTAGATGTTTCCCAATAACCCTATCTGGAATCGCTACCATGTGGTTCACCAGACTTCCCCCGCGATCGATCTCCAGATATGGTGAGTTAGCGACGAAATTTATGGAGCAGTTCAGAATTCATACCACTCGCCCAAAGGACGTGATGTCTTTATCCAGTGTAATCCATGCTCCAAGGGAGTCCTTTAAAGGAATATTTGCAAAGATTTCACATTGCTGCTACCGAAGTTAGCAGCCCGAATGACCATGCTATTCTTATGGCCATGATTTGAGGAGTAGATCCATACTTAGAGTTTGGTGATTGGCTGGCAGGAAAACCTCCGGCTACCCTGGAACGTTTTTATTCAAAGGCACGCCAATTTATGAGAAGGGTGGAAGCCAGGTGGATGAGGTGTGGCAGTGTGTCAGGGCCAAGTAAGGAAGCGGTGCAAAGCAATATCACCGTGAAACAATCTGGTGAAAACTTCGGCAAGGTTCAAGTCAATGTGCAGAATAAGCCAGGGCGGTCTAAAGAATACGGAGGAGGAAATTCTGGAAGAAAGAGGGAAGCAGGAAAGTGGAAACCAAGGATCCTACCTATAGCAGATACACTCCTCTGAACGCATCGCTGGACAATATTTATTTATCAACCTGTAATACATTCCAATACCGAAAGCCACGCCCAAAAGAATCCACTGAGGAACAAAAGTAGACTAGGAAGTATTGTCGCTTCCATGAGACTTACGGGCACAATACCGAAGAATGTAGACACCTCCATGATGCTATAGAAAAGCTGATTCGATAGAAGAAGTTATAGCAGTTTGTTAAGAATCCGCAGGAAGGCGGACTAGGGACCTCCGAACCTAATCGCGCACAGACTCTACATCGACCCGAGGTACCCGCTCGGACTGGAGGTAGATTGGTTATAAACACGATAGTCGGTGGGCCTCACCCGGTAGACAAAAGTTGGCAAGAAATGGAGCGCTATGCTAGTTCCCTAAAGCATGCGGATTTCGAATGCTGCTCGAACACAGAAGACGGGACCCCAGCGAAACAGCAGCGAATGATGACGGATGATATAGTATTCAGAAGCAGAGATTCTGATCGGGTAGAGGCACCTACCATGGACCCGATGGTCATCTCGGCCACGATTGGGCCAGCGTTTGTGATAAGGATATTGATTGATTGTGGGAGTTCTGTTAACATTATTTTCAAAAAGTCTTATGACCAAATGAAGATGGAAACGAAGGATTTAAAACCATCTAATTCCCGTATTCATGGCTTTAATGGTGCAGCTACTGATGCAGCGGGTTTCGTCGAATTACTAGTTGAATTAGGAGAAGGTGAACGTAGGAGGGAACGGATCCTACCGTTCATTGTTTTGGATGTTGATTCCCCATATAATGTTTTGCTGGGCCGACCGGCCCTAGCGGAGTTTAGGGCAGGTTTGGC
The DNA here is from genome assembly GCA_030737815.1 of Allium fistulosum. Lineage (NCBI taxonomy): Eukaryota > Viridiplantae > Streptophyta > Magnoliopsida > Asparagales > Amaryllidaceae > Allium > Allium fistulosum. The sequence goes on from CM060905.1 coordinate 855,513,711, forward strand.
CCCGTGGTGTTTAACCTTGAAATTTCCAACGGATAGAGGAGTTGGTGTAGTGCATGGCGATCAAGCAACTGGTCGTGCGTGTTATGTGGCTGAGCTAAGAGAGGCCCAACGAAGAGAGAAGGGAAAGGTTGTGGACAACTCTGTCCGCATCCATGTTGCTCAAAATTGACAAGTAGAGCCCGACCCTTGGCTCGGGCAGTAGGGTTGGATCTACAGAGACATAGATCCGAGAGACGATGATGAAGAACCCAAGGAGTCTAAAGCCGCCCCGGCTGAACTGACGATTGACATTCCACTTAGCCATGATGACCGTCACGGGTGCTTAAGATTGGATCACAACTCACCCCCTCGATGACTGAGGATCTTACTGATTTCCTCGAGCGAACCTGGAAGTTTTCACTTGGACCCACTCTGATATGTGCGGGATTTCTCCCACCATCGCAAGTCATATGTTGAACATTGACCCAAAGTATGTGCCAGTGAAACAAAAAAGGAGAGGTATGGACCCGAAGAGGTCTGCTGCCCTCAGAGAGGAGGTGGACAAACTCAAAGCAAATGGGTTCGTCCGCGATGCCCTCTACCCTAAATGGGTATCTAACCCTGTACCAGTGAGAATAGGGAATGGTAAATGGAGGACCTGTGTTGATTACTCAGACCTGGACAAGGCGTGCCCTAAGGATAGTTTCCCTTTACCTAGAATTGATCAGCTGGTCGACTCGACAGCAGGACACAAATTATTGTCATTCATCGATGCGTGTTCAGGATACAATCAAATCCCGATGCACATTCCGGACCAGGAACAGACTAGTTTTGTCACAGACATTGGACTGTACTGTTATGTAGTGATGCCTTTTAGGTTGAAGAACGCAGGAGAGACCTACCAGCGCTTGGTAAATCGGATGTTTAAAGACCAAATTGGTAGGACAATGGAAGTCTATGTGGATGACATGCTCGTGAAGTCACGGCAGTCAAACGACCACATTCGAGACTTAACAGAGATGTTTGATATACTCAAATACCATGGAATGAAAATCAATCCACTGAAGTGTTCTTTTGGCGTTGCATCAGGATATTTTTTGGGTTTTATTGTTAATGCATAGGGAATCGAAGCTAACCCAGAAAAGATTCAGGCTATCTGAGACATACAAGCACCCAGAACTATAAAGTAAGTGCAAAGCCTGAATGGAAAAGTCGCCACGTTGAGTCGATTCATATCCAGAGCAACCGACAAATGCATTCCTTTCTTCGATGTGATAAGGAAAAAGAAGAGGAATTTTGAATGGACGCCGGACAGTGAAGATGCGTTCCGAGCTCTGGTGGAACACTTGGAAAGTCCCCCGGTTCTGTTAAAGCCCATAGACCATGAAGAGTTATATGCTTACTTGGCCGTGTCTCAACATGCTATCGGTACAGCATTGGTTCGTGAGGAGGACCAAATTCATAGGCCAGTGTACTATGTCAGTAAACGCTTAACGGTGGCAGAAATAAATTATCCTATGATTGAGAAGCTAGCCTATTGCTTAGTGATTACATCACGCAAACTCCATCCATATTTTCAGGCACACCAGATCAGTGTTTATACCGATCAACCTTTGCGACATGTGCTCTAACGACCAGAAACCTCTGGAAGGTTACTCAAGTGGAACATTGAGTTATGTCAATTTGATATCACTTACCTACCACGGAGGGTTATCCAAGGGCAAGCACTAGCAGACTTCATTACAAGATTTCACCATATCAGACGAGCCAAGTGGTGTTGATGTCATTCCCCCTCATTTGATGGAAACTATACACCGATGGGGCATCCAACAGCCGTTGTTCTAGGGCTGGTGTTATTCTAGTAACTCCCAAATATTGAACAATTTTTTATGCTTTGAAGATTGATTTCCCAGCTAAACATAATGAAGCCGAACATGAAGCACTGATTGCTGGCTTAAAACTTACAAGGGAACTCGGAGTGAAGTCGGTTGAAATCTTTTGTGACTCACAATTAGTGGTGTATCAAGTACGAGGAGACTACTAAGCAAAGGGGCAGAGACTTGCCCCATACCTTGCTCGGGTTCAAGAACTGTTGGCATACCTTGAATATTACGATATTTCACATATCCCTCGTGAGAAAAATGGAGAAGCCGATTCATTGGCAAAATTCGCAAGTACTGGTGATGCACAGCAGATGGGTTTGGTTCCCGTCAAAATCTTACATGCCCTGAGTATAAATGAGATGGAAGTAGATTCTGTGTTAGAAATAGGAATTAAGAGGGAGTCGTGGATAACCATGTTCAAGCAATACCTGCTACATGGGATTTTGCCCGAAGGAAAGAATGAAAGACGTCAAGTTATTCGCAAAGCTTCGCGGTATATAATGCAGGATGGAATAATGTATCGGAAAGGATTCTCGGTTCCTTTACTTCGGTGCATCGCCCACGATGAGATAAAGCGGGTCTTGAAAGAAGTTCATGAAGGAGAATGTAGCGACCATACTGGGGGGCAAACGCTAGCAAAAATATCCTCCGCTATGGATACTACTGGCCAACTGTGAATCGAGACACCGTGGACTATGTAAGAAGATGCGACAAATGTCAAAATTATGCATAGATCCTGAGAGCTCTACCGACGGAACTCACGCAAATGGTTAGACCCTGGCCATTTGCAACATGGGAGATCGATATAATCGGCTCCTTGCCAATCTCCAAAGGTGGTGCAAAATATGCAATTGTTGCGGTCGACTACTTTACTAAGAGGGCGGAAGCAGAGCCCTTAGCTACGATCACCACCAAAAAGGTCATTTATTTCGTTTTGCGAAACATCATATGCCGTTTTGGCCTCCCACGAACTTTCATTACGGACAATGGAACTTAATTTGAGAGTAGGGAGTTCAAAGAATTTTGCCAAAAATATTGCATTGAGAAAAGGTTTGCGGCAGTCGCTCACCCTAAAGCCAATGGACAAGTTAAAGCCGTAAATAAAATAATCAAATCCATATTGAAAAAGCGTTCGGAGAAGACCAGAGGCAAGTGGTTAGATGAGCTTCCAACAGCGCTCTGGGCTTACAGAACCACCCACAAGTCCGCGACTGGTCATACTCCATTTACTTTGGCATACGACACTGAAGCTGTTATACCCGTGGAACTTGAAGTTCCCTCTCACCGGGTGACTCATTATGATCCTAGGATGAATCAGGATCTCTTACTGTAATCGCTAGACTTTGTCGATGAAAAACATGAAGAGGCTGATTTAAGGGCGGCTGCATATAGGCACCGAGTCGCTCGATATTATAATGAAAAAGTTCGACCGAGAATCTTTGATGTGAGTGATCTTGTTTTAAAGCGAGTTTTTCCAATCCCGTCACATATGTATCCTACATGGGAAGATCCGTATGTCATCGAACAGAAGCTTGGGGAAGGAACCTTTAAGCTAGCGACTGTCGATGGCATGACACTCCCCAAAGCAAGGAATAGCGAGCATTTGCGTCGTTATTACACTTAGTCTATTTTTTTGCATTCTAGTAACAGTTGTTTCCAGTGTATGTTTCCTTTTGTTGTTCTTTGTTTCCACCATGTAATAAGACAATTCATCTTGTCCCTATTGTTTTTTTATAATCAATAAAGGCTTGAAGCCATTTTATCTGTGAACTATTGACGTCTTATATGTTATAATTCCATGATAAAAATTAAATTGCATTATTCTGTCTGGCGTATAAACGCATATACAAAATTAGAAGTCAATAAACGATTCAAATATCTCTAAGTCTCCGGAGCGTGGACTAGAGTACTCTGAGTCCCTGGAGTGCAGACTAGAGTATAAATGATTCAAAAATCTCTATGTCCTCGAAACGCGGACTAGAGTACTATGAATCCCTAGAGTGCGGACTAGAGTATAAATGATTCAAAAATCTCTAAGTCCCCGGAGAGCGGACTAGAGTACTATGAGTCCCCAGAGTGCGGACTAGAGTATAAATGATTCAAAAATCTCTATGTCCCCGGAGCGCGGACAAGAGTACTCTGAGTCCTCGGAGTGCGGACTAGAGTATAAACGATTCAGAAATCTCTAAGTCCCCGGAGCGTGGACTAGAGTACTTTGAGTCCCCGAAGTGCGGACTAGAGTATAAACGATTCAAAAATCTCTAAGTCCCTGGAGCGCGGACTAGAGTACTCTGAGTCCCCGGAGTGCGGACTAGAGTATAAATGATTCAAAAATATCTAAGTCCTCGGAGCGCGGACTAGAGTACTCTGAGTCCCCGGAGTGCAGACTAGAGTATAAACGATTCAAAAATCTCTAAGTCCCCGGAGCGCGGACTAGAGTACTCTGATTCCTCGAAGTGCGAACAAGGGTATAAACGATTCAAAAAATTTCCAAGTCATGTGGAAGCCGACCAGAGCTTATGTAACCCACAAGATTTCAAATTTCAACTACAAGATTAGACAATAAGCTAAAAAATGGAAGTCGTGGAAGACAAAGAAACAAAATTTTATCTACTAATCCAAAATTAAGTTCCATTACAACTTTTCTGGAGTTTGGAGCAAAAGTCTATTCACAATGACTATAAAAATAAATAGAAACAACTACATGACTTAGGCGGAGCGAGGTTTGGCACGAAGATAATTACTTCTTTGACTTTTTCTCTTTCTTCGGTTTCTCCAAAGACCTCTCAGCCAAGCGCTTCGTCTTGGACCCTCTGCTTCCCAGTGAGGCGGTATCCGGGATAGGAGGAGGGACATCCAGAGGTGTGTTCCCCCCGGGGAGGATTACCCTCAAGGGCCTATTTAAAGGATCATCGAGTTCCATCACCTGGGGTTCAATCTTAATTTCGGCCTTCCTTTTCTCCTCCTCCACGATTCATTCCCCATGCTAAGTTTTGAAGTAGGTTCGGAAGAGCCTATGATTTCGACCTCGTCATGTTTGTCCCCAGGCGAGGGATCCTCGGCCTTGTCCACATCGAGAGCTCCGATTACTTGGGCATCGGGTCCGAGAGTATACCCAGTGTGAATCTCTTCTGCTATTTTTTCTTCCTTCTCCGTGGCGACATCGCTCCTTGGAGTTGGTTCAGGATCAGAATGACCTACATGGAGTCATAAAGGATTAGTGTTAGAATACATCTATTGTTCATCAAAAGTGATGGTCCTTTTAACCCTAGAAAGAAAAATTACGTACCGGCTTCCGGTTGACTCTCCGCTGTTTTAGGAGTCTCGCCCTCTGGAATAGGGGAAAGAACGAGAACATCAAGCCCGGGTTTCTCTGGGTCATAGCCAACATGCTGCTCGAAAGGATCGAATGATGAGCAACCAGCCGGTTGGGTGGAAGGAGGAACTGGAGACTCAGTTCTGGATGGACCAGCAACGTCGTCTTCCCTTTCGATGAGGAGGAATCTCTTCCGTAAAGGGCTTTAGCCGCGGATAAGTCGGAAGACTCGTTTCCTCGAAGCACTTCATTCACAAGAGAATCCTCATCAATCTCTTCGGTGCCCAGCTCCACTCGCTTAATTTTTATTAGAGTATCCTATGCTTCGGCTAATGATTCGAGGTGACCCTCGTCCAGAAATGATAGATCTCGATGCATGAGAACTCGAGCGTTATATTCAGCAATAAGCGGATCAAATAAGCATTTAATTTCTTCTCTGCTGGCTTCAGCAGCTGCCTCGAGGCGAGAATCGATTTCTGTCAGCGCCATTCTTTTGCCCTCCTCACGGGCTGCATCCTTTAATGCTTCAGCTTTAGAAAGTTCCTCGTCAAGCTTTGTCTTTAAGAGTCGTGTTGCGACGATTTCCTCGCAATATCGCTGCAACTCTTCCTGTGCAGCAGTTTTCTCTTCTTTCTCTTTAAGCAGCAGCTTCTCCAGTTCTTTAACTCGTCGAGCGAGGATATCCTTTTCTTTCTGGATGGAGTGTTTTTCTAAGGCTAGAGCACCACTACGTTGAACTGCCTCATCAATTTCCTTTTTGTGAGTGGCTTCCAGACGGTTGACTACCTCAGCTGTATCTTTAGCGTTTTGCTAGGCAGCCTCAAGTTGAGATTTGTATAAGGAAAGCTCTTTATCCTGGGCTTTAATAATATCTTTATCATGGATGGCTTCAAGTATCAAGCAATCGATTTCGCGCTGACGTTCCATAGAAACTTCTGAAACTTTTTCTGCCAAATGAACAAACACATCGTGTTGGACATATACATTGTTGTTACAGACGATAGCGCTTTGTTTGACATGCCCCGGAATAGGATGAATCGCAGGAAGGAATTTCAATTCGTCGAAGCATGTTTTTGGAAATGTGGCTTTAAGCTCGGTTAGTTTTTCGGCTGTCGATGGATCATGTGCAGAGATTGGAGGAGTATGCCTAGCCGGAGTCACAGACTTTTTATGAGGCTCACGAGACTGATTGTTGCTGGACGAACCAGACTGTTGGTCGTGAGGAGCTTCGAATTGAGATCCCTTCTGAGTAGATTTTTCTCTACTGTACTCTGAGTGAGGGGGAGGATCATTGGGATACGAAGAATGGCTTTAAGTTCTTCTTCGAGAAGATGATGAGTCTCTGGGACAGTAGTCCCTATCGCCGCTGTCATCCTTGTCTCGACGTCTACCTGATCCAGAATCCCGACTGGAGGGGTGGAAAATAGAGGACCCGCGAAGGCATTTGACATTTGGAACATGGTTCGAGGAAGATGAAGGATGGACTGTCAAACCGTCATTTGAAGCGGTAGATATAGCAGATATCCTCTGGAGTAGGGTGTTTGGATAAGGTGCTCATGAAGAGAATACAAGTGCCATAGATAAACGCGTGACTATTGGGATGTAGCTGTGCCGGAGCAATCCCGATATACCTAACACTTCACGGAGAAAAGAGTTGAAAGGTGGCACGCTACCGACCCAGCACATGAATTTATTGCACACTGTATATCCGGTTGGGGGCAGGTGAGGCCGATCTCGCCCCGATGGAACTAAGACGTCGTCGAAAGGGATTCCATGAATTGTACACAACCAACGAAGAGAGGTCTTGCCGATTTTTGAAGCTTGTGAATCAATAGGATCATCCAGAATAACTGCTCCATCTATGACATCGGGGGTTGGGCCAATAACTGCAGCAGATGGATCTAGAATACCCTGTGTGGAGGTTGTCGGTGTATTTGAAGTTCCTACTACCTCCTACCGAGAACCTGGCTCAGGCTTACCGGAAACTGTAGTAGAGCTCGATTTTCTGGACATCTTTAAAGAACAATGGATGTGAAAAGATACCTGTTTAAACTATACTTGAAAGACACTCGATATCTGATATAACGATAAAAATAATCCCCCCATCTTATGTGTGAACTAGTGCGACGACTCCAATGTAAGTGTATAAAAAACTAAAGTTTTAAACTCAAGTATGATGTGATAGAGTTTTAAGTGGTTATCTTCGGAGACCATCATCGCTGACCGTCTCCTGCAGTTTACCATATGATTGGCATTAGAAGTTTTGGAATCGAGCATCGGCATCATAGAAAGTGAAGGCTATTGTTCTCATATGTTAAGATAAATTTGCATTTAAAATTATTCAAGCTATGGGGAGTTGGTTCAAATTGAGTCCTCGGGCTTATGTGTTTTATTGCCTGTTATTGTCCGATATGCTGTGGATGATTATGGGAGTAGGTTGTCAAAGTGTGTATTACGTTCAAGTTAGCAAAATCTTGGTTGCCATGCCGATCCACTTACTTCCTATCTCTCTCTAATGACCGAACGACCATACCCGCACTCCTACAGACTTACATCAACTAACAGCCCACTCAGTCTATACCGAACCAACAACCTAATTTCCTACCGACCCATGCTCTCCTTCAAGGCCGAACGACTCCCTCGGTCAGGATACCGACCCACTCCTTTGGATTCTCACCAAACAATGACGTCATACCTAATTACCGAACCACATTCTTGTTCCTCTTACCGTGGCCTAATAGCTTTCGCCCTTGGACCGCCGCACCGTTCCACTTCTTTTGAGATTCTTCACTGAGCGACGTCTTCCTCCCGCTTCCTAAGTCCTAACTTTCGAGTTATGGGAACAACCACTACACAGAGGTTATTGTAAACAACCATCAAGAACAATTGAAGCCCTAGCCTAAGTCCTGCCCTCCTCTCGAGTCATCTTTTCTCCCCGTACCAATTATCCTTTACCTATTCCTATAACCAAAGGAAAGTGGAAAACACCTAATCGAGCACCCAAACTTCGTATGAGACTTCGAGCTTGAAGTGAAATTTATACCCATGGAAAATTTGCGGTTTGCAGGAGTGTCGAGTTGCTAGGTCAAAACGCTGATCGAGTTTGAGGGCGATTGAGATCTCGAGGGGAGAAATCCAGGGCTTTGTGGGAGCAAGTTGATAAATTTAAGGAGATAAGTAGGATGCGGGTTTGTGAAGGTAAAGTTAAAGTAAGAAGAAGATAAAAAGTAAAGACCAAGCTTTTATATGAAGAAGGGAAGGTGAACATGCCTTTCACCTGTGGAACTGGTCAAAACGCTACGGTGGTCCGGAAAATCGCTGCATCGAACGACACTGGGTAGGCCGACCGAGTGGTTCGGCACTCATGCGCCGATCAACCCCTAAAACAAAAAACAAACAAACATGTAATAATAAAAAATAATAATGAGTAAGTAGATGACAATAATAAATGAGTAAAAACATATATATGTACTTATAGGAATATATATATATGTGTGTGTGTGTGCGTGTGTGTGTGTATAGGCATATGCATAGGTAATGTTCAGAGAATCCAGTATGGTTCGACCTTCGAAAGGTTATATGCATTCAGCTTTTGGAAAGTTAAAACATGATTTAAGCGACAGATGATTGTCATTCCAGATGAACTAACTTTTGAAAGCAGGGTCTGGTTGTTAATTCAAAGCACGTCGTGTTGATTCACACGACGCGCTTTGGGGGCAAATGTTACCCGACACCTTGGCCCGGCTATAAAGCGGTAGTTGCATAAGTGATAGTTAGCACTAGACAAGATTCTGACCAAGAAGAGACTGAAGATATAAGGGTTTGGTGCAATCGATATGTTTCTACATTTATGTATGGCTCGGTCAAAAGAGGGAAAAACATGCCGTTCGGTCATGGCTCGGTCAAGGCGGTTCGGAACACATGGCTCGGTCAAGGCGATTTAGAACACGTGGCTCGGTCAAGGCGGTTTGGTACACATGGCTCGGTCAAGGCGGTTCTGAACACATGGCTCGGTCAAGGACGAAGGTCATGCATGGCTAAGTCTAGGTGGTTAGTAGATGCCGCTCGGTCTAGGTAGTTCGGCATGCCTCGTTCGGTCGAGGTAGGTCGACATGTATGGTTCAACCTTGATAGTTCGGCATGTGTTAGTCGGCAGGCCTGGGTCGGTGAACATTGTGATGGTTATTAATCTCTTCGACCTACAACGGAGTGACGTGGTTAGTCTTCCTATACCTTGGGACATAATGCCACTTGCTTCGAGTCAACAGCGAGACAACCACTGGACCGGCCGAGGTGGATCGGCGACCACCGTTCGGCATGCCTGGCTCGATGCACATAAGTTGCCGACTGTGGGCCGAAGTACCTTGTTCCTGGGCCTGCGATGGGAGTCCAACCTATCTTCGTCTATAAATACAGAGACAGGGGTAAAGTTGAAGGGACCCTTTTTCGAGAACTCTACGGATACTCTACCATTTTTTGTACTCGCTTCTTTCAGTTCATACTTGTATTCGAGTTATTTGTTTACGGATTGTATCTGTATTCAAGTCTTTGAAAAAAGCAATAAAGATTACATTAACAGTGGACATATGCAGTTACGCCGAACCACTATAATTATGGTGTTCTTGTTTCTACAGTTAGTTTTGCATATATTCCTCTGTTTTAATTTACTATCTTCATTAATCTCTCTACACAAATCTTTTCTTGGGTGTTAGTGACAAATTTTGGTGCTAACATATATATAATATGTTTAAATATTTATTTGATTTATATTATTATTATTTTCAATAGATTTTTGTAATAACTTAAATAAATAAAGGTTGGAAAGATAAATTGAAATTGATTTGTAATTTAATTCGTTTAAGAATTTTATTTAAATAGGAATTGATTTGAACTTATTAATTTTGAGATTTTAAAGATATGATTTTATTACTTGATAACTGGATTTTGATTAAAGGTGATTAAATGGATATTTTCAAATTTAAATAAAATTGAAATTGAATATTTAATATTGATTTAAATTTGTAATTTGAAATTTTATTTAAATGTTATTAAAAATGATTAAGTGAATATTTTCAAATTTAAATAAAATTAAAGTTGAATTTTGAAATATAAATGAAAATTTTCAAGTTGAGTTATTGTAAATTGTTTGAATATTTAAACTTTGAAACCTGTTGAATTGAAAGTGGTTTAAATTTGTAGTTCAAACCTGGATTTAAAATAGATATAAATTAAAAATGGTTTTAACGAGAATTTGAATTGAACTTTTAACCTTTTTAATTGAAATTGTTGAACTGAGATTGATTAAAAATTGAATTTTGAAACTAAAGTTGATTTGTGAAATTGGAAGGAAAAAATTCTAATTTGAAACTATTTTCGATATAAACTCTTTTAAATATATAAACTATTTTAATATATATTATTTTAATTTTATAAACAATTTTAAATATATATATTTTAATATATAAACTATTTTTAATATAAAAACTATTATATATATATATTATGTTAAATTTATAAATAATTTTAAATATACATATTGTAATATATAAACTATTTTTAATATATAAACTATTTTAATCTACAACCTATTTTTTAAAATATAAACTATTTTTAATGGATGTAAATGCGAATACTTTGATATGATGGTTTAGCCTATTTTGTGGTTATAATTTTGGAAGTGATATGATTTCGAAAGTGAATATGATTTCAAAAGTGAAATGATTTGGAAATGAATATGATATTTTGATATGAAGTATGAACTGTTTGAAATTAAAATGACCACAATGTGAAATAAGCATTTGGTTGTTAAAGAGACCGAGATCAGATATTGTCATACTCTTTACCAATACCGAAAACCACTTTAACAACTGTGTACGTGGTGGAGAACCCAGAACAAAGTAGGATGGTTTAGCGAACTTCTGTATGAGGTATGAACACAGCCTTGACCCTCGCGGGTCAGCTTGATATGATTAAAAGGCTAAGTGAGGTCGCACCTCCGATCGAGCATGCTTCTTCGAAACCTTTCTATTACTTTGTGATTTGATTGGGTGCACCTTTGATTATGGGAGTGTGTCTCGAGGTGGGCGGTAGTAGCTGCTATGGGTTACCACCAGTCCGGATCCTCAAAACAGTAGTATCCTACCCTAGGCATTGCCTCGCATGCCTTGTCATATGCCTTATCGCACCCATTATGGGTTTGGTTTATGTCATACCTATGGAGTGCTCCTTGATAGCCCACCGGTTTGGTGGAGTTTACAGTACTGTATAGACTATGGCATTTATATCAAAATGTGTTAAGGGGGATATGGGTAACGCCTTAACGCAATTTTAATAGATTACTTTACTGTAGACATTATCTATGTAGCTTATTGTACTATGTATGTAGATAGTTCCATGAGTCCTTAAAGGGTGGAATCCCAAACATCCTTTAAGTTATATTGCATTTCACTTGGACATTTCACTTGAGTGGATATACTTGCATAAGAATGTTAATCCTGACTCGAGTGTTTTGTGTTTTGCTTTATGCTCGGGTCAGCCTGAGTGTTACAAATTTGAGACTCACCTTTGGAGCTTAGAGCTTTACTTGGAGATCTACCTTTTATCTATTCAGCTTTCAGTTATTCCATTTATTTCCAGTTATTTATGTTCAGACTTGTCATTTGCTTATGTATTAAAGATTTCTTTGTATTTGGATTTCTGTTGTATTTTGTTTTAAACTCTGATGTTCTGTAGTAGCTTCATGAACTACTATTTATCTATTCCGCTGCTTATTGTTATATTACTCCATGTCTGTGATTGATTTATTGACTGTATATGCTAAGTTCTGCCAATTATAAAATAATAATCTATTGAGCAATTCAAATCAGACATGTGTGGATGATTGTCGATTTGAATGGTTCGAAATTCCAGGTCGTTACAAATTGGCACAAGTGTCGGGGTCATCCATCATCGTCCTCTTTCTTCAAATCCAACAAACGTTCACCAAATTCAACCACTTCATTCTAAATCATTAACCACGTACAAAGTTGTTAAAGTGGTTCCAATATTGACAGAGAGTATGCTAATAAGAGGACCCAATCTCTTTAACAACCAAACGTCCTTTTTCACACCGGTTGGTTCTTTTACATTTCAAAAATGGTTCACATTTGATATCAAAATATCATATTCACTTCAAAACATCTTTCTTTTCAAAATCATCATATTTACTCAAAATATGTCTTTTTCACTTGAAAATATCATTTCAAATTTCAACCTAGGTTATAACCTCATTTAACCACATTTGCATTTAAATCAATGATTTAAATATAAACATTCCAACTTTGCAAAGCTTGAAATTTTGGAATACAGTTTGAATAGTTATAAATAGTTTAAATAGCTTATATAGTTTAGGTATTTAAAACAGTTTAATATAAAATGGTTTGAGTATTGAAAATGGTTTATATAGTAAAGTGGTTTGGAGAAATCAAAATAATTTGAATATTAATAAAATAGATTTTAAACAATTTATATTAAAACAATTTATTTTGAAAATAGTATCAAATCAAAATGTTTCTTTCCATTTCAACAAATTTGGACCCAGGTCCGAATTCAAATCAACAAAACTCAATTTCCAATCTTTCAATTCAATTGACTCAATTTCAATTTAGTTTCGAATCAGCTTAAATTCAGTTTCGATTCGAAATAAATTCAATTTCTGAAACATTCATTTTTAACTTCAAATTCGATTCAACAATTCAATCCAATGATTTAAATTTCAATTAGATTCTTATTTTAAACCATTTCATTTTATATCAATTTCATATCCAATTTCAAATTACTGATTTAAATTGCTTAAATCAAATTAAACTTCATTGTTCAATTTTAAGGTCCAAATCTTAAAATAATTAAATTTCCAAAATTAAAGTCATATATTAATTATAACTTTACATTTCAATTCAGTTCTTAAAACAATTCTTTTACCCAATTTCAACTTCAACATTTCAAAGCTTGAATTAGGAAATAATTTAATTCATATAAATCTAAAATTTGTTTCCTTGAAAACAGTGTTATTTAATCAACATCCAAAAATCAATGTTTTGAAATCATTTAATTTAACCAATCCGGTATCCGCATATAATTTTCTACCCTATGGCCGAGTGATCATTCATATCAATTTTAATTATAGGGATTGATATATATCATCTCAATCCAAATCAAAGTGTCATAGGTATATATCATTTCAACCTATTTCTTAATTTATTCGAAATAATTCAAATAACAATTTATATACTTGTAATTAATATACAGGGTGATAGGGATACATGTATAAATAAATAAACTTCCAATCATCCAAATGTCAATAAATAGACATCCATCACAGTCAACATCCAAACCAACCAATAAATCACAATAGTTAACTAGTTATCAATATTAGGTACTTAACTAGCAATTAAATTCTAATATTAATTAAAATGTCAATTTAATTCAATATAAAATTCAATTACAATTAAAATGTCAATTTAAACTACCAAACAACAACCAATAAAATTCTTATCACATCATAAATTTAATTCAACTAACATAAGAAGGTTTAGTATTGCGTGAGTGGGTTAAATCACCCACCTTTGATTTATAGTCGATTAAAAATCCAACAAAAGCCCAAAGTATGAACAGTCTCCAAATTCAACTAAACCCATTCCATGTTGTTCCAAATTTCGATATGAACCCAACGGAAGAAATCGCACATAAATCGGAGCTCGTATGGAAAAGTTATGCTAGTTAGAAGTTGGAACTTTAAATTTAAATAAAATATAATATAGGGGCAATTTGGTAATTCGTTACCTCCTCTACCCTAGCGACAGCAACAACGAACCCACCAATGGGCTACAGCCGCCACTACAATCTCCCACCCGCACGCGCTCCGCTTGCTTTCGACCTCATCAGACAATGTCGTTGCATCGCCCCCCTCAGGCGGACCATCTCCACTCCGCGCGCGGCCTCTAGGCGCCCCCTACAAGATCCGCCGTCACCGCCTTTAAAGCCATTTTTGGTGAACACCACTGATGATCTCGACCACCAAACCATGTGGATGAACGCTGCTCGACGTCCTCTATAATACTGTGCCCTTCGATCATCGATTGGTCGACGATCCACCGTTGATTTGCAAACCCTACAACGGACGGCCGAGAATAAATCGCCAATTTCTGGACAAACGGAGCCTTCAATCGAAAAAAAAATTGCAGATGCAGATTACGTTCGTTGAGAGCTCGCGATGATACATTATATGATAGGATTAGAGTAGTTTGAATTTTCGGAGTTTGATTTGGAATTGAAATTAGGGTATTGAGATGTCTGACATTGGGAAGAAACAGAGGAGATAGAAATTGTGCGTATAGAAAATGGAATAAAAGACTGTTAGGGTTTATAACAGCCTATATATAGACAAAGCTGAAACAAGAATGATGGAACATATTGATTGGGCCCACGCGATAACAAAGAACCAAAAACCCGTTTCATTCCCAAAACAAAAGCAGGTCATACCATATATATCGAAATATATGTTTTCAATACTTTTAAACTCAATTGAACTAGTTTCAAACCCTAATTCTATTGTATATAGAAATTAGCTTTTGTAATCGAATTATTTTAATTAAATTCCTTTAATTGATTTCTAGACGTTTCGAGCTCGCACGATCAAATGATAAAAATCTGATTGCTACAAAACTTGAAATCCTATAATAATTCACTATTACGGATTCGGTGAAACTAGTTTCGTCAAAATCCGAGACAGTGCCAAAAAGGCTAATTTCACACGTTAATTAAATGAATTATTATTTTAAAATCAATTTAGTCACTTTTAAATTCAAATTTAAAACTTAACATTTTTCATCATTCCTGATTACACGGAAATTAATAATATTTAAAAAAATTTAATTTTCCATGTCATATCCAATAATTAAATATTACATTAATTTCAACATTAAATTACAATAGACTATAAACCTAGTTTATTATAACTTAAATTCCAACATATTATTTTATTTGATTAAAATTCTTATTATTAAATTAACAATTACCACATGAATTTATTTAACATAAGTTTCCATCTTATTATTCTCATTCTCTACGGTTACGTTCTTTACTATATTACTTTCAATATTTCAATTACATTAATTTTATTTATTTCCAAATTAATTTCAACTGATTTATTCAATGAGATGATGATAAATCAATTATTGCAACTTAGTAATTCGTATCTATTAGTTTATTGTTCACAACAAGAGGTATAAATCCACTTACCAATAGCTGATTTCATATTCTATATTAAAACCACTTTCAATTAATTACATATAATTTCACCATTAATACAACATTTAATTCATTCCTTATTGACTTACAATTATTTCCGAATTAAGCTCTACAATTACATTTCAAATTAACTTTACCATTACAATTGATTGAAATTACATTAAACAGTTGTCAATTTCATTCAATCAACATTATCAAATTATATTTTAATAATTTCTTCCCATTTATAAATCATAAATTTTAATTTCTCACAATATTAAATTCCAAAATCTTATTAAATTTAATATTTTTAATTATAAAAAAATACGGGTCGTTACACTTAAATTTATTTTATACGGCTTTGAACTCCTTTCAGGACTATAATTTAATTTTGATAAAAGTTCGATTATATTTTTAAATAATGTTGATAAGGTTGAGGGTTTTGTAGCTGATACTTTAAATTGCAAAACTATGAATTTCCCGATTGATTATCTTGGATTTTTTATCAGACCAACTAAGCTTAAACATGATGACTGACTAAATATAATAGATAAAATTAAAAATAGAATTTCCAATTGGAATGAGAGGTTTTTTCGAGAGCAGGTAGATTATTTCTCATCAATTCTGTTTTATCTGCACTTTCGATTTTTTGGATGTCTATGCATCTTTTCCAAAATGGGCGATCAATAAAATTGATAAAATTAGAAGGGACTTTTTATAGAGTGGTGATAATCCTAGCAGTAGTCTAAAATGTTTAGTTAACTGAGAAACCGTTTAGAAATCGAAAAAGGAGGGAGGACTAGGTGTTATTAATTTACGTAACATGAATTTTTCTTTATTAGGGAAGTGGTTGTGGAAATTTAAGGATATAAATGATAATACTATTTTGAAAGAAATTGTTTGTAAACATTATTATAATGGTGGTAATAATTTATACCAAATTACACCTTCGACTAGCAATAAATTGTCTAGTTTTTGGAAACCAATTTTAAAATGTCATGATATTTATAACCTTGGTACTATTATATTTGTTCATTCAGGACTACTTTTTGGCATGATTGTTGGTTATCAATCATTACTCTTAGGGTCGAATTTAAAGAACTTTTTGAAATTTGTAACTCTAAAAACACTTTGATTAAAGATGTTATTTCTTCGGATAGTGATCCCCCTTGGAACTTTAGTTTTAATTGAATTTTAGAAGGTACAACTCTTAGACAATTATCTTTATTATATGCAAAATTGAATTTATATAATATTGATCACGAAGATGATATTATTAACTGGGAACGGGATAAAAGTTAGAAATTCACTTCTAATTCATTATATAAATTCTTAATTTCTCGAGTGTTTCTAATAACTCTTTTAATCTTATTCAAAAAGCTAATGCACCACCAAAAGCTAAGATTCATATGTGGTTAATCATGCATGGGAAGCTAAATACCATTGAACTTTTAAAAAGAAAGAATTTGCCAATTGATAATAAATGTACTTTTTGTAAATTGTATTTTGAAGTTATTAATCATATATATTATGATTGTATGGATACTTACTACATTCTTAATAATAGTTTAAAAATCTTTAATTTTATTCTTACAACTAAAATTATTGATTGTGATTTTTACTAGAATAAATATGCATTTTTTTCTTTATTCATTATAATATGTTGGTATATTTGGTTTGAGTGAAATCAAGGACTATTTAATAATACCAATAGTTATATTAATAGATTGGTATTTAAAATTGCATCGTTTTGTTTTAATTGGATCTCAAATCCAAAATATAGATTGGCTAAAAATAATCAGTTCAATGAATATCTTAATATGGTTAGAAAAAACATCGAGTTATTTAAACAAAAAACAATAATTTTAACATTAATAATTACATCATTAATATTTATTCGAATTTGAATGATGATTTTACTAATTATCATAATGTTCTTTTGATCAAAGGAACATAATATTGAAGCTTTTTAGAAATTTATAATCTTATATATAATTATATTTTTTGCTAATTTCTATGCGTTTTTATTTTTGAGATCACTATTTCATAATATAAGAGTAAGTTAAAATGTTGCATAAAGAGTTTTGAATCTTTTATTACTTTTTCTCTTTTTATAGTTTCTTTGCTGTCTTATAGTTTTAACTTTAGTTTTATCACTTTTATTTCATTAATACATATATGTATATAAATTTTATCTACATATATATATATATATATATGTACGTATTATTTTGATTTTTTGTATAGTTTCATTTGCCGGTTCAGGTTTAGGCTATATATGGTTCTAGATTGCTATTTGCAGGATTGCTGATCGTAGGATCGTTGATTGGAGAGCTTTCATTTTTTAGATCTAGTCCATCCGTTTTAACTGCGAGGCGATCATTCTTTAGTGGAGCTGCTTATTGATCTCATTTGTGCATTTTGATGCACCATGGTTATATTGGGTACTTCTAACACTTCATTATTGGGCGGTGACCTTGGTGGAGTTTGATATTGAAGTGTAATGGGTGGTGGCCTTACCGGAGCTCATTCAAGAAATTACCTGTGTTTGTTTTTCTTAGATTTTTCTGTGTTATGAATTGTCAGCTGTTAGGCATTTTGGCAGCTCCTTTGTTATTAGTGATATATATATATATATTTGTAATATGTGCTCTTCTCTACTTTAGAGGATCACACATTTCCCTAAAAAAATATTTAATTTATTAAATCCCGTACGATGTACATATATCATCCGTATGTAAAACCATACCTGATCGCTCGCTCGATCACACAATTTCACTGCCGAACTAGTATTGTGCACTCGACCACTCCAGTGCAAACTCGGATTCGGTTCCTTGATTTGAAGCCACCACTCTCCTTGCATAGCCATATACTATGATAGAGAATATTATAATCAATAAAAATCCATATCCAGTGTTTGTCGTTAAGAATCGAGTGAAAAATCCTAGCTCGGATCAATGTAAATCATCTCGGAATCGTATATTCCAATCTGGATCAAACAGTTATGCGAATAAAATAATATATGTAACTTACACATTTATTTCAATTGATTTCTTAGCTATACCAAATTATTATTTTTCACATTCATTTAATTCTCATTCATTTTATTCTCATTCAATTCATTTTCATTCAATTATTCACATTCAATTATTCACATTCAATTTATTTACTTAGTATACTTCTTTCAATACTAATATCTCCTAAGAACCATTCCATCAAATTTACTTAAGTTTATTGTAAATATTTATACAATGCCTCTAATGTGTATTATCACTTCAATACTTAAGTTCATATTCAATTCTATCAAACCACATTCCAAACCTATTCAATTCATTTTACAATTTAAGTTGAATTTGATTTTATAACCCAAGTTCATATCAATTTCATTAATTCATTGCAAATCAAATTCAATTTCATTTAACTTTCTCAAGTTAAAATTCATTTCATTTAATTCATTTTATGAACTCAATTTATTTAACTTTACTTAAGTTAAATGTTAATTTCATATCTCAATTCCAAATATTCTTTTCTTATTTGTATCATTTTTCAAATTATAAGTTACCAAAAACTTATTTTCATATATTTATCGAATCATACTTTGGATTTTAAAATCAAAACCTGTTTTTACCAAAACACAACTTCAATGGTAGTTATCCATCACTTAGAAACTCAAAAATGAACGTCGATAATGATGCAGTTACCACCATAATTTTTTTCCATTGAATGAAATGAGTTCAGTGCTTTTTGTCTCTTTTAAATCTTTTTTTTAAATATTTCTAAGCAAAATATTTTCAAAATAATACTATTATTATTATCCTTCAAAACCTTTGAGAAACATTGGAATTTAAATTCCCAAATTTCTTGTTTTAAATTCATTTCCATTTACAAATCATATCTATACATATACTTATAAAATTTCATTTGCTTTCTATTTATAAATCATATTTTTCTATAATATCACTTCTTATGTAATATCATTTCACAATTATTGATTATTTTAATTATAATCAATACTCCATAATTCATACTTATAAATTTCCCTTATATATTTATATTCATTTTGGTTATATAAAACCTTTTCTCAATGGTTTATCTTTGTTGACATTCTAATAACAACTACTTTTATTAGAACCACAACAACAAATGACAATAATCAAATATTATCATTTACTAACAATCAAACACACCATATACAATTATAATAATTTTTGAAAAATTATTCTTTTATATATATAAAATATAATTTAGGTAAAATTATTTCAATTACCCATTTCTCAAAACCATGCCATGTAGGTTTACCTTGTTTAAGCGTTTAGAAATCCCCATCGATATCGTGGCATCCCACACACTGAGCATAATTCATAAGCCACTAAACAGATAATTAACACAATATAATGCATTTTTATATCATAAACAAATACGCTCTCCTATATATATATACACACACTCAAAACTCATAATAAGGCATTCCATTACCATACCTCTTAGTGAGCTGCTCGACCAAAGCGAAGGTTCTCGCATAACCTCGCTTCGATACCACATTGTAACGACCCACTTTTCCAAAAAGCGGATAATTAACCACATACCACTCAAATTGAACAAAAAGGCGGATAGCTAGGGGAAAGAAAGAAGGAAGAAGAAAGAAGAAGAAGAAGAGAAAAGAAACTAAATCAACACAAAATCTCACAATCGCAGTGGAACAATATATAATATACCATCAACGATAAAAAAAGAAACTGTTATACATATATACATCAATCAAAGTAAGAACAACAATCACGATCATCGGACTAGACATTTGTAACAACCTATCCTAATAATTACTGATAATTTCAACAACAAACAGCGAAAAGTAAACATATACGTGAATACGACTTGAAGAACTCCAAATCGATTTCTGAGCTCTAATGCATCCAAAGTAATATGTAAA
Source organism: Allium fistulosum (assembly GCA_030737815.1). Taxonomy (NCBI): domain Eukaryota; kingdom Viridiplantae; phylum Streptophyta; class Magnoliopsida; order Asparagales; family Amaryllidaceae; genus Allium; species Allium fistulosum. Next base: position 855,534,085 of record CM060905.1, read on the forward strand.
TATGCTCAGTCTGACCCGAGTATTATAATAAAATAACACCCGAGTCATTCTGGAAAACCAGCGTGAGAAAACATATCCAACTGGATTTTTAAGTTATAAAATCCTTTGAAATCAAAAATATCTCGTAAGACCACGCCGCACTTAAACACGCATGTGTTTATACCTTACGATAACCAAAACATTTTCTATAGAAAATCCATTTGTATTATAATAATGTCTAGGGGTCAAAGTAAAATATGAATATAGCTGAAATACTTGCATCTCACGTTTCTTCATAGTTGGGCACAACTAAGTCCGTACTGTGCTTATTTGATAATGGATTCCATACAATGACTAGGCTACTGCAGTACTGCCTGTCACGATGCATCTCTAGATAAAATAACACCATGGAACTCGCCTGGATCCCCTGCCAACACAGAACCGATCAACCCTTTACTGGATAGTACCGAATATGATCACCTCTCTATTAATGAGCCCCGAAGCATACAAATGAGAGATTATACGACTCTAGATAGGAATGATCATACCTTCCTTGGGAGCGATCCACTTAGCACTGCTGCATCTCCCATCTTTTAGTCATCCCCAATTGATGAGGCTTGAGGCTACGTTTTACCTTTATAAAGCACTTCCCACTTAGTATGCTAACACTACCCACCAGGAAACAAAGCAATGCCAGCATTCATCCATACAAGTTTATTCTAGGACTGAAGAAACAATTAAGAGCTCCATATTCAATTTCCATCATCATCAAGATGTCTTCAATTTGAAATGCTTGAGTTGGATTGAAGTGGTTTTCAGATAACATATTCGATCCTAACTCTTCAAAACAACTTTCGATAATTCCCAATAAACTCAACCACGGTTCTTTAGGAAATAAATAGTCAAAGATAAGAGTGGAGATCACCTCCTAACCATTAGTGGATGGATTTCCTTATCATTTATCCTAGGAGAACGAAACAAGATTTATACGCACAGTAAAGCACCATCGGAGATGACTATGCCATATGACTCACGTGTTTCTCCTAGATATTTCCAAAGTTACGTTTTGGGTAAAAATTCAATAGTCGGTTATTTACTATCAAACAAAAAACATTCAAATCAGGGATTTAAATTCCATAGAGAAAACCAGCAATGGTGAAGCGCACAAGCAATCACTAGCCTCTTTAATAAATCTTTTCATTTATTAATTTCATTCTGTAAACATTGTAGCAAAATTCCTTTTTACAAAGATATATATATCCATAATTTCCTATATTTCAATACTTGGAAAAATATTCATATACTTACCTCAATGGCATAAGCATATTCACTGACATTTAGGTAGTTTTCCCCTTTTTATTCAATTCTAATCATTTATAAACCCCATTATAAATCCTATAAAACTCCTTTTATAAATCTTTAATCCTATTTCTATAATTTTTTTACAAATAACTTAAACCATTTATAAAACTCTTTTATCTTTTTAACCAATCTTCCTTTACGTTTTCCAAAACATGTTATAAGATTCCTCTTATAATCCACAACTATTCATAAAACCCTATTTATAATTCTCAAAAACATTTATAATATAAATTCTAACCATTTACTTAAATACACTATTATATATAATATTAAACATTATAAATAAATATTAATTTTAAAACATTTTAAAATAGCAATTAATAATTTCCAAAACATCCTAAATAAAACAATAATAATTTATCTTCAACATTTTTACAAATACTAGTAATTAATTTCCAAAGCTTTATTGATAAATATTTAAAATTAATTTCAAACCATATTAATAATTTAAATAATTAACTTTTAAAAATATTAAAATATTGATAAACCACTTTAAAACTATATTAATATAAATAAAAACATTTTGAAACAAAATTATGTTTCCTTGATAAAAATCCACTCTTAATTTCCAACATGATCATTTCCATATTTATAAAATTATATTTATAAATCTCATTTTCCTTTATAAAACTCCCTTCCCTAAAATCCTTTATTTATGAACTCCATTTATAAATCTATTTCCTTTATAAACCTCACCTACTCATAAATCCTATTTAAAAATATCAACCACCATCCGTTTTTACGTTGCCCCCCATATAGATAAATTCCTTTTATAAATTCCTTTCTATTTATAAAATATCGTTTAACATTCCAAATTTACCAGCACCTTCAATTTCCAAAATAGAATCAACTATTTTCTAAAATATCATTCCACATATTATCATAAATCCACAACTGTGATTTATTTTCCAATTTATCCAATGATAAAAGTTTCCCTTTATTTATAAACACCGTTTATAAATCCATGCTTTTATTAACAAAAATACGATTTTACAAATCTTCACTTCATTTGTAAAATATCATTTTTATAAATTATCCCATTTATAAATAAATTATAATATATGTACATATATATATCACTTTATATAAAAATAGTTAATAAATATTTATATCAAAATATTTCTATTCTCCTTTTTAAAACCATATCCCTTTATTATAGAAAACAGACTTATTTTATGATTTTAAAAATCTTTATCCTCAATTCAAAAATCTTTGTTTAAAATATTTCTTAAACTATTAATTTATAATATTTAAAAATCATACTTTTTGTTTTAAAGTAAATCTCTTCTTTAAATAAATTTAAGAAAAAATATTAAACATATATAATTTCCAAAAGTCACTTTGAAATCCCTTTTCAAATCAAATCATTATTTTATATTACTTTAAAATACCAAAAATAAGGCCCGGTGCTACTAACACTAATATGCAAATTCATATCCTTGTTATCAACTATGGCATCCAACACATCATATATCAAATTATATAAAAAATAAAACCAATAGTGTGAGGAATCCTTTTAAATCCCTCCAACTTGTCCCCATACATCACATACATTATATAATTAATTAATACAAAAACCAGCCGCTTCGAGATGGGATTCATATACGAAGGGTCATCCGCTCTTACACGGGAACGTAACAGGGTCTCATCAGCTCCAAAGGCAGGATATATCCAAACCAACTAAAAAAAATAGTAAATCATCGAAACAGTCAATAACGATCAACAATAAAATATCCACACATCCAATCAAAAATTATATCGACTATATAATATTTCTGGTTAACCAAAAAGGTGAGATTAATTCACATTGATTCTAGTTGCCGCTAAGCGTTATGTTTCCATCCGAATTCGAATGACGTTCGAATTTAGCATAAAATTCAACTAGCTTTAAACGTCGCGAAACCAACTCCATAGCATATCTCAAACCCGAAAGCCCCATCCATACAAATGACCACATTGTTTGGACTTAAGTGCAAAATCTTATGTTATGAACAGTAGCTCCATCCTTTCCTATTTCACGCGCATGCTAACTTTTGAACCCATGCCGCTCCTCCTTGTCGCGCCTTCTCCCTACTACCCTAACATCCACGAGCTCACTACCCTGTAGCCTTCTGCCCCCACCCCCATGAGCTCCGCCTTCTCCAGGCAGATTAGAACCCAAACACCTACTCTCTCCCTTATACGCATGAACCCCTGCTACTAATTTATATGGCCAAGCATCCCATGAAACCCAAACCCTCACATACACACTCGGTGATATATATATATAACATTTGTTGTGTGAACAGAATTTGAATGTCCTATCCATGTGTAAAAAATTTCATGCCATAAGAAAAATATGAAGTGCTTGAGTATTTTTCCGGGGGAAAGAAAAATGTGAAATTGTGTACTAGTTAGCATTGAGTTCATGTCCTTATAAAATGTCATTCCACAAAACAAGCCTTAATTCAAGACCAAAAACACGGTAGCGAAGAAGGCTAGAAAGAAGGAAAGGATTGTGCAAGATATGGTTGTGTTTATATGTATGTGTGAGTTTTTGTTTTTTTAAAATTTTTGCGGTACCCTGCCACATAAAATTTCCGTTCACGTACGAGCCATGAACGACAAAAATAAAATTATGCACAATAATGTGAGACGATCATAAAACAATAATAAAATAGACAAGTTAACTTATTATATGAAGTTTCAAAAATACCGACGTTTGCTGTTAAAAGCATCAAACGAAAATTTAATTATTTTCCAAATCAGAAATTATGGAAAAATGCTATAAATTAAATCAAAAATACACCATCAAAAGTCAATTCTACATTTGAAACCTAGGTTTTATTATAATTAAATTCAAATTTGAATATTTAAACAAAATAATATTTAAATTCGAAGACCCAAATTTACGGGTCGTTACATATGTATTAAAAATGTAGTTTTTTAGTAATGTGAATGTGTACATAAAAAAATAGAAAATTGATATACAAATTCATGATAAGGTACTAATCTACACATATGGTCTGACACTATAGAATATATAAATCGGACGTTACCATTAAAGTGGCCTTATATATGCACCTTGTGATAAAGTTAGAGGTCACCCTAAGGGCAATTATGTAATTTGTTACATATATCTAACTCGATAACCAATCTTGTTCGAAATAATAGGTTTTTTCTTTCTATTATATACTTGATATAATATGTTATATTAATTAAATTATTTGAATTAAAAGTGTATTTGATAATAAAAATCCATAAATGGTATGTTTTTTATTGTAGTTACAATTTGTTGTAACCATCAGTGATTTATTAAACATACCATTTTAAATATTCATAGTCAAGGTAAATGAAGAGTGGATACCAATGCATCCATCTAGATTGGAGCACATAACGCTCCCCAAATGTTCGATAGTGTATTACTCATGATGCTGGGGGCACCGATGGGTTACATACTGATAGTTATTGGGTAACCATAGAAAGACTCACTCGATAGTTTTCTATTGGTTAATATGACTAAGGTCAAACAAAAAATATCGATGTGACAATATTACACAATTCCCTTTACATGAGAATACCGTCGAGTCTCAATGTGGAAACTCCGCTTTAATTATAGTTAAATCGTGGCATAACGTCCATCGAATGGCAATAGCTGGATCGAGTGGAAGCATCCATTAGAAGTGAAACACTAATTCAAGAGAGTATCGATGTTTTGTCACATATAAATTGTTGAATTTACTAGTGCAACTACATATATGTTAATTAAAAAAATTGTATACATACTAGCATTAAATTCACAATCTAAAATAAAAAAAAATCATTTTTTAATTAACTAAATAATATTATATATATGATTGTATTAATTAATATATTATATCTTATAAATAAAAATCATATTATAAAAATGATAAAATTTTGTTTTTCTACAATATTAATACGACAGCAATAAATGTTCAATTTAAATATATTTAATATATATTTAATATTTAATTAATGACATAACCATTTATTTAACTATAAATTGATTATGTGCCTGTGTTTACATATTATAGTTTGAAATTAATTATAGAATTTTACATAAAAAATTTGAATAATTTTCAGATCTTGGAAATGTTAATTATAATTTTAATTAAATCGGTTTTAGAATCATTTTATAATTGTTTAATTAAAAATCATTTTAAAATCCAAAAAAATTAAAAAATATATTCAAATTTTCTACTATGAGTTTAAAGTCAGGAATTATTATATATATATATATATCTGTGTGTGTGTGTATGTATATATGTGCACATATGTACATATATTTATAAGTATTAAAAATTAAATATTATAAAATTTTTAATTTTGTATACAACTTTGCAGCAACAACTAAAATGAAAAAAGTTAAATTATTTTATGTTAATTACTAAATGATTTGTTATTTAATATTAATAAAATTTTGTTCAAATATATTTTAAACTATTATATATAAATTATTATAATTATTATTTATGCATATTTGTGTATATATATATGATTATATTTTACATAAGTATATATGTGCGTGTGTGTATAATTTTCAATGTGCGAGCGCGCGCACACACACAAATAAATAAATAAATATATATATATATATTCATTTAGATAACATATAAAATACTAGAGGGGCTAACATATCCGTTGTAGTGTATCTCCCAACAGCTATACATGGGCATATCAAATCATGTACACTTTAATATGTTGCACGTGCATGTACATACATATGTGTATATGATACACATATTCAAGTATAATACAAAAAATAAAAAGTACAAATTATTTTTAAAATTAATTAAAATAATGATTTTATTTTAAAGAAATTTATAAAATTTCTGAATTTATTAGACTTTATAGGCCCAATGAAGATTCAGAATAGTAAACAAATTTGAAATTCACTCATTTCTTCCGCTATGGGCTGGCCATGTTTCAACAATGGGATCAAAGCCAAATACCCTATACTTTCTAAATTAGTCTACTGAGGCTAACTAATTAAGCTTCCAACCCATTTAGTAGGGTGTCTAAGAAAGGTAGTGTCTGGGGTGGATTACTGGATAATCAAATACCGTGTCCTACCTAGCTACCGGTCTAGCCCGAATACTATTGCGAGCCCAAAGGTTGACCACGTTAGAAAATGCCCAGTTTGAATTGGGCCTTGGCCTAATTTCAAAATTGTTTTGAAATTAAGATAAAAGTTTTAAATTTGAAAGTTAAATTTAAAATAAAATAAATATTATAAAACGATAATATAATTTTTCAAAATATTTACAAATGTTATAAAATTAATTTCTAAAATATTACTTATTAATAAGAATAATAAAATGAATGAATTAATTAAATAAGTTAATTAATTAAATATATATACATGTATAATCTGTATAATGAAATATGTTATGTTGTCTTGAATCGTTTAAGAAAATATACTCTATGTGTGTAAAGAGATTCCGTAATTAATAAAATTTAAATAGTTTAATTAAATAAATTAATTACAAGTTAATTAATAAATTAAAATACTTATATATAAGTGTTTAAACCAAAATTGGAACAAACATCCTGTAACAACCCGCATATTTTACGATTGTATATTTAAATATTTTATTTAAATGTAGAATCGTTAATCGGATTAAAGTCCGAAAAGCTATTTTTTGTAAATAGTCGAATTGGGACTCAAGACCACTTCCATTGAGTCCAAAATGGCGTTTGCGACTTTTTTGAGTATAAGCATCGATATGTTTGGAGTAAGTTGAATTTTGCTATTTTCTAAGTGGGCTTTTGGGTTTGGGTTTCACCCAACTCATTCTATTACCTTAACTCAGCCCCCTCTTCATCCATTCACTTATTTCATTTTTGCAAACACTCAAGCTCAACTGAAAATGGGGGAAGAGAATAGGAATTAGAAATTCCAAGCCCTAGATTCCATTTGCAAACTCAAGTCTAGCTTCAAACTCTTGGAAAAGCTTTGGTAAGCCTCCTCTTCAACTCCTCCAACTCATTCTCTCTTTAATTTCAGAAATTTCCTAAACCTAACTTAGGAGATATTCTTCTTTTGAGCTTAGATTCAAGCTTCTAGAGTTGAAGTTGAAGAGTAGTTGATCTCCCTTTTGCTTTCAAGCTTCTCCTTCATCGTTTTTGGGTTTAAAGGTGAGATTTTTATCTCACATCTATGCCTATAACTATCCATGATTGTTAGGTATGAATTCCTAACATCTTTACATGTTCATTTGATTTTGGTTTGAATTGATTTGGTGAACATTTCAATTTTTGGTGTTTTGAAGTCTAAAACTCTAAAAATCTTAGCTTTGATGTTTGATCATGCTTTTGGTGGTGTATCGAGGAGCCTATAAGGCTGGGTTGTCGATTGGCATAAACCCCTAGCGCCCATTGCTCGTCCGATCGCAAATAGAAAGAGTTTTCTCTTCATTTTGATAGGCTAAAAAACAGTTTCAGTGCCAGTCAGTCGACTGGCTGTAGAAACCAAGCGTATCTGGACTGTGCAGAAAATTGGAAGTCTCTGTTTTCTACAGTCAGTCGACTGGCCCTCTGCAGTCAGTCGACTGACTGTAGGAAATGAAACATTTAGGTTTCTGGATCAGTCGACTGGCCTCTGCAGCCAGTCGACTGACCTGTTTGTTTTTGCCTATTTTTGCTTATTTTGCTTGAGTTTCCAATTTTTATCGACTCGTGATTATCCGAATTATTATTATTATTATTTATTATTGACCTAGATGACTTCTTTTTCGGGACTTTTGAGAATATCCATTTTGATGAATTCGGTATCGATTTCTTTGGATTTGATTCACGTCTTCGGAAGTGGATTTTGGTGATTGATTGTTTCTACAATCATTTCTATGCTTTGTCACTTTAAAATACAAAGGTTTCCATACTAGTAGTAAATATTCAAACTCTTTTACAAAGATGATTTCAACTTATTTTTAATACAAAGCTTGTTTTCAAAACCGTTTTCTAATCTATTAGTATATACAAACCTTTATCTCATTCGTATGAGAAAATCTAATTAAACGGCTTAGCAAAACAAGTGGTATGAAACGCTTGCGTTTACTTCGTCGGTTAATTTTTGGACTTGTTCGATTGAAATTCTTGTGACAATTTTCGAGTGGGAATCTACAATTTGTTTGTAAATATTTAAGTTAAGCTAGTGGTTATGAGACATGAAGCTAAACTCATATATTTACTAGCTTAGTGTAATCGACACTTTTTATTGATCGATGATGATCATTTTGTGATTTAGACTAGCGATGTGCGATGTCTATTTATTTGTGTAGGGATTACAATCCCCGTTTGTGGAACTTCGGTTCAATTTGGCGGGGTAGCGACCCGTGGTTTTCGGGCCGTTTGTGGAGCTTCGGCTCAAAATTTATGGTTAGCGACCATGGAATAGCGTTCCGTTTGTGATACACGTGTTGGTGAGATTTCATGCTCCCGTTTGTGGTAGGCCTCCCCCTTTGTGATTTCTGGATTTCTAATTGATGATTTCTAGAATTTGTGTTTCACCAACTTTTGTGATTGGCATTAATGTGTTTGTCAATATTTGTAATTTGGTGAATAAAATTAAGAATATGATATTCTTTTTGGTGCTTTGAGATTCTTGAGATATTGTATGATTTTGTTGTTGTTTAAATCATATTTGTCCTTGTACGACATTATTGCTATCATACGTTCTTATTATATCTCTGCTTATATCTCATTTCTTGAATGATAATTATAGCTTGACTGATCCGTTTATTATTTTCTTATTAAATAATACTTAGGTCGGACCGAGATGTTACAGGTGCTTCTGCTTGACTCCTTATCTGGGATCATCTTCTGACTTTTGTCTAACTACACAGTTTTGTAGTTATTGTTATTATACATTAGAGATAGAGACTCCTTGATGTATAATTATTCTTTTGTCTAGCACTTGTATTTATTCTTTTGTGATATTGTGGATCTTACTTGACCACTACTCTGACGTACACTTTTATGTGTTATATTCATATCTGTTTCCACCTTTGAGATATGTACATCTGTGACTGATTTATGTTACGCTTATTTCTATATTTGTTTCCGAGGGTCCACTTAGCCACTGTGTGGTAGCATTGAGTTTGTATCGGTCTGTCGGACTTCCTCTTGAAATGAAATGCATGTTATACTATCTAACATATCAGTGCTCGCACAAGGCAATTGCAACAGCCTCATTCTTCGCGCTAGTTGACGTCATTACCCAGTAGTGTCCTTGGCTAGCATGGGCATAGAGGTGGGGCGTCACAACATGGTATCAGAGCCAAACTTTGAACAATGTAGAATAATCTAACAAGGATCATTGTCCAAAGTCTTCCTTAGGAATCGTGCCATAGGATTTAATTCGAGTCTTCGAACTGTTCTATCCTATTTCTTTTTATGATGCCTTGTTTTACCAATCAAGTTTGTTTGATATTCATTCTGAGATTAACTTTTTTTTCTCTTTTCTTTCTTTCTTAAAGAAAAGAAATGGTTGGACCTGGCCATCCCAGTGCCGGTCAATCTAGTGCTACTCCCCAGGATGGAGTATTTATGTCTGCTTAGCAACTTCTTGATCTTGTAAGAAATGCTCAAGCTGCCGGACCTATTCCTGAGCCCACTCATCCTAAATCTGGGTTTGCACGCTTGTGCAGTGATTACACCAATTTAGGTGGAAAGCCATTCAAAGGTTCCGAGAGCATTATAGAAGTCCAGGCTTGGCTTTGAACATGCGACCGCATCTTTTCTCGCATGAATCTTATTAATCTTCATCGAGTCCAAGTGGCTTCTAGTATGCTCCAAGAAAGAGCATTAGACTGGTACGAGCTTCTGATCTCCGAAATTATTGAAGCAGACCTTACATGGGAGCAATTTCGGGAAAGGTTCGAGTTGAAATTCATGCCGGAAGCTGAAAAAGTATCTCTAGCTCGACGCTTCATTGACCTTGTTCAAGGTGAATCTTCCATGACCGACTACGTCGCATCTTTCGAATCTCTCTCAAAATATGGGGTTGAATACATTAATACCCCATTGAAGAAAAACCAGAGATTTTTTTATGGCTTGAACAAGAGCCTCAAAAAGCCATTACTTCTGAAATTAGAAGTTTCTTTTGATCAGCTTGTTGATATTTCTCTTCGACTCGAAGAGGCTGATAAAGATAGTGATACTGAGGTCAAACAAAACATCAACAAGAAGAGACCTTTTAAATTCAAGCCTAATCCCAACAAGAAGGGAAAGCAACCAACACCGGTAGCAAATACTCCTACCCCTCGTCGTGGAGAATGTTACAATTGTGGTTCTAAGGACCACTACGCAAACAAGTGCCCGAAGTTTCTTTCTTGCCGCTATTGCAAGAGTTCGGGTCATACTATATCTTTGTGTCCCAAACTTCAGGGCAAGAAGGAGGGCAAGCTAAATGTTGTACAAGCCCCTGCTAACACTTCTCATGGTCAAGGTATTTCTCATTCTATCCTTGATGGAATTATTATATTTCATGATCTTCCTATTCGAGTTCTTTTTAATACGGGTGCATCTCACTCTTTTATATCAAAAGAACTTGTTGATGCTTTGTCTTTGAATTTTATTGGCTTGATGACTTCTTTGAGAATTGTGAATCCGGTTGGTGGATCCGCGCACAACACTCAGTTTATTATGTAAAGATGTCGAATTTATTTTATGTGATTATGCTTTTCGAGCCGATTTGCATGTTATGCGTTACCTTGGTTTCAGAATGATTTTGGGAATGGATTGGCTTAATCGTTATGAATCCCATATCCTATGTCCTGAGCAAACTATATATCTTCGGCATCCTCAATCTGTTAAGCAGATTTCTCTAGTTCTGAAAGATTCAGATTCTAGTTCGAAAGCATCCTTGTATTCTATAAATCCTCATGATGACGATAATGATGATGAGGAAGATGTCATTTCTCTTATTCACATTGTTCGTGAATTTCCCGACATATTTGAGCCCGTTCTAGGATTACCACCTAAGCGAGCAATTGAGTTCAGAATTAATCTAATCCCTGGAGCTCTACCTATTACTCGTCCTCCTTATCGTATGTCCAATAAAGAAAATGAGGAGATGCGCAAACAATCATCCGAATTGGAAGCGAAGCAATTTATTCAATCTAGTTCCTCTCCACGGGGAGCTTCAACCATTTTTGTGAAGAAATCTGATGGTACACTTCGGCTTTGCGTTGACTACCGCAAGCTTAACGATCTCACCATCAAGAATAAATATCCCTTGCCTCGGATTGATGATTTATTCGATCATCTCAGTGGTGCTAAAGTCTTTTCACAGTTAGACTTAGCAATCTGTTTTCACCAGCTCCGTATTGCAGAGGATAGCATTCCTTTGACATCGTTTCGTACTCGTTATGGATCTTATGAATGCCTTGTTATGCCATTTGGTTTGACGAATGCTCCAGCTTATTTCGTTGACCTTATGAATCGAGTTTTTAAAGACTTCCTTGATCGATTTGTTCTCATCTTTATAGATGATATTCTTATTTATTCTAAAACCGAAGAAGAGCATGAACATCATCTTTGGATTGTGTTGGAAACTCTTAGGAGAAATCAATTGAAAGCAAAATTTTCTAAATGCCACTTTTGGCAATCTTGTGTGAAATTTTTGGGGCATATTATTTCTGAATCCGGAATTTCCGTGGATCCTTCAAAGATTGAAGCGATTCAAAATTGGAAGAGACCGGAGAGTGTGACGGAAATTCATAGCTTTCTTGAATTGGCGGGCTATTACCGTCGGTTCATAAAAGACTTTTCTAAGATTTCCGTACCTCTTACTAATTTGACAAAGAAGGGAGTTAAATACATTTGGTCAGACAAATGTAAAGCTTCATTTCAAAAATTAAAAGAACTCCTTTCCGATGCTCCTATTCTTGTGATTCTCGATGGGAACCAAGACTTCGTTGTTTATACCGATGCTAGTCGTGTTGGTTTGGGAGCCGTTCTTATGCAAAGGGAACGTTTTATCGCTTAAGCTTCTAAGCAATTAAAGCCTGCCGAGACTAGATATGCCACTCATGATTTGGAGCTCGCGGCTATTGTTTTCACTCTTAGAATTTGGCATCATTATCTTTTGGGAGAGAAATTTTTTCTCTACACCGATCATAAATCTTTGAAGTATTTATTTTCTCAAAAGGAACTTAACTTGCATCAACAACGTTGGCTCGAGTTTCTTGCATCTTATGATCATGATATTCTTTATACTCCCAGAAAAGGAAACCGTGTTGCCGATGCCCTTAGTCGTAAGCAACAAGCGGTTGTTTCCATGATGATATCCGAGTGGAATGATCTTGAGACTTTGTCCACTTGTGAGATTCGAGATCGTGAATCCGATTTATGTTCATCTCTTGTTTTGTGTAGCCTTGAGGCTCATCCTTCTCTTTTAGACCGCATTCTTGAAGCTCAAAAGCATGATCCCGAATTAGTTCTTCTTAGCCAAAGTTGCAGGGATAAAATTGATATTGAAGGTTTGAAAGACTTTGATATTGATGCTCGTGGCGGTATTCGAAAATTTGGTAGACTTATTATGCCAAATATTATTGATCTTAGTAAAGACATTTTAGAAGATTCTCATCGTTCTAAATTTACCATTCATCCCGGTAGTAGTAAAATGTACACGGATATGAAGCGACTTTATTATTGGGATGGAATGAAATATGATATTGCTAACTTTGTTAAGCGTTGCATGACTTGCCAACTTGTTAAGGCCGAGCATCAAAGGCCCGGTGGGTTATTGCAACCATTGGAAATTCCAATATGGAAGTGGGATCAAATTTCCATGGATTTTATTGACGGTCTTCCCCGTTCTCATTCGGGCCATGATAGCCTATGGGTGATAGTAGATAGACTTACAAAATCCGCCCATTTTCTTCCCGTTCGGTCCAATCGAACCGTACCTATTTTGGCTAAATTCTTTGTCAAGGAAATTGTTAGATTGCATGGAGTTCCTACTTCTATTGTTAGCGATCGTGATCCATTGTTTACTAGTGGATTTTGGAAAGGTCTTCAAAAAGCTTTGGGAACAAAGCTTAATTTTAGCACCGCTTGTCATCCTCAGTCCGATGGACAAACCGAGCGTGTGAATCAAACTCTTGAAGATCTTCATGCAAGTGTTCTTGATTTTGGTGGAAGTTGGGAAGATCATATTTCTCTTATAGAATTTTCCAATAATAATAGATTACAATCTAGTATTAGTATGGCACCTTTCGAGGCACTTTACGGAAGGCTGTGCCGATCTCCTTTGTATTGGTCATAAGCCGGTGAGAAGCTGGTTTTAGGTCCAGATTTTATTCGGGATGCCACATAAAAGATTGCTCTTATTCGTCATAGGATGAAAGAAGCTCAAAGTAGACAAAAACCCTATGCCGATAATCAAAGAAGGAAATTAGAATTTTCTGTGGGAGATTTCATGTTCATCCGTGTTTCACCTATGAAGGGTGTTATGCGTTTCTGTCGATCGGGAAAATTAGCACCTCGATATATTGGCCCATTCCCCATCACCGAATGCATTGGTTCCGTGGCTTATCGCCTTTTATTACCAGCTCAATTTTCTGCTATTCATGACGTATTCCACGTCTCTCAACTACGGAAATGCCTTTGAGATTCCAATTCTATTCTTGAGCCCGGTGTTATTGAAGAAATTGAAGTATCGCCTAATTTGACTTATGAGCAACATCCTACTCGTATCATTGCTTCGGAGGTTAAACGCCTTCGAAATAAAGATGTTCCTCTTGTGAAAGTTCAGTGGTCCTCAAATCCTAAGGATTGCTCTTGGGAATCCAGAGAATTCATCGAGCAAAAACATCCAGACTTGCTCTCTCGTGCTCCTTTAGGTGAACTTTTTATTTCAAATTTCTTCTTTTTGTGTTGATATGCTTTTATAGTTATTACTTCTTATTTATTTCTTAAAGATTGCAAGGACGCAATTTCTTTAAGGAGGGGAGTCGGTAACAACCCGCATATTTTACGATGGTATATTTAAATATTTTATTCAAATGTAGAATTGTTAATCGGATTAAAGTCCGAAAAGAAACTTTTTGTAAATAGTCGAATTGGGACTCGAGACCACTTCCATTGAGTCCAAAATGGCATTTGCGACTTTTTTGAATATAAGCATCGATATGTTTGGAGTAAGTTGAATTTTGCTATTTTCTAAGTGGGCTTTTGGGTTTGGGTTTCACCCAACTCATTCTATTACCTTAACTCAGCCCCCTCTTCATCCATTCAGTTATTTCATTTTTGCAAACACTCAATCTCAACTGAAAATGGGGGAAAAGAGTAGGAATTAGAAATTCCAAGCCCTAGATTCCATTTGCAAACTAAAGTCTAGCTTCAAACTCTTGGAAAAGCTTTGGTAAGCCTCCTCTTCATCTCCTCCAACTCATTCTCTCTTTAATTTCAGAAATTTCCTAAACCTAACTTAGGAAATGTTATTCTTTTGAGCTTAGATTCAAGCTTCTAGAGTTGAAGTTGAAGAGTAGTTGATCTCCCTTTTGATTTCAAGCTTCTCCTTCATCGTTTTTGGGTTTAAAGGTGAGATTTTTATCTCACATCTATGCCTATAACTATCCATGATTGTTAGGTATGAATTCCTAACATCTTTACATGTGCATTTGATTTTGGTTTGAATTGATTTGGTGAACATTTCAATTTTTGGTGTTTTGAAGTCTAAAACTCTAAAAATCTTAGCTTTGATGTTTGATCATGCTTTTGGTGGTGTATCGAGGAGCCTATAGGGCTGGGTTGTCGATTGGCATAAACCCCTAGCGCCCATTGCTCGTCCGATCGCAAATAGAAAGAGTTTGCTCTTCATTTTGATAGGCTAAAAAACAGTTTCAGTGCCAGTCAGTCGACTGACCTCTGAAGTCAGTCGACTGGCTGTAGAAACCAAGCGTATCTAGACTGTGCAGAAAACTGGAAGTCTCTGTTTTCTGTAGTCAGTCGACTGGCCCTCTACAGTCAGTCGACTGACTGCAGTAAATGAAACATTCAGGTTTCTGAATCAGTCGACTGGCCTCTGCAGCCAGTCGACTGACCTGCTTGTTTTTGCCTATTTTTTCCTATTTTGCTTGAGTTTCCAATTATTATCGACTCGTGATTATCCGAATTATTATTATTATTAGTTTTTATTGATCTGGATGACTTCTTTTTTGGGACATTTGAGAATATCCATTTTGATGAATTCGGTATCGATTTCTTTGGATTTGATTCATGTCTTCGGAGGTGGATTTTGGTGATTGATTGTTTCTACAATCATTTCTATGCTTTGTCACTTTAAAATAAAAAGGTTTCCATACTAGTAGTAAATATTCATACTCTTTTACAAAGATGATTTCAACTCTATTTTTAATACAAAGCTTGTTTTCAAAACCGTTTCTAATCTATTAGTATATACAAACCTTTACCTCATTCGTATGAGAAAATCTAATTAAACGGCTTAGCAAAACAAGTGGTATGAAACGCTTGCGTTTACTTCGTCGGTTAATTTTTGGACTTGTTTGATTGAAATCCTTGTGACAATTTTCGAGTGGGAATTTACAATTTGTTCGTAAATATTTAAGTTAAGCTAGTGGTTATGGGACATGAAGCTAAACTCATATATTTACTGGCTTAGTGTAATCGACACTTTTTATTGATCGATGATGATCATTTTGTGATTTAGACTAGAAATGTGCGATGTCTATTTGTTTGTGTGGGGATTACAATCCCCATTTGTGGAACTTCGGTTCAATTTGGCAGGGTAGCGACCCGTGGTCTTCGGGCCGTTTGTGGAGCTTCGGCTCAAAATTTATGGTTAGCGACCATGGAATAGCGTTCCGTTTGTGATACTCGTGTTGGTGAGATTTCATGCTCCCGTTTGTGATAGGCCCCCCCTTTGTGATTTCTGGATTTCTAATTGATGATTTCTAGAATTTGTGTTTCACCAACTTTTGCGATTGGCATTAATGTGTTTGTCAATATTTGTAGTTTGGTGAATAAAATTAAGAATATGATATTCTTTTTGGTGCTTTGAGATTCTTGAGATATTGTATGATTTTGTTGTTGTTTAAATCATATTTGTCCTTGTACGACATTATTGCTGTCATACGTTCTTATTATATCTCTGCTTATATCTCATTTCTTGAATGATAATTATAGCTTGACTGATCCGTTTATTATTTTCTTATTAAATAATACTCGGGTCAGACCGAGATGTTATAGGTGCTTCTGCTTGACTCCTTATCTGGGATCATCTTCTGACTTTTGTCTAACTACACAGTTTTGTAGTTATTGTTATTATACATTAGAGATAGAGACTCCTTGATGTATAATTATTCTTTTGTCTAGCACTTGTATTTATTCTTTTGTGATATTGTGGATCTTACTTGACCACTACTCTAATGTACACTTTTATGTGTTATATTCATATCTGTTTCTGCCTTTGAGATATGAACATCTGTGACTGATTTATGTTACGCTTATTTCTATATTTGTTTCCGAAGGTCCACTTAGCCACTGTGTGGTAGCTTTGTGTTTGTATCGGTATGTCGGACTCCCTCTTGAAACGAAATGCATGTTATACTATCTGACATATTGGTGCTCGCACAAGGCAATTACACGGATGGTCGCTCCTCAACAGCCTCATTCTTCGCGCTAGTTGACGGCATTACCCAGTAGTGTCCTTGGCTAGCGTGAGCATAGAGGTGGGGCGTCACACATCCAGAAAGATTATGAAGTAGAGATTAAATGGAAGAAAGTAAACGAAAACATAGTAAAAACAAGCACACACAAATTTATAGTGGTTCGGCAAGCATGGCCTACATCCACTTAAAGGATTTTATTGATTATAGCACTTGTTTGTGATTACAAGAGAGTAGGATCGGTAGGGGTGCATGAGTAGAAGAGAGTAAGAGTGTAATGGCAGCGTAAAGCTCCCTAAAATGAACAGTGCCTTCTGTAGTTATAGGGGTAAATGACCAAATATCTCGCTGATATTTCTCCTGTAGAACCTTGCTGCCAAGTCCAAGTCTCACACGAAGTCTCGACCCCAAATTCACTAAGAATGGGGATCGGTACCGACCCCTATAGAGGGATCGTTACCAATCCCTATATATGTAGGTAGGGGGCCTATGATTCTTGGTGTTGGTGTGACGCCCCACCTCTATACTCACACTAACCAAGGACACTATTGGGTAATGCCGTCAATTAGTATGAAGAATAAGACTGTTGAGGAGCGACCATCTGTGTAATTGTTTGTGCGAGTACCGATATGTCAGATAGTATGTCATCATTTCATTTCAAGAGGAAATATGATATATCAAATACAAACTCAAAGCTACTGCACAATGGCATATGGCCTTCAAAAACAAATATAAAATAAGCACAACACAAAATTAGTCACAGATATTCATATCACTATGGCAGAAACAGATATGAATATAAAACACAGAAGTGTACATCAAAGTAGTGGTCATACAAGATCCACCACATCACAAAAGAATAAGTATACGTCAAGGAGTCTCTATCACGAATGTATAAAAGCAAAAACTACTAAACTAAAGTAGTTAGCCAAAGGTTAGAAGATAGTCCCTGCTAAGAAGTCAAGTGGAAGCACCTGAAACATCTCGGTCTGACCCGAGTATTATTTAAGAAGAAAAATAATAAACGGATCAGTCTAACTATAAATATCATACAATTGAGATAGGATAAGAGATATGACGAAAATATATGATAACAGTAATGTCATACTGTGATAAGTATATATTTGATAAAAATGAAAATCATATAATATCTCAAATCTCCTCAAATATCCAAAAAGAATATCATATTCTTTAACTTATTCACCAAACCTCAAATATTGACAAAACATATCAATGCAAGTCACAAAAATTGGTGAAACACAAATTTTAGAAATCAATAATTAGAAATCCAAAAAACACAAAGGGGAGGCCTATCACAAACGGGAGTACGCAAACTCACCAACACGTGTATCATAAACGAGACGCTATCCCATAGGTCGTTAACCCATAAAATGAGCCGAACATCGACGCACCTAAAAAGATATGCCCCATGCACAACCGAACATCGACGCACCTAAAAAGATACGCCCCATGCACAGACTAATTGAGCTGAACATCGACGCACCTAAAAAGATACGCCCCATGCACAGACTAATTGAGCCGAACATCGACGCACCTAAAAAGATACGCCCCATGCACAGACTAATTGAGCCGAACATCGACGCACCTAAAAAGATACGCCCCATGCACTGACTCATTGAGCCGATTGCTCCACGAACGGTCCAAAGACCATGGGTCGCTACCCTACAAAATTGAGCCGAAGCTCCATAGAATAAGTGTAAATTACACTAAGCTAGTTAATAAATGAGTTTAGCTTCATGTCCCATAACCACTGGCTTAACTTAAATATTTATAAACAAATTATAGATTTCCACTCGAAAATACCAAATGATCATCATTGATAAAAAAGAAGTGTAAATTACACTAAGCTAGTAAATAAATGAGTTTAGCTTTATGTCCCATAACCACTGGCTTAACTTAAATATTTACGAACAGATTGTAGATTTCCACTCGAATATTGTCAGGAGATTTCAATCGAACAAGTCCAAAAATTAACCGACGAAGTAAATGCAAGCGTTTCATACCACTTGTTTTGCTAAGTCATTTAATTAGATTTCTCATACGAATGAGGTAAAGGTTTGTATATACTAATAGATTGGTAAACGGTTTTAAAAACGAGCTTTGTATTAAAAATAGTGTTGAAATCGTTTTTGTGAAAGAGTTTGAGTATTTACTACTAGTATTAAAAACCTTTGTATTATAAAGTGACAAATCAAAGAAATGATTGTAAAAACAATCTATCACCAAAATCCACATTCGACGATGTGAATTAAAACCATAAAAAATAGATATCAAATCCATCAAAGGGATATTCCCAAAAATCCATAAAAGAATTCATCAAAGTCGAAATTAAATTACAATAAATAATCGGATCAACAAAAATCGATAAAAGTTGGAAATCCACTCAAAAATAGGCAAATAGGCAAAATTTCATAGGACCAGATGTCTGGTTGGTTTGGCCAGACGTCTGGTTGGTTTGGCTAGACGTCTGACCTAGGGTTCTGCCATTTTCTTTTATTTTTTTCGTTTCTTTATAATTTCCAAAACCCCTAACCAGACATCTGACCGATTGAACCAGACATCTGGTTCATGGATATATATATATATATATATATATATATATATATATATATATATATTTTTCTGCCGTATATATATTTCTTTTGGTGCCCTAACCAGACGCCTTAGTTCTTCAACCATACGTCTGGTTGCCTGTACTGGGCAAAAGATTGCCTAGGCCATTGATGGCCAAATCAATTCGGAAGCTATCAGACGAGCGACGTAGGCTAGGGATTTATTCCAAGCGACAACCCAGCCCTATAAGCTCTTCGATACACCCCAAATATCATGTCCAAATATCCATAGGAGGATTTTCATAAATTTTGACTTCAAAAACCAAAAATTGGAAAATTCACCAAATCAATTCAAATTAAAAGAAATTGGACATGAAATAGATGTTAGGAATTCATACCTAACAACAATGAAAGCTATAGACATAGATGTGAGTTCAAGAACTCACCTATAAATTCAAATATAGAAATGAGAAGCTCTAAAACAAGCTAAGATTGATTTCACTTCAACAACACCTCTAGAATCTTCAATCTATTATCAAATAAAAAATGAATTTCCTAAGTTAGGTTATAGGAATTTCTGAAAATTGAAGAGAGATTGAGATGGAGAAGATGAAGAGGATGCTTACCTAAGCTTCTCTTTTATTTTAGAGCTTGAATTTGAATTTCCTAAGAATCTAGGGCTTAGGAATTTTAATTTCCCCTCTTTTCCGCCATTTTTCTCTTTAGCTTGAGTGTTAGGAAATGAGGAGTAGAATGAATGAAGAGTAGAGGGGTTAGGGTATTTGGTAGAGGAGTTGGGTTACCTTGTTGGTTAAAGGGCTAGAACCAAACCTAAAGCCCAAATGAAAATACCAAAATCCTAATCAACTCCAAACATGTCGATGTTTATACTCAAACAAATTGTAAACATCGTTTTGAACTCAATGAAAGTGGTCTAAAGTCCGGATTCGACTGTTTACAAAAAGTCACATTTCAGACTTTAAATTCAATAAACGATGCTATATTTAAATAAAACTTTTAAAATATATAATCGTAAAATATGCGGGTTGTTACAGACTCCCCTCCTTAAAGAAATTGCGTCCTCGCAATATTTAAGAAGAAAATAAAGAGTAACAACCACTCAATGGCATAACAAAACAAAAGAAAATTTTGAAGTGAGAAGTTCACCCTAAAGAGCACGAGAGAGTAAGTTTGGATGTGTTCGCTCGATGAATTCTCTTGATTCCTAAGAACAATCCTTAGCATTTGTGGACCATTGAACTTTCACAAGCGGAACATCTTTATTTCGAAGGCGTTTAACCTCCGTAGCAACGATGCGAATTGGATGTTGCTCATAAGTCAAATTAGGCGAAACCTCAATTTCTTCAATAACACTGGGCTCAAGAATAGAATCGGAATCTCTAAGGCATTTCCGTAGTTGAGAAACGTGGAATACGTTATGAATAGCATAAAATTGAGCCGGTAATGAAAGACGATAAGCCACGGAACCAATGCGTTCGATGATGGGAAATGGACCAATATATCGAGGTGCTAATTTTCCCGATCGACTGAAACGCACAACACCCTTCATAGGTGAAACACGAATAAATACCAAATCTCCTACAGAAAATTCTAATTTCCTTCTTCGTTTATCGGCATAAGATTTTTTTCTACTTTGAGCTTCTTTCATCCTATGACGAATAAGGTCAATCTTTTCTATGGCATCACGAATAAAATCTGGACCTAAAACCAGCTTCAAGCCAACACGAAGGAGAGCGGCATGGCCTTCCATAGAGTGCCTCAAAAGGTTCCGTACCAATACTAGACTGGAAGCTATTATTATAAGAAAACTCAGCAAGAGAAATATGATCTTCCCAACTTCCACCAAAATCAAGAACACAAGCATGAAGGAGATCTTCAAGAGTTTGATTCACATGCTCTGTTTGTCCATCGGACTGAGGATGATAAGCGGTGCTAAAATTAAGCTTTGTTCCCAAAGCTTTTTGAAGACCTTTCCAAAATTCACTAGTAAATAATGGATCACGATCGCTAACAATAGAAGTAGGAACTCCATGAAATTTAACAATTTCTTTAACATAGAGTTTGACCAAAAGAGGTACGGTCCGATTGGACCAAACGGGAATAAAATGGGCGGATTTTGTAAGTCCATCTATAATCACCCATAGACTGTCTTGACCCGAACGAGAACGGGGAAGACCGTCAATAAAGTCCATGGAAATTTTATCCCACTTCCAAACGGGAATGTCTAAAGGTTGCAATAATCCACTGGGCCTTTGATGCTCGGCCTTAACGAGTTGTCAAGTCATGCAACGCTTAATGAAGTTTGCAATATCAGATTTCATTCTATCCAAATAATAAATTTGTTTCATGTTCGTGTACATTTTATTACTACCGGGATGAATGGTAAATTTAGAACGATGAGAATCTTCTAAAACGTCTTTACAAAGATCACTAATATTTGGCACAATAAGTCTACCAAATTTTCGAATGCCTCCACGAGCATCGATTTCAAAGTCTTTCAAACCATCAATATTGCTATCCCTACAACTTTGGTTAAGATTAGCCAATTCGGGACCATGCTTTTGAGCTTCAAAAATGCGGTCTAAAAGAGATGGATGAGCCTCAAGGCTACATAGAACAAGAGACGAACATGAATCAGATTCACGATCTCTAATCTCACAAGTGCACAAAGTCTCGAGACCATTCCATTCAGATATCATCATGGAAACAACCGCTTAATGCTTACGACTAAGGGCATCGGCAACACGATTTCCCTTTCCGGTAGTATAGAGAATATCAAGATCATAAGATGCAAGGAATTCGAGCCAACGTTGTTGACGCAAATTAAGTTCCTTTTTGAGAAAATAAATACTTCAAAGATTCTTTATATGATAAACATGTCACTTATAAAATTTATAAATATTCTTTGCTTGTCTTAATAATAGTATCCAATTATACATATAAATATATCTTATTAGAAAGATTTGCAATTTTAAATTGCTGTTTTCACCCATAGTCAATGAATACAAGGACAGACTCATCGAAATATTCACAGAATACTCGATTCATAAGATGGATGAAATAAGCTAGAAGGTTTGTCAAACCGAATGACATAACGAGCCACTCATAAGAATCATAACAAGCGTGGAATGCGGTAAGTAGAAAGCTATCCTCCGCAACTCGTAGCTGATGAAAACCGGTGGCAAAGTCGAGCTGAAAAGACCTTAGCACCAATCAATTGATCGCTTAGGGGGTAATCCTAAGACAGGCTCAAAGATATTGGGAAATCCACGAACTACTTGAATGAGGGAAATAACATCTTCCTCATCATGTGGGTTTAAAGAATAAAATGATGCCACCGAATTGGAATCGAAATCATTAAGAATAATAGAAATCTGCTTAACAGATTGAGGATGTCGGAGACGGATAGTCCTTTCGGGATATAGGATATGGGCTTCATAACGATTAATCTGTGGTCATTTACATATAACCATATCAAATTATGGAACTTGGTCGAACTTCGATAACCTGGAAAGGTGATTCAAGCATTAATTTTGGCGGAACATTAAATGAAATTGTGCCTGCCTCTGGGCATTGATTGAAGTAAATTTCCTTGAACAGCAAGTCGGACATCCTTCTTTAGGACACATGTTTCGACCATGCGGAACTCTAGGCATTGGTCAGGGCTAATCCCTTAAGTTCAAAATTTTGGCATCCTTTTCTAGAGTAGTAAAATTCGATCGCTCCAGACCTAGGGCATCAATCGAAGTTTATAAGTAAGATCCTGCCTTTCACCGGTCGTGGATCTTTTTCCTAGCTTACTTCGAGCGAGGATCTTCGGCCTTACCATCCTTTGGGAATGACATTAATGATCTGCCAAACTCCGAGCACGAGCAAATTAGTGGATGCTCATGTCACTTCCCCTTTAATTTTCCTCCATATTGAGGGCTAAAAGAGTTGACTAGCATCTACCATAGGACGCCAAGGAAGGTCGAACTTCAAGGGCCCAATCATGGACTGTAGTTTGGTTAGCACCTAACTCTAGGTGCATGTATACCTTGGTGTTATAGTATCGAGCATCCAGGCTTCGGTGTGCAGCTACTATCAAGTCAGCTTCATAGTGGTTCTCGTCGATCATATAAAGAGACTCCAACAAGAGTTGTTCATTAGTCCATAGATTGTAGTGAGTCACTCGATAAGAAGATACTTCTAGTTTGACTGGAATCATAGCCTCTGATCCATAGGCTAGGGCGAATGGAGAGTAGCCGATTGCTGATTTGTGGGTTGTTCGATAAGCACATAGTACTAATGGAAGTTCATCGACCCACTTTCTCTTGGCCTTTTCCAATCGCTTCTTAAGAATGGACCTGATAATCTCAATTATAGCTTCAACCTATCCATTCACCTGGGGGTGTGCAACTGCAACAAATCTTTTCCCTATGCGCTGTCGGCGGTTGTAATATTTGAATTCTATACTATCAAATTGGGTCATATTATCAATAATGATTACCCGTTGAACTCCGAAATGACAGATGATATTCCAGACAAGATTACATGCACTATTCAATTATGTCCTAGTATCCACAACAGAGGATCTTCTTTGCTAAGGTTTGCCTCCTGGTGTGGTCGCTACTGCCCCTTAATGAACTTCTTTTTTAACTTGCTTGGCCTCGTCATGAGCGATACACTGAAGCATAGGAACATAGAAACCCTTCCTATAAAGTACTCCTTCCTGCATGTTATATCTCAAAGCTTGATGAAGAAGTTTCCGTCACTCGTTCCCACTGTCTGACAGGATTCCACTCTACAAATAGTCTTTTATTGGAGTCATCCATAGCTCCTTATCTGGTTTAGCCTTCGAAATCCAATCGACATCCATCTTCTCGACGTTCGAAGCTAATAATAATTCCATTGGAACCAAGTCCATGAGTTGCGCACCTTCGGAACTGGCCAACTTAGCTGTTGAGTCGGCCTATTCATTTTCCTCCCTGGGATTTTGAGTGTGATCGTGCCTGCCTTCGGGCATCGATCGAGATTAACCACTTATGATAGCAGTTCAGGTACCCCTTTCTGGGATAGCCGTTTTCAATTGTGCCAAGCTCCGGATGCTAGTATAAGTTAACTACTTAAGAACATAATTCGTACATCCTCAGCAAGGATGCTTATTTCCAATCACGCCTAACTCCATGCATCGGTTCAAAGTTCATAGGTAAGATTCTACCTTATGTCGAGTATGGATCTTTCAATTTGCCTATTTCGGGAACGTCAAGGATTTGACGGTCTTATCATGTCCATTTTGATTTATACTCCTGACCCTAATCCAAGGAAAAGAGTTCAGAGACTGAACGGTAGTATCACATTTGTATTGGTTTATACTCCTGCCCTCACATCAAGGGCAAGAGTTAGTGCATGGACGGCCAGGTCATATCCGCATTAGGTTTTATACTCCTACCCCTACATCAAGGGCAAGAGTTGTCTAATGGACGATCGTGTTATGTCCATCTTTCGTTTATACTCCTACCCCCAATCTAAGGACAAGGGTTAGCAGATAGATGGTCATGTCGCTTCCATCTTTAATTTATACTCCTACCCCCAATCTAAGGACAAGAGTTGGCTGATGGACGGTCATGTCACGTCCATCTTAGTTTATAATCCTGCCTTCAATCCGAGGTCAAGAATTAGCTGGTATCAATCTTTGGATACCGAAAAGAACTTCAGGGGTTTGATCATAGACCGTAGAAGTTTGGTTGGAACCTATCTCTAGATACCTGCATACCTGCACTATACACATGCAGATTCATTCGAGTCGGTCAAATCACCACTCTTAAGTAATGAAAAAATAAAGACTCTTAATCAAAGGGCCGTTTTATTCTATAAAAGACAAGAAATAACAGATTCTATCTTGGACCTTACTAACATTGCCAGAGCAACGCCGGTTCTCAGAAGGATGGGGATCAAATGTGACCATCGACCTGGCAGTTAGCACCATCCCAACATTATCGGAGCAATGCTGGTTCTCAAAAGGTTAGGGATCGAATGTGACCATCGACCTGGCGCTTTGGACCTTCCCAGCATTGTCAAAGCAGCATTGATTCTCGAAAGGTTTAGGATCGAATGTGACTGTCGACCCAGCGGTTAGAACGTTCCTAACTTGCTAGAGCAATGCTGGTTCTTAGAAGTTTAAGGGTTGAATGTGATCGTTGACCCGATGGTTAGGATCTTACCAGCATTGTAGGAGCAACGCCAGTTCTCAGAAGTTTAGGGGTCGAATGTGACCATCGATCCATTGGTTAAGACCTTCACAGTGTTGTTGGAGCAACGCCGGTTCTTAGAGGGTTAGGGATCGAATATGACCATCGACTCAGCAGTTAATGAGTCTGCAACCCCCGTCCGTCATTCGAGGACAAAGAACGTCCCTTAGTTGTGCTGATGGTTTCACGGCATGGATTTTTTTGCTTGTAAGAACATGGTTCCATTGGTTCAAGAAGTAGATTTTATTACTACGTAGAAGAAATGGAAAACCTATCTAGTTACAATGCCCTAGTGTCCCTAAGAGGCTTATTTGCGAAAGGAAATTAGGTATTGAAGAATGGGCAGCATTGTCATAGGCTGCTGCTTCATCCATGGGTGATCGGTTAGTTGAAGACTAGTCTTTATTCAGCTTGTCTTGGCCTCTGACTGTTGGATTCGGGCAGTTCTCCTAGAGCAGAGATACCCTGGGGTCTTGCAGTTTCCCCACCATTTTGTGGTTATTTAATGTATTGCTGGAGCTTGTTATTCCTTATCAGCTCCTCAATCAAGCTTTTCATATGTCGAACTCGTTAGTGTTATGTCCATGAGTTTCATGGAAATAACAATATTTTCATGAGTGATTTTGTTCATAAGTCACCTCTCTCTAGGACGGCTTCTTATATTGCTCCATCCTTGCATGGCAAGGTAGATGTTTTCCAACATATCATTAAGAGGTGTATATTCTTATGATCTCAAGTTCCTCGAGTGCTTGTTTTTATTTTTACATTGGCCACCTAGAGCTTGACTCCACTTCCTATAATTGTTATAATCCCCACCATTAGTTGCTGCATTCACATAGTTTCCTCCGGTCCGCTTCACAGCGACATTACTCTGTATTTCTTCAATTGAACCTCCAACATCATTATTTCAGGGATGTTTGCATGCTTCTTCTAAGCATAAGTACTTATTGGCCTTTCTATAGAAAGCATCCATCGTCGATGGGGATTTCCTTTTCAACCATTCCTCAAAATCCATATCGGGATGAATCCCCCTAATCAATGCCATCAGCACTGTCATCCTTGGGATCTATAACTTATATCACGACTATGTGGAACTGATTCAAGAAATCCTTTAGCGACTCTCCATCACCTTGGAAGAGGTTTGAAAAAGACATGACATGTTTCAGATGTGAAGTATGTAAGCGGAATTGCTTTATAAACTTTCACGACAATTTCAACGAAGGACGATATGGACCTTGATAGAAGTTGAGCGAACCATACTATAGCTACTCCTTTAAGGATAATTAGAAAACAACAACATTTCACTGCATTGGAAGCTCTGGTGGTATCCATATGCCACTCATATCTCATCAGATGATGTCTAAGATCGGTTGTTCCTCCATATAACAACATAGTTGACATTGCAGACCTTTGATGATATCTCTAGCATAAAATGTTCTCAGTAAATGGATTCCGACTAGGAGAGGTAGCATGCTCATCATTGCTTTGGAAACGATTTTCACTTACAAGTCTCTTGACCATTTCCTCCAGGTAATCTGGGTCAACAGATTTGACTGAATGGTGGTAACCGGGATCTTCTCCGAGTGTTCGGCCTGGCAAACGCTATCGGTTTGGCTCTCGATACCTAGTTCTCCAAACTTCGAGAGATCCATTCATCCAACAATCCCCCTTATTGGATTCACGTGAGCAATATCATAAGCAGCATCACACTTTTCCAGATTCTGATCATCAGTAGCGTTTCCAGAGATCACATCCACGTCGCTTTTCAAATGCTGGGCACTGGGCCCACCATAAATAGGGTCGGTATCGACTCGTCCTCTAGGTTCGGTACCGATCCATGAACTTGTGCCTTGGGTCATTACTATCCTTTGGTACGATGCTCCAGTAGTGTTTTTAGTCCTCTTCTACCTTTTATCCCTCCATCTTTGCTTAGAGGAAGAAGGAATCTCTAACTCTGAACTAGAATCCCTTCTACTCCGTCTTCGGCTGTTTTGAGTTAGTTTATTCAACAGCCTTAAGCTCTACTAACTCGTTTGATTCATCTCATTCTGACTAGCCTAGAATCTATCCTCTATTTGCTTCATCATCCTATCCATCTCTATTCTAGTTACGACATCAGTTGGAGTCTGGATCTCCGTTTGTCCTGGTTTCATAGCTTCATCTACATGTTAAGGATTCTAATTCTCGGCGTCACTGATAGTAGCTTTGATAGTTACGGTACATTGTTCTTTCCTTGGCGGGGCCATGGCGGAAAGATTCTCCGATATTGTTGAAAATCTGAGTAGTAAATAAAAAAGAAGTGGGAAAACTAGACCTATCCCTTGGATATTAAAAATCCAATAGTAGATGTTGGATCCAAATAGCCTGAGAATCTCGCTCTTAGTGAAAGCACCAAAATGTTTGAACCAAAAATGGCACAAACATCCAAGAAGATTATGTAGTGGAGATTAAATTAAAGAAAGTAAATGAAAACAGGGTAAAAACAAGTGCACACAAATTTATAGTTGTTCGGCAAGCTTGGCCTACGTCCACTTGAAGGATGTTATTGATTATGGCACTAGTTTGTTATTAAAAGAGAGTGGGATCGTTATGGATCCATGAGTAAAAGAGAGTAAGAGTGTAATAGCAACGTAAAGCTCCCTAAAATGAACTGTTCCTTCTATATTTACTGAGGTAAATGACCAAATGTCTCGCTGATATTTCCCTTGCAAAACCTCACCACTAAGACCAAGTCTTCCAAGAAGTCTCGATCCCAAATTCAGTAAGGATGGGGATCGGTACCAACCCCTATAGGGGGATCGGTACTGATCCCAATAGGGCATATGATTCTTTTTGTTGACCCGTCTTGTTGTTGGTTTCATGTTTCCAAGGTTGTATTGCATAGTTATCTAGATGTTGTTTGATCCAAATGAAGGATCTACAGAAGGTTGAATTGTTGCTTTAGATACCATATAGAGATTACCAATATGTTGCATAAAACTATGGAACAACACTCGAATCAGGCTCTATTTAGCTAGAGTAGAGTTTCATAAAAGTGGGGATATGTTTGCACACAACCCTAGGGATCGGTTTCGATCCCCTATGTAGGGTATGCACCTATCTAGTACTTAGTGAATTCTAGGATGCTGCTCTCTTGAGTTCGTTCGACCGTCGTGTCATGGTCTTGTCTTGTGTAATTATCCGCTTTTTCATGGGTCCAAATGATGGACCTATGGATAGATTTGTTGATCCCTGTGCTCCTGGAGATCGATAGACAATGGCATAAAATCTATGGAATGGAACTTGAATAGACTCTTAGCATCATTACTAGGAGTGGAAGGAGTATGAGCCACTTTGGATGTAGATTTAGGGATCGGTATCGATCGCCTAGGGAAGGAATCAGTATCGATCCCACATTTACTGAGATTTACCACTTGAGTTGATCTTTCCCTAGGTATGGGATCGGTGATGATCCCTCACCTAGTGGTTTTCTGACTTTTGAATTTCTTGGCATAATTTGCCTCCATTTTGCGATCTTGATTATACTTGAGTTTTGAGCTTTATAGTCATCTCTCCAGGCTTTCTTCCTTGATAACTTGCTTGTTCGATTCGTCCAATCCATCTGAATATTGCATAGTCAAAAGGTTGGATAACAATAAGATATGTGTGTATTACTAAAAGGGTTATGTGTGTGTATATTCAATATAATATGTTATAACTAATAATTAATTAAAGTGTTAACTAATTAAATAAGATTTAATTAATATAATATTATACATAAAATATTATATAAGTTAAATAAAGTATAAAAGTTATATAGTAATAAAACTTAAATAATGTAAATGTATAAACTAAAGGTGGAACAGTAAGTAACCCAATTAGACTTAAGATTTAAATACATACATATAGTATGTATACCATGAATTTTGATGTGTCCGATGCTTGAATCACGAGGGTATTTCATAAGAAATACATTTTTCCATAAGCCGCTATAACATAATTAAATATATTGAAGATTTTGAACTTTAATGTAAGTGTTGTCCTCCATCTATTTATATATTAATAAATTACTTGCATACTCTCCAGTTGTTGAGCAAACTCAAGCTAAAGATAGTTATGTGTAGTATTATTAATATAT
This sequence comes from Allium fistulosum, assembly GCA_030737815.1. Lineage (NCBI taxonomy): Eukaryota > Viridiplantae > Streptophyta > Magnoliopsida > Asparagales > Amaryllidaceae > Allium > Allium fistulosum. The sequence continues at coordinate 855,564,002 of CM060905.1, forward strand.
TGACTAGACGAGGTAAGATAACCATATGTATTTTTTGAGCAAACTCAAGGTACATATACTATACTTAGGTCATTGTGAAATGGTAGGTACGAGTGAATAATTTTTTCGATTTGTTGAGCAAACTCAAGGTCTAAATGAGATTAGGGTAAGGGACCATGGGTTAGGAGTTGTATGTTATACAACCGACAAGTAGTTATCCATCATTTGTAGGGCTATGACTTGTTGAGCAAACTCAAGGTCAGAATCCTAAGACGAATCCTAAACCCCACTAGTGAAGTCGAAAGACTTTTGTGTTTCATCTTCGTGTTTGGACAAACATAAAAGACTAGTAGGAACCTTATTAAAAAAACCTGGTAACATTTAACCATTCTAATATTGTAAGAGCATCTGATATAATAATCTATATTAATAAATTTATGCAATTACTATAATTGATAAAATGTTTATCAATTAAAATATACAAATGAACTAAAATAATATTGAGAAATAGAAATATAAAATATACTTACCAATAAATTATTGTAGGTTGACCCATGCAAGCGCTTAATTATACAACCACTAAATACATTCGTAAGTTGGTCCTTACAAGTTTACTTATCTAAAACTGTGTATTGTCTTCAACGAGTTTCAAACTCTACAAATAATACAAGAATATGGATATTTGACCCATATATGATCACATATATATGTTATATGGTGAACAGTCACAATTCATAATGAGCAACGTTGATAAGAATAACATCGTCAATTTCAATTGTTGAAATCAACATAATAGATTCATCATTCAACTTGCTCAAGTCAATTCGGATTTACTTACAAAATTATTGCTTAGAATGACTCTGTGTTTAGTACATATGTGTTGAAATGGATTAAACTAAATATTGATTTTGAATGGACTATTTGCACATAACAACCAATTGTTTCGAAGTTAGTGGGAGCGATATTTATTTGGTGGATTTTAGGGTATGATCTAAGAAATGATGCCAAATTATCATTCTATAAGCATCGGAATTGAATAAGTATTTTGATAGAAATGTCGAATGATATGATTTTCAGTCAAAATGGAGAGGAAACACGTGTCCATAAGAAAGAACCACTAAAAGATACACAGATATTTCTAGGCTATAAGTAAAAAACATATGGTATGATGCACAAATGGACATCCTTCCATGATTTAACTATAATCAAAATGGAGCTTCTACATTAAAGATCAATAGTATTCTCAAGTCGAGAGAACTATGTAATTTTATCACATTGATATTTTCTGTTTGACCTTATTTAAATTAACCAACAGAAAACTATCGATTGAGTCATACCGTAGTAATCTAATAACCATCAGTGTGTAATCCCTTGGTTCCTCCAGTAGCCATGAGTAATACGCTTCCCAACATTTATATAGCGTTACATACTCTAGTCTGAGCAGATTTATCGATATCCAATCTCGATACATCTTGATTTGAAATATAAAAATGGTATCTTTATTTTATTGTGATAAATCACTCATGGTTAATACGCATTGTAACTACCATCAGAAAATGTACCATTTATGGATTTTCTACTAAATATACTTTTAGTTAAATTAATTAATTAATATAACACATTATATCGAGTATATATAGAAAGAAAACACCTTTTACTTCGAACAAGATTGGTTATTGAGTTAAATATATGTGACAATTACATAATTACCATTATGGCATACCTCTATCTCTGTCAATCTTCCACTTGCACTCAGGCAAATTATGAAAACTTAATCTCATCCCTTCAATCTTTTTGATGAGAACCAATCGAGGTAGACCCTTCCACAATGGATCTGCTATCTTGTTTTAATTATCTACTCAGTCAATCAACTCTTTTCGATGTTAATAAACTACCTTTTATCATGTGGAACTATTCGGAACATGTTTCTCGACCTCTAGTGAGCTCTTATTATTACATTGTTATGCTATAATAATGACTAGTATTCTTAATACTTGGAATTACCTCTACCCTAGTTATAAATTTATGCATTTATATTTGTGAATTGCTTTTATCATGGCGCCATTTAAGGTAGCCTTTTCATTGAATCAACTTCAATGTGTCGTTTGCAACATTTCCAACTTAAAGCTTCTTAATTAAGATTTGAAATGAATTTAAAATTAACATATTATACTTGATAGCACTTATGAAGTTCGACTCCGAACACTCCTTCATAAGGAGTTCGTTGTTTCTATAAATAATTCTCTATTATTTCGTAAATACTCGAGAACACTTTGTACTACCTTTCGGTGATCTCAATTTGGATTTGGTATATGTTTTATGCATCAAATACATAAGAAAACTACGATATTATAGACAACACAATATGTATGATAATTCCTATTGTCGATACATAAGGAATCATTCTTACATGTTTCATATTAAACATTTTAATATTGTGTCTTCGCATATTGTTCGGGAAATTCCTAATATCCTTTATACTTGTTGTAAAAGTTATAATTACAAATCTAATATCGAGTATTAAACAACTAAACTATTACCAATTTTCACATAAGTACATCTTTAACAATAAACGGTTGTTGTTTACTTATATTTTACAAATATCTGTTTACCTTTTTGTGGTTCTTTCTTATGGACAAACGCTTTCTCTTCATTTTGACAAATATCAAACAATTTGATATTTCTATCAAAATATTTACTCACTTCTGATGCTTATAAAATGATACTTTCGTATCATTTCTTGGAGTGAATCCTAAGACCCACAAACTCAATGTTGCACCACCAGCTTCGATACAACTTGGTTGTGATGTGCAAACAGTCCATTCTAAATAATTATTTTTGCATTTTCCATTTCAGCACATATGTACCAAGCATAAAGTCATATAAAACAATAATTTTATGAGTAAATTTGAATTAGTTTGAGCCCGTTGAATAACGAATCTATTACACTAATTTCACAATTGAAATTTACGATGTTATTCTTATTAACGTTGCTCATATATGCAACTGCGTTTGTCTTGCTCTTGAAGACTCATTCGCAGCCGATGGATCATATCTCTTCGAGACTCATTCGCAGTAGATGGACCATATCCCTTCGCGTATAACTATCAAAATCATATTTTGATAACGTACTTGGAATCCATTTCAGATTTGTGCATCATACCATATTATAGAGTCAATACTCTTAACAGATTAACAAACCACTGAGGATTATCCACTCTCGACATTAACAAGAAAGTCATAGTTTCTTTTTAGTTTGTGAGAATACTTATTAGACACTCTAATATGAAATATTCGTTTAGGTTACATTAATTTCATCTTTGGATCGTATCCAAATCAATTTTACTACTAATAACTTCTAAAGGAAATTCCTTCACTATGAAATTGGTATTTCTTAAAACAACAATTGTTTCTCAGTTCAGTGGAATGGGTATTCATAAACATTTTATGAATTGCTTTATATATAAGAATTGATATGGTTTTTAGTTTACTTTACTTATGTTCAAAATATAAATTGGTCATCCAACGATGATCGTTCCCAAACTCCTTTTTAGGGCAGTTCATACAGGATCCCTCATGAATAATTATTATGTTTGACTTTTTGACTTGCACGACCTACCAACTCCTTGGTCTATGATATGTTGGATTTATTATAAACCTTATCTTGTATGATTTTGTAAACTACTTTTTAGATGAAATTAATTTTAACCTTGTGTATTACTCTTAAATACATGACCTTATAGAAAGAATTTAACTCAACTTCACTCACTATTAATCATACTTTGTTAGAAAAAATTTATGACTCCTTATCGATACATCATTATGTATCACATGGAGGAGTGACTATTGTGGTTTAATATTTATTTATTCTTAGATATTCAAAACTCTTACTAATATACTCACCTATTTGATCAAATCGAATCATTTTTATTTTCTATTGTTTTATTTACTTTCGTTTTATATTCTATGAATTCATCATTAAAGTACGATATATGTATCATATACACATATTCATGTTCGTGATAATTCATTGGTGAATATAAGAAAGTACGTGGAATCATTTTGGAATCAGTAGACTTTCGATTACATACATTTATATGTATCAATCCGTAGAGTTCATTAACTCTTATGATGCACCCACTGAATTTGTGCCTTGCCCTAATTTTCTGTGATATAATTTACTAGCACCATATGATTCATAATCATATAATAAAAAGTTATTTTATAAAATTGTGGCTTAGTCCATAATTCAAGAATAATTGCAAATAAATTTTTTACTTTTGTATTTTCCAGTCCATCACAAATACCATTACTATAGTTTTATTGTACAACTAATATTCATAATATTCATATTGAAATAAAACCATGTCTATTTCTCAGTAACTACTGAATAATATTTATACTTTCATAAATAATGTTTGGTACGTTTTACAAAACAATCTTTGTAACTTGATCTGACCAATAAGTTTTATATGACATGCTTCCACAATTTCTTCCATTACTATAATAGCGTATAGGACACGAAACTCCATTCAACCACTTAATATAGGCTATTTGTTTCATTTACTACAACTGGTTTACAGTCAAGAATTTTCAGTTCAAGTTTCTTTGATTAAAAGAAATAAATATCATAGAAAACAATTTTCTATGTGAAAATACCTTTTGAAATAGAAATCATATTTCTTATTGTTAGTCCATGAGTTGATGGTTTTGATGACAACTACCTTAGAATAAGATTATAAAATATAAATACTAACATTATAGTTTAGATATATATGTATATGCAGGATTTGCAGGTACCAAGAATGAAGACCGTACAGTATAGAGATTCAAGTTATCAAGATTGAAGACTCATGAGTATCAAGAATATCAAGATTATCAAGAGTTCAAGATTTCAAGATAAGTATTGAGTCTAGAATTATGTTAAAACTTCATAATAACACTGAAATCTTCACTTCATTTTTCTTTTGGAATGGAACCCATTTCTACCTTTTTAGTGGCTTACAAACCCACGACAAGTAGCTTACAAACCTACGACAAGTGGCTTACAAACCCACGAACATCCTAGTTTTGTACAAGTTCTCGAGTCCTGATGTGATGAGATATTCTACAGGAAGAAGCTTGCAAAACTACTTCAAAATGATTTTCAAAACTACTTCAGAATAATTTCAAAACTGCTTTTCAAAATGTTTTAGCCTTAAAAATTATCTTTTCAAATGATTTTCAAAAAGATGTTTTAGCCTTAAATATTCTCTGTTTTTGTTTTTAATAAACTCTTGTTTTAAACTTCGTTTGTTTTAAAACTATCTTTTAATTATAATATATTTACTTAGATTTAAATATAAAATTACAGTAAAATTTTATACATATTATTCTCTATATTTATCTATGTATTTTATCTATAGTCAAGTATATTAATAAAGTTTAAAATAGTTTTAATATAAGATAAAGGTTATTTTCAAAGAAAAACAAAATATCAAAATTTCCTTTGGGATGTCGACATGCCCTAGTACCCCATGTCGACATAGTGACAGTTAGATTCAAAAATTTGAATTTCAAAAGAAGTGTCTATTCGTCATAACCTTTCACGAATGGACATGGCTGTTGTTCTTCTATAAATAGGGGTTAGTTTCAACGAATTTACATATAGATTTTCTAGTTTTTCACTTCTCTTCTTCTTCCATATTTTCTTATTCAAAATCCTATCATCACTCTGCCAAAATCAACATTGAATCTAACTAGATCATCTCTGGTTTGATTCTCTATCACTATCTCAATAAGATCCCAGTGCTATTCAGAGTTATAGGCTTCTTTGTAATCTATCTAGCGAGAAAAGGTGTGATTGTAGCCTTGGAAATCAATCAAGAGAGAAAAGGTGTGATTGTAGCCTTGGAAATCAATTGGGTGAACTTGTTGCCCGGAAATCAAGTATCTCTACCCAGAGGATTATGATTCTGGAGGGTGTACCTCGTAGCCTTGAAACCGAGGGTTGTAATTTTTGAATTGCTTTTGAAAGGAAATCTGTACTTAGTTGTGCGGGACTGGATGTAGGGTAACTCCGAACCAGTATAAAATCCGGTGTGTTCTTTCCTTTACCGCATTTACTTTTTTCTGCATCTGTGTTTGATTCTGTGATTATATCTGTGTCTGAATATTGCATACATTTGTGTACAAATTAACAATAACTCAAAAATATTTAGTAATTTCTTATAAACACTATTCACCCCCCTCTAGTGTTCATTCTAGCCTTAAGATCCATATTCCGCATTCCTCACATTTGGTATCAGAGCAAGGTTTTCAAAAGTTGCATAATCTGAATTTTGAAAAGTTTTCTAAATGGCTACCAACACTGGTACTATTTCTAAGACTAGTTCATTTGTAGAAGGTCAGTCTACTGCCAGACCACCACTTTTTAATGGCAGTAACTATGCATATTGGGCATGTAGGATGAAAATATATTTACAATCTGTAAGATTATACACTTGGAATATCACACAGAATGAATATTCTGAACCCACAACTGACTTTGCATACTGGACCACTGAGCAAAAGACTGTTGCACAAAATAATTCTAAAGCAATGAATATTCTGTTTTGTTCACTTGACAGGAATGAATTTAATAGAGTGTCAGTTTGTAAGTTTGCATATGAAATCTGGAAAACTTTGCAAGTTACTCATGAAGGAACAAGAAAAGTTAAACAGACCAAAATTTCCATGCTCACAAATCAGTTTCAGTTATTTAAAATGAATACTAATGAGTCTATTTCAGATATGTATAGTCGATTTCAGGATATTGTGCATTCTTTAATATCCTTGGGAAAGGAATTTTCGAAAGAAAATTAAGTCAGAAATTTTTTAAATTCTCTCACTCCAGAATGGGATCAAAAGACACTTGCAATTGAAGAGGCAAATGACATCAGTACCTTAAAGATAGAAGAATTGATTGGAAATCTAATGTCGTTTGAAGTCCAAATGATCGGGAGAAGAGAAAGCAAAGCATCTGAAAAGAAATCAATGGCATTCAATGCATTAACCGACGGATTAGACTCAAATAATTATAATGATGAAGAGATAGCATTTATGACCAGGAATTTTCGAAAATTCCTGAAATATAGAAAGATGAATAATCTCAAGAGAAACAACTATAAGAATTCTGGAAATCAGAATGAAGTGCCAAACAATGTCAAATGTTTCAACTGTGATGAACTAGGCCATATCAAAAGAGACTGTCCATATCCAGAAAGGCAGAATCCTCCTATAAACAATGAATCGGTAAAGAAACGGAAGCGTACATTTACTGCTACTCTAGATGACTCAGACTCGTCCTCAAGCGATGATCAAAAGACAGATAACTCAAATTTGTATTTCACGGCAGATCACGACTTCAACAAATTCAAGGAAACAGACTCAGAAAAAGGTACACATTTACAATACAACTGATTGAAATTGCATGCTTAGAATTAGATGATTGATTGCTTGATTGATTGATTTTGAATTGGTGTGTCGATTGAATTTTAAATTTATTTTTTATTATTTTATTATTATTATTATTTTATTTTTATTATTTTTTAATAATATAATAATATTTTCTGGAATATACTATAATTCTAATAATATTCCAAATATATATATATATATATAGACATAAAAATAATAAGTATATATATATATATTAGAATACTTAGAAAAAATAAAAAACATAGAAATTCATAGGCACATGTCGACATGGTCCCTACCATGATGTCGACATGGGTTCAAATTTTGAAATTCAAAATTTGAATTCAAATGCTTGAATTTCCCTCCACCTTTGCACTTTATTCAATACTCTGAAAAGGCATCTTTTGACCAGAGAACATGTCTTACAAAAATCTATTTATTCACTATCTTTTATCACAAATTTTCACTTTCATTTTCAAATTCAAACTCTCTCTTCAAAACTCCAAGCTCTCTACTTTCTATTTTAATGGCTTCTTCAAGCAACCCCTCTACCATGAGACTTTCCAGAAACTTGAAAGAGCAACTCCTCAATAATCCGAAGGCAATAAAAGCATACATCAATTATGCTAATTATGGAAAAGTCCATCCCGGAAAGTTTTCTATTTTTCAAGATTTTGCTTCTTATGAAATCGATACTCTTTTTGCAAACAATCAAATTCTTAGTCTTGTTGATTCTTCTCAAAATGATTTTGTTTGTTACCCAAATCTTGTTAAAATTTTCTATGCAAATCTCAATCGAGAATTTTATAAAGGAAATGATAATGAAATTTGGAGTAGTGTCAAAGGCACTAAAATTGTTTTGAATTGTGATCTTTTGGGTACCATTCTCAATTGCAAAAGCACGGGAATGGATCTTTCTAGTTTTCAAATCGATGAACATGATCGTGAGACATTTCATCATATTTTTGAAGGAGATGAAAACTTTGAATTTAAAAACCGAAACTTTCGTCCTAAAGCAAGAATTGTCAATCTTCTTTTACAACATACTTTGACCCCAAGATCGGGAAATTTTAACAATCCTACTTCAAAAGTGTGCAAAGCACTTTTTGTTATCTTCGGAAATTATGATATCAATTGGGCGTAAGTTATTTTGGATGAACTTCGTCCTAAAAATTTTGAAATGGGAGAAAACACTTTATATCATGGAATTTACCTTACTCGGATTTTCAACTATTTTGGAGTAAATTTCAAAGGAGAAGAATTTATTTCAAGAAAAGTTTTTAATATCTCAAACATTTCTCTCATGAAAATCCCATATGTTTTTCATCCTTATGAGACTCTTGCCGAAAAGGAAGAGCGTTAGGCTCATGAAGAAATGGAAGAGGAGGAAGAGGAAGAAGAAGAAGAAGGGGATGAAATGGAAATAGAAGAAGAAGAAGAAGAAGGTGAAACATCCCTAGAAAGTATAGAATATTCCTCCAATCCTACCAACAAAACCCTTCTCAAAAACCAAAAGATAATTGTTAAGAATCAACGGATTCTTAAACGATCCGTTAGTAAGAAATTGGACAAAATGTCATCTAAGTTGACCAAGTTTTTCTCCAAAGTCAGCAAGAAACTTGGATTATCTTCATCTTCATCATCCTCTAACTAGTTGTATCTTTTCATTTCATGATGTATTACTCCAGTTTGCTTTGGTTTGAATGTTTGTGTAGTTCTTTATGGTTAATCATTGTATTATCCTATTATGCAATGAAATTGATTTCCTTTTCTGTTATCTAGCTTATCTTATCGCTTAAATAAATGTTAGTATATTATATAAATATATATATATATACACACATAATTATTCACAAAATAAAAAAGTCATCAAAATTCACTGGACCATGTCGACATCCCCCCTGACCATGTCGACATGTGCTGGTCAGTAATGACATTTCATTTCAAATTGAAATTTGAATAACTACCCTATGTCTATTCATTTCAAACGAATTCCTACACCTATAAATACCTATTTCTTCCAGAATTTTTCAATCAATATTATTTTCTATCTTCTTTATCTCTTATTCTACTCACAAATTCAAAAATGGAAAATCATATTCACAATTTAACCGAGAATCTTGAAGAGACTCTTAATTCGTTCAAGAATATTCTTTCGTTAATTCTTCGTAACCAGCGACACTTAGAGTTGAGTCAAATGCAGATGATCAAGGAGCAAGAAAGGCATTTCGATGCAATGCGATGTATGATTTATTCACTGCACAAGGATGATAACGAAGCACATCCTCCTGTCTCTCTCACAAATGACAATGAAAATTGGGATGCCATCAAAGCAGACCCTATTTTCGGAGAAGAAGGATGGGTGGAAGTTCCTCGAAACGTTTGATGTTGGTTTATTTTCTTTGTTTGAATTGATTGCTTTGATTGAAATTGTTTGTTTTGATTGATTTGATTGACACTTGGTGTGGATTGATGAATGTATAAATATACATTGATATATTTATAATCGTTGATTGAATATCATGTCTATAAGTATAGATATTTCTTAATATACTATATTATATAGTTTATTAATGCAGGTACTTGAGTACAAGAATGAGGGGGAGTTATATAGTTTAGAGTCTGTTTGTTTTTGTTGATGACAAAGGGGGAGAAATATAAAATAGGAGAGTTAGGCATAGATTAAGGGGGAGTTATCAGTTTTGGGGGGAGTTATTAGGATAGAAGTAATATTTTATAAACAAAGGTTGTCATCATCAAAAAAGGGGAGATTGTTAGTCCATGAGTTGATGGTTTTGATGACAACAACCTTAGAATAAGATTATAAAATATAAATACTAACATTATAGTTTAGATATATATGTATATGCAGGTTAACCATGCAGGTACCAAGAATGATGACTGTACAGTATAGAGATTCAAGATATCAAGATTAAAGACTCATGAGTATCAAGAATATCAAGATTATCAAGAGTTGAAGATTTCAAGATAAGTATTGAGTCTAGAATTATGTTAAAACTTCACAATAGCACTGAAATCTTCACTCCATTTTTCTTTTGGGATGGAACCCATTTCTACCTTTTTAGTGGCTTACAAACCCACGACAAGTAGCTTACAAACCTACGACAAGTGGCTTACAAACCCACGAACATCCTAGTTTTGTACAAGTTCTCGAGTCCTGATGTGATGAGATATTCTGTAGGAAAAACGTGCAAAACTACTTCAAAATGATTTTCAAAACTACTTCAGAATAATTTCAAAACTTCTTTTCAAAATGCTTTAGCCTTAAAAATTATCTTTTCAAATGATTTTCAAAAAGATGTTTTAGCCTTAAATATTCTCTATTTTTTGTTTTTAATAAACTCTTGTTTTAAACTTCGTTTGTTTTAAAACTATCTTTTAATTATAATATATTTACTTAGATTTAAATATAAAATCATAGTAAAATTTTATACATATTATTCTCTATATTTATCTATGTATTTTATCTATAGTCAAGTATATTAATAAAGTTTAAAATAGTTTTAGTATAAGATAAAGGCTATTTTCAAAGAAAAACAAAATATCAAAATTTCCTTTAGGATGTCGACATGCCCTAGTACCCCATGTCGACATAGTGACAGTTAGATTCAAAAATTTGAATTTCAAAAGAAGTATCTATTTGCCATAACCTTTCACGAATGGACATGGCTGTTGTTCTTCTATAAATAGGGGTTAGTTTCAACGAATTTACATATAGATTTTATGGTTTTTCACTTCTCTTCTTCTTCCATATTTTCTTATTCAAAATCCTACCATCACTCTGCCGAAATCAACATTGAATCTAACTAGATCATCTCTCGTTTGATTCTCTATCACTATCTCAATAAGATCCCAGTGCTTTTCAGAGTTATAGGCTTCTTTGTAATCTATCTAGCGAGAAAAGGTGTGATTGTAGCCTTGGAAATCAATCAAGCGAGAAAAGGTGTGATTGTAGCCTTGGAAATCAATTGGGTGAACTTGTGGCTCGGAAATCAAGTATCTCTACCTAGAGGATTGTGATTCTGGAGGGTGTACCTCGTAGCCTTGAAACCGAGGGTTGTAATTGTTGAATTGCTTTTGAAAGCAAATATGTACTTAGTTGTGCGGGACCGGATGTAGGGTAACTCCGAACCAGTATAAAATCCGGTGTGTTCTTTCCTTTACTGCATTTACTTTTTTCTGCATCTGTGTTTGATTCTGTGATTATATCTGTGTCTGAATATTGCATACATTTGTGTAAAAATCAACAATAACATAAAAAGATTTAGTAATTTCTTATAAACACTATTCACCCCCCTCTTGTGTTCATTCTAGCCTTAAGATCCATATTCTGCATTCCTCACACTTATTACTATGTTAAGTATCTATTTTTATTATTTTACAACTCCCATTCTTGAAGAATTGACCATTTACTCTCTCCATCCCAACTGTGCCATAAATTAAATAAACTCTTACACATTCGATTTTCTTTCTAAACGGTCGAACCATTCAAAGGAAATCCATACTATAATATCACAACAAACTCTTTTCAAAAGTACATTTGGCCACTCTTAACTTTTAAGGATATTAAATAAATTGTACTTTACGTAAAATGATCAAAATTACATTTCAATGATCGAATTCTTAGATTTATAATGCAGCCTTTGGTCCAGTGTTACATTTAACGCATCAAGATCATTATAGTAATCAATCATATTGAATATACGATTTCACAATATAGTTTACTTGCCTATTTCAATGAATTAATTTCATTAAGGTTTCATACGTTACGAATTCCGTCCATTCACAATCTAACATGTATATGTGATCATATATGGATCAAATTATCAAAACCTTGTATTGCTTTAAGAGTTCAAAACACATTGAAGACAATACACAGTCCGAGCAAGTAAACTCGCAAGTGGCCATGTTATAAACATATTTAGTGGTTATATAAAAAGGCGCTTGCATGGGTCAACATGCAAAAAAATTATTGGTAAGTATATTTTATATTTATGTTTGTGAATATTAATTCAGTTCATTTGTATATTTTAATTGATAAACATTTTATCAACTAATTGTACAAATTTATCAATTTAGATCATTACAACTTTATGTAGTAGATGTTCTTATAGTATTAGAAAGTTAGAAATTATCATTCCATTTTTCTAATAGAGTTCCCACTAGTGTTTTATGTTTCTCCAAATCTTAAGGCAAAATAAAGATGTATTTTAACTTCATTAGTGGTGCTAGGACTCATATATCTTGGGATTCCGATCTTGATGAAAGCTCAACAAACCATACTCCCATATATGATAGATTACTCCTTAAGTTGTATTGTATACAACTCCAAACCCGTCATTCCTTGTCCTAATCTCATTTTTACCTTGAGGAAAGCTCAAAAAGCAAAAAAAGATTATTCACTCATATCGACCATTCCGCAACGGCCTAAGTATACCATACATACCTTGAGGAAATCTCAAGGTATATGTAAAGTATTTTATCTCGTATAGCCTATACATTAATAATACAACACAAAACATCTCTAGCTTAAGGAAAGCTCAACAATTAGAGAGTATGCAAATAATTTATTAATGTATAAATGGTAAGGAACAACTTTATATTAAATATTCATAATCTTTAGTAGATTATATCGAGTGATATTGACTTATGGAATAATGTATTTCTTATGAAATATCTTCGTGATTTAAGTGTCAGACAAATTAGAAGTCACGGTATACATATTCCTTAAGTCTAATTGGGTTTCATACTTTTCCACCTTTAGTTTATACATTCATATGTTTTATTATTATATAATTTTTATACTTTATTTAACTTATATAATTTTTTTTTGAGAAAAATGTGTGATCCTCTAGAAATAGAGGAGAGCACACATGCAACTATATATATAACACAAAGCAAGGCGCTGCCAATATGCCTGGCAGGTAGCTAGTCTAAGTACATGTATCAAAGAATAAAAACTTAGGTATCCCTATACTGAGCTCCGGCAAGGCCACCGCCCATTACACCCCCAATATCGAGCTCCAGCATGGCCACCGCCCGATATTAAGGTGTTTGGAGTACCTGAAAAACTAAAGAATAAAACAAAGCCAATGATGCGAGAAGCCGACACCATCTAATAAGGAAGCTCCATGCTACTGACTTGGAAGGAATGAGGATGTGACTAAACTGAGGTGGAACTGCTAATGATCCTGAAAGGAAAACTCCACTCTAAAGACTCCCAAAAATGGTAGTAGCACCTAGCTGAAGAGTGAATTCCCTGAAAATATGCTGCCATAATGAAGCTGAAGATGTACTAAGAAGTGTCCCTCGCTGCAATCTGCAATCCTGTGTACCTGCAAAGAGAACCTAACACCCTATCTAGCCCAGACCTGTATCTGAAGAATGACTAAGAAAATAATTAGAATGATACACATATATGTATATAAATGAAATTTATATACATATACATATGTATACATGAGATAGGAGTAAAAATACAAAAGTAAGGCTAACAGGACAAAATAAAGTATAGAGAGAAGAAAAACTAAAAAAAAAGAACCAATTAAGAAACGCCAATAGTATCCATAATATAAAGAACTAAAAGATCTATAAACTAATACAGACAATGACTAATACAGTAATTGAAACAAATCTAAAATTATCCTTATGAACCTTTGATCAAAAGTAAATTATGATACACAGTGAAATCATCATTTAAGTTTGAAAAAATGTTAATGCTACAATTATTAATGTTAAAAATATTATTATGCTTAAATAGATTAATATTATTACTAAGCTTATTAAGATAATCTTTAAATAGGTTATTTTTAGCTAATTTATATTTGGGATTAGAGATCCAATTAAAACAAAATGAAGAAATTGTAAAAATCAATTTATTAAATTGACTATTATTATTATTAAAAATTCTCTGATTTCTTTCAAACCAAATATACCAACAAGTAATAATGAATAAAGTGTCAAGTAAGAATCTAATATCCTTTTTGAACCTAAATAAGTATTCCAATAGAATTCATAATCTGAAATTTTAGTTATTATATTAAAGTTAAAATTTTTAAGGGTATTATTTAGAATGAAATAAGCATCCATGCAATCATAGTATATATGTTTAATATCTTCAAAATACATATTACAAAAATAACATTTATTATCATTTTGAATATTTTTTCTCTTTAAAGATTATATAGTGTTAAGTTTTCCATGCATAATTAACCACATGTGAATTTTAGATTTAGGAGGAGCATTAGATTTTCAAATTAAATTAAAAGAGTTATTAGTTACACCCGAAAAGTTAATAAATCTATAAAAACTAGAAGTATATTTCTTACTCTTATCCCAATCCCAACTAATATTATCATTATCAATATCAATATTATAAAGATTTAGTCCTGCATAAAGCAAAGAAAGATGCCTAAGGGTTGAGCCTACTAAAATTCTGTTAAAACTAAAATTCCAAAGAGGGTCATTTTCGGGAAAAAAAACTTCTATAATTAAAGCATACTTAAAATTACAGATTTCATAAAGCTCTCTAAACTAATCCTAAGAGGTATAACGGAATTCAACGATCATGCCAGAACGAAGTACAATTACCAGAATGAACTATTGTATTAGTACCTAAGTTAAAAATCTCCTGACATTATAAAATGGATTTCCAAAAATTAGATAGTTTACGAATGACTGGAGGAGTAATTTGATATAAATTGTTACTACAATTATAGTAATATTTAGAAATGATCTCTTTCCAAGTAGCATTATCATTTATATCCTTAAACTTCCATAACCATTTACCTAGTAAGGACAAATTCATATTACGCAAATTAATGACTCCTAAACCACCATCATTTTTAGATTTACAAACAGTTTTCCAATTTACTAAACATTTAATCAAGCTATTAGAGTTTTCCCTACTCCATAAGAAATCCCTTCTAATTTTGTCTATTTTATCAATCTCCCAATCTGGAAAAAGATGCATAGATATCCAATAGATCGGGAGAGCTGATAAAAATGAATTTATTAGAACTAGTCTACCGCTCTTGATAAAAATCTCCCATTCCAATTAGAAATCTTATTTTTGATTTTATCTATGATTAAAAACCAGTCATCATGTTTAAGTTTAGTAGGTCTAATCACAAAACCAAGATAGTTAAATGGAAAGTTCATAGTTTTACAATTATGTGTATTAGCAACTAAATTTTCAACTTTTCCAAAATCGTTTAAAACTAAAACAGAACTTTTATCAAAATTTATTTTTAAACTTGATAGTAGGTCAAAACTATATAAAATAAACTTAAGGGTAATAATGTATCTAGGTAAATGGGAAGAAAAAAGCAAGGTATCATCAGCAAAATGAAGGACAGATATACTGTTACGCGATATATCATTACCTAAATATACCGGAGATCCATTATCGACCGCTTTTTTAATTATCTTAGTGAAAACATCTACTGCTGAATTAAACCATAGAGGCGATAAAGGATCCCCTTGCCTTAAACCTCTCTTAGATTGAATTTTATTACCTAAAATACCATTAACCATAATACTAGAGTTACCAATTCTAAGAAAATTCTTAATCCATCTATGACTAAAACCTCTAGCATGAAAAATATGTACGAGAAAATCCCAATCTACCGAATCAAAAGCTTTTGTGAAGTCCAATTTTAAAATCGCACACGTTATATTATTTTTACAACAGTAATTAATGTATTCTTGAACAACAGCCACACCATCAATGATATTTATCCCTTTAATAAAAGCAGATTGTGAACAGTCAATTAAATCATTCATTCTTATACTAAGTCTATTATCTGAAACTTTAGAAATAATTTTAACAGAATAGTTAATCAAAGAAATAGGTCTAAAATCTTTTAAGTTATTAGCGCCTACTTTTTTGTGCAATAAAATAACATTTGCAAAATTAAATCGTCCTATAATTTCCATTATAGAAATCATTAAACATACTAATTAAATCTAATTTTAAAACATCCTACAACTTTTTATAAAAGAAAATTGGGAACCCATCCGGCCCCGAGGAATTATCCCCTGGCAAATCATTGATAGCCTTTTGAATTTCCTCTTCAATAAAAGGAATATCTAGCTCAGAAAGATCAACATTAGAGTCAGACGGATAAAGATCATTCCCTCTAGCATTAATTCTATATTTATTTTTATTACCAAAAATATCTCTATAATAGTCTGTAAAAGCCTTATAAGGTCTCTTTGGTCAACTAGCTCTTCATTATTTACAATAATGGAAGTAATCGTATTACTACGTTCTCTACCATTAGCCATATTGTGAAAATTTTTGGTATTATTGTCTCCTTCATTAATCCACTGGATTCTGGATCTCTGTTTCCACATAACCTCCTCCTTTTCTAAAATAGAATTAAGTTCATCTTTTAGATTAGCTAGAACATTACGCTCACCTAAATTTAGTTGTCTAGTTTCTTCTATTTTGTTTAATTTAAGCATCTTAGAAAGAATATTTTCTTTTTTAATTTTTATACTACCAAAAACATATTTATTCCAGTTTTTAAGAAAAATCCTAAGATCCCTAAGTTTTAAAACAAAATTTTTGGCAGAGTTATCCCTATTTCTAATATTATAATAACTCATAGAAATCCACTTATTTTTAATTAAATTCAAAAAGTTGGATTCTAATAACCATATTTTTTCAAATTTGACAGATCTATTAATAACGCTATGATGATCACATGTGAGAAAAATAGGACAATGATCAAATTAAGTGTAAGGCAAACCAGAAACTCTACATATAGGATATTTATCCTTAATTTCATCACTAACAAAAAACCTATCAAGAAGAGCCATAGATGGGGTTTCTCTAGTATTGCTCCAAGTAAATTCTCTGTTAGATAGAGGGATTTTAATCAAATTAGAATTAACAATAAATTGGTCAAATTCCTCTAGAGCACAGAAATCACCCTCACGAGGTGAACGCTCTCATATAAAATGCGTAACGTTGAAATCACCCCCCAAAATCCAAGAACCTGGAGAAAATGATCTAAAATCCATACATTCATTCCAAAGAGTCTGACGATCTATTTTCGAATTAGATCCATAAACGTTAGAAATATTTAATAAAGAATTTTCACTAAGATTAAAGAAAATAATATGTACAGAGTGTTGCTTGGAAATACATTGAAGCATTTTAAAATAATTACCTCGCCTGCCTATCAGTAAACACCCAGTAGCACCCACAGAAGGTAAAAAAGCCAATTTCCTAAAATGAAACCCACCTAATCTTCTATAAAAACGATTATCGGGACATTCAATTTTAGTTTCCTGTAGCAATGCAATGTCAATAGAATAGTCTTTAAAGAAAGCCCTAACTTTGTCACATTTATTTAAATCGTTCAAACCTCTGATATTCAAACTAATAATCCTCATATACCAACAGATCTAGCCCTATCAAGTTCCCTACCTCTAATGTACTCTAGATCAATGTCAACATCAGAATAAATGAATGCAGCATCACTAGTCAACTGACTAAATTGAGAAGAAGACAAACTACCTAAAGCATATGATGAATACGTACTACCCAAATCAGAGTGCATACCTGAGCCTGAATTCATAGCACCACTCGTGGTACTCGAATTAGGAAACTCACCCGCAGACTGAGATCGACAACAACGGATTCTGGCACTACGCCGAACTGAACCACTAGCATCCACGGATTTTCTACGCCTACCTCTCCTCGATGAAGAATAACAAGAAGCAGAAAAACAGCCAATCCCACTATCGCTAACATGATCTAGAAGGAAAGATCTCTCCTTCAAAGCACAATCCATATCACTGTACACTTTAAAACCGTCCACCATATTAATAGCGTCACCCATAACTAATACATATTCATCACTCACTTACTTATTAAAGTGACCGCTCTTTTCAACATGCCCCACCATATCCATTGCACCCAAACTATTCGAAATTCCTTTATTTATATCAACAGAATTCACATGCTCGAAACGAACAGATTTCACCTTTTCCAACCTATCATCCCAACTGAAAGTTTCACCATTTTTAATCTTAAGAATTACAGTCTCGTTTAAAATACCATCTGCACCATCCAGATTAACATTATACGATGCAAAGCTCAAAGATAGGTTGCCATCAGATAATTTCAAGCTAGGTGTATCAAACATACTGAAAACTAAGTGCATGTCAGCTGTATCATTGGCATATATGCATAGACACTCTTCGCTCCCAACAACCAACATCTTTCCAAAATTTACAAAGGCCTCCTCCTCCAATATATTGGCTTCAACATCAGACAAAGTAACACTCCAATCTAAGATATCACCCATTTCGACAGAAGAAGCTTCACCAGAGTAATCAATGATATCTACAGTGAATGGGTCTCCCTAATTATCATCTGACACACTAACCAGTTCTGAGAATTGAACCACATAAGGAATATCTATACATGATACGTCCAACCCTTTGTCAAAAACAATTTATCTCATCTGTCTTTGTATTTACAACAAAACTCTTAATACCAAAGACCATTCGATCCTCAGACACACTGCTGTCATAAACCATAACTTTCTGTTCCAACAATTCAAAGTCCAAACTTCCTAGTTCATCGGACCAATCCATCCAAACGACATTCGAGAAATTACTATCAACTGAACTTACACCTTTACTGTTATAAGAGATTATTATACTTTCATTCGAACATTTCGATTGCTCTACAATAGAATTATCTAATGGAATGTGACATTTCACTCCACAATCGTCTCCATATCTATCAGAATTAATATTAGAGCCTGACAACAAAGTGAGGCATTCAAATTTATTAGAGGTAGATATCTTGAAAATTCCCAGTTCTCAAGATTTAGATTTAAGTCTTTTGTTATATAATAAAGAGAAACCATTGTCTAAATCACACAGCTCCTTATCTTTTCCAATTTCATCCATCGATAGGTCAGAACACTCTAACAAGACTCTAGCTTTAGACAAAAGATGTAACCTCATTACATTTAGAAACGGCTGGATCAAACAGGATGCGATCTATACCAAAACTGTCTTCGTTCAAATTAGCAACAACATTGTCAATCTTGTTCGAAACCACGATCCTCTCCTCTTAATATCAGAATTATTGAAATAGGACTCAGATTTACCAAAAAACTCCTCTGGACCTCCAAATCTTTCTTTTTAGCCCTCACCTATATTTGGCACGTTAATGATATTAAAATGATAAAAAATTCTTTAGATAATTGATTCCTTCATCTCTCTTTTGCCAAAGATGATCAAGTAAAATTCCCTTCAATAACATGCATTTCAATACAAATTAGAAGCCGTGATCGACCAATTGAGGACTAGAATCTGGGAGAGTCGATTTCGTTGAATAGTCTTTACTTTTATGACCAAAATATCCACAAGCAAAACATCTTATAGGGTCTCGACATTGATTCGCAAAGTGATTGAAATCCCCACATCTAAAGCAATAAATCTTTCCTTTCCTAGAATCAATCCACTTCTTTTTTGAATCGTGATTAGACGATCTTTGAATTTGAGTGGATGGAAATCGATTCTTGACAGCTTGTGGGTAAGAATAGGGTATTGAATTACGATTAGGAAAGACGGATTGAGGAACAGAGAATGATTTCAGAAAGGAAGACGAAAATTGAGGGCAAGAAACTTGAGGGTACGCCATTGATCGTTTTCTCGTAAAGCTATTTTCGGTTGATTTTCTACTTATATAATTATTTATGTATAACATTGTATTATTAAATCTTATTTAAATAATTAACAGTTTAATTAATTATTATATTATTCAATTGTAACATATTATGTTAAATATATGTACTATAACCTTTGTAGTAATACATATATATCTTATATATATATATATATATATATATATATATATATATTAAATTATTAATTAACTTTTAGTTAATTTAGTTATTTAAAAGATTTTAATTAAATTTTATCGATTTTAAATTTTTTTATACAAACATGTATACTCATATTGTCTTAAAACAACTCAAGGCAATATAACATATATCATTATATATATTATACATGTATATGTATTTAATTAATTAACTTATTTAATTTATTCATTTATTTGGTTAACATTATTAATAAATAATATTTTCAAAATTACTTTTATAACATTTTCAAACATTTGAAAAATTATATTACAACTTTTATAATATGCGTTTAATTTTAAATTTCAAACATTTATTTTAATTTTAAAAATAATTTGAAATTAGCCCAAGGTCCAAATCAATCTATGCCTTTATATTTGGGATAACATTTGGCCTTACCTCATTCTTTTGGGCCAGGCCAATAGCCCGGTATGGTCGAGTACTTGTTTACCAAAACCCAACCTTAGACACCACTTTTCTAGACACACAACCATATGGGTAAGTGTAATGACCCTAATTTTGGTTTATATTATTTAGGAAATTTAATTAGATAAATTGAATGAAACAATGTAGATGGTTTGGGATTGATATTTGTATAATCATAAGGTAGTTGTGCCTTAATTAATCTATAAGCCAAATAGAATTAAAATGGAGTAAGTAGGAGGAATATGCCAAGAGAAAAATAGGAATAAACTATGTTCTTATACCCTAAACCCTTCTTACTTTCACCCCTTACTCATTTTAAACATTTGCAAAAAAAAACTAAAACATTTAAAAGCTTGGCGGGTCACCATTAAGGTAAATCAAAAGGAAGACAAGCAAGGATTTAAGTAGGAAGCTTAAGCAAATTAATCAAAGAGAAAATCTCTGTTAGAATGCAGATTAAGGATCTTAAGGCTAGAATTAACACTAGAGGGGGGAGGGGGTGAATAGTGTTTTAAGAAATTTGTTAATCTTTTTGAGTTTATCTTAATTTGTTAACAATGTATACACTAATCAGATACAGATATGAACGTAGAATCAAACACAGATGCAAATATAAAGTAAAAGCAGTAAAGGAAAGAACACACCGGATTTTATACTGGTTCGGAGTTACCCTACATCCAGTCCCGCAACACAAGTACGGATTTCCTTTCAAAAACAATTCTTACAAATACAACCCTCGATTTCAAGGCCATAAGGTACACCGCTCCAGATTCACAATCCTCTGGGTAGAGACACTTGATTTATCGGGCAACAAGTTCACCCAATTGATTTCCAGGGCTACAATCACACCTTCTCTCGCTCAATTGATTACAAAAATTCTATAACTCAGATTAGCACTTGGATCTTGTAGAGATAGTGGAGGGAATCAAAACCAGAAATTATCTAGTTAGATTCGATATTGATTTCGGCAAAGTAATGGTGTAATTTGTAAATAAGAAAGTAGAGAAGAAGAAGAGAAGTTAAATCAGAGAAAAATTGATTAAAATTCGTTGAAAACACCCTTTATTTATAGTAGATCAATAGCCATGTCCATTGATGAAGGGATGTGGCGAATAGACACTTCTTTTTAAAAAAACAATTTAACTGTCACCATGTCGACAGGGGTACATGTGACCATGTCGACATGCCCTTGTATTTTTTAGTGATTTGTTTTTCATTGAAAATAATTTCTATATTATATTATACTTATATTTAAACTTTAAAATATACTTATATATAGTTATAATACATAAATAACTATAAAGAACAATATTAAAATATATATAATAATTTTCTATACTTTTATATTTAAATCTTAAGTAAAATATATAAAACAGCTAAATATATTAATATCAGAATTATAGTTTAAAAACTTAGGATAATAATTTAAAATCAAAGATATTTAAAACTAAGGATATTTTTTAGGCTAAAATATATTGAAAAACCAGGACAGATGATTTTGGTTTTTAAACAAGAATATTTAAAATCATTTTGAAAAACAAGCTATATATTTTGAAAATCATTTTGAAATAAAAGTAACTAGATACAAACAGATGTTCCACTAGATTTTTTGTAGGTTCCATCCCTTTAACGAGCACGAAGTGGATTCCATTCCACGAATAAAATAGATTTTAAGATGTCAGTGCCTTTCTATGAGTTTTAACAATATTCCTAACCATATAACTTATCTTGGAAACTTGAACTCTTGAAATTCTTGATACTCATGAGTCTTGAATCTTGATATCTTCAATCTTTGATCTTGAATCTTTATACTGTATAGTTCTTCATTCTTGAGTACCTGCAAACATATCTATATATATCTACACAATAATGTTAGTATTATATATTTTATAATCTAATTCTAAGTAAGGTTGTTGTCATCAAAACCAACTCCTCAGGGACTAATAATCTCAACCTTCTTAACCCCAAGTAAAGGTGAATAATAGATTACATCCTATTTTTATTTACTTTGATTTCTAGTTAAGATCCGAATTGATTTTGCAAGTAATATGACATGATATGATTGTTTAAATGGATATATATGCTTGTTGATGATTTAGGTTGCTTCATATAGATTTTATGATAAGTTTTGATTTGAAAAACATATTAGATGACATTTAAATGACTTGCGTTTTTGAGATATGATCGAAAACATTATTTAAGAAGTGGGTTTCAAGTTTTATAATTTTCTAAGCAATTGTGGATTTATTATGAATTTCCTATGGAAGCAAATAGCTAATATTGGATTTAAATTAATTACGGCTATTATACATTACTTTTTGGTCTGAAATTTAAATAAGTTATAAAACATATTAAAAGTGAATTATGGAAATATTTGGGGAATTTTCCTATGTATTTTATGCTAAATATAAAATTATTTAAGGTATGAGACTTAATTGTTTTATATGCTTTATCAAAGAGAATGGCTTCTCTGTTAAATGTTTTAATTGTTAAATTCTGAATTCGGCAGCACTTTTAGAAAAGGAAGTTTTGTAAATAAATGGGCAACTAATTGTATTTTGACAAATAAGGCATGTTAGTTGAAAAGCAGTTACTTTAAAAGGCTATAAAACAGTTTTGTTAAAATTTACTACTTCGCCACTTCCATCTGCAAGCTCTCGGCACCATACCTTCGCCCATGACCAAGTCGAAACCAATGCACATGGTATCAAATAATCGACATGTAGTAAATTGGAGTAAGGTGGAAGGTACAACGTCGAAACCAAGCTTTTGAAGGGGTAGAAGTTTCTTTTATTAATTATGAATGGTTCATGTTTACAAATGAAGCTTTCGAATGGGTGGAGTTAGCTTTTGACTTAACCGACTTGATTTTGTTTATATAAAAAGGGCTTTCGAATGAGTTGCTACCTTTATGTCATAAAAAAGGTTTCAAAAGGATACCCATGCTGCCGCATTCTACCTTTCGACCTAGTTAAGGCCACTTTTCTTCATAGCCTTTAACAGTAGTTTCAAAAGGGTGCTTTCGCATTAATACTTTGAAGCCGCTTCTCAATGCTATCAAAAGGGTTGGTTTCGAAACCATCCTCTTTCTTTTACTTAGGACCAATGTTTTCGAAAGCAATGCTTTCGCTTGTGTTCTTTTAAGACTCTTAGTTAGATTAAAAGTTAAACCCAAAGGTTTCAAAAGGAATGGTTTTAAATGGTTACGAAACAATGTTTCCACAAACTTTTGCTTGAACGTAATACTTTTGAAAGGTATGCTTTGAGTGAAGATTTGTAATCTATTCGAAAGGTATATAAAATGGGCTTCGAAGGGGAGGTCCCTAATAATTTCGAAAGGGTTACTCTGAATATTTGAATGGAGGGTTTCCAATGCTTTCGAAAGGCAAGTTTAATGGTTTTGAAAGAGGATCTTTAAGGTTTAAATCAATGACTTCGAAAGGTTTACTTCAAACGTTTCGAAAGGTATGTTTTGGCCTTTCGGCCAAGTGTTTCAAGATTTAGTAGTTAACTTATTTTGAAAAAGGAACTTTCAATAGATTCAAAAGGGATTGTTTAAAGTTTTTAAACAATGGTTTCGAAGAGTTTACCTTGGCTTCATGGCCTAAAATCTTTTAAGTTAAAAAGGGTTTTAACTTACTTTGGAGGGATAGATAATCCCCTTGATTAGATTTCATCAACATGGTTTTGTGTAAAGTATATATATCATGGCATAAGTGTTTGAAGTAAAGCAAAGTATATGATTTCGATATTTTATAAAGGTATGATTTCAGGGGTAAATCATCTGTACAGATTCTTTACAAGGAAATAGAGTTTTAACAAGGTAGGTAACCCTAAGGCAGGAAATGAAACTTGAATAGGGTAGTTAAACCTAAGTTTATAACTTATATATTAGAAGACCAGATGGGACTGGTGTAGGGTCGTGCCCTATACTTTAGCTATTAGGCCCTAGCTAAAATAAGTCCAAAATTCCAGCGTGTAGGGCTTGTCACAAGTGGGACTAAATTGAGGTTACACGGAAGGGAATATACCGAGTAATGATATGTTATTGGTGCGCCCGTAATACCATTAGGTTCAGTTGAACCTAGAAAAGAAATCTAAAGGCAGTCAGCTCAGTATTATGTCTAACAGAAGTTAGATTATTGAGTATGTCTAGTAGGCCCGAGTCAACCAATGGTTAATAGTTAGCCAAGTAAAACTATAGTGTGGACAAATAGTCCATTGATTTTCTGATTTTATGCATATATGTACTTGCTATTATTGTTATAGTCAATTTGATTGCAGGATTTTGATTTGAAAATGATATGTTTTTAAGGATATTAGTAAGGGGAAACCAGTTCCGCTAAGCGGCGTGGTCTCACCTAATATCAGTAAACCGAGATGTAATTATATTATTCATACCAGGCTTTATGTCTGACTTGAAGTTTATGTTTTCCCCTTAAACTCTCGGGTGCTCAAAATTTAATTTGAGTAGATTGAGAGTTAAGGTTTTTCAGGTTTAGTAGGTTGGATGAATAAGCTTCTAAAGACACAGAGGAGGAAAAGTTAGCTATGTAGGAGCTTTTTAGTTTTATTTCCGCTGTGATGTATTTATGACAGATATGTCTATTTAGTACTCTGATCATCCAAGGGGAAATCTTCATATGTCGCTCTTGGCGTAATTTGTAATAATTACATTTGATCAAAATCTAGGATTTTTTTTCGGATTATCTATCTGAATATTAAATATTGATTTGAAATGTAATCAAAAAAGTTGTTTTGAAATCTGTAATGATTTTATTTCATATTCACGTGCTTCTGATATTATGAATACCATTAACATTACCGTATTTTGTCACCAGAAGTTAATACTTTGGATGACTGTAGCATCTGTAGCGCTTAGCTTCAAGCCTCAAGATAGGGGATGTTATAGTAAGCTTTAATACGTTAGCCCAAATATGGCTAATTTAGATCGCGTATGTTATTTGGCTCTAAAACCATTGTTGGAAGTGGGCCAGCTCACAGTAGAGGAATTTGGTAAATTTGAAAAAAAATCCATTATTGGATCTTTAATAGGCCTATGAAGTCTAACTCATTTAGAAATTTTCTAAATTTTTCTTTCACCGAAGCCCAAAGCTCATACATTGAAACGAAGAAGTGAACTCGTTGAATCGAATTTTAACCCAGAAGTTGCTAGCTTTCAATTGCCTTACCGCTGACGATTGTTTGATTTTAATTTGTATTTAATTGCTTGAATATTTTAAGAGAGGGATAGAGAGTGTTCGGCTAACAAAGAAGAGGATGGAGGCAACATAAATATCTCGTTTAAATTAAGGATTAAGATGTTTATATAAGAAAGAGGCTAGAGAGCAAAAGTGGGATCAAGATCCTTAAATTTCCCTTATCCATTCCCTTCTTTTTAAACATTCAAAATTCCTCCTTTTCTAGCCATCTTATGGCCGTCCGCTATGTCCTTATCATAGCCAAAATTAGCATGCCCCATATGGGCCTTAAATCCTTTTCAAGCCCATACAATATTTATTGTATTTAAATCCAATTTAAATGTGTATCGATATCGAATATCGATTAGTGTTCATATAACTATTGTATGCACACTATTTTATATTATTCAATACACAGCAAACAAAATTTTATAATTAATATTTCATAAATATTAATTAATTTAATAAATTTATAATAATTACATATTAATTAAATTGGGTGGAAAAGGAGTATTCAACATTTCGGTTGTGTGACTCTTAGGTGTAAATTTGATCAGCGATTAATATCAAACAATTCGATAACGTTCACCCTTCACTTAGCAGGTAGCATGACATTATACCAAATTTATCGCTTACTTGGTTTCAGTAAAATCCAATTTTACTTTGTTAAGCTTCACCCAGTAGTGACACTTATTTACATTAATTTTTTCGTCAAAACGAAATCACTTTGGACATATGGAATTTGGTAATGGTCAAAATTCCAATATCATCCATATTCAACTCTATCGTCTAAACATAAAGTCCTTAGTTCAGTAATAATAATAGTTATTAATCGAATTGCTCTTGCCAAAGACTTTGGTTTTGAGTTGACTTTAGTTAACCGTGATATTAACCTCATATAACCGAGGAAACGGACCTCTCTTGAATAGTGTTTCACTTCCAATTCTTCCACTAGATCCAAGTATAGTCGATCAATGGACTCCACACCATGGTTTAACTATAATTAAACCAGAGCTTCTATATTGAGGATCAACAGTATTCTCAAGTCAAGAGAACTGTGTAATTTTATCATATCGATGTTCTCTGTTTGGCCTTAGTTATATTAACGAATGGGAAACTATCGAGTGATTCATTCCATCGTTATCTAATAACTATCCGTATGTAACCTATTGGTACTCCTAGTAGCCATGAGTAATATACTACTCAACATTTGAAGAGTGTTACATATTCTAGCCCCAACGGATGTATCGATATCTAGTTTCGATACATCTTGAATAGGAATATTTAAAATGGTATTTTTATTATATTATGGTAAATCATTCATGGTTACAATGCATTGTAATTATTATCACTAACCATACCATTTATGGATTTTCTATTAAATATACCTTTAATTTGATTAATTAATATAACATATTATATTAAGTATGTAATATAAAGAAAGCACCTTTTATTTTGAGTAGTTTTGTTTATTGAATTGGGTATATATAATAATTACATAATTACCCTAAGGCATACCCCGAACTCTATCATCGGACACATCAGAAACCATGGTATATGTACTTTTACATGTGTATTTATTCCTTAAGTCTATTTATGGTTTCTTTAATGTTCCACCTTTAGTTTATATAATTATATTGCATAAGTTCTATTATTATACAACCACTAAATACGATCATAACTTCGTCACTTACGAGTTTACTTACCAAGGCTGTGTATTGTATTCGATGAGTTTTGACTTTAAAAGCCACACAAGGATATGCATATTAGATCCATATACGATCACATATAAATCTCATATGGTGAACGGTCACAATTCGTAACGTACGAAACCTCAAATAATTTATTTCATTGAAATAAGCAAGTAAACTATAGTGTGAGATCGTGTATTTAATATGAATGATTACAATAATGATCTTGTTATGTTAAATGTAACACTAGACCAAAAGCTACAGGATAGATCTAAGAATTAGATCATTGAAATGTCAGTTTGATCAGCTTACTTGAAGTGCTATTTTTTTGATATCCTTAATAGTTCAGGATGACCAAATACCTTTTTTTAATGAGTTCTTTATGATATTGTACTAAGGGTTTCCTTTGAACCATTCGACCATTTAGAAAGGAAATCTCATGTATGAGATTTTATATAACCTAAGGCGTAGTTGGGATGACGAGAATGAATGGTCACCTCTTCTTCATAAAGAAACATTGGAAATGAGAATTGTAAAATAATAATTGATACTTAAAATTGGAATGAGAAATATGTTTTCAATTCCAAAATGTATTTTCACATAGATAATTGTTTCCTATAACATTTATTTCTTTGAATTTGAAATATTTGATTTAAAAATTCTTGACTATAAACTAGTCTAAGTACATGAAACAAATAGCCTATTTTAAGTGGTATATTAATTCTTCTTTTTTTGTATGCTATTATAGTAATGACGGAAATATTGGGAGCATACCATATAACACTTATTAGTTGAATCAAGTTACGAAACTCAAATGTTATTTATGAAATAATAACTTTCTTTTAACGTCGACTGAAAAACAGATATAGTTTTATTTTAGTATGAATATTAAGATTAGTCGTTATAAAATAAAACTGTAGAAGTGGTACTTGTGATGCACTAGAAAATACAAAAGTATATAAATTTGTTTGCAATTATTTTAGAATTATGGATTAAGTCACAATTTGGAGAAATAATTTTTTAACCATATGGTTATGAATCATATGGTACTAGCGAGTTATATCTCAAACAATTAAAGGCAAATCACCCATTCAGTGGGAGCGACATAAGAGTCGATGAAAATTTTCGATTAATACATATAAATGTATGCAATCGTAAGTCTATAATTCAAAAACATTTCCATGTACTTCATTATATTCCCCAATGATTTATCACTAACATGGACATATGTATTTGATGCACATGTAATATGCCTATGATAAGCTCATAGAATATAAAATAGAAGTAAATAAATAATGTGCGATATAAAATAAAAATGATTTGATTTAATCAAATATGTGAGTATATCGGAAAGAGTTCTGAACGTACCTAATGTGAATAAAGATTTGACCTCAAAAGCCACTGCTACCTATGATACATAATGATGTATCAATAAGGAGTAATCGCACTTGTTGAATGAACATGATTAATGGTGAGTGAAGTTGAGTTAACTTTTTTTCATAAGGTCATGTACTTAGGGGTAGTACACAAGGTTAAAGTTATTTTCTTCTAAAAAAAATAGTTCACAAAATCATACAATATAAGGGTTATAAGAAATCTCAACATATCCTAAGCCAAGAAGTTGGCAAGTTATGCGAGTCGAAAGACTGCACATAATAATTGTTCATGAAGGATCTCATATGAATCACCCCAAAAGGAGTTTGGGAACGACTGTCATTGGATGACCAATTTATGTTTTGAACATAAGTATTGTAAACTAAAACCAAGTCAATTTTAAATATAATGCTACCCATAAAGTGTTTATTAATACCTATTCCATGCACCGAGAAACAGCTGTTGTTTCAAGAAATACCAACTTCGCAACGAAGGAATTTCTTTTAGAAATTATTGGTAGTAAAATTGATTTGGATACAATCCAAAATGAAACTGATTGCATGGGATGAAATGAAATTAAATAAACCTAAATTAACACAATACATTAGAATGTCTAATAAACATTCTTGCACATTGAAGAGAAATTATGAGTTTCTTATTAATGTCGATAATAGATAATCTTAAACTGTTAATTAAACCATTAAGATTATTAGCTCTACGATATGTTTGATACACAAATTAGAAATGGATTCCAAGTACAGTATTAGAATACAATTTTGATAGTTGTACCCGAAGGGATATGATCCATTGGCCGTGAATGATCTTTAAAAACAAGACTAATGCAGTTGGAATACAATGAACAACGTTGATAAAAATTATATCATAAATTTCAATTATTGAAATTAGCGCAATTGATTCATTATTTAACGGGATCAAGTTAATTCACATTGACTCAAAGAATTATCGTTTGGTATGACTTTGTGCTTTGGTACATATGTATTAAAATGGTAAATTCTAAATAATGATTTAGAATAGACTATTGCACATACTAACCAAAATGTGTCGAAGTCAGTTAGAGCGATATTGAGTTTGTGGGTTTTCAGACATGATCCAAGAAAAATTAAGAAGGTACCATTCTATAAGAATAAGAATTGAGTGTTAGTCCTTGAAAAGAATTGTTTTGATGACAACAACCTTAGGACTTGTTATAAAATATAAATACTAACATTATAGTTTAGATATATATGTATATGCAGGATATAAACATGAAGGTACTGAGAATGAAGACTGTACAATATAGAGACTCAAGATCGAAGACATCAAGATTCAAGACTCATGAGTATCAAGATATCAAGAGTTCAAGATTTCAATAGTACAAGACAAGTATCGAGTCTAGAATTATGTTAAAACTCCTAGAAAAGCACTGACATCTTAAAATCCATTTTATTCGTGGAATGGAATCCACTTCGAGCCTGTTAAAGGGATGGAACCCTAAGTAGGATGGAACCTACGAAAAATCTAGTGGAACATTGTTTTGTATCCACTAACTTTTATTCAAATGTTTTACAAAATTATATCTTGTTTTCAAAATGATTTCAAAATCTTCTTTTTTAAATCAAAAACATCTATCCTGTTTTTAAATACTTTTAGCCTCAAAATAATCTTTATTTTCAATATCAAAATTATCTTTGGTTTTAAACTATCTTTAATTATAATGTACTTAACTTTTAATATTTATATTTAAAATTTAAATATGAAATTAGAGTAAAATTTTATATATACCAAAATATTATTTTCTATACTTAGTTATGTATTTTAACTATAGTATATTTATAAAGTTTAAAATAGTTTTAATATAAGATAGAAGTTATTTTCAAAAGAAAAACAAATTATCAAAAATACCTTAGGCATGCCGACAACCCCTAGGTACCCATGTCGACATGATGGCAGTTGATTCCAAAAGTTTGAATTTCAAAGGAAGTGTCTATTCGTCATATCCTTTCCCGAATGGACATGGCTGTTGTTCTACTATAAATAGGGGATGTTTTAAACGAATTTATAATATATAATTTTTTGATTTCACTCCTCTTCTTCTTCCACATTTATTTATATACATTTTTACTATTCCTCTGCCGAAATCACCACTGAATCTAACTAGATCATCTCTGCTTTGATTCTCTATCACTATCTCAACAAGATCCTAGTGCTATTCAGAGTTATAGGCTTCTTTGTAATCAATCGAGCGAGAAAAGGTGTGATTGTAGCCTGGAAAATCAATCAAGTGAGAGAAGGTGTGATTGCAGCCTAGGAAATCAATTGGGTGAACTTGTTGCTCGTAAAATCAAGTATCTCTACCCAGAGGATTGTGAATCTGGAGTGGTGTACATCGTGGCCTTGAAATTGAGGGTGTAATTGTAAGAATTGATTTTGAAAGGAAATCCGTACTTGTGTTGCGGGACTGGATGTAGGGTAACTCCGAACCAGTATAAAATCCGGTGTGTTCTTTCCTTTACTGCTTTTACTTTATATTTGCATCTGTGTTTGATTATGTGATTATATCTGTTTCTGAATATTGCATACATTTGTGTTCAAATTAATATAAACTCAAAAAGAATTAGTAAATTCTTAAAACACTACTCACCCCCCTCTAGTGTTTATTCTAGCCTCAAGATCCATAATCCGCATTTCTCACATTGAGTAAGTATTTTAAAGAAATATCAACTAATCTAATTTTCAATCAAAATGCAAAGAAAGCGCGTGTCCAAAGAAAGAACTATTATAAGGTACATAGATATTTCTAAACTATAAGTAAACAACATATTGCTGATTGTTAACGATGTACTTATGTTAAAATTATAAATTGTTTGTTCATTTAATATTCAATATTGGAATTTTAAATTATATCTTTAATAATAATTATAAAGAATGTGGGGAATTCCTAAAGCAATATGCAACAAAACCTTATTAAAATGTTTAATATGGAACATGTATGATGGATTCCTTGAACATTGGAAACTGGAATAATCATATTCAAATGTCTATACTATCATAATTTGCTTATGTATTAGATACATAAAGCAAATAACGAATCTAAATTAAGATCACTAAATAATAGTTTATAGTATTCTCGAGTATTTATGAAATACTAGAGAATTGTTTACAGAAACAACGAACCCCTTATGGAGGAGTATTCCAACTCAAACTTCGCAAGGGATATTGAGTACAGTATGTCAATATTAAATTCATGTTCGAACCTTAGTTAAGGAGCTTTAAGTTGGAAATATTCTAGACAAGAGGTTGTAGCTGATTCAACGAAAAGACTAAATACATCACCCTGAATAGCACCACAATAAAAGCGATGTATAAATAAAAATGCCCAAATTTATAACTGAGCTAGGGGTGATTCCAAGTTTTAAGAATACTACATTGTTATATAATAACAATGTAATAATAAGAGCTCAATAGAAGTCGACAAATATACTCCGACTTGTCCCATATGGTAAATGTTATTTATGAGCACTAGAGAGAGTTGATAGAAAGAGTAGATAATTAAAACAAAAAAGCAGATCCATTCACAAAGGGTCTTATTCGATCAATTCTCATTAGGTTGATTGAAGGGATGGGATGGAGATTCCATAATTGGTCCCAAGTGCAAGTGGGAGATTGATAAGTTAGAGGTATACTATAGGGGAAATTATGTAATTTGTTATGTATATCTAACTTGATAGCCAAGCTTGTTCAAAATAAAAGGTGTTTTCTTTCTATTATATGTTTGATATAATGTGTTATGTCAATTAATTAATTTAATTAAATGTATAATAAATAGAGAATCCATAAATGATATGTTTTGTGATAGTAGTTACAATGTGTTATAATCATAAGTGATTTATCATGATAAAATAAGCATATCATTTTAAATATTACTAGTCAAGATGTATCGAGACTAGATATCGATACATCCGTCGAGGCTAGAATAAATAACGCTCTCCAAATGTTAGATATTGTATTATTCACGGCTACTGGTTGCACCAATGGGTTATGTACTGATAGTTATTGTTTAACTATGGAGTGATTCACTCAAGACTTCACTATTGGTTAATGTAACTAAGGTCAAACAGACAATCTCGAAGTGATGATGTTAAAAAATTCCCTCGCCTTGAGAATACCGTAGAATTTCAATGCAGACTCTCCACTTTGATTATAGTTAAATTACGGCATGACGTCCATCGAATGACTATAGTTTGGTCTGAGTTGAAATGTTGGAAGTGAAACACTATTCAATAGAGAATTCATCTCCTCAGTTATATGGTGTTAGCATCATGCTCAACTATAGTCAACTCAAAATTAAAGTCTCTGGCTAGAGCAATAAGGTTAATAATAATTATTATTATTATTGAACCAAATTTTTTACATTTGGAATTATAAAGTTGAATTTGGACGATGTTGGAGTTTTGACCAAAACTAAATTCCATAAGTCTTAATGTAATATAGTTTTGATAAAGAGAATTGATATAAATAATCGCCACTACTAGGTATCGCTTATAACAGTAAAATTCGATTTGACGTAAAAGACTTGTAAGCGATAAATTCGGCCAATATATCACATCGCTAGTAAAGGTGATGTGTCAACGTTAATATTCAAACTGTTTGATTGCTGACTGAATTTACACCTATAATGACCCAGGATTTTGATCATTTGAATTTGAAATATTTAATTAATTTTAAATATTGAAAAGTTAATTTTATAAGTCAAACAGCTTAAATTTCAAATATAGGGATTTAATGTGAATAAAAATGATTTCGAAAGCTGATGTAAATTCTTTTTAAATAAGAATGAAAATAGTAAACTTTTAAATTTGAATTAAAAGCGATTAAACTGGTTTAATAATAATTCATTTTAAATTACATGTGAAATTATCATTTAAGGGAACTGCCTCGGATTTTGACGGAACCAGTGCCATTGGATCCATAATAGTGAATTATTGTATGTTCACAAATTTCATGGCGATCGGACGTATCGTTTAACCGTGCGAGCTCGAAATGTATAGAAATTAATTAAAGAAATTTAAAGTAATATAATTTGATTTTGAAAGTTAATCTCTGTATATGATGGAATTAAACCCCAATACTAGTTCCATTGTGATCGGAACGTGGGTATTAAGTATAGAATGCCAAGTGTCACGCCTTGTTTATAGTTTGGAAATTTAAAGCATGACTAGTGTTTGGTTATTTTTCTATAAAAGGACCTCAGCATTCTTCATTTTGCAAAATCCTAAATTCAATAATGTAGCTGCCATTTTCATCGTCAACATCCAACGGCCCATGATGATCGCGAACTCCAGAGGTCGTATCGGCTTTCGACCCCAACTGCAAAGTTGCTTGGCTCGATGAGATGAAGCGATCTAACGGTTGGATTGGCGATCGACAAAGTGTGGCGGCAAGAAATCAAGTTCGAGGGTGATGGACTTTTCAAGCAAATTCTCAGCGGTGACGACGATGTTTCAAGCGGCGGCGCTTGGAGTGTAGGCTTGTTGAGGTGGGGGCTATCATCCGTAAAGTTGCGGTGAACTTCGGTGACTGTCGGCGACGACATTAGCGATCGGAGTCACGTGAGGGATTTTAAAATTTAATGGCCTGGGTTTAAAACAAGAAGGTAATTAAGTTAATAACCTTTATTTATTTAGTTAATTAAAATTTAACTATTCTTAAACATTCATTAATTCATATCTTGTCCATACAAGGTCAGATTTGGACGCGGTCAGTTGTGTTGGACTCGTAGAAATAATATCTACGCAATCGAGTTGGATTCGTCAAATTCGAAACTTGTAGGA
This sequence comes from Allium fistulosum, assembly GCA_030737815.1. Taxonomy (NCBI): domain Eukaryota; kingdom Viridiplantae; phylum Streptophyta; class Magnoliopsida; order Asparagales; family Amaryllidaceae; genus Allium; species Allium fistulosum. Next base: position 855,598,855 of record CM060905.1, read on the forward strand.
ATTTCAGCTAGAAATCAAATGCTACTCTATTTTATTCGAAACCAGAATGCTTCGGCAACAATTAAAATTTAGGTGAGTTAACTCATCTCTCTAGACCAACTTATATTTTATAAGTGTGGATATTTTTATTGATGCCTGTTTATTGCTAGTTTGTATGATTTACTGCTTTATCGGTTGGTTTGGATTTATTCCTACGCTTGGTGCGGATGACCCATATTATATGATTATATACTTTATGTGATGTAGGGTGACAGGTTGGAGTGATCCAACAGGATTCCTCACTACTGTTGATTTTACTTTTCATATATATATATATATATATATATATTGTGATATATGATTTGTTGGATGCCGTATTTGATTACATGGACATGATATTTAGCACTATAGTAGCACTTTGCCTTATTTTTAGTATTTTGAAATTCTATAAAATAACAATTTTGAATTGAAACGATTTTTAAAGTAATACTTGAAATAATACATGTTTTGATAATTATTTATAAATTATAAAAAATAAGGAGTTTACTGAAATGAAATAAAAACATGATTTTTGGAATATTAATTTAACTGTTTTGTGAAGTATTTTAAAATATAGATTTTTGAACTGTATTATAAAGGTTTTAAAAACTAAATTGATAAGTCCATCTTTTCTTATAAAGGAAATACAGTTTTAAAGAAGGTAATGGTTTATATAAAAGATTTATAAAAGTAATATTTATAGATAAAGTATTAGACTTGTAAACATAGTTTTTTAAATATTAAAAACAAATTTGTAATTGATATTTGGTAAACAGATTTATAAATAGGATTTTATAAATAAAGAGATTTACGAAGGAATTGATCTATAGATAGAATTTTATAAATAAAGAGATTTTATAAAGAGAAGTTTTATAAAATAGAATGGAGATTTCATAACATGGTTTTATAAATATCGAAATGATTTATGTTGAGATTTGGATATGGATTTTTATTAAGGAAATACATTCACGTTTTAAAAGTTAAAATAATATTTAAAGGAATGTTTTGAAAGTGATATTTTCCGATGGAGTCAAATGGTTATAAAAGGTGATTTAAAATGTACTAAGGGACGAAGACATAGATTTCAACATTAATTATTATGATAGATGTTTTCAAAAAAATGAGGAAGGCATAGATTATAACAATATTGTTATAGTAAGTGATTTCCAAAAGGAAGTGTTTTATATAGTATACGAGATTTATATAAATATAAATAGTCAAATCCCTATACTACTATTTTGGGTTGTCGCAACGATGTTTTACGCAACATTCGTTTTGACCCAATAAAGCATGTTTTGGAACATGAAGCTTTCCTCAAAAGATTTGTAAATATACTTATTACGGATTTAAGTATATAAAGATATTTTCTAAGTGTAAAAAATGAAATGGTTTGTGAATATACTTATACCGTTAAAATAAGTATATAGAAATCTTTTCCAAATATCGAAAGATTAAAATGGTTTTGAGAATATATCTTTTTAAAGATATTTTGAGATAAATATTTGGAAAGTAATTTAATTAATAAAAGACTAACTATACATGCCTTGTGACTGCTTGTGTGCTAGATTGTATTTTTGGTTCCTTAACTTGATGTGGGAACTGATTAGTCGTGCACTTAGTACGAGGCCAACTAAGTAAGCTTAATATCATTTGGTGTTAAGAATGATGATTCGAGTAGAGCGGAGTGACTATGGTACTCCAATCTACCGAGCTTCCTTTTTGGCGAATGATAGCAAGTTGAGAGTTGGAAACATGATAAGTCTACGAAACTTGGTTTCCATATGAGGTTGAGGGCCTCTTATCGATTATTGGTCCGGAGAGACCGAGATTGGATTTAACCAAAAACCTCTTCGGACCAACGTATGAGTCGAAAGTGTAGATTTGTTGAAGATCATGATTTTTAAAGACGAAGATCTTCATGATGTAGGGCTGCTTGCCACTAGCCCTGTGATTCCATATTATATATATGGTGTCAGTAGTGCTTCATTATGAAAATCTTTGATGCAAGAACTGCTTGCTACTAATCCTAGGGTTGACTCCCTATGGGATGTAGTAGGATAGTGCCTTCGATTTGTCCTATTCTTGGACAACTTGTATGGACGAATGTCTGACATTTTGTAATGACCCGTATTTTTTATAATTAAAAATATTAAATTTTATAAGATTTTTGGAATTTAATATTGTGAGAAATTAAAATTTATGATTTATAAATGGAGAAAATTATTAGAATATAATTTAATAATGTTGATTGAAGGAAATTGACAATTGTTTAATGTAATTTCAATTAATGCTAATAAGAAAGGTTAATAATGAATAAAATAAATGTTGTATAAAATGGAAAAATCAATGTTATTTAATTGGAATTGGTTTTAATATTTTTAAGGAAATTTATAATCTTTGTCGCAAACAACAAATGTATTAATGCGTTCAAATTATTTGAATGTAACAACTGTTCATTTCTCATCTTATTATTAAATCCGTTTTGGAATTAATTTGGGTATCAATGAAATTAAATATTGCAGTTAATATAAGAAAAGATGTTAACTGTAGAGTTTGAGTCAAATAAAATGGAAACTTATGTTAATAAATAAATTACATAAGGAACTATTGATTTAATATAAGAACCTGTAACCAAAATAATAGAATTTATTGAAATTTAAAATATAATAAACTAGGGTTTTATTATTGTTGTAATTTAACGTTGTAATTAATTTAATATTTAAATCTTGAAATTAACATGGAAAAGTGAATTTCAATAGATCATTAAATTTTCTCTGTAATCAAGAATAATAAAATGGTTAACTTTGAAATTTGAATTTAAATGTGATTACATTGATTTTAAATTACTAATTCATTTAATTAACGTGTAAAATTAGTCTTTTTGAGCACTGTCCTGGATTTCGATGAAACCAGTTTCATCAGATCTGTAATAGTGAATTATTATAGGATTTTTAGTTTCGTAGCGGTCAGACTTATCGTTTGATCGTGCGAGCGCGAAACGCGTAGAAATCAATTAAAGGAATTTAAATGAATATAAATTGATTTTAAGAGCCAACTTCTATATATAATAGAATTAGAGTTTGGAATTAGTTTCATTGAATTTAAAATGATTGAAAACCTATATTTCGATATATAGGATGACCTATTTTCATTTCGGGAACGAAACGGGCTTTTCGGGCCTTTGTTATCGCTTCGACCCAATCGATCTGTTCCATCCATTCTTGTTCCGTCTTTGCCTATATATATGCTATTATAAACTCTAGCATCTGTGACGCCCCACCTCTATACTCACACTAGTCAATGACACTACAGGGTAATGCCGTCGACTAGCACAAAGAATGAGGCTGTTGAGGAGCGACCATCTGTGTAATTGCTTTGTGCGAGTACCAATATGTCAGATAACATAACTTACATTTCATTTCAAGAGGAAACCCGACATATCAAAAACAAACTCAAAGCTATTGCACAGTGGCTAAGTGGCCTTCGGAAACAAATATAGAAATAAACATAACACAAATCAGTCATAGATATTCATATCACAAAGGCGGAAACAGATATGAATATAACACATAGAAGTGTACATCAAAGTAGTGGTCATACAAAATCCACTACATCACAAAAGAATAGATACAAGTGCTAGATAAAAGGTTAAGTATACATCAAGGTGTCTCTATCTCAAATGTATACTAACAAAAACTACTATGCTAAAGTAGTTAGCCAAAAGTCAGGTGACGGACCCTGATAAGAAGTCAAGCAGGAGCACCTGAAATACCTCGGTCTAACCCGAGTATTATTTAAGAAGAAAATAAAAAACAGATCAGTCTGGCTATAAATATCAGATAAAATGAGATAGGATAAGAGATATGACCAAAAAACGTATGATAACAAAAATGCTGTAATGACCCTGAATTTCCGACCCGGTTTAAAATTTTAAATCCATTATTTAATATAAAAATTTAAAATTTATATACGATCTCAATTAATGTCCAAACTTCGTTTATAAGATGCGTCCAGTGAGTTATGGATATGGGTAAAGTTTCGTCGCAAAATATTGCAGTAAATGTCGTTCGCATTTTATTGAATATCAATTCATTTAAACTGCGAAAAATTTATCTTTCAAATCCAAATATTTTTACACAGTAATGTTGTAAGAATTTATTTGATCAAGACGTCACAAATTCGTTTCGTCAAATTCCGTCGTCGCCTTCTTCGTTTAAATTGTTTTGTCAAACGAACAAATTTATTTGGCGTAAAATTCGAATTTTATAAAAACTGTCGTATCATAATTATCTGAGTACTTGTGGAAGTGCCTCATCGTGCTGATCAAAACGGTTTATTCAGTGCGCGAATCAGAGTCCGTCGTAAACCGTTGCGTTAATTTTACCGTTCGGGCGGACCGGTTAAACCGTATTCAGCCCAAACCAAACAAACTATACATATTCAAAAAAAAAGTTAAAAATTAATTTTGGGCTGCAGTGCATTCATTAGGGGTTTAGTAGATGGTAGGTGTGACTTGGAATTGGGTGTGACGGTTCGGGATTCAAAAATGAAATTTATTGATACAAATTATAAAATTAAAAGGTAACGTAGTCTTCATAGCCTTTCATTGAAATCCATTGTTTCAGGTACAAACCATTTTCTTCCTTTATCTTTATGTTTCTCCTTTCTCATCAATTCTTCACTGTTAAAAACTATAGAAACTTTGCGAAGAAAAAAAATGAAATCAGCTCAAGCACGAATCACTTCCAACGCCGACTTCCTTCACTTCACCACCTCCAGTCCACCACCGGCCGCGCCCATTCCCTTCGCCATGCCTCGCCACTGCCGGCTACTCTCAGGCGCACGCCCTCCAGCACCGTACGACACACACATGCTACCTCTGACCGTCGCGCCTCCTCAGCCACCACTTCCAGAAATGCACCATCCCCTCAACCACCACACACACCGACCCACTCCACTCCCTCAACCCCTCCACCGAAACCTCCAGTGCACACCACACGCTCCACTCCTTCCTCTCCCCACAAACACCGAGCCTCCACCTTAGCTGCGCATAACCTCCCCTCCCCAGACCGATGCACCGCACCGCACCCCTCCATTCTCTAAACCGAGCTCACCCATTGACTCGCCACATGCCATACACTTTCTTCCTCTAGCCAAGCCACCACCCCTCCTGTAACAACCCGCATATTTATCAATTTTATATTTAAAATTTTATCGTTAATCGGATTTTGATCCGAAAAGCTACTTTTTGCATACGGTCAAATTAGGACTCGAGACCACTTCCATTGAGTTCAAAATGACGTTTGTGATCTTTTTGAGTGTAAACTTCGATATGTTTGGAGATAGTGAAATTTTCGTCACTTTTTGCTTTGGGCTTTGGTTTGGGCTGAACTATTTGTTAACTCAGTCCCAACCCCCTCTCCTCTTCATCACTTCATCAAACACTTCAAGCTTTATCAAAAATGGAGGAGGGAATGGGAAATTAAAATTCCAAGCTCAAGATCTTTAGCAAATTCAACATCTAACTCCAAATTTAAAGAGAAGATATTGATTCAAGCTTGTGATTGCTCTTGCTTTTCTTTCAAACTTCATCTCCATCAATTTCCGTGAAAAGGTGAGATTTTTATCTCACATTCTTGCCTATAACTGTCATTGGATTGTTGGGAATGATTCCCTATCACTCGTGCTTGTGCACTTGCATTTGGTTTGGATCGAATTGGTGAAAATCCCAAATTTTCGTGTGTTTTGGAAAATTCCTGGACATAGGTCGCACTGCCCCGGAACTGGCCCGTTCGCATCTAGGTCGCTGGCCGTTAGGTCGTAGGTCGTTGGGCCTTAGGTCGCTCTGGCGTGGATAAGTCTCTGCCTTCAAATATAAGCTCGTTCTAGGCTTAGGTCGTACACTTCCTTAGGTCGCCTGCAATTAGGTCGCTAAGGCTTAGGTCGTTCTGCCTTGAATATTTAGGTCGCTCGTCCTTAGGTCGCTTGACCATTGAAACATCTCGTGACCTGTTAGGTCGTTCGCTTTAGGTCGCGAGTCTTTAGGTCGCGAGTCTTTAGGTCGCGATTCTTTAGGTCGCGAGTCTCTTTTCCTTAGGTTGTTAGGCCTTGCTTCACTTAGGTCGCTGGACCTCATATCTCTTTGGTCGCTCGACCTCACAACCACTTAGGTCGTTGGACCTTATATCCCTTAGGTCGCTCGACCTCACAAACCCTTAGGTCGCTTGCACTTTGGTCGACCTCGTTAGGTCGTGCCTTTCCTTAGCTCAGCCAGAAGTTGGGTCGCTCGACCTGACTTCCACTTAGGTCACGCCTTTCCTTTTCTTGACCGCGTTAGGTCGCTCACCCCGCTAGGTCGCGCCACAGTTAGGCTGTGCTCTTATAGGTCGCTCGCCTTTTTACACTTAGGTCGTTTGACCTGTATTTCACTAGGTCGCTCGACCTGTTCTTCTGCTAGGTCGCACGACATTCTATCCTTAGGTCGTTCGACCTATTTGATTTTAAGTCGTTGCACTTTAATTCGACCACGTTAGGTCGCAAGTATATTTCTACTTTGATGGTTTTGGAACTGATTTCCTTGGGTTTTATTCACGTCTTCACATGTGAAGTTTAGTGGATTGATTTGTTTCTACAATCAATTTTGTGACTTGTCACTTTAAAAATATGAAGGTTTCAATACTAGTAGAAAATATCATAACTCTTTCATCAAAGCGATTTCAACACTGTTTTACTACAAAGCTTTTTTTCTCAAACCGTTTTCCAATCTACTAGTATATACAAGCCTTTACTTCACTCAGATGAGAAATCTAATTAAACGGCTTAGTAAAATGAGTGGTATGAAACGCTTGCGTTCACTTCGTCGGTTAATTCTTGGACTTGTTCGATTGAGCCTCTTGTGACAATTTTCTAGTGAAGATTCACAGCTTGTTCGTAAATATTTAAGTTAAGCAAGTGGTTATGGGACATGAAGCTAAACTCATATATTTACTAGCTTGGTGTGATTGACACTTCTTGATGATCATGACGATCATTTTTGTGATTTGATTTAGACTAGCAATTGTGCGATGTCTCTTTGTCTACGAGGGAGACTAAACCCCATTTGTGTGATGTTTCACCATCACATATGTGGGGTAGCGCCCCACGGTCTTCGGACCATTCTTGTGGAGTTTCGGCTCAAAATTAATGGTTACTACCATGAGATAGCGTCTCGTCTTGTGTTACACGTGTTGGTGAGTTTTCATACTCCCATTTTGTGATAGGCCTCCCCCTTCTTGTGATTTCTGGATTTCTTGTGATGATTTCTGGAATTTTGTGCTTCACCAATTTTCGTGATTTCCATTGATAAGTTTAATCAATTTTTGTGCATTGGTGAATTTGTGTGTCATTGACTTGTTATGAATACAAGTTTAGGGTATGATACCCTATTTTATCTTCGAGAAGATTCTTGTGATATTGATTAATCTCATGTTGATTTTCAATTACATACTTATAGTAGTATGCCATTATGGTTAATACATGTTCATGTCATGCCTTTTACTTTATACCATATCATCTGATATTTATAGCTAGACTGATCCGTTTATTATTTTCTTATAAATAATACTCGGGTCAGACCGAGATGTTACAGGTGCTTCTGCTTGAGTTCTCTTCTGGGATTATTCTGACTTTTGGCTAACTACTTAGATTAGTAGTTTTTGGGTTTACACATTTGAGATATAGACTCTGTGTTGTGTACTTATTCTTTTATATAGCACGTGTTGTTATTCTTTTGTATTATCGTGGATCTTTCTGACCACTACTCTAATGTACACTTTCATGTGTTATATATTCATATCTTTTTCAGCCATTGTGATATGGATGTCTGTGACTGATTTGTGTTATGTTCTTTTCTATGTTTTTGTTTCCGAAGATTATATATAGCCATTGTGTGATAGCTTTGAGTTTGTATCGGTATGTCGGATTTCCTCCTTAAATGATATGCATTCTATACTATTTGACATATCGGTGCTCGCACAAAGAAGTTACATGGATGGTTGCTCCTCAACAACCTTATTCTCCGTGCTAATTGACAGCACTACACCGTAGTGTTCTGGTTAGCGTGGGTATAGAGGTAGGGCATCACACCTCCTGGCCTGCGTGTGTACGTGCATGTGTTTGGAGTGTGTGTTGTGTGTGTACAAGTGTACATGCATATAGTCAGTGTGTTATTGAGTCCATTTTTAAATAAAATGACGAGTCCTATTTTATTTAAAGAAACAATGGTTTTGTTTGTAAAATCGTATGCTTGCATTGGAGAAGTACCGAGGATGAGTCACTGTTTATAAAGAATGAGTTAATGTCGGAAAATAAAAATTAAGTCTCGGTTTTGAAAAAAAAAAGAAACAGCACGTCTAAAAAAAAGATGAATGAAGTTGACAGTGTACTGTCACTTTCAATTGTTGCTAAAAAAGAGCATTTACGCAGCATTTATTTTAGTACTGAAATATAGTAACCGTTTTTCTTCTCTGTTGTTGCAGCAACCGGTTGAGTTCCATTTGCAGCCACACAAAATTTCTCAGCTTTCGTTCTTTTCTTCGTCATTGGTAAGCCCATCTATATAATTTTATAAAATATATATGAACGTTCATTTGAATTAATATAGTCTTTCTTCTGTCGATAATTGCAGTGTTCCATTGTTCGTGTTGTACCGATTCCATTCATGCTTCTTTGTGCTCGCCGTTCATTCTCTAACCACGGAAGGTGAATTAATTTTCACGACTTATATTCTTATAAGATGATAATCCAGTTTGGTTGATAAATGATTGATTGTTTGGTGTTGACATTGGATGTTAAATTGTTAATGTAGGAGGTAATAAACAATATGAAATTAAATTTGACGTAGGAGTTAATAAATTTGAAATTGGTATATGTATTGAATCTAATTAGATAAATTTGTATAATATGACCCTTTTAAAATGTTAAATTAATTGACACGTAGAAATTTGGTCAATTACACCTTGAACCATTTAAATGTATGTTGTATAAATTGATGAAGTATGAAATTGAATAATAGAAATCAAGTGTAGAACCGCATAAAATATTAGTGAATTTATCTTTAATCTACATGAAGTGATAGTGTAGATTCTAGAAATAATTATATTAATTTGCACAAACAACAATGTAAATTAATACGATTATTTCAGGATAATTTAAATTGATTATTGGATTGTAATTGATTGTTGTTATTGCTTGTTTATTTATTTTAACACCATCCCAGTTATCACACTGCAAGTTCCCTTTACTATGCTTTGATTTGAATTGAAATTGAATCGGGTTGAAATGATAAATACCCAAATAAAACAAGTGACTTAGGATAGAGAATCAAACAAAACCCGATTGGTCAAAAAATTCGATTTAAATAAAATAATAAAGGTTTAAATTGAAGTTTGAAATTTGAAAATTTTGAAATTCAAATATTATTATTTAAAAATTAACAAAGTGTTGATAAAGGAATGTTGTTTTAATTATTGAATTAAGTTTGAAATTAATTAATAATGAAGTTTGGAATTATTTAATAATTAAATAAATTGAATTTCTTTAATAAGTGAAATTGGGTTACTTTAATAATTAAGTTTTTGGAATTTGTTTAAATTAAATAAGCAAATAAGTGAAATTGAATTTCTTTAATAAGAAATAAATGTGATTTATGGAAATTAATATGATACTTGAATTTAAAGAATTAAATTTTGATGAATATAATTTAATTAAATTTATAAGTTTTAATAATTGAGGTAGACTTAAGTGATCGATTGAATGAATTAGAAATTTATTTGAAATTATTTTGAAATGATAAAATTATTTAATGATTACTGAATGAATCCATCAATGAATTTAAATGGTTTTGAATGATAGTTAACTTAATTTAAACGATTATTGAATGAAACCTATATATGAGTTTAAATCAATATTTGAAATGGTTTACATTAAAAATTGAAATTGAATTATAGAATTTGGAAATTGAAAATTTAAAAAAATTAGAAACGTAAATTTTGGAAATTGATATAGGAAGGTAAGTGAAATGTTGACTTTCAAATTTTAAGTGAAATTGAAATTGATTTGGTTTTGAAATTTATTAAATGACCAATCGGTATAATAATTACGAAAGTTATTAAAGAGACCGGAATCGGTTAGGAACATACTCACTGTCTAAACCGAATACCACTTTAGTAACTATACGCGGAGTGTGATCTAGAATGAAGTGGTTGGAATGATGTACGTTGATGATTGAAGAAAGAGAACGATAATGGATGACCTTGACACTTGTGTCAAATTGGAAATGACTTAAACAGGAGCCGTGCCGGGCCAAATGAGATTAGCTACCTCGAGCGGACACACTTCTTCGTAAACTACTCATTACTTGTTTTGATTGGTGCGCACCCTTGAACTGGGAGTGTTGTTTCGCGGTGTTGCGATCGTTGCGGCGATGCATTTTTACCAGTCTGGATCAGGCAAACGATAGTTTCACTACCTTGGGTATTGCCTCATGTGCCTTGTCATACTTGTATCCTTATGCGCGACCACTACGATTTGTTTTTGTGTTATACCTATGGAGTACTCCCTGATATCCCACTAGTTTACGGTGGAGTTTACATTGCTGTATAGACTATGATGCTTATATAAAATGTGTTAAGGGGAACAATGGTAACGCCTTAACACTATCATGATATTTTACTTTACTGATAGACATTATCTACTTATCGTACACTATTTTGTATAGATAGTTTAACGGATCCTGAAAGATGTTATTCCATTCACCTTTGAGTTATTGTTATTTCAAATTTGAACCATATTATCTTGTATAAGAATATATGTCCTGACTCGAGTGTTTGTTTATGCTTATGCTCAGGTCAGCCTGAGGATTCCTGTTGCTGTGCTGCTTGGAAGCTGAAGACTTAAAGACTATCATTTATCTTTATCTTTATCAGTATTGCTCCATTCTATTTTGATATTGTATCAGACATCTATGTATTTCTATTTCACTATTTTCTTGAGACATTGTTGTATTTACTTAGTAGCTTCATGAACTACTATTATGACATTGTTGTAATTCCGCTGCGTTATTCTGTTATTGTATCTATTTGTGATTCTGTAATGATTCTAATTTATATACATATACTCCATTAATGATTCGTGTTTTGTACTATTTAAGTTGACATGTGTGTATTATTGTCAATTTAAATGGTCCAAATATACGGGTTGTTACAGTTGGTATTAGAGCTTAGGTTCCCGAAAACCTTAGCCTGTGGAGTTTTGAAGCTCATTAGAGATAGGGTAACAAAACCCTAGAATGAGGAGAATCATTGTAGAATCCATATCCTTCCATCCTCCTAGCTGAATTCATTTGATTAGAAATTCCTTAAGTTCTATAAAATTTCTATCTTTGATTCTAAATCACTTTTGGTGTTCCAGGATGAGTACCAGAAGGAACGCAAGAGGTGGGGGTAGAGAAAATGCTCCCGAACCACGTGCCCCAGCTCCCGCAGTCAAGTTTTCTACTCTTAGCAAGGAATACACCCAGCTTGGTAGCATAAAATTTTCTGGATCCGAGAGCATCATTGGAGCACAACAGTGGCTGAAGAGCCTGGAAAGGATCTTCACTGGCCTGGAGATTACTGACGCACAGAAGCGCCAATTGGACGCTTGGCAGCTTCAGGATGCGGCACAGGATTGGTGGGAGTCAGTCACCTCCCGTACTGACGAGGAAACTATCACCTAGGCTTAGTTTAGGTAGAAATCTATCTGAATTACATCCAAATTTATTCCTTGTATCTCGTCAAAATTTTGACTCATCTTATATCGCTTGTAAATAGGGATTCCTTTATAGCTCAGTAGATGCCAGCTGCCGGAAAGGCTCAGCTCTATCGATCATTTATGGATCTCAAGCAGGGTAACATGACTTTCTCTGAGTATGAAAGAAAGTTTAACGAACTCTCTAAGTTCGAACCTGGCTTGATTGATACACCACTGCTGAAAAATGAGAAGTTCATCCATGGAGCATGTCCATAGTATTACGATCTCCTCATAGCTCATGTCCATGGCACTTTCACCGAGTTGATGTATTTTTCTCTAAGGTATGAGGGAAAGCCGAAGTGGACATCAGCTACCAAGGCTCCAGTTACTCAGCCATCTTCTAGTCAGGCTGGGAAGAGGAAGCCAAACTTTGAGCAACAGAAGAAGAACTGGCAGAAGACAACCGGGCTTGGCTATTCTCCGAAGAATCCCATTGACTTATCCTCCATCACCTGTTTCAAGTGCGACCAGAAGGGTCACTATTCCAACAGTTGTCCAACATATGTCAGTGCCGCCATTCCTCCACCTCAGGATACCAGGAACAACCTCTGTCATGTCTGTTTGCAGCCTGGCCATTTCAAGAAGGATTGTCCCATGCATCAAAAGGGAAAGACATATGGAGTATTTGCTATGACTTCTTCCACCCGTGATCCACCTACCCCACCTGCTCCTAGTGATACCCAAGGTACATTACAAAGTACTTTTATGTTGCATACTTTACCTGTTAGAGTTCTATTTGACACCAGAGCAACACATAGTTTCATATCTATTGATTTGTGTAATAAACTCGGATTGGAACCCATCCTTGCATCTACTTTCTTATGTGTATCAAATCCCATTGGGGGACCCGCTAACCTCAAAAGGGTATGCAAATATGTCACGCTTATGTATGGCATGCACCGTTTCACTTGGGATTTCTATGTCCATGGATTCGAGGCATACGATATCCTATTAGGTGTTGATTGGCTACAAAAATTCGAAGCCGTTATCTCTTGCAAAGCTCGAACCGTCTCTCTAATTGACGATAAGAGTGAATCTTTAATTATTAAAGGAAAATCGCCTCAGGATTGTAATGGAAGTTTTATATTATCTCTTGACTCTCATCCGAATGATCTAAGCTCTACCCCGATTGTTCAACTCTTTTCTAATGTGTTTGGAGAAGTCAATTCTCTACCACCCCCATGGGAAATCGAATTCCACATTGATCTTATTCCTGGTGCTCGACCAGTAGTTCTCCCACCTAGGAGAATGGCTCCTAAAGAGAAGGCATAATTGAATGCTCAAATTGAAGATTTATTTGCTAAAGGCTTGATATGGCGAAGTCATTCAGAATGGAGAGCTGCAGTTGTATTCGTCACAAAGTCGGATGGTTCTCTCAGAATGTGTGTGGACTATAGAGAGCTAAACAAGCTCACACACAAGAACAGATATCCAATGCCCCACATTAATGATCTATTCGACCAGCTCCATGGAGCTAAAGTTTTCTCTCAACTCGATCTGGCTACCGGCTTTCACCAACTCAGAATTGTTGAGGAGAGTATTCCTAAAACAGCGTTCCGCACTGAAAATGGTTTCTTTGAATGGCTGGTTATGCCATTCGGTCTTACTAATGCTCCAGCTTATTTCGTCGACTTAATGAATAAAGTTTTCCATGATGTTCTTAACAAGTTTGTTCTTGTTTTCTTCGATGATATTCTCGTCTTCTCTAAAGACGAGAAAGAACATAGGTCACATTTGGCTTTTGTTCTTCAAACTCTTCATAGTCATCAGCTTAAAGCCAAGTTCTCGAAATGCCACTTTTGGAGAGATGAAGTTCGATTTCTTAGCTATATTGTCTCGGAGAATGGAATTTCTGTCGATCCAGCTAAGATCGCCGTAATCAATGTAAGTTCTATTCTTACTTGTCATTTCTATCAGAACATCTTATCTCTATCTAAACTTGAATCCTTCGAATTTGCAGGATTGGGAGACTCCCAAAACTCCTACAGATATTCGTAGTTTCTTGGGCTTGGCCGGCTATTATCGCAGATTTATAGAAAGTTTTGCTCGTATTGCCGCATCTCTCACAGCACTAACCAGGAAGAATGTCAAATTTAATTGGAGTGAAAAGTGCGAATCAGCTTTCAATGAGATGAAGCGAAAGTTGACCTCTGCCCTAGTTCTTACAGTTATTGACAGAAGCGAAGGATTGACCGTCTATACTGATGCCTGCTGTGATGGATTAGGAGCAGTTCTAATGTAGAAAGGAAAGGTTATTGCCTATGCGGGTCGCCAGTTAAAAACCCATGAAGAAAATTACGCAACTCATGATTTAGTGCTTCTTTCAGTTGTATTTGCTTTAAAGCTATGGAGGCACTATCTATTGGGAACAAAATTCGAGTTATTCACTGACCATAAGTCATTGAGATATATTTTCTCACAAAAGGATTTGAATCAGAGACAAGTCCGATGGCTCGAATTTTTAGCTGCATATGATCTTGATATCAACTACACCCCAGGGAAAGCAAACGCCGTAGCCGATGCTTTGAGCAGGAACCAAGCAATGATGTGTTGTAATATCATGGAAGGAATGTTATTTCAGCTCGTCGTCTCACCAGCTCTTATGGATCGCATTATAACTAAGCAATATGAAGACACTCTGATCAATCGTATCAAGGAAATAGTTCTCGGTAGAGTCGGAAATGCCGATAGTAAAATGGGTGCACAAGTTGATAGTAATGGAGTCTTGAGGATCGACAATAGAATTTGTGTTCCAAATGTTGATGGTCTAAGACAGGAAGTGCTGAGAGAAAACCATCAATCTTCGCTTTCATTTCATCCAGGAGTCACAAAGATGTATCAAAATATGAAGAAGTTATACCGGTGGAGTGGGATGAAGCGTGATATTTCTACCTATGTTAGTAGATGCACAACTTGTCAACAAGTTAAGGCCAATCACAGGAAGACGGGAGGATTGCTTCAACCTCTAGAGATTCCAAGTTGGAAGTGGGAGCAGATTTCTATGGACTTTATTGATGGGCTACCAAGGACTAGAAAGGGTAACGAAAGCATTTGGGTGATTGTCGATAGGCTGACAAAATCCACTCACTTTATTCCAGTCAAGACCACTCGTACTGCATCGAGTTTGGCCGAGATATACATGAGAGAAGCTGTTAAAATTCATGGTGTACCATCTAGTATTGTATGCGGTAGAGATCCTATTTTCACTAGTAAATTCTGGAAGGCATTTCAGGATACTTTGGGCACTAAATTGAATCTGAGCACAACTTTACATCCTTAGACAGATGGCCAAACTGAAAGGGTGAATCAGATTCTGGAAGACCTTCTCCGAGCTTGTATTATAGACTTTGGTGGATCCTGGGAAGACCATCTCCATTTGGTTGAATTTACCTATAATAATAGTTATCAGGTAAAGAAATCAAATTTCAAATTTGAATAAGTATATTTGAATTGGAATTAATTATCTTAAATTAAATCAGGCAAGCATTGGTATGGCCCCGTTCAAAGCCTTATATGGGCGGCCATGCAAATCGCTAGCTTGTTGGATTGAGTCTGGTGACCGATTAGTGCTTGGTCCGGAAATGATTATGGAAGCTTCCGAGAAAGTTGAAGAAATCAGGAGAAAGATAAAGATGGCACAAGACAGACAGAAGAGCTACGCTGACAGGAGAAAGAGAGATCTCGAATTCAGTGTAGGAGATGAAGTATTTCTGAAAGTGTCACCCTTGAAGAATGTTATTCGATTTGGAAGAAAAAGGAAGCTTGCTCCTAGGTTTGTTGGCCCGTTTGAGATTACGGAAAGAGTTGGAACTTTGGCTTATAGAATTGCATTGCCAGAAAAGTTTGCCGGTGTGCACAATGTGTTCCATGTCTCACATCTTCGCAAAGTTGTACGCGATCCATCTATGACCATCCCCATTACTCAGTTGGAAGAGATAGTTATAGAGCCTGAATTGACTATTGAGCGAAAGCGACTTCGGATAGTCGACCGTGAGACGAAGCGACTTAGAAGGAAGTCGGTCAATCTCGTAAAAGTTCAGTGGAGTACAGATGACCAAGATTACACATGGGAAACGGAGGATAGTATTCGAGATTCAAACCCCGAATTACTAATTTCACGTATAATTCAATTTTCTTAAAACTATCTTAACTTTTCTGCTTGTTTCTTTCCTACTTCTCCCGTCTCGTTCCTTTTCGAGGACGAAAAGTTTTGAGTGGGGGAGATTGTAACGACCCTGAATTTCCGACCCGGTTTAAAATTTTAAATCCATTATTTAATATAAAAATCTGAAATTTATATACGATCTCAATTAATGTCCAAACTTCGTTTATAAGATGCGTCCAATAAGTTATGGATATGGGTAAAGTTTCATCGCAAAATATTGCAGTAAATGTCGTTCGCGTTTTATTGAATATCAGTTCATTTAAACTGCAAAAAAATTATCTTTCAAATCCAAATATTTTTACACAGTAATGTTGTAAGAATTTAACTGATCAAGACGTCGCAAATTTGTTTCGTCAATATCCGTCGTCGCCTTCTTCGTTTAAATTGTTTTGTCAAATGAACAAATTTATTTGGCGTAAAATTCGAATTTTATAAAAATTGTCGTATCGCAATTATCTAAGTACCTGTGGAAGCGCCTCATCGCGCTGATCAAAACGGTTTATTCAGTGCGCGAATCAGAGTCCGTCGTAAACCGTTGCGTTAATTTTACCATTCGGGTGGACCGGTTAAACCGTATTCAGTCCAAACCAAACAACCTGTACACATTAAAAAAAAAGTTGAAAATTAATTTTGGGCTGCAGTACATTCATTAGGGGGTTAGTAGATGGTAGGTGTGACTTGGAAATGGGTGTGACGGTTCGGGATTCAAAAATGAAATTTATTGATACAAATTATAAAATTAAAAGGTAACGTAGTCTTCATAGCCTTTCATTGAAATCCAGGTACGAACCATTTTCTTCCTTCATATTTATGTTTCTCCTTTCTCTTCAATTCTTCACTGTTAAAAACTGTAGAAACTTTGCAAAGAAAAAAAATGAAATCAGCTCAAGCACGAATCACTTCCAACGCCGACTTCCTTCACTTCACCACCTCCAGTCCACCACCGGCCGCGCCCATTCCCTTCGCCATGCCTCGCCACTGCCGGCTACTCCCAGGCGCACGCCCTCCAACGTCATACGACACACACATGCTACCTCTGACCATCGCGCCTCCTCAGCCACCACTTCCAGAAATGCACCATCCCCTCAACCACCACACACACCGACCCACTCCACACCCTCAACCCCTCCACCAAAACCTCCAGTGCACACCACACCCTCCACTGCTTCCTCTCCCCACAAACACCGAGCCTCCACCTTAGCTGCGCGTAACCTCCACTCCCCAAACCGATGCACCGCACCGCACCCTCCATTCGCTGAACCGAGCTCACCCATTGACTCGCCACATGCCATACACTTTCTTCCTCTAGCCACGCCACCACCCCTTCTGGCCTGCGCGTGTACGTGCATGTGTTTGGAGTGTATGTGCTGTGTGTGTACAAGTGTACATGCATACAGTCAGAGTGTTATTGAGTCCACTTTTAAATAAAATGATGAGTCCTATTTTATATACAGAAACGGTGGTTTTGTTTGTAAAATCGTATACTTGCATTGGAGAAGTACCGAGGATGAGTCACTGTTTATAAAGAATGAGTTAATGTCTGAAAAGGAAAATGAAGTCTCGGTTTTGAAAAAAAAAGAAACAGCACATCAAAAAAAAGATGAATGAAGTTGACAGTGTACTGTCACTTTCAATTGTTGCTAAAAAGAGCATTTACGCAGCATCTATTTTGTTACTGAAATATAGTAACCGTTTTTCTTCTCTGTTGTTGCAGCAACCGGTTGAGTTCCATTTGCAGCCACACCAAATTTCCCAGGTTTCGTTCTTTTCTTCGTCATTGGTAAGCGCATCTATATAATTTTATAAATTATATATGAACGTTCATTTGAATTAATATCGTCTTTATTTTGTCGATAATTTCAGTGTTCCATTGTTCGTGTTGTACCGATTCCATTCGTGCTTCTTTGTGCTCGCCGTTCATTCTCTAACCACGGAAGGTGAATTAATTTTCACGACTTATATTCTTATACGATGATAATCCAGTTTGGTTGATAAATGATTGATTGTTTGATGTTGACATTGGATGTTAAATTGTTAATGTAGGAGGTAATAAACAATATGAAATTAAATTTGACGTAAGAGTTAATAAATTTGAAATTGGTATATGTGTTGAATCTAATTAGATAAATTTGTATAATATGACCCTTTTAAAATGATAAATTAATTGACACGTAGAAATTTGGTCAATTACACCTTGAACCATTTAAATGTATGTTGTATAAATTGATGAAGTATGAAATTGAATAATAGACATCAAGTGTAGAACCGCATAAAATATTAGTGAATTTATCTTTAATCTACCTGAAGTGATAGTGTAGAATCTAGAAATAATTATATTAATTTGCACAAACAACAATGTAAATTAATACGATTATTTCAGGATAATTTAAATTGATTATTGGATTGTCATTGATTGTTGTTATTGCTTGTTTATTTACTTTGACACCATCCCAGTTATCACACTGCAAGTTCCCTTACTATGCTTTGATTTGAATTGAAATTGAATCGGGTTGAAATGATAAATACCCAAATAAAACAAGTGACTTAGGATAGAGAATCAAACAAAACCCGATTGGTCAAACAATTCGATTTAAATAAAATAATAAAGGTTTAAATTGAAGTTTGAAATTTGAAATTTTTGAAATTCAAATGTTATTATTTAAAAATTAACAAAGTGTTGATAAAGGAATGTTGTTTTAATTATTGAATTAAGTTTGAAATTAAATAATAATGAAGTTTGGAATTATTTAATAATTAAATAAATTGAATTTCTTTAATAAGTGAAATTGGGTTACTTTAATAATTAAGTTTTTGGAATTTGTTTAAATTAAATAAGCAAATAAGTGAAATCGAATTTCTTTAATAAGAAATAAATGTGATTTATGGAAATTAATATGATACTTGAATTTAAAGAATTAAATTTTGACGAATATAATTTAATTAAATTTATAAGTTTTAATAATTGAGGTAGACTTAAGTGATCGATTGAATGAATTAGAAATTTATTTGAAATTATTTTGAAATGATAAAATTATTTAATGATTACTGAATTAATCCATCAATGAATTTAAATGGTTTTGAATGATAGTTAACTTAATTTAAACGATTATGGAATGAAACCTATATATGAGTTTAAATCAATATTTGAAATGGTTTACATTAAAAATTGAAATTGAATTATAGAATTTGGAAATTGAAATTTAAAAAAATTTGAAACGTAAATTTTGGAAATTGATATAGGAAGGTAAATGAAATGCTGACTTTCAAATTTTAAGTGAAATTGAAATTGATTTGGTTTTGAAATTTATTAAATGACCAATCGGTATAATAATTATGAAAGTTATTAAAGAGACCGGAATCGGTTAGGGACATACTCACTGTCTAAACCGAATACCACTTTAGTAACTATACGCGGAGTGTGATCCAGAATGAAGTGGTTGGAATGATGTACGTTGATGATTGAAGAAAGAGAACGACAATGGATGACCTTGACACTTGTGTCAAATTGGAAATGACTTAAACAGGAGCCGTGCTGGGCCAAATGAGGTTAGCTACCTCGAGCGGACACACTTCTTCGTAAACTACTCATTACTTGTTTTGATTGGTGCGCACCCTTGAACTAGGAGTGTTGTTTCGCGGTGTTACGATCGTTGCGGCGATGTGTTCTCACCAGTCCGTATCAGGCAAATGGTAGTTTCACTACTTTGGGTATCGCCTCATGTGCTTTGTCATACTTGTATTCCTATGCGCGACCACTACGATTTTTTTGTGTGTTATACCTATGGAGTACTCCCTGATATCCCACTTGTTTACGGTGGAGTTTACAGTGCTGTATAGACTATGATGCTTATATAAAATGTGTTAAGGGGAACAATGGTAACGCCTTAACACTATCTTGATATTTTACTTTACTGATAGACATTATCTACTTATCGTACACTATTATGTATAGATAGTTTAACGAATCCTGAAAGATGTTATTCCATTCACCTTTGAGTTATTGTTATTTCAAATTTGAACCATATTATCTTGTATAAGAATATATGTCCTGACTCGAGTGTTTGTTTATGCTTATGCTCGTGTCAGCCTGAGGATTCCTGTTGGTGTGCTGCTTGGAAGCTGAAGACTTGAAGACTATCATTTATCTTTATCTTTATCAGTATTGCTCCATTCTATTTTGATATTGTATCGGACATCTATGTATTTCTATTTCACTATTTGCTTGAGACATTGTTGTATTTACTTAGTAGCTTCATGAACTACTATTATGACATTATTGTAATTCCGTTGCATTATTCTGTTATTGTATCTGTCTGTGATTCTATAATGATTCTCATTTATATACATATACTCCATTAATTATTCGTGTTTTGTACTATTTAAGTAGACATGTGCGGATTATTATCAATTTAAATGGTCCAAATATACGGGTTGTTACAAATGCCATACTGTGCCAAGTATACATCAAATAACAACAAAAATCATACAATATCTCAAATCACCTCAAAACACAAAAAAGAATCACATTCTTTAAATTATTCACCAAAACACAAATATTAGTAGAGCTTATCAATGCAAACCACGAAAATTGGTGAAACACAAATTCTAGAAATCACAACCAGAAATCCAGAAATCACAAAAGGGGAAGGCATATCACAAACGGAAGCATGAAAACTCCCCAACACGTGTATCACAAATGAGACGCTATCCCATAAGCCGAACATCGACGCACCCTAAAAGATACGTCTCATGCACGGACTCGATTGTGGTACAGTCCCCCACGCGGACAAATGAGCCGAACATTGACGCACCCTAAAAGATACGACTCATGCACAGACTCGGTCGTGGTACAGTCCCACACGCGGACGAATGAGCCGAACATCGACGCACCCTAAAAGATACGCCTCATGCACAGACTCGGTCGTGGTACAGTCCCACACGCGGATGAATGAGCCGAAAATCGACGCACCCTAAAAGATACGCCTCATGCACAGACTCAGTCGTGGTATAGTCCCCCGCGCGGACGAATGAGCCGAATGCTCCATGAACGGTCAAAAGACCATGGGTCGCTACCCCACCAATTTGAATCGAAGTTCCACAAACGAGGTTTTTAGTCCCCACACAAACAAAGAGACATTGCACATCGCTAGTCTAAATCACAAAATGATCACCATTGAACAATAAGAAGTGTGAATCACACTAAGCTAGTAAATATAAGAGTTTAGTTTCATGTCCCATAACCACTAGCTTAACTTAAATATTTACGAACAAATTGTAGATTTCCACTCGAAAATTGTCACAAGAGTTCAATCGAACAAGTCCAAGAATTAACCGATGAAGTAAACACAAGCGTTTCATACCACTCGTTTTGCTAAGCCGTTTAATTAGATTTCTCATACGAATGAGGTAAAGGTTTGTATATACTAGAAGATTGGAAAACGGTTTTAAAAGCGAGCTTTATATTTAATATAGCGTCGAAATCGTTTTAATGAAAGAGTTTTAGTATTTACTACTAGTATAGAAACCTTTGTATTTGAAAGTGACAAATCACAAAAATGATTGTAGAAACAATCAATCACCAAAAATTCACATACAAAGACGTGAATCAAATCCATAGAAATCGATATTGAATCCATCAAAATGGATATTCCCAAAAATCCCAAAAAAGAAGTCATCAAAGTCGATAATAAGTGGTAACAACTATCCGGATCAACAAAAATTGATTAAACAATGGAAATCAAATCAAAACAGCCCAATATAAGCAAAATGAACAGTTCCACACGTCTAGGGGTCACTACACACGTCTGGATTTAGGTTCTGGAAATTCAAAAACCATCCAGAGGTCTGAAAGATGGCTTCAGACGTCTGACAGGGTGTTTCAGACGTCTGAAAGGTGGTATCAGACGTCTGACAAGGTGTTTCAGATGTCTGAAAGGTTGTTTCAGACGTCTAATTCTGTTTTCTAGAATTTTTATTTTCTACCATATATTCTTTTCTCCAGAAGGCCTATCCAAACGTCTAAACACCTGGTATGGACAACAATTTGCCTAAGCCATGATGGCCAAAACGATTTGGGAGCGATCGAGCGAGGAACGACGACTAGGGATTTACGCCAAGCGACAACCCAGCCTTATAGGCTCTTCGACACACCCCGAATATCATGTCCAAATATCCATAGAAGGATTTTCATAAAATTGGACCAAAACACCAAAATTTGGAAAATTCACCAAATCAATTCAAATCAAAAGCAAATGAATATGCATAAGTGTTAGGAATTCATACCTAACAACAAAGAGAGTTATAGACGTAGATGTGAGTTAAAGAACTCACATTTAAACCCAAAAACATGAATGAGTAGGCTTTAAAATAAAGGAAAGGCCAATTCCTCTTCAACTTCAACTCAAGAAGCTCCAATCTAAGCTAATAAGCAAATGTTTCTTAAGTTAGGGTTTAGGAATTTCTGAAATTGAGGAGAGATGGAGATGGAGATGGACAATATGAATAGGATGCTTACCTAAGCTTCTCTTTGATTTTGGAGCAAGAACTTGTGTTTCCAAATCAAACTAGGGTTTTGAATTTCTAATTTCCCATTCCTCTCCTCATTTTTACTTAAGCTTGAATGTATTAGGAAATGAGAATGAATGAAGAGGAGAGGGGGTGGAGTTAGGGTATTATGATGGTATGTGGACTGAAACCCAAACCCAAAGCCCAAGTAGAAAAATAGCAAATTCTACTCAACTCCAAACACATCGATGTTTATACTCAAAAAAGTTGTAAACGCCATTTTGGACTCAATGGAAGTGGTCTTGAGTCCCAATTTGACTGTTTACAAAAAGTATCTTTTCGTACTTTAATCCGATTAACGATGTTATATTTAAATAAAACATTTAAATATACAATCGTAAAATATGTCGGTTGTTACAGTAGCCTTCTATTCTATTTTATGTACGTACATTTCAGTTCTTATCTATTCCTTCTCAATGGAGATTAGCCAAAACCTTAATTACTGATTTCAAATCAAACTCCAAAAATTCAAACGGCTCAAAGCCTATCATATAAAATATCATCGCGAAAATATCGACGAATGGAATCTACATCTCCAATTCATTTTTTGATTGGAGGCTCTGTTTGTCTAGAAATCAGCAATGAAGTCTCGGCCGTCTATTGTAGGGTTTGCAAATCAAGGGTGGGTCTTCAACCAATCGACGATCGGAAGGTGCTGCTTGGTAGAGGGCGGTTAGGGCAGTCGATCCATTGGGTTAGATCATGCTATTGGCGCATGAATTCAATAGAAATGACGATGGAAGGCGGCGACGGCGAAGGGTTCCAGGCGGCGTCGTGGTTGGTTGCATGAGTGTGGTGGTGCGCCTGGGCACGACGAGTTGACCGATGGTCTTGGATTTGGTCGAAGGCAGGCCTAACGGCGGTAGTGGGTGGTCATAAATGGCGGTTGTAGTGAGCACGATTGGTTCAGACGCATCTAGGGTTTGGCAAAGGGGAGGAGAATTATGATTTTCCCCATATAGTTTATTTTATTTAATTTTTAAAATTCAAATGTTCTAACTTGCGTAACTTTTGCATACGAACTCGGTTTCGCATGCTGTTTCTTCCGTTGGGTTCGTATCAAAATTCTGGACAATGTGAAACTAGTTAGGTTGAATTTGGAGACTGTTGAGATTTTGGGCTTTTATTGGATTTTAAATGGGCTTTAAATCAAAAGTGAGTGATTTAACCCACTCACGCAATACTAAATCTTCTTATGTTAGTTGAATTAAATTTATGAAGTGATAAGAATGTTATTGGTTATTGTTTGACTGTTTAAGTTGGCATTTTAATTAAAAATGAATTTTATTGATTAAAATTTCCATTTAAATTAATATTGAAATTGAATTGCTAGTTAAATACTTGATATTGATAACCAGTTAATTGTTGTGATTTATTGGCTGGTTTGGATGTTGATTGTGATGGATGTCTATTTGTTGACATTTTGGATGATTGGATGTTTATTTATTTTATATATCCCTTTATCACTCTGTATATTAAGTGACAACATATAAACTGTTATTTGAACTATTTCAATTAAATTAAGAAATAGGTTGAAATGATATATACCTATGACACTTTGATTTGGATTGAAATGATATATATCCATCCCTGAAATTAAATATTGAAATAGCTATTCACTTGGCCATAGGATAGAAAATTATATACGGACACCCGATTGGTTAAATTAAATGGTTTTAAAATCTTTAATTTGGATTTTGGTTAAAAGATTTTGTTTTAAAGAAAATAAATTATGGATTTATATGGATTGAATTATTTCTAATTCGAGCTTTGAAATGTTGGAATCGAAATTGGTTAAAGAAATTGTTTTAACAAGTTAAAATTGAAATGTGAAGTTATAATCGATATATGACTTTAATTTTGAAAATTGATTATTTTAAGTTTAAACTTTAAATTGAACAATGAAGTTTAAATTGATTTAAGGGGTTTGAATCAGTAAATTGAAATTGGACTTGAAATTGTTATGAATTAAAATGGTTTAAAATAAGAATTGAATTGGAATTTTAAATCATTGAATTGAATTGTTGAATCGAATTTGAAGTTAATTCGAATTGAAATTGAAATCAAGTTGATTTGAAACTAAATCGAAATTGAGTCAATTGAATTGAAAGATTGGAAATTGAGTTTTCTCCAGATTTTTTGAAATGGAAGGAAACAATTTGATTTAATACTATTTTCAAAATAAATTATTTTAATATAAACTATTTAAAATCTATCTTTTTAATATTCAAATTATTTAGATTTTCCAAACTATTTTACTATGTAAACCACTTTCAATACTCAAACCATTTTATATCAAACTATTTTAAATCTTTAAACTATTTAAACTATTATAAACTACTTAAAACTATTAAAACTATTTTCTAAAAATTCAAACTGTGCAAAGTTGGAATGTTTATATTTAAATCGTTGATTTAAATGAGAATGTGGTTAAATGAGGTTATAACCTAAGTTGGAATTTGAAATGATATTTTCAAATGAAAATGACATATTTTGAGTAAATATGGTATTTTGAAATAAAGTGATATTTTTGAAGTGAATATGATATTTTGATATCAAATATGAATCGTTTTCGAAAGGTGAAAGAACCAACCGGTGTGAAAAATGACGTTTGGTTGTTAAAGAGACCAGGGCCTCTTATTGGCATACTCTCTGTCAATATTGGAACCACTTTAACAACTGTGTACGCAGTGGATGTTATCCAAAATGAAGTGGTTGAATTGGAGGCGTTTGCTGGATTTGAAGAAAGAGAACGATGATGGATGACCCCGACACTTGTGTCAGTTTGAAATAACTAAAACAGGAGCCATACCTGACCGATGAGGCTAGCTACCTCTAGCGACATTTGTTCTTCGTATTACTATATTGATTTTGACTTGATTGGTGCACCTTGATTTGGTTATGGGATGGATGTTCGCAGTGGGCTGCTATGGGTTACCACCAGTCAGGAAACGCAAAACGGTAGTATCCTAACTTGGGCATCGCATCACGTGCCTTGTCATACTCTTTATCCTTATTTGCGACCACTATGATTTTGTTTTAGTATGGTACCTATAGGGGACTCACTGGCTATCGGCGTTACTGGTTGTGTTATCGGACCTGCATAAACTACCTACTTAAAAATGTGTTGAGGGGGATCAATGTAAAGCCTTAATGCTACTTTAGTACTTTACTTTGCTGATAGACACTACATATATAGCGTATCTTACTACATATAGATAGTTTAACAGATCCTTAGGAGATGGAAAATCACGTAACATTTCTTAAGTTATTGCACTCACGTTGCACACTTGATAGAAGATGGAAAATCCCATAAACATCTCTAAAGCTATTACACTCATATTTACTTGTTATTGATTTAACTTACAAAGGAACTTTTAGTTCTAACTCGAGTGTTTTGTCTTTTCATTACGCTCGGGTTAGCCTGGGCTTTTCAGTGTTTGAAGACATTATTTCTGGAGGACGAAGACGGAGTTTGGTATATTATATTATTAGTATTTTTCCGCTACATTAATTTGGTATGTTTGTTGATTTTACTTTGATTATGATGTAAACAAATTGTGTAACCAAATGTATATTGTAAAATAGCTTCATGAATTGTTTATTTGATTATTATATTTAATCATTCCGCTACAAAATTCTATATTTTGTTTTCCTTCTTTTCCCTTATTTTCTTATTAAATCCCATTGACAATCCTCACTTTTGAATGGTTTTAGTTAGACATGTGTGATTTATCATCGATTTAAACCATCCAAAAAGGTGGGTCATCACACATTGCATTTCTTAGAACCATGTACATCGGTTTTACCAACGTACATCTATTTGGTGGTGTAGGAGGTAATCCCTCTTGCACTTAACACCCTTTTCTGATGCGTATAAACATAAGGGTTGTACTTTTGTGGAAATCAATTAGTGTGTTGTTGGAAATGGCAATGTGGTATTCAAAGTAATATTTGTTCTATAAAAGGTAAAAGGTTACCTTAAGCTTCGCACATCAGGAATGACAAAAACAAAGTAGATGTGGTAGGGCTAAGTAATTCGCTCCCATTAGGATATGTTCATCACCTTTCTAGAATACCCTATATATTTCGAGTTGTTGTGTATGCTACGGCCACGGATAGGTCAGAAACGACCAGGGTGATGGGATATTCGGTATTATCTATGGCAAAGCTAGGTCGATCTTGTGTTGGTAGAGGACTAGTTGTTGGTGCCTCGGTGCATTTTTTTAGAGATGTACTGTCGAAAGGTAGTCCCTTACCTTGTCATTGTATGGAATCCATTCTCGAATACGAGCCTTTACGGTTTTAGTTGTAACCCTATTATGCAGGAATTTAATAAATGTAACAATTTCAGCTATGATTAATATGTATTAGTATCATAAACACTGTTATAATATCAAAGGATTTGATATGAAGTGTTTTGTTTATCATAAGGTAAAAATCAGTCCATGTTTATGTGCGGCGTGGTCTTACGAAATACCTTTGTTTTGAAGGTTCTTATAACTTTAAAATCCAACTAAGATGTATTTTCTCACGTTGGTTTGCCAAACTGATCTGGGCGTTATTCCCTTCCAATCTCGGGTCAAGCCGAGTATATTTACAGATTCAGTTTGGATGCTTTGGAGCTTCCGAAGACGAGCTAGAGGTCTTCATGTCGTATTCACATATATGCTTTTTTTCCGCTGCACTGGTTATTTATATTACCAGCGTTTGTGAGGGTAGATTATTATAACTGTCCAGGCTGATGATTATGTATGTTTATTACAGTTTCTCTTTTGTAAAGATCATTAATATTATATTATATGTTGCTCCGCTGCGTTGTGAGATTCTATCTGTTTGGTTTTCTTTCTCTCCTCTCTTTCCTCTTCTTTCTTCTTTATTTGTTCTAACTATTCGGTTTATCATTCAATTTGAGTTGGTCATGTGTGGTTTATTGTTTGCTTGAAATGTGCGAAATTGTGGGTCGTTACAGTTGGTATCAAAGCTTAGGTTAGCGAATACCTAGGCTTTGGTGGAGTACTCATTATAAATAGGGTCTGTTGCACCCTAGAATGAGGTTGAGAGTGTGTGTGTGTGTTTATACATATACATACATACATATATATATGAGCGCATATTTATTAGTGATATAAAAATGTTCTATATTGTGTTGATTGATCTGTTGAGCGGCTTATAGATTCCGGTCAATACGAGTAATTAATGTTATTGATAGGGATCTTTAAACACTTGAATATAGCTATTCGACTCAGTATTACCTTGATTATATTTTATATATAAAGGAATAATTTTTCAGAAATTATTATAGTTATATATTGCATGTTGGTTGGATTTAAGGTATAATGTCAATAAAAGTTGTTTATTATAAACTAAACAAAGATAAACAATTGTAAAATGAGTTATATAAGAAAATGAATTTATAAATGTGAATTATAGAATATTGATTATAATTAAAATAATCAACATTTGTAAAATGATATTATATAAGAAGTGAAATTATATAAGTATGATTTATAAATGTGATTTAATTAAAAAAGGAAATGAAATTGTAAAAATATATTTATAAATACTGGTTATAAATAAAAATGGAATTAAAACAAGAAATTGAGAATTTAAATCTAAGTGATTTTGAAAATAGTATTTCAAACGTTTTGTAAGAAATAATAATAGCATTATCCTAAAAATATTTTGATTAGAAATATTTTTAAATGGAGTTTAAAAGTGATAAGAAAGCACTGAACTCACTTCAATTGCTGGAAATAATTCAGGTGATGACTACAGCATCGTCGGTGTTAATTTTGGCAGCATCATCGGTGCTAATTATCGAGTTTCTAAGTAACGGATTGCTACCATAGTGATTTGCTATAAAAGTTGGTAAAATATAGTTTTGTTTTTGCAAACAAAGATTGTTTTAGATTTCAAAAGTATGATTTGATATACAAAGGAGTTATGTATATATTATGATTTCAAAATGTTTTAAAAAAACCCGGGTGTTTGAATTTTGAAAATTTTCATTTAAGTATTTTGTGAAATATAAGAAAATAAGCTTTTGTAACTTATAATTTGAAAAATATTAAGTTAAATCAAAATTTAAATATGTTAAATATTCGGGTTAAGTAAGGGAAATTGGAAATTTTATACTCTCTTAGGATGTAGAAGAGTGTGGAATGAATATAAACTTAAGTTGTAATGTGATTATATAACCATGAATTGTAATTATAGAATGTAAATGAACATAAATAAAATTTATGAAATTATAAGTAGATAAATTTATATTACTTATAAATTTGAGAAAATGGAAAGTAAAATCAAATTTTAAAAATGGTTAAACATTTTGGTTAACAAAAGAAAATGTGAAATTGAGCTATGAAATGAAATTTAACATAAGTAAAATTAAATGAAATTGATTATGATTTAAAATGAATATGAACTTAAGCTTGGAAGTGATAATAAAAATAAGTTGTGTTTTATAAAATATTTATAATAAACTTAAGTAATGATTTTATGGAATGGTTCCTAAGTGATATTATATTAAAAGAAATATACTAAGAATGAAATGCAAGAGAATAATAATGATGTGAGTAGAAGAATTTGGTATAGTTAAGAAACCAATTGAAATAAATACGTAAGTTGTACGTAGATTATTTTATTCGCATAACTGTTTGATCCAGATTTGAGTACATGATTTCGAGGTGATTTACACTAGTCCGAGTTAGCATTTTCCACTTGATTCATGACGGCAAACACTGGATACAGATTTTTGATTTATTCTGAAATTTTCTATCATAGTATATGGCTATGCAAGGAGAGCGATGGTTTCTACTCAAGGAACCGGATCGAAGTTTCCACTAGAGAAGTCGAGTTAGCGATACTAGTTCGGAAGTGAAATTGTGTGATCAAGAGAGCGACCAGATTTGATAATGCATATGGATGGTCTGTAGACATCTTATGGGCATTGGTATGATTGTATGTTATGTTTAGTTGACTTTGTTTACTAGTAATTGTAAACACTATTAAGTAAGGATGCATGATGTTTCTTTGGTAGCATATGGTGGTTATATTAGTCTACGTTATACGATGATTTTACTTTCCACATAATAATTCTCATTTGTTGCTATGTGTTTGGTAGGTACTGAAGGTGTATGCTTCGCATTTGGAGCTCGCTTTCCCATTATATTAATTGTATATGCTTGCTAATATTAAGAAAAGGTACATATCTTGGATTACATATTGCATTTTATGTTTTTCCCTACGGGATACCTCATCCTTGAGATGAGATGTACATTATATATGTGTTGTAAATTTTTCGATCGAGCCGCGCAAAGGAGAATTCGGCGCAATTTTTCGTAAATTTAAGGCGATAGAAAATTTTTGAGAAATTTTGATAAATAAAATTTGATTTTTGTGTTATAACTTGGAATGATATTAATTGGTATTGGTGAATGAATTTAAAGACCGAGAAAATTTTATAATCTATTTTAGCTAATTGATTTTGGAAAGTTAATGGGTTTTGTGGCATTTTTCTTACCTTGGCAATTTCGAGGATGAAATCCTTTTAATGAGAGAAGTCTGTAATGATCCAAGATTTTGGTCATTTGAATTTGAAATATTTAATTAATTTAAAATATTGAAAAGTTAATTTTATAAATCAAAAAACTTAAATTTTGAATTTTAATGTGAATAAAAATGATTTCGAAAGCTGATTTAAATTCTGTTTAAATAAGAATGAAGATAATAAATGCAACGATCGGGAATTTTTCAACCCTCGAAATCGACACTTTTATGTCCACTATATTGTGTGCTGAGCAATCAAATGCCAGAAAACTCGATTGTTAGAGGAAAAGAAGGAAGAAGAAGGTAAGAGAAGAAGAAAAGAAAGAAGCTAAAAACAACACAGAATCTCACGGAGCAATATATATTATAGTATTAATGATCTTTACAAAAGAGAAACTGTTATATACATACATCAATCAAAGTACAACAACAAATAACAATCATCAACCTAGACAGTTATAACAACCTATCCTCACAAATGTTGATGATTTTAACAACACAGCAGTGGAAAATGAACATAACCATGAATACGACTGGAAGACCTCCAACTCATCTCCTGAGCTCTAATGCATCCAAAACAAATCTGCATTATGCTCGGTCTCACCCAAGCATTATAATAAATTAACACCGGAGTCATTTTGAAAAACCTATGTGAGAAAACACACCCAACTTGGATTTTAAAGTTATAAAAGCTCTTTGAAAAAAATAAGGATATCTCGTAAGACCACGCCGCAAATAAACACAGATGGGTTTTTACCTTACGATAACCAAAATAATTTTATGTAGAAAATCCATTTATAATATAATAATGTCTAGGGTTAAAGTAAAATATGAATATAGCTGAAATGCTTGCATCTCACGTTTCAACATAGTTGGCACAACTAAGCCCGTATAGCGCTTATTGGAGAATGATTCTATACAATGACTGGGCTACTGGGGTACCGTCCGTAATAGTGCATCTTTAGATAAAATAACACCGAGGACCTCGCCTAGGTCCCCCGCCAACACAGAACTGACCCCCTTACTAGATAGTACCGAATATGATCACCCTTCTCGTTAATGGGTCCCGAAGCATACAAGTGAGAGGTATTATCGACTCTAAACAGGGATGATCATACCCTACTTGGGAGCGACCCACTTAGCCTTGTTGCATCTTCCATGTTTTAGTCATTTTCGATTGATGAGGCTTGAGGCTACATTTTACCTTTTATACAACACTTCCCACTTGGAATGCAAACACTGCCTTCCAGGCAACAATACAATGCCAACATTCTTCCATACAAGTTCGTTCTGGGACTGAACAAAACACTTGAGAGCTCTGTCTTCAATTCCATCATCTTCAAGATGTCTTCACTTCGAAACGCTTGAGTTGGATCGAAGTGGTTTACGAATAACATATCCGATCTTGGTCTCTTTGAAAACAACTTTTCCATAATTCTTGTTAACTTCAACCCCAGTACTTTAGGAAATAAACAGTCAAAGATATGAGTGGAGATCACCTCCTAACCATTAGTGGACGGATTCCTTATCATTATCCTGGGAGAACGAAACGAGATTTGTACGCACAGTATAGCATCATCGGAGATGACTGTGCCATATAACACATGTGTTTCTCCTAGATATTTCCAAAGTTACGTTTTGGGTCCAAATTCGATAGTCGGTTAGGTAACCATCAAATAAACAACATTCAAATCAGAAATTCAAATTCCATAGGGAAAACCAACAATGGTTAAGCACACAAGCAACCACTAATCTCCTTTTAAATTAATCTTTCATTAGTTAAATCCCATTTGTAAATACTTGAATAAAAATCCTTTTTACAAAGATATTGTAACGACCCGATATTTTCAACCATTCGCATCCATTATAAGTGTATAGGTAGACACTCATGCCGGAGTTGAATTGCTCAAAATACCGCGTTGTAATTAAAATTTGGCAAATCTCAGAATATACAGTAAATAAATATAATCACAGATCACAGACACCGAGTAAAATAATGCAGCGGAAGTAAAAGAAATAGTAGTTCATGAAGCTACTATCTAAATATGTCAGAGTTACATAAGATACAACAGAAGAAATAGAGTACAACAAAAGTCTCAATAAAATAACCAAGTACAAGCTGAGTAGGACAACGGAACTGAAATAGATAGGACAAGACAACCAGATAATCTCCAACGATTCAAATCTCCAAGCGAGTGGAAATCCAAATTTGTGAATAACTCAGGCTGACCCGAGCGTAAAGCAAAACACAAAACACTTGAGTCAGGACAATATATACTTATATAATGTAAACCAACTCAAGCGAACTGTAATAAGGGTACAAGTAACTTAGAAGATGCTTGGGACCGCCCATCCTCTAAGGATCCGTTAAAATATCTACTATGTAGTAATATTCGCTATTATAATAGTGTCTAAATAAGTAAAGTATAATCATATAGAAAATAGCGTTAAGGGGATGGAGAACCTTAACACGGTCGGATCTTAAAATCATAATCGTAGTAAAGCTTGATATGGTAGGTGACACGGCACAACTAGGCAATGCCAGGGTAGATATACCAATTACGCACACGGACTGATGGATACGCATAGCAGCCACTACCGTTCCACCTCGAACAACACTCCCAAATCGGAGGATGGCCATCTAATCAATCACAAGTAAGAGTATAATATCGAAGAAATGTGTCCGAAAAGAGGTGCTACCTCACTGGTCCGAGATCGCTCCTGTTTTAGCCACCTTATGCCAACTCACGGGAGTAGGGTCCACGTAACATACCTTAAGAACGTCGCCACCATCCTACTTCATTCTGGAATCTCCACCGCGTACACAGTTGCCAAAGTGGTTTTCGGTAAGACAGAGAGTATGTCCATATCCGATCCTGGTCTCTTTAACAACCCAACGTTATTATAACCCGTGGTTATAAGTTTAAAAACAGTTTATACTTCAAAATAGAATATCATTTCAAATCCAAATCTTTATCAAAATAAAGATTAAATCAATTCCAAACCATTTCCATATTTTTAAAATATCATATCATTTCAAAACTTCATTTCAAATAATTTTAATATTCCAAATATCATTTGAGTTCAAATCTAAATATTCAACTTTAAATACCTTTTAAATTTAAAGGTATACTTCATTTATTATCATTTCAAGTAACCTTTTAAATAGTTTATATTCCAATCAAATAATTCATTTAAACTTTTTAAAAGTGTAATTATTATATTTTCAAATCAAGTTTTCAATTTCCAAAGTTTAAAACCATTCTGAGTTCGTTTACTAAGTCAAAAACCCTAATTATTAAAATTTCAGCATTTCACAGCATTTAAAAACAACTGCTATAGGTTATATTTAAAAACATTTTTAATTCAGCAAAGACAGCACTTAAAACTGCTGTTAAAACTTAGTTTTAGTTGAATTATAGTTCAAAACAGAAAAGACAGCATATCAAAAGTGCTGCGGTAGTTCAGATTTCAAAACAAGGGTTAAATTTGGTTTCAACAAAGACTGCAGACCATTATAGCATTTCCAGAGAATGCTATAATAGACCTGAGTTCAATATTAGCCTATAAGTTCAATTACAGCAACTATAGCATTTCAGAAATGCTGTAATAGCTCTTTTTACACAATTTTAGTTCAAAACAGAATCTATAGCATTTCTGAATGCTATTAAAAGTTAATTTCAGGTGTTAGTGTATTTCCAGCAATTAAATAACTTTAATTTAAAACACATAAACATTTTAAAAATCATATTTTAACATTTAAAATGTTCATTTACATATCGTTTAACATATATCTTTTCATAATAAATTTCTTATAATAAAATCCAATTTTCAACAATTTACTTAATAAATTTAAGTGTAAAAGTTTCCAATTCTTCACATTTCAACAAATAACTTAACACTTCAAATTTAAATTACCATTTCACAAATTTACCTAAATTTCCAATTTTATTTAATTAACTTAACCCTTTAATAAAAACCAAATTTCACATTTCCTAGTCAAGTTATATTTTAAAAGATCACTTTTAAACATTCACTTATTTAACCACTTAAATTCATAGAAAAATCAATAATACTTTAATAAATCACTTAAATTCAAATTTAATCAAATTATCATATTTACCATTTCCAAATAAAATTTAATATCCATTTTATTTATATAACTTAAATATCATTTTTAACCAAAATTCCAAATTTCCAACTTAAGTTATAATTCAAAAATCTAGTTAAACCGTTCATTAATTACATTTTTAACACATGGAAATAAAATCATAATTTCTTTATTTTAAAACATTTCAAAATCTATTTAAATCAAATTTCATAAATTTATAATTTTTTTAAAATACTTAAAAATATCCAAAACACTTTATAAAATAACCACGGGCCTGTATATGATTTTCTAACCTAGGTCAAGTGATACAGATATGTATCATTTCAATCCGCAGTTAAAAAAAGAAAAATCCAGGTTCTATCATTTCAAACCCGCAATCTCAAGTTAAAATAAATTAAATAAAAATAGTTTAGGCCTATCATTTCAGCCCATAACAATTTTTCCCTATTCTAAAGTCCGTTCGGGTATGTATCATTTCAACCCATAGTGATTCTAGTCTACAGGGAACTTGCAATGGTGATAACTGATATAAATAACAGAATAACATTAAATAACAGTAACATATGATATAACAGGTGTATAAACATCATATGATCATAATATAGTCAAGTATAACATGATAATATATTTCTACAGATTCACAGGGTGTCAATTTACTAGTTATATAGGTACATATTGTCTGGTGAGAATAACTCACCTGTTTGTGCTGGAGATATCAAAACCAATGACACAATGGAAACAAAAGTACGATGACAAGACTACGGACTTGAGTGGAGAGCAAGGTCCAAAGCTACAACTCTTGTATTACAACCCAAAACATACATCAAAACAAACACAATTTCAACGCACTTGAAATGGAATAACTTTTAAATGAAAAGAGATTTGAATGTCAAATCTTTTGCCTTGTTTTCTACAATGCTTTGCATGGCCTAGGGGTTTATTTAGGTCAGGTTTGACATGACTTTGGCTCAGGTTTGATCATAGGAATGCATGGCATATAGGCTAGAACATGTGGAGGAAGTTACAACACAAGAATATCAAGAGACTAGGCAACATAGTGGAGTTTGGTTCAACTTTTGGCTCGGTCTATGGGTCAAATGGCTCGGCCATCATCTGGTACAAGTCTGGACAGAGGTTTGAGTGATTAGTAGCAGCAGCCAAATGTCATGTAGCAAGTGGTGGTGGCGGCTAAGGGGGTGGCCAAAGCAAGATATGGAGGGTAGGTGATGATATGTGTGTTCTAGGCAATGTTTTGTGGAGTTTTGTGGTGATGGCTTCAAGTGGAAGGTCATGGCCTGTCTTGGTCAGAGGGAAGGGAGTGTTTGCTGTAGTAGATGGAGGAGGTGATGATGGGGATGCAGGTGGTGGAGGCTAGGCCAAGCAAATATGTGAAGAGATCAAGGCAAAATTGCATAGAAAAGTAAGAAAAAAGTAGAAAGAAAAGAGGGAGATTACCAATTTTTTTTGCAAGATGGAGGCCATGATTTTTTTTAGGGTTTTGGAGCTTTGAAAATTCGTGAATAAGATGAGGGAGTCGGCTGAAAATGAATGAGGAAAAGAACGGCAAAAAATAAAATAAAAGATGTATTGATTGAAAAGAAACGGTAGAATTCAAAAGGGCTAAGCACACAAAAGGTATCAAACTCTTCATATATCTTTAATTCCCTTTTTATAACTTTATATTTCTGGAAAAAATAATAATCCCAGATAAAATTTCGAAATTTTATCAAAATATAATAATTTATATAAATATTTATCAATTATATAAAGTTAAATTAAGAAAATAGCTAAAATAGTAAACTAGTCTAGAAAATTTGGAATTGAATAGAATAAATTTTTAGAAAACTCATATGAGCTTGTAATATATTTTTAAACATAAATAATAACATGAAATAAAAATATATTCACAAAATAAACATTTAAAATTTAATTTACATATAATTTCTAATGAAGAAAATAGCAGAAAATAGAAAACAGCCTTTAAAAATAGGAAATCATCATAGTAAATTTTGGAAAAATTCTATTATCATTTTTAAAATATTTAGAGATGGAAATATACATAAATAAACATATTGACACATATAAAAAAAATATAAGAAAGAAAATATGATTTATAAAATTTAAAATAGGCAAAATTGCACAATAAAACAAATTATACTAAAAATTGAAATGTACATAACTTTTACATTTTAACTCCGTTTTCAACGAAACGAAAAGCAGTATTCATGTTATTAAATCTATTTTCATAATAAAAGATAAAATTTATAATTTCAAATATTAAAAATTTAAATTTAAAAGTCAAAGTTTTACTATTTTAACCAAAATTCACTTTTCTGGAAATATTAAATTTAGTCATATTTGGAATTCAAATCCACATACAAAATCAAAGTTTTTATATTTACAATAACAAAATTTATTCTTTTCATAAATAAAGCTTTTAAATCTGGAAGTCAATTTAAAAATAATTGTAAAATACAGGGTTGTTACAGATATGTGTGTGTATATATATATCCACAATTTGCTATATTTCAATACTTAGAAAAATATCCATATACTTATCTTAACGGTATAAGTATATTCACCAAACATTGGGGAAGATTCCCTTTTTGTTCAATTCTAAAACCATTTATAAACTCCATTATAAATCCACAAAACCATTTATAAAACTCCTTTTATAAATCTATAAACCTGTCTCTAAAATTCTTTTATAAATATCTAAAACCATTTATAAAACTCTTTTATTTTTTAACCAATCTTCCTTTGTGTTTTCCGAAACATGTTATAAGATCCCGCTTATTATCCTCATCTGTTTATAAAACCCTATTTACAAGTCTCGAAAACATTTATAATATAAATTCAAATCATTTACTTAAAAACACTATTATACATAATAAAAATATTATAAATAAATAAATATTAACTTTAAAACATTTTAAAATAATAATTAATTAATTCCAAAACATTCTAAATAAAACAATAATAATTTATCTTCAACATTTTTTCAAATACTAATAATTAGTTTCCAAAACTATATTGATAAAAAATTAAAATAAATTTCAAACCATACTTATAATTTAAATAATTGACTTTTCAAAATATTAAAATATTGATAAATTGCTTTAAAACAATATTAATATAATAAACAACCTTGAAAACATAATCATGTTTCCTTGATAAAAATCCGTACTTAATTTCCAACATGACCATTTCCATATTTATAAAATTATATTTATAAATCTCCTTCTCTTTTATAAAACTTCCCTTCATAAAATCCCTTTATTTATGAAAGCCATTTATAGCTCTATTTCCTTTATAAATCTCACTTATTCATAAATCCCATTAAAAAAAATCAATCACTATCCATTTTTAAAGTTGCCCTCATATGTATAAATTCCTTTTATAAATTTTTTTCTATTTATAAAATATCGTTTAACATTCCCAATTTACTCTCACCTTAAATTTTCAAAATAGAATCGACTATTTTATACAATTTCATTCTACATCTGATAATAAATCCACCATTTGATTTATTTCACCAATTTGATAAATGATAGTAGTTTCCTTTAATTTATAAACACCGTTTATAAATCAATACATTTATTAACAAAACACGATTTTGCAAATCATCACTTCATTTGTAAAATATCACTTTTATAAATTATCACACTTATAAATCTCACATTTGTAGATAATCTTTAATATATGTACATATACATACATATATATATATATATATATATTACTTAATATAAAATGGTTGATAAATATTTATGTCAAAATATTTCTATTTTCCTTTACAAACATACCCCTTTATTATAAATGACGGACTGATTTTAAGATTTCAAAAATCTTTATGTTACTGTTCGAAATCTATAATTAAAATATTTTATAAAACTATTAAGTTTTAATGTCAAAAATTCATACTTTTTATTTTAAAATAAATTTCCTTTTAATTAATTCAAGAAAAATTATTAAAACATATATAATTTCCAAGATCGCTATGAAATCCCTTTTAAATCAAAACATTAGTTTATAATATTTTAAAATACCAAAGATAAGGCCCATCGCTTTTAAATCACTAAATAAGCAAAATCATATCCAAGTCATCAAATATAGCATCCAACATATCATATATCAATTTATATGAAAATAAATCAATAGTGTGAGGAATCCTGTTGGATCCCTCCAACCTATCTCCCTCATCACATACATTATATAATCATAAAATTATAGATCAGCCACTTCGAGGCGGGATTCGTATACAAAGGGTCATCCGCTCTTACATGGGAAGGTAATAGGGTCTCATCCGCCCTAGAGGCGGGAATATATCCAAACCAATAATATAAGCTAGTAATATTTCATCCAAACAGTCAATAACAATCAACAATAAAATATCCACACATCCAGGAAATAATTTTTATTGATTATATAAAATATTCTGGTTAATCTAAAAGGTTAGTTTAATTCGCATTGATTTTAGTTGTTGCCGAGGCGTTCCAGTTTGGAACTAAAATCGAATGACGTCCAATTTTAACCCAAATTTCAACTGTCTCCAAATTCGTCCAAACCAGTTCCATCGCGAAGCTTTCGTCGTCACGAGCGCAAAGCAAAAATCTACGTCTTGATTGAATCTCATATGCAAAAGGTATTGAATTTATAAGCTATCAATTATTTTATATTCATTAGTAACATAATCTACTAATTAATTACAAAATTACACCTACTCTTTATTCCCCAAACTATCAATTCCTAAAGCTCCCATTTCCGTGCACGTTCGTGCACTGACATGCCACCAAGATCCACGATCATCGACGCCGCCGCCACCATAACTCATCTCTTTGCTTCCTCTTCCTGATGCACACCACTGTCGGACGCCCAAAGCCCTGAAATGAAACGCGACTTCACCCTCCAGATCACGACAAGGCAAATGTCGCACTTCCATCGGGGCCGTCACGCGCCATGAAATTCCACCAGCCAATGCGCCTTCGACCCTTAAATCCAAAACCTATCTCCATTTTGCTTAATTCCACTTTGATTTGTAAGAAATCAAAACCCTAGCTAAAAAAAGAGGCCATTGCTTCACCACATATAATTGTTGAGTAACCTAAATCACTCAAGCTCCATGTCGAATGAAGATTATCTTATAAGAAGTACACAAAAAAATTTGTTTCATGAATTTAATTGGAGTGTAAAATTTGATTTAAGACTTTGAAATACGCTGCCAATTTTTTTTCTTTTGTTTTCTTTTTCTACCGTTTTGAAAATGAGGAGAGGGGGAAAGCTAAAAAATTATAAAGTTGAGATCAAGTATGGGCTTGAACAATGGAGGAATGGGCATAGACAGTGAAGGTATGGGCACTTAGATATGGGTATGGGCTGAATATAAAGAATATATGTTATTTAGTTTTAAAATATTCATCTTTAAACGTCCGAAAATCTTGAACTCCAAACGAGGCATGCCGCCTGGCGTTTTATATGTAATAACCCTATTCTGAACTCAAAGGAACTAATCTTGAGGCCTAATTCGATCTT
The DNA here is from genome assembly GCA_030737815.1 of Allium fistulosum. Lineage (NCBI taxonomy): Eukaryota > Viridiplantae > Streptophyta > Magnoliopsida > Asparagales > Amaryllidaceae > Allium > Allium fistulosum. Next base: position 855,638,625 of record CM060905.1, read on the forward strand.
ATATAGAAGATAGCTTTTCAAACCCAATTATTTTAATTTAAACCCCTTTAATTAATTTCTACGTGTTTCGAACTCACACGACCAAACGATATATTCCATTGTCCTGAAATTCGACGACATAATATAATTCACTATACGGATCCAATGACACTAATTTGTCCAGTTTCGAGACAGTGCCCCAAAAGGCTATTTTCACTTGTTAATTTAAAACAAGTTATTTTCAAAATCACTCTAATCACTTTATATTCAACTTAAAATTTTACTATCTTCATTTCTATCAAAATATAAATTAAATCAACTTTCAAAATCATTCATTCATTTTAAATTCAAGATTCCACTATTTTGAATATTACCAAATATTCAATTCAACATTTTAATTATCAAATAAATTGCTATATTTGAAACCCAAGTTATTTAACTTATAAAATTAACTTTTCCATATTTAAAATCAATTAATATTCCAAATTCAAATGACTAAAATTCTGGGTCGTTACATTCTTCCCTCCCTAAAATAATTTCGTCCTCGATATTTTCAAGGTAAGAAAAATGCCCCAAACCCATTAACCTTTCGAAACTAATTAGTTGAAATAGACTGTAAAATTTCTACGTCCTTAAAATTCATCCACAAATTCCAACTAATATCATCCATCATTCCAAGTTATAACTCAAAATAAAATTCATAGTTATCAAAAAATTTCCAAAATCTAAAAAAATTTCTAACGCCTTAAATTTTCGAAAAATTTCGCCACTGTCTCCTTTGCGCGGCTTGATCATAAAAATTTACATTTTATATATAATCACAAATATACATCTCATTTTTGAGGTTAAGGCATCCCATATGGAAAAATATAATAATACGGTAGTTAATCCAAGATGTGTACCTTATTTTAGTATCAGCAAGCATATACAACTAATATTATGCGAAAGCGAGCTCCAATTGCGAAGCACATGCCATCTGCACCTACCAATCACTCAACAACCAATAAGAACAAGTATATAGAGAGTAATATCAGTATATAACATGTACCAATATAATAATTATATGCAATTGTAGCAAATGTAACATGAGAAACCATCCATTACTTAATATCCTTCCAATTTATTTATCATCATATCAATTTGCATTTTCAAATGTCAACATTATATTTATACACTTTCATTTTTTATTAAAAATTCAATTGATTCATTTTCAATTTATTCCCATTAATTGATTTACATTTAACTATTCACATTCAATTATTATTTAGTGTACTTCTTTTAATACTAGTATCACTTAAGAACCATTCCATCAACAATTTACTTAAGCTTATTTCAAATATTTTATACAACCCTTCTCATATTTATTTCAACTTCAAAACTCAAGTTCAAATTCAATTCTATCAAACACCCCAACATATCTAATTCATTTTATAATCCAAGATGAATTGCATTCTACAACTCAAGTTCATATCCATTTCAATAATTCACTTTATTAATTCATCTAATCCATTTCAAATCCAACTCAATTTCATTTAACCTTTCTTATGTCAAACTTTCTTTCATTTAATCCATTACTCAATTTATTTAACTTACTTTAAGTTAAATTTTCTATTTCATCTCCTAATTTTAATTTTCCTTCCTTATCTACACCATTTCCAAATTTGAAGTTCAAAAACTTATTATCTTATGTTTTCTCAAACATTTAGATAAAAAATTTCAGGATTTTAAATACCCGGTTTTATTTCAAATCATTTTGAAATCATATATATACATAACTCCTTTACATTTTAATTACACTTCTGGGATCTAAAACAAATTTGTTTTGCCAAACAAAAATTCAATGGCAGCAATTCCTCATTTAGAAACTCGAAAATGAATATCGATGATGGTACAGTCATCACTAGAATTATTTTCCAACGACTGAAGTGAGTTTAGTGCTTTCTACCTCTTTTAAATCATATTTCAAAATATTTCTAACAAAAATATTTTCAAAATAATACTATTATAATTTTTCCAAAGCCTTTGAAAAACAATTTCCAAATTAATGGGACTTAAATTCTCAAATTCCCTGTTTTAAACCCATTTTTACTTTCAACTCATATTATAAATATACTTAGCCAGTTTCCTTTACTTTCCATTTATATATCACCGTTATAAATCATATTTGTATAATCTCACTACTTATGTAATATAATTCCACCAATGTTGATTATTTTAATTATAATCAATACTCTATAATCCATATTTATAAATTCACCCTCTTATATAACTCAATTTACAATTGTTTATTTTTATTCAGATGATAATAATCACAACTTTTATTAGAACAACAAACAACAAATGATAATAATCAAATATTATCATTTACTAACAACCAAACACACCATATATAACTATAATAATTTCTAAATTTTTTTACTTTATATATGGAATATAAATTTGGTAAAATTATTTCATTTACCAATTTCAAAACAATACTGTGTCGGTTTGCATTGTTTAAGCATTTAGAAACCCTTATCGATATCGTGGCGTCCCACGTACCGACCAGAATTCATAAGCCGCTCAACAAATAAATGAACACAATATAAAACATTTTTATATCACTAACAAATAAGGCGTTTCATTACCCTATATCTTAATGAGTTGCCCCATCAAAACCAAGGTTCTCGCTTAACCATCAGCTCTGGTACCAAGTGTAGCGACCAGGAATTTTTTGACCCTCGAAAATCGACACTAATACGTCCATTGTATTGCGTGCTGAGCAATCCGATGCTGGCAAAACCCTATTGTTTGGGAAAAGAAGGAAGAAGAAGAGAAGAGAAGAAGAGGGGAAAGAAATTAAAAACAACATAGAATCTCACAATCGCAGCAGAACAACATATAATATAATATCAATGGTCTTTACAAAAGAGAAACTATTATATACATACATCAATCAGAGTACAACAACAAATGACAATCATCAACCTGTACAGCTATAACAACCTGTCCTCCCAAATGCTGATAATTTCAACAAAACAACAGCGGAAAATGAACATATACGTGAATACAACTTGAAGACCTCCAACTCATCTCCTAGGCTCCAATGCATCCAAAACAAATCAGCAATATGCTCGGTCTGACTGGAGGATTATAGTACATCAACACCACAGTCGGTCTGGAAAACCAACGTGAGAAAACACACCCAAATTGGATTTTAAAGTTATAAAAGCTCTTTGAAAAAAACAAATGTATCTTGTAAGACCACGGCGCACATAAATACAGATGTGTTTTTACCTTACGATAACCAAAACAATTTCTATAGGAAAATCCATTTATATTATAATAATGTCTACGGGTCAAAGTAAAATATGAATATAGCTGAAATGTTTGCATATCATGTTTCAGCATAGTTGGGCACAACTAAGTCAGTACGACGCTTATTGGAGAATGGATTCCATACAATGACTGGGCTATTGGGGTACCGCCCGTCATGGTGCATATCTAGATAAAATAACACCAAGGACCTCGCTTGGATCCCTTGCCAACACAGAACCGGCCTACCTCTTACTGGATAGAACCAAATATGATCACCCCCCATTAATAGGTCCCAAAGCATACAAATGAGAGATATTATCGACTCTAAACAGGGATGATCATACCCTATTTGGGAGCGACTTACTTAGCCCTATTGCATCTCCCATATTTTAGTCATTTTCAATTGACGAGGCTCGAGGCTAGATTTTACCTTTTATATTGCCCTCTAGGAAACAATGGAATGCCAGCATTCTTTCATACAAGTTCATTTTGGGACTGAACAAAACACTTGAGAGGTTCGTCTTCAATTCCATCTTCTTCAAGATGACTTCACTTCGAAACGCTTGAGTTGGATCGAAGTGGTTTTCCGATAACATATCTGATCTCGGTCTCTTCGAAAACAACTTTTCAATAATCCTTGGTAAACTCAACCTCGGTATTTTAGGAAATAAATAGTCAAAGATAATAGCGGAGATAACCTCCTAACCGTTAGTGGACGGATTTCCTTACCATTGTCCTAAGAGAACGAAACAAGATTATACGCATAGTACAGCATCATCGGAGATGACTGTGCCATATAACTCAATTGTTTCTCCTAGATATTTCCAAAGTTACGTTTTGGGTCAAAATTCGATAGTCGGTTATTTAACCATCAAATAAACAAACATTCAAATCGGGAATTCAAATTCTGTAGGGAAAACTAATAATGGTTAAGCACACAAGCAACCAATAACCTCCTTTTAAATTAATCTTTCATTAATTAAATCCCCTTTGTAAATACTTGAATAAAAATCCTTTTTACAAAGATTTATACATATATAAATCCAAAATTCACTATATTTAAATACTTGGAAGAATATCCATATGATTATCTCAACGGTATAAGTATAGGGACAGTTTGGCATAGGTCCCTAATAAGTTTCAAAATACACAAAAACCCCAGTAAAAAAATGTTTGTAAATTAGGTCCCTAGAATTAAGTTACCGAATAATGGCATACACTTATGCAATTATTCAGTGAATAATTGCATACATTTATGCAATTATATCAAAAAATTGCAGATATTTCCACAATTATTCACTCAAAAATTGCGGAAAATTCCGTAATTATTCAACAAAAAATTACGGAAATTTCCGCAATTTTTTTCAAAAATTTACGGAAAATTCCGCAATTATTCACCAAAAAAATTGCATAAATTTATACAACTTTTGGATATAATTGCATAAATGTCTGCAATTATTCAGTGAATAATTGCATAACTATATGCAATTAATTAGTAACTTAATTCTAGGGACTTAATATACATACATTTTTTACTGGGTTTTTGTGTATTTTATAACTTATTAGGGACCTCAGCCTAATATTCACATAAGTATATTCACCAAACATAGGGGAAGATTCCCTTTTTATTCAATTTTAAAACCATTTATAAAATCCATTATAAATCCACAAAACCATTAATAAAACTCCTTTTATAAATCTATAACCAGTCTTCCTTTATGTTTTCCAAAAAAATGCTATAAGATTCCTCTTATAATCCATATCTGTTTATAAAGCCCTATTTATAAATCTCGAAAACATTCATAATATAAATTCTAATCATTTACTTAAGAACACTATTATATCTCTACTAATAATACAAATTCTTTACTTTGGTGAACCTATTTTTAACTTCCCAACCAACCCATGCACAACCTAGCTACACAACTACATTGAAGAGGGCATATGCGTCCTTTAACCTACCCATATTCTACTGCCCACTACCTTCTGCGGTTTTTCAACATTTCTCCCCATTTTTGCTCTCCCCACTTTCTCTTGCCTATGTTCTCTCCCAACCAACTTTCGTTTACCTCCTCCGCCTAAACCGCATATCACAACCTACCCATTCTTCCCTTCCCCCTACTAATTTACTTGCCCTCCAGTTCTAACACCTACAATTTATGCTTCCCCCTAATTCTCCTCCCTAACATGATTTGCTCTTCACTTTTACCGTTGTCGCTGTAAATCGACCATCTACCAACCGTTGATTTTGATTCGCTTCTGTTATGGGCTTTACGATTTTGTGCTTCGATAATATACGAGCTGCTTTGGTTTTTGATCTGCCCTATTGACGACCGGATTTGATGTTTGGTGACTTTACTTGCCTTCTCAGGTCGAAGGCTTAGGTTGTCTGCGTCGTGGTGGACATAGACGTTACGACACTGCATTGCATTGATTTTTCTCTATACTACCGAAGGTTTTAGCTTGCGACTCGGTTGTATTTTCCTTCACACGTTTTCACGTATGCGCATAATTCTACTCACTTCCCCCGATTTTATCTTCTTCTTCCCTATTTCTTCCACACTCTACAAAACTAATTCGATCCACCTTCCAATTTCGTGTTGAATCTTCAATATGCGAGACGGTTGGCTTTGAACTGGCAAGGACTAGACCTACAATACAAAAGATTAGCTTCTCCTCTCTTCTTCCTTCACGTAAGCATCTTTTTGAATTATTGTTTACAGAATTTTTTCTTTTCCTTCAACTATTTTAATATTTTCTTTTCTGATGGTGCTAGGGATTCAGTTGAGGAATTTGAAATTAGGGTGATAAGTGCTGATAACGACTTGGGTAAATTTCATACTACTCTTTTAAAGGTTTAATTTTATTCCAAATCAAAACGGTTGTCAATTTAAACTTGAATTTATGTTTCAATGGATTAATTCAACAATTTAAATATGCAGCAATCCATGTTTGGGATTCGGCTGTAGCAAAAGCAAAGATAGAGGTTTGTGCTTTATAACAACAAATATGGTTGGTTAAGTTCAATCTCTTGCTCTGTATTTATCAGATGATGGACTACAACCGTGTGTCATCGAAAGACTACATCAGAAAAAAGGTCCTTTTGAACAACCCCTTTTTGTTATTTTTTAATAATTTTATGACAGTAGTCATTCAAAACCTTGACTGCTTTGGGTAACATAAGTTAATAGATAGCCTTTGAAGTCTGCAATTTGCTTTTTCCTACAGTGTAGCATCATTAGTTGAGCTGAAGACAAAAATAAGAAATTTCATCTTATTATTTAAAATATGATAATGAATTTTAGTAAATCAAATAAGTTGAAACACGGTGATTGATCAAAATCTAGATTTTTGATCTGATGGTTCAGTCCTCCTTTAGTTTCTGACCAAATCAGATGAATCCCTTTCATAATAATTAACCAGGAAATGTTTAGATTGATAGCAAAACCAGCTAAGGTAGACAAATATTTGTCCAAATTCATTATTATATGTCACTGTAACCCTGAACCCAGACATGCATTAGAAAGTTACAAATTTTTTTCAGATGAGTTTATAGTTTATATTTTTTGGTTTTCTTATTATGATGTCCTTAATAATCCATAATTTCATATAGTAAAGGTGACCATGTTTGGTAGGCAAGGATAAAGCCGAGAACTGTAAGTAAGACAAGGATAAGTGAGTGCAAATGCATTCAACAATTTGGTTAGACTCATCATATAAATGTAATTACACTAAATATGTACAATTTATGTTCACTCTTATACTTAATTATTGTCTTTGTACTAGAATAATCATGTTAAATTCATATGTGTTACATCCTAGACTTAAGTATATCAGTAGAATTCATCTATTATACCAACTGACTACTAGTGATGTTCATCAAAATAAATTAAGCGATTTGATATCATATAAGAAATTATGGTATGACTTTATGGATCCTTTTTTGTGGTAAATTTAAATTGTTTGCATTGGTCCCAAGGCTACTGTTATTTTTTTCTGTTATTTACTGACATTTTAATCATTTAGTTTTAGGTAATGTTGTTTAGAAGTTTAATTTTTGAAACAAAATTTATGTAATTCAAGTATTTCCTGTTAGCTAACTAGCCTTCAAATTCCCTAATCATTTTGCAGTCCACTAAATCAAGGCACATATCAATTGCAAGTTTTTGAATCTGAGTCATGCTTTGAAGTTGAAGCTCTACTTTTGGGTATGTTAAATGCTGATATTCTTTCTTAGTTAATAAACAACCATTATCGTTTATTGTTTTAATGAATAGTATAATATTTGTGTTTTATTCTCATGTTTGCTTCTTTTCTTCAACCATAGAATAATAAGCAACTCTGTCTATATAGTTCCATGTCTGTAAACATAAACATAATAAAATTTATTTAATTTTACTGAAATATTATTACTAATACAGATAAAAATGTGTGGCGAATTATTATTATTATGTATTAGTAGTACAATTGTTATTTTAAAAAAATTTGTATTTTGATTATCGGTAGATTAAATTTAGAGTTGTTTAGTAGTAGTTTTTTTTGGATGAATGTACTTATTACATCATTAGTTGTTCTAAATTTTTAATATAGTTTGAAAGAAGTAATCAAGAAATCAATTGTTCAGTTGTAGCATAATCATTATTTTCTCATACATCTTTGTACCTAAAACATTACCCGTTTACTTTAAAATCAAACAACTGTCTTATCTCAATTTTGTCCGAATGAGTACATTGTTGATTCAACATTTTATTTCCACCATGCTACATGCGTTTTGAAGTGCATGATTATGATAATATGATAGGCATATTTGAAAATGGTAAGTGGAAAAAATGACTTTGAAGTTGAAACCTTTTCTATTGAGCAAGCTTAGAAGGAGGTACCTGTGCTTTTTTTAAAGAGACTACGTCATAACTTAGGAGTTGCAATTAGAAGTGGTTTCAAAATACTTCTTTCTTACAAAAGTAACTTAGGTTAAAAGGTTTTGCGAAAATATCTTTGTTGCATCCTATGACTTTTGATATGAGATGAACATTTCTTCTTTGCAAAGCAAGACACTGTTTGTTTTCATCTTCGAGTCTAAGATGCTTTCAAATTCTAAAATTTGTAATTAACAATTTCTGACTGATGAAACACCTGATTAAAGGAAAAGCGAAGTAGTACAATAAAATGATGTGCACATACTGCAAGATACAAAAAATGTAGCAGAATGGTTACATAGCTTTGCTACTAAATTGATACATGATTTAACTATAGCTCATAATAAGAACCTTTTTTAATTGCAGGTGAAGCGGTCATCCCGGAAACAACAGCAGTAGCCAAAATTAAAGAAAAAAAGGAAATTACATGATTTGTATAGAAGACAAATAATAATAAGCATAAATATATAAAATGGATTTCGCAAGAAGTATCAATCTTGCGTATACGCATTGGCACTCATCAAATATCAATAGTTGTATCATAGAGAAAGTCATTAAACCATTTCTTAGGGCATCCAACAATACCTGCGGAGTTATGACCTTAATCTGCATAAGGACTTAAGTCGTTCTTTAGGCAAATGATGCATTCAAATATCTTTGAAAAGAACATACCACGAAATTTTAATATTTAGCTTATTAAAGATGAAACCAGTATGATATTTAGTGTCATATTATATTAATATAAGCATTAGCTACTCGCAAGTTGCAACTTTACAAAACTCATGTACCATTACTTTATTTATTTATACTAAAAAGTAACAACACGATAACAAACTCACACATATATTTGGATATTGCAAGAGCTAAGTAATAATATATCAGGACATTTAATTATGTGTGCAACATGCCAACATAACTAATATATAATGGTGCGATAGAGTTAAAAGACACGAAAAGCTCTTCAATGGCTAGGAGGCAGGCGTGGCCCAGATGCAAGCCCAACAAGCCACCGGGTTTGAGCGCCCGATGTACGAAGTGGGAAATATATTTTTATACCATGCATATGTATATATATAAAAACTTTGTGCAAGAAAATATTATTTCAAAATCGCAGTCACTGTTAATTGCATGGTATTTGTAATATTTTAGTCCTAAGTTTCATTCCCACTAGCATCTATCAAGTCCATTTTTCTCTTTCCACATGTATACCTTCTCTTATAATTTACATATTTAGAAAACGATGGCTGTACAATTATACTATAATTATTTTTAGAGAATTGAACAACTATTTTTCAATTGACTATATGTATGGCCAACATTCATCTTCTAAAGAACTTTGAAAAATAGCGATGAATATTTATATATTTTCTCGGTTTCAACATAGAACTGTAAGGTTGAGTTAATTCACCAAACAATTCTTTTGTTAAGATTTCTAACAAATTCACCTTTTTATTAAAAGAAAAATAAAGTCAGAGTTCAAAAAAACATAAAAATGCTGAGTTATTACTTCCTAAAATAGAGACGGTGCAAGTTTTTTAAGTTCCAAACTATTGAAAACGCTAATTTTAATATTTGTTACATTCTTTAGATATTGGTGTAATAGTCATTTACTTTTTTTACCCGTTTAATTATTTTCTAAAATAACTTAGCCTCATTATTGTTTTGATAAATGAATGATTTCTGCATGTATGGACATAAAAAATGCAACATTATGTACATGTCAAATCATTTCGTAAGATTTAAAAAATCTTACAAATAGTGTTTTATAATACCAATTCCTCCTACGCACGTGCATCGCACGTGCCAATGTATTTGTATATATAATAGTAAACATTATAAACAAATAAATATTAACTTTAAAACATTTTAAAATAATAATTATTAAATTCCAAAACATCCTAAATAAAACAATAATAATTTATCTTCAACATTTTTACAAATACTAATAATTAATTTCCAAAACTTTATTGATAAATAATTAAAATTAATTGCAAACCATATTAATAATTTAAATAATTAACTTTTCAAAATATTGATAAATTGCTTTAAAATAATATTAATATAAATAAACAGCCTTAAAAACATAATCATGTTTCCTTGATAAAAATCCGTACTTAATTTCCAACATGATCATTTCCATATTTATAAAATTATATTTATAAATCTCCTTCTCTTTTATAAAACTTCCCTTCATAAATTCCTTTATTTATGAACCCCATTTATAGCTCTATTTCCTTTATAAATCTCAATTATTCATAAATCCAATTAAAAAATATATATCATCATCTGTTTTTAACATTGCCCCCATATGAATAAATTCCTTTTATAGATTCCTTTCTGTTTATAAAATATCGTTTAATATTCCCAATTTACTCTCACTTTAAATTTTCAAAGTAGAATAAACTGTTTTCTAAAATATCATTCGACATCTAATAATAAATCCACCATTTAATTTCTTTCACCAATTTATTAAATGATAATAGTTTCCTTTAATTTATAAACACCGTTTATAAATCCATACTTTTATTATCAAAACACAATTTTATAAATCTGCACTTCATTTGTAAATTATCACTTTTATAAATTATCACATATAAATCTTACATTTGTAAATAATCTTTTATATATGTACATATACATACATACATACATACATACATACATATATATATTACTTAATATAAAATAGTTAATAAATATTTATATCAAAATATTTCTATTTTCCTTTAAAAACATACCTATTTATTATAAAGACGGACTGATTTTAAGATTTCAAAAATCTTTGTTTTACAGTTCGAAAATGTCTATTTAAAATATTTTATAAAACTTTTAATTTACAATGTCCAAAATTCATACCTTTTTGTTTGCACAAAAAATGGTCACAAACCCCAAGTGTAGTGAAAGCACCAGCGTATGAATACGAATCAACAGTATTCACACACAAATCACAGATCTAAGCAAGTAACAAGCAGCAATCAAGAAATAATGAACAGTGACACGCAATTTATAGTGGTTCGGTTATCTCCGGCCTACGTCCACTTCAAGGTTTTTATGATTTTATTGCTCGATGCTTGAAGATTTCAATTTCGTATGTTGTATTACAACTGATTTGCTGAACTAAGTCTGAATCTAAGGCAGCAATGGTGATCTGGAGTAAATCTGGCAGAATCTGGGCGCTCTTTAGCTCTCAAAATTGTCCGACCTCTTTTCTGAATGACCAAGGGCTCTATTTATAGGTGTAGGAGGCTGATATTTCGCCCAAATTGAGGGAAGACCAGTTCTGGTACGTCAGGGGGCCCACATGCCCGCTTTATGGAAATCTGGGCCCACACCGGGATCGATTCGACCCTAGGTTCGAATCGATCAAGAAATTGTCCAATCAAGCTGAAATTTGGTGTGGACATTCTTCAACATGTTCTCAAGCTTCTGTGAAAATTTCATAGCATTTGGATGTGTAGATCTCAAGTTATGATCGATTCAAGTTGACGTTTTTCGCTTCCTGGAGTCGTTCGAATCGATATGCTCGAATCGATTCGTTCGAATCGATTGTCCTGCACGCGAAGACTATGGCGTGGTGCGCATGTCTCGGGTCAACCCTCCTTTATCTCCGAGTTTTACTGAGTCGTGGCCGGGGTTTTAGCTATGTAGACGTGGTGGATTCGAGGTGATCGATTCGAAGACGTGCTTCCTTCGAATCGATCTGGGTAACCTTCAGTCGATTAATACGAAGATTCCACTGTTTGAAGGGATTCGAAGGTGGGAACGTTCCAATGGATTCGAGCTATTGGATTCGAACTAAGGCTTGCTCAATAGAGTCGAAGCAAGGCATATTCTGATGGGTTCGAAGCAAGGCTTGTCGTGATCGATTCGAAGCAGAGGCTGGCTCGATGGATTCGAAGCTATAGTCCTTTTCATGGATTCGGAGGATCTCTCCTTGATGGATTCGAAGGCAAGAGTACCTCGATGGATTCGAACCGTGTCCTCGTGGATGGATTCGAACCTACATGTGGTCTATCGATTCGAACCTATGCTACATCATCCATCTCCTTTTGGCAATATCTTGAGCATACGAACTCGGATTGACTCGAGATTTGGAATGTTGTTCTATCTGGCCTTGCTTGACATGTCTTATCAATTGTAGCCTGTTCCGGACTCGGGCAAAATTCATCGATATCCATGGTGAACCTGCGATACACAATCGATGTTCATGACTAATAATCATTGATTTTCAGTTAATCTTTGGGTATCTCAGCTTTGCCAAAAAGTGGGATAACACTTTGCCCCCCAAAACATGGCTTTTGGTAAAAAGGTGTGTTTTGATCAGTCTTAAGTTGAATGCAGTGAGTTCATGTTTTACTCACAGCTTATAGCATTTTCAATCAAGTCCATGGCTGTTCGAAGCCGAATTGTTATCAATTTTTTCCAGTGGAAGTTAAGAATGAAATTCTACGGTCTCTCCGTACTATTGATGGTCACTCCGGACCCTTGTCAAACCCATTCTAGATTTAGCGATTGAATAGAAAGATCCTATTGCACTCCGGCGTTGCTTTCTATCGCTTGCACTCTGGCCCCAGCTAGGGCGTATAGCGATGTCTTGGTCGTTCTCGACCGATCATAGCCTCTCCGGGCTCATGCTGGATCCCATCCTGTCACTCTCCGGTGAAGGGGAAACAATGTTAAGTGAGTCAATCCTGTCGCTCTCCGGCGAAGCGACTCACCTCCTACACTCCGGTTCAGTGTATCTAAACATTAAGCGATGTCATGACCTGAATCGTCGGTCGATCACAGCCTCTCCGGGCTCATGCTGGATCCCATCCTGTCACTCTCCGGTGAAGGGGAAACAACTTTAAGTGAGTCAATCCTTGTCGCTCTCCGGCGAAGCGACTCACCTCCTGCACTCCGGTTCAGCGTATCTGAACATTAAGCGATGTCATGGCCTAAATCGTGGGCCGATCATAGCCTCTCCGGGCTCTTATCGAATCCTGATCCAATCACTCTCCGGTGAATAGGAAACGATGCTTAAGTGAGTTGATCCTGTCGCTCTCCGGCGAAGCAACTCACTTCTTGCACTCCGGACCCTGCCTCTCCGGGTAGGATCACAAAGCGATCATGTTTATATTGATATTTAATGTTTATCCTTTAACTCTCCGGTCAAAGGTTTATTTTAATAAGTGTTTCTTTATTAAATTCAGATCCTAGATGTTCAATCTCAAACACCAGGAAAAACAAGATAATGCCTCTCCGGGCGGAGCGGTCTATTTCCATCTCAGAGCATGCCTAGGGATCTCTCTGGTTCCCGTACATGAGTAAGTGGGATAGCCGTTTTATTTTGGAAATCAAATCTAAGAAAACTAATCGACCAGAGTCCAAATCTTGAACTTGGCCCTTGCCATCACAATCAGTTGATGACGAGTCGTGATCCCGATCCAGGATCATTCCTGTTTGGTTGAGGCGGCAGTTGTTCGGGTCTAACCGCCATTGTACGTTCTCTGACATACTACGGCAATCTACCACTCCTGGCATGTTCTTCCACCTCATCCTTCAGGTGGCGGCATTCATCGGTAGTGTGCCCATCCAGCTCATGGAATAGGCAGTACTTTCCAGTCTTACATTCCCGCTCCGTGGGATCTCTCCTGGGTGGTTTTCGATAGGGGAGTTGCCCCCGAGTTTCGGTGTAAATTCGTTCCAGTCTTGCCACCAAGTCTGTGTATTGCCTGAATCTGGGCTCTCGGAATTTCTTCCGTTTATCAGGACCATCATGTGCGTCATCCTGCTTTCTCTTTCCTTTGTCCGCCCTGGACTGTTCCCTGGAGTTTCCTTCGCCTTGTGCAACATTTATTTCCTGCCTCTCGGCTTGTGATTCCTCTAATCGAATGAATTTTTCAGCTTCATGGAAAAACTCTCCAAGATCTTGTGGTGGATCTTTAGTCAAAGAGTCTTTGAATTCGGTGCCTTCTCCAACTCCTGCCACTGCCGCCATCAAAATCATTGATGGGTCCGGGCGATCTACAGAAGTCACCGTCGCATTAAATCGTAACAAAAAATCTTTTATGGACTCTCCGGTCCTTTGTTTTATTGATGCCAAAGTCATCACGCTCTTAGGTCGCGTCACGTGAACCCTAAACTGCTTCATGAAGCAATCCACAAGCTCGCCCCATGTCCTGATTGATCCGGTTTCTAGCTGCCTAAACCAAAGCGTAGCCAAATCTGATAAGAATAAGGGGAAACATCGTGCCATCACTTCCTCGGATGCTCCCAGCACTTCCATGTGTCTGATATATCTGGTGATATGCATGGTCGGGTCTGACTTTCCGTCATAAGGATTCAGCGTTGGTAGTTTGAACTTCGAAGGGTTCCTTGCATTTTTGATATTCGGAGTGAACGGACTCCGACTAACTTCTTCCAATCCTCCTCCTGACAACCCTCTTCTCATAAGTCGTCTTACTAGGCCAATCATTCTTTCATCTCCATCTAGGGGTTGCCCCCTTGTCATGTCTCTGTCTTGCCCTCCGAGTCTTGTAGGGAATTCTGGTACGTACTCTTCGGGTGGCTCGTTAGCATTTGTGTTGGCCCTAGCCGGTTGAGCTCCTTCCAAAGGTACTTCTGCGTTGGATCCTGCAGGCCTGCCCCCAAGCCCTTGTTGATTGCCTTCTGGTTCTGTATTCTGTCCTCCGTTGGGTTCCATAGCCCTAGCTCCTTGTTCCACATTCACAGCCGTTGTAGCTGGTCCAAGGTTCTGTGTTCCCGCAGCTCTCATCTGTTCAAAGAAATTCTACAGCATCTCTTGTTGGGTTTTCATCATTCTCTCCTGCATTAGGTTATTCATAGCCTCCATCTCATCTCTAGTAATGTAGATCGAGGCTTGTCCTTCTCCAGCGCCAGAGGATGCCTCTTGACTTCCTGCCTGTTGGCTCCTCTCAGTTCTTTGTCTAGTTTGTCGAGTCATTGTAGAGTCAGATCTGAATCCTTAAAATTCCAAATCTAAATTTTGAATTTGGTGTAGCGGGTGCTAGTTCTTCTCAGTGAAAGCACCAAAGTGTTTGCACCAAAATTGGTCACAAACCCCAAGTGTAGTGAAAGCACCAGCGTATGAATACGAATCAACAGTATTCACACACAAATCACAGATCTAAGCAAGTAACAAGCAACAATCAAGAAATAATGAACAGTGACACGCAATTTATAGTGGTTCGGCTATCTCCGGCCTACGTCCACTTCAAGGTTTTTATGATTTTATTGCTCGATGCTTGAAGATTTCAATTTCGTATGTTGTATTACAACTGATTTGCTGAACTAAGTCTGAATCTAAGGCAGCAATGGTGATCTGGAGTAAATCTGGAAGAATCTGGGCGCTCTTTAGCTCTCAAAATTGTCCGACCTCTTTTCTGAATGACCAGGGGCTCTATTTATAGGTGTAGGAGGCTGATATTTCGCCCAAATTGAGGGGAGACCAGTTCTGGTACGTCAGGGGGCCCACATGCCCGCTTTATGGAAATCCGGGCCCACACCGGGATCGATTCGACCCTAGGTTCGAATCGATCAAGAAATTGTCCAATCAAGCTGAAATTTGGTGTGGACATTCTTCAACATGTGCTCAAGCTTCTGTGAAAATTACATAGCATTTGGATGTGTAGATCTCAAGTTATGATCGATTCAAGTTGACGTTTTTCGCTTCCTGGAGTCGTTCGAATCGATATGCTCGAATCGATTCGTTCGAATCGATTGTCCTGCACGCAAAGACTATGGCATGGTGCGCATGTCTCGGGTCAACCCTCCTTTATCTCCGAGTTTTACTGAGTCGTGGCCGGGGTTTTAGCTATGTAGACATGGTGGATTCGAGGTGATCGATTCGAAGACGTGCTTCCTTCGAATCGATCTGGGTAACCTTCAGTCGATTGATACGAAGATTCCGCTGTTTGAAGGGATTCGAAGGTGGGAACATTCCAATGGATTCGAGCTATTGGATTCGAACTAAGGCTTGCTCAATAGAGTCGAAGCAAGGCATATTCTGATGGGTTCGAAGCAAGGCTTGTCGTGATCGATTCGAAGCAGAGGCTGGCTCGATGGATTCGAAGCTATAGTCCTTTTCATGGATTCGGAGGATCTCTCCTTGATGGATTCGAAGGCAAGAGTACCTCGATGGATTCGAACCGTGTCCTCGTGGATGGATTCGAACCTACATGTGGTCTATCGATTCGAACCTATACTACATCATCCATCTCCTTTTGGCGATATCTTGAGCATACGAACTCGGATTGACTCGAGATTTGGAATGTTGTTCTATCTGGCCTTGCTTGACATGTCTTATCAATTGTAGCCTGTTCCGGACTCGGGCAAAATTCATCGATATCCATGGTGAACCTGCGATACACAATCGATGTTCATGACTAATAATCATTGATTTTCAGTTAATCTTTGGGTATCTCAGCTTTGCCAAAAAGTGGGATAACACTTTTATTTTAAAATAAATTTCTTCTTTAATTAATTCAAGAAAAATTATTAAAACATTTATAATTTCCAAGATCACTTTGAAATCTCTTTTAAATCAAAACATTAGTTTATAATATTTTAAAATACCAAAAATAAGGCCCAATGCTATTAAAGCACCAAATACGCAAAATCATATCCTTGTCATCAAATATAGCATCCAGCATATAATATATCAATTTATATGAAAATGAATCAACAGTGTGAGGAATCCCATTGGATCCCTCCAACTTGTTCTGTTGCATCACATACAGTATACAATCATAAAATTATAAATCAATAACTTCAAGGTGGGATTCGTATACATAGGGTCATCCCTCTTACTCGGGAACGTAATAGGGTCTCATCAGCTACAGTGGCGGGAATATATCCAAACCAATAATATAAACTAGTAATTCATCCAAATAGTCAATAACAATCAACAATAAAATATCCACACATCTAAGAAATAATTTTTATTGACTATATAAAGTATTCTGGTTAACCATAAATTTGAGTTTAACTCACATTGATTTTAGTTGTTGCCGAGGCATTTCGGTTTGGAACTAAAATCGAACGACGTCCGATTTTAGCCCAAATTTCAACTGTCTCCAAATTCATCCAAACCTATTCCATCGCGAAGCTTTTGTTATCATGAGCGCAACGCAAAAATTTGCATCACGATTGGACCTCGAACGCAAAAGATATTGAATTCATAAGTTATTGATTATTTTATATTCATTAACAATATAATTTACTAATTAATTACAAATTACCCCAACTCCTTCTTCCCGAAACAATCGATGCCTGAAGCTCCCATTTCCATGCACGTTCATGCACTGACATGCCACCAAGATCCACAATCATCGACGCCACCACTACCATAAATCATCTCTTCGATTCCTCTTCTTGATGCACACCACCATCGAACGCCCAAAGACCTAAAATGAAACACGACTTCACCCTCCAAATTGCGATAAGGCAAATGTCATGCTTTCATCGAGGCCACTGCACGCCACAAAATTTAACCAGCCAATGCGTCTCCGACCCTTAAATCCAAAACCAATCTCCATTTTGCTGAATTCCACTTCGATTTGTAAGAAATCAAAACCCTAGTTAAAAAAGAGCCCACGGCTTGACCGCCTATAATTGTCGAGTAACCCAAATCACTCGAGCTCCACATCGAATGAAGATTATGCTATATGAAGTACAATAAAATTTATTTCATGAATTCAAATGGTGTATAAAATTGATTTAAGACTTTGGAATGCACTGCCATTTTTTTTCTTCTGTTTTCTTTTTCTGCCGTTTTGAAAATGAGGAGAGAGGGAAAGCTGAAAAATTATAAAGTTGAGATTGGGTATGAGCTTGAACAGTGGAGGTATGGGCATGAACCGTGAGGGTATATGCACCTAGATATGGGTATGGGCTGAATATAAAGAATATATGAATATTTAATTTTAAAATATTTATCTTTAAACGTCAGAAATCTCGAACTCCAAACGAGGCATGCCGCCTAGCGTTCTATTTTAATAACCCTAATCTGAACTCAAACGAATTAGTCTCGAGGTCTAATTCGATCTTACATAGAATATAGTTTTTCAAACCCAATTATTTTAATTTAAACCTCTTTAATTAATTTCTACGCGTTCCGAACTCACACGACCAAAGAATACGTCCCATTGTCGCGAAATTCGATGGCATACTATAATTCACTAAAGGAATTCCAATGACACTAGTTTTGTCCAATTCCGAGACAGTGCCCCGAAAATCTATTTTCACTTGTTCATTTAAAACAAGTTATTTTCAAAATCACTCAAATCACTTTATATTCAACTTAAAAGTCTACTATCTTCATTTCTATCAAAATAGAATTTAAATCAACTTTCAAAATCATTCATTCATTTCAATTTCAAGATTCAATTATTTTAAATATTACCAAATATTCAATTCAACACTTCAATTATCAAATAAGTCGCTATATTTGAAACCCAAGTTATTTAACTTATAAAATTAACTTTTCCATAGTTAAAATTAAATAATTTTCCAAATTCAAATGATTAAAATTCTGGGTCGTTACAATAAACTTCTAAATTTGTATTAAAAGTGATTAAACTGGTTTAATAATAATTCGTTTTAATTAATATATGAAATTATCATTTCGAGGCACTGTCTCGGATTTTGATGAAACCAGTGCCACTTGATCTGCAATAGTGAATTATTGTATGTTAACGAATTTCGTGGCGATCGAACGTATTGTTTAGTCGTGCGAACTAGAAACGCATATAAATTAATTATAGGAATTTAAACTATTATAATTTGATTTTAAAAGTTAACTTCTGTATATGATGGAATTAGGCCCTGATACTAGTTCCAATATGTTCTGAATGAGGGTATTTAGTATAGAACGCCAAGCGGCATACCTCGTTTGCAATTCGGAAATTTAAAGCGTGAATAGTGTTTGGATATTTTTCAATAAAAGGTCCTCAGCATCCTTCATGTTGCAAAACCCTAAATTCAATAACGTAGCCGCCATTTTCATCGTCCACATCCAACAGCCCATGATGACGCGACAACCAGAGGCTGTATCTGTAGGATCTAGATTAACCCTAGAGGGAGGGTGAATAGGGTTATAGCAAATTTTCACGAATTAAACACAAAAACAAACTGCAGAGAAGTAAATATGCTGAAAAGTAAATCACACACAAAATTTACCCAGCTTCGGCAACCCTACCTACTGCTGCATTCCCAGATTTCTATTAGAATTAAACAGTCTCCCGCTTACAAACACTCTAACAGACTCGCAAACCCTGCTACCGCCTATAGAGTTTTGCAAACTCGCAAACCCTGCTTACTGAACTAATCCTAACTAGACAATCTGACACAACCTAAATCCTAGGTGGTGATTTACCAAGATTTGATTCGAAAAGTACAGACTTTAAAAATAAAAAAACAAGAGCAGAAATAAAAAAAAAACTTGAGTAAATTTTTGCCCTTAAACAAAACAACCCAACCCAAAGTATTATCACTCAAGAAATAAAAGTACGCCCCTGTTATCTTCTTTTATCAATGTCGGCTCCGGTTCCTTCTATCGTTCATTCCTTTTAGCTCTGTAATTAGGGCTTGTATAGAATCGAAGATGCCGACTTTATATTGATCGATCAAATTTGTGATTTTCGTCCTTTGACCTGTCGATTGACTGTCTCCTTGTACCTTACTTCGGCTACTTCGAATTTGATCGAGATTGAGATGGCTTTGGTATGTAATTTCTGCTCTCTTTTTTTATGTTTGTATGCTTGAACTCGATTGATTAATTGTCGATGATGATTGTGGATTTATATAGGATACGAAATCCTTGATTTTCATCTGATTTGATTTCTTGCTTGGCCTCCACGTCGTTGAATATTCCCATGATTTTGTTGCGACATTTTGGGTATATATGATTCGAATTTTTGCTTGGTACCCACGGCTTTGGATATTTCCTATATGTTTTCACAATTTTGAAATTTGAACTATTGATTTTGTTCTGGAATTTTTTTTTGTTTCTATAGCAGGATATTTGGAGTTTTTTCCTTGGTCCATATATGCATTCGAATTCTTTAATCAAATATGGAGAAAAAAATCTTTTCCATATATTTGCATTGCCAAGATTTGTTTGCCATATTTGATTTCTTGACCAAATCTTCTGATTTGTTTTGATACTCGAGATGGTTTCTGACTTCTTCAATTTTGTATATACACGTATATTTCTTTCTTGCTTTGACTTGTTCGACTCACGACTTCGGCTTCGATCATTTTTGACTTTGTTAATGCGAAGTTGTTTAAGGCCCTTGTGTACTTCGACTCTGGCCATTTTTGTGTTCATCCCTGAGCACTTTTCGACCTGCTGTTTGCACACTGCTTCCTCTGTTTCGACTATAGCTTGACTCTCCGATTTTTCTTCTGATTTTGGTTCGGTGAAATTGTTGCTTGATTATTTTGAAACTGCTACATTGATTTGTCACTGCATTTGATGTGTGTCATTCACTTGTTGTTCATAATTTGAAATCTGATGGATTTCACTGTTGCATACATGTGCTTGACACTGAGCTGTACACATGTTGTTGCTTGATTCTGATCTCGCTCGACTGTTTGGTCTTGGTGCAGTTGCTATGCCTTTGTACATTGAGCTGCACATGATATATTGTGCACTTGACTTGAAGTCTACATTATGCATTGCCTTGCCTTTGATTTTGTTTGTTGGTTTAATGGTGCACTTGCTTGGCCATTTTGTACTTCTGGTCTTTGTTTGTTCATCCTGTAGTCTGGTTTTCTGTTGTACTTCACTGCACTTGATTGTGATGTTGTGGTTCACTTTGATAATCACGTTGCCAGGCCTACTTCTAGTTTAATTTGTTTCAGACCTTCATGTAGAAGCTGCACTTGTTCATTCCACTGGTGCATCAATTGACTTGTACATATGCATCTATGTTGAGTTGAGTTGATTTAGTTATGCATTGCCTTCATATAGTCTGGATTCATGTCTATAGTTTGCATTGTTGCAGTTGCTTTGATCTGCCACTAGTGTTTTAAACTTGTTCATCACCATATATGTACATACATTTGTGCTTGACCTTAGGCATATTGCATGATTGCTTTTGTTGACTGTGCACACGAGTTGGCGAGGCAGTGCACACGTGTATAAATGTACGCGTGTGTATTGCAGCCACTCATGATTACCTGTCCCTGATAAGAATACTAATATGCACAGATATTACACAATCAAAAATGATGACAATAACCCATATATCTGAGGCACCAATAATTTTTTTTTATATTTTTGCAAATTCAAATTTGTTTATTTTCATATTACTACTGTAGTTGCTAATTATACAGGTACACAGGAGACAGGACAAGAACTGGAGCTGGACAATGCAGATAGATGCAGATGTGCAGACAGAGTGAAAAACTAAATGTTGAGTGTTGTAGTGAGAAAAAATGTGAATGTGAAATGTGTGAAACCGGTGTATGTATATAGAGAGAGATGAAAACTTTGTACTGTATAAGTGTTGAAATAAAATATTATGTTGAATAAAAATACTGATTGAATTATATAAATTCTGTGCAATAGTATTATTATTCAATATGAATATTTATTCCTATATGTGTATAGTACAATCTGCAAACACATATATAAATTGATATATGTTTGTTATCATCAAACAAAAAATCACATCAAACAACCTCCCCCTTTTGATGATGACAAACATATATATTAAAGATTTTGAAATTCTAATAAATGTGTTTGAGCATGAAATATTTAGCTCCCCCTATATGAATGCTCCCCCTACAACTGAGACCACTCCCTATTTAGAAGATTTAGAAAATTACAAAAGAATAAAAGAACTAAAGAAAATTAACTAACAACATTTAACAAATTTGTTGAAGTATTCCAAAAATATTTACTTCCTTATCAAAATCTTGTTCTTCTCCCCCTTTTGTTATCATCAAAAGACTGACAAAACTAATGGAACAGTAGTGGGAAAAAATTTTATTTTTTTTTTTTTTTTTTTTTGTTGTAAAAAAAAATAAATGCAAAACAAAGAAAAATCATAATATATCATAACGAGGTAACAATTTCCACATTGTAGAGAATGGATCGATGATTCGGTTTTTATATAATGAGAAGAGAGATATGTTAAAAATAATTTGACATTTAAGCACAAAAATAAGCACTTATTAACCATGCATAACCATAAGGACTTTTAAATGGGATTAGCAGTTACTTATTAGTCTAAGCATCCGGACTTTTAAGTGAGACCAGAAAAATACTTAGCTATCATGCTCCATCCATGCATAACCATAAGGACTTTTAAATGAGAATGAAGTGATGATAAAATAAAAATAATTCACTCACATGCTCCATCCATGCATAACCATAAGGACTTTTAAATGAGAATGGATGCATGAGAGTTTTTTTTAATTTTAAAAAAGGTAATTCACTCTTCTCATTTTTCAAAACCATTATGAATGATAGAAAGATGGTAGAAATAGAAATGGTCGTGGAATAAGTTACCAAGTTAATTATATTATGAAATATTTTATTTTTTTTAATTTTGAAAAAGAAATAAAACAAACATATTTCCACTACTGAATACCATATTCGAATCAATCTTTGAATAATATCCAAAACTGGTTTGAATCTTAGAAATTGAAGTTGAAAATAAATATCCAAGAATATTTCAACCAAAAAATGGAAAATGATTAGTCAATTTCTATAATCCCCAAATCCAAACGTAATCTGGAAAATCTATCTTCGGGGAGGGGTTTTGTGAAAATATCAGAAAGTTGCGCCTCAGTTGAAACATGTTCAATGCAAATGTCTTCCTTAGCAATGTGATCTCTAAGAAAGTGGTGTCTCACATCAATGTGTTTTGTGCGTGAATGATGAACATGATTATTTGACAAGTTTATTGCACTTTTACTATCAAATTTTAATGGAACTTGTTTATAAACTAAGCCAAAAGCAGAAAGAGTTTGCATCATCCATAAAATTTGAGCACAACAACTTCCTAAAGCAATATATTCTGCTTCAGTGGTGGATAATGCAACACAATTTTGTTTTCGACTTGACCATGAAACTAATGAATGTCCTAGCATGAAACATGTCCCACTAGTGCTTTTCCTGTCAACCAATGAACCAGCATAATCAGCATCAGAATAACCAACTAAATCAAAATTTTCACAAGAAGGGTACCATAGTCCAAATTTGTGTGTGTGTGAAAGATATCTCAAAATTCGTTTAGTGGCTTTCAAATGAGATTCTTTAGGATTAGATTGAAAACGTGCACACAAACACAAAGAAAACATAATATCAGGTCTAGAAGCAGTAAGATAGAGAAGTGAACCAATTATCCCTCGATATTTCTTCTGATCAACAGCAACTCCTTTCTCGTCTTTGTCCAACTTTGTTGATGGGCTCATAGGAGTTCTCAATGGTTTGGAGTTCTCAACTCCAAATTTCTTCAACAGCTCCAACACATACTTGGATTGTGAAATGAAAATACCATCACTGCTTTGCTTGATTTGAAATCCAAGAAAATATTTCAATTCTCCAACCAAGCTCATCTCGAATTTAGCCTGCATGACTTGTTCAAATTTCTCGCACAAGAGTTCATTAGTAGCACCATAAATGATATCATCCACATAAATCTGAACAATCAAAAAATCACTTCCTTTATGTAATAGAAACAGTGTCGTGTCAGCACTCCCCTTTTTAAAACCATTTTCCAAAAGATATGTACAAAGGCAGTCATACCAAGCTCTATGAGCTTGCTTAAGACCATATAATG
Organism: Allium fistulosum; assembly: GCA_030737815.1. Lineage (NCBI taxonomy): Eukaryota > Viridiplantae > Streptophyta > Magnoliopsida > Asparagales > Amaryllidaceae > Allium > Allium fistulosum. The sequence goes on from CM060905.1 coordinate 855,662,614, forward strand.
CTTTTTCTAGTTTATACACATGATTTGGAAAATCATGATTTCAAAACCGGGGGGTTGTTCAACAAAAACTTCTTTTTTTAAATCACCATTTAGAAAGGCACTTTTTACATCCATTTGTTTAAGTTTGAAACCCTTATAACATGCAAAACTTAGCAAAATCCTAATGGCTTCTAACCTAGCAACTAGAGCAAATGTTTCATCAAAATCTATGCCTTCTAATTGGTTATATCCTTTTGCGACCAACCTAGCTTTGTTTCTAATTACATTTCCTGATTCATCAAGTTTATTTTTGAACACCCATTTAGTTCCAACAATTGGATAGTCATTAGGCCTAGGAACTAATTTCCAAACTTTATTTCTCTCAAATTGATTAAGTTCATCTTGCATTGCTAAAACCGAACTTTCATCATTAAGAGCCATTTCAACAGAATCAGGTTCAATCTCAGAAATAAAACCACTGTGACAACAAAACGCACACAGATTTTTATCAAATGAAGAGCGAGTGCGTATACCTTTCGTAGGATCACCTATAACCAATTCAGGAGGATGATTGGATTTGAACTTCAATCTATCAGCATCAACAGCCCTACTTTCAGCTTTCTCACTAGATGTCCCTTCTTCAATGCCTTCATGATCTACCCCATCGTCAACCGCCTTTTTAGTCGTCCTTTCCAGGTCAGATTCATTGAATTTCACATTGATTGATTCAACAATTGTCTTTGTTCGTTTGTTGTATATCCTGTAAGCCTTGCTCCTTGTTGAATAGCCTATGAAAATTCCCTCATCAGCCTTTGATTCGAATTTTACAAGTTGATCACCTGTGTTAAGAATGAAACAAGGACATCCAAATACACGAAAATAAGAAATGTTACGTTTCCTTTCATGCCACAATTCATAAGACGTTTTGCCAAGTATTGGTCTAATCATTACTCTATTTATTACATAGCACGAAGTATTCACTGCCTCTGCCCAAAATGTTAGAGGTAGTTTATACTCACTCAACATGGATCTAGCCAATTCTTGCAATGTACGATTTTTCCTTTCAACCACCCCATTTTGTTGAGGTGTTCGTGGAGCAGAAAATTCATGTTTTAAACCATTTTCTTCACAAAAGCTTTCAAATTCCAAATTTTCAAATTCGCCTCCATGATCACTTCTCAAAGTTTTAATTGAAATTCCTTTTTCATTTTGACCAAGTTTTGCAAATTTTGAAAAATAATCAAAAGATTCAGACTTTTTAGCTAAGAAATAAACCCATGTAAATCTAGAATAATCATCAACCAATACATAACAATAACGTTTTCCATTCAAGCTTGCAATTTCATTTGGTCCAAATAAGTCCATGTGAATTAATTCAAGGACCCTTGATGTGCTAACAATGTTTTTAGGGCGAAATGATGATCGACTAAACTTGCCCAAGGAACATGCTTTACACACTTTATTATTTTTAAATTTCTGATGTGGTAACCTTCTAACTAATTCTTTCGTTTCAAGGTTTTTCAAGAGGCCCATGCTAGCATGTCCAAGTCTCCTATGCCATAAAGATGCCTCTTCGTCAGTGGCTACCAAACATCTAGAAAGATTTAGATTATCAAACGAAAGCGTGTAAACATTTCCTTTTCTTTTGCCCATAAAAACAATGTTATTAGAAGATTTATCAATGATTTTGCAAGTATCACTATCAAAAACCACATTCATACCTTTGTCACATAGTTGGCTAATAGAAATGAGATTGTGATGCAAATTTTCAACGTATAAAACATTAGTCAAGAAAAAAGTACCGTTACCTACTTCACCTTTACCAATAATCTTACACTTGCTATTGTCTCCCATGATCACATTTCCACCTTTAAAAATCTCTAGGCTAAGGAACTTCGATTTGTCACCTGTCATATGTCTAGAACAACCTGAATCTAGAAACCATTCTTGTTGCTCCTTAGCCCGCCAACAAACCTACATAAAGAGAGAGGAGGATGACCTAGAGAAACTCTTAAGTCCAATGATATTAGTGACTGAAGCATTAGGAATAAACAATCCCTTTGGAACCCAAACTTGTTTTGTCCTTTCATTCTTGTTCCAATAGACATGAAATTTGTTTGTAGAATTCTTAGGAACCTAAACATGTATAAATTTTGTGTTCTTGTTCCTATGACTACAATTTTCAACACGATGTCCAATTATTATACATCTAGTAAAGACACTCTTACCTTTTGCATTATCATCTACTTGTGTTTTCCCAAAGCCTAGTCCTTTTCTGTTGTTAGCAAAAAGTTGATTTCCCAATAACATGTTGAATGATTTTTCTCCTCTTGAAAAGTTATTCAGAGATTTCTCAAGATTTTGGACTTTGGTTTTTAGTGTTGTGTTTTCAGTCACAAGTGAGGTGCATCTATTTATAAAATCCTTTTTCCTAGTGTCAATGGTTTCCTTAAGACTCAAGTTTTATTTTTCAAGATTCTCAAAGCTATTCTTAAGTCTGGATAATTCTGAATCTAAAATTTTACATTTTTTACAGTCTAGGTTTTGAATATTTTCAAGTTCAGTTTCTAACCTAGAATTTTCATGGACAAGTTCTCTCCTATCAGATTTCAGTTTTTCAATTTTAGATACAAGAGTATCAATTGTTTTAGTAAGATCACTACACATTAAAACAAGTTCTTTATAAGAATAGTCACCTACCTCACTAGATTCCTCTGAGCTTGCTTCTGAATCTGATTTTGCCATAAGACACAAGTTAGCCTCCTCTGAGCTATTATTCGAAACTTCCTCTCCTTCTTCATCATCCCAAGTTGCTGCAAAGGCCTTCTTCTTCTTTTTCTTTCTTTTGTTGTTTTTGAGAAGTGGGCATTTTCGTTTGAAGTGGCCAGGCTTCTTGCAGTTAAAGCAAGTCAATTCATTATCGGAATTGTCAGAATCTTTTGACCTATTACCACTTGTTTTCTTCTTGCGTGGCCTGAATTTTGACCATTTTCTAAGATTATTGACAGCCATTGCAAGCTCTTCAATTGGATCTTCTTCTTCCTCATCGCTCTCTTCTTTGCTTTTTAAGGCAATCGTCTTCTTCTTTGATTCGGAGTTGTTGCGTTCCTCCTTTGCTTTTAGCTCAAACTCATATGTCATCAAGTTGCCGATCAACTCCTCCATGCTTAGTTTACTTAGATCTTTCGATTCTTGTATTGCCGTGACTTTTGCCTCAAAGCTCATCGGTAAGACTCGTAGCTTCTTCCTTACAAGCTCTACCTCAATGAATACCTTCCCAAGCGCTCTAGCATTGTACACCAAAGTTGAAAAGCGTCCAAACATGTCCTTTATGCTCTCGCCTTTGTCCATCACAATGTTCTCGTATTCATTGCTGAATAGGGCTAGAAGAGACTCCTTGACTTGAGAAGTTCCTTCATGTGTCACCTCCAAGGTATGCCAAATTTCATGTGCAGTTTTACAATGAGAAATTCTATTAAATTCAGCCTTATCAAGAGCACAGATCAAAGCATTCATGGCTTTAGCATTTGTAGTTTTTAATTTCTTATCGTTAGCGTCCCACCTATCCTTAGGTTTAGGAATCTCAGTATCACCAATAGTTATAGTGGGAGTTTTATAGCCAGTTTCAATAATGTCCCAAACATCATAATCAACAGAACTAAGATAAATACCCATCCTAACTTTCCAGTAAGCATAATCATTCCCATTAAACATGGGTGGCCTAGCAATAGATTGCCCCTCAGAAAAAGCATTATTTGGTGGATTCATGACTCTAGAGTTAAAGAAAAATACCGGGCTCTAATACCACTTGTAGGATCTAGATTAACCCTAGAGGGGGGGTGAATAGGGTTATAGCAAATTTTCACGAATTAAACAAAAAAAAACTGCAGAGAAGTAAATATGCTGAAAAGTAAATCACACACAAAATTTACCCAGCTTCGGCAACCCCTGCCTACTGCTGCATTCCCAGATTTCTATTAGAATTAAACAGTCTCCCGCTTACAAACACTCTAACAGACTCGCAAACCCTGCTATCGCCTATAGAGTTTTACAAACTCGCAAACCCTGCTTACTGAACTAATCCTAACTAGACAATCTGACACAACCTAAATCCTAGGTGGTGATTAACCAAGATTTGATTCGAAAAGTACAGACTTTAAAAATAAAAAAAACAAGAGCAGAAAAAAAAAACTTGAGTAAATTTTTGCCCTTAAACAAAACAACCCAACCCAAAGTTTTATCACTCAAGAAATAAAAGTACGCCCCTGTTATCTTCTTTTATCAATGTCGGCTCCGGTTCCTTCTATTGTTCGTTCCTTTTAGCTCTGTAATTATGGCTTGTATAGAATCGAAGATGCCGACTTTATATTGATCGATCGAATTTGTGATTTTCGTCCTTTGACCTGTCGATCGACTGTCTCCTTGTACCTTACTTCGGCTACTTCAAATTTGATCGAGATTGAGATGGCTTTGGTATGTAATTTCTGCTCTCTTTTTTTATGTTTGTATGCTTGAACTCGATTGATTAATTATCGATGATGATTGTGGCTTTTATAGGAAACGGAATCCTTGATTTTCGTCTGATTTGATTTCTTGCTTGGCCTCCACGTCGTTGAATATTCCCATGATTTTGTTGCGACATTTTGGGTATATACGATTCGAATTTTTGCTTGGTACCCACGGCTTTGGATATTTCCTATATGTTTTCACAATTTTGAAATTTGAACTATTGATTTTGTTCTGGAATTTGTCTTTGTTTCTATAGCAGGATATTTGGAGTTTTTTCCTTGGTCCATATATGCATTCGAATTCTTTAATCAAATATGGAGAAAAAAATCTTTTCCATATATTTGCATTGCCAAGATTTGTTTGCCATATTTGATTTCTTGACCAAATCTTCTGATTTGTTTTGATACTCGAGATGGTTTCTGACTTCTTTAATTTTGTATATACACGTATATTTCTTTCTTGCTCTGATTTGTTCGACTCACGACTTCGGCTTCGATCATTTTGGACTTTGTTAAAGCGATGTTGTTTAAGGCCCTTGTGTACTTCGACTATGGCCATTTTTGTGTTCATCCCTGAGCACTTTTCGACCTGCTGTTTGCACACTGCTTCCTCTGTTTCGACTATAGCTTGACTCTCCGATTTTTCTTCTGATTTTGGTTCGGTGAAATTGTTGCTTGATTATTTTGAAACTGCTACATCGATTTGTCACTGCATTTGATGTTTGTCATTCACTTGTTTTTCATAATTTGAAATCTGGTGCATTTCACTGTTGCATACATGTGCTTGACACTGAGCTGTACACATATTGTTGCTTGATTCTGGTCTCGCTCGACTGTTTGGTCTTGGTGCAGTTGCTATGCCTTTGTACATTAAGCTGCACATGATATGTTGTGCACTTGACTTGAAGTCTACATTGTGCATTGCCTTGCCTTTGATCTTGTTTGTTGGTTTAATGGTGCACTTGCTTGGCCATTTTGTACTTCTGGTCTTTGTTTTTTCATCTTGTAGTCTGGTTTGTTGTTGTACTTCACTGCACTTGATTGTGATGTTGTGGTTCACTTTGATAATCATGTTGCCAGGCCTGCTTCTGGTTTCATTTGTTTCAGACCTTCATGTAGAGGCTGCACTTGTTCATTCCACTGGTGCATCAATTGACTTGTGCATATGCATCTATGTTGAGTTGAGTTGATTTAGTTATGCATTGCCTTCATATAGTCTAGATTCAGGTCTGTAGTTTGCATTGTTGCAGTTGCTTTGATCTGTCACTAGTGTTTTAAACTTGTTCATCACCATATATGTACATACATTTGTGCTTGACCTTAGGCATATTGCATGATTGCTTTTGTTGACTGTGCACACGAGTTGGCGAGGCAGTGCACACGTGTATAAATGTACACGTGTGTATTGCAGCCACTCATGATTACCTGTCCTTGATAAGAATACTGATATGCACAGATATTACACAATCAAAAATGATGACAATAACCCATATATCTGAGGCACCAATAAAAACAAATTTATATTTTTGCAAATTCAAATTTTTTTATTTTCAGATTACTACTGTAGTTGCTAATTATATAGGTACACAGGAGACAGGACAAGAACTGGAGCTGGACAATGCAGATAGATGCAGATGTGCAGATAGAGTGAAAAACTAATTGTTGAGTGTTGTAGTGAGAAAAAAATGTGAATGTGAAATGTATGAAACCGGTGTATGTATATAGAGAGAGCTGAAAACTTTGTACTGTATAAGTGTTGAAATAAAATATTATGTTGAATAAAAATACTGATTGAATTATATAAATTCTGTGCAATAGTATTATTATTCAATATGAATATTTATTCCTATATGTGTATAGTACAATCTGCAAACACATATATAAATTGATATATGTTTGTTATCATCAAACAAAAAATCACATCAAACAGTATCGGCCTTCGACCCCAATTGCTAAGTTGTTCGGCTCGATGAGATGAAGCGATCTAACGGTTAAATTGGCGATCGACAAAGCGTGGCGGCAGGAATTGAAGTTCAACGGTGATGGAGTTTTCAAGCAAATTCTCGATGGCGACGGTGATGTTTTAGATGGCAGCACTTGGGGCGTAGGCTTGTCAAGGTGGGGGCTATCATCGGTGAAATTGCAACGGGCTCCGGTAGATTTTGGCGGCGACATTGAGTGATCGAAGTCTCGTGAGGGGTTATAAAAGTTAACGGGCTGGGTTTAAAATGAGAAGGTAATTAAGTTAATAACCTTAATTAATTTTTCTCAAATGTTCATTAATTCGTATCTTGTCCATACAATGTCGGATTTGGATGCGGTCAGTTGTTGTGGATTCATAGCAATAATATCTACGCAATTGAGTTGGATTCCTCAGATTTGGAGCTTGTAGGAATTTCAACTAAAAATCAAACACCGCTCTATTTTATTCAGAATCGGAACGCTTCAACGACAACTTAAATTTTGGTGAGTTAACTCACCTCCTGGATCCACCTATAGTTTATATAAGTGCGGATATTTTTATTGATGCCTATTTGTTACTTTTTGGATGATTTATTGCTTTATCAGTTGGTTTGGATTAATCCCACCCTTCGAGTAAATGACCCATATTATATGATTATACACTGTATGTGATGCATGGGGCAGGTTAGAGGGATCTAATAGGATTCCTCACCACTGTCGATTTTACTTTTCATATATATTGTGGTATATGATTTATTGGATGTCATATTTGATGACATAGTCATGGTTTTGCTTATTTAGCGCTATAATAGCACTTGGCCTTACTTTTAGTATTTTGAAATACTATAAAATAACTATTTTGAATTGAAATGATTTTTAAAGTGATACTTGAAATAATACATGTTTTGATAATTATTTATAAATTATTAAAAAGCAGTTTACTGAAATGAAATAAAAATATGATTTTTGGAATATTAATTTAACTGTTTTGTGAAGTATTTTTAAATAGAGATTTTTAAAGGTTTTAAAAACTTAATAGATAAGTTTCCATGTTTTATTATAAAGAAAATACAATTTTAAAGACGATAGAAATAGGTTGAAACAAATATTTTTGAAATGGTTTATACAAAAGATTTATAAAAGTAATATTTTATAAATAAAGTAATAGACTTGTAAACAGAGTTTTATAAATATTAAAAATGGATTTGTATATGATATTTGGTAAATAGATTTATAATAGGATTTTATAAATAAATGAGATTTATAAAGGAATGGATTTATAAATAGAATTTTATGTATAAAGTGATTTTATAAATAGAAGTTTTATAAAATAAAATGGAGATTTATAACATAGTTTTATAAATATGGAAATTAGTTATGTTGAGATTTGGGTATGGATTTTTATAGAAGAAATACATTCACATTTTAAAAGTTAAAATAATCTTTTAATGGAATGTTTTGAAAGAGATATTTTTCGATGGAGTTAAATGGATTTAGAAGGTGGATTAAAACGTACTAAGGGACGAAGACATAGATTTCAACATTTATTGTTATGATAAATGTTTTCGAGAAAGCGAGGAAGGCATACACTATACTGTTGTTATAGTAAGTGATTTCCGAAAGGAAGTATTTTATATAATATATGGTATTTATATAAATATGAATAGTCAAACCCCTATACTATTGTTTGGGTTGTCGTAACGATGTTTTATGCAACATTCATTTTGACTTAATAAAGCATGTTTTGGAAAATATGAAGCTTTCTTCAAAAGATTTATAAATATACTTATTACAGATTTAAGTATATAAAGATATTTTCTTAGCGTTGAAAATGAAATGGTTGTGAATATACTTATATAGTTGAAATTAGTATATGGAAATGTTTTCCAAATATCAAAAGATTAAAATGGTTTTGAGAATATATCCTTTTAAAGATATCTTGAGATAAATATTTGGAAAGTGATTTAATAAACAAAAGACTAATTCAACATGCCTAGTGAGTTTTTGCATGCTAGATTGTATTTTTGGCCATTTTTATTTCCTTAACTTAATGTGGGAACTGATTAGTCGTGCACTTAGTACAAGGCCAACTGAGTAGGCTTAATTATAATTTGGTGTTAATAATGATGATTTGAGTAGGGAGAGTGACTATGGTACTTTAATATACCGAGCTTCATTCTTGGCTGAAGGATAGCAAGTTGAGAGTAGGAAACGTGATTAGTCTACGAGACTTGGTTTCCATATGAGGTTGAGGGCCTCTTATCGATTGTTGGTCCGGAGAGACCGTGATTGAATTTATTCAAAAAACACTTCGGACCAACATATGCATTCGGAAATGCAGATTTATTGAAGATGATAATTTTTAAAGACGGAGATCTTCGTGATGTTGGGTTGCTTGCCACTAGCCCAGTGATTCCATACTATATATATAGTGGCAGTAGTGCTTCATTCTGAAAATCTTCGATGCAAGGACTGCTTGTTACTAATCCTAGGGTTAGTTCCCGACAGGGTTTACTAGGAGAGCGCCTTCGATTTGTCATATTACTGGACAACTTGTATGGATGAATGTTTGACATTGTATTTCTAAGAACCACGTGCATTGGTTTCTATAAACGTATATCTTTTTAGTGGTGTAGGAGGTAACCCCTCTTTCACTTAACACCCTTATCTAAGGCATATGAATTCGGGGGTTGTACTTTTGTAAAAATCAATTGGTGTGTTGTTGGAAACAACAATTGGCATTCAAAGTAGTATTTATTTGGTAAAAGGTAAAACGTTTCCTTAAGCTTTGTACATCGAGAATGACAAAAATAGAGTAGATGCGGTAGGGCTAAGTGGGTCGCTTCCATTAGGATATGTTCATCACCTTTCTAGATTACCCTCTATATTTTGAGGTGTTGCGTATGCTGTGGCCGCAGAGAGGTCGGGAATGACCGGGGTGATGGGATATTCAGTACTATCTATGGTAAAGGTAGGCCAATCTTATGTTGGTAGAGAACCATCTATTGGTGCCTTAGTGCATTTTTCTAGTGATGTACTTTTGGAAGGTAGTCCCTTACCTTGTTATTGTATGGAATCCATTATCCAATACGAGTCTTTACGTTTTTAGTTGTAAACCTATTATGTTGGAATTTAATAAATGTAACAATTTAGGCTATGAATAGTATGTATTTGTATCCTAGACTCTATTATAATATCAGAGGATTTGATTGAAGTGTTCTGGTTATCATAAGGTAAAAACCTATCCGTGTTTATGTGCGGTGTGATCTTACGAGATACCTATGTTTTGAAAGATTTTTTTAACTTTAAAATCCAATTAAGATGTGTTTTCTCATGCTGGTTTACTAGACTGATCCGGGCGTAATTCCCTTTCAATGCTCGGATCAGACCGAATATATTTACAGATTCTGTATGGATGCTTTAGAGCTTCTGAAGATGAGCTAGAGGTCTTCAAGTCGTATTCACGTATTTGTTTATTTTCTGCTGCATTAGTTATTTAAATTATCAGCATTTGTAAGGACAGATTGTTATAACTGTCCAGGCTGATGATTATTTATTTGTCTACTCCAATTTGATGTATGTATATTACAGTTTCTCTTTTGTAAAGATCATTGATATTATATTATATGTTATTTCGCCACGTTGTGAGATTCTATATTATTTGTCTTTCTCTCTCTTCTATCTATTCTTTCTTCTTTCTTCTTCATTTACCCTAACTATTCGCCTTTTCATTCAATTCGTGTTGGACATGTGTGTTTTATTGTCAGCTTGACATGTGCCGAATTGTGGGTCATTACAACACCTTTAATTCGCACATCCGTAACGATGAATTCTCCAAATAACCACACGATTTAGTTAATTTATAAAATGTTACAAATAATTAAGTTAATTAGTATTTGAGAAATGTAAATTATTATTTGATTTATTTGATGTTTGAGAGTTGTCTATAATTATTTGAATGCATATATAGAATTTATATTTGTGTGCAGTGATATATAATATTGGTGTATTTTAAAATGGGTTTAAATAAAAGATAGTTACATGAAGGGATTTATAGAAATCTTATGCCATTTGATGGCAAGTAATTTTAACCTTACCACGTAAAGAAGGAGGAGCAAAGAGAAAGAAAGAACCAAGGGAATTAATTTGGGAAGTTTTAATTAGTGGGAAAAGTTTTTTTCTTTCGATTAAAACATGTCAACTAATTCATTTCCTATAGAGATTCATTCTTCCTGAGAAAATCCATTTCCATTTTCTCACTCTCTCCTTATCTTCTTTAAGGGTCAAAAATTCATCTTCATGAATTGAAAAAAATAAACTATCTAAATAATTCAAGCATAAAAAAATCTAAATACAACGGTGGTTCTTTGGATCATTATAGTATATGGAGATGATTCAATTGTACCTTGGAGTCTTTATACATTCAAGGTGGGATTTATTAGCTACATTCAAAGGTAATTCTACGATTTCAATTCACCTATGTCTATATCATCATTGATATAATTAGACTTTGTATGATTCACCTCTTTTTTAATTATTCATCTTGCCACATGTAACTCAAACCTCCCTCATTTCTTTTTTGATTGAAATATGTTTATTGTATTATTTTGGTTTAGATCTATGTTTGTTCATCATCTGTAACGACCCGTAATTTTCGATAATTAAATTTGTTAATTTAGTGAGATTTTGGTAATTTAATATTGAAAGAAATAAAAATTTGTAAATTAAAAATGAAATAATAACTAAGATGAAATGTAACAAGGTTAATTAAAGTTAATAATTAATGAATTGAATGAAATGCCAATTAATTAAAATAATTTAAATGTTATACTTGGCTATGAATTGAATATAACAAAACAAGGGTAGATATTGAACTAATTGATGAATTAGTATATAATTAATGATAATTGGGTTAAGAACAATGTTATGTAAGCAATTGTAATATTTGTTTGTTAATAATAACTTATAAGTGTAATTAACGTTAATGGTAACAATTATTATAAGTTAACCATTTATTTAGTCTATTAAATTAAAATTGGTAATCAATTGCGATAAATATAAATTAAATGTTATGTTGGTGTAAGTTAAGGTAATAATTGGAAATAATGTTATTTTTTCATATTTTGACAATTAGTTGAATTAAAAGAATGGAAATAAAGATTTATCAATTTATTGGAATTTAAACTATAATAATTGGATTAATTGCAATTAAATGAAATTAAGTATTTAAATATTACGTTAATGGAGATTAAGGTGAAATTTGAGAATATTAGAGTAATAAATCATGAACCAATGTTAATTTCACCCATTGATAATATTGGATTGAATAATAGGATGAAAGGTCAATTAAATGGAATTATTGAAAATTAAATTTATAATTTCTGGATTCATTGAAATTGAAAGTAAACATGGTAATTAGTGAAATAAATTAACATGGAAAATTTGTTTTAAATTGTTATAAATGCCTAAGTAATCAAAAGTGATAAAATTTGTCAATTATAGAATAAGAATTGAAAAAGTGAATTAATTAATTAATTATTAATTTATTTAATTAACGTGAAAAATAGCCATTTTGGCCACTATATCGGATTTCGATGAAACCAGTTTCATCGGATCCGTAACAGTGAATTATTGTAGGGTTTCAAGTTTCGTAACGACCGGACTTGTCGTTTGATCGTACGGACTCAAAACGCTTAGAAATCAACTTAATTGAAATCAATTGAAATCAATTTGAAATAAGCTGATTTTAATATAACTTCTTCATACGATGGAATTAGGACCTGAAACCTATTCCATTGAGTTTAAAATATTTGAAAGCATCTATTTTGATATATGAGTTGACCCATTTTCGTTCCGGAGTCGAAACGGGCTTTTCGGGTCGTTTATCATTCAAACCCAAATCAATCGTGTTCATTCGTTTTATTTTCTGATTTACCTATAAATACCTCATTATAAACCCTAGTCACTTATTATTCCTCATTTCTATACGTACAATTCTTTCTGTTCCTCCTTTCCAATGGCAGACAAACCCTAATTCCCAAATTGCAAATTCCAAATCAAAATTTCAAATCAAAAATTAAAACTCCTCAAACTATATCATATTACATATAATTCGAAGCTCTCGACGAGCGCAACTCAGATCTGCAATTCATTTCTTGATTCGAGAAACCGTTTGATCAGAAATAGGCCGTTAATTTTTGGCCATCCGTTGCTAAGGTTTCAATTCGACGGTGGATTTTATTCGATAGGTCAATCGGAAGGTGCCGTTGGGAAGGTGGCGTCGAGCAGGCCACTGTGATGATTTTCGTTGGTCGAATTGGTCGTCGAGCTTGCCTGAAATTGCTAAAGAATGGAACGGTGACGGGGCATTGATTTGAGGGCCGGAGTTCGCCGTTTGAGCGTGGTGGGGTCGGCCGTGGATGGGGAGGAGGTTGAAGGGTTTCGATCTTGCTGTTAGTGCTTGGCGTGGCGGCGGAAATTGATGAATTGGTGGTGGCGGATTATAGTCGCGTGATGTCGTTCGCATGCAGGCGGGTTCGAACGAGAGAGATGCGCTGTGACGTGGCAGCTTTTTACTGGTAGTTTTCTTATTCTATTTTATTTATTTAAACTCCAAATTCAAACGTTCTAACTTTAATAATTTTCGCGTACGAGGTCCGTTTCACGCGCGGTTTGATCCGCTAGAATCGTATTGAAATTCCAGACATTTTGACGCTAGTTTGGACAAATTCGAAGACTGTTCAAATTTTGGGCTTAAATTGAATTTAAATTCGATTTAAATTCAAATGTGAGTGTTTTAACCCACTCATAACTTCTAAAATTTCTTATGTTTGTTAAATTAAATTTATGATGTGATTCGAAATTTATTTATGACTGTCTGGTATATTTTAAATCATCATCCCGGTTAATTTGAATTTATTTGGATTAAATCGTTATTTAATTTACTATTGAATATAAATTGCCAGTTAAATACCTGTTAATGATTATCAGTTCTATATTGATATTTATTGATTGATTTGGATGATGATTGTGATGAATGTTGATTGTTGATATTGGATGAATGGATGTTTTATTTTATATCGTTATAAACAACAAGTACATTGTGGGTTGAAATGATACATACTCGAATGATCGATAGATTAAGGAAAAATCGTTATGGGTTGAAATGATAGACCCGAGCGATTTTATGGATTTTATTATTAATTCGGGATTACGGTTTGAAATGATATATAACCGTAAAATTTTAAATTGCGGATTGAAATGATAAATATCTGTATCACTTGACCATAGGGTAGAGAATTATATACGGACACCGGATTGGTTAAATTAAATGATTTAAAAATCCTTAATTTCCTAATTTAATTAAATGATATTTTGAAATAAAAATTTGATTTATGTAAACTGAAGTATTATTGGAAAATCAAGTTTATGATGAAATGTGAAATGGTTCAAAAGGAATTCCTTTAAGAAATTAAATTGGAAGTTTAAAGTAAAATTTTAAGTATTAATTAAACTCTATCGAAATTAAGTTATTGAAGTTGTTTGAAAATACTTTGAAATATTTTGAAATTGGAGCAATTCGAATTGATATTTGAAACTGAATTGAAACAGGATGAAATTCCATAGTTTATTTAAAAATTCAAGGTTTGAAATTTGGTTTGTTGACTTGGAAATTGAAATGGTCCAAATGTGTTGAAATGAAATGAATAGTTTAATTTGAAAAATTCTAAATTCATTTTTTGATATATACTGTTTTAAATATATATTATTTCAAAATTTCTAATTATTAAGATTTCAATGTATTAAACTATTTTAACCTGTATTAATTATATTAAATCATTTTAACCTATTTTAAACCATTTAATTTATTTAAACTAATTAATCTGTTTTAACTTATTTTAAATCTAATTAATATATTTTAAAGCTATTTAATCTACTTAATTATATTTACTCTATTTTAGATCTATATTAACTATTTATAACTATTTATAACTATTTTTTTCTAAATTCCAAACCAAGTAAAATGGATGGGTTTATATTCAAATTCTCGATTTTTAAAGTGAATGTGGTTAAGCGACATTATAACCTAAGTTGGGATTTAAATAACATATTTGGTTTAATATGATATTTTAGAATGAGAGTTTAGCCTATTTTGGAAATATGACTTTTGAAAGGAAATATAATTTCGAACTATGATTTCAATGTGATAAAATTTCGGAAGTAAGTAATGATTTCGAAAATGATATGATTTGAATTGAATATGATACTTTGATATTAATTATGAAATGATTTTGGAAATGTAAAAGAACCATTCGGTGTGTAATAAGCGATTAGTTGTTAAAGAGACCGGGATCGGATATGGGCATACTCTCTGTCGATACCGAAAACCACTTTAACAACTGTGTACACGGTGGAGATCCCAGAATGAAGTAGGATGGTGGCGACGATCCTATAAGGTATATACATGGTCCTAACTCATAAGGTGGCTAAAACAGGAGCAATCGACGGGCTAAGTGAGGTCATTCCTCCGATCGGGCACATTCCATCGATACTATATTCTGACTTTGCGATTTATTTGGTGGCCACCCTCGATTTTTGATTCGGGAGTGTGTTCCGAGGTGGGCGGTAGTAGTTGCTATACATTACCACCAGTCCGGAAGTGTAATTGGTATATCTACCCTGGCATTGCCTAGGTGTGCCGTGTCACCTACCCTAGCGCGCCTTCTACGAGTTTGTTTTATATCGTACATATGGGGTATCCTCTGGCGGCCCCAGTTTACGGGGAGTTATGGTACTGTATAGACTATTGGCATTATAAAATGTGTTAAGGGGGGTATGGGTAACGCCTTAACGCTATTTTAATACTTTTACTTTACTATAGACATATTATAATAGCGTATTGTACTACATAGTAGATAGTTTAGCGGATCCTTAGGAGATGTGAATCCCGAACATCTATTAAGTTACTGCACTCACGTTAGACACTGGATAAGAGATGTCAAACCCCGTAAACATCTCCGACACCGTTTACACTCATATTTATTTACCGTTGATTTAACTCACATAAGATCTTTTAGTTCTGACTCGAGTGTTTTGTCTTTTCAATTCGCTCAAGTCAGCCTGAGCATTTCAGGAATTGAAGACCTTATTTATGGAGGACGAAGACGAAGATTTGTACTAGTATTATTTACTATATTTATTCCTCTGCATTCATACTGTTCCGCTGCATTATTTGTTTATCTCTGATATGTGTAACTCTGATTTTGTATTGTATAAGTATAATCAAATGTTTTGTATACAGCTTCATGAACTGTTATTTGATTATTATATTTTGTCATTCCGCTTCTGTATGGTTTTGTATTTCTTTCTCTACATTTTCTTATTCACCCCAATAACAATTCGCCCTTCTGTATGGTTTGAGTCGACATGTGTGTCTGCTTAAAACGTACAAAAAGGCGGGATGTTACAGTTGGTATCAGAGCCAGGTTTAGCGATAACCTTAGCTTTGTGGGATCTGACTCATATAACATGGGTAGTAATACCCTAGAATGAGTCGCTGAGTGTATATATATGAGAGAGCGTATTTGTTAGTGTTATAAAAAGGTTTTTGTATTGTGTTAATTTGTTCTGTTTTGTATTTATAAATTCTGGTTGGTGCATAGGACGCTATGACATCGATAGGGATTTCTAAACACTTAACAGGACAGACTAACGTAATATTTCTTTTGAATATAGGTAAATGAAATAATTTTTCCAATTATATATTTTTGTATATAAAATAATAAATTTTATAAATGATATATTTGGTTGTAATACATTTTTTTTAGGTAGTGAGATTTAGAAATATTGGTTGAGAAATAAGATTTGTAAATAAAATAAATATAAATTGGAAATTTTAGAACTTAAAGTTCCGGGATTCTGAAAATTTCGTTCAAAGGATTTTGGAATATATTAGTATTATTTGAAAGTATTTTCTAATATAAATATTTCAATATAATTTGAAAGAAGTGTTTAAAGGAGAATTTTGGAAGGAAATAAGTTATGTACTCCCCTCTCTGTCGCTGGAAAATAATTTCGGTGTTGAGTGCACGCATCATCAACATTCATTTTCGAGTTTCAAAGTGGGAAGGCCATTGTAGTAGTTTTACTACAGATCTATTTTGATAAACAAATAAATTTTTTAAAGTTTAAATATGATTGGATATAAAAGTTATGAGTGTATATATATATGTATATATTATTTTAAATGACTTGAAATGGAACCCTGCATTTAGTTTTTAAATTTCTATGAATTAGAGATTTCAATTATTGAAATGAAATAAAAAAAATTAAATATTTAATAATTGAAACTTCTAAATGAAAATAAGAAATGATATGCTAAACTATAACTGAAATATACAAGGAATTTGAAATTTTTAACTTGTAAACGAAAAGAATATGAAAATAAGAAATGATAACTATTTAACCTTAAGTTAATTAAAATAAGTAAGTCAAGCTTGTGTAACTTTCAATTGCATTCTTAAAGACATATATATATATATATATAACTTACAAATTATAAAAAGTTGAAATGTTAAAAGAATATGTAATGGAAAATTTTATAAGTAAAACTTATGTAATGGAAGTGTTCAATGAAATTTACTTTCATAAATAAGAAATTTGATTTGAAAATAGTTATAAACTTGAGTTAAAATTGTAATACTACTAATTAAATGAAATAGAAAATGAGTACTGTAAGTAAAGAATTTTGAACTTAAGTGAATATTGAAACTATTTATAATTAAAGTAAATAATAAAATGAATGTAATGCAATAAAAGAAATTGACATGATATGAATAAATGAAAATAAATTTTTGTAAGTAATAAAGGAAAAATAAATGAAATAAACACTGAATGAATGAATGAGAATAAAATTTTGTAAGAGATAAATGTAAGTTAAAGAAATAATCCTTGTATGAATGAAAAGAAAAATAAAAAACTGTAAAATATTGTGAAAGAAATTTAATAAGAATAACTCAAGTACGTTGTAAATTATTGTTTGTTTTGGTATATGGGTTGTTTGGGATAGGATGCTTCTAATTGTTTGGATGTATGAATAATCTATTGAGTTTTATCTAAGACTGTTGAGTAAATGCTATACTTAGTAGTTATTTGTCGTTCTATGTGATTAAAAGTGTCTGAACCCGAACAAACCATTTGTTTGTTTGCGATGGATGGATAGTTGATTTTATTAATTTCATATGATGATTGTATGTTGTGGTTGCCAGTGATTGTTGTTTATATTGATTTATTTGTTAGTGGTTGAAACAACTTTAAATATTTCATTTTATATAATTATTAACACTGTTTGGATTATATAAGTGAAATACAGGTTATGGAAGCAATTGCCATTGCTTTTGGTTTCATAAATAAGCGTTATTTGCTCAACAAATAGGTACGTTCTCGGATTACGGTTTCCTAGCGGTATTATTTTGTTTTCCCGCTGTTATCCCGCCTTTTGGCAAGGCCGAGATACCAAGGAACTGACTGGGAAAAGACAAGATCATACGCCCTCAGCTTTGGATGATTGTTGGACGGCTACAAATATCGACGAATTTTGCCCGAGTCCGGATTGGGCTACAATTGATAGGACACGTCAAGTAAAGCAGTAGAAACCAACGTTCTAAATTTCGGAGCAATCCGAGTTCGTATGCTCAAGCTATCGTCATTGGAAAATGGAAGAAGTATGCTTTAGTTCGAATCCTTCTACAGTTCGAATCCATAAAGCAAGTCCTCGCTTCGAATCCATTGGCCCAGAGCCTTGCTTCGAATCCATTGGCCCAGAGCCTTGCCTCGAATCCATCCTTGAAATGCGATAGTTCGAATCCATGGAAACCTAGCCTCACTTCGGCCCTCAGTTCGACTCCATCCAAATGCCCTTGGTTCGAATCCATCAGACTGGCTCCCTACTTCGAGTCCACAAAGGAAGTATTCTTCGAATCCACACGGTTGAGAAAGCTTCGAATCCACCATCTTCGAATCTGTCCCGTTAACGCAGTTCCATACCCATCAGGCTACGATACAACCTGATCGATTCGAATAGCATTCCATTTGATCGATTCGAAGGAGCATTCCTTCGAATCCCTCACTTCGAATCCATTAGGTTGAAGCGCCTGAAACCCAGGGATTTGGCCCAGAATACTCGGAGGAAGTGGAGGACTGACTCGAAGCGCACGCATGCAAAGAGAATCGATTCGAACGAATCAATAAGAACAGATTGATTTGAACGAATCGATTCGAAGGAATCGATTCGAACAACTTCAGGTGGCGGAAGACTCCAACTTGAATCGATCATATCTTAAGATCTACAAATCCAAATGACATGAAATTTTCACAGGAGCTTGCGTACACATGGAAAAATGTTCATGCCAAATTTCAGCTCGATTGGATGATTTCTCGATCGATTCGAGCCAAGGGTCGAATCGATCCCAAAGTGGGCCCGGATCTCCAGATTTCGGCCATGTGGGCCCCCTGACGTACCAGAATTGGTCTCCCCTCATTTTAGGCGAAATATCAGCCTCCTACACCTATAAATAGAGCCCCTGGTCATTCAGAAAAGGGGTCGGATAATTCTAAGTACTGAAGAGTGCCCAGATTCTGCCAGATTTACTCCAGAACACCGCCGCTGCTTTAGATTGAGACTTAGCATATAAATTCAGTTGTATTACAGTATAAAGAATTGTAATCTTCAAGTATCGAGCAATAAAATCATCAAACTTCATAGTGGACGTAGGCAAAACGCCGAACCACTCTAAATCGCTTGTCTTTGCAATTTACTTTCTGTTATTTGGAGTTTTTGTTAGATAATCCGCAGTTTTAATTTTCATTCTTCACTTTTATCTCTTCAAAAACTTCTGAAGAGTGTTGTGCCCATTTTTGGTACAAACACTTTGGTGCTTTCACTGAGAAAAAACCAGCTTTTTTCTCCTGCTCCTTGGATCTACCATCGATACCGGATTGCACAAATCCAAGAGGAAGATCCAGATCTCTAATTCATCATCCTTCCATTCTATTCAGATTTGCATAAAGTCTAGGAAAAGGATTCATCATTCGAAATGGTTAGCACGAGAACCACTTCTACAGCTGCTGGACAAGAAGGTAGGGATGGACAAAATCCTGCTCAACAGCAGCCATCCAACCAAGACAACACTGCCCACTCGGATCCGTCTGGGGCAGTCACTAGACAAGAATTCCAGGTGTTGCTTCAAGAGTTGACTCAGAGTCGGCAACAATTGGCCGAACAGTTGCGTGCTAATATTGAATTGACAAACCAACTGAACCGCCAGGGCCGTAGGAGGTCCAGAAGGGATGATGTTTCCCGCTCATCCACTGAAAGTTCGGCCTCATCTGACTATCATCATAGATCTACCCGTCCTCGATTGGACGGAAGTCATGCTCAAGCTGCTGGATATCAACCCGCCCTGACTGTCGGACAGTTGAGGGTAGGACCGTCAACCAGCTTCCAGGCTGGGCCATCAGCACGAGGTGGTCGTACTCCACAATATACTACGGACAATCTTGTCACAGCTGCCACAGTAGAAACAAGGGTTGATACCCGACATCTTCCAAATTCAAGCAATCAACAGCAGGGACGTACTTCTGAACTATACGGCCCGGAAGATGCTGAGCCAAGGAGGCGAAACTTGGACCGTCGACAGCGCCCGGTCCAAACTCGCACTGTGGAACCCGACCACACCTTAGCTCAGCATGCTCAAAATGTAGCAATGCCCGACATCTCGACTATGATACGTCAGATGATCCACGAAAGCCAAGGTCTTACCAACGACGATTGGGGGATTTCTCGGAGTCATACTCCTTTCATGGACGAGATACTATACGCTGAACCTCCTCGGTGATTCAGAATGCCAACTCTCCCTATGTACAAAGGAAATTCTGATCCCAATCAGAACATATTGAAATATGAATGGTCAATTTGCACCGCAAGGGCCGATGATGCAGTGAAATGTCGAAGTTTCCCCATCTCACTGGGAGGAATTGCAACGATGTGGTTTACAAGATTCCCTCCAAGATCTATCTCGTCATTTGACCAATTGGCTAAGAAATTTGTTGAACAATTTCGCATGCATGTCGCTAGACCCAAAGATGTTAACACCCTGTCCAGTGTTACCCAAGCTCGTGGGGAAACACTAAGGCGTTACTTGGAGAGATTCCATGCGGCATGTGTGGAAATTAGTAATCCCAACGACAACTCAATTTTAATGGCATTGACAAAGGGAATTGATCCCGATTCTGAATTTGGAAACTGGTTAGCCCGAAAACCACCCGCATCGTTGGACCGTTTCTACTCTAAAGCCGCTCAATTCTTACGGCAAGAGGACGCGAAACAGTCTAGGAAGAAGGACGATGCGAAACCCGGAAATGAGGGAATACAAAGCAATGTAGCAGTTAAACAGTCCGGTGACAATTCCGGAAAAGTTCAGTTAAACATACAGAACAAACAAACTCAGCCAAGAGGTAGCAATGGTCAAAATAAGAAGAGAGATCCGAATCCAGGCCCACGACGTAGGGCTCCGATGTTCGAAAGTTATACACCATTAAACACGTCGCTGGAAAATGTGTACCTACAAACTTGCAACACTGAACAGTATAAGAAACCCGCTCCGAAGCGGTCATCAGAGAGGCAGATTCAGACAGGAAAGTTTTGTAGGTTTCATGAGAGTTATGGCCACAACACTAATGACTGTCGTCATTTGCAGGATCTCATAGAAAAGTTGATCAGGGAGAGAAAGTTAGATCAGTTCGTGCGGGCACCGCAGTCTGGTGGTGCGGGCCCATCAAACCCAAACCGTGCGCAAGACCAAGAAAGACAAGAAGAACCCGCTCGTACAGGCGGGAGGCTAGTTATCAATACCATAAGTGGTGGTCCTCATCCAGCGGACAGGAGCTGCAGGGAAATGGAGTCGTATGCTAGCTCTATCAGGCATGCGAGCTTCGAATGCTGCAGTAATTGTGAGGATGGAACCCCGGCTAAGCAACAAAAGACGATGTCTGACGATATCATATTTAGAAGCAGAGATGCTGACAAAATCGAAGCCCCAACAATTGACCCACTGGTCATATCTGCCCAGGTTGGTCCTGCTTGGATGAAGAGGATCCTGGTTGACAGTGGGAGTTCTGTAAACATTATATTCAAACGAGCTTACAATTTAATGAAGATGGAAGCAAAAAACTTGAAACCCTGCCAATCTCGAGTTCACGGCTTCAATGGGAGTGCAACAATACCCACTGGGATAGTGGAACTACCAGTAGAACTAGGGATTGGGGAACGCAAGAGAGTCCGACTGCTGCAATTCGTTGTTCTTGACATCGCTTCACCGTACAATGCATTCCTGGGTCGACCAGCCCTTGCTGAATTCAGGGCATCCATTGCCCCGTGGTGTTTGACTTTAAAATTCCCAACTGACCATGGTATAGGAATCGTTCAAGGAGATCAGGCAGCAGGAAGAGCCTGTTATGTTGCTGAGTTGCGTGAAGCACAGAAGAAGGAGAAAGGAAAGGGCGTAGAGGAATCTCTCTGCGTCCGTTTTACTGATAATTGACAACTAGCGCCCGGGCCCCGGCCCGGGCACCACTACCAATTCCTTAAAGATCTTGACCCTAGAGATAACGAAGATAAAGCTGAAGTCAAAGAGGATCACGCGTCTCCTGCCGAACTGACTGTGGACGTCCCAGTCAGTGAGGATGACGACTCAAAAGTACTAAAAGTTGGATCTCAACTGGGAAAACAGATACAACAGGAATTGGTTGAATTTCTTCAAGCGAATCTCGATGTCTTTGCCTGGACGCACTCTGACATGTGCGGAATCTCACCGAACATTGCAAGTCACTCCTTGAATATTGATCCGCGACATGTTCCGGTCAAGCAAAAGAGGCGTGGTATGGATCCAGAGAGATCTGCCGCCCTTAAAGAAGAAATTGACAAGTTGCAATCAAATGGTTTCATCCGAGATGCTCTATACCCGGAGTGGGTGTCAAATCTGGTAATGGTTCGAAAGCCGAATGGGAAATGGAGAACTTGCATCGACTACTCAGACTTAAACAAAGCTTGTCCAAAAGATAGTTTTCCACTTCCTCGAATTGACCAACTCGTAGACTCAACTGCAGGCCATGAATTGTTATCCTTTATGGATGCTTATTCCGGTTATAATCAAATACCTATGCATCTACCCGATCAAGAACATACCAGTTTCATGACCGATCTGGGACTCTACTGTTACAAAGTCATGCCTTTTGGTTTAAAGAATGCCGGAGCAACTTACCAACGCTTGGTTAATCGAATGTTCGCTGACCAGATCGGGAAGACCATGGAAGTTTATGTGGATGACATGTTAGTTAAGTCCCGATTTTCCACAGATCACGTCAGGGATTTAGATTCAATGTTCCGCATCCTACGTGAATATGGAATGAAGCTTAACCCGTTGAAGTGCCACTTTGGCGTTGCATCCGGAAAGTTTCTCGGTTTCATCGTCAACGCTCGTGGGATAGAGGCAAACCCCGAAAAGATCTGGGCAATAAGGAATTTGCACACTCCAAGGACCATAAAGCAAGTCCAGAGTCTCAACGGGAAGGTAGCAGCGGTAAGCAGGTTCATTTCAAAATCCACTGATAAATGCATTCCTTTCTTTGATCTAATCCGGAAGGGAAAACGAAACTTTGAATGGACCATGGAATGTGAAGGCGCATTCCGATCATTGGTTCAGCATCTCTCTATACCACCGATCTTGTCAAAACCGATTGATCACGATCAATTATACCTTTATCTGGCGGTATCAGAGCATGCGATCAGTGCTGCTCTGGTCCGAGAAGAGGATCGAGTGCAGAAACCGGTCTATTATGTTAGTAAACGATTGACCGGAGCTGAAAGAAATTACCCCAGGTTGGAGAAACTGGCTTATTGCTTGGTCATTACCTCAAGAAAGCTTCGTCCTTATTTCCAAGCTCATTCGCTTACTGTGTATACCGATCAGCCGTTACGATAGGTCCTCACGCGGCCTGAGACGTCTGGAAGGTTACTCAAGTGGAATATCGAACTGAGTCAAATTGACATTACTTATGCTCCGCGGAGAGCCATTCAAGGGCAAGTCCTAGCTGACTTCATAGCTGAATTTACTTTTCCAGACGACTTACCCGAAACCAGCGAGTCTCCTGAATATGTCTGGAAACTTTATACAGACGGTGCATCAAACGATCGGTGTTCGGGCGCTGGTGTTGTACTAGAAACCCCCGAAGGTCGATCCATATGCTATGCTTTGAAGTTTGATTTTCACGCAACCAACAATGAAGCCGAATATGAAGCTCTATTGACTGGGTTAAAGCTTGCTAGAGATCTGAGAATTATCGCTATAGAAATTTATTGTGATTCACAGTTGGTTGTGTGCCAGGTACGGGGAGAATATCAAGCAAGAGATCGAAGGTTAGCTGCTTATCTAGCCCGAGTTCAGGAAGCACTGGATCAGTTTGATTATTATGCCATTTACTATATACCACGAGATCGCAATCAAAAGGCCGATTCATTGGCAAAGTTGGCCGGCACAGGTGAAGCACAGCAAATGGGACTTGTCCCGGTCGAAACTTTGTCCTTCCCAAGCATCGATCAAATAAAAACGAATGATGTGTTGAAAACCTCTCCCAGCAGAGAATCATGGATGACTCCGTATCGAAATTATATTGAGAATGGGATATTGCCTGAGCACCGAAATGAGAAAAGGCAAGTTCTACGAAAAGCTTCGCGGTTCATCATTCAGGACGGGATCATGTATAGAAAAGGTTATTCTGTTCCACTCCTCCGGTGTATCGCTCACGACGAAGTCAAACGAGTGTTACATGACGTGCACGAAGGAGAATGTGGCGATCACACCGGTGGACAAGCGCTTGCTAAGAAAATACTCCGATATGGATATTACTGGCCGACAGTAAACTGAGATGCAGCCAATTATGCCAGAAAGTGCGACAAGTGCCAGAAACACGCTCGAATTCCAAGAGCCCCACCTACCAAGATAACTCAAATGGTCAGTCCCTGGTCGTTCGCTATGTGGGGTATCGATATCATCGGCGCTTTAGCTCTGGCAGGAGGTGGTGCGAGGTATGCCATCGTCGCAGTTGACTACTTCATGAAATGGGCCGAGGCCGAAGCTCTCGCAACGATTACGTTGAAGAAAGTAATAAACTTTGTAGTCCGCAATATCATTTGTCGATTTGGACTCCCGCATACCATCATCACCGATAATGGGACCCAATTCGAAAGTTCGGAGTTCAAGAATTTATGCCAACGATTTCATATTCATAAAAAGTTCTCTACAGTCGCACATCCACAAGCAAACGGTCAGGTCGAAGCTGTTAACAAAGTTATCAAATCCATCTTAAAGAAACGACTGGAAAAGGCTGGGGGCAAATGGGTCGATGAACTTCCTATGGCATTATGGGCTTATCGAACAACTCACAAGACCGCAACTAGACACACCCCATTTTCCTTATCCTATGGCTCGGAGGCCGTTATTCCAGTTGAGACAGAAGTATTTTCTCATCGCATAACTTATTACGATCCAAAAACAAATGCTATATTACTCGCTAAATCTTTGGATCTGTTGGACGAGAAACGGGAAGAAGCTGATTTGAGAGCGGCCGCATACCGAAGTCGGGTCGCCCGGTTATATAACACCAAAGTTCGACCCCGAACCTTTGAACTCGGTGATCTTGTCTTCAAGAGAATCTACCCGGTTCCTTCACACATGAAACCAAATTGGGAAGGACCGTACGTGATTACACAAAGACTTTGGGATGGCACATTCAAACTATCAACCGTGGACGGTCTAGTTTTACCAAGGGCCTGGAACAGCGAGAGTCTCCGTCGCTACTACATATGACAGGCTTTATTTATTTCATTATGTTTTTTATTTAGCAATTTACTTTTGCATTTCGAAATTAGAATTTGTAATAAGGCAACTGATTTGCCATATTTTCTTATTTCAGCAATAAAATGCCATCTCTTCGAGCCAGAGCTGTGATTCATTAAATACAATGTACAACATCACGATGCACGAAGAGCTAAATTCCATCACACAGTGGAATTTATTCAAGTAGGGAGTGGCTGTGAAGCAATCAACCACTCACTAAATGAAACCCGAGCTCGAGGGCAAGCCATCACATCAGGCCAAGAAATGGGTTGATACACGACAACCCTTCACTTAACTCCGTACTCCCAGAGTGCGAGGCGGAGTATAAACATTTTCTTAACTCCGTACTCCCAGAGTGCGAGGCGGAGTATAAACATTTAGCTTAACTCCGTACTCCCAGAGTGCGAGGCAGAGTATAAACATTTACAAAACCCCAGAGTACTCCGAGAGCGCGAGCTGGGTACAAACATTTTCCTAACTCCGTACTCCCAGAGCGCGAGGCGGAGTATAAACATGTTACTAAACTCTGTGCTCCCAAAGCGCGAGGCGGAGTATAAACATTCATTTAACTCCGTACTCCCAAAGTGCGAGGCGGAGTATAAACATTTTCCTAAATCCCAGAGTACTCCGAGAGCGCGAGTTGGGTACAAACTTTTACTTAACTTCGTACTCCCAGAGTGCGAGGCGGAGTATAAACGTTTTCCTAAAACCCCAGAGTACTCCGAGAGCGCGAGCTGGGTATAAATATCGACAAACTCCAGACTCCGAGAGCACGAGCTGGAGTATAAACATTACTCAACTCCGTACTCCCAGAGTGCGAGGCGGAGTATAAACATACGTCAACTCCACACTTACCCCTAATACTGGGGGCAGAACCATAACACATAACAAGTTGAAGACAAAAGGGAATACATTCTCATTTCCACTATCAACAAAAAGAATCTGATTCCAAAATGGTTCAAAAAATTGCTACTAGTGGGAGCCGAATCCACATCTATACACGGCTATAGAAAAATCAACAAAATGCTACCCTACGCAACAGAGATTTAAAGAAAGAGTTCAATCTTTCTTCTTCCTTATCTTCTTCTTCGGGGTAGCCCCACCAGATCCGCTGCCTGATTTTCTCCTCGACCGCTTACTCTTTTCAGGCTTGCCCTCCGGCAACGATATAATGTTAACGTCTTCCTCAGAACTGGAGGCGATGGAAATTCTTCTAGGAGGTCGAGCTGGAGGCATAGGAGTACTAGCAGGAGGAGGGACAGGAGCAGTTTCAATCACTACAGTACCGCCCGGTGAAATCACCATTAACGGGGCAGGCCCGGGCGGATCCATACCAGCATTCCCTGCTGCCATCTCGGCATCGATCTCAGCAATAATGTCATCCTCACGGGATACTTGGGCCGCATCGGATGTGCCAATAGCTGGCATAGATGAACTAACGGCCGGAGCAGCCCCACTCACAGCATCGGACAGGTTAACGGAAGGATCGATGGGCTCATTAAGAAGCTCCTCAATCATTTGAGCGCTGAAAGAAAACATATTTGCATCTCCCTCTTCGCCAATCAAGGTAGAAGTCGTGATGGCTTCAGAAAAAACAACCCCTTGTGTTTGATGTGGAACTGATAGAGCAAGAGGCGCAGAAACAACGACTTCAGTCACTGAAATGCGACAAAACGAAGATTGTTAGCCAAGTGTGTTGCTTAAGGTTCTTCACAACTGAACTACGAGAAGCGTTCAAATACCTTCCTTGGTCTGGACCGAAACGTGGGCAGAATCATCGGCGGAAGATAATAATGGTTGGTCAGGATTATATGCAGGAACAGACTGGGGATCTACCGCACCAGTGGTTTCGGGCAATGTTGGAATTACAGCTCCAACACTTGTCTCGTGATGCGCGATCCTCGAGCCTTCGCCTGTCTCTAGAGATTGAACGCCAAGCTTTTCTTTCGCCATAGAGATCACCGCCTCATGAAGGATCTTCCTCTCATCCTCGGTGAGCAAACGCATCTCCAGCTCAAAGTCGTCAAGTGTTTCATCTGGATGCGCTGCTCTTTTCTCATTCACCAGCCGGGTCCAGGCATTGTACAAGATCATGGAGTCATCTCCCAGCCACGCTAAATTTCTGTGTTCCAGCACATTAGCGTTGTACGTGACTAAGAGATCATCAAACTCAGCATCTAGCCTAGACCTCTCCTCCAAGATCTTTTCTTGAATTTTTGCTTCCGCAGACTTAGCCTTGACCGCCGCCGCAGCAAGTTCGGCCCTGGGAGATACTGCTTGGTCGCAAGCCTCTTGAGCAGTGGCGTTTGCATCGTCCTTCGCCTTCACCATTTCAGTAAATTTGGCCTTGAGCTCGTTCAGCTCTTTAACGGCTAAGTCTCACTCAGCTGCAATGGTGGTGTTGCGGTGGCCCATCTCTTCTACCGTGGCGCAGTGTTCCTGTTGCATCCTCGCCAATTTGGCCACGACATCCTCATGTTTCTAAAGTGTTTCAAGTTCTGACTTCCGGGACGTCTCCACTTCGGATTGAAGAACCTGAATGATGCGTTTCTATTTAACAATGTCAGCATCACGTTCAACAATAATCTTCGCCTGGTCAAAAGCTACTCTAGAAGCCTTCACGGCTGCCTTGTACCACTCCTTATACTGAGCGTAGAAGTCGCGGATATAACTATGAGCAGCGGTCTCAGCGTCCGAAGGAATTCTTTTAAAGTTAGGAGGGAAGACATAGCCATCCATGAAAATTTCAGGGTAGTCATTTTTCATTTGGGCGAGTTTAGCAGCTCCCTCACTTGTCAACTCAGCCGGAGCTTGTTCTATTATAGCGGCTGTTGTCGGTTCCATTCTTGGCTGCTGAGCATCAGGCCGAGAAGATTGAGAAGGCAGCTGCTGCTGATGAGAAGGCCCTGGGAGGTCTACTGGGGCCCTGGGAGGCGGAGGAGAGCGAGATCGGGGTCGGTACTGGTATCCCCGGTCTTTGTCAGAATAATCATAGCCATAACGGCCACGCAAGTAATCTCTGTCTCTATCATAACGTTCTTGACTTGAATAGCTTCGCCCATGATCCCTATCTGTCTCTCTCCTGCGGGAATCGTAAAATGGAGAAGATTGGCGCACATTCCGAAGCCTATCCAGAGTAGAGCCACGTCCTGACATCTCACCTGCGATAAGAAAGAATTACGGATTAGGATCCCATAAAGCAATGTTTACTATGCAAAAGTCATAAAGTGCTGTGGAAGTGTGTGTAAATGTGTAAACCCCCAAACCGACCGGAAGTGTTGACCGCACTTAAAGGAAAGGACTCGTTCATGTTTAGGACATCTTGAAATTCCTCCAACCCAGGATTATGAGCAATCGATATATAATCTGGGATGGGAATATCGTCAAGCCCTTTGAAAATGTCTCTCGAATAAGAAGGGGCGGCCTCAGAAATCATAACTCCGGAAATGGAAGGAGACACATCCACAGATTTCCACCCCTTAGACTTAAGTTTTTTGGAAACGGCGGCCTTGCCTTTCCGTCTTCCTCCCGACTCCTCCAAGTTTCCCGAGAGGTCAGCCATTGGCTCCGAATCCATATGGGTTCTTTCTTCGTCACTCGCCTCGATTATTCTGATTCCGAGTGACTTCTTCACCTTTCTCTTCTTGGTTTTCTTCTTATCTTCCTTCCTGGAGGCGGGCTTTGCCAATCCCTCGACGACTATACTTTGATTGATGTCGATCAAACCAAGAATTCTTAAGTTATAATCGTTTAACACCGAGTCAATATGTCTCAACTCGCTTGGAACTTCTTGAAGACTTCGGACGATACCCTTGAAACGCCCTCCATCGGGTCTGGAGATAATGGCTGTAAAGGGAATGAAGTGTCAATTTAAATACCAAAGAGCTATTGGTCAAGAAAACAGGTTAAGGCGCTTACGTCTAGACAACCATCGCCTAGCGAAACCCGGAGGGCACCGAACATAGAACCACTCGTTCTTGAAATAACTCAGTCGGGTCCAAGCTTCAACTACAACTTGGCAATTCCTAACTGCCTCCAAAAATGTAAAAGACGGGCTATCACCCCTACTCTTGAAGTTAAATATGTGTCTGATCTCGGTGGGCCTCGGCGGGCGAAAGAGACAGTCCATAAATATGACAAAGGCACTGTTCAGCAATGCGTGCCCGTTGGGATGAAGTTGCGAAGGAGCAATTCCTAGGTAGGATAGCATCCCTCTGATATATTGGTTGAAAGGAGGGAGAGTTCCGGCCGCGCAAGCATGGCGATAGAATGCTGTATATCCTTCAGGCGGATTGTGCGGTCTATCAGTGGCACTGGGCAATAATACGTCACCTAGAGATATGTTATGCCTTAAGCATATTCGTCCCAATAAGGATTCGGAGATGTTAGATTGAACCGAATCAACAGGATCCTCAATAAATATAGCCTCTGGCAATTCATCTGGAGCTGGATCGATTACATCGGCAGGAATATCGGGAATCTCAAGCACCAGAGGAGTCGAGCTCTATACCTCTTGTTGTTGGGAGCTCGAAAATTCCATAATTAGCTAACTCACCAGAAAACAACGTTAAGTACAAAAAGAGCCCGTGTGTTCCCCAGTGTGAAGTGTATGTGCAGTGTAGTGTGAATGCAGTGCATTATTCAAGCAAATATTATAAATCGAAACGAGATATCCGAACGACAAGATTTTGGAATTTGAGAAGGGAAATGACCGTCATCGCTGACCGTCATTTCCACACCATCCAAACATTACCGACCAATTCAAGTAAAATTCGGTTATATTAGTTGAGTTGCAGTTCCATCGACAAGCTTCAAAAGGAAGGTCCAGTTTTACAGTCATGTTCGACTATGCAAGGCCGAAGCTCGTCGGAGTCAAATGTGCTAAAGCTCGTTAAATTCGTCAAATTTCAGCTTGAGATTGGTCGTAGTTCGGATGTTGGAGCAAATCGGAAGGATGTGGGTTTCGAAAATCAGAACATTCAAACCCAGATGTTCAAATCCATTGGATCGAATCGATACAAATCGATTCGAAGGAAACAAGGTCCAGATGTTCGAATCCATGCGGTTCGAATCGATAGAGCCTAAGGGAGGACGGATACTTCGAATCCATGAATCTAGTGCAGTTTCGAATCGATCGCTTCGATACCATTTTCTTTCATGATCATCGATTCGAAATCTGGCACTTAAAATCGATTCGAACAAGTTGCTCCCAGATCGATGTGAAGCTGTGAACAAAAACGATGTCCACCATGACAAGTTTCTTTCCCCAAGTCTATCGATTCGACCCATTCCAGATCTGACAATCCTTCAAAATTTTCAGAAGATAAGATGGGGTCACTGCCAAGAATTCCAAGTTTTTACGTTCTACACTCGAATCGGTTCCATATTTACCTGATTGGATTCGATTATAGACAAAAGCTTGGGAGGATGTTATCGATTCGAATGAAGGCGTGGAAGTTCCTAGTCTGAAGGATTGATTCGAAGGAACAACGATAGCAATAGTGAAAAAGTCAAGAGTGAGAATGAGAATGGACTTGGGTATTTATATGGGTTTGAGGGATGATTCGTGGCTCTTCGTCTCCCGGTAAATTTAACTTACTACCATCGGTAAAAAGCCACCTCCTATCGATTCGAACAATGACGCTACAATGCTCTCGGTTCGAATCCATCAAGATACAAAGCCCTCAGACTGCTTCGAATCCATAACCTTCGAATCCATCACATGCGCACTCCTATGTGTGTTCGAATCCATCTCTACAACACCGATTCGAAACGTCATCGATTCGAAGGAGCTGCCAATCGAAAACTCGACTTGAAGAACTATCGATTCGAACATACTTCAGTTCGAATCCATCAAGGACAAATCGATTCGAACGGATCGCTCCAATCTGAAAAACGACTTGTCCACCTTTTACACCGATTCAGGAGAGGATCAGTACAAGAGGACGATTACGGGCAATCATAAAAACGGCATTTCAACTCGAATCTCAAATAGGTTCAGGAGAGGACCGATGCAGAATTCGATAGCAAACCAAACTGGCAACGACTTGCCACCATGCAATGTTAACCAGGGTCAAAACGATATATATATGCACATATGCCTGACTAATGTTTAATCTTTTATCATTCACAGGGATCAAATGTCTATTCCGTCATGAGCTCGACGACAAACAGCCGATCATGATCATACAACGATTGGTTACAACAGCAAAGAAGGCAACTTTCGGCAGAGCATGTTCTGATTGTCCAACAACAGACTGTAGCTTTTCAAAGCACGTCATGTTTACACAAGACGTACTTTGGGGGGCAAATGTTATCCCGCCTTTTGGCAAGGCCGAGATACCAAGGAACTGACTGGGAAAAGACAAGATCATACGCCCTCAGCTTTGGATGATTGTTGGACGGCTACAAATATCGACGAATTTTGCCCGAGTCCGGATTGGGCTGCAATTGATAGGACACGTCAAGTAAAGCAGTAGAAACCAACATTCTGAATTTCAGAGCAATCCGAGTTCGTATGCTCAAGCTATCGTCATTGGAAAATGGAAGAAGTATGCTTTAGTTCGAATCCTTCTACAGTTCGAATCCATAAAGCAAGTCCTCGCTTCGAATCCATAAAGCAAGTCCTCGCTTCGAATCCATTGGCCCAGAGCCTTGCTTCGAATCCATTGGCCCAGAGCCTTGCCTCGAATCCATCCTCGAAATGCGATAGTTCGAATCCATGGAAACCTAGCCTCACTTCGGCCCTCAGTTCGACTCCATCCAAATGCCCTTGGTTCGAATCCATCAGACTGGCTCCCTACTTCGAGTCCACAAAGGAAGTATTCTTCGAATCCACACGGTTGAGAAAGCTTCGAATCCACCATCTTCGAATCCGTCCCGTTAACGCAGTTCCATACCCATCAGGCTACGATACAACCTGATCGATTCGAATAGCATTCCATTTGATCGATTCGAATAGCATTCCATTTGATCGATTCGAAGGAGCATTCCTTCGAATCCCTCACTTCGAATCCATTAGGTTGAAGCGCCTGAAACCCAGGGATTTGGCCCAGAATACTCGAAGGAAGTGGAGGACTGACTCGAAGCGCACGCATGCAAAGAGAATCGATTCGAACGAATCAATAAGAACAGATCGATTTGAACGAATCGATTCGAAGGAATCGATTCGAACGACTTCAGGTGGCGGAAGACTCCAACTTGAATCGATCATATCTTAAGATCTACAAATCCAAATGACATGAAATTTTCACAGGAGCTTGCGTACACATGGAAAAATGTTCATGCCAAATTTCAGCTCGATTGGATGATTTCTCGATCGATTCGAGCCAAGGGTCGAATCGATCCCAAAGTGGGCCCGGATCTCCAGATTTCGGCCATGTGAGCCCCCTGACGTACCAGAATTGGTCTTCCCTCATTTTAGGCGAAATATCAGCCTCCTACACCTATAAATAGAGCCCCTGGTCATTCAGAAAAGGGGTCGGATAATTCTAAGTACTGAAGAGCGCCCAGATTCTGCCAGATTTACTCCAGAACACCGCCGCTGCTTTAGATTGAGACTTAGCATATAAATTCAGTTGTATTACAGTATAAAGAATTGTAATCTTCAAGTATCGAGCAATAAAATCATCAAACTTCATAGTGGACGTAGGCAAAACGCCGAACCACTCTAAATTGCTTGTCTTTGCAATTTACTTTCTGTTATTTGGAGTTTTTGTTAGATAATCCGCAGTTTTAATTTTCATTCTTCACTTTTATCTCTTCAAAAACTTCCGAAGAGTGTTGTGCCCATTTTTGGTACAAACACCCGCTGTTGGGATATATTATTTTGAAAAATTATGATATATATTGTTATTATTGATATTATTATTATTCCCAGACCTCTCCGTACAAAGGAGACTCTGCCGAAATTTTCCGTGAATTTTGGTCATAGAAAATTTTGTAAAATGTTATTAAACTTTATTAATTTGAGTATAAAAGGATTTAAGTGTTTATAAACTGATATATTTTAATTAAATTATTTAATTTTGTAAATTAATTGTTTATAGATTTAATAATTTGAATAAGATATATTAATTGCTTAAATTCCTTTTCCCTCCTTTTTCCTTTTCGGGGACGAAAAGTTTTGAGTGGGGGAGAGTGTAACGACTCGTAATTTTCGATAATTAAATTTGTTAACTTAGTGAGATTTTGGTAATTTAATATTGAAAGAAATAAAAATTTGTAAATTAAAAATGAAATAATAACTAAGATGAAACGTAACAAGGTTAATTAAAGTTAATAATTAATGAATTGAATGAAATGCCAATTAATTAAAATAATTTAAATGTTATACTTAGCTATGAATTGAATATAAGGAAACACGAGTAGATATTGAACTAATTGATGAATTAGTATATAATTAATGATAAATGGGATAAGAACAGTGTTATGTAAGCAATTGTAACATTTGTTTGTTAATAATAACTTATTAGTGTAATTGAACGTTAATGGTAACAATTATTATAAGTTAACCATTTATTTAGTCTATTAAATTATAATTGGTAATCAATTGCGATAAATCTAAATTAAATGTTATGTTGGTGTAAGTTAAGGTAATAAATAGAAATAATGTTAATTTTTCTTCTTAATATTTTGACAATTAGTTGAATTAAAAGAATGGAAATAAAGATTTATCAATTTATTGGAATTTAAACTATAATAATTGGATTAATTGCAATTAAATGAAATTAAGTATTTAAATATTACGTTAATGGAGATTAAGGTGAAATTTGAGAATATTAGAAAAATAAATCATGAACCAATGTTAATTTCACCCATTTGATTGGATTGAATAATAGGATGAAAGGTCAATTAAATGGAATTATTGAAAATTAAATTTATAATTTCTGGATTCATTGAAATTGAAAGTAAACATGGTAATTAGTGAAATAAATTAACATCGAATTAACATGGATAATTTGTTTTAAATTGTTATAAATGCCTAAGTAATCAAAAGTGACAAAATTTGTCAATTATAGAATGAGAATTGAAAAAGTGATTTAATTAATTAATTATTAATTTATTTAATTAACGTGAAAAACAACCATTTTGGCCACTGTCTCGGATTTGAAGAAACCAGTTTCATCGGATCCGTAACAGTGAATTATTGTAAGGTTTCAAGTTTCGTAACGATCGGACTTGTCGTTTGATCGTACGGACTCGAAACGCCTAGAAATCAACTCAATTGAAATCAATTTGAAATAAGCTAATTTTAATATAACTTCTTCATACGATGGAATTAGGACCTGAAACATGTTCCATTGAGTTTAAAATATTTGAAAGCATCTATTTTGATATACGGGTTGACCCATTTTCGTTCCGGAGTCGAAACGGGCTTTTCGGGTCGTTTATCGTTCAAACCCCAATCAATTGTGTTCATTCGTTTTATTTTTTGATTTACCTATAAATACCTCGTTATAAACCCTAGTCACTTCTTATTCCTCATTTCTATACTTACAATACTTTCTGTTCCTCCTTCAAAATAGCAGACAAACCCTAATTCCCAAATTGCAAATTCCAAATCAAAATTCCAAATCAAAAATTAAAACTCATCAAACTATATCATATTACATATCAGTTCGAAGCTCTCGACGAGCACAACTCAGATCTGCAATCCGTTTCTCGATTTGAGCCACCGTTTGATCAGAAATAGGCCGTTTATTTTCGGCCGTCCGTTGCTAGGGTTTCAATTCGACGATGGATTTTAGTCGATAGGCCGATCGGAAGGTGCCGTTGGGAAGGTGGCGTCGAGTAGGCCACAGTGATGATTTTTTTTTGGTCGAATTGGTCGTCGAGCTCGCCTAAAATTTCTAAAGAACGGATCGGCGACGGGGCATTGATTTGAGGGCCGGAGTTTGCCGTTTGAGCGTGGTGGGGTCGGCCGTGGATGGGGAAGAAGTTGATGGGTTTCGATCTTGCTGTTAGTGCTTGGCGTGGCGGCGGAAATTGATGAAGTGGTGGCGGCCGATTAGGGTTGTGTGATGTCGTTCGCATGTAGGCGAGTTCGAACGAGAGAGAAGCGTTGTGACATGGCAGCTTTTTACTGGTAGTTTTCTTTTTTTATTTTATTTATTTAAACTCCGAATTCAAACGTTCTAACTTTAATAACTTTCGCATACGAGATCCATTTCACTCGCGGTTTGATCCATTGGAATCATATTGAAATTCTGGACATTTTAACTCTGGTTTGGATGAATTCTGAGACTGTTCAAATTTTGGGCTTAAATTGAATTTAAATTCGATTTAAATTCAAATGTGAGTGTTTTAACCCACTCACAACTTCTAAAAATTTTTATGTTTGTTAAATTAAATTTATGATGTGATTAGAAATTTATTTATGACTGTTTGGTATATTTTAAATCGTCATCCCAGTTAATTTGAATTTATTTGAATTAAATCGTTATTTAATTTATTATTGAATATAAATTGCCAGTTAAATACCTATTAATGATTATCAGTTCTATATTGATATTTATTGATTGATTTGGATGATGATTGTGATGGATGTTGATTGTTGATATTGGATGAATGGATGTTTTATTTTATATCGTTATAAACTGCAAGTTCACTATGGGTTGAAATGATACATACCTGAATGATGAATAGATTAAGGAAAAATCATTATGGGTTGAAATAATAGAGTCGAGCGATTTTATGGATTTTATTATTAATTCGGGATTACGGTTTGAAATGATATATAACCGTAAAATTTTAAATTGCGGATTGAAATGATAAATATCTGTATCACTTGACCCTAGGGTAGGGAATTATATACGGACACCGGATTGGTTAAATTAAATGATTTTAAAATCCTTAATTTTCGAATTTAGTTAAATGATATTTTGAAATAAAAATTTGATTTATGTAAACTGAAGTATTATTGGAAAATCAAGTTTATGATGAAATGTGAAATGGTTTAAAAGGAAATCCTTTAATAAATTAAATTGGAAGTTTAAAGTAAAATTTTAAGTATAAATGAAATTCTATCGAAATTAAGTTATTGAAGTTGTTTGAAAATACTTTGAAATATTTTGAAATTGGAGCAATTCGAATTGATATTTGAAACTGAATTGAAACGGGATGAAAATCCATAGTTTATTTAAACTTAAAAATTTAAGGTTTGAAATTTGGTTTGTTGACTTGGAAATTGAAATGGTCCAAATGTGTTGAAATGAAATGAATAGTTTAATTTGAAAAATTCCAAATTCATGTTTTAATATAAACTGTTTTAAATACATATATTATTTCAAAATTTCTAATTATTAAGATTTCAGAGTATTAAACTATTTTAACCTATTTTAATTAGATTAAATCATTTTAACCTATTTTAAACCAATTAATTTATTTAAACTAATTAATCTGTTTTAACTTATTTTAAATCTAATTAATCTATTTTAAAGCTATTTAATCTATTTAATTATATTTACTCTATTTTAAATCTATATTAACTATTTATAACTATTTAAAACTTTTTTTTCTAAATTCCAAACCAAGTAAAATGGATGGGTTTATATTTAAATTCTCGATTTTTAAAGTGAATGTGGTTAAGCGACATTATAACCTAAGTTGGGATTTAAATAACATATTTAGTTTAATATGATATTTTGAAATGAGAGTTTAGCCTATTTTGGAAATATGACTTTTGAAAGGAAATATAATTTCGAACTATGATTTCAATGTGATATAATTTCGGAAGTAAGTAATGCTTTCGAAAATGATATGATTTGAATTGAATATGATATTTTGATATCAATTATGAAATGATTTTAGAAATGTAAAAGAACCATCCGGTGTGTAATAAGCGATTAGTTGTTAAAGAGACCGGGATCGGATATGGGCATACTCTTTGTCGATACCGAAAACAACTTTAACAACTGTGTACTCGGTGGAGATCCTAGAATGAAGTAGGATGGTGGAGACGATCCTATAAGGTATATATGTGGACCTAACTCCCATGAGTTAGCATAAGGTGGCTAAAACAGGAGCAATCGACGGGCTAAGTGAGGTCATTCCTCCAATCGGGCACATTCCATCGATACTATATTCTGACTTTGCGATTTATTTGGTGGCCACCCCCGATTTTTGATTCGGGAGTGTGTTCCGAGGTGGGCGGTAGTAGCTGCTATGTGTTACCACCAGTCCAGAAGTGTAATTGGTATATCTACCCTGGCATTGCCTAGTTGTGCCGTGTCACCTACCCTAGCGCGCCTTCTACGAGTTTGTTTTATGTCGTACCTATGAGGTATCCTCTGGTGGCCCCAGTTTACGGGGAGTTACGATACTATATAGACTATTAGCATTATAAAATGTGTTAAGGAGGATATGGGTAACGCCTTAACTCTACTTTAATACTTTTACTTTACTATAGACATATTATAATAGCGTATTATACTACATAGTAGATAGTTTAACGGATCCTTAGGAGATGTAAATCACGAATATCTCTTAAGTTACTGCACTCACGTTAGACACTGGATAAGAGATGTCAAACCCCGTAAACATCTCTGACGCCGTTTACACATATTTATTTACCTTTGATTTAACTCACATAAGATTTTTTAATTCTAACTCAAGTGTTTTGTCTTTTCAATTTGCTCGGGTCAGCTTGAGCATTTCAGGATTTAAAGACCTTATTTCTGGAGGACGAAGATGAAGATTTGTACTACTATTATTTACTATATTTATTCCACTGAATTCATACTGTTCCGCTGCATTATTTGTTTATCTCAGATATGTGTAACTCTGATTTTGTATTGTATAAGTATAATCAAATGTTTTGTATACAGCTTCATGAACTGTTATTTGATTATTATATTTTGTCATTTCGATGCGAGATTCTGTTTTGTTTTTTTCTTTCTCTACATTTTCTTATTCACCCCAATAACAATTCGCCCTTCTGTATGGTTAGAGTCAACATGTGTGTCTGCTTAAAACGTACAAAAAGACGGGATGTTACATCATCTCCCTTTAATATATGTTCATGATAAATTGATATGTTTTGGATCTCATGTTACTTTTGATAACTTATTATTATTCTATGTATTGTTTAGATCTGTAAGTTCTTATCATGAATTCACACGTGCCTACTTTATCAAATTTATTTTGTTTTGTTTTGGAACTTCTGTGAAATTAAAAGCTAATTTTGAATAAGATTTTTTTCATATAATTATATGACATTTACATACAAAAAAGAAAATGAATTGTATATGTTAAGCTATTTATTGTTCTTTGAAACTAATCTTTAAATTTATATGGTAAATCTTGATTATAAATGTTTCAATCATTGTTTATTCAAAAGTATGATTTAAAATTAACGAACGTACTTTAGTGTGTGTGTGTGTGTGATGATCTGCCTTTTCGAACCCCATAAGTTGACACTAATACATCCATGGTATTCACGTACCGAACAACTAAGTGTCGGAAATACAGATTGTTAGGGGAAAGAAAGCAGATAGAAGAAAGAAGAAACTAAACAATCACAACATCTAACAACGCAACGGAATAACATATATTAATCAACATAATTCTTTACAAAGTCGTTTTAAAAATGATACATCAGAGTCATACTAACAAAATTCTATCCTTGGACAGTTATAACAACCTATCCCTACCTAACTGATATATGATACGTATAATACAGTGGAAACAAGATAATAACTAGCTATCGATGAAGCCTCCTTCTCCAAGCTCCTCCAAGATGCATCCATAGAAAACCTGAACTACTTGGCTGCCTATAAAAATTTGAGCACCGAAAAGTATTAGGAAAAGAAAATAAAACTCTGGGTCAGACATGGGCCTGGTGTGAGTAAACCGAAACAACTAAATTATAATGTTTAAAACCCTTTTAAAATCAAATGAATCTCGTAAGACCACGCCACACATAAACACGGACGGGTTTTTACCTTTGGAAATGAATAATATTTTTGGAA
This sequence comes from Allium fistulosum, assembly GCA_030737815.1. Lineage (NCBI taxonomy): Eukaryota > Viridiplantae > Streptophyta > Magnoliopsida > Asparagales > Amaryllidaceae > Allium > Allium fistulosum. The sequence goes on from CM060905.1 coordinate 855,701,986, forward strand.
GATTTTGACATTGAATTCAAATGGCTTAAATATATTTTGAGGTGTAATATAAACCATTTTTGAAATTTATAAGTTAAAACAATGATTTCGAAATTGGTGTAATTGAACGAATGAACTTAATAATATTATAACTTTGGTAATGAATATTATTTTTAAGGGTGTTATGGTTTTTCTAAATATTATGATTTCCAAATGATAACATTTTAAATTGATATGGTTTCAAAGTGTTTGGTTTCAAGGGTGTTATAACTTTGAAAGTACTATGATTTTGGAAATGAATTTATTTGAAATAATATTTAATTAAGAATTATTTTGAATATATTGATTTGCAATTTAAGATTTAAGAATATGGCTTTATAAAGTGGTTTTGGTTTAAGATGATTTAAAAAGGAATATTTCAAGTTTAAATAAATTGAAAGAAATATTCAATGATTGGAAATTTGGGTTTGTTCAAATGATATTTTGGTTTTGAAGTATAAACTAGTTTTGAATATGATATTTTGGCTTTGAAGTATAAACTAGTTTTGAAATGGATATGATATTTGGTTTTGAAGTATAAATTAGTTTTGAAATGGATATGATATTTGGTTTTGAAGTATAAATTATTTTGAAATAAATATACATGGGTTATAATAACGATTGGTTGTTAAAGAGACCGGGATCGGATATGGGCATACTCTCTGTCGATACTGAAAACCACTTTGACAACCGTGTACGCGGTGGAGATTCCAGAATGAAGTAGGATGGTGGCGACGATTCCGATTTTACAATTTCCATTTTCTTCATAAAGTGAATCTTTAATCATAGAAATTTCCATTTTCCATTTTACCCCATCATATATTTCACAAAATATACTCTTCATTTCAAAGACCATTTTACAATTCTTATCCATAAATTTTCAATATCAATTTCATTCAAACCCGTACGATGTACACATACCATTCATACGTTATATCAATCTGATCGCTCACTCGATCACACAATTTCACTTCCGAACTAGTATTGTCCACCCGACTTCCTACTGTGGACTCAGATCTAGTTTCTTGATCAGAAACCGTCATTCTCCTTGCATAGCCACAACTATGATAGAGAATATCCAGAACCAATCAAAAATCCATATCCAGGTTCGCCGTCGAAAATCGAGCGAAAAATCCCAACTCGGATCGATAATGCTATCTTGAAATTCTGTGCTCGAATCTAGATCAAATCACTATGCGAATAGAATAATATATGTACATCCTACGTATTTATCTTCATTGATTATCAGTTAAATCAATTTTCTTTCTATTCATCCTCACCTTGATTTTATTCACTTATTCACATTTGCCTTAATCCCCATTTGGATTATCACTTCAATTCTTATCCCAGTTGGATATTTAATCAATAACAGTTTGAACTCCGACCAGTTTATATTTGAAAATAGCTTGAAAATTTTAAAAATAGATAAGTAGTTGAAAAAATAATTATTAGTTTGTAAAATAGCTGTAAAATAGTTATGTATTGATAAAATAGTTTTAAAATAGTTAAATAGTTACAGAAATTTTAAATAATTGCAAAATAGTAATTAATTTGTAAAATAGTTGAGAAATAGTAATTAGTTTATAAAACAGTTGTAAAATTGTTAAATAGTTCCAAAAATAACTGTCAAACAAGTTTAAAATAGTTTTAGATTTAAAAAAAGAAAAGTTGTATAGTAAATAGTTTGAAAAAAATAGATTTATATTAAAACAATTTATTTTGAAAATAGTCCAAAGTCAAACCGTTCAATTCCCAACCTCCATTTCTAAACAATTGAATTTAAATTTCCACTTCCAATTAAATTCCAATTTAAATAACTTCAATTTCCATTGAACTTGATTTAATCTCAATTCAAGTTGAATTAACCTCAATTTTTTTCAAATTTAAATCAAATTCCATTTGAATTTGAAACAATTTAACTTCGATTTCCTTTCAAATTTAAACCAATTCAAATTTCCTATTTGAATTTTAAACTTATCCATCTTAAATCACAATTCCCATTAATTCAAATCAAATTCAGTTTGAACTAATTCAATTTAAATCTCCATTTTAAACCATCTCGAATTATATAAATTCGAGTTAAATTTTTAAATGTTGATTTAATCCCTTAAATCAAATTAACCCTTATTTTTAAACCAACAATCTAAATCTTTAATCAATTAAATTTTTGAGTCCAAATTTCAAAACTCCATTTAAAATTTTCTTCATAATAATAGATATATCCAATTTATTCCCAAATTTCAATTTTGAAAGAAATCCTTAACAATTTAAATTTCCAAGTTCCTTTTGAACATTTAAATCTTAAATTCAAAGTGGTTTCATCTCCTTAATTTCAAATTTTAATTTCCCTTTTTATCTAAATAATGGGTATATCACCAATCCATTTCTTCATTCATTTAAACAAATCCAATTCACAATCTAAAGATTATTAATAACAATAGGATAATATTATCCAAATTATTTTAAAACGTCCATTTTCAGTTTCCAGATCTCAAACCCATTTTGAGATCACACAAACTCCCCAATCTAATCAACCATTTAACTTTCCAAGTTAAATCCCAATTTTAATTTGAAATTTCCAATTCATGTTGCTTGTTAACTTATTTAACTTTCCCAAAGTTAAATTCAATTTACTTAATCCAGCCAACCTTACCCAATTTGAAATCCCATTTAAAAATTTAAACTTCACATTAATAATCTTATAAGTTCAAAAACTTATCACCTTGGATATCACATCTCATTTCAAATTTAAAACTCAACATTTAGAGTTTATTTCAAACCATTTTTGATATTATGTATATTCCTCATATATACATATTATTTTCTTTACACACTAAGTTCTCCTTAAATTTTAAACCACCATTGGTTTTTAATTCAAAACAAATTTCTCTTAACATTTTGAAACGATTCAAATGTTTCTAGACTTAGGTTTTAAAATTTCACAATTTAAACCAACTTCAATTTAGAAGTTATACTCATCTTAAAAGTTTACTTCATTTGGCTTACTTATTAACAAATATATCATTATTAAACACAATAACTATTTATGATGATACCCAAGATTATCATATCTGGATACCAATTCATTTTATCTTATTCTTACTTCCACAAATTCAGGATTTTAGTTCCAGCTTGGATATATTTCAAACTTATCTGCATTTAATTTCAATTTGGTTGTATTACTATTACCACTTAATTCTCATTATTTAAGTTTCAAATAATACAACACCCAATTACCTTAATATATAATGGTTAGAAGAATCATTGCTTTATATAAACTTATATAAAAATCATTTACTTTTAAAACCATTATATAAGAAAATAACAAGTACGCTCTCATATATACATATACACTCAACTCATTCTAGGGTACCATTGACTCTATTCTTAATGAGTACTCCCACCAGAGCCAAGGTTTTCGCTTAACGTTTGCTCTAATACCAAATGAAACGACTCGAAATTTTCGATCCCGAAAATTCCAGATAGTTAGAAAAGAAGAAAGAGATAGAAGAAGAAGAAACAAAAACACAGCACAGATTCTCACATTCGCAGCGAATCAAAATATAATATCAAATAATACCAGTTTACAAAGAATACTGTATCCATCAATTTTATTTTAATACATCAGAGTTACACACATACACAATCACTGGACATATACAAATCAACATATCTCGGATAAACAGAAATATATCACAGCGGAAACACTCCATACGTTCCTGCCATCCAACTCGTCTTCTGAGCTCCTGAACGTCCTTACCTGAAAATCTGTAATACTCGGTCCGACCTGAGCATTACATCAAAGTAACACCCGGATCAGGCTGGAAACCAGCGTGAGTAAACCCATCAACAAGAAATACCAATGCACACAACAATTTAAGACTCGGGGTACTCGTACTTCACTACAAGTCCACAACTTGTTATAGTCAACACTTATATTCACAAATCGATCCCTAAGTATCTTTACTTAGTTTAAAGAGTCCAGTCGTTTAAATTTATCACATTCTAGCCTATTGATTTCATATACCAGACCTATAAAGAATCAAAGTGGTTTCGGGTATTTACAGATACCCGACCCCGGTCTCTTTGGGTCTCATGTCATCCTAAACCAAGTTACTCAAATAAACACAATTCAACTTTAATTACAAAATGTCTTCTTTACATAACAATCTATCATCGATAGACTACCACATTATCACTGATTAATCAAAACATATCATATCACAAAACATTCTATATCATATATATCAACCAATTTAAGGTATTTCCAAAATCTAATCATTCATAAACAAGATTTAATTAGTCTCACCTTTAAATCCTGCTCACTAAATTATTAATTAATTACAACTAATTAATTAATCATCCTTTAGTTAACATCTTAATTAATCATCCTTGATTAATTATGCCTTAATTATATTAAGTAATTAACCTTTAATTAATTACACAAATTTTCCTTTAACTATTCACATTAATTAACCTTTAAGTATCCTCATTGGTTAATTAATTACATTGATCCTTAATTAATTACTTTAATTAATTATCCTATAATCACTTATATTGATTAATTTATTCTTTAATTAATCACACTCATTAATTAGCTAACCCCTAATATTTAATTAATCCTATAATTAATTACGCTAAGAAATGAATTCTTAATTACTTCCACAAAGTAATTTTTTTAAATTACTCTCATCAAGTAATCATTCTATGGGTTAATTATCTTTAATCAATTAGCCTTTAATCATTAATCAATTAAACTTTTAATCCATACTTAAACTAGTTAACCCCTAACAAATTTATCCTTTAATTACGTATATTAATTGATCACCATTACAAATTAATTAATCTCAAATGGATTAATTTATAACCCTTAATTATTAATTTATTAGTCCTTAATCAATAATAAATTAATTCCTCTTTAATTCCTTAATTAATTAATCTTTAATCACTAAGGTCCTTGATTAACTTAAAGATAACCTTTTTATTTCTATTAATCACTTCTTAAATACCCTTTTAAAATCAATTAATTAAAACTTAATTTCTTAATTAATTACTCCTTAATTATTAATTAATACCTTAATTATTAATTAATACCTTAATTATTAATTAATAAAACTTAATCACAAATTTATTAAACACTTAATTATTAATTAACCTATCCTTAATTACAAATTGATAAATCTCTAATCACTTAGTTAATTGCAATTATAAATTAATTAATCATTCTTAATTACCTTCCAAAACAATTAATTAAATAATAATCATTTATCTTAATTATCTTCTTACTTAACGTTTTAAAATCCCTAAATAACTTTGAAATCACTTTATTATTAACTTAAAAAGCTTTAATGTAAATTAAATTTAAACACTTATCTTAAATTAACTACTTAATTAAAGTATTAATTAATATTAAAACGTTCTTAAGAATCAATTAAAAACTTAAAATAAATTCTTTACTTAAATTGTCAAACATTAATTAATTCATCAACCTTACTTGTTTAAGATGATTAGCTGAAACTTTAATTTTATTAGACTAAAAATTTTGAAAACCAAAAACACGAGAAAATCTCTGGTTTAATCGAGTCCAACCCGAGGTTTCCCACTATTTCCCCCGAGTCCTTCTCTTCTTCTTTTATTTACATCTGTTAAAACTTTCGAAAACCTGGTACTAAACAACACACGCGAGCAACCAGGAAAACTCAAGAAAATCACTTCCTTCCCCGAGCATACTCTCGAGAACCCAAAACTCAAAATACCCAAACGTGCACACGACTAACTGTGCACGTGTACTCACCGCCGACGAACCTCCGGCGAACTGCGCCTCCTCCGACAAGTCACGTATCATCACTACATTCGAAAGCAATGGTCGATTAGACGCTAACAACCCTAAAACGAAATCGAGCTTCCAGTTCGAAACTCGAACCCATCCTCACCAGGCAAATCGCTTCGCCCCACACACGCCAACCATCGAAGGTGCTACTACTCCGACCCCCATACTATCATTCCCTTGAATTCCATGCCACTCGATCAACCAGAGGTAATGAAATCATCTTGTTTTCCAACCACGATAAACTCGAGCGTTAAACCCTAGATTAGCCTCGACCGACCATCTCTGGCAATGGAAAAATCACTGAACATTTTTCCCGACTTGACCATCAGCCACACTAGCTTCGTTCAAAAACTCAACACCCAATATTCCTCTAATCACCATAAATCGATTAAAACACATTTTTCTATTCAATTATAAACTGCTCTTCACATACCAAACTAAAAATCATCAATTAAGTCTTAAAAATCCTATTTTCTAAAGAAGATTCAGGTTATATAATTGAATTAATATTTTATAACATTCGAATTTAACATATGTTTAAATTTTTCTCTATAAAACTAAATTTACAGAGGCAATACATCAATATCAAGCTTAAAACAAAATTTAGACCATAATCTATGTTTAACCACACTTGTTTTGTTTGAAGACTATGGCCTATCAGGGATCAGGGAGGAAGAATTTGAATTTTTTTTGAATTTTTACTTTGGTTTGAACTTTGTACTTGAAAAACAGAGATGACCAAACATTTAAGCATGCACAGAATAGATATATATAAACATACACAGAGATTCACATCTATATATAATCATGTAGCACAACATCATCTAAAATTCACATGCACTAGCATTTATTACCCTAAGCATTTAAGTTAAGTGTTTACTCACCTTTCCCTTTTGAACAGAGCACTGCTTTGGTTGAGTCCCCCTAATGATCTTTGTTGTGGCTTGAGTGTTTGTATATATATTTTTTTCCTCTAAGTTTTTAACTGGCAGCCTGTAACCTCTTCTATTGTCTTGCTCGAATGAAGGGACATGAAGCAAGGCATAGATATTTTTTTTATAGAAAGAATGAGCTGTAGCTTTTATGTACAGCACTCATTTATTTTTTTGTAGGATAAAAACTGACTTGATTTTATATAAAGTTGATTTGATGTACTGTGGCTTGAATTGAAATGTTGTGTGCTTGCATTTAATTCATGTCATGATGATGTTTCTTCTATGTATATGTATATATACATTCATATGGGTAGATTTATATGTAATCAATTTGACTATATGAACATGTTTTTGACCAATCACTAATATATGTATTTTGGCAAACATACATACTTATAGATTTGCACATCCACACAATGCACATGTTTATTTTACTTCCTATCTTGCCTTTACATACATACATACATACATACATATATATCCTATATGTACTATTTCTACATATACATATTTTCCGTAAAATCTATCACATCCAGAATTTTGTAGTTTTACCAATTATATATGTATAGATATCTTAAATATCGGAAAATTTATTTATTCATTTAATCAAAGTTAATATTCCAATAATTTAATTCAGTTAATTTCCAAATTAACAGACGTAAAAAAATCCGAGTCGTTACACCTTTATATTACAGTTCACTTGAGTTGGTTTACATTGTATAAGTATGTATGTCATGACTCGAGTGTTTTGTGTTTTGCTTTACGCTCGGGTCAGACTGAGTGATACAACATTCGAGACTCACCTTTGGAGTTGGAGCTTCGCTTGGATCCATCTATTGATTCTGCTTTCAGTCATTCAGTTGATTCTAGTGATGTATTCAGGCCTTGTATTTGACTATTGTGTTGAGACATCTTTGTATTCGTGATTTCTGTTGTATCTTGTTGAACTCTGTTATTATCATATATAGTAGCTTCACGAACTACTATTTCTTTGCTTCCGTTGCATTTTCATATTAATCTGTGTCTGTGATCTGTGATTTATTTACTGTATATTCTAAGATTTTCCAAATTTATATTTACAATTCGGTATTTTGAGCAATTCAAGTCCGACATGTGCGGATGCGAATGGTTGAAAATATCGGGTCGTTACTTGTGGTATCAGAGCTTTGGCTTTAGGCAAACTTAGCATATATAGTAAATTTATTTACAGAATCACTTTCGTTCGAGCTTGAATCTCTTACTTTTTGACTCGATTACTTTTGAATTTTGGAACGTTCCTTGCGGTTCCAAATCCATTCTTGTCTCTCCCTATTTTTCTTCTTTTGATTCTAGAGTATCTCATAACTCCACTTTGAATGACCTTTATAATGAATTGGCGGTCTCGCCAATCTTCGAATGATTGTGAAGGGGTGAAACTCCTTTATAAGAAGCATTGATTCACTAAAGATGTCTGCATCCTCGATTTACAATGCTATCTATCTCTTGTTATCCCAAATTCTATCTCTTGAGATTGGATGTAGGTTTGTCCAAGAACCCCACATCGATGTTATTCTTGAAGCCATGGTCGACCCGATTAAGGTTGCTCGAGATTTATATAAGCTTATTCATTTCCTTATTCTGTTATTTAATCATCTTGTCTTTTGTTTCCAACTTATCTTCAAATCATTCTTGAAGTGTATTTTGTAAACTAATATTTAAAATGTTTATATATATATATTGTGTTGTTTGAATTGTTGAAGTTGATTTGGGTTTCCGATCGATTCGTCTGATCAACGCGATCGATAGGATTTCCAAATCACTTGAACAGAGCAAACCGACACAATATGGTTTTCAAATTTAGTAAATGAAATAAATTTTGTATAATGATATATATAAGTATAATTTTCTGAATTTTGATAGTTAATTGAATTGGATTTTAAGAAATAATATTTGACTTTGTATATATCTTGTAACCATTGGCTTTTGTTTCATACATAAATAATTGGATTATAAACTTGGTTATAATTTTATTTGGAAATTTAAATGAATTTAAATCAAGAATTTGAGAATTTAATTTCCGATGGTTTCAAACTTTGTGTTTTAAAGTTTTAAAGGATATATTATTTAAAGTATTTCCGAATAGAAATCGTTTTCAAAGAATTTTTAAAGTTCTAAATTAGTGCTCTTCCCTTTGTCGCTAGAAAAAAATTTCGGTGATGACTACAGCATCATCGACATTCATTTTCGAGTTTCGAAGTGAAGAGACCATTCTGTAGCTTTGCTACAAGTTTTTCTTTGAAATTTTAATTGATTTGGATTTCTAAAATATGTCTTGACTTATAATATATATTGATACATGGTTTAAATTTGATTTGATATATATTATGTATATATATCTATTTATCTCTAAATGGTTGAAGTTAATCAGAAATTTTAATTCTTAAAATTTTATCTTAAAGGATGATTTCAATTATAAAATGAAGCCAAAATTTGAATAAATATTTAAGCTTGAAATAATTGAATTAGAAAGTTTTATTTGTATAATATTATATTGCATTCCAATATAACTTACCTTAATCATTCAGAAGTTACTATGTAATAGGATAATGTACAATATAAAAGGATTTTTTTATAAATAAAATTTGAGTGGTTATAATAAATGTTATATGCTTAAATTTTAGTTATAAAGAGATTTGTAGGGGTAAATAGAATAAAAGGTTAATTGAATAATTACAATAAATAGTGTTAAAGGGATTTATAAATAAATTGGAGTAGTTACAATAAAAAGTAAACATACTTAATATATGTGATTAGATACATTAAGTGGAATAAACTTACTAATATTTCAGAATAAAGAAGAATTAAAATTTATTGAATAAATTATGAGTATAATAAATGATTTTCAAAATTCATGATTTTCAAAATTGTTAATTGGATGATAAGATAATGAAATTAGAAATAGTTAAGATTTATTTAACTTAAGTGAAATCAATTATTAATTTAAGTTGATATTTTCTTGGTTTTAGAGTTTATTATCTTATTTGTTTTCCAATCTATCCTTCTTTCGGGATGTTTCTATTCTGTTCTTATCAAGTTTATTCTAGTCCTTGTTGATGATATCCTTGTCTTCTCCAAGTTAAGGGATGAGCATGAGTCATTATTTCTTATCTCTTTGCAAATTTATTCTATCTTATTTTGGGTATTAATTAATTTAAATTGAATTTATGTGGTTAAAATCATTGATTTTATTTTGAGTTTCAATTTAGTGTTCTTTCAGGGTGTTTCTATTCTCCTACCTTCTTCCTTTTCGGTGACGAAAAGTTTTGAGTGGGGGAGAGTATAACAATCCGTAAAATTTTCAATAATTTAATTTGTTATGTTAGTAAGTTTTGGGTGATTTAATATAGAGAAAAAAGAAAAAAAACTTTATCTATTAATAATTGAACAATGGTAATTAGAACTAATTAGTAACAATTGAAATAAAGTCTCAATGATGAAATAATGTAAATTAGTTATAAATTTGAATGTAAGAAACAAGTGTGAATGTTGAATCATTAATGAAATAATATGTGATAAATAGAAATTGAAGTAAATTAGTGTTAATTGAGTAATTGTAACATTTGATTTGTAAATAATAATGGATTCATTAATGTGGATTAAAGTAATAATAACTGGTGTGAGTTACTATTTAATTGGCCTATTAATTTAGTTATAACAGTTATATTTGAGTATAAATTTAAATATAAGTAAATAAGGGTAAGTGGTGTATAAATAAATAAATTTGTATAATTGATAGTAATTGAATGAATTCAATATTAGGTAAGTAATTAGATAATTAGTTGTATATATGATAAACTTAGGTGTATATTAAAGGGTAGTGATAACAGCTATTATAAGTTGCCTATTTAGTCTATAAAATAATTAGAAATTCTTTAATGTCATTAATGAGAATTTATGCAGTAACGGGAGGTGTGAATGTATAAAATAAATAGAAACGTAAATTTATTTATAAATTAATAAATTGGTAAAAGGAATGGAACTAAGGTAAATTAATTAATTGGTTTAAATCTTAATTGATGTGTACAATTGACAAGATTTCACATTTAGAAATGTAACATTTTATACAAATTTAAAAAAAAAAATATGTTTCTTTTTCCCGTAACTCCTGCCTTTTCCGTTTCTTAACATTCATTTCCACTTTCTCGCCATCCAAACTCCTCATAGCCGTGCATATCAAGTTGAAATCACGTACAAAGCTTCCCAAATATCTCACCTCTTCATTTGCCTCTTCTGATTGAAAGATATTACATATGTTATTTTATTAAATAGGAAATAAATCCCCTCATTCACTAGCCTCTTTATTGCTTGCCATTTATAGCCGTTTCTTCTTTTTCCTTCTATAGCCGTGAATTACTCTTATCAAATCACATACAATATTATTTCCCATTCACTCCTTTCTCATTTTATTTCTAGAAAATAATATACAAGATCCATGGCTTCCTCCTCTTCTTTTTTTCTATTCTTTTTTTTTCCTTTTCTCTTTGTTTTCTCCATGTCTTGCTCGGCCTCTACCAAGCCTTAGCCGACCACTACACCATCTCCTCCACCATCCACCACCTTATGACTGGCCATGATCATCACCACCTCCTCTCCAATCCTTGGCCGTGACCACCATGAAGACTCCATCACCAAACAATGGAAAACATAACCTAGATCACCACATACATCCAATTCCTCCTTTATTACCTCGGCCACACCACTCAAGCACCATCTCCTTTGCTTTTCCTAACCCTAGCCATGCCTTATGATGTTCACTTGACCTAGATCCTAACCAGGCCGAGCACATACAGACCATGGCCGAACCAATTGAGCACAACCCCTTGACCTTTTGGCCTTCCATTGCTTTGTAACATCCATCTCTTCAAATTCCTCACCATAACCGTGTAAACACCACTTTGGCCAAGCCTAGGTGCCTCTAAACATGATGAGGCCGAGCACTACATGGTGTGGTCAAGCCCACTTGACCATGGCCTAGCCACTTGATTGGTTTAAAGCAAGGTTATGTCACTTTGATTCATTCTTTTCATTGTTTTAATCTATAAATCTTTGTGTTGAATTTTATTCTTATAATTTTGTAAATTGTTTGTATACAAGATTGGATCTTGACTCTCCATTACAAAAAAATCTTGTTCGTGCCTAGTCATGTTTTCGGAATTTGTTTTGTGTCTCTTGTTTGTCATCTCTAACTCTAAAAGGTGAGTTTTATCACTCAAGACATATGTACTTATATTATTGTGAAATGATGACAAGTGAATCTGTATAAATTGATATGTTATTCATACATGCCTGTGATATATTATATGATGTTAAATGCTGTTTATATACCTGTTACATTACCTGATATGTTATTATATGTTATACTGTTCATTTTAATTACTGTATCTCACACTGCAAGTTCCCTATTACTATGGGTTGAAATGATACATACCCGAACAAACATTAGAATAAGGAAAAATCATTATGAGCTGAAATGATAGGCTCAAGTGATTTTTATTGTATTTGATTTACTTGGGATTGCGGGTTTGAAATGATAGAACCCGGATTTTTCTTTTAAATTACGGATTGAAATGATACATATCTGTATCACTTGACCTAGGCTAGAAAATATTATACACACCCATGGATAATTTTTAAATAATATTTTCCTAAAGATTATTAAGTATTTTGAATTTTTAAATATATGAAATTTTAAGTTAAAGTTGATTTAATGACTTAAATATAAGAAGATGTTGGTTTTCTATAAGTTAAGATTTTATAAGTCAATAAGTGGCTTTAATGGAAATTTTAAAGATGGGTTGGTTTTAAATAGAATTTAAAGACCTTTATTGATGTTAAATAACTTAATAATTGTATTTGACTTAATATGGATGTTTTAAATCTAACTTAGTAATTGTTATGAATTTTACTTTATGAAATGGACATGTTTGTGTAATAAATAATGTATTTTGAACTGATAAAATGGAATACATTTTTAATTGGACATTTTGTAATAAAATTTATTTAACTAGAAATCATAGTTAATTGATGTCTAAATGAATAGATCTAAAGGAAAAAAATGATTGTTATATTAACTATGATAAATTATTCTTTTGTGAAATGTTATGTTTTGTAAAATAAATAGTTATGATTTTTAAATGGAAAAATGTAACTTTAATTATGACCTAACTTGATAATTGGAAATTTGGTTTTTCAAATGGAAATTTTAAGTTAAGTAAATAAATAGAAATTTAGTTTAATTTATGAAATGGGTATTTTAAAATAAAGTGTTAGGTTAGTGGTTAAAAATAAAAGTTAAGTAAAATAGTGTATTTTGACTTAATAAATGAATTATGGTTTAAATTGGATATTTATTTATAAAATTTTATTTTATTAAATCATAAGTTAAATGATATCCAAATGAATGTTTTTGAAGCATGAAATATGATATTTTTTATAAGTTAAAACTGCTAAAATTGAAGTTTTAATGTTTCTGAAATGTTATAATAAAATCTGGAATTTTATTGGTAGCACTTTAGAAATGCTATGGTTTTAAGATAGCATTTGTTAATTGCTATCAATTCTGAAGTTTAACTATGTTCTGAAATAACTATAATACTATAGCACTTTATAAGTGCTGTTGTTTCTGAATTTGAACTGTTTTTGAAATACTAATATATCTACTGCAGCAGTTTATAAATGCTGTTGTTTCTGAAATTAAACTAGGTTTTTGAAATACTAAAATACTTACTACAGTAGTTTATAAGTGTTGGTGTTTCTGAAACTAAACTGTTTTGAAATACTAATACCTACTGTAGCACTTTATAAGTGCTGCTGTTTTAAATTTGATAATGTTTTTGAAATGTTAATATATTTACCGTAACACTTTATAACTATTGTTGTGGTTAAAATTACAATGAACTTTGGAAATGAATAATATTTTTGGAAGATTTTGACATTGAATTCAAATGGCTTAAATGAATATATGTTGAGGTGTAATATAAACCATTTTTGAAATTTATAAGTTAACACAATGATTTCGAAATTGGTATAATTGAACGAATGAACTTAATAATGTTATAACTTTGGTAATGAATATTATTTTTAAGGGAGTTATGGTTTTTTTAAATATTATGATTTCCAAATGATAACATTTTAAATTGATATGGTTTCAAAGTGTTTGGTTTCAAGGGTGTTATAACTTTGAAAGTAATATGATTTTGGAAATTAATTTATTTGAAATAATATATAATTAAGAATTGTTTTGAATATATTGATTTGCAATTTAAGATTTAAGAATATGACTTTATAAAGTGGTTTTGGTTTAAGATGATTTAAAAAGGAATATTTCAAGTTTAAATAAATTGAAAGAAATATTCAGTGATTGGAAATTTGGGTTTGTTCAAATGATATTTTGGTTTTGAAGTATAAACTAGTTTTGAATATGATATTTTGGTTTTGAAGTATAAACTAGTTTTGAAATGGATATGATATTTGGTTTTGAAGTATAAATTAGTTTTGAAATGGATATGATATTTGGTTTTGAAGTATAAATTATTTTGAAATAAATATCCATGGGTTATAATAACGATTGGTTGTTAAAGAGACCGGGATCGGATATGGGCATACTCTCTGTCGATACCGAAAACCACTTTGACAACCGTGTACGCGGTGGAGATTCCAGAATGAAGTAGGATGGTGGCGATGATTCCTATTGAGGTATGAACATGGACCGGACTTCCGTGAGTTGGCATAAGGTAGCTAAAACAGGAGCGATTGATGGGCCAATGAGGTAGCACCTCTGATCGGACGCATTTCTTCGATACTATTCTAATACTTTGTGATTTATTTGGTGGCCACCCTTCGATTTTTGATTTGGGAGTGTGTTCTGAGGTGGGAGGTAGTGGCTGCTTTGCGTTTCCACCAGCCCGGATGCGTAATTGGTATATCTACCCTGGCATTGCCTAGTTGTGCCGTGGCACCTACCATATCGAGCTTTACTACGAGTTTGGATTTGTTCCGTTGCCTGTGGAGTATTGAGGGTAGCTCCCGATCTGGGGGTGCGCTGATACTGGATAGACTACTGGGACTATTATGTGTTAAGGGCTATATGGGTAACCCCTTAATGCTATTTAAAAGTAAGTTTATTTTACTATTAGACATTATTATAATAGCGTATATTACTACATAGTAGATAGTTTAACGGATCCTTAAAGGATGGGCGATCCCAAGCATCCTTTAAGTTACATGTACCTTTATATTACAGTTCACTTGAGTTGGTTTACATTGTATAAGTATGTATGTCCTGACTCGAGTGTTTTGTGTTTTGCTTTACGCTCGGGTCAGACTGAGTGATACAGCATTCGACGCTCACCTTTAGAGTTGGAGCTTCGCTTGGATCCATCTATTGATTCCGCTTTCAATCATTCAGTTGATTCCAGTGCTGTATTCAGACCTTGTATTTGACTATTGTATTAAGACATCTTTGTATTTGTGATTTCTGTTGTATCTTGTTGAACTCTGTTATTATCATATATAGTAGCTTCATAAACTACTATTTCTTTGCTTCCGCTGCATTGTCATATTACTCTATGTCTGTGATTTATTTACTGTATATTCTGAGATTTGCCAAATTTATATTTACAATTCGGTATTTTGAGCAATTCAATTCCGACATGTGCGGATGCGAATGGTTGAAAATATCGGGTCGTTACAATACTAGGCTCTACAATCAAAACCGTAAAGGCATATATTAGAGATTAGATTCCATACTATGACAAGGCACCGGGGTACCTTCTATCACGGTACACGTTTAGAAAATGTACCGAGGACCTCGCCGGGATCCCCTGCTAACATTAGACCAGCCTACCCCTGACCGGATAGTACCGAATATGTCGTAACCCCGGTTGCTTTGCATTCCTTTTTATTGAGATCTCATGCACAACCAATTCATAAATTTGTAGATGTATCTAAAAAGGTGATGACACACCCTATTGGGAGCAACACACTTAGCCTTGCTGCATCTCCCTTGATTTTAGTCATTCTCGGTTGATGACGCTTGAGGCTACGCTTACCTTTTGAATAGCAATCCCACTTGGAATGCTAACACTGCATTCTGGCAGTAATGTAGTGCCAGCATTCATCCATACAAGTTGTCTAGGATAAAGACAAACTGAAGGCACTACTTCTACTACATACATTTTGGAATCACCCTCAGGACTAGTAGTAAGTAGCCCTTGCACTTCAATGCTCTGTCTTTGATTCCATATTCTTCAAGATGTCTTCAGTTCAAAATGCTTGAGTTGGATCGAAATGGTTTTCGAAAAACAGATCCAATCTCGGTCTCTTCGAAACATCTTTCGATAATTTCCAGTAAATTCAACCCCAGTTCTTTAGGAAATAAACAAACAAAGATAAGAGCGGAATTCACCTCGTAACCGTTAGTGGATAGATTTCCTTATCATTTATCGTAAAAGAACGAAACGAGGTTTATACGCATAGTACGCCATCATTGGTGATGACTGTGCCATATAACTCACGTGTTTCTTCTAGATATTTCCAAAGTTACGTTTAGGTCCAGATTTGATAGTCGGTTTTTCAACTATCAAATAAACAATCATTCAACATTGATTCGATTCCATATGGGATCCTCTAAGCCTTCATTAATTAATCTTTAATTGATAAAATCACTTATAAACTTGATCAAAAGATCCTTTCAAAACACTTCCCTAAACCCTTAACATTCATTTATACTTGGAAAAAAACAATATAAGTATTTACCAATACATTTTGGAAATTCCCTTTCCTCAAAATTCCATATTAAATGGCCAAACAATTCCCTTTCAAAAACATCACCTCCTATAAAACACATTTACGTATTCCTTATAAAAATTCTTTTTATAAGTTCCCTTTACATTTCAAACCACTTAAAAGTTTTTAAACTAGATTTAAAACTTCTTTCAAATATATCCAAATTGATTTATAAAATCTCTTTCTATTTTTAAAACTAATTAAAAATCTTCCTCATAATTCCTTTAGAATCTCCTTTATAAAATATCATTTTCAAGATATCATTTGTAAAACACTTTAGGTAAAACCTTTTATTTAATAAACCCCTTTTAAAAAAACAAGATATCATTTAAAAATAACTTTATAAAATAATAATAAAATTTAAAAAAGTCATTATAACCTTTAAACCCAAATTGATTAAAGAATTAAAGTTAATTCAAAAACATACTTTAGTAATTTGAAAAGAGGCTTAGCAATCCAAATGGTACTATTTTAAGTTACCATTCAATTTCCATTTCAATTCACTTAACAGTTATTTACATAGATCAACATATATGTAAATACCCTCATATCCAATCCGGGAATAACATGTCAATATGAACAAACTAGCATATAAATCCAAAAAACTTAATAGTAGGATGGTGATTTGTCCTGCTAAACAAATGTCCAAACCATTCAACCAATTCATAGCAGAACGGGGATTTATTCTACTAAAACATGTCCAAACAACCCAACAAACAAACAATCAATTTATAACAGAACGAGGATTTATTCTACTACCACATGTCTAAACAATCCAAAAATCTACTTTATAACTCATTCATTGTTATATGGTTTCTTAATTGTATCGACACTCGAATCACTTGTATTCAGATCTATCTTTAAAAGAAGTACCTTTAAACAATTTTACATTTGGAAACCAAAGGATTTTAAACCTTTTTAAAATAATTAATTATTAGTTAAATCCTTATTTAAATCATAATTAACTTTAATTGAATCTTAACTTAATTTAATTAAATATTTAAACAATAATTAACTATTAATTAAACCCAAATTAACCCTTTATTAATTATTAAATAATAATTTAAACCTTCACTAATAATTAAATATTAATTAATTTTAATTAATATAAATAATAATATAATTAAAACTTAAATAATAATCAAACCTAAAATAAAAAATTTATTATTATTTAAACCTTAAATAGTTTATAATTTAAAATAATTAAACACTTGATTAATAATTAATGAATAATTAATCTTATACTTAATTAATAATTAATTAAAAATAAATCATATACTTAACTCATGATTAATTAACTTAATTAATAATTAAAACAAATCTTAACTTTAAAAGATAATTAATTAAGAACTATTCTTTATTTAATTGAAGTTAATAACCCTTGTTAACACTTAATTAATTATTATTTACTAAAACCTAAGTAATTAACCATTAAATCCTTAATTAACTTTTAAAAACATTATTATTTAATTTATAAAAATATTCACACAACAATTTGAAGTATAAAATCCAAACTTTGCAAAAACCGAAATTTTAAGGCGAACTGCATCCATAGCGACTACCACTATGGATTCCTGTAATTTCACTTTACTAACTAGTTTACATGCTAACTTGCCTTAGCTTCAAGACAAGATTAACACATATGACATATCCAAGTTAATATATACCAAATCATATCATCGCCAAACATAACCAACAATCACAACCCTTTTATAACCAACATATCTAAACAATACCACAATCCAAGCCAAACATATATATATATATATATGTGTATATATATATGTATATATGTGTATATATATATGTATATGTATATATATATGTTTATGTATATATATATAAATATGTATATGTATATATATATGTAACCACATAACCAACACACATATATATAGGTAAATTCTTCCCAAAAAGTTGAAGAAGTTTACTCACCAAAATTTATGGAAATTTGAAATACTTTAGCGTTCGGAAAGCTTGGAAAACCACGAAATCCACTCAAAAATAAGACATTTTCTTCTCAATTTTTGGACCATTTATTCTCGAAATTTGAAAAAGCAGTCAATAGAAATGTTTTGGATAATTCTTTTCTCTATCATTTAAAAAAATGAATTACTCAATATGGACAATTTTTGAGGAAATTATGATCAAAACGGTGAATGGAATTTTCGTACTTCATAATCTAGGTTAAAAAAACACTCTTGAAAAAATGGATTTTTGGAGTATCTATGATTGAAATCGGAAAAAGTGGTAAACTACAATGTTGTAGCCATTGGAATTATACATGCTTTCAACAAAAGAAAATATTGATTCGGTGCATTTTAGAAGAAGTTCTGGTCTGGTGAATTTGGGGTGAAAATGGATAAAGTGGAGCTTAAACAAGTGATTTAAAACAAGGTTTTAAAAGGTTTTCTTCGAAATGGAAATCAAAGTTTTTGATATTTTAGAAATAGCATGGAAGCTATTAATAATTTTAGAAGCTTGAAAAAGAAGAAGTCTTAGGAAATTTGAGAAAGAAAGATGAATATGTAAAAATGGAATAGAAAAATGGAAAAAGTTTATATATAAAATGAATAAGCGAAATTACATAACCAACCTTGTACCTTGCCCTCCGTCCACATTTCACCACCTCATCTACCTTGTCTCCTCACCTCATTTTCACGTTTTTCCATTGTATCCCTCTCCTTTTTCATGATGAAACATGTTTTGGTACCCTAGTGTACCTTGCCCCTGAGGTGACATATACCTTTAAAAAAAGTATCATATTCTATTTATATATGCCTAAATGTTTATATATATTCAAATGCATTCAACCATGTATAAAACACTTTGTAAATATATGTATGTGTGTTTACATAAGTGTTACAACGATTTCAACAACTTTAAGCCGACAAAAAGTCAAAAATTCGAAAACCGAATTCCGATCATATTTTTTGTTTTTCATTGAATTATATATTTTTGTAAAAACATTTTTATACTATTTCACTATTGTTGTTAATTATTTAAAAGATTTTTATTTTTATTATAAAACCTGTATATTGAATATTTAAAATTAATTAAATATTTATAATCAAATTAGTGAAATCCCGGATCGTTACATTCTTCCTCCCTTAAAAGAATTTTGTCCCCGAAATTACACCTCAACCTATCCGAGTAAACTCTTAAAACTATACATCAGTCCATATGATGTACATAGATCATTCTTATACCAAGTCCGATTTGATCATAACTCGAATACATAACTTCACTTTCGAACTAGTATCGCTTACCCAATTCTCTAGTGCAGACTCCTATCTGGCTCCTTGATTAGGAACCTCTGTTCTCTTTACATAGTTGTAACTACGATAGGAAACACTAGTCCCATATCAAAAATCCTCATCAAGTGCTCGCCGTCAAAAATCGAGTAATAGACCCTTATTCGAAACGGTGGAAACACCTTAAAGTAATATACTCAAATCTTAGATAGAGACTATATGGATGGAGAAATGATCTACGTCCAACCTACGCACTTATTTATTTGGTTCTCACTAATGCCAATTCTATTCAACTAAAATATTTATGATAACGTCCCATAAAACTAAACTTAAGTTCGGCTTGGATACTACTCCACTACATCCTAAGAGTATATACCCCAATTTGATTCAACTATTCCATTTTGCATTTGTTTCCCTAAGAAAACCCAAGATCCAATTACCCGGTCTTATTTCAAAAGCTTTTTGAAATGATACTATAATTTCAATTCTTAGAAAATTTACATATAGCTCGAGTAACTCCAAAATGATACAAAGGAACTGGGTATTACCAAAAAGTATCATACACTCCCTTACTAGGAAGTGTAATACTCAAGAGAAGTGTTTACCATCTGAACACATCTCAATCCAAATTTTAAGTTATTTTTTGAGCCACTCAAACTATTAACATAAAAATATCTCTTTCATTTCAAAATCCCATTTTTGAAGCAATACTTTTCATTTTTCACCAAAACATTTATCATGAACTCGCTTTGGGTTCGTTCGGGGTTTGAAATTGTTTCGATTATACAATGATAAAGAGAATAATTTACTAAGTGCACCACAACGTTCACCTAGGCAAACATCTGATCGTCACTTAGAAGATTATTCCGATCATCACAAAACAATCAAGACTCATCCCCCCAACCAATCCAAAGTAAACACTTCTTGCTTAACATTTTCATCCCCAGAATTTTTATTCTTGAACCAAAATTGCTTCCAAATAATACTATTATTATCTTTCAAAATCTTGAAACATTTTCCAAAAGCACCGGAATTTAAGTCCACAAGTTTCAACCTAAATTCTTTTAATTAAAAGACACCTTCTTATAAATTCATTTTATAATATTAATTTTTATCAAACTATTTCTCAAATATTTATTTCCAAATATTCAAACTTTTTTATAAACATCTTTTATTGAATCAAATTTTTATCCAACATTAACATCAAACGCCTTATATAGTCAAATTGTGAAACTTAATTCACATGGTGTTCGCTTCAATGTTTTCTCTATTTCTATTTACCCAACCCAAACCTTAAAAAGGGAAGCTATCTATACACACCAATGATAGTCAATCCTCAAACTGGATGAGCATGACTAAACAAACCCTAAATGATAATAATAGAATATTATTATCTCCTATCAACAATACCTCAAAAAACTATACTATTTTTGAAATCATTCTTTATATATAAAATATATTTCTAGGTAAAATTATTTCATTTACCAAATTCCAAAACAATACTGTGTCAGTTTGTATTGTTCAAGTTTTAAGGAACCTCTATCAACACCGTGGCACCCACGTCTCGATCAGAGTTCTTAAGCCACTCAACGGATAAATCAACACAATATAAAACATTTTATTTCACTAACAAATACACACTCTTATATAATACACTCATACCCATTCTAGGGTCTCACCGACTGATCTCAAATGAGTTTACCCCACCAACGCCAAGGTTCTTGCTAAACCTTGCACTTTGATACCACATGTAACTACCTGCCTTTTCGAACCGCAGAAGTCGACACTAATACATCGGCGGTATTCACGTGCTGAATAACTAAGTGTCAGAAAGACAGATTGTTATGAGAAAGAAGAAAGAAGAAACTAAACAATCACAACATCTCACAATGCAACGGGATAACATATATTAATCAACATAATTCTTTACAAAGCCATTTCAAAAATGATACATCAGAGTCATATTAATAAAATTCTATCCTTGGAAAGTTATAACAACCTGTCCATACCTAACTGATATAAGATACATATAATCTAGCCAAAACAAGATAATAACTAGGTATCGATGAAGCCTCATGCTCCAAGCTCCTCCAAGATGCATCCGTAGGAAACTTGAACTACTTGGCTGCCCATAAAAATTTGAGCACCCAAGAGTTTTAGGAAAAGAAAAGAAAACTCTGGGTCAGACATGAGTCTGGTGTGAGTAAACTCAAACAACTAAATTATTATGTTTAAAACCCTTTTAAAATCAAAGGTATCTCGTATGACCACGCTGTACATAAACATGGACAGTATTTTACCTTACGATAACCAAAACACTTTTTATAAAAAATCCAGTGATATTATAATAATGCCTAAGCGTTCAAAATAAATATATGAAAATGGACGAAATTGTTACCATTATTAAATTCCAGCATATTAAGCTCTACAATCAAAATTGTAAAGGCACGTATTGAGGATTGGATACCATACTATGACAAGGCACCGGAGTATCACCTATCACGGTACACATCAAGAAGATTGACCGAGGACCTCGTCAGGATCCCCTAACAACACGAGATTGGCCTACCCCTGAATGGATAGTACCGAATATGTCATCACCCCGGTTGGTTTGCAACCCTTTTTATTGAGATCTCATGCATTACCAATCCATAAATATGTAGATGTATCTAGAAAGGTGATGACACACCCTAATGGGAGCGACCCACTTAGCCTTGCTGCATCTCCCCTGATTTTAGCCATTCTCGGTTGATGAAGCTTGAGGTTACACTTACCTTTTGAATAGCAATCCCACTTGGAATGCTAGCACTACCTTCCGGCAGTAATGCAGTGCAGCATTCATCCATAAAAGTTGTCCAAGATAAGGACAAACCGAAGGCACTACTTGAACTACATCCATTTTGGAATCACCCTCAGGACTAGTAGCAAGCAGCCCTTGCACTTCAATGCTCCATCTTCGATTCCATATTCTTCAAGATGTCTTTATTTCTAAAAGCTTGAGTTGGATCAAAGTGGTTTTCAGATAACAGATCTGATCCCGGTCTCTTCGAAACAACTTTCGATAATTTCCGGTAAACTCAACCTCGATTCTTTAGGAATTAAAAGACAAAGATAAGAGCGGAGTTCACCTCCTAACCGTTAGTGGACGGATTTCCTTATCATTTATCCTAGAAGAACGAAACGAGATTTATACGTACAGTACACCATCATTGTTGATAACTATGCCATATAACTCATGTGTTTCTTCTAGATATTTCCAAAGTTACGTTTAGGTCCAGATTTGATAGTCGGTTATTCAACTATCAAATAAACAATCATTCAACATTGATTCGATTCCATATGGGATCCTCTAAGCCTTCATTAATTAATCTTTAATTAATAAAATCACTTATAAACTTGATCAAAAGATCTTTTCAAAACACTTCCCTAAACCCTTAACATTCATTTATACTTGAAAAAAATATAAATATTTACCAATACATTTTGGAAATTCCCTTTCCTCAAAATTCCATATTAAATGGCCTACAATCCCCATTCAAAAACATCACCTCCTATAAAACACATTTACGTATTCCTTATAAAAATTCTTTTTATAAGTTCCCTTTAAATTTCAAACCACTTAAAAGTTTTTAAACTAGATTTAAAACTTCTTTCAAATATATCTAAATTGATTTATAAAATATCTTTCTATTTTTAAAACTAATTAAAAATCTTCCTTCCTTTATAGAATCTCCTTTATAAAATATCATTTTCAATATATCATTTGTAAAACACTTTAGGTAAAACCTTTTATTTAATAAACCCCTTTTAAAAAAACAAGATATCATTTAAAAATAACTTTATAAAATAATAATAAAATTTAAAAAAATCATTTATAACCTTTAAACCCAAATTGATTAAAGAATTAAAGTTAATTCAAAAACATACTTTAGTAATTCGAAAAGAGGCTTAGCAATCCCAATTGTGATATCCCGGGTTTTTAGGCAATATAAATTTAATAATCTGTATTAATAATTTAATTGATTTGATAAATTTTCTTTATAATTTAAATCTAAATTGGTTAATTTAATATTTTAAAGGTTAATAAATATATAATCTGGCAATATTGAAAAGATTTGTTTGTGAAAGCTAATTAAATTTTATTCTATTTATAATATATATATTTGATATATATTGTGAATAGGATATATTTTGTTTTAAATTAAAGATGAATTTTCAAATTGTAATATATATGTATGTATATGTTATAATTTGGATTGCTTTGAATTTAGTTTCATCTATTGATAATATATATATATATATATATATATATATGTATAATTTGTGATTTAAAGCTTTGTTTTAAAATTAATATTTTTCAAAGGTTAGTTTAGATTTAATTCAATTGTTTTCAAAATATAAGATAATTATTATTTCTAAAATATGATAGTTTAAACAAGATTTAATAAAAGATTTATTTTTATCTTGTTTTCTTTTAATAAGTATAAGACTAAAATGATTAAATATATATAGTTTTAAATAAGCTTTCTTTTTAATATTCCTTTAAGTTAAAAGGTTTGTAAATATAAATAAAATTAGTAATAATTCACATTTCATAAATAATAAGCATATAGATACTTAAACTAAAATAGTTTACAAATAAATAAAACATGACTTTATATAAATCCATAATTACATATAACATAAATATTTTTACAATAAGGATTTAAACATAATATTGCTTGTTTTTAACATTTTTAAAACATATAAAACAAGTTGGACATTTGTCTAATTAGTAATAAAACAAGTGGCAACATTTTCTTTATTTAAAAATTTATTTTATAAATAATATAGTTGAAGAAGAAAACTGAACCTTTGATTTCAGTTCAAAACTTATTTTTCTCAGTTTGAAATCTTCTTCCTCCATCTTCTTTTCTCTCCATCTTTCTAAATTCAAAAGAAATTCTAAACTGAAAACAAATCCTCAAACTAAAATCAAACCCTGTAAAACTCTCAAGCAAATCAAAAGCCTATAACAAGTTTTCAAGCATGCAAAGTTCTTCACAGCAACTAAATCAAATCTACAACTTCAACCTGCTTTCCAAATGAAGTTCAACTGTAATTCAACATGCAAATGGTTCTTTTTCAACTGCAAGCAAAAGTATTTCTCCAGATCAAAGTGCAATTCCAGGAAATATAACAAAACTGCTCTGTTCTTTTTGGAAATAGGTGAGTAAATTTATTTTAAAAACAGTTTAACCTGATGATTTTAATTGATGTCAGTGATAGATTAAATTGATCTGATATGAATGCATGTATATATGGTTGAATGATGGTGCGTACTTGCTTGCATGTCTGTATATATGCAAATATCTGAATGTATATGTAGGTATATGGGAAAATAGGCTCTGTTTTTAGTTCAGATTGGAAAACCAATTTCTAAAATTCAAATCCTCTTTGTACAATCGATATTAGATATTGATTTGTAAATGAAAAAGGATTGTTACAATATAAATTCAATTTTAAAAATGGTTTCTAAAATTTATATTGGACAATTATTTCTGAATGAATGAATAACAGTGATGATTTAAAATTTAGCCAAAAATCAATCTTCATAATTTCAGAATTAGATTATAGAATCTGATTAGTAGTAGAAAATGATGAATTTTAATATACATATCATGATTTTTAGATAGAAAATTGTTTAGAAAATTGGGGTTGTATAATTTTGGTTTGAATGCCGTTTTCTGATGATCGACATAGTAAGGTTGGTCGAGTTTTGAGACGAAGGTGGCCGAAGTGATGTCGGTCTCAGGAAAAATACTAGGGTATTTTTCTAGTGATTGTGGTGATGGGATTAGATCAATTTAGGGTATTAGGTCGTTTTCGATCGGCTTAACTATCGAAGCATTTGCGACTGGGGTGATGGTCCGGAGGCAATCGCGATAGGGGGGAAGGTTTTGCTGGAGTCTTGGCGATGTTGGATGAGGTCGACAAGGTTTCTCGAGGCATAGTTCGTCGACGATGGGTGGTTGCAGTTGAGATGTGGGTTCCAGTTTTTGGTCGTTGGGTTCGATTTTGATATCGAGGTGGTATCGTCATTCTGGGTGTTCGAATGGGCCAGTGGGGTCGTGGGTGACTGGAGGAAGGACGGGGCGATGATCGTAGATGGCCAGAATTGGCGTGCACGTGAACGTGTACACGTTCGTGTACCAGATGTGTTCGATGATTTGGGAAGACGATAAGCAACTCGGGACGGTCTCGTGATTTTTGGCATGAAAACTCGAAGTGGATGGTGTTGCAAAGAGACTCGGGGAAGTCTCGCGTAGTTTACTGTTCGACTCGAAGTAAAATGAGAGGGATACGGGTTGGACTCGAAGCAGGAGAAGAGCAAAAGTTTAAATCATGTTTTAAAGGTTTTGAAAACTTAAAAGTGGAATTTGTTTTAAAATCATTTCTTAAATAATTCTTTTCCTTTATCAAATGTTTTTGAACCTTTAATCAAAAAGTTATTTGTTTGTTTCAATGAAGTTTGTTTAAATAAACTTTAAGATATTTGAAATCTAACTTTTAATTAAGTTATAATTAAGGGTTTAAAATTATTTTGTCTTAAAGTATAATTATATTTAAATATAATTAATTTCTAAATTTGTTTAAAATTAAAATAAATGATGGAAGTAAGTATTTAATTTTAATGATGAGTTTATCTTTTAAAATTGGAATTAATTAAAGATAATAAATGAGTAAAATAAATTAAAAGTTAATTACTTATTGTAATTAGGATAATTACTTATGAAAGTAAATAAATGAATTTGATAAATGGTTAATCACTTAATATTATTGATTAAAGGATTAATTAATATAATTGATTGAAGTTAATTAATTTGATATGAATTTGAGAATACTAAATTTAAAATATGATTTGTTAATAAGTAAAGAGATTAATTAAGATAAATGTTTTTCTTATTTAATTAAGGATTTTGAAATATAAGATATTAATTAATTGTTTAATTAATTTTAAATAATCACTTAATTATGGATTAAATTAAGTATAATTACTTAATGAAGTAATAAATGGTTAATAATTGAATGTAATTGATTAAGGGTTAATCATTTGGTGGTATTAATTAAAGGATTAATTAATATAATGGATTTGAAGTTAATTAATTAAGAGAAATTAATTAAAGGATTTAGGTTAATTAATAATGTGATTAATTAAATATGTTTAATTTAAGATTAATTACTAAGTGTAATTAATTTAAAAGTAACTAATTAATAAAGTAATTAATTAGGGATTATTTGTTAATTTAAATTGATTAATAATTACTTAATGAAGTAATTAAAGATTAATTAATCAAAGTTAATATAATTAATTAAGAAGTAATTAATTAAGATAAGTAATTACAAATTGTTAATTACTGTTTATAATTAATTAAGACTAATTAATGAAGTGGTTGATTAAAATTAATTATTTAATTAATTAAAAGGTTAATTAATTAGTAAGGATTATTTAATTAATGAATTAATCAAGGTTGATTAATAAAAGTAATTAATTTAAGTATGATTAATTAATTGTAATTAATTGAGGATTAATATAATTAATTAATCAATGAGGGATCATTAATTATTGTAATTAATGATAGTAATTAAAGGATAATTACTGTATATGGTTAAGGCTAATTACTTGAATGTAATTAAAGTATAATTAATCCAGGAAGATTAATTAAGGAAGATCATTAAGAGATGATTAATTAATTAATGATAGTAAGCATGATTAAGATAATCCAAGTAATTAAAGAATAGTAATTAATTTAATTAAAGGTTAATTAAATTGATTTGGAGTTAATCAATTCTGCTTATGGATGATTGATTGATATTGGATGATTGATATTGGGTGATTGGTTGATACTGGATGATTTGGATATGATAAATATAAGCTGCTTTGTGAGATGAATGTTGATATGAATTATCTATTGTGATAATGTGATTTATCTATCTGTTTATATCATCCTAAATATAAGTTTTAAATGTTTAAACCTTTAAACAACTTGGCCTTAAAAGATACGTTTTGGATTTCGATGAGACCGGGATCGGGTTTCCAGATTTGGATATCCGAATACCACATCGATTCCAATTAAACGTTAGTCGTTAATCCAAGTGGAGCAAGTGAAGACTCGAGGTGTAAGAACTATTCTTTGTCAGTATAACTCTATGGGTGATTTCGTAATGAGTTGACGGAGATAGTACTTATAGGTTCGAGATGAAGACTCAGAGTGCAAGGGTTATTGTCGTTAACTCTAAGGGTGATTCCAAAACGAGTGTAACGAGATAATGCCTTTGGTTTCGTTCGAACCCGGAACGAACTTGTATGGATTGAATGCTTTCAGCACATCGTTAGGTGGACGATGAGCATTCTAAGTGATATGTTCTGATTAAAGGTAATCGTAGCCTCAAGCCTCATCAACCGGGAATGGCTAAAACAGGGGAGGTGCAGCAAGGTTAGTGGGTAGCACCCAAGTAGTATAAGATTCCCCTGTCTAGAGGTCCCTTCTTTTTATTCGGCTTTGTGGGCGGTTGCTAGCTACAATCGCGGGGTTTCTTATGCGGGAATTATCCAGTAAGGGATGGTTCCGGCCTTGTGTTGCAGGGGAGCGGGCGTACTCCTCGGTACGTTGATCTAGGCCACGTACTGTGACGGGCGGTACCCCAGTAGCCCTGCCATTGTATGGAATCCAATTTCCAATAAGTGCCATCGGTCTTGATTGTATAACCCACTTTGTTGGCTAGTATGCTGGAATTTAATAATGTAACAATTTCAGCTATTTCATATTTATTTGAAAACCCTAGACCTATTATAATATAATCGGATTTCCTATCAAATGTTTTGGTTATCGTAAGGTAAAAACTTTTCCGTGTTTATGTGCGGGAAGTCTTACGAGATACCTTTTCTTTCAAAGGTTTTTCAAAAGTTAAACAATTTTAAACCGTTTACTCACACCAGACCCATGTCTGACCCAAGTGTTTATTTTCTGTTTTATTAAACTCTTGGGTACTCATATTATATATGAGTAGTCAAGTGATTCAGGTTAGCTTGACGAATTCTGGAGGAGATTTGGAGCAGGAGGCTTCACCGTGTAGATATATTATGATTCCGCTGTGTATATGTTGTGTCTGTATCTGTGATACTTGAGTTGTATGAATTAGACAGATGTTTATAACTGTCTAATATGTGTTGTATAAGTTGTGTACTCTGATGTAATATGATACTATGTAATATTTTATGTGATATATTATATTTTATTCGTTCCGCTGTGAGATTCTGATGTGTTGTTCTTTCTTCTTTTCTATCTTTTCTTTTTCTATCCCTTTCTTTCTTAATTCACGATGCGTCTTTCCGTGGCTAGAAAGTCGGGTCGTCACACCAATGGTACTATTTTAAGTTACCATTCAATTTCCATTTCAATTCACTTAACAGTTATTTACATAGATCAACATATATGTAAATACACTCATATCCAAATCAGGGAATAACATGTCAATACGAACTAACTAGCATATACATCCAAAAAAACATAATAGTAGAATGGTGATTTGTCCTGCTAAATAGATGTCCAAACCATTCAATCAATTCATAGCAGAACGGGGATTTATTCTGCTAACACATGTCCAAACAACCCAACAAACAACCAATCAATTTATAACAGAACAAGGATTTATTCTGCTACCACATGTCTAAACAATCCAAAAATTTACTTTATAACTCATTCACAGTTATATGGCTTCTTAATGGTATCGACAATTGAATCACTTGTATTCAAATCTATCTTTGAAAAGAAGTACCTTTAAACAATTTTACTTTTGGAAATCAAAGGATTTAAACTTTAAAAAAAAACTTTTTCAAAAATAATTAATTATAAGTTAAATCCTTATTTAAATCATAATTAATTTTAATTAAATCTTAACTTAGTTTAATAAGATAGTTAAATAATAATTAACTATTAATTAAACCTAAATTAATCCTTTATTAATTATTAAATAACAATTTAAACCTTCATTTATAATTAAATTTTAATTAATTTTAATTAATAAAAATAATAATTTCTAATTAAAGCTTAAATAATAAATTAAACCTTAAATAAATAATTTATTTTTATTTAAACCTTAAATAATTTATAATTTAAAATAATTAAACACTTGATTAATAATTAATTAATAATTAATCATCTACTTAATTAATAATTAATTAAAAATAAATCATATACTTAACTCATGATTAATTAACTTAATTAATAATTAATTTAAAACAAATCTTAACTTTAAAAGATAATTAATTAAGAACTAATCTTTATTTAATTAAAGTTAATAAACCTAGTTAACACTTAATTAATTATTAATTACTAAAACCTAACTAAGTAACAATTAATTATTAAATCCTTAATTAACTTTTAAAAGCATTATTATTTAGTTTATAAAAATATTTACACAACAATTTGAAGTATAAAAACCAAACTTTGCAAAAATCAAAATTTTAAGCGAATTGCATCCATAGCTACCATCGTTATGGATTCCCGTAATTTCACTTTAATAACTAGTTTACATGCTAACTTACTTTAGCTTCAAGGCAAGATTAACACATATGACATATCCAAGTTCATATATACCAAATCATATCATCACCAAACATAACCAACAATCACAACCTTTTTATAACCAACATCTCTAAACAATACCACAATTCAAACCAAACATTTATATATATATATATATATATATGTATGTATATATATAACCATATAACCAACACACACACACACATATATAAGTAAATTCTTCCCAAAAAGTTAAGAAGTTTACTCATCGAAATTTTTGAAAACTTGAAATACTTTAGCGTTCGAAAAGCTTGGAAAACCACGAAATCCACTCAAAAATAGGCCATTTTCTTCTCGATTTTTGGACCATTTATTCTCGACATTTGAAAAAGTAGTTAAAAGTAAAGTTTTAGATAATTCTTTCCTTCATTTAAAAAAAATAATTACTCAATTTGGATAATTATTGAGGAATTTATGATCAAAACGGTGAATGGTATTTTCGGACTTCATAAACTAGGTTAAAAACACACTCTCGAAAAAAATGGAATTTTGGTGTATCTAAGTTCAAAATCAGAAAAAGTGATAAACTACAAAGTTGTAGCCACTATAATTATACGTGCTATGAAAAAAATAAAATCTTGATTTGGAGCATTTTAGAAGAAGTTCTGGTCAAGTTAATTCGGGGTAAAAATGGAGAAAGTGGAGCTTAAACAAGTGATTTAAAACAAGGTTTCAAAAGGTTTTCTTCGAAATGGAAATCAAAGTTTTTATGTTTTAGAAATAGCATGGAAGCCTTTAACAAATTTTAGAAGCTTGGAAAAGAAGAAGTCTTAGGAAATTTGGGAAAGATGAATATGTAAAAATGGAATAGGAAAATGGAAAAAGGTTTATATATAAAATGAATAAGCGAAATTACATAACTAACCTTGTACCATGCCCTCCATCGACATTTCGCCACCTCATCTACCTTGTCTCCCCACCTCATTTTCACGTTTTTCAATTGTACCCCTCTCTTCTTCACGATGAAACATGTTTAAACATGTTTTGGTACCTTAGTGTACCTATGTCTGCCCCTAATGTGACATATACCCTTTTTTTTTAAAAAACTTATCCTATTTTATATATATGCCTAAATGTTTATATACATTCAATTCCATGTATAAAACACTTTGTAAATATATGTATGTGCATGTACATAAGTGTTACAACAATTCCGACAACTTTAAGCCGACAAAAAGTCAAAAATTTGAAAAATGAATTCCAATTACATTTTCTGTTTTTCATTGAACTATATATTTTTGTAAACACATTTGAAAAAATATTTCACTATCATTATTAATCATTTAAAATATTTTTATTTTTATTATAAAACCTATATATTGAATATTTAAAATTAATTAAATATTCTCAATCAAAGTAGTGAAATCCCGGGTCGTTACAATATATGTATGTAATTATTATAGATATACGCATATATTTCGTTAGTCAAACACTTGGGCAACAAAGGCATGTGCAAACTTAGTTAATAAGTTATAAATGTCATTTGATATACCAGTTATTACAATTAAAGATAGAGAAATGAATGGTTTCTCACTATATATATTGCCCTATCTTTCCTTAATTAATTATATAGGTTAGGATATGAAAATAAAGGGATTCATTCTCTAAATCTATTTATACATGTTTCATTTACAAATATATACACTACTTATATATAGCACTTACACTTCACACAAATGAATGTATTTGATACTTTCATTTAATACATACAAATTTAAATCTTCATTTTATCAATTTAAACAAAATAAAATTTATTTAAAATTTTATTAGATTGTATATAATATGCTTTTGGACTTCATAGACCGAAATATGATCCAAATACAGAATTATTTTTGAAATCCACCAGTTTCATCTACTTTCGTCTGCTCTGGTTCCTTCATTTAGTTTATGTAGTCTATATGGTCTAAATAGGGATTTTTTTTTGAAATTTTTTAAATGTTATTATATATAAAAGAGGAAGATTCTAAAAAATTTCCAGCTGGAACCTTTGTTGGGTCTACCTATTCCAAATTCATTTAGAACTTTTTTTTGAATTTTCTTTTAATAATATATTCATGTTATTAATATTGTTTAAAATTAGTTTAATTTAGTTTTAAATTATTTATATTATAATGAATGAATCAAATACATTCATTTGTATGAAATGCAAGTGCAGTATATAAGTAGTGCATATATGTGTGAATGAAAGTGTATAAATGAATTTAGAGAAGAAAACCTTTTGTTTCCCTTTCTTAACCTATACAATTAATTAAGTGAAGATGTGGATATATATATAGAGAGAGAAAAATTTCATTTCTCTCTCTCTCTTTAATTATAAAACATGTCAGATGATATAAATTGCATAAATTACATAAATGAATAGATTTGACCAAAGGAATCAAATTATTAATGAGTAATGATGGATATAAATGACATTAAAAGACTGGGTAAAAGGTGTTTATGAGATAATGAATGAGAGGTAAAGAAGAAATTCTTTTGGCATTCTTTTAATCTTTCTTTAGCTTATTTTCAAAACATTTCAAACTTATATGTAAATATATGCATGTATAGTTTTACTTTATATTATACACACACAAACACACAAATATATATATATATATATATTAAAATTATTTCTAATTACTTCAATGTTTTGAAATCTAATGCTAACAATTTGAAAACAAATTTTAACTTGAGAAATGGTTCAACATTAGTTTTAACTTTACATAAATGTCCTATTATAAAATTTGAACTTAAACTATGTTTGTGTGTGTACGAGCCTAAAATTAAAACAATATTAGCATTCAAAATAATTTTGAAATCCATTATAACATTTATAATGTATTTCTTATTTTAAGTTTAACTTTTAAATTTTATTTTTTAATTTCTAAAACAATTTTGAAAATTAACCCAAAGCCCAATTCAAATTGGGTCTTTTCTATTAGGGGCAACCTTTAGGCTCACTTCACTTTTTGGTCCAGGCTGGTAGGTAGGGAGGGCAGGGTGCTTGATTACCCAAACCCAAGTCTTGATGCTACATTTCTAGACACCCTACTAAGTTGGTAAGCTTAATTGGTTAGCCCTAACATGACTAATTTTAATCGCATAGACTATTTGACACTGATATCATTTATGAAGTGCGAGCCCGAACACTCCTTTATAAGGAGTTCATTATTTCTATTAATAGTTCTCTAGTATGTTCTTTACTTATAATTTTATAAATATCTACGTACCATTTAATGTTCTTTATTATAGACACATCCTTTAGTTGTAATTTTACTGAAAATCAAACTATTCAATATTTATATCAAATCACTTATTCAATTTTGATGTTTATAGAATAATACTTCATATCATTCTTGCATCATATCCGAAAAACCCACTATACCGCTCCACTAATTTCGCGACACTTGTGTTGTTAGGTGCAAACAATCAATTCTATATCATTATTTAGTATTTTTCATTTCAACACATATGTACCAAAGCACAAAGTCATACTGAGAGATAATTTTATGAGTAAAATCCAAATCATCTTGAGCATATTGAATGATGAATCTATTACGTTAATTTCAATGATTGAAAAATATGATTTTATTCTTATCAATGTTGCTCACTATATTCAAACCGCATTATTCTTTCTCTTAAAGGCGCATTTGCAGTCGATTAATCATATTCCTTTGGTTACAACTATCAAATCACATTTTATAATGTATTTGTAATTCTTTCGAATTTGCGCATCATGCCATATGCTAGAGTCAATACTCTTAATGGTTTAATTGACTGTCGAGGATTATTAATTCTCGACATTGATAAGAAACCTATAGTTTCTCCTTAATATGCAAGAATGTCCATTGGACATTCTAATGCGTAGTATTCATTTAGGTTTGATAAATTTCATTCCATTCATCATAATCAGTTTTATCCTTGGATCGTATTCAAATCCATTTTTCTACCAATAATTTTTAAAAGAAATCCCTTTACTACAAAGTTCGTATTTCTTGAACCATTAATTATTTCTCAGTGCAGCAGAACATGTATTTATCAATATTTTACGAATTGCCTTATATTAAACTGATTTGGTTTTAGTTTATGATACTTTATGTTAAATACATGAATGCATTCTCATTTATCTTGTATGATTTTGTAATGTTAAGTATCTATTATTATTTTACAATTCTCATTTCCGATATTTCTTTAGAAATAGAAGTGACCATTTACTCTCTTTATCTCAACTGTGCCTTAGGTTACATCTGCTCTCATACGTTCGATTTTCTTTCAAAATTGCCAAACCATTCAAAAGAAATCCTTACTATAATATCATAATGAACTCTTAACAAAAATGCATTTGATCACCCTTAAAGTTTAAGGATATCAAATAATTTGCACTCTACGTTAACTGATTAAACCGACATTTCAGTAATCGAATTCTTAGATCTGTCTTGTAGCCTTAAGTCTAGTGTTACATTTAACACAACAAGATCATTACTGTAATCAATCATATTGAACACATGATCTCACACTGCAGTTTACTAGTTTATTTCAATGAACTAATTTCATTGAGGTTTCATACATATGAATTGTGACCATTCACCATATAACATTTATATGTGATTGTTTACCGTAACTCTTTATTCATTTTGTAATAGCAGTTGTATCAAGCTCCCCATATCCTGCACATGGCATACACATATGAATTGACACACACATTATTATAATAAAAGGAATCCCCAATGTTGTGCATACCAACCCTTATTTATCCACCACTTGTAACACCCCACACCCTTAGTATACCCAAAAGGACATACTAAAAGATGTGATGCGTTTAGGTATAACTAAAACTAGCAAAGACTAAGATTCATAAGAAAAATAGATAAAAATAGCGAAAAAATTAAAATAATAATTTGCTAAAAGTCAAACTTCATAATATAGAATTATAAAATCAAATACATCATATGTCTCAAAATACTAATATATGTCTCATGAAATCAAAACCTCAGTCTCATAAATATCAGAGTACAAACTATCCCTCACACAGTGCCAGTACATGGAATAAGCTTTTAACTGAAAATAAAGAAGAGAAATACATAAGAAATCTCTGCCAAAGAAGTCTCCAAGTGTCTGCAATCTATCGTCCTTGCTCTTGCTAGCCTATGGGGGAAAAGGGGAAAATGGAGGAGTGAGTCAGACTAAAAGTCTGGTGAATGATAGTAATTACTAGAATCTTTAAGCAAAGTGAAAGTAATAGACTTTACAACAGTTCTAGTGTATAAAAAAAGAAAGGAAATAGAGAGAAGGAATAAGCTGGAAATAAATACGAATTAACTAAATTGACATAATTGGTTAACTTTGATTGTTTGCACTTGTCTTTGATAGCTGCTTTAATTAGGCTGAATTCCTAATCCTATAATTAGGCTGAAATCCTAATTATACCATGTGATCGGCCTGCTACTCCATAGACCTACTGTGGACTAGACACTATATAGCTCCCTACACAAAAGGCAATGGTGTCCACGAATGACACGCAAAGTATCTACTGTGGACTAGATGTTATATAGCTCCATATACAGAAGGCAATGGTTTATACGAAAGACACACATATTGAGCGCTTGGAACTCAATAGCGACTTATTTCCTCTAATAGATGCCGCACGTTCGGTCACCACCGGTTCGCACTATCTATTGCTCCTCTTTTGACCTTTTATTTACCCTAGACCGCATAAGCGTGCCCACGTCTCACTTCAGGCTATTGTGAGACACCGTGTCCATAGAAAATAGGGAATGTTGTTGGTATTGGTCCCTGTTAAACAAATTCTAGTTGTGTCCCTTGTCCAAATCCCCATGATTTAGTCTTTTAATTATTGACCTCTTATCTATCCTAAACAGCATAAGCGTGTCTCGAGGGAAATGTTGCCGGTATTGATCTTTTCTTTTAACTATTGACCACTTATTTACCCTAAACAACATAAGGGAAATGCTGCCAGTACGGATCTTTTCTTTCATCTTTTCTTATTAACTTAGATAAATTATTTTAAATAAGCCTTTGTTATTATTCTTACTATCTGTGCTTATTAATTTATCCTAAGTCTTAAAATAAGCCTCATTCTATTCTGTTTTCTTATTATAACCTACGTTAATAAATCTACTACCAATTAATTTCAATACTAATTTCAAATGAATTCTAATTATAAACTCTATTTATTTTCACTTATAATTATTTATTAATTCCTCCTTAAATTTTGGGTTGTTATACCACTTCTCCAAGTTATTTAGCGATGTGAGACTATTCTAATTCCAAACTATCATTCATTCCTCCTTGCCACATGCAAGACAACCATAAGTAAGTTATTAATATATAAAATGGTAAAGGACAGAACAAAATACCAAACTCCAATAAAAACAAACAACTTGCACGTGCTCTCTGTTGAAAATTGGAGAATTGATTTAATTATTGAGAATAATTCATTTTCACTTGATGATAATATAATTCATTACTAGTAATTTTTAGGGACATTACTTAAAGACTAAGTAATTTTACAATTGGAAAACTATTGTAAAATTGAAAAGCCTAGATATTATAAATATCTCCGATTTATTCTTTAGCATAAACAAAATATCTCTTAACATCCCCCCTCAAACTCACGATGCGACAACCATAAACATTGAGAGTTTCCAACAAAAAATCAAAAATGAGAAACTAAGTGTGACTAAGTAAAGAGGTCAGCAATCTACATGAAAGAGGGAACGAAAGGTAAAGTAATAATGCCTCACTTTGGAAAAAAACAAATCAAACGATAGAAATGCTCTATTTTCTGATTGCATACCTATCTGTTGTTAAATCCTATGCCATCTCATTGCACATCAGACCACGGATATGCCCCGTCATCTGATATGCACTAATATAACAAAAATACTAAATCATATATTGCCTGATGTTATAGTATCCTTTCTATAATTTCCTATTGTACAACATATAAATATTGACATATATGAATAATTGTTCACAAAATGAAATAAATGAATAACAATTTTATTAAATAAATATTTTATCTCAAATCAAATTCAAATACAATACAACTATCACTCTACTTACGTTTTCAAATACATTACAACTTTTACAATCACTCTCATATATACAACATTACTCTACACTCATATATAACTTGTTTTTTACTCACACTCGCGATTTTTTTTGATACGTTGATCTTTATTTGCTTGATCTTGTTTGTGTCCGATTATCTCCTATACCTGTTAATAAATAGCAATTCAATAAACTTGAAAAAGAAACGAACCTGAATTGCAAAAATAAAATTGAATTTGGACATTAAATATTGCCTTAGTTTATGGGTTTGTTTTTTCTTTTCATTTTTAGACAAGGACAAATATATATGTGCAAGAACAACTTATGATATGCACAATGTATCACTGTGAATATCATAAGGTTGGGCATCAATTAAATCTCATGGACAACAAACCAAACATGAGCATAACCAACAACAGACTCATGGCACATTCACATGAAGAAAAAAATGAGGTTCAGCTAAGGAACATTACATAGTCACACATATACACACATACATGTGTATGTATGTATGTATATACATGGATGATAATGGAATCAAAGTGCACTGCAAGAAGATCAACTTAAAATGGTTTAGCTCAAAGCAAGAAGGAGAAGCAAGTGACAATGTATATGAAAAAATAGTAGCAGATAAACAAGGGACATATGAAAACATCGGAAAACATACAAACAAGTAAACAAGGGACAGTTTTGACATAGGAGAAGCAAGACTCAAGTGCCGGTGCAAATAAGAGCAGCTCAAGGCAACTCAAAACAAGATCAACTCAAAATGGTTCAAACAAGTATACAAATTAAAACAAGACAGTGCCACAAACTTTCACACATACATACATACATATGTATGTATGTATATACATGTATACATTGACATGGTGGCAACTTCGAACTCCAAGAAGCACTAATGCAACAAAAAGCATGAATAAAACCAGGGACTAAAGCAAAAGTAACGACAATGGTTCAGGACAAACAAGGGATGGTGCAAGTGCAGGTGCCAGTGCAAATGCATTGATACAGCGAACCATAAGGTCAACAACAACTCAATAAAACATATATACATAAAAGCACATACAAGTATATACAATTATATACAAGCACATACAGGTATATACAAGCACATTCAAGTATATGCAATTACACATATATGAGTATATAAGCACATACAAGGCAGTTCCATAAATTAAAACAAGGCAATGCCATAGATTAAAACAAATGCCACAAATTACTTGATATGAAGCAGCGACAGCATTCACACATATATACATACATATGTATGTATATACATGGAAGTCTCAAATTACTTGATATGAACTAGATCAGACTCATGTACAAAAGGCAGTTCACACACACACACACACATATATATATATATATATGCAGATATAAGAACACTGACACATATATGCATACATATGTATGTTTGTATGTATATACATGAATGTTCACATACGTAGACACACATATGTAGTGATATGCAAATAAAAACATATATATATATATATATATGAAAATATACATACAAGTATGCAGATATAATTTGTGGCAACATGGACTATCATCACATAATAATAAATCTAGGAAGTTCAAGTCCAGGCAGTTCAAGTTCAAAATCAATGTGCAACCATGAGATTCGAGCCATCAAAGTGCCACAAATTATGTATATACATAGAAGCATGTATATACATGTACAAGCATTCACACATATACACACACATATAAGTATACATATACTTGACACAACAATTACATATGTGCACATACATGTAAGTATGTATATACATGTATGCACTGGCTTAGCAAGAATACACACATACAAGTACATGTATACATATACATGTGTATATGTATACATATACTTGAGACAATAGAGTAGTAAAACTCGTGTGCAAGGCAAGACCGGCAAACCAGAAACAAAGGCACATACAGGAGTACAAGTGCAGATAAATCAACATGGGTAAGCAAACATGTATCAAAGCTTCACACATAGCTATACACAAAAATAATAAATGGTGTGACATATATATACATACATATGTATGTATGTATACACAGTGCATCCATCATGAAGTACATAGTTTAAGTGAAAGTGTGCAAGCCACACTATGGAGACAACAAGGACACATGTTCATGCAACAATAAGAAATAACTCAAATTGAAACAACTAAAACAACTCAACACTTAAGGACATAGGTTAATAATCAACACTTAAGGTAAATGCAATTCTACAAACTAAAACAATTCAAGGCATCTGTAAACACAAATTCAAACACACTACAACAATTTCGGGCATCAGACAAGAAGAAAATAGAAATTCTCAAACTAAAAATATAGGGAATCAAACCCTATAAATAGTACCCAATTCATTATTGGCATATAATCGAAGTTGAGAACAATACGAAATTAAAAGAGGCACAAATTATACCGAGCAATTAATCAATAATTCTCGGCAAGTGATAGCAACCGCAAATTCAATTACTACAAATCGACAATCATGCATCCAGATGACATTGCAAGAACACCAGATTCATACGAGGCGGAAATAAAATCTAAACAAAGCAAAGTACACTAACTGATCAATCAGACAAGCATCATGATTTTTTTCATTCAGATAAATGATTTAGGGAAAAGGAGGGATTTTGGGAAAATGGGAAAAAATGAAGTACATGAAAGAACGAGATAAGAAGACGGGTCGAAGACAAAAGGAAGACAATTTAGGGTTCTGGTTTGATTTTGAGAAGATGGAAAGAAATTTTGAGAAGAGGAAAAGTTTTGAGAAGAAGAAAATATATTATGAGAAGACGGAAACAAAAGAAAGTGAAGAGGGGAATATCGAGCCAAAATACTGGGAAATGCGGCTACTAAAATATTGAAAGGGAAAATATGGAGCCAAAACAAAAAAATAATAATAACTTAAATCAGATGACATATAAAATGTTGTTTGAATAACAAGCATGTTCATAGAGATTTCACAGGCTATTCAGACAACATATGAAAATTTTCACGGGCTATTCAAACAACATATGATGTTTTCAGATGTTGTGTGAAAAAGTGGGATAATAGAAAATCTATCTTATGTTGTGTGATCACTGTTATCTGCTTCACTTTGTGGCATAGTGCCTTTATCAAGGTGATGACATGTTATGTAATAATCAATCTCAATATGCTTGGTTCTTCAATGAGAAACCGGGTTATGAGAAATCTAAACAGCACTCTTATTGTCATATTACATAGGAGTAGGATTAGGATGAGACACTTCCATATCTGCAAGTAACCTACGTAGCCAAACAATATCATTGGTGGTAGATGTCATAGCACGATACTCTGCATAAGTTGATGAATGAGAAACAAAAAACTGCTTCTTGCTCTTCCAAGTTACAAGAGATTTACCCAAAAAGATACAGAAGCCAGCAATCTACTTGTGATCAATGGGATCGCTACCATAATCAGCATCAGAGTAGGCACGCAATTCTAACATGTAGGTGGATGAAAATAGAAGACTATGGAAAATAGTACATCGAAGATACCATAAAATACGAAAGACGACTGCCCAATAAACTGTAGTTGAGGATGCTACAAACTGACCTACAACTAGAACAACATATGATATATTCGGACATGTGATGGTAAGATAAACCAAACTTCCAACTATGGTACCATATAAAGTATGATCTAATAGTGGTACACCATCCAAAGGAGTGTACTTTTCATTAAGTTCAATAGAAGTGTCAACAACATTATTTTCAGTAAGTCTAGCTTTCTCAAGAATATATATGACATATTTTGACTGAGAAAGAAGATAGCATTTTGGTGAGCATACTACTTCAGTTCCTAGCTAGTTCGTTTTTCAATAGAATCCACAACAATGAGATTACGAATGGTACTCATTTTTGCAATAGGAGTAAAAATCTTTTCATAATCTATGCCATATTGTTAAGAGTGACTTTTCGCAACCTTTCTAGCCTTATATTTTTCAAGTGTTCTACCAGATATGGATTTTATTTTATATATCCAATGACATCCGACAACACTCATACCATGAGGTAGAGGAACCAAATTCCAAGTACCCGTTTTCGGCAAAGTAGAAAGCTCTTCATTCATAGCCTCTCGCTAACAAGGATCAAGAACACCCTCCTTATAAGATGTTGGCTCAGAAAGATTATGTATGGAGGTTAAGAATGAAGAAAAAGATGCCGAGTAACAAGAATACGCAAAGTCGGGTAACTTTGTAGACTTACGAATGTGTGTGAAATGACGAAGAGGTAGATTTACATGCTCAACTGAAGATTGAGGGGCCATGGAAGCAGAAGAGGCTTCAGACGTTGCAGTCTCTATGAGGCTGTTAGTATTATTATTATTATTATCCTACAACCAAACACTTTTAAATTAGAATAATCATATGCTTGTCCATACAATTTTTCAAAAGGTGAAATACTTGACATATGGGAGGATGGAATGGTGTTAATTAATCTAACAACTGTAAGAACAGCTTCACCCTAAAATCCCCAAGGAACAGAAGCAGAAAGTAACATAGATCGAGAAGTTTCAAGAATATGTCTATGTTTTCTTTCCACGACACCATTTTTTTAGGAGTATCAATGCACGAGGTTTTTTGAATAGTTCCATCTATGGAAAGTAATTCACCAAATTTCTTAGAAGTGTACCCTCTACCTAAATCACATCTAAAACATTTTATAACAGCTGAATGTTGTGTTTTGACAAGTGCTCTAAAGTT
Source organism: Allium fistulosum (assembly GCA_030737815.1). Lineage (NCBI taxonomy): Eukaryota > Viridiplantae > Streptophyta > Magnoliopsida > Asparagales > Amaryllidaceae > Allium > Allium fistulosum. Next base: position 855,744,261 of record CM060905.1, read on the forward strand.
TTTGTAATTTCAAAGAAATCAGAACAATGTCTTATCAAATAAATCCAACAATAACATGTATAATCATCAATAAAAGACATTAATATCTTGACCCTTCTTTAGTAGAAATTGGAGAGGGACTCAATACATCCAAATGAATCAAATCGAATGGAGCAGAAGAAACAAAGATACCACTATTAAAAGTTAAAGAAGAAAATTTTGCAAGTTTACATCCACTATAATCGAAAATATCATGAGTTTCTAAATTTCTTAATGAACATGTTGATGCTAAAAATCTTAAACGAGGAAATGAAACATAACCTAGACGAGAATGCCGTTAAATCAATACTAGCAGCAGCACTTACTGGAACTATTAGTTCATTCAAAACATATAGGCCTCCTTCCCTATGGCCAGCCCCAATCAACTTCTGAGACTACAGATCTTGTACAAAGCAAGAAGAATTGGTAAATGTGACAATATTACCATAGTCACACAATTTTCCAATGGATGCAAGATTTAATGTAAGATTTGAAATATAGTAAACATTAGGAAGAGATAAATCTGGAGTAATGACAGACCGAACTCCTGCTAAGGACATAAGAGTGCCATCAACAGTCATAATAAAAATATAAGATGGTTTGGATGGAGAAGTAAAGAATGAAGGGTCTTGAGACATATGATGAGTGGCAACAAGAACTGTTGAAATTGCTCGACCAAAGGTATTGGGATATGTAAGACTATTTAATGGGACCCTCGCATGGGCATATCTTGACTACATGCGGAAGCGGAAATGGTTTTGTTGGACATTGATCAATGTGGTAACCGATTTGTTTACAGTAACAAATTTATTGTAATTGTTCGGTATTGACTTCTGCTAACACGAAAGTGTTTGGAGGAGCAACACTTTCTTTAGCTGAAAAGGACTTTAGATGTATTTCCTCAGCTAATAGCTCACTTACAACTGAGTCAACTGATGGAAGTAGATTGAACTTCGAAGTCCATTAAAATCACCACAAAGGTCCATTAAGAATTGAAGTAATCATTGTTGCTCCCTGCATGTAATATGTTCCTTCTCGCTTCCAAGGTCAATATAGGTGCTGCTAATGGTCATTATGTGAGTGTTGTGAGTTCTTCGGCACTTCCTCTAGTTACATTTCTTGCTTCAGTCACGTTCATGGCTCATCCACCCTATTGATGGAAACATATATGTCGTTGTACTTGTCCAATCCATTAAGAAGCAGAACCTTCCAAAACTAGCATCAGAGATAGATACATACCATTGTGTAACAACAGATGTAAATACTTTAGTTTTTAATACTAAAGAATGAAATTGTAACAACCCAGGTTTGGTGATTACCTATAAAATTAAATTATAATGGTGGTTATAATTTAATAATAGAGAAATAAAACAAATTGGAGTGGGGAAATTTATCAAAATTGTTTATTTTAAGTAAACAATGGATTTTGAATAAATAAAATGGAATTAAGATGGTAATGTTGGTAATAAATGGTGAATAATGGTAATACGTTAATTTGGGTATTAATTGAATTAATTAAGTGAGATAAAATAATTTAATTCAATAATAATTTGTTGAAATATATGTAAATGCTGAAAATAAAGTTATAAAACTTTATTATGTTAGTTTGTGATAAAAATGAACATTATATGGTTTTAATTTAGAAAAATGCAATAATTTTGCAAATTATTGCCAATTGTTGAATTTTGTTAATTTTTACTAATTTTAAAGAAGTATTCAAATTTTATGTGTTAAATAATGTAAATAAAAAGGTGGAATTTTATTTAAAAATAATAATAAGAGGTAAAAAAATGATGTTAATAAGGTTTGTTATATTTAATTTGACAAGAAAATGATTTTTGTGTAATTTTGGTGGTTACAAATAGTGTTTTATGCAATTAAAGGTGTAATTGAAACATTTAATTAAAAATAAGAATTTAATGATGAAAATAACTTTTATATGTTGATAATACATTTTTTTGAATATAAACATAGGTAGTATAAATTTATTTGGTTAGAAATATGTGAAAATATTGTATAAATAAGTGAAAACATGAATAACTTAACTAATTTTAGTTAAGTGTTAACACATAGCCTTATTGGGTAATGGGTTCAAACCCAAACCCATTTCTAGAATAAGCAGGAAACTTGAGAAAACGAACCGTACGTTCATTTTTCTTCTTCTCATTTTCTAGTTCCTCATGTAAAAACAAAACCAGAAAGAAAAAAATGGCTGCTTCTCTTTTGTTCAAAATCTAACATCAAATTTGAGAAAAATCAAAGGAAAATCAAGGAGAAAATTAGTAAATCAAAACAATATTAATTAGGTAATCAAAACCAAAATCTCAAATCTAATTTCATCAATTCGCTGTTTGAAAAAGATTGTTCTGCAACTTCTGTTTTTCTTTGCTGCATGTTTGTTTTCTTTCAGCTAAAGGACAGTGAAACTTCTCCAAGCCAGAAAAATAACATCTTGCATCTCAATTTGCTCAAAACTTTACTGAGGTGAGTTACAACTCACAACTCTAGCTTAAAATCATGTTGCAAGCTGAAAATTTCCAAATACTGCTTATTGTAAACGATATTATGTTGTTTGAAAGTTTACAGAGAAAACCGTTTTAAGGTGCTTCTTTTTGTGTTTATATCTCTCGATTCTTGTCATGAAATCATTCCGGAATTATTTTGGATTGGTGTCCATGTGTTGTTGTTGGTGCATGTCAATTTTCATGGCTTAAGTCATTTGGTAACTGCCCGAAACAATTGCTCAAAAACTAGTTCGAACGAGGCAGAAATGCCTGTAGAAAATGCGACCATTAGGTCGACCATACTTCCATAGGGGTCAACCTTAGGGTCAACCTAGGCTCTCCATAGGTCGTCCTTAGGGTCGGCCTATGCAACATGAAGGTCGACCTGTAGCATGTCGACCTGGGCATGTGCAAATGCCCAGTTCGAACCTCTTCCTCTTGTGTGCTGTTTTCTTGGTTTATCTGCTTTTTCCAGTAACTGTTGTGATCAATTTTTTTCACTATTTTGAAGTGTTTTTGAAGGTCTTTGACCTATCAATAGGTAATCCAACATTTTGGTTGATCCATACTCCGGATTGACATGTTTTTGGAGATGATTTCATATGCCGATTTTCAGTGTTTTAAGTGATTATTGATGTTTTCGAACATGGATTTTTCTAAAACGATTTCAAAATGATTTTTATAATAAAATAGATTTTGAAATAAATATTTTACAATATTTATAATTATTTTAAAGCCATTTAAATTTATATGTTCTCTGTAATAAAGAGAAATTTCAAAGGAATGTTTTCCAAACGATTTTAGAAAATTGTTTTAAAACTAGTTTTCTAAAACCAAATTATTTTCTATATAAAATACACATTTTTGCACTCTTAGAGCGTATGAGGAAAAGAATTAAACGATTCAGTAAAACATGTGGTATGGGACACATGCGTTTACTTTTTCGGTTAATTTCGTACATGTTCGTTTGAAGCTAATTTTGCACCCTTTGAGAGGGCGATTTGTGATTTAAATGATTTTGTTTTCTAGTATGGCATTGACTAACAGTTAGTAAACTGATAAGTGAACATGCGGTATGAGACGCACAGTTACCACTTTTTGGGTTCCTATCTGAGAGTTTGTGACACATTCACGAGTTATTGCCAGTACTTGGACTGTTGGGTCTATATAAAGCTGTTTGGCTAATCACGGACTGTTGGGGTCCTATTTGAGACTGTTGGGTCTCCAATATATATATACTACTTGGCAGGCTGTTGTGCCACTTATTGGACTATTGGATCCTTTCTACATTTATAGCTGTTAGGCTAAAATTGGACGGTTGGGTCCAATTCTTTACATTGTTGCTTTTCTAGATTTCATTATGTTGACTTCTAGAATTTTGATGATTTATAAATGTTTTCACCATGGTTGCTTCTGTTGGATTATTTATATAGCCTGAGTGTTATCGTGTTGTTTATTATATGGTGATTACATTTTGGAGTTTTGAACTCTTAGCCGAGTTCTACATATTGTGATTTATAGTTGCCATTCTTTGTCCTTTCTGAGATTCGTAATCTCATATTTAGGAGTTATGATTGATGAGAGCCATTATATTAGCTTTTGTACATGTCGATGATATGAGACGAATATTTTTTATTATTTAATATTGTTATTGAATTTTCCTTCGAGAAACGTTTATAAGAAGTATTTTAGTGATATTACCTCATATTTAGTAGTTGACATATGTTAGTGCTTCTTCTCTTTTGAGAATAGATGTAATCACTTTTCCCTTTATTTCACCTTTCATATGCTAATCAGTGTATTTTAAGCTAGGCTGACCCATGTATTTTTATATACTCGGGTCAGACCGAGTTATTTCAGGTTAGACACCTATTGTAGATATCTGCTATGCTGCTTCCACTTTGGATTATCCGCTAGTCACCTTTTGTTTAATCTTGTTGATGATTTGTAAAATATGATATATACTTGTTCGTATTGACTCGTTGTATATATTCTGGTCCTTGTAGCACTTCTATTGTATCACTATGTAGTGTACTATGATGTATATATGTATATGTATATATATGTTTGACTGCTGTTCTGTGATCTGTTTACATTTGTTTTTATATTTTATTCTGATAGATCCGTTAGCCACTGAAGTTTTGTATTAAACATTTATTGAGTATGTCGATCCATTTGAGAAGAAAAAATAAAGGGAAATTTTTTTAGAGTACCCAATAGACGTATTCAATAGATGTTTAAGACAAAGCTTACGGATGGTTGCTCCTAACCAGCCCTATTCTCTGCATTAACAAACAGTATTACTCCGTAATGCTCTTTGTTAATGTGGGTCTCGGGGTGGGGTATCATAGCTTGGTATCAGAGCTGAGTTTAGAACAAAATATGATAAAACAGAACAGAACATATACTATAGTACATTAAAGTACAATATAAGTGTTACATATTCTCCAATCATTGTGTCTTTAACCTTTTCATGTCCTTGGTGGTAGATATAAGTTGGGAATACATCTAGGAATGCATTTTAATTCCATAGTATTCCACAATTAAATTAATGATATCTTACCCTATGAATAATAATCCTTATCATAATTGTTTTATTCTAGTTCTCTTCGATACAGGTGCTTGACACTCATTTGTGTATAAGGAGCTCGTTGAAGTTAAATCATTGGTTGTTTCTTGTCTTGTTACTTCTTTGAGGATTGCGAATCCTATTGGGGGATTCGCAACCCTTAACATGTTGTGAGAGAATGTTGAGATTATTCTTTGTGGTTTTTCTTTTCGTGCGAATCTGCACGTTATTCACTATCTTGATTTTGATATGTTTTGGGGATGGATTGGCTTGCATGATATCAAACCCAAATCTTATGTTTTTAAAAGATCTTATACCTTAGGCATCCTTATTCGACTGATCGGTTATCTCTTGTTCTTCGGAAAGTTGATGGTGATTCCGAAGCATCTTTATTTTCTCTTGAGTTTCGAGATGATGATGATGTATCTCGAAATCCAGTTGTTTGTGATTTTGTTGATGTATTTGAGTCTGTTTTGGGTTTACCACCCAAGCAGGCAATTGAGTTTCATATTGACCTCATTCCTGGTGCTCAGCCAGTTAGTCGTCCTCCCACGAGTATGTGCACTAAGGAAAATAAGGAACTCAAAAAGAAATTGTTGAAATTGAAGCCAAGCAATTCATTCAGTCCAGTTTTTCACCGTGGGATGCCGCAGTCGCCATTATTAGGAAATATGATGGTACTCTTAGGCTTTGCATCGATTTCCGCAAGCTTAACGAGTTAACTATTTAGAACGAGTATCCATTTTCTAAAATCAATAACATGTTTGATCAATTGAGTGGTGCTAAGGTCTTTTCTTAGCTTTACCTTGCATCGGTTTTCATCAACTATGAGTTGCGGAGGTTGGCGTTCCACTTACCTCATTCTGCACTTGTTTTGGTTCTTATGAGTGGCTCGTCATGCCGTTTGGTTTGACGAACGCTCTAGCTTATTTCGTCGATCTTATGAATCGAGTATTCTAGGAATATCTTGATGAGTTCGTCCTTGTATTCATTAATGATAAGTGAAAACAACAATTTAGATTGCAAATCTTTCTAATAGAAGATATACTCATAAGTGTAATTAGATTCTGTTTATTGTGATAAGTAAGGAATATTGTGTAAAATAATATAAGAGGCATGTTTATCATACAGAAAATGACTTTTGTGTTGGATTGTCCATTGAATGCTTTAAGAATTCTGGTCGAGGCGCCTAATCAACGTTATCAATAGGAATTTCCTAAACACTATGATGAGACAGCCAGACATAGTAAATTGAGTTGTAATAAGTAAAAGTTTTAAAATAAATTAATGTTAGATTGAGAATTAAATTTTATTCTAGATGACCAGTGCAGCTATTGAACCATAGTGATTGTTGGATAAATGGCGAGGCAATTTTGATCATTTGGTCTACTCTACAGCCAATTGATTGGGTCATTCACTATAAACTAATGGCGAGGCAATGCCATTATATTATTTGGAATTTGTAAAATTAAATATGGTTATGTTTTAATTGGTTATGTAAGTATAACCAATAGGAATCTAAATAATGATATCATATGGAAATTTGAGTAAGTAAAGTAAATAATTCTAACTAAAGGGATATTTTAATTAGAAGAGAATATCATGGGATGCTTTGATTAATAAAATGATGTATTCAAGATAAGATAATACATTGGGTAGACAAATTAAAGCATAATTGAATAATTTAGTGCAAAGTTATAAATGTTGACTATAAAAATTTGTTTTGACACTTGGTTGTTTGAATAGTAATAGAGGATAAGACTTAAAACTCTATCTTAAAGGAAAATAAAGAAATGCTAAATTTAAACTTTTAGCATAAATTCGTGAGTAAGCCTTTGTTTTAATTTTTGATATTACTAAAACTTGTTGGGATGAATTTGTAAAATTCTTTTGAAAAGAAGTTTAAGTTAATTATCAACCTTAGCTAGTTTTATGTTGATAATAAGATGGAATTTAATTTTGTGACAAGAGAAAATATAAATTTGAATGGTTCATTTATTATAAAAGGCTATATTAAGGAATGATAGGTATAATAAATGGATAAGGCATGAGATTCAATCATTTTAAAACTATGAGAACAGTTTAAAAATTAATATGTAAATCCGAATTTTTTTTTGGATGGGTAATTACCTCTTGATAATGGAAGAGATTAGTAATCTCTTTCAAAATGAGTCTTCACAATGAATTGTTTGAAGAAAAAAACTTGATTGGGAAAAGTGATAAAAATGGATATAATTAATGAATTGTTTCTTTTAAATGATAATTACATGAAGTTGATATAATTTTGAATGACTTAGCTATCCGAAAAAGTTGATCATGTAATAAATGATTTAGCATAAAAAGCTTGTTATGAAAATGTAGTTTGAAATTAGAATGGTTTGGAAATTTCAAATTTTGAATTGATTTTAAAAGCTGAAATTTCATTGGTGTTGGGCGTATTCTCACCACCGAACCAAGGCCCTACCGAACCAACTCGCTTCCAAAGCCTAGCCGAATCAACGCTAATCCTCTACTACCGAACCACTCCCCACCGGACCACTCACTGCCGAGCCAAGGCCCTAGCGAACCACTACCTACCGAGTCAATCACCTACTCCCACCACCGGACCAGGGCATCGCCGGACCAACTCGCTTCCAAAGCCTAGCCGAATCAACACCAATCCTCTACTACCGAATCAATCCACGCCTCCACCCATGGCCGAACCAAAGCACTACCGAGCCAACGTTGCTAGGCCAGATTGCATCAGCCCAGGCCCACCAGCAGCTACATACATCCAAGACTCCTACCCCCAACCTCACTCTATAAATAGAGGGGCAAGGGTACAACAATGGGGGACGAGTTGGAGAGCTGAAGAACGGACAGAACTTTCAAACAACTTTCATACACTTGTAATCAAAGCTTTGTACTTGTAATCTGAACAATAAAGGAGAATAAAATATAAAGTGGATGTAGGCACATTTTGGCCGAACCACTATAAACCTGTGTGTCTTTTACAGTTTAGTCCCTGCTTTTTATATATTTGCATAAAGTATCTAAATCACTAAGAACAATAGAAAATCGACTAAATCATACGACTTGGAGGTGTTTGCCCATTTTTTGCGCAAACATTTTTGGTGCTTTCACTGAGAACCGAACTCAGGACTTCAGCTTCTCCCACTTAACCTTCTTCCTAACAGCATCGCTCATTGCTTGGAAGACATGCCTCCCAAGCAGAAGAAAGAAGTTAACAAAGAAAAAAACATCGCAACCTGCAGTATTCCAGATCCAGTGGTCACAGATCAAGTAAATCATCCCATTCCAACAGCAGTACCGTCAGGCAAATCCGACAACCCCTGCCACGGGACAGCCGGCAGCAATTACTAGGGCAGATCTAGACAGGGTTGTGGCTGAAGTGACTAACCGCTTCACATCCCAACAGGAAGCCTTGGTGAACCAACTTATGTCATGCTTAAGGGATGCTGAAGAGTCCAACCGCGACACTGAATCATGGGGCGAGTCCCAATCTGGAGGATCTCGGAGGCGACAAAGATCTTCCTTCTTCGAAGAAGCTAACGACAGTAGCAGCCATGGTAGGAGCCGAGACCGACTCAGCCCGAAGTTGGACCCGAGGAAACGTTTGGAACCGAACCCAACGGGGAAGGTACCAGGCGGAGGTCAACTGTAGCTGAGCCTGTCATGCTGCCTAACCATGGAAACAACAATGAACGGGGCCGAGCTAGAGTCCAGCCCGAAGTTGGACCTGAGGAAGTGCTTAGAACAGAACCCAGCAGGGGAAGATCAAGGCAAGGGCCAACTGTAGCTAACCCTAGCATGCTCCCAGAAGACCAAAGATAGCCATTGGAAAATATTAGGAATGATAGACGATACCATCCCTACAGGTCATCTGGACGAAATCAATCCCAAAGAGAAGAACCGAACTCATTTCTATCTGCTCCAAATTCTGATGAAAGGATGGCACGCTTGTTCAGAGAGTGCGTCTAACGGGATCAAAGAGATCGAGGGATAGGCGCTAGGGTAACCATCCCTTTCGCCCGCAATATCGAAATTGCCATCACCCCCCAGAATGGAAAATGCCAACAATGGAACCTTACAAGGGAACCTCTGACCCCGTTGTACACTTACAGAGATACACACAGCATATGCTCATGAGCGGAGCAACAGAAGGAGTACTGTGCAAATGCTTTCCGCTATTCTTAGCAGATCTAGCTACCTCCTGGTTCTGCCATCTACCCCAAGGATCCATCAGCTCATGGGAGATGTTGAAAGAAAAGTTCATCAGCCAATTCCGCATTCATGTGGAGCAACCCAAGGACGCTTATTCCTTATCCAGTATCAAACAGAAACCTGGAGAGAAAGTGCAGCAATATCTAACCTGATTCAATGCAGCAGCGGCCACAGTTCAAGATGCCGATGAGAAGCTTATCTTAATGGCCCTCTGTAGTGGTGTGCATCCGGATACTAAATTTGCTAGAAGATTGACCAAAGAAAAACCAGCTACTTTACCCGATTTCTTCCATGAAGCTGGGAAATATATGAGACTCGAAGACGCTGCCACTGAGAGGCAGACAGGGCAACAAAATAAGGCAGCTCACGGCAACACGCCCGCTGTAGCAAATGACGTTCAAAGAAACGACTCTAGAGACAATGCTGGGGGCAAGAAGGGAGAAAAGCGTCTATATCGGCCAGGACCGAGATTTGACGCTTACACCCCTTTGAATGAAACGATCGAAAACATCTTCCTGGCCACTCAAGACGAAGTTAAATACAAACGCCCCCCGTACAAGAAGGAATCAGATAACGCAATTAAGTCTAGAAAATTCTGTCGCTTCCACGAATCCCATGGGCATGATACCAATGAATGCCATCATCTCCGGGACTTGATTGAAGAACACATCAGAAGAAAGAGACTAGAACGCTATGTAAAAGGTCAGGACAGGACTCCAGCTCCTGCCAATGAAAACCCAAGGCTACCCTCCCTAGAAATGTGCAGAGGAAATCGCAACACCAGCGGCTCCAATCAAGAGAAGATAGTGGTCCATACCATCTCGGGAGGGCCACACATCGCCGACGGAAGCTGGGCAGAGATGGAAAGGTACGTAAAGTCACTTAGAAACAATGAAGAATGCGTTAATTCTATTATAGAAGAACGCCACCCGAAGCGGATAGAGAATGATGACATCACATTCAGTAGGTGTGACCTAGAGGGAAGGCAGTACCCTCACACGGATCCCATGGTTATCTCTGCCCGGCTCGATCCACCCGAAGTTTTCCGAATTCTAGTAGACACTGGAAGCTCAGTGAATATCCTATTCAAGCATGCATTCGACAAAATGAAGCTGTCAATAAAGGATGTTTTTAACTTCAATAAACCACTACACGGTTTCACTGGAAATGCGAAGATGCCCCTCGGGCGACTGGACCTCTTTGTTGAAATTGGAAGTCATCCCCGCTCCGCTGTGCGGAAACAAACATTTGTGCTGATAGAAAACCACTCGGCCTACAACGCATTCCTAGGAAGACCAGCCTTGTTTGACTTTCAAATTGTCCTGGCCCCATGGTGCCTGAAGATGAAATTTCCAATGGACAATGGAATAGGGGAAGTAGAGGGAGACCAGGACATCACTCGAGATTGCTATGTAGCTGAACTTCGCAATAACCGCAGGAAGGATAAAGGGAAGAGTGTAGAGACTACCCTCTGCACAAAAAATTTGGAAGCATAGCAACTAAAGAAAGCCCCTCCTCTTCGATATACCAGTGACCCTTTCAATGAATTAGACCCCAGGGACAAAGAGGAGGAGGCCACCGCCGAGCCTGTAGAGGCTATGGAATTTGTATCTGTGGACAGACATGACTCGAGTAGACTATTGAAAGTCGGGTCCCAACTAAAAGCAGAATTGAAGGAACAACTCATTGATTTTCTCCGCCACAACTTGGATGTATTTGCATGGACGCACGCTGACATGACTGGAGTCTCCCCAGACATAGCATGCCACGTACTAAACATCGATCCTACCAAGGCGCCAGTAAAACAGAAAAAGAGAAGTATGGGGGCAGAACGATCAGCAGCCCTCGATAAAGAAGTAAAGAACCTACTTGCCAATGACTTCATACGAGAAGCCATCTACCCAGAGTGGATCGCTAACCCGGTACTAGTAAAGAAGGCTAATGGGAAGTGGCGAACATGCATTGACTTCTCCAACTTAAATGACGCCTGCTCGAAGGATTGCTTCCCACTTTCCCGAATCGATCAGCTTGTAGACAACACAGCGGGCACGAACTCTTATCTTTTATGGACGCATACTCAGGATATAACCAAATTCCTATGCATGCTCCCGATCAAGACCACACTAGTTTCATCACTGATCGGGGATTGTACTGCTACAAAGTAATGCCTTTTGGACTTAAAAACACAGGAGCCACCTATTAGCGCCTCGTCAACAAGATGTTTGCAGGGCTAATAGGACAAACTATGGAAGTTTATGCGGATGACATGCTGGTAAAGTCAAGGAAAGCCGACGATCACGTAAGCCACCTGGGCGAGATGTTTCAAGTACTTCGCCAATATGGAATGAAGCTGAATCCTCTAAAGTGCTCCTTTGGAGTATCATCAGGAAAGTTCCTGGGATTCATCATCCATGCCAGAGGAATTGAAGCAAACCCTGAACAAGTCCGAGCTCTGAAAGATATCAGGATACCTTCTACCCGAAAGGAAATGCAAAGCCTAAATGGGAAGGTGGCCGCCCTGAGCAGATTCATCTCTAAAGCGACTGACAAATGCCTCCCCTTCTTCGGAGCTCTAAAGAAAGACAATGGAAAGTTCGAATGGACTGACGAATGCTTAACAGCTTTCCTTAACTTAATCGAACACCTCCAGAGACCACCAGTACTGTCTACTCCAAACAAAGGCGAAGAGCTACACCTATACCGTGCTGTGTCATCTCATGCTCTAAGCGCCGCCTTGGTGAGAGAAGACAAACGCACGCAGTGGCCAGTATACTTTGTAAGCAAGAGGTTTACAGGGGCGGAAGCCAGATATCCTAAACTTGAGAAACTAGCGTACTGTTTACTAATCACATCACGGAAACTGCGTCACTATTTCCAATCTCATTCCATCAGAGTTCTGACCGATCAACCACTAAGGCAGGTACTCCATCGTCCCGACACTTCTGGGCGACTACTTAAATGGTGCATTGAACTAAGTCAATATGATATCACCTACCATCCTCGCACCACCATCAAGGGACAAGCCATGGCCGATTTCATTGCCGAATTCACTACCAACGAAGGTAAGGAGCAATCGGAAATAGCAGAAGACATCAAGTGGAATCTCTTTGTGGACGGAGCGTCAAACGAACAAGGCTCGGGGGCAGGTGTGGTAATAATCACTCCCAAGGGAAATAAGCTACACTATGCTCTAAAGTTGGAATTCGCTGCCACCAACAACGATGCAGAGTATGAAGCAGTGATAGCTGGATTAGAACTTGCCTTAGAGATTGGAGCAAATTCTTTATGTCTTCATAGTGATTCTCAACTTATTGTAAATCAAATACTAGGAGAATTTCAGGCTCGAGAAGAACGACTCACCGCATATCTAAAGAAGACCAAGTTGCTTCTCGATCAATTGGATCACTATTTAATCAAACACATCCCTCGAGAAGAGAATCAAGAGGCCGATGAATTGGCAAAGCAAGCTAGCATGAGAGACGGCACTATTTCCGGAGCAGTGGCCATCTTAAAGCAACTGACCCCGAGTTTCGAGCAGGTGAATCTGATAGCTGCAATCAAAGAGGAAACTTGGATGACTCCCATCCAAAAATACTTACAAAACGGCACACTGCCCGACAAGCGTAACGAATTCAAGAAAATCTTGAGGAGAGCTTCCCGCTACACAATACAAGAAGGCACCCTTTATCGGCGCGGCTTCTCTAACCCCTTATTAAGGTGTGTCGCTGGAAGGGAAGCAAAGGAAATCTTATCCAACATCCATCGAGGAAGCTGCGGAGATCACACTGGAGGGCATACTCTGGCAAAAAAGATACTCCGATATGGATATTTCTGGCCCACCTTAAACAAAGACGCCTTAGACTTCGTCAAAAAATGTGACAACTGTCAGAAATTTGCTAAGATCCCGTGGCTACCAACAACTGAGATTACTCAAATGACCAGCCCTTGGCCCTTTGCAGTATGGGGAATTGACTTGATTGGCGAACTGCCAATGGGCCGAGGCGGAGCCAAATATGCTATAGTGGCAGTCGACTATTTCACCAAATGGGTGGAAGCAAAGCCCCTAAATAAAGTATCTTCAGCAAAAGTTATTAACTTCTTGATAAAAAATGTTCTATGCAGGTACGGAGTCCCACTTAAAATCATATCGGACAATGGACTTCAGTTTGACAGCGAGGAGTTCACCAACTGGTGCCAAGAGAACGGAATTCACAAAAGCTTCTCATCTGTTGCTTATCCCCAGGCAAACGGACAAGTCGAAGCTGTCAACAAAATTCTCAAAACTCTATTCAAAAAGAAACTTGAAAAGTAAAAAGGCGCTTGGGTGGATGAACTTCCTATGGCACTGTGGGTCTATCGCACATCTTTCAGAACATTAACGGGGCATACTCCTTTCTCTTTGGCATACGGATCGGAGGTTATGCTCCCAGTTGAAACTATACTGCCTTCCCACCGTAGGATCCACTATAATCCAGAAGAGAACGAAGAACTCCTTCACATGTCTTTGGATCTAATTGAGGAAAGAAGAAATGATGCAGCCCTCAAAGCAGCAACTTACAAACAAAAAGTGGCAACGCAATACAACTCCAAAGTCAAGCATCGTAGCTTACAAAAAGGAGATCTTGTCCTCAAGCGAATCTTCCCGCGCCCCGAGCGCTAGATCCAATCTGGGACGGACCATATGTAATTCATAAAGATCTCCACAACGGAGCTTATATTTTGTCAACAGTAGACGGAGAGGTGTTTCAGAGGGCATGGAACATCCAACACCTTCGTCGATACTTTTCTTAACTTGTACTGCCCATATGAAGTGAATTAACAAAAAGAATTAGTGGACATAGGCATTTTCGTGCCGAACCACTTTAAAAACTTGTCTCTTTTTAACTTGTTCCTTTGTATCTTGGCTGCTTGTTAACCTTATCCTTTTCTGTTGAACGAAATCCTGTGTAATGGCATTTCCACTCAAGACACATCACGGCGCGACTTCACCTGGACAAGACATAACAGGTACTATGCGAATCTATGTCCTCGCCAATGAGACACTTTTGCTCCAGCATCCCTCTGCTGCGGGTTAACTCATTGCTCGCGATCGGCCCTTAAAGCCAACTGTAATGAGCCAATTATAAGCCACCGAGTAGGCCGACTATAGCCTAGGCAGCTCATTATGGCGTTCGGCTCACCAGCAACCGTAAACCTACTTTAAGCCCCAACATAAGGTGTGGCCAGCCAGGGGTAGTTCACGGTTGACGATCGGCACCCACGCTAGCTGGCCATGGTAAATCGAATAATACCCACGATTATGGGCCATAATGGCCCGGGTAGTTACTGTGCGCGATCTCGGCTCCGAGTGTCTTAAGTACGGCTGTGGTAAAAAAGATAAACTCCCTGCGGAGGCGTAAGATGGCTGACAAATGTCTCCAAGACCCACAGCTTGGGAAAGTGACTACAAAACCCGTTTGCCTCAAACTTAAGCACATCGCAGGCCTTCCGCGATTGGAAGTTTTACTTTTTCTTATATTTCTATCTTAATTAAAAACTTTCCTCCTATCCTCTATAACGATCCCTAAAGTACAGGACACAAAGTAGGAGACGCTCACCGATAGGGATAAGAACTCACAATGGGATGACAGGTCAATCAACTACATTCCATACTCAGTCATATAAGACATTCAAAGCTACCATCTACAACTAAGACATGAAGGGCGGTATTTTCTTCTTTTGTAAATAAATACATAGCTATAATTTATTCGCACATCACATTAACTTTGCAAGGTAAAAATTATATCTTAAGCAAGAAACTAGCATCAAACACGGTGGAATCACAGGCATGTGCACAGCTGTATTTCTTATGCAACACATCAAAATAACTAAGGCAGTCAAATATGACAGAATCGGCTTAATTTAAAATTACAGGCTAAGAATAAAGTCGTTTGTTACCAATAACATAATTACAGCCTAAAAGTTACATTAATGTTTTAGAGCTAGCGTAGACAGCAATGTCAAACAAACCAAAAAGACATCCAGGTCAAGTCAGGGAGTCAGCTGCATCGGAGCTTCACCTCTATCCTGCCGGCCCTCCAAGATCTACTTAGCCACGAGATCGGAACTCTCAGCATGCTGGCCGGAGGTAGTCGGTACCTCGGAGGTCTCGCCTGTCCAATCCAGAAGAAGAATCCATTAGATAAGCGATAAGCAGTCAGGTTACAAAAAGCTAAAAGAGAAGACTTACCAGCCTCTGCTCCTTGATCATCATCCTCCAACTGCACACCAACCTCCTCAGCAGCAAGCAGCCGCATACCCTCTTTCACCGCCACCTTCTCCTCCTTGGTGAATTGAGCTGTAACCACATCCATTCTAAAGGCCACGCCACCCTCCTTATCTGCATCAGACTTAGCCTCCTCCAGGGCCCTGAGATAAATCCTGGCCATGACTCGGGGGTAATCATCCATCCAAGATAAGTTGCCCTGTTTCCAAGTGCAAAAGTATATATCTTGAAGCATCTCATCCATTATCCCCTCATTCTCCTTGAACTACCTTATTCGGTCCTTAGAAGCCAACAGCTTTGCAATGGTGGCGTCCCTCTCCGATTGGTATCGCGAGCTGTCAGCCTGAAAGGTTTTTCTCATCGCCTCCATCTCCTCCTTCAACTTGGTTTGAGCAAGTTCCGCAGCCTCAAGTTTCCCGGACAACTCCTGTACCCGCTCGAGATCCGCTTTCCGAACCTCATCCACCGTTGCAATAGCTATATCAATCCGTTCCTTACAAACGGCCTCCATTTTCCGCATCTCTGCCCTGCTGACCTCTTCCATGGTCTTCTTTAATTGCCTAGATGCGATCTCATATTGAGAGATCTGGATGGCTTGATCAGCGAGTTGTTTGGCCTGGTCGGAAACCATTAAACGCAAGTCGAATGTTAGCACTACCGATTTCTTCTCCAGCCTTAACCAGTCGAGCATGATGCCCCATCAGCTTCCTGGTTTCCTCAGCAATCCGGTCAATGTTTGCCTTAGCTTCGTTCCCCAAGGTTACAACCCGAGTGGTAAGCAAATCAAGGTCCAGGGACTTGGCCTCGTCAAGCACCCTTACCATGGGATTACGAGGGAGAAGGTGCTCACCAGTAGCCTCATCAAAGGAAATATCGTGAGAATCCGGATCCAGATCCGGATGACCCGCAAACGGATTATGAGCCAAGCCAGGATGGTCTATCGGGGTAACGGTAGGATTTTAGGACGGGTGCGGGGAAGGAATAAGCTCAGTATTCTCCTCCGTGGTATCCTGAAGAGGCTGAGTCAGGGGCTGAGGGTCAGGTGGAGATTCCAACAAGGAGCGACTCCTCTTCTTCCTTTGGATATCCTCTTCGATAACTCCAAGAAGAGGATGGTAGCCGACTACGTCTCCAGGGCGGTTAGTCGGAGACTTTGGCTTAGTGGAAGCCCTTAGAAGCTTATATTGTTCAATACGGTGTCGAACGACCGATATCTTGGCCACTTTACCGATCCTAGGACAAAAACCAAGTGTTACAAGCAGACGTTGAACTATAGTTCAAGAAATATATCAAGTTAGGAAAAGTAAGGAGACACTTTAGTTATACAAACCCTGGGGAGGAGTGGGATACTGCAATAAGTCCTGGATCTCGTTCCAGGACGGGAGCTGACCATAAAATATTCCTAAGTCCTTATCATAAATGGAGTCTGCAGAAGTCAAAAATTCACCTTGAGTCGCGGGGGCTGCCTCAACTAGAACACTTTTGGAAGATGAGTCGGCGCCGGCTCCGGCCTTGTCAGCTTTCTTAGGCTCCTCTACCAGAGCCGGTTCCTTCTCCAGCCCTTCGAAAGCTAGGCGGAAAGCATCGTCCGTCCACTCCTGGATCACACCCGCTTGCTTAGAAGACAAAGCCCCAGCACCATCACCACTCTGTCCATCGCCACCATCATCACCACTCTGTCCATCACCTTCTCCACCACTTCCACTCTCTGCCTCACCTCCTTCACCCTCGCCTCTTTCCTCCTCCTCATCTTCCTCCTCCGGAACGTCTGGACATGTGCTGGGGGAGGGTCCATCGGATTTCTTAAGTTTCTTCCCCCCGGCAGTTGGATGCTTTGAGAAGGGTTTCCTTTTACTGCTCTTTGCCGTAGCCCCTCCTTTAGCCTTGGCGGCCCTCTCCTCAGCTGTGTCTCTTTGCTTGACCACAGACTGACGTGGCAGAATCAGGTTGAGCCCCAGAAGAGTAGCGTTCCTGATCAAATAAGAAGCCGCCCTCTCCCTTTCCGGAATGGCTTCTATTTCCTCAGCCATCCGAACCAGACGATCGTTCTCTACAACCGCAAAGCCACCTATCGCTAGCAAGAAATAAAGCACGTAAGGAGGAGTATTGCAGTCAGAACAAAAATCATAAATGAGATTCAACTTACAGCCAGAGGTGAAGCGACGGAAGGAAACGGAGTCATCTTTGACAAAAAACCATTCCTTCATGAACATGCTGAATTTCGAATATAAATCCAGGACCGGCTTGAAGGACACAACCGACTCTAAGCTAACATACAGAGACCCCTTCTTGTAGCCTCTCAAGTTGTACAAGTACCGAATTTCCCGGTTGGAAGGAGGACGCCCGTATCTCCTCTGGAAGATAATAAACAAACTCACCAAGATAGCATAGGAATTAGGCTAAAGCTAGAAAGGAGCCACCTTCAAGTATGTGATGAAGCTGACTATCCAGGCGTTAATCGGAGGGATGGCACCGCACATGCAATGATACCTGCTAGAAGAAAAATATCCTTCTGGGGGGTTATACGGCATCACTCCGTTCCCCGACAACCTCATCTGCGCTTTAGCAATCCCGAAAGATCTAGATATAGCGTCAAGCTGCTCATCTTTGAGGGAGCTGGGAAAGCAGTCAGGCGGTGAGTTCAAGAGCTCTTGTGGACCGTACCCGTCCACTAACGATCTCGGGGTAGGTCCATGTCGCCCCGGTTCTGCCTGGGCTGGGGGCACGATGGAGGGCTCTCCTTTATCCTTAGATTTCTTTTTATAAGAACGGGTTTCTACTTTATGAGACATTATCTGCAAATACGAGAAAACATATCGTCAGAACAAGGAGTATAGAAATATAAACAAGCAAATACCTAACAGTCTGGAGTCTCATTTATAGTTCAAAACATAAAAGTGCCATTCGGTAAGTTGAGACTTGAAGTTCATTCGGCACTTAAGCTCCTTAGGAGATCATTCGGTAATTCAAGCATAAAGGTTATTCGGCGGAAGAGAAGCTCACCTGGTCCGGCAATCAAATTGGTTCGGTGAAATTATTGATTCGGCAGGCAAGAATTTGGTTCGGCTATTTCAGATAGTAGGGAATAACGAGAGCATAAGGCCCTTACTTATAAGCAAGCATAGGATAACCGGACCAGCTGGTTCGGCACTTGGGCCGAATGGGAGAATCCAAAAAAAAAAAGAGAACTGAGGAAAACAAAGCGCGACATATGCAGGCATATGCCCCACTTTGGGGGCCAAATGTTGGGCGTATTCTCACCACCGAACCAAGGCCCTGCCGAACCAACTCGCTTCCAAAGCCTAGCCGAATCAACGCCAATCCTCTACTACCGAACCACTCCCCACCGGACCACTCACTGCCGAGCCAAGGCCATAGCGAACCACTACCTACCGAGTCAATCACCTACTCCCACCACCGGACCAGGGCATCGCCGGACCAACTCGCTTCCAAAGCCTAGTCGAATCAACACCAATCCTCTACTACCGGATCAATCCACACCTCCACCCATGGCCGAACCAAAGCACTACCGAGCCAACGTTGCTAGGCCAGATTGCATCAGCCCAGGCCCACTAGCAGCTACATACATCCAAGACTCCTACCCCCAACCTCACTCTATAAATAGAGGGGCAAGGGTACAACAATGGGGGCGAGTTGGAGAGCTGAAGAACGGACAGAACTTTCAAACAACTTTCATACACTTGTAATCAAAGCTTTGTACTTGTAATCTGAACAATAAAGGAGAATAAGATATAAAGTGGATGTAGGCACATTCTGGCCGAACCACTATAAACCTGTGTGTCTTTTACAGTTTAGTCCCTGCTTTTTACATATTTGCATAAAGTATCTAAATCACTAAGAACAATAGAAAATCGACTAAATCATACGACTTGGAGGTGTTTGCCCATTTTTTGCGCAAACAATTGGAAAAGTGTTGTACTAAAACAACGATAACTTGAGATACTCCAAATGAGCTCAATCTTTTTGTAAATGAAATTGTTTTCAGTAAGCTATAAATCTTCTTTCCACTTCGGAAGATTTTGCACTTATTACAGTCTAAAATGGGTTTGAAGGTGGATGGACATTTCTTTCATATTATAAAATTTCTAAGATTTAAGCTGAAAGTAAATTTAGCATAACTTTCAAACCGTGAGTCCAATTTTGATGATCTTTATACTGCTGGAAAGCTTAGACTTAATAGAATAACTTTCATTTTATAAGTGTTCTCAGATTTTAATGTTTGATATGTCAAAACTTGAGTTCTTTACAACAGGTCTGAAATTGAAAAATGATTTGTTTACCTTAATGGTCAAATGTAATACTCCTTAATTTGTGAGCGTAACCCATTTGATTATTGGTGTGAATATATGTTACAAACTAATATATATTTGTGGAAGAATTAGAGGATAAAACAACTCAAATTTTATTTACTCTAAATAAAGAGTAATGAGATAAATTAAAATTTAAATAAGAAGCTTTGAAAATTTTCAATGTTGAAAATTGAGAACTTGATTACGAAGATAATGGGTTTGAAAACTCTAAGAATATTTAATTAGTAAAAGTAAGTATAAAATCTATTCCTTATGTTTTACTCGCCCTAGAGCAATTATTTAGAGACTTGCAATTATGCAGTCGTATGATCTTGGTGGTATTTGAGAGACCATCTACCTCTTTTTGAGTTTTCTTACCATAATGGTTGTCAATCTAATATCGGTATGGTTCCTTTCGTAGCGTTATACGGAAGGTCATGTCGATCACCATCTTGTTGGTTGGAGTCCGGGATAAAGTTGTGCTAAATACCGACTTTATTCTTGAAGCTTCTAGGAAATCGATCCCACCTGATTTGTCTATTGTGTAGCATCCTATTTGTGTTCTTGCTTCGAAGGAGAAACGCTTTCGAAATAAGGATGCACTGCTCGTAAAGATTCAATGGTCCGCTAATCCCTGTGGCTGCATTTGGGAAACCAGAGTATTTATTGAGCGATCTTATCCTAGATTTCTATCTTCTCACATTGAGGATTATAATTTTAAACATAAGCTATCTATTTTCTTTTGCTTGATGAAATAATTCGTGTTGAATACAGCTTTTTTTTAGAAATTGCAAGGACGCAAATTTTATAAGGGGGAGAGTCTGTAACAACCCTATTTTTGGTGATTACATGTAAAATTAAATTATAACGGTGGTTATAATTTAATAATAGATAAATAAAATAAATTGGAGTTGGGAAATTTATCGAAATTGTTAATTTTAAATAAACAATGTATTTTGAATAAATCAAATGGAATTAAGACGGCAATGTTGGTAATAAATGGTAAATAGTGGTAATATGTTAATTTGGGTATTGATTGAATTAATTAAGTGAGATAAAATAATTTAACAATAATAATTGTTGAAATATATGTAAATGTTGAAAATAAAGTTTTAAAACTTTATTATTTTAGTTTGTGATAAAAATGAACATTATATGGTTTTAATTTAGTAAAATGCAATCACTTTGCAAATTATTGCCAATTATTGAATTTTGTTAATTTTTACTAATTTTAATAAAGTATTAAAATTTTATATGTTAAATAATGTAAAAAAAGATGGAATTTTATTTAAAAATAATAATAAGATGAAAAAAATGATGTTAATAAGGTTTTCTATATATAATTTGACAAGAAAATGATTTTTATGTAATTTTGGCGATTAAAAATAGTGTTTTATGTAATTAAAGGTGTAATTGAAACATTTAATTAAAAATAAGAATGTAATGATGAAAATAATTTTAGAATAGCTAAATAACTTTTATATGTTGATAAAACATTTTTGTGAACATAAACATAGGTAGTATAAATTTATTTGGTTAAAAATATGTGAAAATATTGTGTAAATAAGTGAAAACATGAATAACTTAGCTAATTTTAGTTAAGTATTAACACATAGCCTTATTGGGTAATGGGTTCAAACCCAAACCCATTTCTAGAATAAGCAGGAAACTTGAGAAAATGAACTGTACGTTCATTTTTCTTCTTCTCATTTTCTATTTCGTCCTGTAAAAACAAAACCAGAAAGAAAAAAATGTCTGCTTCTCTTTTGTTCAAATCTAACATTAAAATTGAGAAAAATCAAAGGAAAATCAAGGAGAAAATTAGTAAATCAAAACAATATCAGGTAATCAAAACCAAAATATCAAATCTAATTTCATCAATTCGCTATTTGAAAAAAATTGTTCTGTAACTTATGTTTTCCTTTACTGCATATTTGTTTTCTTTCAGCTAAAGGTTGGTGACTTCTCCAAGCCAGAAAAACATCATCTTGCAAATCAATTTGCCCAAAACTTTGCTGAGGTGAGTTACAACTCACAATTCCTTCTTAAAATCATGTTGCAAGCTGAAAATTGCCAAATATTATTTACTGTAAACGATATTATGTTGTTAGAAAGTTTACAGAGAAAACTATTTTAAGGTGCTTCCTTTTGTGTTCATATCTCTCAATTCTTGTCATGAAATCATGCCGGAATTCTTTTCAATTGTTATCCTTGTGTTTTTGGTGGTGCATGTCAATTTTCATAGCCTAATTCATCTGGTAACTGCCTGAAACAATTGCTCAAAAACTAGTACGAAAGAGGCAGAAATGCCTGTAGAAAATGCGACCATTAGGTCGACCATACTTCCATAGGGGTCGACCTTAGGGTCGACCCAGGCTCTCCATAGGTCGACCTTAGGGTCGACCTATGAAACATGAAGGTCGACCTGTAGGTCGACTTACGTGTCGACCTGGGTGTGTGCAAATGCCCAGTTCGAACCTCTTCCTCTTGTGTACTGTTTTCTTGGTTTATCTACCTTTTCCAGTAACTATTGTGATCAATTTTTTGCACTATTTTGATGTGTTTTTGAAGGGCTTTGACCTATCAATAGGTAAGCCAACATTTTGGTTGATCCATACTCCGGATTGACATGTTTTTGGAGATGATTTCATATGCTGATTTTAAGTGTTTTCGGTGATTATTGATGTTTTCGAACACGGGTTTTTCTAAAACGATTTCAAAATGATTTTTGTTATAAAATTCCTTTTGAAATAAATATTTTACAATATTTATAATTATTTTAAATCTATTAAAATTTATATATTCTCTATAATAAAGAGAAATTTCAAAGGAATGTTTTCCAAACGATTTTAGAAAAATGTTTTAAAACTAGTTTTCTCAAAACAAATTATTTTCTATATAAAATATACATTTTAGCACTCTTAGAGTGTTATGAGGAAGAGAATTAAACGATTCAGTAAAACATGTGGTATGGGACATATGCGTTTACCTTTACGGTTAATTCCGGACTTGTTCGTTTAAAGCTAATTTTGCACCCTTTGAGAGGGCGATTTGTGATTTAAATGATTTTGTTTTCTAGTGTGGCATTGACTAACAGTTAGTAAACCGATAAGTGAGAATGTGTGGTATGAGACGCACAGTTACCATTTTCGGGTTCCTATTTGAGAGTTTGTGACACATTCACGAGTTATTGCCAGTACTTGGACTGTTGGTTCCTATGTATAGCTATTGGGCTAATCACGGGCTGTTGGGTCCTATTTGAGACTATTGGGTCTCCTATATATATAGTATTTGGCAGGCTATTGTGCCGCTTATTGGATTGTTGGGTCCTGTCTACATTTATTGCTGTTGGGCTAAAATTGGACTGTTGGGTCCTATTCTTTACATTATTGCTTTTCTTGATTTCTTTATGTTGATTTCTATCATTTTGATGATTTATAAATGTTTTCACCATGGTTGCCTCTGTTGGATTATTTATATAGCCTGAGTGCTATCGTGTTGTTTATTATATGGTGATTACATTTTGGAGTTTTGAACTCTTAGTCGAGTTCTACATATTGTGATTTATTGTTGTCAGTCTTTGACCTTTTTGAGATTTGTAATCTCCTATTTGGGAGTTATGGTTGATGAGAGCCATTATATTGGCTTTTTTACATGCCAATGACATGAGGCGAATATTTGTGATTATTTGATATTGTTGTTGAATTTGACTCTTTCGAGAAAATTTTATAAGAAGTATTTTAGTGATATTACCTTATATTTAGTAGTTGACATATGTTAGTGCTTCTACTCTTTTGAGAAGAGATGTAATCACGTATCCCTTTATTTCACCTTTCATATGCTAATCAGTTTATTTTAAGCTAGACCGACCCGTGTATTTTTATATACTCGGGTCAGACCGAGTTATTTCACGTAAGTCACCAGTCGTAGACATCTGCTATACTGCTTCCGCTTTGGATTATCCGCTAGTCACCTTTTTTTAGTCTTGTTGATGTTTTGTAAACTCTGATATGTATTTATTCATTTTGACTTGTTATATATATTGTGGTCCTTGTACCACTTCTGTTGTATCACTATGTAGTGTACTATGATGTATCTGTGTATATGTATATATATGTTTGACTGTTGTTCTATGATCTGTTTACATTTGTTGTTATATTTTGTTCTGATGGACCAATTAGCCGCCGTAGTTTTGTATTAAACATTTATTGAGTATGTCTATCCACTTGAGAAAAAAAATAAAGGTAAATAAATTTTAGAGTACCCTATCGACGTATTCAATAAATGTTTAAGACAAAGCTTACGGATGGTCGCTCCTAACTAGCCATATTCTCCGCATTAACAGATAGTATTACTCCTTAATGCTTTTTGTTAATGTAGATCTCAGGGTGGGGCATCACAGCTTGGTATCAGAGCCGAGTTCAGAACAAAATATGATAAACATAGAATAAAACATATATTACGGTACATCAAAGTACAGTATAATTGTTACATATTCTCTAATCATCATGTCTTTAACCTTTTTATGTCCTTGTGGGTTGATATAAGTTGGGAATACGTCTAGGAATGCATTTTAATTCCGTAGTATTCCATAATTAAATTAATGATATCTTACCCTATGAATAATAATCCTTATAGTCATTGTTTTATTCTAGTTCTCTTCGATACGGGTGTTTGACACTCATTCATATCGAAGGAGCTTGTTGAAATTATATCATTGGATGTTTCTTGTCTTGTTACTTCTTTGAGGATTTCGGATCCTATTGGGGGATCCGTAACCCTTAACATGTTGTGAGAGAATGTTGAGATTATTCTTTGTGGTTTTTCTTTTCGTGTGAATCTGCACGTTATTCACTGTGGTTTTGATATGTTTTGGGGATGGATTGGCTTGCATGATATCAAACCCAAATCCTATGATTTGAAAGGATCCTATACCTTAGGCATCCTGGTTCGACTAATCGATTATCTCTTGTCCTTTGGAATGTTGATGGTGATTCCGAAGCATCTTTATTTGCTCTTGAGTTTCGAGATGATGATGATGTGTCTTGAAATCCAATCGTTTGTGATTTTGCTGATGTATTTGAGTTTGTTTTGGGTTTACCACCTAAGCAGGCAATTGAGTTTCATATTGACCTCATTCTTAGTGCTCAGCCAGTTAGTTGTCCTCCCTCGAGGATGTCCACTAAGGAAAATGAGGAACTCAAAACACAATTGTTGAAGCTTGAAACCAAGCAATTCATTCAGTCCCGTTTTCATCGTGGGATGCAGTAGTCGCCATTGTTAGGAAATATGATGGTACTCTTAGGTTTTGCTTCGATTTCCGCAAGCTTAACGACTTAACTATTTAGAACGAGTATCCATTGTCTAAAATCGACGACATGCTTGACCAATTGAGTAGTGCTAAGGTCTTTTCTCAGTTTGACCTTGCACCGGTTTTCATCAGCTATGAGTTGCGGAGGATAGCGTTCCACTTACCGCATTCCGCACTTGTTATGGTTCTTATGAGTGGCTCGTCATGCCATTTGGTTTGATGAATGCTCTAGCTTATTTCGTCGATCTTAAGAATCGAGTAATTTGGGAATATCTCGATGATTTCGTCCTTGTATTCATTAATGATAAGTGAAAACAACAATTTAAATTGCAAATATTTCTAGTAGAAGATATACTCATAAGTGTAATTGGATTCTGTTTATTGTGATAAGCAAGGAATATTCTTTAAAATAATATAAGAGGCATGTTTATCATATAGAAAATGACTTTTGTGTTGGATTGTCCATTGAGTGCTTTAAGAATTCTGGTCGAGGTGCTTGATAAACGTTATCGATAGGAATTTCCTAAACACTATGATGAGACAGTCAGACACAGTAAATTGAGTTGTAATTAGTAAAAGATTGAAAATAAATTAATGTAGGATTGAGAATTAAATTTTATCCTAGATGACTAGTGCATCCATTGAACCATAGTGATTGTTGGATAAATAACGAGGCAATTTTGATCGTTTGGTCTACTCTGCAGCCAATTAATTGGGTCATTCACTATAAACCAACGGCGAGGCAATGCCATTATATTATTTGGAATTTGTAAAATTAAATATGGTTATGTTTTAATTGGTTATGTAAGTATAACCAATAGGAATCTAAATAATGATATCATATGGAAATTTGAGCAAGTAAAGTAAATACTTCTAATTAAAGAGATATTTTAATTGGAAGAGAATATCAGGTGATGCTTTGATTAATAAAATGATGTATTGAAGGTAAGATAATGCATTAGGTAGAAAAATTAAAACATCAATTGAATACTTTAGTGCAACGTTATAAATGTTGACTACAAAAATTTGTTTTGACACTTGGTTGTTTGAATAGTAATAGAGGATAAGACTTAAAACTCTATCTTAAAGGAAAATAAAGAAATGCTCAATTTAATCTTTTAGCATAAATTTGTGAGCAAGCCTTTGTTTTAAATTTTGATAGTATTAAAATTTGTTGGGATGAATTTGTAAAATTCCTTTGAAAACAAGTTTAAGTTAATTATCAACCTTAGCTAGTTTTATGTTGATAATAAGATGGAATTTAATTTTATGACAAGAGAAAATATAAATTTTAATGGTTCATTTATTATAAAAGGCTATATTAAGGAATGCTAGGTATAATAAATGAATCAGGCATGAGATTCAATCATTTTAATATTGTGACAACAATTTAAAAATTAATATGTAAATTCAAAATTTATTTTGGATGGATAATTACCTCTTGATAATGGAAGAGATAAGCAATCACTTTCAAAATGAGTCTTCAAAATTAATTGTTTGAAAAAAGTACTTGAATGGGTAAAATGATAAAAATGGATCTAATTAATGAATTGTTTCTTTTAAAAGATAATTACATGAAGTTGATTATAATTTTGAATGTCTCAACTATCCAGAAAAGTTAATCATGTAATAAATGATTTAGAAAAGGCTTGTTTTGAAAATGTAGTTTGAAATTAGAATGGTTTGGAAATTTCAATTTTTGAATTGATTTTAAAAGCTGAAATTTCATTTGGAAAAAGTGATGTACTAAAACAACGATAACTTGAGATATAAAACTCCAAATGAGCTCAATCTTTTTGTAAATGAAATTGTTTTCAGTAAGCTATAAATCTTTTTTTTACCTATTTGGAATAATTTGCACTTATTACAGTCTAAAATGGGTTTGAAGGTGGATGGACATTTCTGTCCTATTATAAAATTTCTAAGATTTAAGCTGAAAGTAAATTTAGCATAACTTTCAAACCGTGAATCTGAAGTTGATGATCCTTTTATTGCTGGAAAGCTGGTATTTGAGAGTCCACCTACCTCTTGTTGAGTTTTCTTACCATAATGGTTGTCAATCTAATATTGGTATGGTTCCTTTCGTAGCGTTATATGGAAGGTAATGTCGATCACCATCTTGTTGGTTGGAGTCCGGGATAAAATTGTGCTAAATCCCGACTCTATTCTTGATGCTTCTGGGAAATCGATCCTACCTGATTTATTTATTATGTAGCATCCTATCTGTGTTCTTGCGTCGAAGGGGAAACGCCATTGAAATAGGGATGTACTGGTCGTAAAGATTCAATGGTCTGTTAATCCCAATGACTGCATTTGGGAAACCAAAGAATTTATTGAGCGATCTTTTCTGGATTTCTATCTTCTCATGTTAAGGTTGAGAATTTTAAACTCAACCTATCTATTTTCTTTTTGTTGATGAAATAAATCGTGTTGAATACAGCTCTTCTCTAGAAATTGCGAGTACGTAATTTTTATAAGTGGGAGAGTCTGTAACCACCATGGTTTTGGTGATTACCTGTAAAATTAAATTATAACAGTGGTTATAATTTAATAATAGGGAAATAAAATAAATTGGAGTTGGGAAATTTATTAAAATTGTTTATTTTAACTAAACAGTGGATTTTGAATAAAAAAAATGGAATTAAGATGGTAATATTGGTACTAAATGATGAATAATGGTAATATGTTAATTTGGGTATTAATTGAATTAATTAAGTGAGATAAAAGAATTTAATTCAATAATAATTTGTTGAAATATATGTAAATGTCGAAAATAAAGTTATAAAACTTTATTATGTTAGTTTGTGATAAAAATGAACATTATATGGTTTTAATTTAGTAAAATGCAATAATTTTGCAAATTATTGCCAATTGTTGAATTTTGTTAATTTTTACTAATTTTAATAAAGTATTAAAATTTTATATGTTAAATAATGTAAATAAAAATGTGGAATTTTATTTAAAAATAATAATAATATGTAAAAAAAAGGATGTTAATAAGGTTTGTTATATTTAATTTGACAAGAAAATGATTTTTGTGTAATTTTCGTGGTTAAAAATAGTGTTTTATGTAATTAAATGTGTAATTGTTATATTTAATTAAAAATAAGAATTTAATGATGAAAATAACTTTTATATGTTGATAAAACATTTTTTTGAATATAAACATAGGTAGTATAAATTTATTTGGTTAGAAATATGTGAAAATATTGTGTAAATAAATGAAAACATGAATAACATAGCCAATTTTTAGTTAAGTATTAACACAGCCTTATTGGGTATAAAGTTCAAACCCAAAACCATTTCTAGAATAAGCAGGCAACTTGAGAAAATGAACCGTACGTTCATTTTTCTTCTTCTCATTTTCTATTTCCTCTGTAAAAACAAAACCAGAAAGAAAAAAATGGCTGCTTCTCTTTTGTTCAAAATCTAACATCAAAATTGAGAAAAATCAAAGAAAAATCAAGGAGAAAATTATTAAATCAAAACAATATCAGGTAATCAAAACCAAAATCTCAAATCTAGTTTCATCAATTCGCTGTTTGAAAAAGATTGTTCTGCAACTTCTATTTTTCTTTGCTGCATGTTTGTTTTCTTTCCGGTAAAGGTTAGTGAAACTTCTCCAAGCCAGAAAAACATCACCTTGCATCTCAATTTGCTCAAAACTTTACCGAGGTGAGTTACAACTCACAACTCTAGCTTAAAATCATGTTGCAAGCTGAAAATTTCCAAATACTGCTTACTGTAAACAATATTATGTTGTTTGAAAGTTTACAGCGAAAACCATTTTAAGGTGCTTCCTTTTGTGTTTATATCTCTAAATTCTTGTCATGAAATCATGCCGAAATTCTTTCGGATTGTTGTCCATGTGTTGTTGTTGGTGCATGTCAATTTTCATGGCCTAATTCATTTGGTAACTGCCCGAAACAATTGCTCAAAAACTAGTTCGAACGAGGCAGAAATGCCTGTAGAAAATGCGACCATCAGGTCGACCATACTTCCATAGGGGTCAACCTAGGCTCTCCATAGGTCATCCTTAGGGTCGGCCTATGCAACATGAAGGTCGACCTGTAGCATGTCGACTTTGGCATGTGCAAATGCCTAGTTCGAACCTCTTCCTCTTGTGTACTGTTTTCTTGGTTTATCTGCTTTTTCCAGTAACTGTTGTGATCAATTTTTTTCACTATTTTGAAGTGTTTTTGAAGGTCTTTGACCTATCAATAGGTAATCCAACATTTTGGTTGATCCATACTACGGATTGACATGTTTTTGGAGATGATTTCATATGCTGATTTTCAGTGTTTTAAGTGATTATTGATGTTTTCGAACAAGGTTTTCTAAAATGATTACAAAATGATTTTTATAATAAAATAGATTATGAAATAAATATTTTACAACATTTATTATTATTTTAACGCTATTTAAATTTATATGTTCTCTTTAATAAAGAGAAATTTCAAAGGAATGTTTTCCAAACGTTTTAGAAAATTGTTTTAAAACTAGTTTTCTCAAAACAAATTATTTTCTATATAAAATACACATTTTTGCACTCTTCGAGCGTATGAGGAAGAGAATTAAACGATTTAGTAAAACATATGGTATGGGACACATGCATTTACTTTTTCGGTTAATTCCGGACATGTTCGTTTGAAGCTAATTTTGTACCCTTTGACAGGGCGATTTGTGATTTAAATGATTTTGTTTTCTATTGTGGCATTGACTAACACTTAGTAAACCGATAAGTGAACATGCGGTACGAGACGCATAGTTACCACTTTTCGGGTTCCTATCTGAGAGTTTGTGACACATTCACGAGTTATTGTTAGTACTTGGACTGTTGGGTACTATATAACACTACAACAAATTTTAGTTTTAACTGCATTAGATCTCAGCGTTTAACTCTAAGTGCGGTGGAATGTAGAAATTCATACAAAAAGATTTGGGAGCAAACGCTGATAATGTTATTAGGCTTCAATTCATTGCCGCCTATCATTATCCCCTTTCCTAAAATAATTCATTTTCCCTCCGTCGTCTCTTCCTCGCTTCATCTCCTTCGTCTCCACGATTTGTCTCAAAGCTCGATTGTCACCTAACTCCTCTTTTCATATGTGGTACTCAAAATTTCACTAAATTTTATTTTTGCTATTTCAAGGTTAGTCGATTTTACGTAACCTATGCTGATTTCGGTTTTTACTATATAGGTTTAATTCATTACTTTCTCTTTCCCAAATTTTGTTTTCCCTCTTCCATAACCCTAGCTTGAATTCTCGTCTACTCTATTCACGTTGCTCCACTCGACCTCTAAATGCACCTCCACCTCAGCCTCGAACTTCACCCCTTCCAGCTTGACTGCTTCGTCCAAATTACACAACGTGACTGGCAGTGACACTGTGACGGTACCTGGAGTGCTCCTCTAGACTTCGATCTTATGGGCTAGTTGACCGCTGCTCCTTCGTCCTGCGACTGCAACTTGTAGATACTTCTCTGGCCGTTGGCTGATTTGATTGCTGAATGAGGTATGTTTTCTATATTTGTATAATTTGTTCAGATATATTTGGTAGATACGTTGTACTATTTGGTATAAATTCTAAGTTGATTATTACTTATTATAAGTCTGAAGCTATGTGTTAAGTAACAAACAACATGCAATTTTTGTGCCTAAATATTGAGGTAGATTTGTTAACAGAAACATAATATTGTTGTTATAGTTACACTATAGAAGTATGATGAATTATGATGGTTAACCGAGGGTGGAAGATTGCGATAATACTAAATAATTGTTCCTGTATGTGTAGTGTGTGCTAGTTGGTTTCAATATATTTTCCCCTTGACAATTAGTTATCAATTTTTTACCGTGCTCTTTTCCTTGTAACATTTCAATTTCCACTCTAGTAGATGTTTAGGTTTTTTAATGCGGCGATGTTACCCATTTAAAGAAAATGTTTGCATGATTTCAATTTAAGTGCTGCAGGCTGCAGAAATTTGATTTTAAAAGATCTGTACATTTACATTATATCATGAATCTCCGGATACAAGATTTATGGTATTAAGTGATACTACTCTAATACTTATATTATAGTTTCTCCTAAGATTTAACATGCTTAAATGTGTGTTCTAATAATTTTGTAGGTGTATTCAATTTGTGCAATAATATTTATAAAAAAAAATAGGATCTCCCTTTATCATTTTCATGAATTATTTATTGTTGTGAACTATTATTGTTCAACCAGTGCATCAAAATGTGTACATGTTTTCATTTACTTTCAAACTTGATCACTTCAGATTATCATCACAGTCTTAAAATCTGTAATGACATTTGAAGAAAAATTCTTTTGTTTGTTATATGTTTACTTACTTTTCTACAATTCACCATGTTAATACTTGAAACTATTAACCATAATGAAAACTATCTACGTACTCTATTTTACTTCATATATTATTTCCCACTACATATTGCCTTATTTTTCATTATCGAAGAAAATTACTGAAACTCTAACCCCTTCTTCTGCCAAAAGAAAGCTTACCATTACAAAAAAAATCAATAGTTTCTACTTCGATGGATTCATGCGAGGTTATTTTATTTTATTTTTTCATCAAATCAGGTTTGTAGAAAGGTTTACCTTTTTTGTTTCTGCAAGCTAATCGATTTAAAAATGATAATTTTAGCACTGGAAATCTAGTTTCATTTTTTATCTGATAACCGAAACAGTATAGGGAAGAACGATGATGGATGCAATGATAAGTAATCCAAGTTTCTATTATTTTCCGAATTGAATAACTAGATGACAATAGGGAATTTTTTGGAGGTATTTTCTTTTGCATGTAAATAATTTAACATTGGAGTATTAATTCAAATTGTTTAAAAGTACATAATTTCACATCTTAATATTAATATGGTTTGTATTGCCGTTTGACGTCGTGGAGCTGGTCGAAATGCGTAAAATGAAGCAATGTTTTTTTTGGGGGGCAGTTAGAGCTATTAGGGTGGATTTAGGACTGCATTAAAATTAGGTTTAAAACAACCAGAAATTGTTGATTTCACAATATATAATTGATACAATTAAATTCCAAGCAGTCGAATTTTTTTTTTAAAATTCCTTTATTTTTTCTTTAGATTTTTGGTTCCTTTCCTTATTTTCAGTCTGCTTTGATTGGCATAGTTTAACAAAATTCCATTTATCTTTGTTCTGAAGCGACATTTCAATTCTTTTTTTCAATTGTATTTTTTATTCATTTATAAAAGGCTAAGATACCGATTGGTTTGAAAACGAATTTTGTGTTTTTCATTTTCAATATGTGAAGCTGAAGAGAAGAAAGTGGAAAATCCTAGTCATTTCAACAAACTAAAGGAAAAGAAAGAAAAAAACCATTTCAGTCTAAATCCACTATTTTCCACGCCTTTTGTACTTCAATGCAAACAAAAAACTTAAATTATTGGATTTTTACTGCTCTTTTTTTTAAATTTGCTCATGCTTTGTTCAGATGATGGATAGCGCATGTAAAAAAACCACCACCTGGTATCATGATAACCTTTTATCAAAAGCTACTGACATATGACTAGCATTTTGTTGATCATGTACAATTTGATGTACTCATTATAAAGCTTCATCAATCCTATCTAATCAAGGGAAAACAATTCTTATGTTTAATTAACGTTATATCTTTAGGACAATATGATGATTATGGTTACCCTTGTTTATATGAATTAGTAAACATTAGATATAATTGTTCATGGTTTATGGTTATGACTTTAGTTGAATCAAAGTTAACTACATGCTATTTATTCACAGGTCGTGCTATTGTGCACTTCAAATTTATTGTACATAAGGTACTACCGATAAGAAAATTGAAAGGCAAGGAGAAACAAACATATTTTCCATTTCTCCAACCATACTTGTAAGTTAATTTATTCCTTTATTACCCTTGTTTGTATAAAAATTCACGTACTATATTTATACCTTGCGTCCATGATTATACTTTTGCCTCGATGGCGCTAATTTCTAACAATGTTCCTCATTTCTTCTAGTTGTTACAGGCATGATTCTTGTTTAGTTTTTTGGCTTTAATAAAGAGTCTAAGCCACTTCATTAATGATATGCACCTTTGATTTGCATTTTGCATTTCTATTTTTAACAAAATGTTGCATACTTTCACTTGAACTTGCATTTTAGTTTTTGGTTCATTGGTACATTTGTTTGCATACTTTCATTTTGCATTTGAAAAAGAAACAACAATCTTGGTGTTGCATTTTGCTATTGTGCATTGTCTCATTGTGTGTCAGTTTCATTTTGCTTGCATTTTCATTGAAAAAAAAAATTCTCTATCATATCTACTGTGTCATTTCTATTTTAAGATTGTGCATTACATGTTCTGGTTTCCGTTTAGTTTGCAATTCTATTTCTATTATGTTCATCTCCTCTTTTCTCTTCATTTCATCTTTCCATAATATTGTGTTCATTTAGTTCTTTTGTTCATTTTCATTATGTCATTCAAATGCTCTAGTTTTTGTTTTTGTTCTGTTGTTGCATGTTGTTGTTCATTTAGTTCTGGTTTTGGTGATTGAGCTCTTCAAGGAATTTTGTTTTACTTTTTAAGTCTTTACACTTCAATTAACAAAAACAACAGTTGCAACGCAAGTGGATTTTTATCATTATACAATGTTACATTCTCTGAATTTTATTAACTTCTCCATCACTTAAACATTCATCATATCCTCATTCAACCTTCCACTGGAATCACCTCAACAACACTTCACTCACAACCCACGCAACCAACCTTCCTCTCTATATACTGCATTCATTTAACTCCAGCTCCACCAGTCATCGCCAGCATACAAGTTCATCACCTGAATTGCCCCCACTTCTTCTTCAAAGGTCCACCTCCTATAATTTCAACTCCACCTCCTCCTATAACACATACAAATTCATTCTCCTGCATCATCCATATACCTCACTGCAAGTTCAACTCAATTCCCTTCGACAGCAAATACATCCTCCTCGCAACCTCCTCAATACTGTCAACAATACTCCATCACCACAACCCAACTGTCCAAACACTTCTCTGCTACTCATACAAATAGTTTTAACACATCCTTGTCACTCAACCACCCAGTTGCTCCTTTACCCCTCTGTCAACATTCAACCACAAACCACTCAACCCACAATCTTCACCAGAAACTACCAAAACATCACCAATACATACTGCATATTTTTTCCACCCTGCATACTTCATTTTCCAATAGAAATAACATCACAACATCATTCCGCCTGTCACACTTCAGCCTTCTCTGGCCACAACATCAACTGTTAAACCACTATTAAACCCTCCCTGAACCCACACAAGTGTATACAACAAGAATCATTATTGTATGCTTTATTGTAAAATAATTCCATGCTTTATTGTATGCTTTATTGTAAACTAATTCCACGAAGAACAATGCAACTCTTATTAGACCATAATTCCATGATTGAAATTATTTCTCTGGCTTATATTTCAAAATTGCATGCTTTATTGTAAAATACCATATAAATATCAGGTACAGTGGATATAACAGTACTACAAAACAATAATTATCACCATGTAAATATCATGCTTATATTTCAGTTTAACTGTCATAGACCATAATTCCATGTTTCGATTGATTTCGATACTACAAAACAATGAAAATACTTTTAGGGCATATTTTCAGGCTTTTAAGGTATTATTTTGCATGTTATTTGCATGTTGAGGTTGAAATTGCTTGTAGGTTTCTGTGTGGACAGAGTTGTTGTTTTATATATTTTGGTGTATATGCCTTGAATGTATGCGCATGCATTTGCTTTTGTTTAGCACTTGGTGTGGTCAGGTTAACTTTTTTATCTTGCCAAATTGTGAACCTTTTTTTATACAGGCTAGATTTAAGTTTGAGTTTATTGAAGATGCAATTGGTTCTACTATAGCTTGACCTTCTGCGAATGTTATCCCAGAATCGACTTCAAGTAAGTATGATTTATTTTTTTCAATATTTTTTATTATGCTTACGTTTACGACTAAGAATCATATTAAAAATATTACTTTTCTGCATTTAATTGAACACAATAAGCATAAGTAAATGTGTGCATTGTTTCTTATTTATTGCTTACTTTTTTCTCACATAGGTCACTGAAAACTTATATGCAACATATCAGAAATGATGATTTACCTGTCCTCGGGCTTGACAGGTACCTTTTCATTGTTATATTTACTTCTGCTTTTACAAATGCTTTAATTCCTAACTTCACTTTACTTATCCTCAGTATGAATCATGAAAATACTTCTCAAGCCACTAAAAATCCTGTATAAATCATTGGGATGTCTTGAATTTAAAAACGTACCTTTCTCCCTTTTGTCATAGCGAGAGAAGTTGGTCAAATAGAATTTTAACTTTCATCCGTCATGTTTGTTACTTTCTATATGTTTTCAACTTTCCTTAGTATTTTGAAACATTATAAAACCTAAAATGCAAATACTTCAGTGAGAAATATATTTATATAAAATATTGTTGATGTGTTGTAACAATTTTACTTTTATTATTACCACTACTTTTGTTCACTAGTAAGCATTGGTATCCAGAATGGGGCTATCAAGATCTAAAATTAGGTTATAATTCCTCCACTATTTGTGTATGTTTTAGATATCAGTTTAGAGAAAAAGTTTTCAGAACTCTCTTATACTAAGCACTCTCCTATATGATTGTGCAAAAAGAAAGAAACAAACGAATATTAATTTATTAGAATAGTAATACTACTGTTTCCACAAACTTCTTACTTTATACTGTACCATCTTAATTGGTATCTAAAACATCACGGAAGAGATAAGTCTATTAACAGAGTTGAGCTGTCCGTGCAAAATATTTTTCTAATGTTTCGTATATATTCCCTTTTGTAGTAAACAATTTAACGGTTATAGATCACAAATCAAAATAACATATCTACCAGTTCTGAGTTATACAGTTCCAGCTAACTATTTCTAAAATAACAAGAAACCAAAACTGGAGTTGCCCCCACTTAGCTTTGTAGAAATAAATATATAGAAAAAGTTGCAAAAATAATTGATTGATGTAGTGATTTTAGACCCTAAAAAGAGAAAAAGAAGAAGGTTACAACTCAATTGTAATATATGGACATTATAATAAGCGTCTTGCGAGCTGTGGCATTCAAGTTTTACCAATTTTCCTTCTCTAGCAAAATTGTTCAATCATTACAAAAAGTAAAGAATATCTGAGTTTCACATTAAAAAATATATCTTTGAATCTAAATCATGAACAAAAACACTAATAAGTGATTTTCTAAAAATTCTAAAAATGAATTGTTCCACTTTCTATAAGAGTAGAAAAATATGTTAATCTTAATTTCCTCTAAGATTATAACAATACTAGAAAAATAACCTGTTATGTAAATTGGATTTAATTTTTTGATACTAATTACTTTCATTTCTATGAGATATTGCAAGAATTCAGTTTAACTCGCAAGGTTACATTCAACTTGAAGTAAATACTAACCTTGTACAAATTTTAAAACACTCAAGAGAAATTCACCCAAGAGATCAAACAACCATTGATTTGTTCAATGTCTTAGACTTGAGACTAAAGTATACGTAATATATATATATATATATACACACAAACACATATTTGGTATTTGGCGATTTGCAGTTTGATTGTAAGGTCAGCGGTTCAGGTCAGTAACAGGGAGGAAGCAGTTTGCTTGGTATGTTGGTTGATATTGATAGGAAGATGGCAGTGGAGATGAGATGCACGGAGACTGTTAGTGTGTATGTCAGGGGAAGAAATATGCTGATGGTGGCAAGAGTTTTGTGATGATGTCTGAAGTGGTGAGAATGCAATGATGAAGTATAGGGGTGCAGTTCAGTGATGGGTTAAGTGGAAAGAAGTGGTGTGACTGCTGGCAGTTATGGTGTTTGGAGAGGGATGGGTTTGCAGTGTGAAGTAGAGGTGATAATGAAGTAATGGGGGAATTTCTGGTTGCATATTTGTATTGCAGTTATGACTGGGGGTAGCAATGAAGGGGAAGGCAGTTTGTTGACAGGTGATGTAGATGGTGGTGGTATAAATGTATGCAGAAGTGAGTTTGTTTGTGCTTTGGTATATGGTCGGAGCAACTGCTGTAGGGGATGGGTCGGAAGTATGTATGCGGTTGAAGAAGGTGGTGATCAAGTTTGGTTTATAGATATCGTGCATTTGTCTAATTTTGTATGGAGTTGGTTTATAAATTTTATCTCTCTTTACGGGTTTATGTAAACATTGTTCATGGATATTGTGTTCAACTTATTTTATGGAAGTGATTAATAGTTATGCTTTTATTTTACAATTTTTAGTTTGATTTGTTTATGTTATGTACATTAACTGATTAAAATATAATTAAATGTAGTTTATATTAATGATATGTGTGAATATTGCAATGGCACAACATTGCTGTCAATTCTTTGGAAAAAAAATGCATATCTCTACGACAACGTTTATACATTGCTGTCAATTCATTGGAAAAAAATGCATATCCCTACGACAGCGTTTATACATTGCTGTCAATTCATTGGGAAAAAAAATGCATATCCCTACGACAGCGTTTATACCTTGCAGTAGAAAACTATTAACAGCGTTTATACCTTGCAGTAGAAAAATTATTAACAGCGTTTAAAAAACGCTGTAGAAAGTGGGTTTTTGACAGCGTTTATATTTTGCAGTTAAAAATTTAGGGTCAACGACCGCATGTCGTTATACAGCGTTTTTAAAAACGCTGTGAAAACTTTTAACAGCGTTTTTCAAACGCTGTGAAAAGTCTTTTTTGTTGTAGTGTAAAGCTGTTGGGCTAATCACGGACTGTTGGGTCCTATTTGAGACTGTTGGGTCTCCTATATATATAGTACTTGGCAGGCTGTTGGGCCACCTATTGGACTGTTGGGTCCTTTCTACATTTATAGTTGTTGGGCTAAAATTGGACTGTTGGGTCCTATTCTATACATTGTTGCTTTTCTAGATTTCTTTATGTTTATTTCTAGAATTTTGATGATTTATAAATGTTTTCACCATGGTTGCCTCTGTTGGATTTTTTATATAGCCTAAGTGTTATCGTGTGTTTATTATATGGTGCTTACATTTGGGATTTTGAACTCTTAGTCGAGTTCTACATATTGTGTTTTATAGTTTTCATTCTTTGACCTTTTTAAGATTTGTAATCTCCTATTTAGGAGTTATAATTGATGGGAGCCATTATACTGGCTTTTGTACATGCCGATGAGATGAGGCGAATATTTGTGATTATTTGATATTATTGTTGAATTTGCCTCTTTCGAGAAACATTTATAAGAAGTATTTTAGTTATATTACCTCATATTTAGTAGTTGACATATGTTAGTGCTTCTTCTCTTTTGAGAAGAGATGTAATCACTTATCCCTTTATTTCACCTTTCATATGCTAATCAGTTTATTTTAAGCTAGACTGACCCGTGTATTTTTATATACTCTGGTCAGACCGAGTTATTTCAGGTTAGACACTGTCCAGATATCTGCTATGCTGCTTCCACTTTGGATTATCCGCTAGTCACCTTCTGTTTAGTCTTGTTGATGTTTTGTAAACTCTGATATGTACTTATTCATTTTGACTCGTTGTATATATTGTCATCCGTGTGCCACTTCTGTTGTATCACTATGTAATGTACTATGATGTATCTGTGTATATGTATATATATGTTTGACTGCTGTTCTATGATCTGTTTACATTTGTTGTTATATTCTGTTCTGATAGATCCGTTAGCCACCGTATTTTTGTTTTAAACATTTATTGAGTATGTCGATCCACTTGAGAAGAAAAAATAAAGAGAAAAAGATTTTAGAGTACCCAATCGACGTATTCAATAGATGTTTAAGACAAAGCTTACGGATGGTCGCTCCTAACCAGCCCTATTCTTCGCATTAACAAACAGTAATACTCTGTAATGCTCTTTGTTAATGTGGGTCTCGGGGTGGGGTGTCACAGAAATGGTGCAACATAACATAATGGAACAAGACATATCAGCCGCATCAAGTGAAGCAAACATTCCAGGTAGTGGGCCTTAACTCGGTCCAACAAGTATATCAACATTTTTATCTGTTATAAATACCAATTGCATTATACAAATGTAATGTAATTCACTTTTGTACAAAATATATTCATTTTCTAGATTTAATAAAATCATATTTCGTCAATTCTTTTATATGGTATTAGAGCATTATATGCTTAACAACAAATGTCATGCCAATAATCCGATCAGATTAAGCGTCATCATTTCAAGATTAGGCTGCATCTTGGAATCATTTGAGAATTAAGGAATTCTCTTCATTAGTTTCTTGTTCAGCTGTCATGATACATATTTCAAGAGTAAGTTTTGAAACTGTTTCATCAGTTTTTCTATCAAAATCTTCTTTTTGTACCCTGTCCAGAAATTCTTGTCAGAAACTGTAAAGGCTCGTATCTCCGTACCCTTTGAGTCGACAAGAATTCACCCCAAGTCCAACTCAAATTGAACGGGAATACGAATCTTTAGGGGTGAAGAAGGCAAGAGATAGAAGAAAACAGAAACAACAATCCAGAATCTCACAATCGCAGCGGAACAAAATATAATATATAATAATAGATTTTTATACAAAAGAATCTACAACTGTTAATATATATACAATCATTAGTGTACAACAGTCAACAATCAATCTGGACCGTTATAATAGCTTATCTTTATAATACTGAACATTAGGTTTAACACACACAATGGAATATAAATCAAGTACGTGGAATACGCCTGAGTCTCCTCCAGCTCGTCTCCTGAGTTCCATAGCATTCTAACCTGAATCTGTAATACTCGGTCTAACCCGAGCATTATAATAAAATAACACCCGAGTCAGTCTGGAAAACCAGCGTGAGAAAACACACTCAATTTGAATTATTACTATTATCAAAAATCCTTTGGAAATAAAGGTATCTCGTAAGATCACCCACCATAAATACGACAGGTTTTTACCTTGCGATAGCCAAAACATTTTATATCAAAATCATCTGATATTATAATAGTATATAAAGAAAATAAATTATAAAATAGCTGAAATGCTTGCATCTCATGTTTCAGCATAGTTGTGCACAATCAAAATCGTACAAGCTCGTAGTGGATATTGGATTCCATATAATAACTGGGCTACTGGGGTACCGCCCGTCATAGTACACCTCTAGAAAAAATGTACCGAGATCGTACCTAACGATCCCTGCCAACACAAGACTGGCCTACCCCTTGTTGGATATTACTGAATATGTTATCACCCCGGGTGTTCCCACCATAATCGAGCGCTCTCATTTTCATGCACAACCATATCCATAATTATTTTATAGTATATCCGAGGGTATCTAGAAAAGTGATAACATACCCTACTTGGATGTGACCCACTTAGCCCGAGCATTCGAAGATAATGGAATGCTAACACTGCCTTCCAGGCAACAATGAAATGATAGCATTCGCCCATACAAGTTGTTCTGGGTCTGAACAAACTGAATCTCCTTCCAAATCACCATCTCCATTATCTTCGAGATATCATAATTCGTAACGCACAAATCAGATCGAAGTGGTTTTCAGATAATTAAATCTGATCCCGGTATCTTCGAAATGATTAACGAATTTGTCCAGATTTGATAGTCGGTTATTTAACTATCAAATAACACACATAAGTAGTCACTAGGCCCATATCATAAATCTTTCAAAACATTTATTTTATAATATCTTTACAAAGATATATACTGAAATCTCTTCCACTATTTCAATAATTGAAAACAAATTCAAATTCTTATATCCATAACAGGATATTTTCAAATCATATCAATACTTAGAATATTTTTATCAATTCCATTTATAATTCAACACTTTGAAAATATTTCTATAATAATATTCTCGAAGTTAAATATTTTCAAATCTTTCCCATCCAGTACTTAGGAATATTTATAAGTATATTTTCCTAAAATCATTTTATTTCCAATACTTAGGAAATATTCTATTTATTTCATATTTCTCAAAATCCTTTACAAATTTATTTGTAAATTCCTTAACTCACTTCTAACGAATTTTATAAGTTTTCGGAATTCATTAATTAACTCCCTTTTAAAATTTCCAAAGTCGATTTCACTTGTCTATAATTCCAACTACCCATTTCTAACTTCTTTTATGAATTCTAATTCATTTTTTGAAGTTCTCTTATTTCAACAATTCGGAAATTTTCTTAAGTTTCTAGAATTCCACTCTAAGATTTCTTTGATAAAATCTCATCTATTGAATAACCTTGTTTACAAATCTCGTGAGGATTTATAAATAAATTTCAACCATTTCAAAACTCTATATATATATAATAAGTATTTTCAAAGAATGGTAATATATTTTTAAAACATGTTTAAATAATTATTTAAAAAATCAAACAATTTAATAAAACATCGGTAACTCATTTCCAACTCATTTTCAAATAAACTAATCGATTTACAAAGCTGATTATAAAAATTAGAATTTTATTTCAATTAATATTAGGTATTTTAAAAATTCACTTTCGAGTTATTTCAATACTAACTAGTTTTAAATTACACAGTTTAATAAATAAAATTTCCTTTTAAAAAAACAAACTTAACTTCTTAATAAAAAAATATTTTTAAAATCTCAATAACCAATTTCAATTTGTAAATCCCTCTCGATCTGCAACACATCGATTTCATTCTGATTCCCTTACCATTCTCACATATCAAAATAGAATTCACTATTGTTTTCCAAAACCTATTTTCATATCTCGATATAAATTCACGCTATGAATTTATATTCCCAATTTATCAACTAATATAATTTCCTTTATTTATAATCATCATTTATAAATTTATAAACTTATTGGGTTTTACTTGTTCCCATTTATAAAATTCCATTTTTTATAAATCCATTTCTTTATAAATTCCATTTATTTTTCAAATCTATTTTAAATATCGATTTTAACTTCTTTTCCATATTTTTTTCATAAATATCATTTTAAAATCCAATTTTTAAAATCTTCTGTATAAATTATTTTAAAACCTTTATTTAAAATATTTTTTCCAAAAAGTTAAGTACAACCCAAAATCAATTATTGCTTTATCCAAATAAATTCTTTTAAAATAATCCAAATTTCGATATAAATATTTCTATATTCAAAATCCCATTTTGAATTCTTTTAAATTCCAAAAATAATATTTATGGTATTTAAAACACCAAGATTAAGGCCAGTGCAACTATAACATCTAATAATTCAAATCACCACGTAATCTATATCAGATTATTCACACAAATTATATATCACATATATGAAATTAAAATGAACATTTTTGAGGAATCCAGTTGGATCCCTCCAACTTGTTTCCCTGCATCCACATATGTTATATAACATAAAATACCAATCCCGCTTCGAGGCGGGATATTGCGGTAATATAGGATCATCAACTAATGCAGGCACATAGTGTCTCATCCGCTCTAATAGGCGGGAATATATCCAACTACTAATATATATACTACTATACATATAATATAATATCCAACTACTAATAATATATAAATTCAACCAATCATCCAATAATTAATTTTAATTATTTTAAATTAAATCCAGAAATCTAAATGAGTGAGATTACTCACATTTATTTTCCCTTTTTCCCAAATTGCCAATCGTCCCAAATTAATTCTACTGCATAGATCCCACGGCTACGAATCTCACACGATTGCTTCCATTCGATTTAACCTCGTATAAGCAAATTTCGAATAATATAAATTAACGATTACGATTTTAATTATAATTTAATAACTAATTACTTAATTCAAACTAATTACTTATTAATGAATTTAATTAACTTTAAATTGCAAAGTTTTAATTACCTTTACTAAACTCGCTTAAGCGCTGACCATCCAAGCTTTCCATTGTAACCATCCACACTTGCTCCAAATTTGTCAACAGATTGGTACACTCCTTTACCCTTAGCTCTTCTTCCAGATGCATCTACATCCCTCCTCTAAGCTCAACCCTCCATTTATCCCTTGCTTATCCCATATCCGAGCAACCATGGCATACATACCAACCAAAGAGTGAACAAACCTTCAATACGAGGCACAAAATCATCTCACAATAGCGAAACTTCTCTTATATAATCGAGTCAAGACATCATCATCTTGCTCGCACCTTTTCCTTACTTCGACTGCCCCAGCTCAACTGATGTCGCGATAGAACTGACAAACTCAAGAGTCATGCACCTTCCCCACGTCAACGGCCGCCGCTACCTCATCTCATCACGACCAATCCAGTCTTCATGCATGCAAAAATTGAGATCGATCCTAACCCTTGCTCGAGAATGAATCATTCAAGTCGCCGCCTAACCTCTGTCGTGCCTGAGTACGGCCGAGCATCGTGACTCGTCGGGATTTATTTTCTCTCCTTCGTTTTTTTTACGCGATTTCGATTGAAGGAAAAAGGAGAGAGATGCATGATTAAAAAACTGAAAAGAGAAGTAAAGTCAAACATAGGGTGGCTCGATATAATTTTAGGGTGGGTGAAAAGGAAATACTA
Source organism: Allium fistulosum (assembly GCA_030737815.1). NCBI lineage: Eukaryota > Viridiplantae > Streptophyta > Magnoliopsida > Asparagales > Amaryllidaceae > Allium > Allium fistulosum. Next base: position 855,788,069 of record CM060905.1, read on the forward strand.
ATGTGAATATATATATATATATATATATATATATAATTTCAGAAATATCTCGTTCACGTACCTCGAACTCCTGAATCCCTATTGAGGCGTGCCGCCTGGCGTCCCTAATGTTACACCAGTTTTTCAAATCCAATGGAACAAGTTTCGGAACCAAATTCGATCGTATGTGGAAGATAGCTTTTTAAATCGACTATTTAAATTTAATTCAATTAAATTATTTCTAGGCATTTTCAGATCGCATGACCAAACGGTAAATCCAAATGCTATGAAATTTGAAATCCGATAATAATACACTATTATGGATCCAATGGGACTAGTTTTGTCGAATTGACTATGCCTCAGATCACTATTTTAACGCGTCAATTAAATCGACTATTTCAAAAATTTACGAAATCACTTGAAATTTCAGTTTTAAAAACTTATTAACTCAATTCTAATTCAAACAGAATTTATATCAACATTAAAAATCTTTTCTATTCATATTCAACTCAAATTTCAATTATTCACCATTTCCGTATTATGATAAATCTTTATATTTGAAATTTAAATTCATACTATAATTTCAACCAAAATATTCATATTCAAAAATCAATTTATATCCCAAATCTAATATATAAAACCATTTAAATATTCAAAATTAATTGTCGGAAAATCGGGGTCGTTAAAGAAACATCTCATCACCTAAGAATTGCTGGCTGCACAACAAGTTTTTTTCCTTTGACATCCCAAATCATCAATAATCATACTTTTTGATCCCAGCAACAATGGTAGAGGGAGATTTAGACAACTTTGCCACATCAAATACAGCAACTGATACGAGGATAAATTTAACTCAAGCACTACTGAAAGACATAATCGAGCCTCAAAGCTAGTTAATTTCAATCCAACTTGATGAAACCAACTTCTTTCTTTGGAAGTTTCAAATTGAAACTGCAATCAAAGCTTGTGGGCTGTAATAATATGTTCATGGTACTTTAATCACACCCCTAAGATATACTGTAGATAAAGATGGAAGCTAGTTAGCAACCAAGAATTCATAACACATCAGAGACAAGATAGTCTAGTCAGTTCATGGTTAATTTCCTCCATAAGTGCAAATCTACTTCCTCAATTAATTGGATGTAATTCAGCAAATTAAATCTGGTCAACAATAGAACAAAATTTCAGCACTCAGTCAGCAGCCAAGATAATGTACTATAAAATACAATTACAAAATGTCAAAAAATAAAATCTATCAATGAGAGAATATCTTGTAAAGGTAAAAACTTTGTGCGATCAATTAGCATCTGCTAGACAAAAGGTCACTGATACTTAGCATGTGTTGTCCATCATAGGAGGACTAGATGATGAATATGAGGCAGTGGTAGCTGTAATATCATCAAAAGAAACCCTACCATCAATACAATATGTTCATTCTACACTTCTTGCTCATGAAGGTTGAATAGAATAAAAGAAACCAATCATATCAGACATGTCAATCGATTTTGCTAGTAATAGCAAATTCAAGAATCAAGAAAGGGATTCAACAATAGAAGCCAACAGTTCAACAACCAAAGAGGTGGTCAATCTTCCAGATCTAGAGGAAGAGGTGGAAGATGGTACAACAACAATGTCAACAACTGACCCGGATGCCAAATTTGTGAGAAGTTTGGTCACACTGCAAATAAGTGCTATTTCAGATTTGATGCCAACTACACACAATCACAACAATGTGGCAATAGTTCAAGAAACTACAATCCCAGTGCAAACATGATAAATGTACAACAAGAAACTAAAGGTCAAACTGATAGTGCTAATAGTGATATTGCAAGAATATAAGACATTCAGGATGATAACCGGTATCCTGATTCAGGGGCAACAAATCATGTGACAAGCAGCTTCGGAAATTTGAATCTTGGCAACAAAGAATACAAAGGTAAATAATTAATACTAATGGGTAATGGAAAATCAGTTAAAATGACACACACTGGAAATGCATACATAGCAGGAAAAAGGTGATTGTACTTACATAATTTGATGAAAGTACCATCAGTTAAGAAAAATTTGTTACGTGTCTCGTAATTTGCCAAAAATAACAGTGTATATTTTGAATTTTTCCCAAGATACTGTCTTGTCAAAGATATTCTAACGAAAGAAATTCTTTTGCAGGGTAGAGATTTTAAGGGATTATACACTTTCAATGTTGCTACTTCAAGAAAATCTTGACATAAAGAAAAATGGTGTAATAATTCTGAAATCAAATATGTGGATGGCTGTAAGATCTTTGATACTTGGCATTGTAAGCTTAGGCATCCCAATGTAAACATTGTAAAACATATGTCGAGTGAAAATAATATTTCCTTCAGTAAGATTTCAACAACATATATTTGTACTTATTGCCAAATGGGTAGAAGTCATAAATTACCATTTTTGGACTCTAAAATCTGTTATAGCAGAAAAGTAAAAAATTGTCGGGTAAAAGTAATGCAAACTGATGGTGGCACTGAATTTCTACCATTGAGGGAGTACTTTTAGAAAAAAGGTATCATACATAGGATAACTTGTCCATATACTTCTGAACTAAATGGTTTGATTGAAAGAAGACATAGGCAGATTGTAGAAATAGGTCTAACATTACTAGCAAATGTGATGCAGCCCAGAATGGAGAAGTCATAGGTCGTGTACGACCTATCATGTGGGTAAGTCGAGACCAACCTAAGAAGGAAGCTACCGAGTTAAGATTTGGTGAGAAATGGTGGAAAGTTGAAGTTCTAGGTCGCAACCGACCTAACAAAGGTTATAAGTCGTTCCAACGACTTAGTGAAGATCGCAGCCGACCTAACGAAGAACTTAAGTCGTCGGAACGACCTACCAAGTCACACAGTGAAAAGGCAGAACAATGTGGTGAAGTGCTGGGTCGTGAACGACCTAACGAGTCATGAGATAAGTCGTTACCGACCTAAGTTAAGTTGCTGAAGACCAGAGCTGTAGATTCCAAAGCCGCTTTAATCCGAGCCGTGGATTTCTGAAGCCGCTGATGGATGAAGAGTTTAAGTGATAAGTCGTCTGTTTTAGGTCGCGTACGACCTAAGTTGGGTCGCGAAGAGTTGCTGAGTCGGCAACGACTTAAGGGATGTATTTTTCTATTTGCATGTTACTTTTATAAGTCGTGAGTCGTTTGTAATATACATGTATGTTGAGTCGCATTTTTTTAAGTCGTCTGTAGCTTGTAAGTCGTGTGCTTCTGAGTCGTAGATCGGAAGGAGTCTTAAGTCGTAGGTCGGAAAGGTATTATAAGTCGGAGCCGACTTAGGACTTAATGTAAATTTGTTATTTTTTCGTGTGAGTTGTAAAATACTATAAATAGGCCGGTGGTGCCATTTGTAAAGGTTGTTGATTTTTGAATAAAATTCTCTTTGTTAGCTTTGTGCTTTCATTCCAATTGGTAGTTGAGTGTAATCTCATATCTCCTTTTTCGGTTAATCAAGTGCGCTCGATTCAACGATTGCAGAAGCTGATTCGCGGAATCAAGTGCGCTTGATCAACGCTTGAAGAATTGAAGATCTTTAAACCCGGTATCGTGCGCGATCAACGAGTTCGGGATAGCTAGAATTCGGTATCTTCGGATCAACGAATTTGGGCATTTCAGTATCTTTCAATCCATCGATTACTACTTTCACCGATTGAAGATTGTTTTGTTTAATCCGCTGCGTCAGTTTTGGTACCAGAGCTTGTTTTAGCCAATCATAGCTAAATCGAGACTTGGAGCCTATTCATTTTGAAGTTGAAGTGATAGCCGAGAGCTTGAAGTGTTGAGCCGTGATCAAGTTGAAGTGTTCGACTTTGTATCGAAGTTGTTTGATCGGATTTGAGTGGGAGGCCGAAACTTTGTCCATCGTGTTCATCGCGATTTGCAACAAAGTGGAAGTTTTCGATCCGTTTCATTTTGGATCAAAGTCCGAAAAGTGTTTGAATTTTGAAGTGTTGAAGAGTTTGGAAGATTTCAAGTATGCCGCCAAGAAGAGCTAATCGCCACCAAAACGTAGAAGCTTTGTATCGAAGAGAAGAAGCTGATGAGATGGAGCAAAGAATCAATGAAAACTTTAGTGAAAAGCTTAACGAAGGAATTGGCCGGTTAGAGAAGCTTATGACGGAGATGAATCAAAATCGGAGAAGGGTTTCACCTGAATCTAACCATGGGGGTAGTAGAGTCTCGCCACATTCCAATCGAGACAGAAGTGTTGAAAATGATCAAGGGCGTGGGAGGAACGTGAATGATCGTGAACGGAGGAATGTAGATAGAAGGGATGATGGTGGTAGACGAGAAGGTAGTAGAGATGTGGGTGGACGAGATAGACAACGATATACATCTGATTTTGAAGAGGAGTATGATGGTGGTAGTGTTCGAGGACAAGGACGAGGACAAGGAAGAAATCACTCTGAGTATGATCACAAGTGGGAGTCGGGGATGAAGACTGAAATTCCTGAATTCAAAGGTGCTATGCAAGCATAGGAGTTTCTAGATTGGATGGCTAATGTAGAAGAGATTTTTGACTTCAAGGAAGTTCCAGAACATCGTAGAGTGAAGTTGGTTGCTACAAGGTTGAGGGTTAGAGCTTTGGCGTGGTGGCAGCAAACCAAACTTACACGTGAACGGATGGGGAAGTCAAAGATTGAATCTTGGGAGAAGATGAAGAAATTGATGAAAGCGACATTCTTACCTTATAATTATCAATCGCTTATGTATCAGAGGTTGCAGAACTTGAGACAAGGAACGAAATCTGTGAATGACTATGCTGATGAATTTTATCAACTGATTGCAAGGAACGATATTATGGAGACAGAAGAACAATTGACATCTAGATTCATTGGGGGATTGCGAATGCAGATTCAGGATATGGTTAACATGTTTGATCCCAGATCTGTAGCGGATGCACATCAGAAAGCGTTGGCTTGGGAGAAACAGGGACGACGAGGAAGTGGTGTGTTTGCTAATTCCAACAATCAAGTGAAGGGTATTAGTGGGAGTTCTAATGTTTCTAAACCTACCAGTAGACCAGTGGTGAAGGAGGCTGAGAAGGCAAGGGTTAACAATGGTTTCAAATGTTACAATTGCCAAGAGTTGGGCCACAAAAGTAATGAATGTCCAAAGCCGAAGAAGAGAGCGATGATAGCGGAGGTTGAGGATGAGAATGAAGAAGCTGAGTGTTCCAATTCACCACCTGATGAGGAGGAAGAAGAAGTGTCGGGAGACGAAGGCTATAATCTAATGATGAAGAGGTCCTGTTTAACACCAAAGCAAGAAGAGGATTGTAGTTGGTTGAGGAGCAATATTTTTCAGTCAACATGTACTATTCTGGGGAAAGTTTGCAAATTTGTTATTGATGCTGGAAGCTGTGATAATATAATTTCTTCAGAGGCTGTGAGGAAGTTGGCATTGAAGACTGAGAAACATCCGAAGCCATACAAGCTAGCTTGGTTGAGGAAAGGCGGGGAGGTGAAGGTTGGACGAAGGGCTTGTGTGAACTTTTCAATTGGAAAGAAATACAAAGATGAAATCTGGTGCGATGTGGTAGATATGGACGTTTGTCATTTGTTGCTGGGAAGACCATGGCAGTATGATAGAGCAGTACAACATGATGGGCGTACCAACAGTTACAGTTTCATGTTTGAAGGCACAAAGATTACTCTAGTTCCAAAGAAGCGACAACAGGAGGAAAACAAGTTGGAGGAGATTGAAGAACTCAAAACTTTGTTATCTTTGAAGGAGTTTGTGAAGGAAGTAGAGGAGGAGCCTGAAGTGTTTTTGTTGATTGGGCGAGAGAGCAGTAAAGAGGTTGAAATTCCAGAAGAAGTTAAACCAGTTTTGAAAGAATTTGACGATGTATTTCCAGAGGAGTTACCAACGGAGTTGCCACCGTTGAGGGATATCCAACATCAGATAGATCTTGTTCCAGGTGCGGTGTTGCCACACAGACCACATTATCGAATAAGTCCAAAGGTACATGAAGAGTTGTGGAGGCAGGTAGAGGAATTGCTTGAACAGGGGCGTGTGCAGGAGAGTTTAAGTCCTTGTGCTGTACCAGCTCTATTGGTACCCAAAAAGGATGGAACGTGGAGGATGTGCACTGACAGTCGAGCATTGAATAAGATTACTGTGAGATATAGATTTCCAATGCCAAGGTTGGATGATTTGCTAGATCAAATAAGCGGAGCTACTATATTTTCGAAGATTGATTTGAAGAGCGGATATCATCAAATTCGTATCAGACCAGGTGATGAGTGGAAGACTGCTTTTAAAACCAGGGAGGGACTATACGAATGGTTGGTTATGCCATTTGGCTTATCAAATGCACCAAGTACTTTCATGAGGGTGATGAATCAGATTTTTCGACCATTCATTGGGAAGTTTGTGGTGGTGTATTTCGATGATATTCTGATATATAGTGGAAGTCCTGAGGAACATTTGAATCATCTGAGGGCAGTACTGATGGTATTGCGACAAGAACAATTTTATGCTGCAACGAAGAAATGCGTGTTCATGACGCATAGCCTTTTATTTCTGGGGTATGTTGTGTCAGAAGAAGGAATACAGGTTGACCAAAGTAAAATTGAAGCGATTAGAGATTGGCCACAGCCCAAGACGATAACGGATGTTCGTAGTTTTCACGGGTTGGCTTCATTTTATCGAAGGTTTATTCCACACTTTAGTAGCGTGATGGCACCTGTGACTGAATGTATGAAGGGTAAACAGTTTACATGGACGGAGGAAGCAGGAGTTGCTTTTGAACGAATCAAGGAGTTGTTGACGACAACACCAATCCTAGCATTACCTGATTTTCAGTTGTTGTTTGAATTACATACTGATGCGTTAAAGGTTGGGATTGGAGGAGTGTTGAGTCAAAGGGGTCGTCCTATTGCCTATTTCAATGAGAAGCTGTCAGGAGCAAAGATGCGATACAGTACATATGATGTGGAGTTTTATGCTGTTGTGCAAGCTATTAAACACTGGAGACATTATCTATTCCAGAAAGAGTTTGTTATGTATACTGATCATGAGGCCTTGAAGCATTTGCAAGGGCAAGACAAGATTTCAGCAAGACATGCATCGTGGATTGCATATCTGCAACAGTTTACCTTTGTTGTGAAACACAAATCGGGAGTGACGAATCGTGTGGCTGATGCTTTGAGTAGGAGGAGTCATTTGTTGACTACACTGACGGTTGAAGTGACGGGGTTTGATATGTTGCCAGAATTATTTGCCGATGATCCTTACTTTGCAAAGTTTGTTGATAAAGTTAAGGAGGGGAAAACGGATGAGTTCGTGATGGTAGATGGTTTTCTGTTCAAAGGAAATCGATTGTGCATACCTGATTGTAGTTTGAGAATGAAGATTATTAAAGAGCTACATGAAGAAGGACATGTTAGGAGAGACCGTACATTACAGTTGATTTCACAATCTTACTATTGGCCATCGATGAGGAAAGAAGTGGAGAGGTTTGTGGAACGATGTCATATCTGTCAGGTTTCGAAAGGAACTGCGACTAATGCTGGTTTATATATGCCGTTACCTGTACCAATTAAACCATGGGTTGATGTGAGTATGGACTTCGTGTTAGGATTACCGAGGACACAGCGTGGTAACGATTCCATTTATGTGGTGGTTGATCGATTTTCGAAAATGGCACATTTTATTGCTTGTAAAAAGACGGTGGATGCTGTTCATGTTGCTCAATTGTTTTTCAAGGAGATCTACCGACTTCATGGATTGCCAGAATCTATTGTGTCAGATAGAGATACTCGATTTCTGAGTCACTTTTGGTTGAGTTTGTGGAAAATGGTGGGAACGAAGCTGAAGTTTAGTAGTGCTTATCATCCGCAAACGGATGGACAGACCGAGGTTGTGAACAGATCATTGGGAAATTTGCTGAGGTGTCTTGTGCAAGATAATCTGAAGAGTTGGGATGTGAAGTTATGTCAGGCAGAATTTGCTCATAATCATGCTGTAAATCGAAGTACTAGGTTCAGTCCATTCCAGATTGTATATTCTAGTATGCCAAAGGGACCGTTGGATTTAACGGTGATACCACACTCAAAGGGAACAGTTAAGAAAGCTGCTGATTTTGTTGAGGGATTGACGGAATGTCATAAAATCGTGCAGGAACGATTGGAGAAAGCGAATGAGAAGTATAAACGTTCTGTAGATTTGAAGCGAAGGAGTGTTGAATTTCATGAAGGTGATTTGGTTTATGCAGTGTTGACAAAAGATCGTTTTCCGGTGGGAACATACAATAAATTGAAAGCACGAAAGATTGGTCCCGTGGAAATTTTAAAGAGAATCAATGAAAATGCTTATAAATTGAAGTTGCCAGATGATGTGTATACGTCTGACGTATTCAATGTAAAACATCTCGTACCATTTCATGGAGACGAGTTTGTTGTGGATGTAGAAAGTACAAATTCGAGGACGAATTTTTCTCAACCTGGGGAGGATGATGCAGCCCAGAATGGAGAAGTCATAGGTCGTGTATGACCTATCATGTGGGTAAGTCGAGACCAACCTAAGAAGGAAGCTACCGAGTTAAGATTTGGTGAGAAATGGTGGAAAGTTGAAGTTCTAGGTCGCAACCGACCTAACAAAGGTTATAAGTCGTTCCAACGACTTAGTGAAGATCGCAGCCGACCTAACGAAGAACTTAAGTCGTCGGAACGACCTACCGAGTCACACAGTGAAAAGGCAGAACAATGTGGTGAAGTGCTGGGTCGTGAACGACCTAACGAGTCATGAGATAAGTCGTTACCGACCTAAGTTAAGTTGCTGAAGACCAGAGCCGTAGATTCCAAAGCCGCTTTAATCTGAGCCGTGGATTTCTGAAGCCGCTGATGGATGAAGAGTTTAAGTGATAAGTCGTCTGTTTTAGGTCGCGTACGACCTAAGTTGGGTCGCGAAGAGTTGCTGAGTCGGCAACGACTTAAGGGATGTATTTTTATGTTTGCATGTTACTTTTATAAGTCGTGAGTCGTTTGTAATATACATGTATGTTGAGTCGCATTTGGTTTTAAGTCGTCTGTAGCTTGTAAGTCGTGTGCTTCTGAGTCGTAGATCGGAAGGAGTCTTAAGTCGTAGGTCGGAAAGGTATTATAAGTCGGAGCCGACTTAGGACTTAATGTAAATTTGTTATTTTTTCGTGTGAGTTGTAAAATACTATAAATAGGCCGGTGGTGCCATTTGTAAAGGTTGTTGATTTTTGAATAAAATTCTCTTTGTTAGCTTTGTGCTTTCATTCCAATTGGTAGTTGAGTGTAATCTCCTATCTCCTTTTTCGGTTAATCGAGTGCGCTCGATTCAACGATTGCAGAAGCCGATTCGCGGAATCAAGTGCGCTTGATCAACGCTTGAAGAATTGAAGATCTTTGAACCCGGTATCGTGCGCGATCAACGAGTTCGGGATAGCTAGAATTCGGTATCTTCGGATCAACGAATTTGGGCATTTCAGTATCTTTCAATCCATCGATTACTACTTTCACCGATTGAAGATTGTTTTGTTTAATCCGCTGCGTCAAAATGCATCATTACAACTAAAATTTTGGCTTGATGCATTTGCTACTACAACGTTTCTAATTAATAGACTGCCTATAAAGACCTTGAAATTAAAAGTCCATCAGAAGTTCTCTATAATATCAAACCAGACTATCAAAGTTTAAAAGTGTTTGGGTGTTTATGCTTTCCCTATCTTAGGCCATATAATGCTCATAAACTAAACTTTCAGACTATCATCATGTACATTCTTAGGCTATGCTGCAAACCAAAAAGGTTACAAATGTTTAAATAGAAATGGTAGAATATTTATTTCTAGACATGTTATCTGTAACGAACAAGTGTTTCCTTTTAGTAACTCAGCAATCAAGACATCTCAAAAGGTATACAATGCAAAGTGTTCCTTACCATCCATACCTGTGCAAGTTGGCAAGCCTGCTCACATCATAGAAGAAGGAATTCGAAGTAATCAATACTCACAACACACTGTGTCCTCCTCATAAATAAGTCATGAGCAAACTGAGTCAACTGATATACCAGCTTAAGCACAGCAGTCGGATACTCAAGCACAATTAATCCAAAGTCAATCATTAGATGGTTCACAACCACCTAATGAACAACAAGAGACTGAAATGGATAACAGTAGTCATCAATACACTCTAGAAAGAACTGGACATCATACGATGACAAGAGTAAAAAGTGGCATATTCAAGCCAAAATTATATAATACAGCTCTAGAAAATGAAGAACCAAGCACTTATAGTTAGGCAATACAAAATGATAAATGGAAAATAGCCATGAAAGAAGAGTATGAAGCTCTTAACGAAAACAAGACATGGAATTTTGTTCCTCAGCCTATTGCTAAAAATATCATAGGCTGTAAATGGACATATAGATTAAAAAGAAATGCAGATGGTTCAATTTCTAAGTACAAGGCCAGATTGGTGGCAAAAGGTTATTCACAACAAAATAGTTTTGACTTCAATGAAACTTTTTTACCAGTTGTGAAACCTTCTACCATTAGAATTTTTCTCACTATTGCCTTGCATAGAAATTGGAACATCAAGCAATTGGATGTAAATAATGCATTTTTGAATGGTGTTTTGCAGGAAAAAATTTATATGGAACAACCCTATAGATTCAAACAAAGTGGAAATGAAAATCTTGTATGCCCAACAGATGAACATTGGAAATCTGTAAAGAGAATATTGATTGACAATTGAATCATGCAAAATTATCAGTATCACTGCTATGCAAATGCTGATTGGGGCACTAACCATGATGGTAGAAGATCAACAATTGGATACTGTATTTACCTAGGTAAAAATCCTATCTTATGGTGTTTAAAAAAACAACCAATTATCTCCAGATCCAGCAAAGAGGTTAAATACAGGAGTGTGGCTAATCCAACTGTGACGACCCACAATTTCATACCCTTTTAATCGACAATAAACCAAACATGTCTGAACCAAAAAGCACAAAATGATGGAAAGTCAGGAGAAAGAAGAGAGAGGGTGAGAAGAGAGAAAGAAGTGAGAAGAGAAGAGAAGAAGAAAAGAGAAATAGAACAATAACAGTACAGGATCTCACATCGCAGTGGAATAACATATAATATAGATGAATAATCTTTACAAAAGAGAAATTGTAATATACATACATCAATCAAAGGACATGAATAAATAATTATCAGCTTGGACACTCATGATAACCTGTCCTCACCAATGTTGATAATTAAAATAACAATGCAGCGGAAAAAAAACAGATACGTGTATACTACATGAAGATCTCTAGCTCATCTGCTGAAGCTCCAAAAGCACCAAATCTGAACCTATAAATATACTCGGTCTGTAATGACCCGTAAATTTTAACTATTTTAATAACGTAATTATTTGAAATTTTGAAATAAAAATTTGATATTTGGAATGCGTCTAATTAATCATAGCAACTGGTAAATTTTCATCAGATAATTTGGAAGTTTAATTTCTAGTGTAATTTTATTTCAATTTATATCAGTTAAAAATTGATGATAATAAAAAAATTTCTAAACCTGAATATTTTTACATAGAAAAATTCTAATTCATCTTCTGAATAAGACGTCACTTTTCTTTTTTCCAAATTCGGACTTCTTTAGCTCCGTCGATCTTATTTTTCTGCGTTTTGCTGCATTTTTCCGCTAGTAGAAAATTCAAATTTTTATAATTCAGTCATACCACTAATATATATATACCGTTGATTGTCTCGTCGTGCTGATCTCCGCAGTATATTTGTTTGTGCATTTTGGCATCCGGTACGCAACGAAATCTGCGAAACGGTTAGCCGAAATCGGTACCGTTTTTGAATGTCCATTCCTTTGTCCAACCGTGAGAAAATAAATGGATGCTAGCCTTTAATATTCTCTCGAATTCAATGTTGTGACTATTACTATTCTCTATGTCACTTTATAGCATGTTGTCGTTCACTTTTCTATATGTCCATTTCTTTTGTCTTCTTCATTCTGGAACGTTAAAAGAGAAAAATTAAATACATAAATATATGTATGATATATGTAACGTAAAGCCTATATGCTTTCTGAGCCTGTTCATCATCCTTTGAAGCCTCTTTCTTTTCTCCCACCCTCTCTGACATTTCCCTTCATCATTTTTGAACCCGCTACTCTTCGTTTTAAAACCTGCTCGAGCCATGTTGCCATCTTGTTCGTCCCAACCTTGCAGTCCTCCAACCCCAGCCTTCTGCCGAACCCACCAACCTTGCCGCCTTCATCTTTTCTCCCTCTCCGCCTGGCTACCTCCACCGAAATACCATGCAACCGCATATGCCTAAACCCCGAGTCGTGCTCTGACGCTGTCCACTCTCCTCCTCCACCTCCATTCCTCTTCCCGTCCAGCTCCACACCGTGCCTCTCACCGGACATCGGCCTCCATCTCCACCACTTCTCGGCTGTCCCAGCCTCCCACTTCCCATCAGTCTTCCCTGGCCGAGGTGAGCAGTCTCTCAACCTTGGTTTGCTCTTACTCTATTTTTTTCTTCACTGATTATATAATTTATTGTTGTGTATATATAAGTGATATAAGATATTATAAGATTTGCATATGTTAGTTTTACATATAACTAGTTTCAGCTATGTATTATATTTAAGTTGTATATACAATCGGTTGCTCATTTTATAGTTTAAGGTATATGTATGAATATATATATAAATCTATAATTTGGATGTATATAGCTTTTGGTGGGCCTGAGCTGATGCAATCTGGCCTAGTAAAGTTGGTTCGGTAGTACGTTGGTTCGGTGGAGGTTGATCCGGTAGTATGTGGCCCGGTGGTGGCTTCCCTTGCCTCTGGTTCGGTAGTGGATGGAGGTAGCTGATTCGGTAGTGGATGGTTCGGTAGTAGTGGAGTAAGGGTTGGGTCGGCTAGACAGTTGATCTCGGGAGTGGACTGGTTCGGTACCAGTGGTCTTGGGAGTGGACTGGTTCGGTGATGCATGGCTCGGTGGTGGTGGAAACGCACCCAACATTTGCCCTCCAAAGTGGGGCATATGCCAGCATATGTCTCACTTTGTTTTAGGTCATTCGGTTTCAAGTGTCGAACCGGTTGGTTCGGTTGTCCATATTTTCCTATAAGTATGGGCTTCACGCCTCTGTTCACCCTTCATCGTTTGAGATAGCCGAATCAACCGAGTACCGAATCAAACTTGACTGTTCAAAACAGCCGAATCAACCAAGTACCGAATCAAACTTAATTGCCGAACCAGGTGAGTTTTCTCCTGCCGAATGAACTTTTATGACTGGGCCACCGAATGGGATCGTAGAGCATGAGTGCCGAACGAATTCTTGGCCTTGAACTCCCGAATGACCATGGGGAGTACGATTGCCGAATGAGTTCTTAGCCCTTAGCCTCCGAATGAACTTTTATGACTGGGAATACCGAACGAGACCTGGAGTTTGAATGCCGAATGAACCTTGAGCCTTTTATGTTTCGAATTACAAATGAAATTCTAAATTGTACGCACTTGCTTGTTTATATCTCTACATCCCTCGTTATAACAATGTGCTTTCTCGTGTTGCAGATAATGTCTCATAAAGTAGAAACCCGTTCCGACAAGAAGAAATCTAAGGACCAAGGAGAGTCCTCCATAGTGCCCCCAGTTCAGGTAGCACCAGAACGACATGGACCGTCCCCGAGATCGCTAGTAGACGGGTATGGTCCTCAAGAGATCCTGAACTCACCGCTTGATTGTTTTCCCAACTCCCTTAAAGATGAACAGCTTGATGTCATCTCTCGCTCTTTTGGGATCGACAGAGCACACATGTTATTGCCGGGGGAAGGAGTGATGCCATATAATCCCCCGAAGGATATTTCGCTTATAGTAGGTACCATTGTATGTATGGGGCCATTCCCCCGATTAATGCTTGGATAGTCAGCTTCATCACCTACTTGAAGGTGGCTCCATTCCAGCTTCAGCCTAACTCCTACGCCATCTTGGTGAGCCTGTTTGTTATCTTCCAGAGGAGATACGGGCATCCTCCTTCCAACCGGGAAATCCGGTATCTGTACAACATGAGAGGCTACAAGAAGGGGTCTCCGTATATTAGCTTGGAGTCGGCCGTGTCCTTCAAGCCAGTCCTGGATTTATATTCAAAGTTCAGCATGTTCAAAAAGGAATGGTTTTTCATCAAGGATGACTCTGTTTCTATCCGTCGCTTCACCTCTGGCTGTAAGTTGAAGCTTATTTATGATTTCTGTTCTGACTGCAATGCTTCTTCTTATGTGTTTTTATTTCTTGCTAGCGACAGGTGGCTTTGCGGTCGTGGAGAACGATCGCCTGGTTCAGATGGCTGCGGAAATAGAAGCCATTTCGGGAAGGGATAGCTCGGCTTCTTACTTGATCAGGAACGCTACACTTCTGGGGCACAACCTGATTCTACCACATCAGTCCGTGGTCAAGCAGAGAGACACGGCGGAGGAGAGGGCTGCCAATGCTAAAGGAGGGGCTACGGCGAAGAGCAGCAAAAGGAGACCCTTCTCGATACATCCAGTCGCTGGGGGGAAGAAACTCAAGAAATCCGATGGACCCTCCCCTAGCACATGTCCAGATATTCCGGAGGAGGAAAATGTAGAGGAGGAAAGAAACGAGGATGAAGGAGGTGAGGCGGAGAGCGGAAGTGGTAGAGAAGGTGACGGTGATCGTCACGGCGATGATGGTGGCGAAGGACAGAGCGGTGATGGCACCGGGGCTTTACCTCCTGGGCAAGCAGGCGCGATTCAAGAGTGGACAGATGATGCTCTCCACCAAGCCTTCGAAGGGTTGGAGGAAGGATTGGCTTTGGCGGAGAAGCCCAAGAAAGCTGGTAAGGCTGGGACTGGCGCCGATTTATTTTCCAGGAGTGCTTCCGCTGAGGCAACTTCTGCGATCCAAGGTGAGTTTTTGACTCCTGCAGACTTTTTTACTCTTCTTAACTTGACATATTTCTTGAATTACGGTTCAATGCATGCTTGTGACACTTGGTTTTCATTCCAGGAGCGGGCAAAGCAGTAAAGACCTCAGATGTTCGGCACCGCCTCGATCAATATAAGTTCCTCAAAGCTTCTACTAAACCGAAGCCTCTGACCAACCGCTCCGGGGATGTAGTCGGCTATCGTCCTCTTCTTAGGGTCATTGAAGAGGGCATTCATAAGAAGAAGAGGAGCCGCTCCTTGTTCGAACCTTCACCTGGTCCTCAGCCCCCACTCCAGCCTCTTCACGATAGCACGGAGGGGGATACTGAGTTCATACCTTCTCCGCATCCGTCTGAAAATCCTACCGTTACCCCGATAGATCATCCTGGCTTGGCTCGTAATCCGTTTGCGGGTCATCCAGATCTGGACCCGGCCTCTCATGATATCTCCTTCGACGAGGTTACTGGTGAACACCTTCTCCCTCCCAATCCTATGGTACGGGTGCTTGACGAGGCTAAGTCCCTGGACCTTGATTTGCTTACCACTCGGGTTGTAACTCTGGGGGATGAAGCTAAGGCAAACATCGACCAGGTCGCCAAGGAAACCAAGAAGCTGATGGGACATCATGCCCGATTGATCAAGGCTGGGGAGGAAATCGGGAGCGCCAATATTCGACTGCGGTTAATGGTTTCTGACCAAGCTAAACAACTTGCTGATCAAGCCATCTAGATTTCTCAGCACGAGGCTGCATCTAGGCAATTAAAGAAGACTATGGAAGAGGTCAGCAGGGCAGAGTTGCTGAAAATGGAAGCCGCCTGTAAGGAACGGATTGACATGGCTATAGCAACGGTGGATGAGGTTCGGAAAGCGGATCTCGAGCGGGTAGAGGAGTTATCCGGGAAGCTTGAAGCTGCAGAGCTGGCTCAAACCAAGCTAAAGGATGAGATGGAGGCGATGAGGAAATCCCTTCAGGTTGACCGCTCGCGATACCGATTGGAGAGGGATGCTGCCGTTGCAAAGCTATTGGCTTCTGAGGTCCGATGATGGAGTTCGAGGAGAACGAGGGGATGATGGATGAGATGCTCCAGGATATGTACTTCCGTACTTGGAAACAGGGTAACTTATCCTGGATGGATGATTATCCCCGAGTTATGGCCAGGATTTATCTCAGGGCTCTGGAGGAGGCCAAGGCTGATGCGGATAAGGAGGGTGGCGAGGTCTTCGAAATGGATGTGGTTACGGCCCAGTTCACCAAGGAGGAGAAGGTGGCGGTGAAGGAGGGCATGCGGCTGCTTGCTGCTGAGGAGGTAGGTGTGCAAGTAGAGGATGATGATCAAGATGATCAAAGAGCAGATGCTGGTAAGTCCTCCCCTTTAGTCTTTCCGTTAACTTGATTGCTTATCACTAATGAATTCTCTCCTTGATCGGACAGGCGGTCAACAGGATAAGGGTAAAGCTTCGATGCAGTCGGCTCCTTGATTCGACCTGGATATCTTTTTGCTTACTGAACATTGTTGTATATGGTAGTCTCAAAATAGTAACGTAACTTTTAGGTTGTAATTATGTCACTTGTAATAAACAACATTATTTTTGGCATGTAATTTTTTAACTTAAGCTGATTCTGTCGTATTTGAATGCTTTTGTTATTTTGACATGTTGTATAAGAAATATAGCTATGCACATGCCTGCGATTCAATTGCGTTTGACGCCAAGTTCTTGCTTAAAGTACAATTTCATATCTTGCAATGTTAATGTGATGTGCGAATAGCTACGTATTTATGCACAAAAGAAGAAAGTACCGCCCTTCATGTTTTAGTTGTAGATGGCGGCTTTGAATGTCTTGCGTGACCAAGTATGGAATGCTGCCGAGTGTCTAGTTGTGAGTTCCCACTCCCATTAGCGAATGTCTCCTATTATGTGTCCCGTACTTTAGGGATCGTTATAGAGGATAGGAGGGAAGTTTTTTTAAATAAAATTGAAATATGAGAAATAGTAAAACTTCCAATCACAGAAGGCCTTTGATGTGCTTAAGTTCGTGGCAAACGGGCTTTGTAGTCACTTTCCCTAGCTGTGGGTCTTGGAGACATTTTCCACCCATCTTACGCCTCCGCGGGGAGTTACTCTTTTTTACCACAGCCGTACTTAAGACACATCGGAGCCGAGATCGCGCACAGTAAATACCCGGGCCATTATGGCCCATAATCGTGGGTATTATTCGATTTACTATGGCCGGCTAGCGTGGGTGCCGATCGTCAACCGTGAACTACCCCTGGCTGGCCACACCTTATGTTGGGGCTTAAAGTAGGTTCACAGTTGCCGGCGAGCCGAACGCCGTAATCAGCTACCTTGGCTATAGTCGGCCTTCTCGGTGGCTTATAATCGGCTCATTACAGTTGGCTTTGAGGGCCGTCGCGAGCAATGAGTTAACCCGCAGCAGAGGGATGCCGGAGCAAAAGTGTCTCATTGGCGAGGGCATAGATTCGGATAGTACCTGTTAGGTCTTGTCTAGGAGAAGTCGTGCTGTGGACCGCCTTGAATGAAAATGCTATTTGCACAGGATTTTATTCAACAGAAAAGGATAAAGTTAACAAGCCGCCAAGATATAAAAGAACAAGTTAAAAAAGAGGCAAGGTTTTTAAAGTGGTTCGGCACGAAAATGCCTACGTCCACTGATTCTCTTTGTTAATTCACTTCATATGGGCAGTACAGGTTAATAAAAGTATCGACGAAGGTGTTGGATGTTCCATGCCCTCTGGAACACATCCCCGTCCACTGTTGACAAAATATAAGCTTCATTGTGGAGATCTTTATGAATTACATATGGTCCGTCCCAGATTGGATCTAGTGCTCCGGGGCGTGGGAAGATTCGCTTGAGGACAAGATCTCCCTCTTGTAAGCTACGATGCTTGACTTTGGAGTTGTATTGCGCTGCCACTTTTTGCTTGTGAGCTGATGTTTTGAGTGCTGCATCGTTTCTTCTCTCTTCATTTAGATCCAAAGACATGTGGAGGAGTTCTTCGTTTTCTTCTGGGTTATAGTGGATCCTACGGTGGGAAGGCACTATAGTTTCAACTGGGAGCATAGCCTCTGATCCGTATGCCAAAGAGAAAGGAGTATGCCCCGTTGATGTTCTGAAAGATGTGCGATAGGCCCACAGTGACGTAGGAAGTTCATCCACCCAAGCGCCTTTTGATTTTTCGAGTTTCTTTTTTATTAGAGTTTTGAGAATTTTGTTGACGGCTTCGACTTGTCCGTTTGCCTGGGGATAAGCTACGGATGAGAAGCTTTTGTGAATTCCGTGCTCTTAGCACCAGTTGGCAAACTCCTCGCTGTCAAACTGAAGTCCATTGTCCGATATGATTTTGAATGGGACTCCGTACCTGCATAGAACATTTTTGATCAAGAAGTTAATAACTTTTGCTGAAGATACTTTATTTAGGGGTTCTGCTTCCACCCATTTGGTGAAATAGTCGACTGCCACTATAGCATATTTGGGCCCACCTCGGCCCATTGGCAGTTCGCCAATCAAGTCAATTCCCCATACTGCAAAGGGCCAAGGGCTGGTCATTTGAGTAATCTCAGTTGTAGGTAGTCGCAGAATCTTAGCAAATTTCTGACATCTGTCGCATTTTCTGACGAAATCTAAGGCGTCCTTGCTTAAGGTGGGCCAGAAATATCCATATCGAAGTATCTTTTTTGCCAAAGTCTGCCCTCTAGTGTGATCTCCGCAGCTTCCTTGATTGATGTTGGATAAGATTTCCCTGGCTTCCCTTCCAGCGACACACCTTAATAAGGGGTTAGAGAAGCCGCGCCGATAGAGGGTGCCCTCTTGTATTGTGTAGCGGGAAGCTTTCCTCAAGATTTTCTTGACTTCGTTACGCCCGTTGGGCAGTGTGCCACTTTGTAAGTAATCTCGGATGGGAGTCATCCAAGTTGCTTCTTCGGTTGCAGCTATCAGATTCATTTGCTCAAAACTTGGGGTCAGTTGCTTTGAGATGGCTACTGCTCCGGAAATAGTGTCGTCTTTCATGCTAGCTTGCTTCGCCAATTCGTCGGCCTCTTGGTTCTCTTCCCGAGGGATGTGTTTGATTAAATAGTGATCCAATCGATTGAGAAGCAACTTGGTCTTCTTTAAATATGCTATGAGTCGTTCTTCTCGAGCCTGGAATTCTCCTAGTATTTGATTTACAATAAGTTGAGAATCACTATGAAGACACAAAGAATTGGCTCCGATTTCTAAGGCAAGTTCTAATCCAGCTATCACTACCTCATACTCTGCATCGTTGTTGGTGGCAGCGAATTCCAACCTTATAGCATAGTGTAGCTTATTTCCCCTAGGAGTGATTATTACCACACCTGCCACCGAGCCTTGTTCGTTTGACGCACCATCCACAAAGAGATTCCACTTGATGTCTTCTGCTATTTCCAATTTCTCCCTACCTTCGTTGGTAGTGAATTCGGCAATGAAATCGGCAATGGCTTGTCCCTTGATGGCGGTGCGAGGATGGTAGGTGATATCATATTGACTTAGTTCAATGCACCATTTAAGTAGTCGCCCAGAAGTGTCGGGACGATGGAGTACCTGCCTTAGTGGTTGATTGGTCAGAACTCTGATGGAATGGGACTGGAAATAGGGACGCAGTTTCCGTGATGTGATTAGTAAACAATACGCTAGTTTCTCAAGTTTAGGATATCTGGCTTCCGCCCCTGTAAACCTCTTGCTTACAAAGTATACTGGCCGTTGCGTGCGTTTGTCTTCTCTCACCAATGCGGCGCTTAGAGCATGAGATGACACAGCAAGGTATAGGTATAGCTCTTCGCCTTTGTTCGGAGTTCAAAGTACTGGTGGTCTCTGGAGGTGTTCGATTAAGTTAAGGAAAGCTGTTAAGCATTCGTCAGTCCATTCGAATTTTCCTCTCTCTTTCTTTAGAGCTTCGAAGAAGGGGAGGCATTTGTCAGTCGCTTTAGAGATGAATCTGCTCAGGGCGGCCACCTTCCCATTTAGGCTTTGCATTTCCTTTCGGGTAGAAGGTATCCTGATATCTTTCAGAGCTCGGACTTGTTCAGGGTTTGCTTCAATTCCTCTGGCATGGACGATGAATCCTAGAAACTTTCCTGATGATACTCCGAAGGAGCACTTTAGAGGATTCAGCTTCATTCCATATTGGCAAAGTACTTGAAACATTTCATCCAGGTGGCTTACGTGATCGTCGGCTCCCCTTGACTTTACTAGCATGTCATCCACATAAACTTCCATAGTTTGTCCTATTAGCCCTGCAAACATCTTGTTGACGAGGCGCTGATAGGTGGCCCCTGCGTTTTTAAGTCCGAAAGGCATTACCTTGTAGCAGTACAATCCCCGGTCAGTGATGAAACTAGTGTGGTCTTGATCGGGAGCATGCATAGGAATTTGGTTATATCCTGAGTATGCGTCCATAAAAGATAAGAGTTTGTGCCCGGCTGTGCTGTCTACAAGCTGATCGATTCGGGGAAGTGGGAAGCAATCCTTCGGACAGGCGTCATTTAAGTTGGAGAAGTCAATGCATGTTCGCCACTTCCCATTAGCCTTCTTTACCAGCACCGGGTTGGCGATCCACTCTAGGTAGATGGCTTCTCGTATGAAGTCATTGGCAAGTAGGTTCTTTACTTCTTCATCGAGGGCTGCTGATCGTTCTGCCCCCATACTTCTCTTTTTCTATTTTACTTGCTCCTTGGTAGGATCAATGTTTAGTACGTGGCATGCTATGTCAGGGGAGATTGCGGTCATGTCAGCGTGTGACCATGCAAATACATCCAAGTTGTGGCGGAGAAAATCAATGAGTTGTTCCTTCAACTCTGCTTTTATTTGGGACCCGACTTTCAACAGTCTGCTCGAGTCATGTCTGTCTACAGATACAAATTCCATAGCCTCTACAGGCTCGGCGGTGGCCTCCTCCTCTTTGTCCCTGGGGTCTAATTCATTAAAAGGGCCGCCGGTATATCGAAGAGGATGGGCTTTCTTTAGTTGCTATGCTTCTAAACTTTTCATGTAGAGGGAAATCTCTACACTCTTCCCTTTATCCTTCCTGTGGTTATTGCGAAGTTCAGTTACATAGCAATCTCGAGCAATGTCCTGGTCTCCCTCTACTTCCCCTACACCATTGTCCGTTGGAAATTTCATCTTCAGGCACCATGGGGCCAGGACAATTTGGAAGTCAGACAAGGTTGGCCTTCTTAAGAAGGCGTTATAGGCCGAGTGGTTTTCTATCAGCACAAATGTTTGTTTCCGCACAACGGAGCGGGGATGACTTCCAATTTCAACAAAGAGGTCCAGTCGCCCGAGGGGCATCTTCGCATTCCCTGTGAAACCGTGTAGTGGTCTATTGCAGGGAAGAACATCCTTTAATGACAGCTTCATTTTGTCAAAGGCATGCTTGAATAGGATATTCACTGAGCTTCCAGTGTCTACTAGAATTCGGAAAACCTCGGCTGTACCGAGCCGGGCAGAGATAACCATGGGATCCGTGTGAGGGTACTGCCTTCCCTCCAGGTCACGCCTACTGAATGTGATGCCACCATTCTCTATCCACTTCGGGTGGCGTTCTTCTATAATAGAATTGACGCATTCTTCATTGTTTCTAAGTGACTTTCCGTACCTTTCCATCTCTGCCCAGCTTCCGTCAGCGATGTGTGGCCGTCCCGAGATGGTATGGACCACTATCTTTTCTTGACTGGAGCCGCTGGTGTTGCGATTTCCTCTTCCTATTTCCGGGGAGGGTAGCCTTGGGTTCTCATTGGCAGGAACTGGAGTCCTGTTCTGGCCTTTTACATAGCGTTCTAGTCTTCTTCTTCTGATGTGTTCTTCAATCAAGTCCCGGAGATGATGGCATTCGTTGGTATCATGCCCATGGGATTCGTGGAAGTGGTAGAATTTTCCAGACTTAATTGCGTTATCTGATTCCTTCTTGTGCGGGGGGCGTTTGTATTTAACTTCGTCTTGAGTGGCCAGGAAGATGTTTTCGATCGTTTCATTCAATGGGGTGTAAGCGTCAAATCTCGGTCCTGGCCGATATAGACGCTTTTCTCCCTTCTTGCCCCCAGCGTTGTCTCTAGAATCATTTCTTCGAACGTCCTTTGCTACAGCGGGCGTGTTGCCGTGAGCTGCCATATTTTGTTGCCCTGTCTGCCTCTCAGTGGTAGCATCTTCAAGTCTCATATATTTCCCAGCTTCATGGAAGAAATCGGGTAAAGTAGTTGGTTTTTCTTTGGTCAATCTTCTAGCAAATTTAGTATCCGGATGCACACCACTACAGAGGGCCATTAAGATAAGCTTCTCATCGGCATCTTGGACTGCGGCTGCTGCGGCATTGAATCGGGTTAGATATTGCTGCACTTTCTCTCCAGGTTTCTATTTGATACTGGATAAGGAATAAGCGTCCTTGGGTTGCTCCACAAGAATGCGGAATTGGCTGATGAATTTTTCTTTCAACATCTCCCATGAGCTGATGGATCCTTAGGGTAGATGGCAGAACCAGGAGGTAGCTAGATCTGCTAAGAATAGCGAGAAGCATTTGCACAACACTCCTTCTGTTGCTCCACTCATGAGCATATGCTGTGTGTATCTCTGTAAGTGTACAACGGGGTCAGAGGTTCCTTTGTAAGGTTCCATTGTTGGCATTTTCCATTCTCGGGGGGTGATGGCAATTTCGATATTACGGGCGAAAGGGCTGGTTACCCTAGCGCCTATTCCTCGGTCTCTTTGATCCCGTTGGACGCACTCTCTGAACAAGCGTGCCATCCTTTCATCAGAATTTGGAGCAGATAAAAATGAGTTCGGTTCTTCTCTGTGGTATTGATTCCGCCCAGATGACCTGTAGGGATGGTATCGTCTATTATTCCTAATATTTTCTAGTGGCTGTCTTTGGTCTTCTGGGAGCACGCTAGGGTCAGCTACAGTTGGCCCTTGCCTTGATCTTCCCCTGCTGGGTTCTGATCTATGCACTTCCTCGGGTCCAACTTCGGGCTGGACTCTAGCTCGGCCCCGTTCATTGGTGTTTCCGTGGTTAGGCAGTATGACAGGCTCGGCTACAGTTGACCTCCGCCCGGTACCTCCCCCGTTGGGTTTGGTTCCAAGCGTTTCCTCAGGTCCAACTTCGGGCTGAGCTCGGTCTCGGCTCCTACCATGGCCGTTTCTGTCGTTAGCTCCTTCGAAGAAGGAAGACCTTTGTTGTCTCCGAGATCCTCCAGACTGGGACTCACCCCATGATTCAGTGTTGCGGTTGGACTCTTCAGCATCCCTTAAGCGTGACATGAGTTGGTCCACCAAGGCTTCCTGCTGGGATGTGAAGCGGTTAGTCACTTCAGCCACAACCCTGTCTAGATCTGCCCTAGTAATTGCTGCCAGCTGTTCTGTGGCAGGGGTTGTCGGATTTGCCTGACCTTCATTTGGTACTGCTGTTGGAATGGGATGATTTACTTGATCTGTGACCACTGGATCTGGAACAATGCTAGTTGCGATGTTCTTTCCTTTGTTAACGTCTTTTTTCTGCCCGGGAGGCATGTTTTCCAAGCAATGAACGACGTTGTTAGGAAGAAGGTTAAGTGGGAGAAGCTGAAGCTTCGAGCTTCCCGTTCTCAGTGAAAGCACCAAAAATGTTTGCACAAAAAATGGGCAAACACCTCCAAGTCGTATGATTTAGTTGATTTTATGTTGTTTTTAGTGATCTGGGTGATTTATGCAAATATGTAAAAAGCAGGGACTAAACTGTAAAAGACACCCAGATTTATAGTGGTTCAGCCATAATGTGCCTACGTCCACTTTATATATTATTTCTCCTTTCTTGTTCAAATTACAAGTACAAAGCTTTGATACAAGTATATGAAAGTTGTTTGAAAGTTCTATCCGTGCTTGAGCTCTCAAACTTGTCTGCCATTGTTGTACCCGTGCCTCTCTATTTATAGAGTGAGGCTGGGGGTAGGGGTCTTAGATGTATATAGCTGCTGGTGGGCCTGGGCTGATGCAATCTGGCCTGGTAAAGTTGGTTCGGTAGTACGTTGGTTCGGTGGAGGTTGATCTGGTAGTAAGTGGCCCGGTGGTGGCTTCCCTTGCCTCTGGTTCGGCAGTGGATGGAGGTAGCTGATTCGGTAGTGGATGGTTCGGTAGTAGTGGAGTAAGGGTTGGTTCGGCTAGACAGTTGGTCTCGGGAGTGGACTGGTTCGGTACCAGTGGTCTTGGGAGTGGACAGGTTCGGTAATGTTTAAATCGGTACTCTTCTCTTTTGTCGCTGGAAAATAATTTCGGTGATGACTGATGACGGCCACATCATCGACATTCGTTTCCGAGTTTCGAAGTGAAGAGACCATTCAGTAGCTTTGCTACACTTTGTTCGGAAATTTAATTTGATTTGAATTTCTGTGGTATGACCTGATTTATTATATATATATATAAAGATTAACTTTGATCTTATATATACTATATATATTTATCTCAAAATTGTTTGAAGTAAATTAGAGATTTAAATTCTTAAGTTTATGATTTAAAGATGATTTCAATTATAAACTGAAATCAAAAAATTTGGATAAATATTTAAACTTGAAATAATTGAATTTGAAAATTTTATTTGTATAGTACTAAATTGCATTTCAATATAACTTACCTAAATTATTCAGAAGTTAAAATGTAATTGGATAATATACAATATAAAATGATTTTATAAATAAAATTTGAGTGTTTATAATAAATATTATACGCTTAGATTTAAAAAAAAATGCTAATAAAGATGATAGAATAATAAGTTAATTGAATGAGATGAATATAATAAATTTTGTTCTGAAAGAATTAACAAATTGAAATTTGATTAACTTATGGAAATACCTTGAATTTAAAATTAATTATTGAATATAAATTGATTTAAACTGAAATTTATATGGTTTAAATTAATTTATATGGTTTAAATACATGTAATAAGAGATATTAAGTGGAATAAACTTAATGATAATTTGGAATAAAAGAATTAATTTTTTTTGAATAAAATATGAGTATAATAAATGATTATACAAATTGATGATTTAGAAATTGTTAACTGAGGATGACTAGATAATAAGATAATGAATTTAGAAATAGATAGATTGATTTAACTTAAGTGAAACCAAGTGGATTAAACCAAATTGTTAAATATTAATTAGTTTAATTTGAAATTATATGGTTTAAATTAATTGTTTTATCTTGTCTTTTAATCTATTTTCTTTCTGGTTGTTTCTATTCTCCTACCTCCTTCCTTTTCGGGGACGAAAAGTTTTGAGTGGGGGAGAGTGTAACGACCCGTAAATTTTAACTGTTTTAATAACGTAATTAGTTGAAATTTTGTGAAATTTTAAACGATAAAATTTTGAAATAAAAATTTGATATTTGGAATGCGTCCAATTAATCATAGCAACTAGTAAATTTTCATCAGATAATTTGGAAGTTTAATTTCTAGTGTAATTTTATTCCAATTTATATCAGTTAAAAATTGATGATAATAAAAATTTTTCCAAACCTGAATATTTTTACATAGAAAAATTCTAATTCATCTTCTAACTAAGACGTCATTTTTCTTTTTTCCAAATTCGGACTTCTTTAGCTCCGTCGATCTTATTTTTCTGCGTTTTGCTGCATTTTTCCGCTAGTAGAAAATTCGAATTTTTATAATTCAGTCATACCACTAATATATATGTACCGTTGATTGTCTCGTCATGCTGATCTCCGCAGTATATTTGTTTGTGCATTTTGGCATCTGGTACGCAGCGAAATCTGCGAAACGGTCAGCCGAAATCGGTACCGTTTTTGAATGTCCATTTCTTTGTCCAACCGTGAGAAAATAAATGGACGCTAGCCTTTAATATTCTCTCGAATTCAATGTTGTGACTGTTACTATTCTCTATGTCACTTTATAGCATGTTGTCGTTCACTTTTCTATATGTCCATTTCTTTTGTCTTCTTCATTCTGGAACGTTAAAAGAGAAAAATTAAATACATAAATATATGTATGATATATGTAACGTAAAGCCTATATGCTATCTGAGCCTGTTCATCATCCTTTGAAGCCTCTTTCTTTTCTCCCACCCTCTCTGACATTTCCCTTCATCATTTTTGAACCCGCTACTCTTCGTTTTAAAACCTGCTCGAGCCATGTTGCTATCTTGTTCGTCCCAACCTTGCAGCCCTCCAACCCCAGCCTTCTGCCGAACCCACCAACCTTGCCGCCTTCATCTTTTCTCCCTCTCCGCCTGGCTACCTCCACCGAAATACCATGCAACCGCATATGCCTAAACCCCGAGTCGTGCTCTGACGCTGTCCACTCTCCTCCTCCGCCTCCATTCCTCTTCCCGTCCAGCTCCACACCGTGCCTCTCACCGGACATCGGCCTCCATCTCCACCACTTCTCGGCTGTCCCAGCCTCCCACTTCTCATCAGTCTTCCCTGGCCGAGGTGAGCAGTCTCTCAACCTTGGTTTGCTCTTACTCTATTTTTTTTCTTCACTGATTATATAATTTATTGTTGTGTATATATAAGTGATATAAGATATTATAAGATTTTCATATGTTAGTTTTACATATAACTAGTTTCAGCTATGTATTATATGTAAGTTGTATATAATCGGTTGCTAATTTTATAGTTTAAGGTATATGTATGAATATATATATATATATATATATATATATAAATCTACAATTTACAGTTTTCGATTTTTAATTTTATATGAATACGTGAGTTTATATATATATGATACTCAGCAACTTTACTTTATTGTTATATATATTGTATACAATGATATTATATAAATGCTTTAGTACATATTGTTTAAGTATCAATTACTGTTTTAAACTTTTAAGTATACAATACTTACAGTATCATATACATATTATATAGTAGCTAATGTAAGTGGCATCCCTAAATGTATATATAAAGTTTATGTTGCGTTACCATATAAATCGTTTATTTCATTCTTAGTATATGTTTAATGTATATATGATGCGTTTAAACTGGATGTATATAATTTGTTTTATAAGAGTTTATACAGAGCTTGTCTGGTTGTATTCATATTATTTGAACTGCTATATTATATAGAATTTTATATAAATGTTGTTTATAACCTTCTTTATTTTAGATTGTTTTAAAGTACATATATATATGAAGAGTGTAAATGTGCCTTACTGTTTACTTTTCAACCGAAAAAAATAGAAGTATTATATGTGTAATTATATAGCAGATGTACTACTATTGTTTAAAGTACGTGTATGTAAAAGGATGTTACGTTATTATATATATAATATAGAGATTTTGGGTATAGGCTTTCTTCATTTTTAAAATTTTGGTTTGAGGAAAATATTTGCTTTAACGTAAATTTAAAAGTAATATGTAAATATGCCATTTTAAATAGTGAATATTAGGCTCAGGTCCCTAGTAAGTTTCAAAATACACAAAAACCCCAGTAAAAAAAGTGTGTAAATTAGGTCCCTAGAATTAAGTTACTAAATAATTGCATATGGTTATGCAATTTTTTTGGTGAATAATTGCAGAATTTTCCGCAACTTTTTGAAAAAATTGCGTAAATTTCCGCAATTTTTTGGGTGAATAATTACGGAATTTTCCGCAATTTTTTGAAAAAATTGCGTAAATTTCCGCAATTTTTTGGATGAATAATTGCGGAATTTTCCACAATTTTTTGATATAATTGCATAAATGTCTGCAATTATTCACTGAATAATTGCATAAGTGTATGTCATTATTCAGTAACTTAATTCTAGGGACCTAATTTATAAACTTTATTTTACTGGGGTTTTTGTGTATTTTGAAACTTATTAGGGACCTGTGCCAAACTGTCCCTTTAAATATGTATTTAAAATTTTAAATATTTGTTTTAAGAAAATTTATTTTAACAATAATAATATATTTTGTCCATATTATATCAAGCCAATTTGATTTATTCTCCTCAATTCTATTTATCGGCTTTGATTGGCGAATTCGTACCAAATTAGCTTTGCTTTGGATTTCGTGTTTGGGTTCCTAACTCATCTTTTTCTCGTTCATCTCTAGCCTCGAAAGGTGAGCAATCACTCACGATTAACGTTCGTTTATTTATTAAATTTGATTTCAATTGAAACGACAATTGAAATATGCTGCTGCTAGTTATTTACTGTAACGACCCAGAATTTTTGATAATTAAAATTCGAATATTTAATTAATTTTAAATATTAATAAATGGAATTTAGAAGTCGAATGATTTATTATTCGAATATTGGATTTAATTTGGTCAATTAAATCGATAAATTAATAATTGAAATTCCAGAGATAATTGAAAATCGAGTTAATATGATTGAAAATGATTTGTAAAATTTTATTTAATCATACTGGAGTTATAGAAAGGTTATAGAACTTTCAGAATCGAATTTGGAGTTAATTTGTGAAAATCGATTATTTTAATATTTAATTATCGACTGTAAAAATAGCCAATTTTCGAACAGTCTCAGAATTGAACGAGACCAGTTCCATTGGATCCGTAATAGTTAGTTATTATCGGATTTCAATTTTCGTATCAATCGGAGTTGTCGTTTGACCGTGGCAACTCGAAACGCATCGATATCGTTTTAATTTTTTTATCGTCGAGTTAAAATAGTCATTTTTCAAACGGTCTCGGATTTCGACGAAACTAGTTTCATCGGATCCGTAATGTGATATTATTGTAAGATTTCAAATTTCGAAATTTTTGGATTTACCATTTGTCCGGTACAAATTAAAACGCCTCGAAATCGATTTAAATCGATTAAATTTAAATTGATCGTTTTTCTCCATATCTCACACAGACGATCGAATTAGCTTTCGAGAACTGTTCCATTGCGTCCGGAATGCGGGGTAAACCCCAGAAACGCCAATTTCGACGCGTAAAACGGAGTCCGGAAAACCGGAATGAATAGTGATTGAGAAATTCTCTATAAATAGCCCATTTTTCTCAAATTTTTAAAAAGAAAAAAAAAAACCTAACCCTAGTTTATACGTTCAGCCGCCACTTTCTACATTTTAATGGCCAGAAACTTCCTAGCTTCTTCCCTCAATTACGTTCAATCCACAAACGATTTCAAGAAACTTTCAACACGGAAATTGAAGAGCACAATGCAATCTACAAATCCATACGGCTGAGATTGGCTATCGTCGATCGGAGGAGGAGCAAATAGCCCGCGTTTGTGCTCGTTTTGCACAAATTTCGTGGTCATTGGGGGAGGCCGAGCTTCATGGCATTTGAGCTGGTGGTAGCTAGGGGCGAGGCGCACGTAACGGTGGGGAGATGATGGAGTTTCGTCGATCGTAATGGTCGCGACATTTAGGGTTTAAGGGCGGCAGTTTGGGTTCTCGGTTGCGTGATGCCTGGGAGCTTTCGAACGGGAAGGAGAAGCTAAAACAGGCGGTCCAGATCCAAGCAATGTGAAAGCAACGGCCACGATGTTGTTAGGTTTAAAATTTAAAAGAAATTGTAAATTTAATTTTATTAAAATCGTATTAACTTCAAACTGCTATAACGTTGTCATATATTGTCAGAAAATAACGAAACGAAAAGCGTTGGCTTCGTTTTGTCGAGCTCTTCGCGATGCAACTGGATTGGTAGTGATCGGGGTCAGTGAAAATTTTGAGTGAAATTAAACGCACGTTTAGTTTCATTCGAAATAAACGCTACAAACTTCTATTTGAAAATCAAGGTGAGATTATTTTCTCACTCAAATTGAAAAGTGGAATTTTCAGTTATTATTTGATTGTCTGTTTGGATTGTTATATTAGATATTATAGGATATATATCTATATATAGCAGTATATACATATTGGCATATGTATATATTGGATTGATTGATTTCCCGCTTCGTATAGCGGATGAGACCCTATTGCGCCGTTAGTAAGCGGATTTATAAAAAACCTATATACCGCGATAATTCCGTACTGGAGCGGAATTGGTATTGTGCTGACGTTTTTGGATGCAGGGAAACAGGTTGGAGGGATCCAACTGGATTCCTCAACTGTATTTGTTTATTTACAGATATTGATGAATATTCTGTTATCATATTGATATATGATATTGACTGTTGTGATGGACTGATTGATGCTGTTGCATCATCGGATTCAGTTTTGAAATGTAAAAATAACGACTTTTATTTTAAAAAGATTTTAAAGTGATTTTTGAAAAGTAGACGTTTATCGAATTTTTGAATTGATTTATTTCAGAAAAATAAACGTCTAGAATTTTAAAGTTATAAAAGTTAAGATTTTTGGTGAAATATAACCAAAGTGTGATTTTTGAAATGAAAGTTGATTTAATTGTAAAATAGGTTAAATTGAGATTTTTAAAGTATTATAAAAGATGTACAGAAAAATTGATATATTTATCAATTAAAATTTTTGGAATTTTAAAACGAGTTTTTATAAGTGAAGATATGAATCTTATAGAATTTTAAAATTGTGAAGATATGAAATTTATAGAATGTATAAATTGTGAAGTTAAAATGAATGAAATTGTAGAATAGAAGATTTATAAGGAATTAACTTATAAATTGGATTTTTGCCTACAAATGAAATATTGATCGAATTTGTTAATAAAGGAGATTTACAAATCGAAGTTGTTATAAAATATAAAGGGTGAAATTTATAAACATTGTTTTATAAATTCAAAACCAATTGAAATTGATAGGTTAAACATAGAAGTTTAATAAAGGAGATATATCCGCGATTTTGGATAGTGGATAATTATTGAAATAAAAATGGGTAGAAAATATTGAAATGTGGTTAGTGAAGTATATTCACGATTTTGGACAGTGAATATATTGTTAAGTAAAATGGATACTGTTTTGGGAAAGTGATACTGAAAAATGAAGTTAAACATTTTAAAGATGTTTTAAAATGTATTATAAATCGAAAGCAGAGATTTCCGCAGTTCTTGTTGAAATAGACGTTTTCGAAGAATAAGGAAATGATGGACTATAACACTGTTGTTATAGTAAATGATTTCCGAAAGGAAATGTTTTTATGTAGTATTGGGATTTATATACCTATCTAAATTTCGAATCCCTATACTAGTGATTTCGAGTCGTCGTAACGATGTTTTATGTAACATTCGTTTTGACTCAAATAAATGTGTTTAAAGAGAATGATTTCCTTAAAGAATGAATATATACTTAATATTGATTTAAGTATATCGAATATTTTCAAATGTTGAAAATAACTGATTTGTGAAATACTTATTATTAAATAAGTATGGAATTGCTTTTCCAATATGAAATGAACTGTTTTTGAGATTTTATCTTCAAAGATAAAATGAAATGTGAATATTTGAAATTTGTTTTTCAAATGGTTAAAGTGTGGGAATTCTATATCTAGTAAAGATATTTTTGAAGATGAAATAATTTGGAAAATTATTTGGAATCTGATGATGTTGCGCATCTTTATTGATAGTTAAATAACCGACTATCAATAATTACCTTTAGGTAGGTATTTGTTGTGAATTGGATGAATTTGAATGCCACACTTATTTTTGAATAATCGCTCACTATTCGGGTTAACCGGGAAAGGACCATGGGGTCGTATAACCCATTCCGAATATGTGATACGTCGTTATGAATTGCATTTGAAGACCGGTGTTGAAGACCGGATATTTTTGAAAACGGAAGGATTACCGTCGAGTTACTCTACATCGGCTGATCTCCGGTTTAGAGGTTTTATCACCCTTAGTGACGGGAAGTCCGGACGTGATTAGAAATTTATCCGGAATTGCAAGGGCTTCGTGAGAAGTGCCTTCGGTTCTGTTCGATCCCGGAACAGACTTGTATGGATTGTGTGTCTGACGTTACAATTTGAGATATAAAGCTGATTTCTTTCAAATACATTTCTGTTGGTGGTGGAGAATTTATTCTTTTAGCTTAACACCCTTCTCTGAGACGTACGAGCTCAGAGGTTATGTAGTTGAAATTTATCAGCGATATATCCCAATTTGGTAACGTGGCATACTGAGTGTTGCTGTGAAATGATCAGTGTTTGATCATTTGTGATATGATCATTTGTTTGATCTTATATCTTTGTGATCATAGGTTGATCATTTTGTTTGACCCGAAGCAGGGCTTTTTGAGAAAGCGTAGCTTTGTGGACGAGACTTCGTCGAGCCTCACACCCCGGAAATGGTCGAAACAGGAAGGATGCAGCAAGGTTCTAGGGAGTAGCGCCCCTTAGTGTATGTCATTCCTTTTGGATAAAGGTGGTATCATGGTATGGAGCCCAGATACTTAACCTCTGTGGTTACTGCATTATTTTTCTATGTGGTTTGTTGGAAATCGGGGATCCTCGGGAAGATCGGTGACGATCGGGGGATGGCATACGCGTGTCAGTAGTTACCTATTTTTGCAGAGGTAACCCGGCCTTGTGTTGGCAGAGATCCGGTTAGGTTCTCGGGTCGTCTATTCCAGGGACGTACCCATCGTGGAAAAGGAAGTTCCTTAGCCTGACCATTTGTTGGAAATCCAAAGAAACAATACGTGACTTGTACGGTTTTAGTTGTATTACCTGCTATGGAATGTGGCGGTAACCTGCTATTGAACATAGTAGCTATAGTAGGCATAAGTGCGGAATGCCTATGCTGGCTAAGATTAATATTATACTTTCGAAATGATTTCTACACTATGCACTAATAATAATAATATCAAAATGATTTGATTTTGCGTAGTAAGCATCTTTGACTACCATAAGAAGAAATCTCCTCCAATTCTGCGTTTGCATTGTGTGTGTGGTGGGAGGTCTTATGGTAGTTTCATTTTCCAAAAGCATTGCGAATTGACTTTAGAAATTCTCTGCTGTTTATTTTAAAGAATAACTGTTTTACGATCTCACACCAGTCACCATGACTGACTCGGAGTTTATTGTTCCCTTCTAAACTCTGGGTGCCCACAAATTTCCACACGGGCAGCCTAGAGTTATGTTATCAGGATATTCTGGATATTCTGGAGCTTTGGAAGCAAGCTGGATGGCGAGACGTAGTATTTGTATCTGATAGTATTTATTCCGCTGTGTATTCTGTATGAGGACAAGTTTATATAACTGTCCATTGTTGTATTGAGTTGTGTATTGACTCTGATGATTGATGTATGTATAAAATGATACAGTTCTTTGTTTAAAGATTATTCATTTATCTATTATATATTGTTCCGCTGCGATATGTGAGATTCTGATATTGTTTTCTGTTTCTGTTTTCTGCTCTTGTTCTGTTGTTGTTCTTCTTTCTTTTTCTTCTATCTTCTTCTTCTACCCTTTTCTTCTTTCTTAAAACCATAACTTTTCGGGTTTTCGGCATTCGATGGCTCAGCAGTCGATAAAGTGAGTATCGATGTTGAATTTTCGAAAGTCGAAAATTTTCGGGATGTTACAAGTGGTATCAGAGCATATGGTTAAGCGACAACCCTGCTCTGTTGGGTGTTACTCATTAGAGATAGAGTCAGTAGTACTCTAGAATGAGTTGAGTGTAATAATAGATATGAGCGCGTATTTGTTAGTGAATATAAAAATGTTTTATATTGTGATGATTGGTTTGTTGAGTGGTATATGGATTCTGGTCGGTATTGTCCGTACAACTCTATCGATAGGGATCTCTAAACACTTGAATAGAACAATTCGGCACAGTATTGTTTTAAATAGGGTAAATGAGATAATTTTGCCCAAAACTATTTTTGTATAGAAAAGAAATGTTTTTCTATAAAGTACTATAGTATATGGTTGCATGGATGTTAGGAAGTAATAATAGTGAATTATCATCACTAAAATTGAATAAGAAATTGAAATCGTAACTCCAAAGTTAAGAAATAAATCCATATACAAATGAAATTTGAGAATATAAATTATAAATGTGATTTGTAATTTAAAACAGAATTCCAGAGAAGTTTTGGAAATGTTTTGAAAAGGATTTGAAGATTTTGGAAATTTGGAAGTTTAAATCATTTTTGATTTGAAAATGAATTTCAAAGGTTTTGAAAAGTATTTTGAAGAGATGAAAAGCTCTAAACTCTTTTCGGTCGCTGGAAAATAATTCCGATGATGATCGCGACATCACCGGTGTTCATTTTCGGGTTTCCAAAAGAGAAATTGCTGCCAAATTGTTTTAAATGGAAGTTGTTTGAAAATTTGGATTTTGTTTTGGGAATTCAAAAGATAAATTTGAACAGATTTCAAAATAGTTTTGAAAGATTGAAAAGATTCTGGAAATTGAATGGATTGATAACTTATATAATTTAAATTCTGATAGAATAAATTTAACTTAAAGAATGAAGTTAAATTAAAGTAAGTATAAGTGAACCAATTAAATCTAAGTTGAGATTGTGGAATATGAAATCTGGATTTAATATGAATTTTGGATAAGTGAAGAAATTTGACCTTGGTAAAAGTTAAATAGGATTAAAAATTTGAATTTGGATTTATAAGTGGAAACTTAAGTTAAGTTAAACAAATGATGTTTAATTGGAATATAACTTAAGTAATGGTTGAACGAAGTTGATTTTGGTATCAAAGTAAATTAATGAAGGGAATTTATTAAAGGAATGTGAACTTGAGTTATATAAATGAAATTCAACTTTATTTGTTAAATGAATTAGCAATTGAATTGAATAAATGGATTGGATGTTAATCAATCTAAGGTGAAATATTGATATGAAATAATGAATATAAGTGTTAATTCATTAAAAGCTAATGAAGTTGAGAAATTAAATAAATTGAATGGAAGTCAATTTAATTTAAAAGTGTTGAACCAAATCGAATGTAAAATTTATAATTTGGTTGTGTTGAATATACATTGGTTGTTATTTGATTGTTAGTTGGTTGTGTATAAATTCATTAAGTATTAATGAAATTGAATTAGCAAATTGGAAAGCTATGTGATTTAATTCAAATTGGAAGTGAACGAATGTGAATTAGATAAATTGAGACTTGAATTGTGAATTAAATTCAAATGAAATTGATATGGAAAAATGAATATGGATTGAATCCAAATTAGATTGGAATTGTGAATTGAATTCAGATGAATGTGAACTGTAAATATTGAATGAAATTGAATATATAACTTCAATAGTAAATTAGAGATGATATAAGCAGTTATATTGAAAATTTTGTAATTGAATGTACGAAATGGTTTGAATATATGCAACTAGATATTATGGCTAGTAGGATATACAGGTATAAAGGAATTGGAATTTAATTTCGAAGATAAATTTGAATGGCTCGACAAAAGGTAAGTATTTAAATTTAAATATGAGATTTTGATGATTTCTCTCTAGCCGCTTGGCTTTTTCTTTTTCTTTTTGAAATCTGAGAGTCCGTAGGGACGTTTTGTAGTCGTGCCGTATTAGCCGCGCAAAGGAGACGCTGGCGAAATTTTTCGAAAATTTCGAGTGAGAAAATTTTTGAGAAATTTTGAAGTTTAAAATTTGAATTTAAACTCAAATTTGAATTTTGAAGTTAAACAAAGTTGTTTGAAACTTATGATTGAAGTTAGAAATTTAGTTGAATAAATAACGAATCTTTAGTAGAAAGATTTGGTTTGGAAAATTTGATAAAACTATTGAATTTGAGAAAATAGTAGACGAGTTAAGGACCTTTCTTCCTGACTTGTAATTTCGAGGACGAAATTCTTTTAAGGGGGGAAGTCTGTAACGACCCAGAATTTTTGATAATTAAAATTCGAATATTTAATTAATTTTAAATATTAATTGTTTGTACCAAAAATGGGCACAACACTCTTCGGAAGTTTTTGAAGAGATAAAAGTGAAGAATGAAAATTAAAACTGTAGATTATCTAACAAAAACTCCAAATAACAAAAAGTAAATTGCAAAGACAAGCGATTTAGAGTGGTTCAGCGTTTCGCCTACGTCCACTATGAAGTTTGATGATTTTATTGCTCGATTACTTGATTATTACAATAGTTGATAATGTAATACAACTGAATTCAAGTGCTAAGTATCGGTCTAAAGCAGCGGCGGTGTTCTGGAGTGAATCTGGCAGAATCTGGGCGCTCTTCAATACTTAGAATTTTCCGACCCCCTTTCTGAATGACCAGGGGGTCTATTTATAGGTGTTGGAGGCTGGGATTTCGCCTAAAATGTGGGGAGACCAGTTCTGGTACGTCAGGGGGCCCACATGGCCGAAATCTGGAGACCCGGGCCCACTTTAGGATCGATTCGACCCTTGGTTCGAATCGATCAAGAAATCGTCCAATTGAGCTGAAATTCGGTGTGTACATTCTTCATCATGTGTTTGAGCTTCTGTGAAAATTTCATGGGATTTGGACTTGTAGAACTCGAGTTATGATCGATTCAAGTTGGTGATTTTCGTATTCTGGAGTCGTTCGAATCGATATGCTCAAATCGATTCGTTCGAATCGTTCCTCCTGCTCGTGAAGATGGTGACGTGGTGCGCCTCCTTCGCATCGGTCCACTTTGCACTCCGCATTGACTGGGTCGAATCCATGACTTGGATTCGAAGATGGTGGGTTCGAGAGCAAGCTGTGTCTCATCGATTCGAAGTGAGGTCATGTACCTATCGATTCGAAGTGAAGCTTTATCTTATCGATTCGAAGTGAAGCTTTATCTTATCGATTCGAAGTGAAGCTTCCACGATGGATTCGAAGCAGACCAAAGGGTTCGATTCGAAGGTAAGCGTCCACGATGGATTCGAAGCAGACGAAAGGGTTCGATTCGAAGGTAAGCGTCCACGATGGATTCGAAGCAGACGAAAGGGGATGGATTCGAAGACGATCGAGTCGACCTTAACGGATTCGAACACAAGGTTGTTTCCTCCATTTTCCATCGGTGATATCTTGAGCATACGAACTCGGATTGACTTGAAAATTGGAACGTCACTTCCTCTGGCCTTGCTTAGCATATCTTATCAATTGTAGCCCGATCCGGACTCGGACAAACATCGTCGATATTCGTAGTGATCCTACGTGTAACCGACTTCCAAGACGATCTGTTACTGTTTTCTAGTTAAGTCCTTGATATCACGGCCTTGCCAAAAGGCGGGATAACATTTGCCCCCCAAAGTACGTCTTGTGTAAACATGACGTGCTTTGAAAAGTCGCAGTCTCTCACTGGACAGCTATGACATGCTTTACCGAAAGTTGCATTCTGTATTGCCGTAATCGACCGTCGCAAAATAGTGACTGGCTGTCAGTTTTTTGAGTCATGACGAGATGAATATTCGATCCCTGTAAATGATAGAGATCAAACATTAGTCAGAAATACGCGCATACGTGTATTGTCTTGGCTTTGATTAACGTTGCGTGATTGCAAGTTGTTGTCAGTTCGGTTTACTATCGAAATCTGCGTCGGTCCTCTCCTGGACCGATTTGAGATTTGAGTTAAAACACTGCTTTTATGATTATCTATGATCATCCTCTCGTACTGATCCTCTCCTGAATCGGTATAAGAGTAGACAAGCCATTTTAAACATTGGAACGGTTCGTCCATTTGACCAGTGGTATTTGACGGATGCGAAGCTATGTTTTTTGACCCACTTCAAGTTGAGGGTTTTCGAGGTGGGCACTTCGAATCGATGGTTCTCCGAATCGATATAGCGTGGATTTGAATTTTTCTGAGTTGGTGGATTTGCCATTGAGGGATTCGAACTTGACTGTTCGAATCGATGGAGTCGAACGTTCTCCCTGGCTCTTCTGACGTTGCGCCTCGAATCGATGAAGCTTCGCTTTGATATTGTATGGATGGATTCGGAGGGATGGATTCGAAGAAGATTTGTAACCTGCGTACCCCTGAGTTCGAATCGATGAAACCATTTTGCCTGTTTCGAATCGATAGAGGCTTCTTAGCGATCGACTCGAAGATACTCGTTCGGATCGATAGGCTGAAGCCATTTTCTCCGGTTGCATCTGACCGGGATGCGAAACGTCTCGCAATCCCCTATATATATCGAGATCTCTGTTCACTTTCATTTTTTACTTTCTTACTGTCGCGAGAGCCCTTTCTTCGAATCGATCTTTCAAGGTTCTGCGTTTTGCACGAGTTGATCAAACTCCTTCAAGTTTTCATCTGTAATCGAATTCAACCAGGTAACCAAGGGATCGCTTCGAACAATGAAAGATAAAACTGGAACCGTTATCACTAATCTCGACTCCTCTCGAAAATTATGAGGAACTGTGCAGTCGAGAGTGGGTCGACTCGATGAATCTGAGGAACGAGTTCGTTCGCGTCGAATCGATCTTGAGTGCTAAAATGGAGGAGCGTCGTTACTCCGACTCGATCAATTCGATGCCCAGCTAATGTCATCTTGATCGATTCGAAGGAATCGACTGCTGATCGATTCGAAGCTACGCGGAGCTTATGGATTCGAAGCGCTCTTCCTTCTTAAGGCTTTACCGAGTCGACCTTAATGGAGTCAAGGCATATGGATTCGAACAGCATCGATTCGACTTATGTCGATTCGAATCGATCGATTCGAACGTCCTAACACTTGTTCTTCTGATCTGCTCCAACATCTGAGCTGCGACCAATCCCAAGTTGAACTTTGACGAACATAATGAACTCTTAGCATACTTGACTCCGACGAGCTTCGGCCTTGCATAGTCGCACTTGACCGAAAGATTTGACCTCCTTTTTGAAGCTCGTTGATGGAACTGTGACTTAACCAACAATATAACTGACTCGTACACGAGATTGGTTCGTAGTGTTCAGATGTTGTGGAAGTGACGGTCAGCGATGACGGTCATGTTCATTCTCAAATTCCCAAGATATGTTGTACGAACATCTTGTTTTATTCTGTTAAATTTGCTCGAGTGATGTATGATACTTGCACTGCACGACACGTTCACACACACTACACTGGGGCATGCACGGGCTTGTTCATAAACTTAATGTTGCTTTCTAATGAGTTAGCTAATTATGGAATCTTCGAGCTCCCAACAACAAGAGGTGCAGAGCTCGACTCCTCCTGTGCTTGAGATCCCTGACATCCCTGCTGACGTAATCGATCCGGCTCCCGATGAATTGCCGGAGGCGATATTTATTGAGGACCCTGTTGACTCGGTTCAGTCCAACATTTCTGAATCTTTATTGGGACGAATATGCTTAAAGCATAACATATCTCTTGGTGACGTTCTATTGCCCAGCACCACCGATAGACCGCACAATCCGCCTGAAGGATATACAGCATTCTACCGTCATGCTTGTGCGGCTGGAACTCTTCCTCCCTTCAATCAATATATCCGAAGGATGCTATCATATTTAGGGATCGCTCCTTCGCAACTTCATCCCAACGGGCACGCGTTGCTGAACAGTGTCTTCGTAATATTTATGGACTGTCTCTTCCGCCCGCCGAGGCCCTCCGAGATCAGACACATATTTAACTTCAAGAGCAGGGGTGATAGCCCGTCGTTTACATTTTTGGAGGCGGTTAGAAATTGCCAAGTTGTAGTTGGAGCTTGGACGCGACTGAGCTACTTCAAGAACGAATGGTTCTACGTTCGATGCCCTCCGGGTTTTGCTAGGCGATGGTTGTCTAGACGTAAGCGCCTTAACCTGTTTCTTTGACCAATATCTCTTCGGTGTTAAAATTGACATTTCATTCCCTTTTCAGCTATTATCTCTAGGCCCGATGGAGGGCGTTTCAAGGGTACTGTCCGGAGTCTTCAAGAAGTCCCAAGCGAGCTGAGGCATATTGACTCGGTGCTGAACGACTACAACTTAAGAGTTCTGGGTTTGATTGACATTAACCAAAGCATAGTTGTTGAGGGATTTTCAAAGTCCGTCTCCAAGAAGGAAAATAAGAAGAAACCCAAGGAGAGAAAAGCGAAGAGGTCACTCGGGATCAGAATAATCGAGGCGAGTGACGAAGAAAGAACTCAGACGGATTCAGAGCCGATGGCTGACCTTTCGGGAAACTTGGAGGAATCGGGAGAAAAACGGAAAGGCAAGGCCGCCGTTTCCAAAAAACTTAAGTCAAAAGGGGGAAAATCTATAGATGTGTTTCTTCCCGCTTCCGGAGTCATGATTTCCGAGGCCGCCCCTTCTCATTCGAGAGATTCTCTCAAAGGGCTTGACGATATTCCTATCCCAGATTATATATCAATCTCTCATAATCCTGGGTTGGAGGAATTACAAGATGTCTTAAATATGAACGAGCCCTTTCCTTTAAGTGCGGTCAACACTTCCGGTCGGTTTGGGGGTTTACACATTTACACACACTTTCACGGCACTTCATGACTTCTGCATAGTAAACATTGCTTTATGGGATTTTAATCCGTAATTCTTTCTTATCGCAGGTGAGATGTCAGGGCGTGGCTCCACTTTAGATAGGCTTCGGAACGTGCGTCAATCTTCTCCATTTTATGACTCCCGTAGGAGAGAGACAGATAGGGACCATGGGCGAGGCTACTCGAGTCAAGAACGTTATGACAGAGACAGGGATTACTCGCGTAACCGTTCTGGTTATGATTACTCTGATAGAGACCGGGGATACCAGCACCGACCCCGATCTCGCTCTCCTCCGCCTCCCAGGGCCCCAGTAGACCTCCCAGGGCCATCTCATCAACAACAGTTGCCTTCTCAATCTTCTCGGCCTGACGCTCAACGGCCCAGAGTGGAACCAACGGCAGCTGCTATAATTGAACAAGCTCCGGCCGAGCTGACAAGCGAGGGAGCTGCCAAACTCGCCCAAATGAAAAACGACTACCCGGAGATTTGCATGGACGGCTACATCTTCCCGCCTAACTTCAAAAGAATTCCACCAGAGGCTGAGACCACTGCTCATAACTACATCCACGACTTCTACGCTCAGTACAAGGAGTGGTATAAGGCAGCCGTGAAGGCTTCTAGAGTAGCTTTTGACAGGGCGAAAGTCATTGCCGAACGTGACGTTGACATTGCGAAGCAGAAACGCATCATTCAAGTTCTTCAGTCCGAAGTGGAGACGTCCCGAAAGTCAGAGCTTGAAACTCTTAAGAAACATGAGGGTGTCGTGGCCAAACTAGCGAGGATGCAGCAAGAACACTGTGCCACAGTGGAAGAGATGGGCCATCGCAATACCACCGTTGCAGCTGAGCGAGACTTAGCCGTTAAAGAGCTGAACGAGCTCAAGGCCAAATTCGCTGAAATGGTGAAGGAGAAAGACGATGCGAACGCTACTGCTCAAGAGGCTTGCGACCAAGCAGTATCCCTCAGGGCCGAACTTGCTGCGGCGGCGGTCAAGGCTAAGTCTGTGGAAGCGGAGATTCAGGAAAAAATCTTGGAGGAGAGGTCCAGGCTAGATGCCGAGTTTGACGATCTCTTAGTCACGTATAACGCTAATGTGCTGGAACACAGAAATCTAGCGTGGCTGGGAGATGACTCCATGATCTTGTATAATGCCTGGACCCGGCTGGTGAATGAGAAGAGAGCGGCGCATCCAGATGGGGCACTTGACGACTTTGAACTGGAGATGCGCCTGCTTACTGAGGATGAGAGGAAGACCCTTCATGAGGTGGTAATTTCTATGGCGAAAGAAAGACTCGGCGTCCAATCATCAGAGACAGGCGAAGGTTCGGGGACCGCGCATCACGAGGCAAGTGTTGGAGCCGTAATCTCAACATTGCCCGAGACTACTGGTGCGGTAGACCCCCAATCTGTTCCTG
The DNA here is from genome assembly GCA_030737815.1 of Allium fistulosum. Taxonomy (NCBI): domain Eukaryota; kingdom Viridiplantae; phylum Streptophyta; class Magnoliopsida; order Asparagales; family Amaryllidaceae; genus Allium; species Allium fistulosum. The sequence continues at coordinate 855,829,670 of CM060905.1, forward strand.
CATATAATCCTGACCAACCGTTATTATCTTCCGCCGATGATTCTACCCATGTTTCGGTCCAGACTAAGGAAGGTATTTGAACGCTTCTCGTAGTTTTGTTGTGAAGAACCTTAAGCAACACACTTGGCTAACAGTCCTCGTTTTGTCGTATTTCAGTGACCGAAGTTATAGTTTCTGCGCCCCTCGCTTTATCAGTTCCTCAGCAAACACAAGGGGTAGTTTTTTCTGAAGCCATCACGACTTCTACTTTGATTGGCGAGGAGGGAGATGCAAATATGTTTTCTTTCAGCGCTCAGATGATTGAGGAGCTTCTTAGTGAACCTATCGATCCCTCTGCCAACCCGTCCGATGTTGTGAATGAGGCTGCTCCGGCCGCTAGTTTATCTATGCCAGCCATTGGCACATCTGATGCGGCCCAAGCATCTCGTGAGGACGACGTTTTAGCTGAGATTGCTGCCGAGATGGCAGCAGGGAATGTTGGTTCTAGTCCGCCCGGGCCCGCCCCGTTAATGGTGATTTCGCCGGGCGGTACTATATTGATCGAGGCCGCTCCTGTCCCTCCTCCTGCTACTACTCCTATGCCCCCGGCTCGTCCTCCTAGAAGAACTTCCGTCGCCTCCAGCTCTGAGGAAGATGTCGACATCATATCGCTGCCGGAGGGCAAGCCTGAAAAGAGCAAGCGATCGAGGAAGAAGTCGGGCAGCGGATCAGGTGGAGCTACTCCAAAGAAGAAGATAAGGAAGAAGAAAGAATGAACTTCTTTCCCTAAATCTTTGCTGCGTAGGATAGCATTTTGTCGATTTTTCTATAGCCGTGTATAGATGTGGATTCGGCTCCCACTAGCAGAATTTTTCATAAACACTTTGTAATCAGATTCTTTTTATTGATAATGGAAATGAAAATCTATTCTCTTTCTGTCTTCAACTTGTTATGTGTTATGGTTCTGCCCCCTGTATTGGGGAGAAGTGTAGAGTTGACGTATGTTTATACTCTGCCTTGTGTACTGGAAGCACGGAGTTATGTAATGTTTACACTCCAGTTCGCGTTCTCGGAAGCTGGAGTTCGTTAATGTTTATACTCCAGTTCGCGCTCTCGGAAGCTGGAGTTTGTTAGTGTTTATACCCAGCTCGCGCTCTCGGAGTTCTCTGGGGTTTCTAGGAGAATGTTTATACTCCGCCTCGCACTCTGGGAGTACGGAGTTAGATGAATGTTTATACTCCGTCTCGCACTCTGGGAGTACGGAGTTAGATGAACGTTTATACTCCGCCTCGCGCTCTGGGAGCACGGAGTTAGAAGAATGTTTATACTCCGCCTCGCGCTCTGGGAGCACGGAGTTAAGTAAAAAGCTTGTACCCAGCCCGCGCTCTCGGAGTACTCTGGGGTTTAGGAAAAATGTTTATACTCCGCCTCGCACTCTGGGAGTACGGAGTTAAATGAGAGTTTATACTCCGCCTCGCGCTCTAGGAGCACGGAGTTTAGTAAAATGTTTATACTCCGCCTCGCACTCTGGGAGTACGGAGTTAAGTGAAGGGTTGTCGTGTATCAACCCATTTTCATGGCCTGACGTGATGGCTTGCCCCCGAGCTCGGGTTTCATTTAGCGAGTGGTTGATTGCTTCACAGCCACTCCCTACTTGAATAAATTCCACTGTGTGATGGAACTTAGCTCTTCGTGCATCGTGATGTTGTACATTGTATTTAATGAATCACAGCTCTGGCTCGAAGAGATGGCATTTTATTGCTGAAATAAGAAAATATGGCAAATCAGTTGCCTTATTACAAATTCTAATTTCGAAATGCAAAAGTAAATTGCTGAATAAAAAACATAATGAAATGAATAAAGTCTGTCATATGTAATAGCGGCGGAGACTCTCGCTGTTCCAGGCTCTTGGCAAAACTAGACCGTCCACGGTTGATAGTTTGAATGTGCCATCTCCAAGTCGTTGCTTAATCACGTATGGTCCTTCCCAATTTGGTTTCATGTGTGAAGGAACCGGATATACTCTCTTGAGGACCAGATCGCCGAGATCAAAGGTTCGGGGGCGAACTTTGGTGTTATATAATCGGGCGACCCGACTTCGGTAAGCGGCCGCTCTTAAATCAGCTTCTTCTCGTTTCTCGTCCAACAGATCCAAAGACTCAGCGAGCAATATAGCGTTTGTTTTCGGATCGTAATAAGTTACGCGGTGAGAAAATACTTCTGTCTCCACTGGAATGACGGCCTCCGAGCCATAGGATAAGGAAAATGGGGTGTGTCCAGTTGCGGTCTTGTGAGTTGTTCGATAAGCCCATAATGCCATAGGAAGTTCATCGACCCATTTGCCCCCAGCCTTTTCCAGTCGTTTCTTCAAGATGGATTTGATAACTTTGTTAACAGCTTCGACCTGACCATTTGCTTGTGGATGTGCGACTGCAGAGAACTTTTTATGAATATGAAATCGTTGGCAGAAATTCTTGAACTCTGAACTTTCGAATTGGGTCCCGTTATCGGTGATGATGGTGTGCGGGAGTCCAAATCGGCAAATGATATTGCGGACCACAAAGTTTATCACTTTCTTTGACGTAATCGTTGCGAGAGCTTCGGCTTCAGCCCATTTCGTGAAGTAATCAACTGCAACGATGGCATACTTCGCACCACCTTTTGCCAGAGGCAAAGCGCCAATGATATCGATACCCCACATAGCGAACGGCCAGGGACTGACCATTTGAGTTAACTCGGTAGGCGGGGCTCTTGGAATTCGAGCGTGTTTTTGGCACTTGTCGCACTTCCTGGCGTAATTGGCAGCATCTCGATTTACGGTCGGCCAGTAATACCCATATCTGAGTATCTTCTTAGCAAGTGCTTGTCCACCGGTGTGATCGCCGCATTCTCCCTCGTGTACATCATGTAACACTCGTTTGACTTCGTCGTGAGCGATACACCGGAGGAGTGGAACAGAATAACCTTTTCTATACATGATCTCGTCCTGAATGATAAACCGCGAAGCTTTTCGTAGAATTTGCCTTTTCTCATTTCGGTGTTCAGGCAATATTCCATTCTCAATATAATTTCGATATGGAGTCATCCATGATTCTCTGCTGGGAATGGTCTCTAATACATTAGTTGTTTTGATTTGATCGATGCTCGGGGAAGGCAAAGTTTCGACCGGGACGAGTCCCATTTGCTGTGCTTCACCTGTGCTGGCCAACTTTGCCAATGAATCGGCCTTTTGATTGCGATCTCGTGGTATGTAGTAAATAGCATAATAATCAAATTGATCCAGCGCTTCCTGAACCCGGGCTAGATAAGCAGCTAACCTTCGATCTCTCGCTTGATATTCTCCTCGTACTTGACACACAACCAACTGCGAATCACAATAAACTTCTATAGCGATAATTTTCAGATCTCTGGCAAGCTTTAACCCAGCCAACAGGGCTTCATACTCGGCCTCGTTGTTGGTTGCGTGAAAATCGAACTTCAGAGCATAGCATATGGATCGACCTTCGGGGGTTTCTAGTACAATTCCGGCGCCCGAACATCGATCGTTTGATGCACCATCTGAATAAAGTTTCCATATATATTCAGGAGACTCGCTGGTTTCAGGTAATTCGTCAGGGACAGTAAATTCAGCTATGAAGTCAGCTAGGACTTGCCCTTGAATGGCTCTCCGCGGAGCATAAGTAATGTCAAATTGGCTCAGTTCAATATTCCACTTGAGTAACCTTCCAGACGTCTCAGGCCGCGTGAGGACCTGTCGTAACGGCTGATCGGTATACACAGTAAGCGGATGTGCTTGGAAATAAGGACGAAGCTTTCTCGAGGCAATGACCAAGCAGTAAGCCAGTTTCTCCAACCTGGGGTAATTTCTCTCAGCTCCGGTCAATCGTTTACTGATATAATAGACCGGTTTCTGCACTCGATCTTCTTCCCGGACCAAAGCAGCACTGATCGCATGCTCGGATACCGCCAGATAAAGGTATAACTGTTCGTGATCAATTGGTTTCGACAAAATCGGTGGCGTAGAGAGGTGTTGAACCAGCGATCGGAATGCGCCTTCACATTCCGTGGTCCATTCAAAGTTTCGTTTCCCTTTCCGGATTAGATCAAAGAAAGGAATACATTTATCAGTGGATTTCGAGATGAACCTGCTTAGCGCCGCTACCTTCCCGTTGAGACTCTGGACTTGCTTGATGGTCTTTGGAGTTTGCAAATTCCTTATTGCCCAGATCTTCTCGGGGTTTGCCTCTATCCCACGAGCGTTAACAATGAACCCTAGAAACTTTCCGGATGCGACGCCGAAGTGGCATTTTAGCGGGTTAAGCTTCATTCCATACTCACGCAAGATACAGAACATTGAATTTAAATCCTTGACGTGATCTGTGGAAAATCGGGACTTAACTAACATGTCATCCACATAGACTTCCATGGTCTTCCCGATCTGATCAGCGAACATTCGATTAACCAAGCGTTGGTAAGTTGCTCCGGCATTCTTTAAACCAAAGGGCATGACTTTGTAGCAGTAGAGTCCCAGATCGGTTACGAAACTAGTATGTTCTTGATCGGGTAGATGCATGGGTATCTGATTATAACCTGAATAAGCATCCATAAAGGATAACAATTCGTGACCTGCAGTTGAGTCAACGAGTTGGTCAATTCGGGGAAGTGGAAAACTATCTTTTGGACAGGCTTTGTTTAAATCAGAGTAATCGACACAAGTTCTCCATTTCCCGTTCGGTTTCCGAACCATTACCGGATTTGACACCCACTCTGGGTATAGAGCATCTCGGATGAAACCATTCGAATGTAATTTGTCAATTTCTTCTTTAAGGGCGGCAGATCTCTCTGGATCCATACCGCGCCTCTTTTGCTTGACCGGAACATGTTGCGGATCAATATTTAAAGAGTGACTTGCGATGTTCGGTGAGATTCCGCACATGTCGGAGTGCGTCCAGGCAAAGACATCAAGATTCGCCTGAAGAAATTCAACCAATTCCTGTTGTATCTGTTTTCCCAGTTGAGATCCAACTTTTAGTACTTTCGAGTCGTCATCCTCACTGACCGGGACGTCCACAGTCAGTTCGGCTGGAGACGCTTGATTCTCTTCTACTTCAGCTTTATCTTCGCTATCTCTAGGGTCAAGATCTCTAAGGAATTGGTAGTGGTGCCCGGGCCGGGGCCCAGGCGTTAGCTGTCAATTATCAGAAAAACGGACGCAGAGAGATTCCTCTACGCCCTTTCCTTTCTCCTTCTTCTGTGCTTCTCGCAACTCAGCAACATAACAGGCTCTTCCTGCTGCCTGATCTCCTTGAACGATTCCTATACCGTGATCGGTTGGGAATTTTAAAGTCAAACACCACGGGGCAATGGCTGTCCTGAATTCAGCAAGGGCTGGTCGACCCAGGAATGCGTTGTACGGTGAAGCAATGTCAAGAACAACGAATTGCAGCAGTCGAACTCTCCTGCGCTCTCCGATCCCCAGTTCCACTGGTAGTTCCACTATTCCAGTAGGTATCGTTGCACTGCCATTGAAGCCATGAACCCGGGATTGGCAGGGTTTTAGGTCTTTTGCCTCCATCTTCATTAAATCGTAAGCTCGCTTGAATAGAATGTTTACAGAACTCCCACTGTCAACCAGGATCCTCTTCATCCAAGCAGGACCAACCTGGGCAGATATGACCAGTGGATCAATCGTTGGAGCTTCGATTTTGTCAGCATCTCTGCTTCTGAATATGATATCGTCAGACATCGTTTTTTGTTGCTTAGCCGGGGTTCCATCCTCACAATTACTGCAGCATTCGAAGCTCGCATGCCTGATAGAGCTAGCATACGACTCCATTTCCCTCCAGCTCCTGTCTGCTGGATGAGGACCACCACTTATGGTATTGATAACTAGCCTCCCGCCTGTACGAGCGGGTTCCTCTTGTCTTTCCTGATCTTGCGCACGGTTTGGATTCAATGGGCCCGCACCACCAGACTGCGGCGCCCGCACGAATTGATCTAACTTCCTCTCCCTAATCAACTTTTCTATGAGATCTTGCAAATGGCGACAGTCATTAGTATTGTGGCCATAGCTCTCATGAAACCTACAAAACTTTCCCGTCTGAATCTGCCTTTCTGACGACCGCTTCGGAGCGGGTTTCTTATACTGTTCTGTGTTGCAAGTTTGCAGATACACATTCTCCAGTGATGTGTTTAACGGTGTATAACTTTCAAACATCGGAGCCCTACGCCGTGGGCCTTGATTCGGATCTCTCTTCTTATTCTGACCATTGCCACCTCTCGGCTGAGTTTGTTTGTTCTGTATGTTTAACTGGACTTTTCCGGAATTGTCACCGGACTGTTTGACTGCGACATTGCTTTGTATTCCCTCACTCCCGGGTTTCGCATCATCCTGCTTCCTAGACTGTTTCGCGTCCTCTTGCCGTAAGAATTGAGCGGCTTTGGAGTAGAAACGGTCCAACGATGCGGGGGGTTTTCCGGCTAACCAGTTTCCAAATTCAGAATCGGGATCAATTCCCTTTGTCAATGCCATCAAAATTGAGTTGTCGTTGGGATTACTAATTTCCACGCATGTCGCATGGAACCTCTCCAAGTAACGCCTTAATGTTTCCCCACGAGCCTGGGTAACATTGGACAGGGTGTTAACATCTTTGGGTCTGGCAACATGCATACGGAACTGTTCAACAAACTTCTTAGCCAATTGGTCAAATGACGAAATAGATCTTGGAGGTAGTCTTGTAAACCACATTGTTGCAATTCCTCCCAGTGAAATGGGGAAGCTACGGCATTTCACTGCATCGTCGGCCCTTGCGGCGCTCATTGACCATTCGTATTTCAGTATGTGCTGATTGGGATCAGAACTTCCCTCGTACATAGGGAGAGTTGGCATTCTGAATCGCCGAGGAGGTTCAGCGTATAGTATTTCGTCCGTGAAGGGAGTATGGCTTCGAGAAATTCCCCAATCGTCATTGGCAAGTCCTTGGCTTTCACGGATCATTTGACGTATCATAGTCGGGATGTCCGGCATTGCTACATTCTGAGCCTGCTGAGCTAAGGTGTGGTCGGGTTCCACAATGCGAGTTTGGACCGGGCGCTGTCGACGGTCCAAGTTTCGCCTCCTTGGCTCAGCGTCTTCCTGGACGTATGGTTCAGAAGTACGTCCTTGCTGTTGATTACCCGAATCTGGAAGATATCGGGTATCGACCCTTGTTTCCGCTGTTGCAGCTGTGACATGATTGTCCGTAGTATATTGTGAAGTACGGCCACCTCGTGCTGATGGTCCAGCCTGGAAGTTGGTTGATGGTCCTACCCTCAATTGCCCGACAGTCAGGGCTGGCTGATATCCCGTAGTCTGAGCATAATCTCCGTCTAATCGGGGACGGGTAGACCTACGATGATAGTCAGACGAGGCAGAACTTTCAGTGGGTGAGCGGGAAACATCATCCCTCCTGGACCTTCTACGGCCCTGGCGATTCAGTTGATTTGTCAACTCAATATTGGCTCGCAGCTGTTCGGCTAACTGTTGCCGACTCTGAGTCAATTCTTGGAGTAACATCTGAAATTCTTGTCTAGTGACTGCCCCAGACGGATCTGAGTGGGCAGTGTTGTCTTGATTGGGTGGCTGCTGTTGAGCAGGATTTTGTCCATCCCTACCTTCTTGTCCTGGAGCTGCAGAAGTGGTTCTCGTGCTAACCATTTTGAACGATGAATCCTTTTCCTAGATTTTATGCAAATCTGAGTAGAATGGAAGGACTGTGAATCGAAGATCTGGATCTTCCTCTTGGATTTGTGCAATCCGGTATCGATGGTAGATCCAAGGAGCGGGAGAAAAAAGCTGGTTTTTTCTCGGTGAAAGCACCAAAGTGTTTGTACCAAAAATGGGCACAACACTCTTCGGAAGTTTTTGAAGAGATAAAAGTGAAGAATGAAAATTAAAACTGTAGATTATCTAACAAAAACTCCAAATAACAAAAAGTAAATTGCAAAGACAAGCGATTTAGAGTGGTTCAGCGTTTCGCCTACGTCCACTATGAAGTTTGATGATTTTATTGCTCGATTACTTGATTATTACAATAGTTGATAATGTAATACAACTGAATTCAAGTGCTAAGTATCGGTCTAAAGCAGCGGCGGTGTTCTGGAGTGAATCTGGCAGAATCTGGGCGCTCTTCAATACTTAGAATTTTCCGACCCCCTTTCTGAATGACCAGGGGGTCTATTTATAGGTGTTGGAGGCTGGGATTTCGCCTAAAATGTGGGGAGACCAGTTCTGGTACGTCAGGGGGCCCACATGGCCGAAATCTGGAGACCCGGGCCCACTTTAGGATCGATTCGACCCTTGGTTCGAATCGATCAAGAAATCGTCCAATTGAGCTGAAATTCGGTGTGTACATTCTTCATCATGTGTTTGAGCTTCTGTGAAAATTTCATGGGATTTGGACTTGTAGAACTCGAGTTATGATCGATTCAAGTTGGTGATTTTCGTAATCTGGAGTCGTTCGAATCGATATGCTCAAATCGATTCGTTCGAATCGTTCCTCCTGCTCGTGAAGATGGTGACGTGGTGCGCCTCCTTCGCATCGGTCCACTTTGCACTCCGCATTGACTGGGTCGAATCCATGACTTGGATTCGAAGATGGTGGGTTCGAGAGCAAGCTGTGTCTCATCGATTCGAAGTGAGGTCATGTACCTATCGATTCGAAGTGAAGCTTTATCTTATCGATTCGAAGTGAAGCTTTATCTTATCGATTCGAAGTGAAGCTTCCACGATGGATTCGAAGCAGACCAAAGGGTTCGATTCGAAGGTAAGCGTCCACGATGGATTCGAAGCAGACGAAAGGGTTCGATTCGAAGGTAAGCGTCCACGATGGATTCGAAGCAGACGAAAGGGGATGGATTCGAAGACGATCGAGTCGACCTTAACGGATTCGAACACAAGGTTGTTTCCTCCATTTTCCATCGGTGATATCTTGAGCATACGAACTCGGATTGACTTGAAAATTGGAACGTCACTTCCTCTGGCCTTGCTTAGCATATCTTATCAATTGTAGCCCGATCCGGACTCGGACAAACATCGTCGATATTCGTAGTGATCCTACGTGTAACCGACTTCCAAGACGATCTGTTACTGTTTTCTAGTTAAGTCCTTGATATCACGGCCTTGCCAAAAGGCGGGATAACATTAATAAATGGAATTTAGAAGTCGAATGATTTATTATTCGAATATTGGATTTAATTTGGTCAATTAAATCGATAAATTAATAATTGAAATTCCAGAGATAATTGAAAATCGAGTTAATATGATTGAAAATGATTTGTAAAATTTTATTTAATCATACTGGAGTTATAGAAAGGTTATAGAACTTTCAGAATCGAATTTGGAGTTAATTTGTGAAAATCGATTATTTTAATATTTAATTATCGACTGTAAAAATAGCCAATTTTCGAACAGTCTCAGAATTGAACGAGACCAGTTCCATTGGATCCGTAATAGTTAGTTATTATCGGATTTCAATTTTCGTATCAATCGGAGTTGTCATTTGACCGTGGCAACTCGAAACGCATCGATATCGTTTTAATTTTTTTATCGTCGAGTTAAAATAGTCATTTTTCAAACGGTCTCGGATTTCGACGAAACCAGTTTCATCGGATCCGTAATGTGATATTATTGTAAGATTTCAAATTTCGAAATTTTTGGATTTACCATTTGTCCGGTACAAATTAAAACGCCTCGAAATCGATTTAAATCGATTAAATTTAAATTGATCGTTTTTCTCCATATCTCACACAGACGATCGAATTAGCTTTCGAGACCTGTTCCATTGCGTCCGGAATGCGGGGTAAACCCCAGAAACGCCAGTTTCGACGCGTAAAACGGAGTCCGGAAAACCGGAATGAATAGTGATTGAGAAATTCTCTATAAATAGCCCATTTTTCTCAAATTTTTAAAAAGAAAAAAAAAACCTAACCCTAGTTTATACGTTCAGCCGCCACTTTCTACATTTTAATGGCCAGAAACTTCCTAGCTTCTTCCCTCAATTACGTTCAATCCACAAACGATTTCAAGAAACTTTCAACACGGAAATTGAAGAGCACAATGCAATCTACAAATCCATACGGCTGAGATTGGCTATCGTCGATCGGAGGAGGAGCAAATAGCCCGCGTTTGTGCTCGTTTTGCACAAATTTCGTGGTCATTGGGGGAGGCCGAGCTTCATGGCATTTGAGCTGGTGGTAGCTAGGGGCGAGGCGCACGTAACGGTGGGGAGATGATGGAGTTTCGTCGATCGTAATGGTCGCGACATTTAGGGTTTAAGGGCGGCAGTTTTGGTTCTCGGTTGCGTGATGCCTGGGAGCTTTCGAACGGGAAGGAGAAGCTAAAACAGGCGGTCCAGATCCAAGCAATGTGAAAGCAACGGCCACGATGTTGTTAGGTTTAAAATTTAAAAGAAATTGTAAATTTAATTTTATTAAAATCGTATTAACTTCAAACTGCTATAACGTTGTCATATATTGTCAGAAAATAACGAAACGAAAAGCGTTCGCTTCGTTTTGTCGAGCTCTTCGCGATGCAACTGGATTGGTAGCGATCGGGGTCAGTGAAAATTTTGAGTGAAATTAAATGCACGTTTAGTTTCATTCGAAATAAACGCTACAAACTTCTATTTGAAAATCAAGGTGAGATTATTTTCTCACTCAAATTGAAAAGTGGAATTTTCAGTTATTATTTGATTGTCTGTTTGGATTGTTATATTAGATATTATAGGATATATATCTATATATAGCAGTATATACATATTGGCATATGTATATATTGGATTGATTGATTTCCCGCCTCGTATAGCGGATGAGACCCTATTGCGCCGTTAGTAAGCGGATTTATAAAAAACCTATATACCGCGATAATTCCGTACTGGAGCGGAATTGGTATTGTGCTGACGTTTTTGGATGCAGGGAAACAGGTTGGAGGGATCCAACTGGATTCCTCAACTGTATTTGTTTATTTACAGATATTGATGAATATTCTGTTATCATATTGATATATGATATTGACTGTTGTGATGGACTGATTGATGCTGTTGCATCATCGGATTCAGTTTTGAAATGTAAAAATAACGACTTTTATTTTAAAAAGATTTTAAAGTGATTTTTGAAAAGTAGACGTTTATCGAATTTTTGAATTGATTTATTTCAGAAAAATAAACGTCTAGAATTTTAAAGTTATAAAAGTTAAGATTTTTGGTGAAATATAACCAAAGTGTGATTTTTGAAATGAAAGTTGATTTAATTGTAAAATAGGTTAAATTGAGATTTTTAAAGTATTATAAAAGATGTACAGAAAAATTGATATATTTATCAATTAAAATTTTTGGAATTTTAAAACGAGTTTTTATAAGTGAAGATATGAATCTTATAGAATTTTAAAATTGTGAAGATATGAAATTTATAGAATGTATAAATTGTGAAGTTAAAATGAATGAAATTGTAGAATAGAAGATTTATAAGGAATTAACTTATAAATTGGATTTTTGCCTACAAATGAAATATTGATCGAATTTGTTAATAAAGGAGATTTACAAATCGAAGTTGTTATAAAATATAAAGGGTGAAATTTATAAACATTGTTTTATAAATTCAAAACCAATTGAAATTGATAGGTTAAACATAGAAGTTTAATAAAGGAGATATATCCGCGATTTTGGATAGTGGATAATTATTGAAATAAAAATGGGTAGAAAATATTGAAATGTGGTTAGTGAAGTATATTCACGATTTTGGACAGTGAATATATTGTTAAGTAAAATGGATACTGTTTTGGTAAAGTGATACTGAAAAATGAAGTTAAACATTTTAAAGATGTTTTAAAATGTATTATAAATCGAAAGCAGAGATTTCCGCAGTTCTTGTTGAAATAGACGTTTTCGAAGAATAAGGAAATGATGGACTATAACACTGTTGTTATAGTAAATGATTTCCGAAAGGAAATGTTTTATGTAGTATTGGGATTTATATACCTATCTAAATTTCGAATCCCTATACTAGTGATTTCGAGTCGTCGTAACGATGTTTTATGTAACATTCGTTTTGACTCAAATAAATGTGTTTAAAGAGAATGATTTCCTTAAAGAATGAATATATACTTAATATTGATTTAAGTATATCGAATATTTTCAAATGTTGAAAATAACTGATTTGTGAAATACTTATTATTAAATAAGTATGGAATTGCTTTTCCAATATGAAATGAACTGTTTTTGAGATTTTATCTTCAAAGATAAAATGAAATGTGAATATTTGAAATTTGTTTTTCAAATGGTTAAAGTGTGGGAATTCTATATCTAGTAAAGATATTTTTGAAGATGAAATAATTTGGAAAATTATTTGGAATCTGATGATGTTGCGCATCTTTATTGATAGTTAAATAACCGACTATCAATAATTACCTTTAGGTAGGTATTTGTTGTGAATTGGATGAATTTGAATGCCACACTTATTTTTGAATAATCGCTCACTATTCGGGTTAACCGGGAAAGGACCATGGGGCCGTATAACCCATTCCGAATATGTGATACGTCGTTATGAATTGCATTTGAAGACCGGTGTTGAAGACCGGATATTTTTGAAAACGGAAGGATTACCGTCGAGTTACTCTACATCGGCTGATCTCCGGTTTAGAGGTTTTATCACCCTTAGTGACGGGAAGTCCGGACGTGATTAGAAATTTATCCGGAATTGCAAGGGCTTCGTGAGAAGTGCCTTCGGTTCTGTTCGATCCCGGAACAGACTTGTATGGATTGTGTGTCTGACGTTACAATTTGAGATATAAAGCTGATTTCTTTCAAATACATTTCTGTTGGTGGCGGAGAATTTATTCTTTTAGCTTAACACCCTTCTCTGAGACGTACGAGCTCAGAGGTTATGTAGTTGAAATTTATCAGCGATATATCCCAATTTGGTAACGTGGCATACTGAGTGTTGCTGTGAAATGATCAGTGTTTGATCATTTGTGATATGATCATTTGTTTGATCTTATATCTTTGTGATCATAGGTTGATCATTTTGTTTGACCCGAAGCAGGGCTTTTTGAGAAAGCGTAGCTTTGTGGACGAGACTTCGTCGAGCCTCACACCCCGGAAATGGTCGAAACAGGAAGGATGCAGCAAGGTTCTAGGGAGTAGCGCCCCTTAGTGTATGTCATTCCTTCTGGATAAAGGTGGTATCATGGTATGGAGCCCAGATACTTAACCTCTGTGGTTACTGCATTATTTTTCTATGTGGTTTGTTGGAAATCGGGGATCCTCGGGAAGATCGGTGACGATCGGGGGATGGCATACGCGTGTCAGTAGTTACCTATTTTTGCAGAGGTAACCCGGCCTTGTGTTGGCAGAGATCCGGTTAGGTTCTCGGGTCGTCTATTCCAGGGACGTACCCATCGTGGAAAAGGAAGTTCCTTAGCCTGACCATTTGTTGGAAATCCAAAGAAACAATACGTGACTTGTACGGTTTTAGTTGTATTACCTGCTATGGAATGTGGCGGTAACCTGCTATTGAACATAGTAGCTATAGTAGGCATAAGTGCGGAATGCCTATGCTGGCTAAGATTAATATTATACTTTCGAAATGATTTCTACACTATGCACTAATAATAATAATATCAAAATGATTTGATTTTGCGTAGTAAGCATCTTTGACTACCATAAGAAGAAATCTCCTCCAATTCTGCGTTTGCATTGTGTGTGTGGTGGGAGGTCTTATGGTAGTTTCATTTTCCAAAAGCATTGCGAATTGACTTTAGAAATTCTCTGCTGTTTATTTTAAAGAATAACTGTTTTACGATCTCACACCAGTCACCATGACTGACTCGGAGTTTATTGTTCCCTTCTAAACTCTGGGTGCCCACAAATTTCCACACGGGCAGCCTAGAGTTATGTTATCAGGATATTCTGGATATTCTAGAGCTTTGGAAGCAAGCTGGATGGCGAGACGTAGTATTTGTATCTGATAGTATTTATTCCGCTGTGTATTCTGTATGAGGACAAGTTTATATAACTGTCCATTGTTGTATTGAGTTGTGTATTGACTCTGATGATTGATGTATGTATAAAATGATACAGTTCTTTGTTTAAAGATTATTCATTTATCTATTATATATTGTTCCGCTGCGATATGTGAGATTCTGATATTGTTTTCTGTTTCTGTTTTCTGCTCTTGTTCTGTTGTTGTTCTTCTTTCTTTTTCTTCTATCTTCTTCTTCTACCCTTTTCTTCTTTCTTAAAACCATAACGTTTCGGGTTTTCGGCATTCGATGGCTCAGCAGTCGATAAAGTGAGTATCGATGTTGAATTTTCGAAAGTCGAAAATTTTTGGGATGTTACATTTACATTGCTATATATATATGCCATCATCTGTATCTGTGCACCTGTGACATCTGACACCATTATCTGTTATTTATATTGCTATATATATGCCATTATCTGTATCTTTTCACCTGTGACACCTGACACCGTTATCTGTTACTTATATTGATGATATATGTTTGTTATATTTTTATCATATCTATTATCACTCTGCAAGTTCCCTGTTAATATAGAATTCACTATGGGTTTAAATGATACATACCCGAACGATTTGTAGAATATGAGAAAATCGTTATGGGTTGAAATGATAAACCCAAGCGATTTTCATTTGAATTGAATTTGGGGTTACGGGTTGAAAAGATATATACCCGTATATATATTTAAATTACGGATTGAAATGATAAATATCTGTATCACTTGACCATAGGATAGAAAATTTCATACAGACACCGTTGGTCTATATATATTAATATTTTGAAAATGATTTCTATGGTTTTGAAAAGAAATATATGGTTTTAATAAATATTGATTTTAAAGATTTATTAAAGTTGATTTAATAAAGTTGATTTGAATCAGTATAAATATGTTTAAGTATTTATGTAAATCTATATTTTCAAATATAGAGATTATAATGATTCAGGTTGGAAAGATAAATTTGAAATTGATTTGAAATTATATTTATTTAAGAATTTTACTTAAATAAGGTTGATTTGAAATTTATTAAATTTGAAAATTGAAAGATATGTTTTATAACTTGAATTTGATTAAAAGTGACTTAAATGAATATTACAAACTTATATAAATTTAAATGGGATATTTTTTTTATTTAAATTCTAAAGTGAAGTCGTGTTTAGATGTATTGAAATGATTTAAGAAATATCTCATAAACAAAATGTAATGAAATTAAATTGAGATATAAATGGAATTATCAAGTTTAGTTTTGAAATGTGAATATTTAAAGCTTTGAAATATATTGAAATTGAAATGGCTTATTTTGTGGTTCAAATATGTATTTGAAATTGATAATTTGAAAAGGTTTATTGAGAAGCTGAATCGAGTTGAAATTGATGATTTGAGATTTGATTAAATTTTAATTTTGGAATTCGAGTTTGTGTGAATCGATTTGTGAAATTTTAGGAAGCTATTTTTATATAAATTATTTTAAACTATATCTAAAACTATTTATATTTTAATTTATAAATTTTGATATAAATTATTTTAATATAAATCATTTTCAATATAAATTATTTTATTATAAACTATTTTAACTTATAACTATTTTATATAAACTATTTTATTGTATAAACTATTTTTCTATATATAAAATTTTTAATATCTAAACTGTTTAAGAGGAAAGTGTTAGGATTCCAAAATGTTATGATTTCAAGCTATGATTTCAAAGTGTTATGAATTTCAAGGTTTTGATTTCCAAAGTGTTTTGATTTTAAAAGACTTATGATTTCGAAAGCGATATAACTTTGGAAAGTGATATGATTTTGGAAATGGATTTATTTAAAGTGAAATTGATATCGTATGGATATGGTTTTGAAATGGCAATGATATTTCGGTTTGAAATATAAACTATTTTTGAAAGTTTACTAAATGACCATCAGTGTAATTAATACGTAGTTATTAAAGAGACCGGGATCGGATATGGACATACTCTCTGTCGATACCAAAAACCACTTTAATAACTAATATACGCGGAGTGTTGATCCAGAATGAAGTGGATGGTTTGGTGAACGCGTTGATTGAAGAAAGAGAACGATATTGGATGACCCCTGACATGACTAAAACAGGAGCCACACCGGGCCATTGAGGTTCGCCACCACTAGCGGACACACTTCTTCGATACCATATCTATTACTTTTGTGATTCGATTTGGGTGCACCCCTTGATTTGGGAGTGTTGTTTCGCGGTGTTGGGGTAGTAGCTACTATGCCCAACATCAGTCCGGATCAAGCAACTACTAGTGTCCTAGTTGGTATCGCCTCATGTACCTTGTCATACTGATTATCCTATTCGCGACCACTACGATTTGTTTTGTGTTATACCTATGGGGTACCCTCTGATCACCACTAATTTACGGTAGGGCTTACGGTGCTGTATATATTATGACATTATAAAAATGTGTTAAGGGGGATTATGGTAACACCTTAACGCTATTTTGATACTTTATATTACTGATAGGCATTATCTACTTAGCGTACACTATTACATAGTAGATAGTTTAACGGATCCTTAGAGGATGGTTATCCCAAACATCCTTTGAGTTACTTGTATTTCAGTTGATATTTCACTTGAGTTGGATTTATTAATATAAGAACGTTAATCCTGACTCGAGTGTTTTGTGTTTTCTTTACGCTCGGGTCAGAATGAGTGTACCAGTATTCGAGACTCACCTTTGGAGTTGGAGCTTCGCTTGGAGATCCAGCTATCTATCCAGCTTTCAGATATTCAGTTATTCCAGTGATGCATTCTGATATTGTATTTGACTATTGTATTCGAGACTTCTGTTGTATCTTGTTTAACTCTATTATATATATAGTAGCTTCATGAACTACTATTCTTTTGTTTCCGCTGCATTATTGTTATATTACTCTGTGTCTGTTATTCTGTGATTATTTTATTTACTGTATATGCTGAGTTTTGCCAATTTAAATTAACAATCTATTGTTTTGAATCATTCAAGTCCGACATGTGTGGATTTATTGTCGATTTGAATGGTCCAAAATAGTGGGTCGTTACACGGTCTGACCCGAGCATTGAAAGGGAAGAACGCCCGGATCAGTTTGGTAAACCAGGGTGAGAAAAACACATCTCAACTGTATTTATTTTAAATTTATCAAAGCGTTCTTTTATCAAAAGAAAGGTATCTCGTAAGACACGCCCACACATAAACACGGACAGGTTTTACCTTACGATAACCAAAACATTTCATATCAAATTCTCTTATATGATAATAGTGTCTATTGCACAAATAATATGAAATTGTTACATTGATTAAATTCCAGCATATAGCCACAAAGTGGGTAATACAAACAAAATGGCAGGCATGTAGCGGAGTTTGGATATCCATACAAATGACAAGGTGAAGGGACTGGCTTTCGATGGGTACACCTCTAGAAGGATGTCTTGAGAATCCATCACAAAGATCCTCTACCAACACAAGACCGGCCTACCATTATAACTAGATAGTATCGAATATGTCATGCCTCGGTCATTACCGACCTTTATCCGAGGGCCCTCATAGCATACATCCACAATAATTTACATCCTGAAATTCATAGTGGAAAGAAATATATTTAGAAGGGGATGATCATATCCTGATGGGAACGACCCACTTAGCCTTGCTGCATCTAATCCTGCTTCGGTCATTTCCGATTGATGAGGCTTGAGGTAACGGTTACCTTTACACATATCACATATCACATCATCTTTGAATGCCACATTGCCATTTCCGTTGACTACTAATTGCCTTCCACAAAAATACAACCCTTGAGCTCGTATGTCCAAAGGAGGGTGTTAAGCTAAGAGAAGTTGCCTTCTCCGCCACTACAGATCTATGTTTGTAAAAACCAATGTACGTAATCTCAGAAAATACACTATCAGACCTCCATCCATACAAGTTGTCCAGGAACAGGACAAACTGAAGATACTTTCCTACCACATCCTGTCGGGAACCACCCCTAGGATCAGTAGCGAATAGTCCTTGCATTGGATATTTCATAACGAAGAGACTACTGCTACTATATGTATATTGGGAATTTAACCCCAAATGATCAACATGCAGTCCTTCACTATGAAAATCCTAAATATCAATATTAACAACAAACCTACACAATCGTCGTATATAGGTTGGTCTGAAGTAGTTTCCAGATAAACTGATCCCGGTCTTTTCACACCAGTAACGAAAAAGCGTTACTCAACCTCATGCAGAAATCAAGTCTCGTAGACTTATCATGTTTCAACCTTTCAACTTACTATCCTTCGGCCAAGAAGGAAGCTCGGCAGATAGGAGTAATCACTCTGCATTACTCAAATCAACATTCTCAACACAAACGATAATCAAGCCTACACAGTCAGTTACGTACTAAGTGTATGACTAATTAGTTTCTACATCAAGTTGAGAAACTATAATGACCAAATTTGATAGTCAGTTATTTAACTATCAAAGCAATAAACAAAATCTAGCACATAAGTAGTCACTGGACCTGATTTTATTTAACGTTTATAAATCAAATCACTTTCCAATTATTCACTTCAAAATATCTATAAAAAGATATATTCTCAAAACCATTTCAATATTTCAATATGTGGAAAACATTTCATAAACTTATTTTAATAATAAGTGAATTCATAACTTATTGTATTTTCAAACCATTCAAACTCTATTTTAATAATATCACTTTCCAAAACATTCATTTTAAGGATTTTTCACTCTAAAAATATGAATACATTTCCTTTTATAAAAATCCATATTTAGCTTATCAAATTAAATTGATTTCACATTTATAAAACAGTGTTTATAATTCACATTTCTATTTTATAAAAACAGGAAATTATTGTCAAGGACAAAAAATTTCAGCATTTTTGCCTCAAGGACAGGCCTTCAATATTTTATCCTGAAGGACAACTTTCTTTAGGTATCAGGTTTTAGTCATTGATAGTATCAGTTTGTAGTTATCGGTAGCAGTTTTTAGGTATCAGTTTTTAGCTTGGTAGCAGTTTTGTTGTCCTTATGAATAATTTTGGAAAATATTTGTCCTTATGAATAATTTTTAGAAGAATGTTTGTCCTTATGGTAAAAATATTGAGGTTGTGTCCTTGAGGCAAAAAATATACAAATTTTTGTCCTTTAGATTAATTTCCCCTTATAAAAACTTACATTTGTAAAATTCCTTTATTAACCAATTTCCCGTTTATCTCATTTATTTGTCAAAATCCCATTATAAGTTTATTTACTTATAAATCTCTTATTAACAATTTCATTCATTTATAACTTCATCAATTCATAAATCTTATTTACTTATAAGATCCATTTATAGCTTCATTTTAACACTTATAAAACTCGTTTATAATCCCATTACTTTTATTTATATATAAATCTTATATATAAACCATTTATAATAAGTTCAAAATTCTTAATTTAACTTATTTTACAAAATAGTTAACTTCATATTTCAAAAATCATATTTAAGTATATTTCACAAAACCATAATTTTTATAACATAAAATTTATAACCTTTTATTTATTTAAATTAAATCCATTTCTTTAATCATTCGAAATTAATAAAATGTATATATTTTCAAAATCTCATTGAAATCCTTTTTAATTTGAAATCATCATATTAATATTTTAAAATTCCAAAATATGGCCTAATGCTGCAAAAGTACTAAATAAGTGGATTCACATCAATAATAGCAATCATGGCATCCATCACATCAAATATCACATAATACAGCATATATAACAATAGGCGTAAATAAACATCAACCATAGTGAGGAATCATGTTGGATCTCTCCAAACCGTCACCTGCAACAAATATACATATGAGAAAATATGTACAATGTCTGTTTCGAGGCAATCGCGCTTACAAATGGTCATCCGCTCATACACGAGAATGTATAGGGTCTCATCTTCTCCAATAGGCATGAATATATCCAACTACTAATAATATAGTATAATATCCAAACAATCATCAAATAGCATAAAATAAATTTATTCTCACTTATATAAAAATATAAGCAAGACAGAGAGAGTGAGTTTTACTCACTTTGATTTTCAATCGTCACAATAGCGATTCGTTTGGATTAAAATTAAACGAGCGTTTAAATTAACCCAAAATTGCTACTAGCTCTAAATCTGTCCAAACCAGCTCTAAAATATAGTATTCGTCAATACAAATCCAACGTCACTTGTTTCGTGCAAAACATACCTCGTATGAGTTAGATATGCATTGTATCAATATATTGATTTATATAAAATTAATTAACACTTAAACTAATGACTAAATTTGCAGCTAATTAACCTCACATTAACCACGTTTTTCTCTATGTTAATCTTCCTTATGCACGAACGTTTCCAGGCACGCGAAAAACCCGACTCCTCCACTTTAACAACTGCTGCACGCCACCCAAGTCGATCGGACGTCGATCGAAGACCACAGGCCTGGAGCCCTAGCCGATCTCCACCTCCGTCCTAAAAGCCATGAACTTCAGTGCCCCGCAGCTCGAGATTGAGCCCAAAACCTGCCACCGCTTCTTCTCTAAATCGCCGTTGACATGCCACGCTAATTCCGATCATCGTCGTATGGATGTGGAGTGGAGATCGAGACCGAACTCTTTCGTTTTTGAATCATCGAAGTTCATTGAGTGGATTGACAGAAAAAGAGGGGAGAGGGAGGAGAAATATCGGCCGTTGGTTTATAAAGTGGTGGATGGTGATGAAGAAATAGGGTTAGGGTTTTAGATGAAGGGTATGGGACCTCTATTTATATGCAATCTTAAAACACCATTCACACTTGAAAATTCCGAACTCCAAACGAAGTATGCCATCTGGCGTTCATAATGTTTTACACCTATTCTGAATACAATGGAATATATATCGGGAGCCAATTCCATTGTATTTGGAAGATACATTTTCGAATCGAATTATTTTAATTAAAATTACTTAAATAAATTTTTATGCGTTTCAGCTTCGCACGACAAAACCGTATGTCCGATTGACATGAAATTTGGAATCCTATAATAACTCACTATTATGGATCCAATGAAACTGGTTTCGTCGAAATCCAAGACAGTGTCAAAAATGGCTATTTTTATACGTTAATTAAAATATAAAATTTCCAATTTCTGTTCTATCATTTCTAATTCAATTTTAAAAGTTTATTAACTTCATTCTAATTCAAATAGAATTTAAATCGACTTTATAAATCATTTTCATTCACATTAAATTCAAATCTCAATTATTTAAACAATTTCAAATATTAAATTAACAATTTTAATTATGCAAATAAATCATTATATTTGAAATATAAGTTATTCAACTTATAAATTAACTTGCGAATATTTAAAATCAATTAAATATTCCAATTTCGAATGACTGAAATTCTGGTTCGTTACATTCTCCCATACTTAAAAGGATTTAGTCCTCGAAATTACCAAGTAAGAAAAATGCTACAACTTCATTAACTTTTCAAAACCAATTTAGCTAAGTTGGATTACCAAATCTCTTCAATCTTTTAACTTTTCTAACATTTATTAGTTGCAACTTCATTATCACATTCCCTAAGTTTCTAAATTCATTCATAGTCATTAGCTAATACAATTCCAAAAATCAACCAATATCATTTCAAATTATAACTCAAAATCAAATTTTTCGTTATCAAAAAAATTTCCAAAATTCTCAAAAAATTTCTAACGCCTTGAATTTTCAAAAAAATCCGCCATTCTTCTTTGCGCAGTTCAATCGAAAAAATCACAATATATATAATATCACAAATATACTTCTCATCTCAATGATGAGGCATCCCTTGGGAAAAAATAAAAGTATGATATGTAATCCGAGATATGTACCTTATATATTATTAGCGAGCATATAGGGCTAATATAGCACGAAAGCGACCTCCAAATGCGAAGCAACGCCATCCGCACCTACTAAACACTCAATAAACAATAAGTACATGTATATATGGAAAGAAATATCAATATACAACATATACAACACATACTATACAACAATTATATGCAAATGAAACACATGCAACATAACAAGCCATCTAGCAACTAACATCTATCCAATCAATCTAGAACCAAATCAATACACATTCCAAATTTTATTAACATCCATTTTTTTATATCCAATTAGCTAACATTCACTAATTTACATTCAAGTTAGTTCAGTTCCAAATTAAATCAAATTCAATTCTATTTAGATTCACTTTACTTTCAATTTGAATTCAATTATTTAGCTTTCAATTTCATTAACCAATAATGAATTCATATTCAATTAACTAACAATTAATTTGTTCACATTTATTTGATTTGTTTTAATTCTATTCACAATCAATTCCTATCATTTACATACAACTTATTAACATCAAATTCATTAATCATTCAATGTATTAACTTTCATTATTCACATTAGTTAATAATCATGTTCATTTATATTTACATTGATTCTTCACTTAGTATATTTTCTTTAATACTTTAACAACACTTAATAACCATTCCATAAAATTCTTACTCAAGTTCATTTATATTTTGTACAACACTTCTAATGTTATTATTAATTCACCACTTAAGTCACATTCAATTCTAATAAACAACATTCTAAACCATATTCCATTAGTTTAAATCCAATTCATTCATTTATTCAATCACTAATTTATTTTACCACTAAGATTGGATTTCATTTAATAACTTAATTCCATACTCATTTCAACACTTAGATTTATGAATTCACTTAACTAATTTATTTGATGTCAAATTCAACTTTAGTTAACATTACTTAAGTTAAATTCCTATACAAACATTGTTTTATTTAACCTAACTTCCATTTCAACTTATAACTCACTCAACTTTTCTTAATATCATATTCAAAAAATTCAAAAAATTTGTTTCTAACTTAACATTTCCAAATTTGAAAATTATACACTTATTTACTTAAGATTCCATTAATATTTTCTTTTTCAATCATTCAATTTTTTTTATTCAACTTACAATTCAAATTCGGATTTCCATTTCTTATCATTCACATTTAACAAATTGACAATTTGGTTTTAGCTTACAATTTCACAATTTATAAGTTATACCACTTATTTTATAAAGATTTCATGAATATTTACTTAAGTTAACTTTCGTTCACAACTTATAATTCAAATCCATGGTTATATAATTACTTTCAAAGCATAAGTTAATATTTATTTCAGAAATTTGTGTAATTTTGTTCAAATCCAACTAAATTTTGCTTAACTCTTCTTTAGTTAAATTTCAATTTATATAATTCATTTCACTAACTCAATTATTTAACTTCACGTTAGTTAAATTTTAACTTCATATTCCAATTTTAAAATTTTCTAATTACAAGTTTAAAAACTCTTGTTTTTAACTTGTTATTACTAAATGTATAAGTCATACAACTTAGTTATTTAAACTTTCAAATTCATATTATATAATCACTTATGTAACGACCCGTAAATTTTCAATAATTAAAACTGTTAATTTAATGAGATTTTTGAAATTTAATATTCAAGAAAATAAAAATTTGTGAGTTATTAATAAAAGTTGTAATAATGTAATTATGAAAATTAACTAATAGTAAACGTAACATGGTTAATTAAAGTTATTAATTAATGAACTTGAATGAAATTCCCAATTAAATAAAATAATTTAAATGTTATGACTTGGTTATAAATGGAGTATGAGAAAGCATATGTAATTTTTGAATTAATGTGTGAAATAATATAATAGATGGTAATTGTTTGTGAAGAATAAACATGCAAGTTATAAAGGGTCTAATGGTGACAAATGGTTGTTATTACCAGTTAATTTACCAATTACGAATAAAGGTAATTAAAGGTTACTTTAATGATAATTAATCTAATAACGAAAAGTGTGAATATAAATTTAATAGAAACGTAGATCTATTTATAAGGTAGTAATTGATGTAATAAAAAGCATGAAACCATGTAAATAAATTTGTTGAGAATATTAATCGTGATTAGAGTATATATTTGGCAAAATTATAATGATGGAAATTTGGATATATTAATGTAATGAAAGACAAACAAATAGTAACTAACTTTACTGAGTAATAATAGACTTAATTAAAGGATTGGAATTGAATCTAATTAGTTTATTTGGAATTAATTTAAAATTTAATTGGATTCAATCCATAATAAATGGAGTTAAATACTATGACAAATTGATATTAGAATGAATTGGGTAATATCAATGTAATAAATATAACCAATGTCAATTTCATCCATTTTTGATAATAATAGATTGAAGAACAGGTATGGAAGGTAATAATGTTAATGCAAGCTAATGAATAGCTAATTTAGTGCGATCCCAATTAATTGAAAACAATTGTAAGGTTATAATTGATTGTAAATAGTAAATTGGGAAATAAATGCAAAGGTATATTAGTTGATGTAATAATATGTAATAAACTGGAATTTGATAAATTCAATGTTAGATAAGCGATCATATTATAATATTTGTTGGTTGATAATAAAGTATGAGTGAGATTAATCTTGGCTAATGGTGATGATTATTAACTGTTTACCTATTTGTTTAATCTATTTAATTAGAGCTAAATCCATTGCAATTAATTAACGTAATTAAATACTAAGTTAATATGAATTTAGGTAATGACTGTAAAATATTAGGGTAATTGGATATATAGTAATGTTAAACTTATCCATAAGAGGATGATTGATTAAATAAAGAAATTGGAACCACATTGAATTAGTTTATTTGAAATTAAAAATATAATTTACTTGAATTGAAAGTAAACACTATAAGTTTGCAATTAATCCTTATTTGATTGACATGGAAATTTTGGTTAATGAATTATAAGTTTATATGTAATCGGGAGGGTAGAAATTGTTAGCTATTAAATTTGAATTAAAAAGGGACTTAATTCATTTAATATTTATTTAATTAACTGGAAAATAGCCATTTTGGCCACTGACTCGGATTTCGACGAAACCAGTTTTATCGGATCCATAACGGTGAATTTTTGTAGGATTTCAAGTTTCATAACGATCGGGCTTGTCGTTTGATCATACGGACTTGAAACGCCTTGAAATCAATTTAATTGAAATTAATTAAAATCAATTTAAAATAACTTGATTTTTTCATAACTTCTCCATACGATGGAATTTGGTCTTGAAACCCATCCCACTAATTTTAAAACTATCGAAAACATCTATTTTGATATATGGATTGACCCATTTTCGTTCCGGTGTTGAAACGGGATTTTCGGGTCGTTTATCGTTCAATCAATCTTGTCCATTCATCCTATTTCTGACCTACCTATAAATACCTCGTTATAAACCCTAGCCATTCATTATTCTTATTTTTTCTGTGCGTACATCTCCTTCTTAGCTCCTCATTCCAATGGCAGACAAAACCTAATTCCCAAATTCCAAAACCTAATTTTAAAAAAAAATTGCAAACCTGCAGCAACTACGGGTCGCGCTTCGGGTTTCAGAAGCAAAAACCCTGGAGATACTTTGGGTCAGGAAGAAAATGACTCGGGACTCCAGGTCCTTTTGGCAAAAACTCAAAGCAAGCACCGGGGATTTGAGGCGGCGGACCAAAGTTGAACCCGAAGTCGACCCAGGACCAGAATTTTTCAATCTTCAAATTTTCATAACTTTTTCATACGAGCTCGGATTCATGCGCGCTTTGTTTTGCTGGGATCGTATTGAAATTCCGGACACTTTCACGCTAGTTTGGAAAAATTCCGAGACTGTTCAAATTTTGGGCTTATTTTGAATTTAAATTCGATTTAATTTCAAAGGTGAGTGTTTTAACCCACTCACAACTTCTAAAAATTTCTTATGTTTGTTAAATTGATATATGATGTGATTTGAAATTTATTATGACTGTTTGGCATATTTTAATCATCATCTCAGTTAAATTGAATTTATTGAATTAAATTGTTATTTAATTTATTATTGCATATAAACTGCCAGTTAAATAGTTATTTAATTTTTTATTGAATATAAACTGCCAGTAAATACCTGTTATTTATTATCTGTTCTATTTTGATGTTATTGACTTAATTGGATGATGATTGTGATAAATGCTTGATGATTGATATTGGATGAATGGATGTTTTATTTGATATCATTATAATCTACAAGTTCGTTATGGATTTATTTTATTCGGGATTGCGGTTTGAAATGATATATAACCGTAATTTTATTTTAAATTGCGGATTGAAATGATAAATATCCATATCACTTGACCATAGGATAGAAAATTATATACAAACACAGTTGGTCTATATATATATATATATTTGAAATGATTTCTATGGATTTTGGAAAAAATAAGGGTTTATATAAATACTGATTTTGATATTAAATAAATATTATTTTATATATAGTTAAATTCTTAAAATTTAAGCTATGTATAACTTGATGATGTTTTAAGTTGATTTACGAATATTTCAAGTTTCAGCTTTATGTAAATGCTATTGAGTTTATTTAATAAATAATTTTAAACTAAATAATAGTAAATTGAATTAAGAAATATATGAGATTATCAGATTTGGTTTGGAAATTTTGGGATATTTAAAGATTTGAAATATATATCAAAATTGAAATGTTTTATCGGAATTAAAGTATTATTGTTTCAAGGTGTTGGTTTTGAAACTGTTATAACTACGAAAGTAATATGGTTTGAAAAATGAATTTATTTGAAATAGAATTTATTTAAGGATTATCTTTGAATATATTGATTTGAAACCAATTGAAATTTTGAGATTAAGAATATGACTGCATTATGTGATTTGGGTTTAAGATGGTTTTAAAGAATATTTCAAGTTTTATAAATAAAAGTTGGAATAGTGATTGAAAATTTGGATTTTATTTAAATGATATATTATTGAATTTGGTTTTGAAGTATATACTATTTCGAAATAAAGGTTATGTTTTGAAATGGAAATGATATTATGGGTTTTTAAAGTATATATATTTTTAAATGACCATGGAGTTATAATAACGATTGGTTGTTAAAGAGACCGGGATCGGATATGGACATACTCTCTGTCGATACCGAAAACCACTTTGACAACTTTGTACGCGGTGGAGTTTCCAGAATGAAGTAGGATGATGGCGACGATCCTAAGGTATGTAACGACCCCAAATTTTGAATAAATTAAATTGAAAATATTTAATTAATTTTAAATATTTGAACGATGATTTAATTTGAATCCTCGATATAACTTTGAATTTTGCGATTAAACTTTAAAATTTAATCTATTGATAGTCGAATAAAAATTTGAATCTTCAGTTTTAAGCTGAAGAAAAATATTTCGAAAGCTTTTAAAATTCATATCGATATTACTGAAAGTAATAAAAGTTTCAGAATCAAATTTGAAAATGATTTGTTCGATTTTGAAATTAAATCGTTCGAATCGATATTTGAAAATAGCGTTCCGGGGCACAGTCTCGGAATTCGACGAAACCAGTTTCATTGGGTCCGTAATAGTTTGTTATTACCGGATTTCAATTTTCGTATTTTTCAAAGTTAATACGTGACCGTACGATATGCAAACGCATCAGAATAAAATCAAATTCAAATTCATTTTTAATTTAAATGTTTAGTCAAATGTGAGCACGTTGTCTTCCCTTAGTTTCAGCCTAAAATCACGCCATCGATCACGGGGAGGAAATCGCGCTGAGCATGTCGTTCGTTTTCAAATATCTCGTTCTCCCTCTGTTCAAACATTTCAAACGAGAAGAAAATAGAACGAAACAAAATAATGGCCACTTTTATTCGATCGCGAACCCATCTTCTTTCACTTACTCCTTCGAAATACTCAGCTTCTTTTCCCAAATCAAACGAACGAAAATCGTTCGTTTATAAAAAAAAATATCAAGCCTGGAAAACAATCGCGATCTCTATCCTATGGCCAAATCGATCTTCGCGATCGAAACTGAATCGCGTGAGCTGGATCGCGGCGACGAGGGTGACGCAAGTGGAGGCGCGATCTCGCGAGTAGGGGGCGATGTCGATTTGTAGTTAGTAGGTAGGGGAGCTTCTTCGGTAAAGCGGCGACAGTGGCTGATGTCGAGTCGCGATCGACAGTGAGTTGCTCGAACGAGGCAGCTGTGGTTCGAGTGATTGCCGGAAGGGGGTCTCGTGATTTGGAATCGAGATTTCGTTAGGCTAGGTGGACGCTGCAGCTCGTGTTGGCGGTCGCGATGGGATTTGGGGCAGCAGTGTCGCGAACGTAAATGCATCGATGGCTATTCGTACGAAGCGAGGTCAGGGCCGAGATGGGTTTGGGACTTCTGGTGTTTCAATCTCGATCGGTTGATTGGTAATTTCATTATTTCTATTTTTATCTGAGCATATAATTTTCATAGGAAAATATAAGTTGATTTACTCATCAATGTTTTAAATTTGTTTCAATATAAAGGTTAAAACAGGAAATATATATAGTTAGAGTTTCTGTTAGAAAATAATAATAAGTATATATGAAGTTTTGAGAAAAATAAAATATATGCACATCCTAGATCTGCTTGTTATTTTAAATAAGGTATTAGGGTAATTTATTTGATTAATTATTTTAGTTAAAAATAAAATTTGGTTAAGAAAATAAATTTTACAATAATCGATTATTCGATTTATTTCGAATATTAATAAAGTGGTATACTTGTTTTATACAAGGTCAAAATTTGGAGAAAAACCATCTGAAATGGAAAATGGATTGCAAAGTAAAAGCTAAGGTGAGATTTTTCTCACTCAAAATGAATTGCAGTTATTTATTGACTGATTGATTGCTATTGGATGTGATATTAGATATTTTAGGATATATCTATATATAGCAATATATACATATTGGCATATGTATATATTGGGTTGATGATTTCCCGCCTCGTATAGCGGATGAGACCCTATTGCGCCGTTAGTAAGCGGATATTTTTATAAAACCCATATACCGCGATATTCCACCTCGAAGTGGAATTGGTATTGTACTAACGTCTTTGGATGCAGGGAAACAGGTTGGAGGGATCCAACTGGATTCCTCACCAGTATTTATTTATTTACAGATATTGATGTATATCCTGTTATCATATTGATATATGATATTGAATGTTGTGATTGACTAATTGGTGTTGTTGCATCATCGGATTCATCTTTTGAAATTTAAAAATAACGATGTTGATTTCAAAAGAGATTTTTGAAGTGATCTTTGAAAATATACGTTTTATTAAATTTTTGAAGTGATTTATAATAAATAAATAAACGTTCAAATTTTTAAAGTTATAAAAAGTTAAGATTTTTGTGAAATATAACCAAAGGGTGATTTTTGAAGTGAAAGTTGATTTAATTGTAGAATGGGTTAAATTGAGATTTTTTAAAGTATTATAGAAGACGTACAAAATTGATATTCATAACTTTAAAAGATTGGGATTATATTATAAGCGTTAAAATGAATTTTTAAGAATTTATAAGTGAAAGAAATTTATAAATTGTGAACTTATAAATGGAAATGATTTTGTAGAATAAATGAATTATAAGTATTCAACTTATAATATGGATAGTTGGTATAAAAATTTAGTTATGAATTGAATTAGTTAACAAAGGAGATTTATAAATCAAAGTTGTTATAAAATGGAAATAGAATTTATAAACGTTGTTTTTATAAATTCGAAGATCAATCAAATTTGATAAATTTAATATAGAAGGTTATTAAAGAAGATATATTCGCGATTTTAGATAGCGAATTATTGTTGAAATAAATGTGTAGAAAAGACTGAAATTTGGTTAGTGAAGTATATTCACGATTTTGGGACAGTGAATATATTGTTAAGTAAAATGGACTTATTTTCGAAGAAGGGATATTAAAAATAAAGTTAAACGTTTTAAAGATGTTTTAAAATGTATTATGAAATCGAAAGCATAGATTTCAACAGTTCTTGTTGAAATAGACATTTTCGAGAAATAAGGAAATGGTGGACTATAACACTGTTGTTATAGTAAATGATTTCCGAAAGGAAAAGTTTTTATGTAGTATTGGGATTTACATATCTATCTTAATTTCGAATCCTATACTAGTGATTTTGAGTCGTCGTAACGATGTTTTACGTAACATTCGTTTTGACTCAAATAAATGTTGTCAAAGTAAATGATTTCCTTAAAGAATGAAATATATACTTAATATTGATTTAAGTATAATGAATATTTTCAAATGTTGAAAATAAATAGATTTGTGAATTACTTATTATTAAATAAGTATGGAAATGCTTTTCCAAAATGAAATGAAACGTTTTGAGATTTTATCTTCTTAAAGATAAATTGAAAATGAATATTGGAAACGATTTGAAAATCGAATATCAGTAGATATTCGAAAAATATAAATTCACTATGGAATTTATAAAGAGAAATGGGAATTCGTCTTAAAAATAAATATCGATTTATTTTAGAAGTGTGGAAATTATATATCTAGTAAAGATATTTTGAAAGATAAATAATTTGGGAAAATTATTTGGAATCTGATGATGTTGCGCATCTTTATTGATAGTTAAATAACCAACTATCAATAATTACCTTGAATGGTATTTGTTGTGAATTGGATGAATTTGAATGCCACACTAATTTTTAAATAAACGCTAACTATTCGGGTAAGCCGGGAAAGGACCATGGGGTCGTATAACCCATTCCGAATATGTGATACGTCGTTATGAGTTGCATTCGAAGACCGGTGTTGAAGACCGGATATTTTTGAAAACGGAAGGATTACCGTCGAGTTACTCTACATCGGCTGATCTCTGATTTAGAGGTTTTATCACCCTTAGTGACGGGAAGTCCGGACGTGATTAGAAATTTATCCGGATGTGCAAGGGCTTCGTGAGAAGTGCCTTCGGTTCTGTTCGATCCCGGAACAGACTTATATGGATTGTGTGTCTGACGTTACAATTTGAGATATAAAGCTGATTTCTTTCAAATACATTTCTGTTGGTGGCGGAGAATTCATTCTCTTAGCTTAACACCCTTCTCTGAGACGTACGAGCTCAGAGGTTATGTAGTTGAAATTTATCAGCGATATACTCCCAATTTGGTAACGTGGCTGTAATACCCCAAGATTTTGAGGAAAATTCTTTTAATAAATGATTAAAATTCTGGGGGAAGATCAGAATTATTATATAGGTGGGATTTTCAGTGGTGCAAGGTTGTGTGCATGTGTGCACGTGCACACTAGTTATGGCACTAAGAGAAAATCCAGAATTCCTGAATAATAAAACAAGGAAGGAAAACATTTAGATAAAATGTTTTAAATAAAGAAAATATAAACCTAGACATGAGTATTAAAAATTCCTGAGGATGTGTGTATATAAATATATCTATATATATATGCCTATGTATGACTTGTCTGAAAATTGAGGCAGAAGAGAACATTAACTTATAATGAATAAGTGAAATTTTTATTTGAATAATAGGTGTAGAAATGCACATAAGTATGCACATGTTTTCTGCAAATAAAAGGTTAAAGTTAAATTAACACCCATAGTTGTATAAATGTATATTTATATCCAGATATTATTTGAGCAGAAAATAAATAAATGAAGCACTAAAACAGTAAGAACCAAAGTGCAAGAAAGAAAATGTACATAGGCAGAAAATAGAAAGTCACACCATTATCATGTTTGAAGTAAATATAATGAAAATACTTAAAGTTATCACTTTCTGAAAAGAAAGGAAAATAGGCACAATTTAGTCTTGTTTTAAAAATATTGGCCGGGACATTAAGGGTTAGAAGGGAGGGAATATGCAATGCCAAATGCATGATTCTGGTCTGGGCTAAAATAGGGATTTTGCATCACTCAAAACCCTAGACAGAACCCTTATTTATACCAAGAGCCCAATCAGAAAACTGCTCTCTCACTAATTAATTAACCTAAGGAAGAAGAGGAAGATAAGGCTAAAGATTTGAAGGGTTTTCTGGCTTAAGTTTGTGTAAGCACTTAGGTGAGTATCCTCACTCATATACATGGCATTAAGACCTGGGATTAGGCAGCCAAGCTTTTATATGTTATATTTTGCATGTTTTGATTTACAAACTATGTTGGCTGCTGATGGTTTCATGAATGTTTGATGAGATATGATCTGCTATGCTGGATGTTTAACTTTGTTGTTCTATTTTCATCTCTGTATATTATACCAAAACCTTAAGGAACATGTATCAGAGTATTTGTAACTAGTTTGAATAATGGCTTAAGACAAAGAATGAAAAGATAAAGAAAACTATGAGCTGCATATACATTGGTATGGTGCTGAGGCTTGAAATAATTGGTTAAGGGTGCAATGGAGTTTTTCTCTATAAGTGCTGAGCCCTAAACTAAACAAAAACTTACAAGCCTAAAAACTATGTTTAAACAAGATTGAAAATCTGGCTAAATATAGTTGCTTGAAAAATCAAAATAAACTCAATAGAGCCATGTATTTATTCTCAGTTGCAAACATTCTGGTATATGCTTGAATAGGGTGTTTCTATGATAAATAATGTGAGATGGAATGACTGGGGTGTTATACCTCTAGAAAGTAACCTTTAACTTGCTTGCAATATCATGTCTGCAAGGTAACTAGTATGCTTCATGAGTACAGGTGGTATGTACACCTAGCTATCATTGATAGAATGAACATAAATACACTTAGTGATATAACTAAGGACTTTGTGCCAAGAAGGCTGCTGGAATGCTTGTCCTATTTGAAGTAGACAAGTTGGCACATGGCTTGTTTAAGTCCTGAGATCTTTGTGCCATAATGTTAATTAGTTCATGGCAATGTGTCCCTTTGATTCCTTATAGCAGATGAGGCCAGGAATTTATAAGAAAAAGAAAAGGCAACCTAGTAGTTCCAGATAAAAGTTGTTTTGTTGCATATGTTTGCTCTTATGTATTGTACATGATAATACCTGTAAAGTATGCAAAGTATATTTATGCTGTATCCTTAGCTTAATATCATGGATATGTTAGAAATGCTCACACCAGATCATAGATCTGACCCTTATTGCTCATGGCACATGGGGGTGTCTCATTTATAATGAGGCAGCCACTAATGCTTTTGCAGGTTATGATGGAGCTAAGTAAGCAAGATTAAAAAGATATGGAATAGAGGATGCTAAGATATTTAGAAATAAAAGCTAAAATGTGTTAATTCATGCATGTATTCCCTGATTGATATGGCTATCTAAATGTATTAAGTAGGAAGAACTTGTAAGAGACATGTGCTATGTTGTTTCTGGTTATTTCTGATTTGATATGAACTAAGAATATTGATGTTGAACTGATTTGAAAACCTATTTGCTAAAGTTGTTTTGATTTAGAGGTAAAACCTGGATTTTATAAGCATAATCATTTTATGTTGATTTCAATTAATCCTGAGTTCTTTTAAAAAGAATGTAGATATACAGAAAATTATATTGGGAATACCCAGAAAAGAATTAAACTGCTATATCTTCAATTTATGATATTGACATAAGTCCAAATGCAAGAAAAAAGTGTTTATACCCTGAAGATGTATTTTTAAAAGAGAAGTATGATTAGGAAGAATGATATATATATCTGATCACAAAATGTCTGATTCATACAAATATATATACATGCTTTTGGAAAGAAAAGGTATCAATGTTTTTGTATAATCTGGGTTGTAAAAATGCAAACAAAAAGAATGGCCAGAGAAACCACATGGTTAGGCCATAGGTCAGGCCTAATGTTTCACTTCAGATCAATGAAGCAAAGGAACATTTGAGCTCAGTTTTCTGGAAAATGATCAAAGACACTGACATGTACATGTATATCTGTGTACATGTAGATATTGGGCAAAATATAGATGTAAATTCTTAAAACAGTTGAAAGAATGGGTTTTAAAAATAGTTATGCAAGAAGAATTGTTTTGTATGATAGGTTATAGGCAAAAATTAAATGTATATGTACAATTATAGGTAGGTATCAGATTTCAGCCATACAGGAGAAAATAAAAAGAAAAACCAAAAATTGTGTTTGAACCGACCAGCATGGTACTCGAACTAGTGACCTTGCATGAATAAGTTAGGCGCGTTTCCATTACGCCTAGATGTTGCTTGTGTTCACTTAGGATCCACTTTCTTTTAACCTGAGTTTGATAATATTCAGACTTTAAGATAATAATCCATATTATAAGCTTGCTTTCCACTGATCATTGCTTGGTTATTTCTTAATTATAATAACAGTCTAAGGTACATATTTCCAGGGGACACTATAGTCAAAAATCTGGATACATTAAGTTTTAATTTAAAAGGGAATTTATCACATTTATGCAAATTTAAAAAGGATTTCTACTTATTATTATGCTCTGATTCAAGTAGAATATAACATAGATATCTTCATATATGTATGTTAAAAATGATTTAGAATTAAAACAATATTTCTATATTGTGAAAGATCCTGGATATATTTTTGTTTATTAGAGAAAAGAAAATGACCCTGGGAAATATATTTGTAATAGATGATATATCTATATATCATCTCTAAAATATATTTGTAATAGATGATATATCTATATATCATCTCTATTGCAAAAAAAAAAAAATCACCAATAAAATTAGTGTGTAAATAGGAGGGTCATTTCATTTGGTATCAGAGCTATGTTTTAATTAACATAGCAAAATGTTTGTATGCTTATGTTTATACTAGGTTTGTTTGTATATTTGACTGCTTATAAGTATTCCCTGAATGTATGTATGTGTGTGCATGTGGCATACACAATGATTAAATAGGAAAGATACAATCAATTTAAAATTAAAGCTAAGTGTTATAAACTAATAAGATGAAATACATATACTTTTAGAAATATGGTAGGAAGAGGGTCTCATCATCAAGGAGGATCTAGCACACCACAAATGCTTGACATGCAGGAATTTGTGAGAGTTCTGAGAGATGGAATTGGGCACAGACCTGAGAACCCACATGAGGAGCTCTCCAAGTTAGTGAAGACTTATACCAACTTGGGAGGCAAGAGCTTTGAAGGAACTGAAAGTGTAATGGAGATTCAAGCATGGCTGAGGACATTAGAGAGGATCTTCACTGATATGCAACTAGATGACCAAAGGAAGAGGCAAGTGGCCTCAAGGCAATTAAAAGGTGCAGCTTTGAGTTGGTGGGAGGTGATCATAGCTGGCCGGAATGAAAATGATATTAATTGGAATCAATTTAAGGAGATGTTAGAGGCAAGGTTTGTTCCAGCCTCAGCAAAAACCACTTTACTTGAGGAGTTCATCAAGCTTAGACAGGGGACTATGAATGTCACAGAATACACCCAGAAGTTTGAGGGATTGTCAACCTATGGGGCAATGTTAGTGGCTGATGAAGCATCCAAAAATGATAGATACATCAAGGGATTGAACCCAGGGCTTAGCAGGGCTATACTACCTTATGCTGACAGAACTTTTGATCAAGTGATAGATTTGGCTCTGAAGATTGAGCAGCATGACAAGGAAAGAGATAAGTTCAGGAACTTCAAAAACAATAGTAACAAGAAGAACAAAGGGAAGTACCATCCTTATGATAAGAAGAAAGGAGAGGCAGATGGTAAGAAGGCAGTAGATGCAAAGGCCAATGAAGCCAAAAGAAAAATAGTTTGCAACCATTGTGGGAAAGAAGGCCATATTAAGCCAAGATGCCCAGAGCTTAAAGGGGGAGCTTTCAAATGCTATCTATGTGGGAAGGAAGGGCATATGAAAAGAAATTGCCCAGAATACAAGCAACAAGGGAAAGTGGCAAACCTGGAAGGTAGGGGCAAGGCCATAAGTGAGGCTAATGCTGAAAACCATGGTCAAGTGGAAGGTACACTATTTATTTGTACCATACCTTTAGCTGTAATATATGATACCGGGGCAACCCACTCACTCATTTCCCATGAAATAGTTAAAAGGTTGAAAATGAACTGCAAATTGGCTGAAATACCTCTGTTAATACAAAGCCCTTTAGGAAGTTCTAGTGTATTAGATATGATCTGTGTGGATGTGAATTTGAACATAGGAGGAAACACATTTGTTTCCAATTTATATGTTCTAAATTTCCCAAATATAGGAGTTATATTAGGGGCAGATTGGCTAAGACAATTCAAAGCCATAATTGACCTAGATGCATCCACCATTTCACTACAAAATTCTAAAGGCCAAAGGGTTACAATTCTATGTGAACCTATCAAAGAAAACAGTCTAAATCATTTAATTGAATTAGAAAATAATCCCAAGGAAATAGCTATTAATGAAATCCCCATAGTTAAAGAATACTTGGATGTATTTGGGGAAGTAAAAGGTGTTTCACACCATAGACCTGTTGAATTCCAGATTAACCTTATGCCTGGGGCTAGCCCAGTTATCAAAAAGCCTACAAGGATGGGGCCAAGTGAATTAAAGGAGCTAAAGAACCAGCTGGAAGAATTAGAAGCCAAGGGGTTTATAAGGCCAAGTAATTCATGCTGGGGTGCTCCTGTAGTATTTGTTAAAAAGCATGATGGTACTTTAAGAATGTGTATAGATTATAGAGAATTAAACAAAGTAACCATCAAAAACAAATACCCATTACCCAGGATAGATGATCTCTTTGATCAACTCAGTGGAGCTAAAGTGTTTTCTAGGCTAGACCTGGCATCTGGATTTCATCAGATGAAGGTTGAGGAATCAAGTGTTAAATATACAGCATTCAACACAAGATATGGACTGTATGAGTTTCTGGTTATGCCATTTGGGCTAACAAATGCCCCTTCTTACTTTGTAGACCTAATGAATAGGATATTCAGAGACTACTTAGACAAGTTTGTTCTGATTTTTATAGATGATATTCTAATCTACTCTAAAACAATAGAGGAACATGAGAACCACTTACATTTGGTCTTATCTAGATTAAGAGAAAAAGATTTGAAAGCAAAAATCTCTAAGTGTGTGTTCTGGCAAGAGGAAGTACACTTTCTTGGACATGTTGTCTCTGCTAGGGGAATTTCTGTAAACCCT
This sequence comes from Allium fistulosum, assembly GCA_030737815.1. NCBI lineage: Eukaryota > Viridiplantae > Streptophyta > Magnoliopsida > Asparagales > Amaryllidaceae > Allium > Allium fistulosum. The sequence continues at coordinate 855,866,751 of CM060905.1, forward strand.
AATAAGATAGTAGCAATCCAAGCATGGAAGAAGCCTAACAATGTTAGTGAAGTTAGGTCATTCATGGGGATGGCAGGATACTATAGGAGGTTCATACAAGGATTTTCTAAAATAGCAATGCCACTCACTAACCTGACTAGGAAGAACCAAAAGTTTATATGGACTGATAAGTGTGAACAAGCTTTCACCCAGATCAAGGAGGCTTTGGTAAAATCACCAGTGTTGAGAGTACCAGAAGGCAATGAGGGATTGGTTGTATATACAGATGCATGTGGGTCAGGGCTAGGGGCTGTGTTGATGCAGCAAGATCAGGTCATAGCCTATGCATCTAGACAACTAAAACCCCATGAAACTAGATATGCAACTCATGATCTTGAGTTGGCAGCAGTAGTATATGCCTTAAAGCTCTGGAGGCATTATTTATTGGGTGCAAAGTTCATTTTATACACTGATCACAAGGCCTTAAAATATCTCTTTTCACAAAAAGATTTAAATATGAGACAACACAGATGGGTTGAATTTCTTGCTGCTTATGACTTAGATATACTTTATACACCAGGCAAGGCTAACAAAGTGGCAGATGCATTGAGTAGGCAGCATGCAAAAATGGCCATGTTAATGATGGAGGAGTTTAGAGATTTGACCATACTCACTGATTTGGAAATAGATGAGAGCAGTGGGATAAGTATGGAGATAATTGAGGAAGAAAAGATTAAAGGAAGGTTAAGTTTAATTACTTTACAATCAAATTTGGCCTTGAAGGTGGCAAAAATGCAAGAAGAAGATCAAGACTTAGCAGAAAAGAAGTCTCTCCTATTAAAGAAGGAGGAAGTGAAGGATTATCACATAGATGTAAAAGGATACTTAAGGTACAAGGGAAGGATATGTGTCCCAAACATCATAGAATTGAAAGAAGAAATCCTTAATGAGTACCATAGGAGCAAATATTCAATACATCCAGGCAGCACCAAAATGTACCAAAACTTAAAAAGGGACTATTGGTGGAAGGGAATGAAGTCTGATGTAGCCAGATATGTTGCTAAGTGCATGGTTTGTCAACAAATAAAAGCTGAGACCCAAAGACCTTCAGGGTTATTGCAGCCACTTAGCATACCACAGTGGAAGTGGGAAGACATATCTATGGATTTCATAGATGGCCTTCCTAGATCCAAGAGGGGAAATACAAGTATTTGGGTGATTGTAGATAGGCTGACTAAAGTAGCCCACTTCATACCAGTGAAAGCAGACAGAAATGCACCTAGGTTAGCCCAAATTTTTATGAGAGAAGTGGTAAAACTGCATGGTGTTCCTAAAACTATAGTGAGTGATAGGGACACAATCTTCACTTCAAGGTTCTGGAGGAGCTTCCAAGAAGCTATGGGGAGTGAATTGTGCCTAAGCACTGCTTATCACCCCCAATCAGATGGGCAAACAGAAGTGGTAAACAAGATTTTAGAGGATTTGCTTAGGGCATGTGTGTTAGATTTTGGAGGAAATTGGGAGGACCACCTCCATTTGGCTGAGTTCACATACAATAATAGCCACCAAAGAACAATTGGAATGGCACCCTTTGAAGCCCTATATGGAAAGCCATGTCTATCACCTATGTGTTGGGCTGAGGCAGGAGAGAAAGCTATCCTAGGGCCAGAATATGTCAAAGACATCACAGAGAAAATAGAACTGGTGAGAAAGAGGATGGCAGTAGCTCAAGATAGGCAAAAGAAGTATGCTGATGCAAAGAGGAAGTCAGTGGAATTCAAAGTAGGTGATTATGTCTTCATTAAGGTTTCACCAATGAAGAAAGTCTTGAGATTTGGCAAGCAGGGGAAACTCAGACCCAGATATGTTGGACCATACAAGATTTTGGAGAGGATAGGCTCACTAGCCTACAAGCTGGAGCTTCCAGAGAAGATGAGTGCAATGCACAATGTGTTTCATGTGTCACAACTAAGGAGATGGGTACATGATAAGGAGGAAATCTTAGAAAAGCCTACTGAAGTTCAGATTAATCCAGATCTAATCTATGAGAAAGAGCCAGTGGGAATTGTGGCAAGGGAAGAAAAGAAATTAAGAAACAAGACATTGAAGCTTGTAAAGATTCAATGGAGTATAGATCCTAGTGATTGTACTTGGGAGCTAGAGGATAAAATCAGGATGGATTACCCTAGGCTCTTTGCAAATTTAAAAGGTAAATTCTTAGATTACTAAGAAAATTTGATATGTATGATAGACAGTGACTATTTAAATTGCTCATGCATATTTGAATAATTTTCCTAAGAAAGTAGGAGTACTCAAAGAATATGTTGTAAATTGTGAGGGCACAATTCCTAAAAGGAGGGGTGATTGTAATACCCCAAGATTTTGAGGAAAATTCTTTTAATAAATGATTAAAATTCTGGGGGAAGATCAGAATTATTATATAGGTGGGATTTTCAGTGGTGCAAGGTTGTGTGCATGTGTGCACGTGCACACTAGTTATGGCACTAAGAGAAAATCCAGAATTCCTGAATAATAAAACAAGGAAGGAAAACATTTAGATAAAATGTTTTAAATAAAGAAAATATAGACCTAGACATGAGTATTAAAAATTCCTGAGGATGTGTGTATATAAATATATCTATATATATATATGCCTATGTATGACTTGTCTGAAAATTGAGGCAGAAGAGAACATTAACTTATAATGAATAAGTGAAATTTTTATTTGAATAATAGGTGTAGAAATGCACATAAGTATGCACATGTTTTCTGCAAATAAAAGGTTAAAGTTAAATTAACACCCATAGTTGTATAAATGTATATTTATATCCAGATATTATTTGAGCAGAAAATAAATAAATGAAGCACTAAAACAGTAAGAACCAAAGTGCAAGAAAGAAAATGTACATAGGCAGAAAATAGAAAGTCACACCATTATCATGTTTGAAGTAAATATAATGAAAATACTTAAAGTTATCACTTTCTGAAAAGAAAGGAAAATAGGCACAATTTAGTCTTGTTTTAAAAATATTGGCCGGGACATTAAGGGTTAGAAGGGAGGGAATATGCAATGCCAAATGCATGATTCTGGTCTGGGCTAAAATAGGGATTTTGCATCACTCAAAACCCTAGACAGAACCCTTATTTATACCAAGATCCCAATCAGAAAACTGCTCTCTCACTAATTAATTAACCTAAGGAAGAAGAGGAAGATAAGGCTAAAGATTTGAAGGGTTTTCTGGCTTAAGTTTGTGTAAGCACTTAGGTGAGTATCCTCACTCATATACATGGCATTAAGACCTGGGATTAGGCAGCCAAGCTTTTATATGTTATATTTTGCATGTTTTGATTTACAAACTATGTTGGCTGCTGATGGTTTCATGAATGTTTGATGAGATATGATCTGCTATGCTGGATGTTTAACTTTGTTGTTCTATTTTCATCTCTGTATATTATACCAAAACCTTAAGGAACATGTATCAGAGTATTTGTAACTAGTTTGAATAATGGCTTAAGACAAAGAATGAAAAGATAAAGAAAACTATGAGCTGCATATACATTGGTATGGTGCTGAGGCTTGAAATAATTGGTTAAGGGTGCAATGGAGTTTTTCTCTATAAGTGCTGAGCCCTAAACTAAACAAAAACTTACAAGCCTAAAAACTATGTTTAAACAAGATTGAAAATCTGGCTAAATATAGTTGCTTGAAAAATCAAAATAAACTCAATAGAGCCATGTATTTATTCTCAGTTGCAAACATTCTGGTATATGCTTGAATAGGGTGTTTCTATGATAAATAATGTGAGATGGAATGACTGGGGTGTTATACCTCTAGAAAGTAACCTTTAACTTGCTTGCAATATCATGTCTGCAAGGTAACTAGTATGCTTCATGAGTACAGGTGGTATGTACACCTAGCTATCATTGATAGAATGAACATAAATACACTTAGTGATATAACTAAGGACTTTGTGCCAAGAAGGCTGCTGGAATGCTTGTCCTATTTGAAGTAGACAAGTTGGCACATGGCTTGTTTAAGTCCTGAGATCTTTGTGCCATAATGTTAATTAGTTCATGGCAATGTGTCCCTTTGATTCCTTATAGCAGATGAGGCCAGGAATTTATAAGAAAAAGAAAAGGCAACCTAGTAGTTCCAGATAAAAGTTGTTTTGTTGCATATGTTTGCTCTTATGTATTGTACATGATAATACCTGTAAAGTATGCAAAGTATATTTATGCTGTATCCTTAGCTTAATATCATGGATATGTTAGAAATGCTCACACCAGATCATAGATCTGACCCTTATTGCTCATGGCACATGGGGGTGTCTCATTTATAATGAGGCAGCCACTAATGCTTTTGCAGGTTATGATGGAGCTAAGTAAGCAAGATTAAAAAGATATGGAATAGAGGATGCTAAGATATTTAGAAATAAAAGCTAAAATGTGTTAATTCATGCATGTATTCCCTGATTGATATGGCTATCTAAATGTATTAAGTAGGAAGAACTTGTAAGAGACATGTGCTATGTTGTTTCTGGTTATTTCTGATTTGATATGAACTAAGAATATTGATGTTGAACTGATTTGAAAACCTATTTGCTAAAGTTGTTTTGATTTAGAGGTAAAACCTGGATTTTATAAGCATAATCATTTTATGTTGATTTCAATTAATCCTGAGTTCTTTTAAAAAGAATGTAGATATACAGAAAATTATATTGGGAATACCCAGAAAAGAATTAAACTGCTATATCTTCAATTTATGATATTGACATAAGTCCAAATGCAAGAAAAAAGTGTTTATACCCTGAAGATGTATTTTTAAAAGAGAAGTATGATTAGGAAGAATGATATATATATCTGATCACAAAATGTCTGATTCATACAAATATATATACATGCTTTTGGAAAGAAAAGGTATCAATGTTTTTGTATAATCTGGGTTGTAAAAATGCAAACAAAAAGAATGGCCAGAGAAACCACATGGTTAGGCCATAGGTCAGGCCTAATGTTTCACTTCAGATCAATGAAGCAAGGGAACATTTGAGCTCAGTTTTCTGGAAAATGATCAAAGACACTGACATGTACATGTATATCTGTGTACATGTAGATATTGGGCAAAATATAGATGTAAATTCTTAAAACAGTTGAAAGAATGGGTTTTAAAAATAGTTATGCAAGAAGAATTGTTTTGTATGATAGGTTATAGGCAAAAATTAAATGTATATGTACAATTATAGGTAGGTATCAGATTTCAGCCATACAGGAGAAAATAAAAAGAAAAACCAAAAATTGTGTTTGAACCGACCAGCATGGTACTCGAACTAGTGACCTTGCATGAATAAGTTAGGCGCGTTTCCATTACGCCTAGATGTTGCTTGTGTTCACTTAGGATCCACTTTCTTTTAACCTGAGTTTGATAATATTCAGACTTTAAGATAATAATCCATATTATAAGCTTGCTTTCCACTGATCATTGCTTGGTTATTTCTTAATTATAATAACAGTCTAAGGTACATATTTCCAGGGGACACTATAGTCAAAAATCTGGATACATTAAGTTTTAATTTAAAAGGGAATTTATCACATTTATGCAAATTTAAAAAGGATTTCTACTTATTATTATGCTCTGATTCAAGTAGAATATAACATAGATATCTTCATATATGTATGTTAAAAATGATTTAGAATTAAAACAATATTTCTATATTGTGAAAGATCCTGGATATATTTTTGTTTATTAGAGAAAAGAAAATGACCCTGGGAAATATATTTGTAATAGATGATATATCTATATATCATCTCTAAAATATATTTGTAATAGATGATATATCTATATATCATCTCTATTGCAAAAAAAAAAAATCACCAATAAAATTAGTGTGTAAATAGGAGGGTCATTTCATTGGCATACTGAGTGTTGCTGTGAAATGATCAGTGTTTGATCATTTGTGATATGATCATTTGTTTGATCTTATATCTTTGTGATCATAGGTTGATCATTTGTTTGACCCGAAGCATGGCTTTGTAGAAAGCGTAGCTTTGTGGACGAGACTTCGTCGAGCCTCACACCCCGGAAATGGTCAAAACAGGAAGGATGCGGCAAGGTACTAGGGAGTAGCGCCCCTTAGTGTATGTCATTCCTTCTGGATAAAGGTGGTATCATGGTATGGAGCCCAGATACTTAACCTATGTGGTTGCTGCATTTTTACTATGTGGTTTGTTGCGAATCGGGGATCCTCGGGAAGATCGGTGACGATCGGGGGATGGCATACGCGTGTCAGTAGTTACCTATTTTTGCAGAGGTAACCCGGCCTTGTGTTGGCAGAGATCTAACCGTAATGTTAGGTTATTTCTCGGGTCGTCTATTCCAGGGACGTACCCATCGTGGATAGGAAGTTCCTTAGCCTGACCATTTGTTGGAAATCCAAAGAAACAATACGAGCCTTGTACGGATTTAGTTGTAGAACCTATCATTCACTTATGGTGGCGCCCCATTGTTTGGATGGTAGCTATAGTAGGCATAGTTCGAAATGTCTATGCTGGCTAAGATTTATATTATACTTTCGAAATGTTTTCTACACTATGCACTAATAATAATATCAAAAATGACTTGATTTTGCGTAGTAAGCATCTTTGACTATCATAAGAAGAAATCTCCTCCAATTCTGCGTTTGCATTGTGTGTGTGGCGGGAGGTCTTATGGTAGTTTCATTTTCCAAAGGCATTGCGAAATTGACTTTAAAATCTTCCTGTTGTTTATTTTAAAGAATAACTGTTTACGATCTCACACCAGTCACCATGACTAACTCGGAGTTTATTGTTTCCCTTCTAAACTCTGGGTGCCCACCAATTTCCACACGGGCAGCCTAGAGTTGTGTTATCAGGATATTCTGGATATTCTGGAGCTTTGGAAGCAAGCTGGATGGCGAAACGTATCACCTATATTTTTGTATTATTCCGCTGTGTATTCTGTATGAGGACAAGTTATATAGCTGTCCATTGTTGTATATGACTCTGATTGATGTATGTATAAACTGATATAGTTCTTTGTTTTAAAAGACTAGTGTTTATCTATTATATATTGTTCCGCTGCGATGTGTAAGATTCTGATATTGTTTTCTGTTCTGATGTTGTTCTGTTGTTTTTCCTTCTTTCTTCTTCTCTATTCTTCTTCTTCTACCTTTTTCTTCTTTTTAAAACCCTCACTATTGGAGTTTCCGGCACTCGATTGCTCGACAGTCGATAAAGTGAGTATCGATGTCGAATTTTCGAAAGTCGAAAATCCAGTACGTGACAGCGTGGTATCAGAGCATATGGTTAAGCGACAACCCTGTTCTGTTGGGTGTTACTCATTAGAGATAGAGTCAGCAGTACTCTAGAATGAGTTTGAGTGTAATAATATATACGAGTGCGTATTTGTTAGTGAATATAAAATTGTTTTGTATTGTGTTGACTTATCGGTTGATTGTTTATAGATTCTGGTCGGTACAGTCTAGCTAACTGTGTTGATAGGAGTTTCTAAACTCTTAAACAAGATAAACCGACACAATATTGATTTTAAAACGGGTAAATGAGATAATTTTGCCCAAAACTATTTTTGTATAGAAAAGAAATGATTTTCTATGAATTATCATAGTATATGGATGTTTGGATGTTAGGGAGTAATGATGTTAATTATCCTCATTAATATACATGTGGAAATTGTATATGAAATTGGAATTAAAACAAAGAACCAGGAAATAAATCCATATACAAATGAAATTTGAGAATATAAATTATAAATGTGATTTGTAATTTAAAACGGGATTCCAGAGAGGTTTTTGGAAATGTTTTGAAAAGAATTTGAAAATTTTGGAGATTTGAAAAGTTTAAATCATTTTTTGGATTTGAAAATGAATTTCGAAGGTTTTGAAAAGCATTTTTGGAGGAATGAAAAGCTCTAAACTCTTTTAGGTCGCTGGAAAATAATCCTGATGATGGTGGCCACATCATTAGAATTCATATTCGGGTTTCCAAAAGAGGAATTGCTGCCAAATTGTTTTAAATAGAAGTTGTTTGAAAATTTGGGTTTTGTTTTGAAAATTCAAGGGATAAATTGAATTGTTTTCAAAAATGGTTTTGAAAATGTTATTAAGACTCTGGAATGCTATATAAAAATATTTATGAGAATAATAAATGAGTTGATAACTTATACAATTTGTTGTGAATTTAGATTGAATAAATATAACTTAAGGAATTTTAAGTTGAATTAAAGTAAGTATAAGTGAATCAATAAAAAATCCAAGTGGTAATTTTTGAATATAAGTTATATAACTTATAAAATGAGAAAATAGAAGTGAAACGAATTGTTAAAAGTGGTTAAACAATTTTATTAAGTAAAATGAAATGTGATTCTGATTAAGTGATGAAATTTGACCTTGGTAAAGTTAAATAAAAATTGAGAATCTGAATTGGATTGATAAATGAATTAAGATATTGAACTAATTAAATGTTGAATCAGTCTAATGTAAATGAATTAGTGAATGAATAAATTGAATGGAATCAACTGCAAATGAAGTGAACTAAAGATAATCGATTAAAAAAAATTCAATATTCAGAATAGAAGATAAAATTGAATTCAAATAGAATTGAAATTGTAAACTGAATCCAAATTAGATTGAAATTGAATTCAAATAAATTTGAAATGCAAAATTGAATGGATATGAATATGTAACTTCAACAGTGAAGTAAGCTAAAGATATATAAGCAGTTGATATTGAAAATTTTGTAATAGAATTTGCAAAATGGTTTGGATATGTAACTAGATATTATGGCTAGTAGGATATACAGGTGTATTAAAGGATATTGGATTTGATTTTGAAGATAATTTTGAATTGCTCGACAAAAGGTACTTATTTGAATTTGAATATGAGTTTTTGATGACTTTCTTGTTCCGCCGCTTGGCTTTTTCTTTTTCTTTTTGAAATCTGAGAGTCCATAGGGACGTTTTGTAGTCGTACCGTATTAGCCGCGCAAAGGAGATGCTGGCGAAATTTTTCGAAAATTTAGAGTGTTAGAAAAATTTTGAGAAAATTTTGGAAGTTTAAATTTGAATTTGAATTTAAATTTGAATTGAAGTAAACAATGTTGTTTGAAACTTATAATTATAGTTGGAAAAGTTAGTAGAATTAATAACGAATCTTTAGTAGAAAGATTTGTTTTGATGAATTGATAAAACTATTAGATGTTGAAAAATAGTAGACGAGTTAAGGACCACTTTTCCTAACTTGTAATTTCGAGGACGAAATTCTTTTAAGGAGGGAAGTCTGTAACGACCCCAAATTTTGAATAAATTAAATTGAAAATATTTAATTAATTTTAAATATTTGAACGATGATTTAATTTGAATCCTCGATATAACTTTGAATTTTGCGATTAAACTTTAAAATTTAATCTATTGATAGTCGAATAAAATTTGAATCTTCAGTTTTAAGCTGAAGAAAAATATTTCGAAAGCTTTTAAAATTCAAATCGATATTACTGAAAGTAATAAAAGTTTCAGAATCAAATTTGAAAATGATTTGTTCGATTTTGAAATTAAATCGTTCGAATCGATATTTGAAAATAGCATTCCGGGGCACAGTCTCGTAATTCGACGAAACCAGTTTCATTGGGTCCGTAATAGTTTGTTATTACCGGATTTCAATTTTCGTATTTTTCAGAGTTAATACGTGACCGTACGATATGCAAACGCATCAGAATAAAATCAAATTCAAATTCATTTTTAATTTAAATGTATAGTCAAATGTGAGCACGTTGTCTTCCCTTAGTTTCAGCCTAAAATCACGCCATCGATCACGGGGAGGAAATCGCGCTGAGCATGTCGTTCGTTTTCAAATATCTCGTTCTCCCTCTGTTCAAACATTTCAAACGAGAAGAAAATAGAACGAAACAAAATAATGGCCACTTTTATTCGATCGCGAACCCATCTTCTTTCACTTACTCCTTTGAAATACTCAGCTTCTTTTCCCAAATCAAACGAACGAAAATCGTTCGTTTATAAAAAAAATATCAAGCCTGGAAAACAATCGCGATCTCTATCCTATGGCCAAATCGATCTTCGCGATCGAAACTGAATCGCGTGAGCTGGATCGCGGCGACGAGGGTGACGCAAGTGGAGGCGCAATCTCGCGAGTAGGGGGCGATGTCGATTTGTAGTTAGTAGGGTAGGGGAGCTTCTTCGGTAAAGCGGCGACAGTGGATGATGTCGAGTCGCGATCGACAGTGAGTTGCTCGAACGAGGCAGCTGTGGTTCGAGTGATTGCCGGAAGGGGGTCTCGTGATTTGGAATCGAGATTTCGTTAGGCTAGGTGGACGCTGCAGCTCGTGTTGGCGGTCGCGATGGGATTTGGGGCAGCAGTGTCGCGAACGTAAATGCATCGATGGCTGTTCGTACGAAGCGAGGTCAGGGCCGAGATGGGTTTGGGACTTCTGGTGTTTCAATCTCGATCGGTTGATTGGTAATTTCATTATTTCTATTTTTATCTGAGCATATAATTTTCATAGGAAAATATAAGTTGATTTACTCATCAATGTTTTAAATTTGTTTCAATATAAAGGTTAAAACAGGAAATATATATAGTTAGAGTTTCTGTTAGAAAATAATAATAAGTATATATGAAGTTTTGAGAAAAATAAAATATATGCACATCCTAGATCTGCTTGTTATTTTAAATAAGGTATTAGGGTAATTTATTTGATTAATTATTTTAGTTAAAAATAAAATTTGGTTAAGAAAATAAATTTTACAATAATCGATTATTCGATTTATTTCGAATATTAATAAAGTGGTATACTTGTTTTATACAAGGTCAAAATTTGGAGAAAAACCATCTGAAATGGAAAATGGATTGCAAAGTAAAAGCTAAGGTGAGATTTTTCTCACTCAAAATGAATTGCAGTTATTTATTGACTGATTGATTGCTATTGGATGTGATATTAGATATTTTAGGATATATCTATATATAGCAATATATACATATTGGCATATGTATATATTGGGTTGATGATTTCCCGCCTCGTATAGCGGATGAGACCCTATTGCGCCGTTAGTAAGCGGATATTTTTATAAAATCCATATACCGCGATATTCCACCTCGAAGTGGAATTGGTATTGTACTAACGTCTTTGGATGCAGGGAAACAGGTTGGAGGGATCCAACTGGATTCCTCACCAGTATTTATTTATTTACAGATATTGATGTATATCCTGTTATCATATTGATATATGATATTGAATGTTGTGATTGACTAATTGGTGCTGTTGCATCATCGGATTCATCTTTTGAAATTTAAAAATAACGATGTTGATTTCAAAAGAGATTTTTGAAGTGATCTTTGAAAATATACGTTTTATTAAATTTTTGAAGTGATTTATAATAAATAAATAACCGTTCAAATTTTTAAAGTTATAAAAAGTTAAGATTTTTGTGAAATATAACCAAAGGGTGATTTTTGAAGTGAAAGTTGATTTAATTGTAGAATGGGTTAAATTGAGATTTTTTAAAGTATTATAGAAGACGTACAAAATTGATATTCATAACTTTAAAAGATTGGGATTATATTATAAGCGTTAAAATGAATTTTTAAGAATTTATAAGTGAATGAAATTTATAAATTGTGAACTTATAAATGGAAATGATTTTGTAGAATAAATGAATTATAAGTATTCAACTTATAATATGGATAGTTGGTATAAAAATTTAGTTATGAATTGAATTAGTTAACAAAGGAGATTTATAAATCAAAGTTGTTATAAAATGGAAATAGAATTTATAAACGTAGTTTTTATAAATTCGAAGATCAATCAAATTTGATAAATTTAATATAGAAGGTTATTAAAGAAGATATATTCGCGATTTTAGATAGCGAATTATTGTTGAAATAAATGTGTAGAAAAGACTGAAATTTGGTTAGTGAAGTATATTCACGATTTTGGGACAGTGAATATATTGTTAAGTAAAATGGACTTATTTTCGAAGAAGGGATATTAAAAATAAAGTTAAACGTTTTAAAGATGTTTTAAAATGTATTATGAAATCGAAAGCATAGATTTCAACAGTTCTTGTTGAAATAGACATTTTCGAGAAATAAGGAAATGGTGGACTATAACACTGTTGTTATAGTAAATGATTTCCGAAAGGAAAAGTTTTTATGTAGTATTGGGATTTACATATCTATCTTAATTTCGAATCCTATACTAGTGATTTTGAGTCGTCGTAACGATGTTTTACGTAACATTCGTTTTGACTCAAATAAATGTTGTCAAAGTAAATGATTTCCTTAAAGAATGAAATATATACTTAATATTGATTTAAGTATAACGAATATTTTCAAATGTTGAAAATAAATAGATTTGTGAATTACTTATTATTAAATAAGTATGGAAATGCTTTTCCAAAATGAAATGAAACGTTTTGAGATTTTATCTTCTTAAAGATAAATTGAAAATGAATATTGGAAACGATTTGAAAATCGAATATCAGTAGATATTCGAAAAATATAAATTCACTATGGAATTTATAAAGAGAAATGGGAATTCGTCTTAAAAATAAATATCGATTTATTTTAGAAGTGTGGAAATTATATATCTAGTAAAGATATTTTGAAAGATAAATAATTTGGGAAAATTATTTGGAATCTGATGATGTTGCGCATCTTTATTGATAGTTAAATAACCGACTATCAATAATTACCTTGAATGGTATTTGTTGTGAATTGGATGAATTTGAATGCCACACTTATTTTTAAATAAACGCTCACTATTCGGGTTAGCCGGGAAAGGACCATGGGGTCGTATAACCCATTCCGAATATGTGAAATGTCGTTATGAGTTGCATTCGAAAACCGGTGTTGAAGACCGGATATTTTTGAAAACGGAAGGATTACCGTCGAATTACTCTACATCGGCTGATCTCCGATTTAGAGGTTTTATCACCCTTAGTGATGGGAAGTCCGGACGTGATTAGAAATTTATCCGGATGTGCAAGGGCTTCGTGAGAAGTGCCTTCGGTTCTGTTCGATCCCGGAACAGACTTATATGGATTGTGTGTCTGACGTTACAATTTGAGATATAAAGCTGATTTCTTTCAAATACATTTCTGTTGGTGGCGGAGAATTCATTCTCTTAGCTTAACACCCTTCTCTGAGACGTACGAGCTCAGAGGTTATGTAGTTGAAATTTATCAGCGATATACTCCCAATTTGGTAACGTGGCATACTGAGTGTTGCTGTGAAATGATCAGTGTTTGATCATTTGTGATATGATCATTTGTTTGATCTTATATCTTTGTGATCATAGGTTGATCATTTGTTTGACCCAAAGCATGGCTTTTTAGAAAGCGTAGCTTTGTGGACGAGACTTCGTCGAGCCTCACACCCCGGAAATGGTCAAAACAGGAAGGATGCGGCAAGGTTCTAGGGAGTAGCGCCCCTTAGTGTATGTCATTCCTTCTGGATAAAGGTGGTATCATGGTATGGAGCCCAGATACTTAACCTATGTGGTTGCTGCATTTTTACTATGTGGTTTGTTGCGAATCGGGGATCCTCGGGAAGATCGGTGACGATCGGGGGATGGCATACGCGTGTCAGTAGTTACCTATTTTTGCAGAGGTAACCCGGCCTTGTGTTGGCAGAGATCTAACCGTAATGTTAGGTTATTTCTCGGGTCGTCTATTCCAGGGACGTACCCATCGTGGATAGGAAGTTCCTTAGCCTGACCATTTGTTGGAAATCCAAGGAAACAGTACGAGCCTTGTACGGATTTAGTTGTAAAACCTATCATTCACTTATGGTGGCGCCCCATTGTTTGGATGGTAGCTATAGTAGGCATAGTTCGAAATGTCTATGCTGGCTAAGATTTATATCATACTTTCGAAATGTTTTCTACACTATGAACTAATAATAATATCAAAAATGACTTGATTTTGCGTAGTAAGCATCTTTGACTATCATAAGAAGAAATCTCCTCCAATTCTGCGTTTGCATTGTGTGTGTGGCGGGAGGTCTTATGGTAGTTTCATTTTCCAAAGGCATTGCGAAATTGACTTTAAAATCTTCCTGTTGTTTATTTTAAAGAATAACTGTTTTACGATCTCACACCAGTCACCATGACTGACTCGGAGTTTATTGTTTCCCTTCTAAACTCTGGGTGCCCACCAATTTCCACACGGGCAGCCTAGAGTTGTGTTATCAGGATATTCTGGATATTCTGGAGCTTTGGAAGCAAGCTGGATGGCGAAACGTATCACCTATATTTTTGTATTATTCCGCTGTGTATTCTGTATGAGGACAAGTTATATAGCTATCCATTGTTGTATATGACTCTGATTGATGTATGTATAAACTGATATAGTTCTTTGTTTTAAAAGACTAGTGTTTATCTATTATATATTGTTCCGCTGCGATGTGTAAGATTCTGATATTGTTTTCTGTTCTGATGTTGTTCTGTTGTTTTTCCTTCTTTCTTCTTCTCTATTCTTCTTCTTCTACCTTTTTCTTCTTTTTAAAACCCTCACTATTGGAGTTTTCGGCACTCGATTGCTCGACAGTCGATAAAGTGAGTATCGATGTCGAATTTTCGAAAGTCGAAAATCCAGTACGTGACAAGGTATATACGTGGACCCAACTCCCGTGAGTTGGCATAAGGTGGCTAAAACGGGAGCGATCGACGGGCCAAGGAGGTAGCACCTCTGATCGGACACACTTCTTCGATACCATTCTATTACTTGTGATTGATTTGGTGCGCACCCTTGATTTGGGAGTGTTGTTCGAGGTGGGCGGTAGTGGCTGCTATGCGTCACCACCAGTCCGGATGCGTAATTGGTATATCTACCCTGGCATTGCCTAGTTGTGTCGTGTCACCTACCATAGCGAGCTTTACTACGAGTTTCTATTTGTGTCGTACCTATGGAGTATCTTCTCGTAGCCTCTCGGGGTATGCAGGTACTGTATAGACTATTGGCATTATTTTGTGTTAAGGGCTATATGGGTAACCCCTTAACGCTATTTAAAAGTAAGTTTATTTTATGATTAGACATTATTATAATAGCGAATATTACTACATAGTAAATAGTTTAACGGATCCTTAGGGGATGTGAATCCCGAGCATCTCTTAAGTTACTGCACTCACTTAGACACTGGATAGGAGATGTCAAATCCCGTAAACATCTCTAACGTCGTTCCACTCATATATTTATCATTGATTTAACTTACATAAGATCTTTTAGTTCTAACTCGAGTGTTTTGTCTTTTCAATTCGCTCGGGTCAGCCTAAGCATTTCAGGTTTTGAAGCTCTATTTTTGGAGGACGAGGATGAAGATTTTATTACTACTATTTATTATATTCCACTACACCCTTGTATTCCGCTGCATTAATTATCATTCTCTGGTATGTGTAACTTTGATATGTATTGTATAAGATAATCAAATGTTTTGTAAAATAGCTTCATGAACTGTTATTTGATTATTATATTTTACCATTCCGCTGCAAGATTCTATTTTGTTTCTTTTATTTCTCCACTTTTTCTTATTTACCCCATAACAATCCGCCCTTCTGCATGGGTTAAGTTGGCACGTGTGTCTGCTTAAGTGTACAAAAAGGTGGGGTGTTACCACTTACCACTTAAGTTTAATTTTCATTTCAATAACTTATCTAATCCAGTTCAAATCAAATTCACTTTATTTAACTTTCCTTTAGGTAAATTTCAAATCATATATTTTATTATGCTAACTCAAATTTACTTAACTTTACTAAAGTTAAATTTTTTATTTCATATTATAGGTCTTCATTTCACTTATATTTATCAATTTCAAACTTGGATTTTAAATTCAAATTTGTTTATCACAACAAAACTTAAATTTTCAATTTACTAATGGTAGCAAATCCATCACCCAAAAACTCGAAAATGATACTGATGATGCTGCAGTCATCACCCTTATTATTTTGCAGTAACGGTAGTGAATTCAATGCTTTATATTCTTTTAAAATCCCTTTTTATATTTATAAATCACATTTATAAAAAATTTTACTTATAAAAATGTACTATTTTACTTCACTTATATAAGATTCATTCCAAATTTATTTATCCTATTTAGATTTATAATAATATAACCTCTTCAAACTTTGAAAAACAACTGTCAAAATCAACGGGATACAAATTCTCAAATTCTTAGTTTAAATCCATTTTTATTTATAACTCATTTTTATAAATATACTCATGTAGTTTCATTTCTTATATATAAGATTATTTCACAATTGTAAACCATATTAAGTATAATTCTATACTTTATAATTCATTTGCTTGTATAATTTATTCTTTTACAATTGTTTTTTTATTTAGATTATTCAAACAGCTTTTATTAACTTATATATGTTTACATTTTCAAACAACCAAACAATCAATTTATATACACTATAATAATTTCTGAAAAATTATCCCTTTATATATAAAATATAATTTAGGTAAAATTATTTCATTTACCCCATTTTAAAACAATATTATGTCAACTTGTCTCGTTTAAGTGTTTAGAAATCCCTATCGATAACGTGACATCCCACGCACCGACTAGAATTCATAAACTACTCAACAGATAAGTAACATAATATAAAACATCTTATAATCACTAACAAATACACACACTTATATATAATACACACAAACTCAATCTAGGGTGCTACTGACCCTATCTATACTGAGTACACATCAAAGCCTAGGAATATATTAAACCTAAGCTCTGATACCAAATGTGACGACCCGCAAATCCATACCCTTTGAATCAACAATAAACCACACATGTCCGACCCAAAAAGCACAGAATGACGGAAAGTCATGAGAAAGAAGAGAGAGGGTGAGAAGAGAGAAAGAAGAGAGAAGAAGAGAAGAGAAGAAGAAGAGAGAAACAAAACAATGACAATACAGAATCTCACATCGCAGCGGAATAACATATAATATAGATGAATAATCTTTACAAAAGAGAAACTGTAATATACATACATCAATCAGAGTACATGAATAAATAATTATCAGCTTGAACAGTTATGACAACCTGTCCTCACCAGTGCTGATAATTTACAACAACAATGCAGCGGAAAATCAACAGATACGTGTATACGACATGAAGATCTCCAGCTCGTCTACTGAAGCTCCAAAAGCACCAAATATGAACTTGTAAATACACTCGGTTCGACTCGAGTATTGAAAGGGAAGAACGCTCGAATCAGTCTGGTAGGCCAGCGTGAGAAAAACATATCTCAACTGAATTTATTTTAAATTTATCAAAGCGTTCTTTTATCAAAAGAAAGGTATCTCGTAAGACACACCCACATATAAACATTGACGGGCTTTTACCTTACGATAACTAAAATATTTCATATCAAATTCTCTTATATGATAATAGTGTTTATTGCACAAATAATGTGAATCATAGCCAAAATTGTTACATTGATTAAATTACAGCATATAGCCATAAAGTGGGTAATACAAACAAAATGGCAGGCACGTAGCGGAGTTTGGATTTCCATACAAATGACTAGGTGAAGGGACTACCTTCCGATGGGTACACCTCTAGATGGATGTCCCGAGGATCCATCACAAAGATCCTCTACCAAAACAAGACCGGCCTACCTCTATAACTAGATAGTACCGAATATGTCATTCCCCGGTCGTTACCGACCTTTATCCAAGGGCCCTCATAGCATACGTCCACAATAATTTACATCATGAAATTCGTAGCTGAAAGAAATATATCTAGAAAGGGATGATCATATCCTGATGGGAATTACCCACTTAGTCTTGCTGCATCTAAACCTGTTTTGGTCATTTCTGGTTGATGAGGCTTGTGGTAACGGTTACCTTTACACATATCACATATGACATCATCTTTGAATGCCACATTGCCATTTCCGTTGACTACTAATTGCCTTCCACAAAAATAGAACCCTTAAGCTCGTATGTCCCAAGGAGGGTGTAAGCTAAGAGAAGTTGCCTTCTCCACCACCATAGATGTATGTTTATAAAAACCAATGTACGTTTTCTCAGAAAATGCACTGTCAATCATCCATCCATACAAGTTGTACAAGAACAGGACAAACCGAAGGTACTTTCCTACCACATCCTGTCGGGAATCACCCCTAGGATCAGTAGTGAATAGTCCTTGCATTGGATATTTCATAACGAAGAGACTACTACTACCATTGGTATATTGGGATTTTAACCCCAAATGATCTGTAACAACCCGCATATCTATCGATTTGATATTTAAATATTTTATTTAATTATTTTATCGTTAATCGGATTTTGGTCCAAAAAGCTACTTTTTTCATACGGTCAAATTAGGACTCGAGACCACCTCCATTGAGTTCAAAATGACGTTTGCGATCTTTTTAAGTATAAACCTTGATATGTTTGGAGTTAGTGGAATTTTCGCCACTTTTTCCACTTATGGCTTTGGTTTGGGCTAAACCACTTACTAACTCAGCCCAACCCCCTCCTTCTCTTCATACTTCATTTCTAATTGCTAAAACTTTGAAGCTTCATCAAAAATGGTGGAGGAAAAGGGAAATTAAAACTCCAAGCTCAAATTCAAATTGCAATCCATCATTCAACTCCAAATTCAAGAGGAAGACATTGGATTCGAGCTTCCTGTGTTGAGATTGAAGAGGGATTGATTCTTGTTTGCTTTAGGCTTCATCCTCATTGATTTTTGGTGCAAAGGTGAGATTTTTATCTCACATTCTTGCCTATAACTGTCATTGGATTGTTGGGAATGATTCCCTATCACTTGTACATGTGCATTTGCATTTGCATTTGGATTGGATTGTGAAAATCCCAATTTTTAGTGTGTTTCAGCAATTTCCTGGGCTTAGGTTGTTCTGCCTCGGAATTAGCTCGTCACTGTTAGGTCGCTGGGCACTAGGTCGTTCAGCGTGGAAAAGTCGCAACTGCATATAGCTCGCATTGCCTTAGGTCGCTCTGCATTAGCTCGTTCCTTCATTAGGTCGCTCACCTCGTAGGTCGCTCGGCCTTGTTGAAGACATTAGGTCGTTCGACCCTTTTTACATTTAGGTCGTGATTCGTTAGGTCGCGAACCCCTTGGGTCGCACATATTAGGCCTATGCCGTTCGTTAGGTCGCGAGTTAACTAGTTTGTCCGCTCACACTTAGGTCATTAAGGCTTAGGTCGTACCACATTAGGTCGTGACTCGTTGGGTTGTTCTATCCCTAGGTCGCTCGGCCTGCTTCGTAGGTCGTAACCCTTTAGGTCGCTCAACCATGGTGGAGTCACGTCTGTTAGGTCGTTTGACCTATTCTACTTTAAGTCGCAACCCACTAGGTCGTTCGACCTGTTTTCCCTCTTAGGTCGCTTGACCCTATTTCCTTTAGGTCACATGCCCTCTTACATCGCCCGACCTCTAGGTCGTAACACGTTAGGTCGCACGGCCTTGTTAAGACGTTAGGTCGCTCACTTTTATACTTAGGTCGTTTGACCTGTATTTTGTTAGGTCGCTCGGCATGCTAGGCTGCACCATCTACTTCTACTTTGATGGTTTTGGAACTGATTTCCTTGGATTTCCTTCACGTCTTCGAATGTGAATTTTTGTGACTGATTGTTTCTGCAATCGTTTTGTGACTTGTCACTTTAAAAATATAAAGGTTTCAATACTAGTAGTAAATATCAAAACTCTTTCATCAAAACGATTCCAACTCTATTTTATTACAAAGCTCTTTTTTCCTAAACCGTTTTCCAATCTATTAGTATATACAAGCCTTTACTTCACTCGGATGAGAAATCTAATTAAACGGCTTAGCAAAACAGGTGGTATGAAACGTTTGCGTTTACTTCGTCGGTTAATTCTTGGACTTGTTAGACTGAACCTTTTGTGACAATTTCCTAGTAAAGATCTACAGTTTGCTCGTAAATATTTAAGTTAAGCTAGTGGTTATGGGACATGAAGCTAAACTCATATATTTACTAGCTTAGTGTAACTGACACTTCTTTATGATCATGACGATCATTTTTGTGATTTAGACTAGCGATTGAGCGATGTCTCTTTGTCTGCGAGGGAGACTAGACCCCGCTTGTGTGATGTTTCTACTCACATATATGGGGTAGCGCCCCATGGTCTTCGGGCCGTCCGTGTGTTCAAAGGTATTCGGGCCATTCGTGTGTTCAAAAATTAAATGGTTAGCTTCCATGAGATAGCTTCTCGTTCGTGTGATAGGCCTCCCCCTTTTTGTGGTTTCTGGATTTCGTGTGTTGATTTCTGGGATTTGTTTTGGATTTCGTGTGTTGATTTCTGGAATTTGTGCTTCACCAATTTCGTGATTTTCATTGATATGTTTTATCAATTTTTGTGCATTGGTGAATTCGTGTGTCATTACCTTTTTGTGGATTTGGATATTTGAGAAGATTCTTGTGATATTGATTAATCTCTTGGATATTATCATTTACATACTTATAGTAGTATGCCATTATGGTTATTATATGTTTATGCCATATCTCTTATTCTATATCATGTCATCTGATATTTATAGCTAGACTGATCCGTTTATTATTTTCTTATGAAATAATACTCGGGTCAGACCGAGATGTTATAGGTGCTTCTGCTTGACTTCTCTTCAGGGATCTATTACTCTGACTTTTGGCAAACTACTTAGATTAGTAGTTTTTGTTGTATACATTTGAGATATCGACTCGTAGATGTATTCTTTTGTGTAGCACATGTTGCTATTCTTTTGTATTATCGTGGATCTTTCAGACCACTACTCTGATGTACACTTTCATGTGTTATATATTCATATCTTTTTCCGCCTTTGTGATATGGATGTCTGTGACTGATTTATGTTATGTTTATTTCTATGTTTGTTTCCGAAGATTATATATAGCCACTGTGTGATAGCTTTGAGTTTGTATCGGTATGTCGGATTTCCTCCTTAAATGAAGTACATGCTATACTATCTGACATATCGGTGCTCGCACAAAGAAGTTACATGGATGGTCGCTCCTCAACAGCCTTATTCTCCGTGCTAGTTGACAGCATTACACCGTAGTGTTCTTGGCTAGCGTGGGTGTAGAGGTGGGGCGTCACAGCCACTACTACAAAACAGGCCATTTGCATCGGTTGTTTACCTCCCTTTTGCATCAGTTCAACAACCGATGCATATGCAACCGATGCAACAGGCTTAACACTTTTGCATCCGTTCTGAAACCGATGCAAAAAGGTCCTTTTTGCATCGGTTGTTACTAACAACTGATGCTAAATATCATGGTTGGTTGCTTGGACACAGCCCCCATGTTGCATCGGTTGTAATGAAAACCGATGCAACAAAGGAACTTGTTGCATCGGTTTTTTATAACAACCGATGCAAACTAATCCCTCTATTGCATCAGCTGTTTATACCTGATGCAAAAAAGCCATTCTCAAAAACTATTATTACAGTGCTCAAATAGACTATATATATATATATATATTATTGATTATAACAAACAATTATTGCATGCAATATTACAATCATTCAAAATTAAATTTGAAGGCAAATACAAACTGAATAACATAATACCAAAATAAACATCGCAAGTTCATACAACCACTTTCAACAAATTCATATCACTGCATATACCCAATACATTTCATTTTCTCTGCCAATACCATCCTCTATCAGAACAACAACTTCATCCACCAATCATCAGCTGATTACAAGGCACGCCATCACCATCAATATCCATTCTACATCATCAGTTCCACAACCCACTGTCAACACTTCATCACTTCAATTCAAAACCCACTGTCAATACTTCAATTCTGCCTGCCTTCTGCACTTTCAATACCTGTAACACATTTCACCAGAGAACAACAATCCAACATTCCCACTACTACCCTACAGTTCAACACCACACTGCAGATTTCACTGCACATACTTGATCACCATAAACCCCCACACAACACCCTTGTCCGATCAACTCCTACTGCTCCAAATTGCATACAACCACTATCTCAAACAAACCACAACATCATCACCCTGCCTGTCACACTAGTTCCCTACCTTCCATTATTGCATTCCTTCAATATCACAAAACAACTCACCACATAACCATCTACTGCTCCTCCACCTGACCATATCATTACTGCTTCAACCAACAGTCCACAACCAAACTCGCCTGAAGCTATAACCTCAAACTCGGGACATCCCGATCGAGCAATTCGTCCTGCTTCATTCAAATTGCAAACCCACAAGAGCTCTGTCACCATACCACCACACTCACATGTCTTCCTCTACAGCCACATCACTGGCAACTAACTGCTTCAGAACCTCATCAGCTCTGTCACTATATTTATTTTATTAACAATCGGAATCCACTTTACGTAAATTGTTTATGTTTGAAGTATTTAGTGAGTATGTGGGACATCTATATAGTAACTTGATAACTCTGATGGTAATAGAAGAATTGGGGCGTGCTTTGAACCACTTTAAGTAATATATCAAGTATAGGACACATAAATAATTTATTATATAAATCAGAAAGTAGGTTAACAAACAAACTAGAATTAGTTGACAACCAAAACAATAATGTCCACAGATAATATTATTCTATTGTCAATGAATTGAATGAACCATAACAAACTATATAACATAAGCTGTAGCATACATATCTGAGGTGAATTTTGTTCACAACTCTGAATTTTAGGACTAGATTGCAAGGGGGGAAAATGGAAAATAAAGGATTTATATACCTCAACAAGCCAATCAGTTAGAACACCCTCATGCTCTGAGTAATATCGTTTTGCACTGTTTCAATGAAGTTAGTAGTAGGTGTGCTGAATCGCTGAAAATTTGAGATATTTTAGCTAACCATATTCAGATCATACAAAAAAAATCAATATGCTGCACGCACATCTCTAATTTAGGGTCTTTGTAGAAAAATTTACATGATCAAATAGTACGTTGAATGTTGCCGAAGATATAATCTACACATCACTGAGCCATACTTTGTGCTGGTGAACTTAATAATCATGTAGCTAAAAACATTCAAAGCATGTGCCGAAAATCAAATTTTCTCTTTGTTAAAATATAAACAAATAAAAGCAGTAGGAAAGATAAAAATCGTTCAAGTACCAGACCTCGGCAGAATTGAAACTATTGATTTCACAGGAACAAGTACTGCATGTCATAGGGTTTTTATTTTCAAAATCAATATGTACAATGTCCATATCATATAAATTTCCATGACCCTCTTTAACTGCATAGCAAGAAAATATTATTAAGAAAGAGTTAAAAAATGACAACACTGTTATAGAAAGTCAGGAACAAACTTAAAAAAAAAATTGACTACAATCACCAACAATTAACAATACTGTCATACTACTGAAGCTAGCCAACACAAACATGTTATAATACTAATGATTACACATCTATAATGCTTGCTTTGTCAATTCATTTTGTGATCATAATTATGTAACCAAGAATACTATTGAGAATTGTTTGACACATATACACATGTTGCTCCTCTAATATCAAGTAGATATGATTAGGACATACCTCAACTTGAAGGTCATAAACCAATCTGAATACAAGCCCAGCAGGAACTCCAATTAAGTAATAACTTCCAAGAGTAATATAAGCAAATAGGATCTTTGTCGGACCAATACCATGCCTACATTGATTCTATAGATCCATCTAAGTCAATGTAAAAACATATTAGTGAATGGTAGATGTATGAACATACCATGTTCCTACAATGAATGAGCAAGTAGCCATCTCTATTCATTCGTCTATATTCATTCGGTAAATTTAAACATAAATCTGGATAAAGTTCTCATGTGATAATGCTTCGATCTCTTAGCAAATTGAACGACGCTGAAGGACTGAAGGAGTGTTATGAGGAGTGGGAGTTGGCTTATAAGTGGTATGATGTTAAACTTACCAACACTGTTTTAAGTTGTTATTTGAAGAATGACATGATTGAAGAGTCCGAGTCTCTTTATGCAAAGACTAAAGAGAAAGTGGGAAGACTTGATTTTAGAACATGTGAATTGTTTATTGATTACTATTTGAAGAAGAGTGAGATGGATTTGGCTTTGAAATGGTTGGAGGAAGCTGCTAATATGGTTAAAAATGGAGAGTGGAAAGTGGACGTAGGGACTGTAAATTTATTATTAAAGCATTTTGAGAACGAAAAAGATTTAAATGGTTTGGAGAATTTTTGTAAGATTTCAGAGAAGCTTGATTGCATTAGGCCTGATGATTTTGAGTTATTGAAGTGGGTAAAAGAGGAAGATATTTCATTGAAACCAAAAGTTCAGAAATTCCTTGATGATAAAGTATTTGAGAGTAAATAGCCGCGTTTGCTTTCGTTCATATGCAGAATGATTTTGCATCTTTGAGAGACATTTTCTTAGTTTATGTATTCTGTCAAGTGTCTTTTTAATCATCATATGAAGTTTTGAGGTATGTTGTAGGAAAGGGACAAAAAAAAGGAATAATCCCTTAAATCAATTGTTGTGCACTTGCTTATTATCTGTTACAATGTATCTATTTGTTATGCGGTTAATTCTATTAAACCTCATAAAATCACTTGGTAGTTTCCTTTAATTTTAAAAATTTTAGTTGGATAAAAATACCTCATTTTACCATCAACCTGTACTTCTACAAATCATCTCCATCGCCACCCAAATCTGACCATACAACCCTCCATTTCTGCCACAATATCACCAAAATTTTCCATCACATACAAAACCCACTGCCCCAAATCACCTTCACCATTTCATTTAGTCCCCGATGTTCTTCCTGCCTTCCCACTACCCTTAACAACTGCCTGCATAGTGCTCAAACATCACATATCAACCTCTGTCAACATATACTCCCTCCACGTCACTTCATACACTTCATCTTCAACTCAACAACTACATACCTACCACTGCTCCCTGAAAGACATCATCCCGAACACTGTCAATCTCCAAAAACCATAATTCAGCTGACTATATCTCCTAAAACCACTCACCGTGTCCTTGCACATAGCCATTCCCCCTGCAACCACTTGACATACCACCACAGCACCATACTTGCCCCATTGCGAACCTCCATACATACATCACTCACATACATACAAACTACATCACTCAAACATCACACCTTCAACATCCCCCATCATCTGCCCCTGCTACAACCCCTCTGACCATATCAAACTACTGCCCCATACCATTCACCTGCACACCCTGCTACTGTACCCAAACCAGTCACCACCACTGCCACAATTCCTCCTACCATTCACTATCAACCACTCTAGCATCAACCATTTGCACTGCCAACACTTCGCTGATCAAAACAACTATTGCCATCCTATACTTGCATACATACCATCCCATAACCACCACCAACTCACTTCATTGCAAACAAAAATTGCACTTCACTCAAACCAACAACATCATCCACACCTCCTAACCCCTGCACAACTGAATAGCAGACAAAAATTGTAAAAGGGTGCAAATTATGATCAAAGTATGAAGTATAAAATATATTCAAGAGTGAAAAAAGAAAAGGAAAAAAACACACTGAACCAATAGTGTCTTAGCCTATACATGTTGTTATTTGTAAAAAGCTTTACATTAACTGCTAACCAGGATGCTTAGTCACTTTCTAAGAATGCTACTGTTTTGTATTCTAAGATTATAAGTATTATTTTAAGAAATGGTACAAATTTAATTAGTGTTCCTAATAATACTACGGCAAGAACTGGGCTTTCATGGCGTACACTGATTTACAATGACAAATTTGTTAAAAGAGGACAAAGCATTGTACTCTAACTATAATTATGACCACAGTATATGTAAGCAATCACAAACTAACACAATACAAAAGACTGGCTGGCCATGATTACAATTCACCCATGCATATTTCCCCTTCTTTTTTGTTATTTTTTGAGGACTTTAAAAAAGGTTGTTAAAGCAAATTAACTAGAAAGTTGATCTGATTTTTTTATTTTTTATTTTTTAATCAAAAGTATGAATCATGCCATATATGAAAGAAAAAGAGAGAAAGAAACATGTCTAGAATCCTCAAAAGCAACTTAATTTCTAAAATCTCTGAAAATCAATTAATTAATTTCAAACATATCAAGATGATGTGATCAAGTTTCAAAGTTGAATAAAAATAAAAACTCCTAAACCTACAAAATGAAAGTAGAACGTACCATTATCAAATAACATTCACTTCACTTACTGCTACAACCTCCTTACTGCTGCCTTCTACCACTTCAACACAACAACAAACATCACCACTCACCATTTCACCCCATGCATTCACAGTTCAACCAGCCCCCTACATTCACATTAAAACTGCACCATCATCCTCTGCCCTCACAACATCTCAAACCACAACTTCTTCCCCTCTGTCTGTTACATCACAGTTCTACATTCCTTACTGCAACTACAACTCTCTTTGCTTACAACTAAAACTACCTTGCTTATAGCTCACTTCTCTGCCATAATCATCAACTGCCTCCTCTACACATTACATAATAATATCTCAACCCATATCATCAACACTACTTACAAACAGTCTCTATCAACCCACAACAGCAACTCCGGTTTCAACATCTACCCAAACCACTGCCATCACAAAACTGCCATCAACAACCACTATACCCACCATATAAACCACCAAAGAGCTTCCACTTTCAAACTTCTTCACTGACCACTGCTACTCATCAAACAATTCCACCATCTACCTCCCAAATCGCCGTGACCCAAAGCAGCTTCCAATACCTCAATCACTTGCCATCAATTAAACGAACCAATCGACTCGACACCTCAATTGCCTGCAATTCAAACCGCCAACCTTCCCTCACCACAATTCGCCTTCGAACCCGTGATGCGTGAACCCCCTTTGCCACAAAAATCACGCAACCAAAATTGAGAACAAACCACCACTGTCAACCTCCTCCCCACGACCACAACTAGAACAACAACCGAACAAGGAAATCCAATCACCCGAATCAAATTGCTTGAATCTGCGGCGAGCAGTGCTTGGATTTTAGCTTGAAGACTAATAGCAGACGTTAATTAGCAGCAAAAAAACCCATTTTAGCATCTCATTTAATTTGTTGAAGAAGAAAAAAAAAGTAAAAAATAAATTTTCTGGCACCGACGATTCTGAGGTGGAGAATTTTTTTTTTTGGACTGGGTTATTGAGGAGGAAGGAGCACATTTGTCCAAAGTAGTAACTTTGGAGCCAATTTTTCATTATTTCCCACCTAAATTTCATATTGTCATCAACATGTAGTTGCATTGGTTGACATTAAAACCGATGCGACGAAAACTATTTGCATCGGTAGTTGGTGAGAACTGATGCAAATTTGATTTTTTTATTACCTATTACTTTTCACGTACCAATTGCATCAGTTATTAAGATAGAACTGATGCAAATAGTTCTATTTGCATCAGTTTTTACTTCAACCGATGCAAATGAGGCGAAGCAATATGCACTTTTTGTACTAGTGAGCTTGCATGGCAATCTAGTGTGAAGTTTCTCGGTTGTATTATTTCCGAATCCGGAATATCAGTGGATCCTTCAAAGATCGAAGCGATTCAAAATTGGAAGAGACCGGAGAGCGTGACTGAAATCCATAGCTTTCTCGGATTGGCAGGTTATTACCGCCGTTTCATAAAAGACTTTTCTAAGATTGTCGTGCCTCTTACTGGCTTAACCAAGAAAGGTGTTAAATACATTTGGTCGGACAAATGTGAAACTTCTTTTCAGAAATTAAAAGAACTCCTTTCTGATGCTCCTATTCTTGTTATTCCCGAGGGGAATCGAGACTTTGTTGTTTATACCGATGCTAGTCGCGTTGGTTTGGTTGCCGTTCTCATGCAAAAAGAACGTGTGATTGCTTATGCTTCTAGGCAACTAAAGCCGACTGAGACTAGATATGCCACACATGATTTAGAACTCGCGGCTATCGTTTTCGCCCTTCGAATTTGGCGACATTATCTTTTGGGAGAGAAATTTATACTTTATACTGATCATAAGTCTTTGAAATATTTATTCTCTCAGAAGGAACTTAATTTGCATCAACAGCGTTGGCTCGAATTTCTAGCATCTTATGACCTCGATATTCTTTATACTCCCGGAAAGGGAAATCGAGTTGCTGATGCTCTTAGTCGTAAGCAACAAGCGGTTGTTTCTATGATGATATCTGAATGGCATGATCTCGAGGTTTTATCCACTTGTGAGATTAGAGATCGTGTATCCGATTTATGTTCATCTTTTGTTTTATGTAGCCTTGAGGCTCGTCCTTCCCTCTTGGACCGCATTCTTGAAGCTCAAAGGCTAGATCCTGGATTGGCTCTTCTTGGCCAAAATGTTAGGGATAAAATTGATATTGAAGGTTTGAAAGACTTTGATATAGATTCTCGTGGCGGCATTCGAAAATTTGGTAGACTGATCGTACCAAATATTAGTGATCTTCGTAGAGATATTCTAAAAGATTCTCATCATTCCAAATATTCTATTCATCCCGGTAGTAGTAAAATGTATGCGGATATGAAGCGACTTTATTATTGGGAGGGAATGAAATTTGATATTGCTAACTTTGTTAAGTGTCGCATGACTTGCCAACTTGTCAAGGCCGAACATCAAAGGCCTGGCGGGTTATTGCAACCATTGGAAATTCCAATTTGGAAGTGAGATCAAATTTCCATGGATTTTATTGATGGCCTTCCCCGTTCTCGTTCGGGCCATGATAGCTTATGGGTGATCGTTGATAGACTTACTAAATCCGCCCATTTTATTCCCGTTCGGTCGAACCGAACCGTTCCTCTTCTGGCCAAACTCTTTATCAAAGAAATTGTTAAATTACATGGAGTTCCTACTTCTATAGTTAGTGATCGTGATCCATTGTTTACTAGTGGATTCTGGAAGAGTCTTCAAAAAGCTTTGGGAACGAAGCTTAATTTTAGCACCGCTTATCACCCCCAGTCCGATGGACAAACTGAGCGTGTGAATCAAACTCTTGAAGATCTTCTTCGTTCTTGTGTGCTTGATTTCGGTGGAAGTTGGGAAGATCATATTTCACTCGTTGAATTTTCCTATAATAACAGCTTCCAAGCTAGTATTGGTATGGCACCTTTCGAGGCACTCTATGGAAGGCCTTGCCGATCTCCTTCTTGTTGGCTTGAGGCCGGTGAGAAGCTGGTCTTAGGTCCAGATTTTATTCGAGATTCCACAGAAAAGATTGAACTTATTCGTCATAGGATGAAAGAAGCCCAGAGTAGACAAAAATCCTATGCCGATAATCGAAGAAGAAAATTAGAATTTTCTATGGGAGATCTTGTATTTATTCGTGTTTCACCTATGAAGGGTGTTGTACGTTTCAGTCGATCGGGAAAGTTAGCGCCTCGATATATTGGGCCATTCCCTATCACCGAACGTATTGGTTCCATGGCTTATCGCCTTTCATTACCGGCTCAGTTTTCTGCCATGCATGACGTGTTTCACGTTTCTCAATTACGGAAATTTCTTCGGGATTCCGAATCTATTCTTGAGCCCGGTGTTGTGGAAGAGATTGAAGTTTCGCCTAATTTAACTTATGAGCAACATCCTATTCGAATTATTGCTTCGGAGGTCAAACGACTTCGAAATAAAGATGTTCCGCTTGTTAAAGTTCAATGGTCCTCAAATCCTAAGGATTGCTCTTGGGAATCTATAGAATTCATCGAGCGTACACATTCGGACTTGCTTTCTCATGCTCTTTAAGGTGAACTTCTTAGTTCAAATTTCTTTTTGTGTTATTATGCTTTTATGGTTGTTACTTTTTATTTCCATCTTATATATTGCGAGGACGCAATTTCTTTAAGGAGGGGAGTCTGTAACAACCCGCACATTTATCGATTTGATATTTAAATATTTTATTTAACTATTTTATCGTTAATCGGATTTTGATCCGAAAAGCTACTTTTTGCATACTGTCAAATTAGGACTCGAGACCACCTCCATTGAGTTCAAAATGACATTTGCGATCTTTTTAAGTATAAACTTTGATATGTTTGGAGTTAGTGGAATTTTCGCCACTTTTTCCACTTATGGCTTTGGTTTGGGCAGAACCACTTACTAACTCAGCCCAACCCCCTCCTTCTCTTCATACTTCATTTCTAATTGCTTAAACTTTGAAGCTTCATCAAAAATGGAGGAGGGAAAGGGAAATTAAAACTCCAAGCTCAAATTCAAATTGAAATCCATCATTCAACTCCAAATTCAAGAGGAAGACATTGGATTCGGGCTTCTTGTGTTGAGATTGGAGAGGGATTGATTCTTGTTTTCTTTAGGCTTCATCCTCATTGATATTTGGTGCAAAGGTGAGATTTTTATCTCACATTCTTGCCTATAACTGTCATTGGATTGTTGGGAATGATTCCCTATCACTTGTACATGTGCATTTGCATTTGCATTTGGATTGGATTGTAAAAATCCCAATTTTTAGTGTGTTTCAGCAATTTCCTGGGCTTAGGTCGTTCTGCCTCGGAATTAGCTCGTCACTGTTAGGTCGCTGGGCGCTAGGTCGTTCAGCGTGGAAAAGTCGCAACTGCATATAGCTCGCATCGCCTTAGGTCGCTCTGCATTAGCTCGTTCCTTCATTAGGTCGCTCACCTCGTAGGTCGCTCGGCCTTGTTGAAGACATTAGGTCGTTCGACCCTTTTTACATTTAGGTCGCGAACCCCTTGGGTCGCACATATTAGGCTTATGTCGTTCGTTAGGTCGCGTGTTAACTAGTTCGTCCGCTCACACTTAGGTCGCTAAGGCTTAGGTCGTACCACATTAGGTCGTGACTCGTTAGGTTGTTTTGTCCCTAGGTCGCTCGGCCTGCTTCATAGGTCGTAACCCTTTAGGTCGCTCAGCCATGGTGGAGTCACGTCTGTTAGGTCGTTTGACCTATTCTACTTTAAGTCGCAACCCACTAGGTCGTTCGACCTGTTTTCCCTCTTAGGTCGTTTGACCCTATTTCCTTTAGGTCGCATGACCTCTTACATCGCCCGACCTCTAGGTCGTAACACGTTAGGTCGCACGGCCTTGTTAAGACGTTAGGTCGCTCGCCTTTTATACTTAGGTCGTTTGACCTGTATTTTGTTAGGTCGCTCGGCATGCTAGGCCGCACCATCTACTTCTACTTTGATGGTTTTGGAACTGATTTCCTTGGATTTCCTTCACGTCTTCGAATGTGAATATTTGTGATTGATTGTTTCTGCAATCGTTTTGTGACTTGTCACTTTAAAAATATAAAGGTTTCAATACTAGTAGTAAATATCAAAACTCTTTCATCAAAACGATTCCAACTCTATTTTATTCCAAAGCTCTTTTTTCCTAAACCATTTTCCAATCTATTAGTATATACAAGCCTTTACTTCACTCGGATGAGAAATCTAATTAAACGGCTTAGCAAAACAGGTGGTATGAAATGCTTGCGTTTACTACGTCAGTTAATTCTTGGACTTGTTAGACTGAACCTTTTGTGACAATTTCCTAGTGAAGATCTACAGTTTTCTCGTAAATATTTAAGTTAAGCTAGTGGTTATGGGACATGAAGCTAAACTCGTATATTTACTAGCTTAGTGTAACTGACACTTCTTTATGATCATGACGATCATTTTTGTGATTTAGACTAGCGATTGAGCGATGTCTCTTTGTCTGCGAGGGAGACTTGACCCCGCTTGTGTGATGTTTCTACTCACATATATGGGGTAGCACCCCATGGTCTTCGGGCCGTTCGTGTGTTCAAAGGTCGTTGGGCCATTCGTGTGTTCAAAAATTAAATGGTTAGCTTCCATGAGATAGCTTCTCGTTCGTGTGATAGGCCTCCCCCTTTTTGTGGTTTCTGGATTTTGTGTGTTGATTTCTGGGATTTGTTCTGGATTTCGTGTGTTGATTTGTTCTGGATTTCGTGTGTTGATTTCTAGAATTTGTGCTTCACCAACTTTCGTGATTTCCATTGATATGTTTTATCAATTTTTGTGCATTGGTGAATTTGTGTGTCATTACCTTTTTGTGGATTTGGATCTTTGAGAAGATTCTTGTGATATTGATTAATCTCTTGTTTATTATCATTTACATACTTATATTAGTATGCCATTATGGTTATTATATGTTTATGCCATAACTCTTATTCTATATCATGTCATCTGATATTTATAGCTAGACTGATCCGTTTATTATTTTCTTATGAAATAATACTCGGGTCAGACCAAGATGTTACAGGTGCTTCTGCTTGACTTCTCTCCAGGGATCTATTACTCTGACTTTTGGCAAACTACTTAGATTAGTAGTTTTTGTTGTATACATTTGAGATATCGACTCATAGATGTATTCTTTTGTGTAGCATATGTTGCTATTCTTTTGTATTATCGTGGATCTTTCAGACCACTACTCTGATGTACACTTTCATGTGTTATATATTCATATCTTTTTCCGCCTTTGTGATATGGATGTCTGTGACTGATTTATGTTATGTTTGTTTCTATGTTTGTTTCCGAAGATTATATATAGCCACTGTGTGATAGCTTTGAGTTTGTATCGGTATGTTGGATTTCCTCCTTAAATGAAGTACATGCTATACTATCTGACATATCGGTGCTCGCACAAAGAAGTTACATGGATGGTCGCTCCTCAACAGCCTTATTCTCCGTACTAGTTGACAACATTACACTGTAGTGTTCTTGGCTAGCGTGGGTATAGAGGTGGGGGCGTCACAGCTTGCTTGGCAATCTAGTGTGAAGTTTCTCGGTCATATTATTTCCGAATCCGGAATATCAGTGGATCCTTCAAAGATCGAAGCGATTCAAAATTGGAAGAGACCGAAGAGCGTGACTGAAATCCGTAGCTTTCTCGGATTGGCAGGTTATTACCGCCGTTTCATAAAAGACTTTTCTAAGATTGCCGTGCCTCTTACTGGCTTAACCAAGAAAGTTGTTAAATACATTTGGTCGGACAAATGTGAAACTTCTTTTCAGAAATTAAAAGAACTCCTTTCTGATGCTCCTATTCTTGTTATTCTCGAGGGGAATCGAGACTTTGTTGTTTATACCGATGCTAGTCACGTTGGTTTGGGTGCCGTTCTCATGCAAAAAGAACGTGTGATTGCTTATGCTTCTAGGCAACTAAAGCCGGCTGAGACTAGATATGCCACACATGATTTAGAACTCGCGGCTATCGTTTTCGCCCTTCGAATTTGGCGACATTATCTTTTGGGAGAGAAATTTATACTTTATACTGATCATAAGTCTTTGAAATATTTATTCTCTCAGAAGGAACTTAATTTGCGTCAACAGCGTTGGCTCGAATTTCTAGCATCTTATGACCTCGATATTCTTTATACTCCCGGAAAGGGAAATCGAGTTGCTGATGCTCTTAGTCGTAAGCAACAAGCGGTTGTTTCTATGATGATATCTGAATGGCATGATCTCGAGGTTTTATCCACTTGTGAGATTAGAGATCGTGTATCCGATTTATGTTCATCTTTTGTTTTATGTAGCCTTGAGGCTCGTCCTTCCCTCATAGACCGCATTCTTAAAGCTCAAAGGCTAGATCCCGGATTGGCTCTTCTTGGCCAAAATGTTAGGGATAAAATTGATATTGAAGGTTTGAAAGACTTTGATATAGATTCTCGTGGCGGCATTCGAAAATTTGGTAGACTGATCGTACCAAATATTAGTGATCTTCGTAGAGATATTCTAAAAGATTCTCATCGTTCCAAATATTCTATTCATCCCGGTAGTAGTAAAATGTACGCGGATATGAAGCGACTTTATTATTGGGAGGGAATGAAATTTGATATTGCTAACTTTGTTAAGTGTCGCATGACTTGCCAACTTGTCAAGGCCGAACATCAAAGGCCTGGCGGGTTATTGCAACCATTGGAAATTCCAATTTGGAAGTGAGATCAAATTTCCATGGATTTTATTGATGGCCTTCCCCGTTCTCGTTCGGGCCATGATAGCTTATGGGTGATCGTTGATAGACTTACTAAATCCGCCCATTTTATTCCCGTTCGGTCGAACCGAACCGTTCCTCTTCTGGCCAAACTCTTTATCAAAGATATTGTTAAATTACATGGAGTTCCTACTTCTATAGTTAGTGATCGTGATCCATTGTTTACTAGTGGATTCTGGAAGAGTCTTCAAAAAGATTTGGGAACGAAGCTTAATTTTAGCACCGCTTATCACCCCCAGTCCGATGGACAAACTGAGCGTGTGAATCAAACTCTTGAAGATCTTCTTCGTTCTTGTGTGCTTGATTTCGGTGGAAGTTGGGAAGATCATATTTCACTCGTTGAATTTTCCTATAATAACAGCTTCCAAACTAGTATTGGTATGGCACCTTTCGAGGCACTCTATGGAAGGCCTTGCCGATCTCCTTCTTGTTGGCTTGAGGCCGGTGAGAAGCTGGTCTTAGGTCCAGATTTTATTCGAGATTCCACAGAAAAGATTGAACTTATTTGTCATAGGATGAAAGAAGCCCAGAGTAGACAAAAATCCTATGCCGATAATCGAAGAAGAAAATTAGAATTTTCTGTGGGAGATCTTGTATTTATTCGTGTTTCACCTATGAAGGGTGTTGTACGTTTCAGTCGATCGGGAAAGTTAGCGCCTCGATATATTGGGCCATTCCCTATCACCGAACGTATTGGTTCCATGGCTTATCGCCTTTCATTACCGGCTCAGTTTTCTTCCATGCATGACGTGTTTCACGTTTCTCAATTACGGAAATTTCTTCGGGATTCCGAATCTATTCTTGAGCCCGGTGTTGTGGAAGAGATTGAAGTTTCGCCTAATTTAACTTATAAGCAGCATCCTATTCGAATTATTGCTTCGAAGGTCAAACGACTTCGAAATAAAGATATTCCGCTTGTTAAAGTTCAGTGGTCCTCAAATCCTAAGGATTGCTCTTGGGAATCTAGAGAATTCATCGAGCGTACACATCTGGACTTACTTTCTCATGCTCTTTAAGGTGAACTTCTTAGTTCAAATTTCTTTTTGTGTTATTATGCTTTTATGGTTGTTACTTTTTATTTCCATCTTATATATTGCGAGGACGCAATTTCTTTAAGGAGGGGAGTCTGTAACAACCCGCACATTTATCGATTTGATATTTAAATATTTTATTTAACTATTTTATCGTTAATCGGATTTTGGTCCGAAAAGCTACTTTTTGCATACTGTCAAATTAGGACTCGAGACCACCTCCATTGAGTTCAAAATGACGTTTGCAATCTTTTAAGTATAAACTTTGATATGTTTGGAGTTAGTGGAATTTTCGCCACTTTTTCCACATATGGCTTTGGTTTGGGCTGAACCACTTACTAACTCAGCCCAACCCCCTTCTTCTCTTCATACTTCATTTCTAATTGCTTAAACTTTGAAGTTTCATCAAAAATGGAGGAGGGAAAGGGAAATTAAAACTCCAAGCTCAAATTCAAATTGCAATCCATCATTCAACTCCAAATTCAAGAGGAAGACATTGGATTCGAGCTTCTTGTGTTGAGATTGAAGAGGGATTGATTCTTGTTTGCTTTAGGCTTCATCCTCATTGATTTTTGGTGCAAAGGTGAGATTTTTATCTCACATTCTTGCCTATAACTATCATTGGATTGTTGGGAATGATTCCCTATCACTTGTACATGTGCATTTGCATTTGCATTTGGATTGGATTGTGAAAATCCCAATTTTTAGTGTGTTTCAGCAATTTCCTGGGCTTAGGTCGTTCTGCCTCAGAATTAGCTCGTCACTGTTAGGTCGCTGGGCACTAGGTCATTCAGCATGGAAAAGTCGCAACTGCATATAGCTTGCATCGCCTTAGGTCGCTCTGCATTAGCTCGTTCCTTCATTAGGTCGCTCACCTCGTAGGTCGCTCGGCCTTGTTGAAGACATTAGGTCGTTCGACCCTTTTTACATTTAGGTCGCGATTCGTTAGGTCGCGAACCCCTTGGGTCGCACATATTAGGCCTATGCCGTTCGTTAGGTCGCGAGTTAACTAGTTCGTCCGCTCACACTTAGGTCGCTAAGGCTTAGGTCGTACCACATTAGGTCGTGACTCGTTGGGTTGTTCTATCCCTAGGTCGCTCGGCCTGCTTCGTAGGTCGTAACCCTTTAGGTCGCTCAGCCATGGTGGAGTCACGTCTATTAGGTCATTTGACCTATTCTACTTTATGTCGCAACCTACTAGGTCGTTCGACCTGTTTTCCCTCTTAGGTCGCTTGACCCTATTTCCTTTAGGTCGCATGACCTCTTACATCGCCCGACCTCTAGGTCGTAACACGTTAGGTCGCACGGCCTTGTTAAGACGTTAGGTCGCTCACTTTTATACTTAGGTCGTTTGACCTGTATTTTGTTAGGTCGCTCGGCATGCTAGGCCGCACCATCTACTTCTACTTTGATGGTTTTGGATCTGATTTTCTTAGATTTCCTTTACGTCTTCGAATGTGAATTTTTGTGACTGATTGTTTCTGCAATCGTTTTGTGACTTGTCACTTCAAAAATATAAAGGTTTCAATACTAGTAGTAAATATCAAAACTCTTTCATCAAAACGATTCCAACTCTATTTTATTACAAACCTCTTTTTTCCTAAACCGTTTTCCAATCTATTAGTATATACAAGCCTTTAATTCACTCGGATGAGAAATCTAATTAAACGGCTTAGCAAAACAGGTGGTACGAAACGCTTGCGTTTACTTTGTCGGTTAATTCTTGGAATTGTTAGACTGAACCTTTTGTGACAATTTCCTAGTGAAGATCTACAGTTTGCTCGTAAATATTTAAGTTAAGCTAGTGGTTATGGGACATGAAGCTAAACTCATATATTTACTAGCTTAGTGTAATTGACACTTCTTTATGATCATGACGATCATTTTTGTGATTTAGACTAGCGATTGAGCGATGTCTCTTTGTCTGCGAGGGAGACTAGACCCCGCTTGTGTGATGTTTCTACTCACATATATGGGGTAGCGCCCCATGGTCTTCGGGCCGTTCGTGTGTTCAAAGGTCTTCGGGCCATTCGTGTGTTCAAAAATTAAATGGTTAGCTTCCATGAGATAGCTTCTCGTTCGTGTGATAGGCCTCTCCCTTTTTGTGGTTTCTGGATTTCGTGTGTTGATTTCTGGGATTTGTTCTGGATTTCGTGTGTTGATTTCTTGAATTTGTGCTTCACCAATTTTCGTGATTTTCATTGATATGTTTTATCAATTTTTGTGCATTGGTGAATTCGTATGTCATTACCTTTTTGTGGATTTGGATCTTTGAGAAGATTCTTGTGATACTGATTAATCTCTTGTTGATTATCATTTACATACTTATAGTAGTATGCCATTATGTTTATTATATGTTTATGCCATATCTCTTATTCTATATCATGTCATCTGATATTTATAGCTAGACTGATCCGTTTATTATTTTCTTATGAAATAATACTCGGGTCAGACCGAGATGTTACAGGTGCTTCTGCTTGACTTCTCTCCAGGGATCTATTACTCTGACTTTTGGCAAACTACTTAGATTAGTAGTTTTTGTTGTATACATTTGAGATATCGACTCATAGATGTATTCTTTTGTGTAGCACATGTTGCTATTCCTTTGTATTATCGTGGATCTTTCAAACCACTACTCTGATGTACACTTTCATGTGTTATATATTCATATCTTTTTCCGCCTTTGTGATATGGATGTCTGTGACTGATTTATGTTATATTTATTTCTATGTTTGTTTCCGAAGATTATATAGCCACTGTGTGATAGCTTTGAGTTTGTATCGGTATGTCGGATTTCCTCCTTAAATGAAGTACATGCTATACTATCTGACATATCGGTGCTCGCACAAAGAAGTTACATGGATGGTCGCTCCTCAACACTTATTCTCCGTGCTAGTTGACAGCATTACACCGTAGTGTTCTTGACTAGCGTGGGTATAGAGGTGGGGCGTCACATGATCAACATGCAGTCCTTCACTATGAAAATCCTAAATATCAATATCACCAACAAACGTGCACAATTGTCGCATATAGGTTGGTCCGATGTGGTTTTCAGATAAATCGATCCCGGTCTCTTCGCACCAACAACTCAAAAGAGTTACTCAACCTCCTACAGGAACCATAAGTGTATGATTAATTAGTTTCTACATCAAGTTGAGAAACTAAAATGGCCAAATTTGGTAGTCGGTTATTTAACTATCAAAGCAACAAACAAAATCTAGCACATAAGTAGTCACTGGGCCAGATTTTATTTATCGTTTATAAATCAAATCACTTTCCAATTATTCACTTCAAAATATCTTTAAAAGATATATTCTCAAAACCATTTCAATATTTCAATATGTGGAAAACATTTCATAAACTTATTTTAATAATAAGTGAATTCACAACTTATTGTATTTTCAAATCATTTAAAATCAATTTTAATAATATCACTTTCTAAAACATTCATTAAAGGATTTTCCACTTTAAAAACGTGAATACATTTCCTTTTATGAAAACCCATATTTAGCTTATCAAATTCAATTGATTTCACATTTATGAAACAGTGTTGATAATTCACATTTCTATTTTATAAAAACTTCCATTTATAAAATTCATTTATTAACCAAATTCCTGTTTGTCTCATTTATATGTCAAAATCCCATTATAAGTTTATCTACTTATAAATCTCTTATTAAAAATTTCATTCTTTTTATAACTTCATCAATAAATAAACATCAAATACATATGTGAAAATATATACAATGTCTGCTTCAAGGCAGAAGCGCGTACAAAGCGTCATCCGCTCATACATGGAAACGTATATGGTCTCATCTGCTCCAATAGAAAGGAATATATCTAACTACTAATAATATAGTATAACATCTAAACAATCATCAAACAACATAAAATAATTTTATGTAATAAATACAAGACAGTAGTAGAAACCGCATACGGGTGATCTTTTGTACCCGCTTCAAGATATGATAATTGTTCAAAGAATCTTAACCTTGGGGTAAATAGTTTATACTGCTTATGTTTCTATTCTCGTACATAAGGAATGAGATTTAATCCTTTTATTGCAAATTTATAAGCAGTTTGCTTTTACACATCTAACTATCTGCTCCAATATGCAGGAATATATCTAACTACTAATAATATAGTATAACATCTAAACAATCATCAAACAACATAAAATAATTTTATTCTCACTTATATAAAAATATACTCCAAATCTATCTAAACCAGCTCTAAAATGTAGTATTCGTCATTCGTCAATACGAATCCAACGCCGCTTGTTTCGTGCGAAACGGGCCTCATATGAGTTAAGATGTGCCTCACCTTAACCACGTTTTTCTGTGCGCTAATCTTCCTTATGCACGAACGTTTCTAGGCACGCGAAAAACCGACTCCTCCGCTTTAACCATTGCCGCACGCCACCCAAGTCAATCGGACGTCGATCGAAGACCACTGGCCTGGAGCCCTAGCCGATCTCCACCTCCGTCCCAAACGCCACGAACTCCGGTGCCCCGCAGCTCGAGATCGAGCCCAAAACCCACCCCCGCTTCTTCTCTAAATCACCGTTGACACGCCACGCTAATTCCAATCATCGCCGTATGGATGTGGAGAGGAGATCGAGACCGAACACTTTCGTTTTTGAATCATTGAAGTTCGTTGAGTGGATTGACAAAAAAAGATGGGAGAGGGAGGAGAAGTATCGGCCGTTGGTTTATAAGTTGGCTGCTAGTGATAAAGAAATAGGGTTAGGGTTTTAGATCAAGGGCATGAGACCTCTATTTATAGGCAATCTTAAAAACACTATTCACACTTGAAAATTCCGAACTTCTAATGAAGCATGCCGCCCCTATTTCGAACACAATTGGTGCCGCCTCTATTTCGAACACAATTGAATATATATCGGGAGTCAATTTCATCGTATTTGAAAATAGGTTTTCAAATAGCATTATTTTAAAACTACAATATGGTGTGACAATCTTAGCACAGTATCACACATATGGAGTTTGCGAACAAGTAACAAGAGGAAAACTAGACATCAATCACATACCTGCAACTTACCAAGTCAGAATACTTGATTAAGGGGAAAAGCTCATGAATTTCAACAGATCTTAGCATTGATTTAACTTAATTTGATGGCGGTGCAGAATTGGAAACGATTCGCAACCTTAGCCGAGAGCTAGGTTTGAAGGGGGGTAAAGAATGAAATGGTGCAACATGACATAATGGAACAAGATATATCAGCCACATCAAGTTAAGCAAACATTCCTGGTAGTGGGCCTTAACTGTGCCCAACAAGTATATCAGCATTTGTATCTGTTAAATCTGATATAATATCAAATCTTCTGTACAAACCAGATTATTGTATTGATGATACAAGGCATACAAATTTCAATATATAACAAATTCAAAGAACCAACAGTATCTGGTGAAGGTAAAATGTAAAAACTGAAAGCCTTGACTGTGGCCGACATACACTACTGTTCTTGATTCTCGTTATTATCATCCTCCTGCTTATTATCTTCCGCCTGCCCGTCTCTCATTTTCTTCAAAATTGATCGGTATAACTCTATTCGT
Source organism: Allium fistulosum (assembly GCA_030737815.1). Classification (NCBI taxonomy): domain Eukaryota; kingdom Viridiplantae; phylum Streptophyta; class Magnoliopsida; order Asparagales; family Amaryllidaceae; genus Allium; species Allium fistulosum. Next base: position 855,907,349 of record CM060905.1, read on the forward strand.
TTGTTTCTCTGCTTCTGAATATCCCTTTCTGCAGTCAGCTTTGCCGCACTATCTCCTCTTCTCGTGCTTTCTTCCACTATTCTCTTTAGTCCAATAATCTTGTTGTCTATGCTTCTTATCTGCCTGTATGGCCATCGCTTAAGTCCCTTTTTCCGGCACACGATTTTCAGTGTAGTCGAACACACTTTCAACTTAGTCGATGCCTTCTCGGCTTTAACATGAAAGTACCGTGCCAGGTCCACTAATGACATGTTTGCTGTTCTTTCTCTCTGTTAATAATAACAGTAATACCCTTTAATAATGGAAGTTTGAATATGAAATAATTAAAGTATACGCACCTGAATACCAACCGTAGGCCTGGGTGTTATAAATTGATCATCTTCTTCCTCCGGTTCTGGACTACTTGCTCCTCTCATCCAATCTGGAATTTCTGTTAAAAAATATATATATGACAAAATAATAGGAAAGTTCTAATGCAACACTGATACATAATTTACGTATATAGGAGTACATAATTTACGTATATAAGAGTACATACCATGATCAAGAAAACTTAACGGATCTGCCTCCATGGAGCGATTAACACTAGATGGTCCAGCAGCAAACAGATTAGGTTGTGTTAAGTACCCTGACACACCTACATAGTTTATAGCACTTTTAATATTACTATTTTTTTGGAGGAATTGGGAAATTTTAGCTTTACTATACCTTGAGGCATTGCATTATGATTGTAATGATGATGATGCTGCTGTTGTTGCTGATAGTGATGATTGTAATTTGGAAGGGGGGCTTCAAGCATTAAGGGCTGTGGCGCTGTACCGATCACTGAAGGGTGAGGTACCGTATGCATTGGTAAGGGCACTGGAGCCTCCAGAATGTACGTGATCGGTTGTTGACCCCCGCTGCTTTCACTCCCTACCATCATAAACATTGGTGTGCATTAAACAATGTAAGAAAACATTAAAAGTGATAATAGAAAACACACTGTCACTATCTGTTTGGTCAAAGTACCTTGATTAAGTTGATAATTTACATTCCAGCCTAATGGTACCGTTTGTTCATCACATAAAGTTGTACCGTTTGTCTGGTCAAAATTATTCCAGCCTGATGGTACGGTTTGTTCATCACATACTTCTGTTTGTTCCTCACATACTCCGTTTGACGTCACTGCAATCAAACAATTCAATGATTATGAATCTGGTACACTTTTTACTGATAAAATTTTAACAAGTTGTAGCTAGGGGAGGGGAAAAAAAAACCTGTGTCTAGTTGAGAAAGAAACCCCTGGCCGCAAATTGTAACGTAGATGTTCAGAAAAGTTTCGTGCAGCTCAATTTCGCAATTTTGATTAATTCGAATGTAGTAAAATGCTAAATTTTCATTTATCTTCTCTATAGGCAATCCATACATGCTGCAGAAAATAATAAGAAAATTGAGATTGAATTCTCTGGATCAAATTATGTATCTGTTAGTCAGACCTTTGCATCACAATACCAAATTTCATAATTCATAATGTACATGAATTTAATATGATACTGTAAATTAGAAACCAGTCAGTTAAAACATATTTCATAGTTCAAATTTTTTTTACTAGAAATGATTTAACTGATCACTTACTCAAAAATAAACATTTCTACTTCCTGAGCAAGAGCAGGATCAGCGTTTTGGAATTCAAATATCATATGATGATGCATGCCATTGAGTCCATGCACAGAAATCCTCGCTTGAAATCTCGCTGGATGTAAAATCAACAGATCATATCAACAAAAAACAAAATAAATAAAACAAAAATACGCAAACACAATGCATGGGGACACACGATCATCAGTAGAATATAGTCCACTGGCCACATTACAGGAGCTACAATCAAAGCTTCCTGACAAGACCCGGTGAAACATGATCCGACTCGTTCCACTTGGACCCGCTGAAGTACCCGCTTCACCTTCCATTCCATCACCCACTACCACATTGCTAAAAACATTCACATCAGCCGCCCCTTCTGGTTCAATTACCACTGCCTTCCCTCTATCATTTCCATCCACATTTTCTTCCACGTTGTTCCCATTATTAGCATTACAATCGTTTCTAATTTGTAAGTATTCTTCAAGTGAACCAGTATCTCCTAGAAGTTCCCTGACCATTTCTGACGTAATCATCTCTTCACCATCCTCGCCGACATTGTTGTTGCCCCCTACAGTATCGTATTCATCACACAAATCAATGATTTCAAGGACATCATTTCTATCACTTGCACCAACAATAATATCATCTCCTCTTATAACACCGTTGTTGCTTCTTATGCTTTCTCCATTACATCCAACGGTTTGTGTTGCATTATTGTTATTATCATTTGTATGATGATTTTCTGCATTGTTGTCGATGTTGCTGTTGTTGTTGCAACTCTCATCAGTATTACTGTCGGGTTCGAAAATGGCAGGATTGAGATACTCCATGTAGGAAAGATCGTTTTCGTCAATGGGCGGGGCATAGAAGTTAGGATAGTCCGAGTTAACCGGAACAGGCCAAACGGGTGGAGGGGATCGAGGCATTGGAGGACTTGTGAACGGTAACGGTTCGGGTTCGTTAGGATTTACATGTTGATGTAGATTGAGATTGGGATTGTATGGTCCACTGTCGCTACCCATTGAGAAATGCATGCAGTTGAGGGAATATGGAGTGTTGATGTAACGGGCAACGACCGGAGAGTTTTGGTAGACCGGTCGAATGCCCAATTGAGGAAGATGGTGACTGGCTTGAACGCAGAAGAAGGGTAAGAGTGGATAAGTGTGGATGTTTGAAGTTCAAAGGAAGGAGAAGAATGAATGGTTATATAGGGAGGCATAAGTTTTAACTGTTTTTTGAGTTTTTTGAATATGGCGGGAGGTGACGGTTATTGGATGGTTGCGTCTGACCGTTGGTCGCAACTGTTGATTGTTTTTCTTCCCTTTCGAAATGGATGGCTGCGATGCTTTGCGCTTGGGATATTACGCATTCTAGTTGGGCTATCAAATGCTGGGCTTTTACCCGTTTCACACACTACCCGTGTTTTACTAAAGTATTTTTTTGACAGAGGTCTCCCATGTATACTACCAAAATGTCCATAGTACGTCCAATAACACTACACTAATCATTATCTTATTTTATTTTTTTTTCGAAAACGAATCTCTTCCCCATAGATCAATGACAAAACCAAGCACAATCCATCAACACCAACATGGAAGCATCAACTATTCTTGCTCAGCCAATCTTTATCTATCACATGTTAAAGCTACTTGGGCCTCATCTGTATCGACCAATGATGAGAAGCCATCCCACAACTTAAATGGTCTTCCAATTCTTTTGAAGTTCACGCCGATCAACACGCTCCTCTATGTTGACCGAGCGAATGCCAATCTTGTATTCCTACAATCCTCAAATCTCAATTCGTCACTTCCTTTTGTAATTATTCACGTTTGTCTGATTTCTTTTTAAAAAAAATTACATTTATTATTCTATTTCAATTTAATAAAATCATGGTCAAATTAAAATTTTGTATAACCCAATTTTGATTTCATGGTATAAAATGCAACTCAATCTTGATAAACAATTCAATTGCATTTTGCAGAACACAATTCAACCAGGATGCAAAATTGGATTGTACTATATAGAATGTATCTCAGTTCCGATACAGATTTTAATTGCACTATACAAAATGAAACTCTATTCAGAAATATAATTCAATTGCACTATTCAAAATGCAACTCGATCTTGACATAATTGAATTACACTGTACAAAATGCAAATCAATCCCAATACAGAATTCGATTGCATTATACAAAATACAACTCAACCTTGACAATTTTGGATTGCACTATGCTAATTTTAACTCAATCAAGATACAAAAATTGGGTAGCGTTGTTGTTTGCACCAAAAATTGGCACAAACACCCAAAATGAGTTTTGAAGAGAAATAAACGAAGAATATAAAATGAAAACAGAGGATAATAACAAAGAAATATGAGTAAATAGAAATAATAACACGCACATAACGATTTATAGTACTTCAGCATCATTTTCCTACGCCCACTTTGAATAGATTGTTTTATTAATCACTTTATAAACTGAGTACAATAGGTATCAGATAAAAATCCTTAGTTACAAAATAGTATAAAACAACTAGCTGAGTAAATGTCCCGAAAATGAACCACCAAGCCTGTATTTATAGACAAAGATGGCCAAATATCTTCCCGAAAACTCGGCAGAAGGACCTCCAGAGCCATATGGACCCACAAGAGGGATTGCATGGCCCAATTCCCAAAGAAGAGGGATCAGTATCGATCCCTACTTTAGTGGAATTTTGGAGTGCGGTCCTTATGGTAGCTTCCTCATGCTAAAATATGCTTAGCCTCCAAAATTTCATGCCAATGGATCAGTAGAAATTGACTTATTGCTTGATCTTTGCTTCAACATGGGTTGCTTGCTGATTCCTACCGATCCCTACCAAGGAAATAGTGCCAATCCCTCTGACTTCAGCTTCTTATGGTGTGATCCCTAAGGTAAACTTTCTAGGGCCTTCATATCTTGCTTACAAAATTCCATATGCATTGGACTTTTGGATCTTGAGATGTTAATTGTTTTCTATTGAAATGCCCCCTGAACCATACTGATCCCTATGATGGAAGTTAATTTATGTCGATCCCTCCTATATGTTGAACCATATTTCATAATTTGAACATTCTGCCTTGCATATCTATCAATTTCATTCAACCTCAACTTTATCTTATTATCTGTACTTGACTTATGGGCCTCACAATCATCTCTGGACTCATCGGCCTTAACACCAGTCGAATCTAACTTGTGCAATCAGTTCAATATAGGCGGGACAAAATGCCGGATAATAGTTGTACAAAATCTCAGCTCAGTCTTGAAAAGAACTACGCATATTGACATCTATACTATACTACTAAAACTAAGTTCCTCTGTGAGCTCTCTCATTGCTTTGTGTCTTTTCCACTTCTCACTTCTTTGTTTTTATATATATAAAAAATAAATTATTATACATATTATCTAGTCTTTCTATTTTTAAAAGGGAATATTTGGCTCTGTGTATTAAGATAATTATTTCTCATTTTATTCTTTTCATCTCCCCACTTCCTGAATTTACTGTTCTTATATGATGTGTGCTACTATATACAACTACTTTTCTCCTTCTCTCACCCACCTCTTTTCTCGCCCACCTATATTTGATAAAATACTTTTCTCAACCAATTTCACCCACCTCTTATTTTCTTTATTTTTAATTAAAAAATCATTCATTATTTCATTATTTTTTAATTAAAAATGTAATTATAAATAGCAATCATTAACTCAATTCCAATAATTTTTTCTCCAAATTTCCGACAATTTAAAATCTGAATAGAAAATTGTAGTTTATTTGATAATTTTTAAAAATTAATAAACTAATATGTTAAATAATTTCATTTGAAATATATTTATAAGCAATAAAAATTAAAAATATGGACAGGACGACCTGCAAAGAAGTGATTGTCAAGTTGATAAATAATTTCGAAGTGATCTTCTCTGTAAAGATTATAGAAATTTAAGTCTTTTGAGTTAACTATAATGGTGGGCATTTGAAGTGTTTTTTCTTATTTTATTATCTTTTTAAATGGCATTAGGGAGTGTATTGGTGGGTGCATGCAGTAACCCTCTATATAATCCAACTGATCTTCTCATTCTCTTCTCAACACCTTCAATATAAGAAAAAAAATTCCTATTTCCTCATAATTTTCCATCTCACTCTATTCTCCCTTCTTTCACAATTTTTTTCTCTCTTCCATCTCCATTTTTATATAAATATTCACTTTCCAATCCAAATTAAAGTGTTTTTCCAAACAATTTATACGTTGACCTCATAAATTTTTTTAGCATGATTACACTTTATCCTCCATCCTTTCACACTTTTTTTCCTCTTCCATCCTCATTTTTATATAAAAATTTCACTTTTCATTCCAAATTATAGATTTTTTCAAACAATTTATATATTAGTCTCATAGTATTTTTAGCATAATTATAATTTGATTTGATCCATCAATGATATTTGTTTTTGTATTTATCTTAATTTTATTTATTTTATTCATGTTATGCATGGTAGTTTTCTATACGTTGCTTTTAATATTAGGATATTTATTGAAAAATTATCCAACAACTACCAAAAATGTTTGAATTACTTGATAAATATCGATGTTGAATGCACAGGCACAAATATTACAAGCATTCATACTGAGTTATAATTACATGATATTTTAAGACTTTATTTCATTGGTTATGTTTTCTTGGGTCAGTTGGTCTTATAGTTATCTCTAATCTGGTGATATCTAAATATTTTTGATATATATATATATATATATATCTATCCATAAGTAATATTTCTCAAGATGATATATTATATTGTTAGGGTGTCTCGCGTTATGTATGGGTAATGGACGCACATTGGAAAAAGAATAGTCTCACATCGTAAAAAAATGGATGTTGAGTGGTATATAATTAAGTTTGGTCGCATGTAACAATAGGGATACCTAAAAGGTGTTGACCAAACCATATGTTGCACCCATGGAGAGATGTGCGGACAAATCCCGAATTTCAGCATGGTACCGGAGCAGATGGTAACGCCTGGAAAAAATGGACAATGCGCATGGGATCTTTAAATTGTGATGGCTAGCAGTGTAGGCTTAGGTAGTCGGACTTAAGAAGGAGCTAGATCATGGTACGTTGGAATGGGTAGAATGGCCCATGAACATAGTCTCGATATGGTGCAAAATCAAAGTTGGCGTGGTGGCATATAACAACAAGAGAATCCCTTTGTTAAAATGTGTTGACCAAACTTATGTTGCCCCTACATAGGGATGTGTGGATGAATTTCAACATGGTATTAGAGCCGATGGTAAAGCCTGGGACAATGGGTGCATAAGAGATCTATAAATTATAGTGGCTAGCACTGTAGGCTTAAGTAGTTGGACTTAAAGTGGAGCTAGATCATGGTACATAAGAACTAGTAGAATGACATGTGAATAAAGCCTCAATATGGTGCAAGCATCGTGTTGGCATACTGGAAGATGCATGGATGGATGTGAGCTAAGGTGGAAGTTTGTTGGGATGTCCGCATTATGTATGGGTAATGGGCACATATTGAAAAAAGAATAGTCACACATCGTAAAAAATAATGGAGCTGGAGTGGTATATAAATAAGTTTGGTCGCATGTAACAATAAGGGATTCCTTTGTTAAAAGGATTGACCAAACCATATGTTGCACCTATGGTGAGATGTGCAGACGAATTTTGAATTTCAATAAGGTATCAGAGCCAATGGTAATGCCTGGAACATTGGACAATGTGCAAGAGATCTATAAATCGTAGTGGCTAACAGTGTAGGCATAAGTAGTCAGACTCAAGGTGGAGCTAGATCATGGTACGTTGGATCCAGTAGAATGGCATGAGAAGAAAGTTTTGATACGGTGCAGGCATTTTATTGGCGTATTAGAAAATGCATAGATGTATGCGATCCAAGGTGGAGATTTGTTATGGTGTCTTGCATTGTGTTTGGGTAAACAACGCATATTGTAAAGAAGAATTAATTGAGGTGGAGTGGTATATATATTTGTAACAATAAAGGATTCCTTTTGTTAAAAGATATTAACCAAACTCATGTTGCCCCCACAAAGGGATGTGCGGACGTATCTAAGAACTTCAACATATATCGCTTTAAATAATGCTAAAATATGTATTGCTTTAGTTATTATGTTGGTATGAATATTTAAAACAAAAGAAAACGTTATTTCATTATTATGGAAATTAGAATACAACGTCCTCAAGTAATAGTCCATCCGGTCTTTGCATTAGAGGTAACGAAGAGGTGCAAAAATAAATTCGCAACAACAACAATATATCTATTACTTATTGTGGTGCATTCACTTAGAAGTTTACATATTATCTGGTTTGCCTGAGTAACAGAAAGAAATAAAATTAAACTACACAATGTTTATAATTTTCATATATTTCTTGCATCATATTATGCTATATTTATTAGAAAATATAATTCCCCAAGCTATTGAAATATTTTTATAGGATAGTTTTAAAAAGTGTATTGATGAAAATGCTGGAATATTTTTTTAAACTGAATTTGAAACACTATTTTCCTTCGAGAATGATTTATTTGTACCAGTTATGGGACACCGTTATCGTATCGAATGTGTATATATTTAAACTTATATTCCATATAACATAAACTCATGTTTAATTTATCCTTCTCTTAAATTAATATGTATACTTAGTAACATATTTATTACGAAGTAAGGAATAATTAGTAATTTCTATTATTGTTTTTCGTGTAAATCAATTATTTTTAGAAATTTGTTCATCCCAAATCCTTCGTCCACTTTTTCGCTGTCCCCATACACCATATAGATCTCAACCACTCATTTTGTATCATCATCCATTCAACAAATATTGTGGGTCCTACTAATTCATTAATTTGTTATGATGGATGACTAATATACCTATGACGTAGGGGGCATATAGAATAAGAAGATAGGGATGGGGAACTAAACTCATACTTTGTCTGGATTGATGAATAAATTATTTAGTGAACCCCGTGTGTGTAGCATGGGTTCCCACTAGTTGCATTATGTATAATGCAGTTCAATCATAGTAAAGAGGCATAAAAATTGACTGGCACTGTGTATAATGTAACTCAATCATGTTAAAACACAATAGAAACTATTGCACTACACAAAATGCAAGCCGATACTAACTAAAATAATTAAATGTTACCTTGTATTGTAAAAAAATTCACTTGCATTGTATTCATTAATAAATACAATACAAAAACTAAATTGTATTATAGGTAATTGCACCATTCCTTTTTTTGTTCTCACTCAAACATTCATGCAGTTTTATCTACATCAACAAAAACCACAACTTACAACTCCATTTTAGTATTTACATCATTCAAATACACAAAACACAACAAATTCAACGTCATTTATTCACATAATGTTTCATGGTTACTTCACTTAGATCCTACACCTTACTTTATTCCTACTCATTTACATGATCACTTACCACATCATTTTTTACTTTATATCCACTTCATGTTTGACCTCTCCATACACTTTCATGGCGCTATAAAATAATATTGAGTTTTGAAGCTCGTCAAGCAATTCGGTTGAATAATCGATGACCTAATTTAGAAAGAAGATAGGGAAGAGATATAAGAGCTAAAGAATAAAAAGAACTTGGAAGGAGAAGATTTGGTGCAAATTTAAATTTATAGAGGGGCAATGATGGAATGGAATAAATGAATGAAGTTTTTAGTTACAACCGGGACGTGTTAAGGACCCACGTTTTATTATGAGTAGTGGTAAGGATGCACAAAGTGTTAAATAACTAAATATGGTCCCATTTATTTTATCCAATTCGAATTACCTTATAGTTTAACAGGAATACAAGTATCCCAAAACTATCCAATCAACGTAATTATCTTACCACTTTTGTACATATTAAAACCGCTTTCTAAATGATACTATGCATGGCCACTTCTCTATCAGTCACTACTAATATCGATCAATCTATTTAGATATTTCCAACTGGCAAGTCGAACCGATCTATCTCGAAGGAGACATTCACTCCTGCAAAGAATTGTCCATAATTTATATTGTCGCCAAGTAAACAAGTACAATGTCCCTTATAAGGGACTTCGATCCATGTACAAAATAGGCAACATTACACTCCAATAAATAGTAATATAGAACTTTATATCTTATTTGAAAAATAGTGGGGCAGTATTGGACAAACTGGAGAAATATGCGATCACAAAAACTTGTTTGGTATAGCTAAACACATAGAGTTATATATAATACATAATGTCAAATGGATAACATGTATGATATAACATTATCAAAGTTACATTTGTTGTACATTCTAGGTAGATGTCTTATTACATCAAAGTACTAAGTGTAATAGTTTAGTGGTCACATTTTGACTACATGGTAATAAATGCAAAACATAAAACAAATTAGCAACTATAATAGTTAAATAACTTGAGTTTTCTCCTAGGATAAAATTATTGGAATCCATATCATACCCATCCTTCATACATAGATTCCTAGTGTGAACATGCCTCTTTGGTTCTATAAGTATCTACATGTTGGAGCTTAGGCCAATGCCATTGTAGATGCTCCTACACATCCAACACAAGGAGTAGTTCATATGAATCCACCAATCCCGAACTTTCTAAAGCTGTGTAGGGATTTTCAGAGTATGGGTGGGAAATGTTAATACCCAAGCTATTGATTTTGATGACAACAACCATATAAATATTATTGCTGATGTTACCTTGAGTTATATACTATATTGTAAAGGATATCAGGAACATTTAGTAGGATTATACAAGTGATGATTGAATAAAAGCTTTAAGAAAGGATCAATATAAATCAAGTGTTAATTGGGATATATTTGAAGACTTGTAAGTTTTGAATAATTCAAGAATAAAAGCACGAAGAGCTCAAGACATTTGTGTCGGTATTTTATCAAGTCTTAACTTGAGTGTTAAAGACTTGCCTAGTAACATATCTTTGATTATCTTCACTTCAAAAATTATTTTCCACACAAAATGTTTTTATAAAAGAATAATATTTAATTTATGTATTAAAATCGATTTTAGTAGACTTTTTATAAAGAAATATATTTTGAAGCATATTTAAAGTTTTTTTGAAATTATACAAGTTAGCATGTGTATATCGACATATAAAAGATATATATGTCGATATATAGACCATTGAAGTGTTCTTTAAATTTTCAAAAGATACAACTTTTGGCATCATCATTTCGTGAATGGATGCAACTCTTTAACCTCTATTTAAATAACTTTGATTTTGGATTTTTAACAACAATTCTAATTATGTTCTTTGTTTCTCTCTTCTCTTTTATTCTCCTTAATATTTCAAAGAAGTGCTCTCGATTTGTATATAATTTCTCTTATTTCACATTCATACAAAATATCAAAGAATATTCACTTATGTTTACACCATTAACTCTCTGATTCTTCTCTCAATTATACTCAAAAGCAGAGATATTCAACTACTGGAGGTCTATAGGAAATTGTATGACAAACTACTTGGAATTGTGATTGAAAGATTCGATTTCCTTTAGTCCACTACTACTACTTGTTAAAGGGTGATCTTAACCATCTAAATAAAAGTTAAGATGAGTTTGTAAAAGGATTTGTCCTGCCTCCTGAGTAAAAGATAAGATAGGTGTTTTGGTTACCTAAGTGAAATTCCAAAAGGTGTTGTCCTGCCTTCCAAATCAAAGATGGATATGTGTTTTGGTTACCTAAGTCAAATTTCAGATGGTGTGGCGGTTACCCGAGTCAAATTCTAGTAGGTGTCCTTGCCACCTGAGTCAAAGTGAAGAGGTGTAAAGAGTATTCTTGCCACCTGATTTAAAGTTAAGACGTGATTAGTGAAATTTTGTATAGGGTACAAGGTAGATGTAGGATTGGAAATTCAAAACAATATAAAAATCTTGGTGTCTATTTTGCCTTTACTTTTACTGCATTTACTTACTATTACCTGATTGTTCTTTGATTATATTATTACATGTGCTTGAATTTTGTACAATAAAGTTTGAAATTTGCAGCAATAACTTTAAAATTTTAAATACACTCTTCATCGCCCTTCTCTATAAAATAGCTGTATGATCCATTCCACTATAGTGTAGATTAGGTTATCACACCTATCATCACCTCTATCCAAATTTGGTATCAGAGCACACGGTTTTCAAAAAACTCATAATTTAATTTTTGAAAATTTTAGTGGCTACGAACACAAGTAACACACTTTTTAACACTTGTGTAGAAGGCAAATCAACTACTAGACAACCACCTTTTAATGGTAGTAATTATGCATACTGGTCATGTAGAATGAAATTTTATTTACAATCTAATGGCTTTGAAATTTGGAATATTACCCAAAGTGAGTATAAGGAACCCGAGAGTGCATATGCTTAGTGGACAAATGAGAAAAAGCCACACCCACTTAGTAACTCAAAAGCTATGAATATATTGCTCTGTTCTTTAGATAAAAATGAATTTAATATAGTTGTTGTATATAAGTCTGCATATGAAATATGGAGAATACTGCAAGTTACACACGAAGGCCCTGGTAAGGTTAAACAAACCAAGATTTTTATGTTAGCTAATCATTTTTAGTTATTTAAAATGAAACCAAATAAGTCTATTTCTAACATGTATTCTAGATTTCAAGACATATTACATGTTTTAATTCCTTTAGGAAAAGAATACACTAAAGAGGATCAAGTTTAAAAGATTCTTAATTCACGTACAAGTGAATGGAATTAGGAGACTGTTGTTATAGAATAAGCCAATGATATTAGTGTAATGAAAATAGAAGAATTAAGAGGTAATTTAATGTCATATGAAGTTCAATTGCATGGAAGAAAGGAAAGGCAGGTAGGTGAGAAGAAAACCTTGCCATTCAACGCTACTCATGATAGATGAAGGATTAGATGATGATTAGAAAATAACATCTATGATTAGGAGTTTCAAAAAATTCATGATGTATCGAAAAGGAAAATAATTCAGAAGGACTAATGAAAGGCAAAAAAAATCAAGGAGTGAAGATACCATCAAATGCTTTGGATGCAACAAAACATGACACTTTTAAAGGGCTATGTTAATCAAAAGAAATCGAAGTTCTCTCCTGACATAGACCCCTACAACAAAAAGAGAAAATAGGCATGCAATGCAACGTGGGACAATTCAGAATCTACATCAAGCAGTAGTGACTTAGAGACAGAGATCTGTGCTTCGTAGTAGAAGATAAACAGACACCAGTTGATCACAAGGGAAAAGCCATGAACACTAGAGAAAAACAAGAGTAACTTAAAAGGTCGGCAATTTTTAATTTATTTTATTTATTCACTAGTTCTGATGATTAGGCTTTCATAAATAAATAATATGTGTTTCTGATTTTATTAATTCTTTTAGAAACATTGTTCCAAATAGTAAAATAGCGTTTTAAATTAATATTCTTTATGATTAATAAATAATAAATAATTCATATAAACTAAAAAATATTTGTTTCAAAACATTATATAATATGTAAAGTAATATGTGTAAACAAGAAATAGAAATTTACAAATAATAAAATTATGAAATATACTTATGGATATAAATAATTATATATTTGAGTTAAATAAACTTAAATATATTATAACATAAATACTAAGTAATAATAAAATGAAGCTATATTATAAATACAATTTTTACAATGAATATTCATGAAATACTTTAATATTTTCTATAATAATTATTTTTAAAATATTAATCTATCATTTCTAATTTTCTTATACTACTAATTAATTCAGAAACAACAAAACAAGTTATTCAAATTTATAAAATTTGAAAATTTAATAGCAAATATATTTACAAAACCATTAATAATTTTATTAAACTAAGAGGAAAATTAGGTATCTATTTATTCTCTAAAATATTAATGTATAGTATTTAATTAAAATCAAATTAATTAGAATATGTCATGAAATATAGCTTTATCGACGTACAATAATTTCATATCTCAACATATATACCGTTGAAATAGTTTTCCTTCTTAATTTAAATTTTAAAATTAAAAACCGCCTATACAACTGAACAATTTCATCGCTAGACTCATTTTCTCTCATTTCTTCACTATAAACTAGAAACACACACAATTAATGGATTCAAACACGTCATGTGGAGTGGTTACTCAGAGTGGAGAGGCCAAACATAAAACCTTAGTCTAAGGGACAAGTGTAGGCCACCGGGGTGAGTTAAAATTCCTCGTGATAGGACTACATTAGATACAAGGAGCGTCGCTAGGATCTTTGTTTGCTTATTTAAATATGTATGTATTTCTGTTCTATTAGAAAATGTAATTATATAAATATTAGTCAAAAGTGTGTTTGTTATAGAAGACCTTATTAAAAATTTAAATTTGTATGTTGCATAATTAGTACTTTTGTATATAAGATTTGGTTATATAAATGCTATAGTATAACATATTACTAGTAAATGATTATAATATGTATAATAAAAATTGAGTTTAACATAAAGTAGATGCTAATTTATTTTCTAGAACTAATAATTACTATAAAATTGGTAAAATACTTAATCAAAACAAAATTTAGAAATGTTTAAAGAAAAATAGGTACGTCGACATACATAAATTTTTATGTCAACATATAACAGTCAAATTTCAAATTTTCAATTTTAGTTATTTCAAAGAGGGAATGATTAGTTAACTAAATATTTCTTCTATAAAAACACATTTAAACATAAAGAAATGAGTATATCTTCTTATCTAAAAATTCCAATTTATTTTCAATGAAAAATGGATTTAGGGAAGGGTGTTTATAAAGAAAATTGAAGTGACAATATGGAAGAGACATTACAATCTTTCTAGAAGGCTTTCCACGTGATTTTGAGAAAACAAAAAACATTTGAAAATGAACCAGAAGCAAATGATTCATGAACTTGAAAGGCATCTCGCATCACTATGATGGTTTATTAACTATGTCTTAAGTGAGCAAAACTATTCTGCTCCTAAAATGACTTGTTATAAAGAAATCAATGATGAAGACATCGAAATAGACACAGAGAAATTCAAAGACTAGGTAGAAAATTCCATTGAAGGAATTTCTGATCCATACGAAAAATAGGTAAAAGTTCCAACAAAGAAACCATGATTTCCACAAAATAATTATTTACATATTTTTCTTGTATTGTTTTATGTTGTGTTTATTTACATGTTTCTTAGTTTAATGTAATGCCTTTCGTAAATATACTAATGTACATATACAAATATATATTAATGAAAAGTAGTGTTTATTGATTTTTGATGACTCTTTAAAATATTACTTCACTAATACAATGAACAATTAATTCCTCCCTATATATAATGTATACTAATCATATAATATTCATCACTAAGTGTAGAAATATTATAACTCCTTATATAATTCATTAACACGACATATTCATCTTTTTGTCGATGAAAAATGGGGAGAAGTTATATAAAATATAATAGGCATAAATATAGTAAGATATGTTCAAGGGAAGTTAGGGGGAGCTTTTACTTAAACATTGTTATATTTTATAACAAAATATTTAAAGGTTGTTATCATCAAAAAGAGGAGACTATTAATACCCAAGTTATTGATTTTGATAACAACAACCATATAAATATTATTACTAATGTTTTCTCGAGTTATACAGTATATTTTGTAGGATATCAGGAATATTTAACAGGATTATACAAGGGATGATTGAATAAAAGCTTGAAGAACCATTCAGTATAAACCAAGAGTTGATTCAGATATATTTAAAGGCTCATGAGTTTTGAAGAATTTGAGAATAAAAGCATGAAGAGCATAAGACATTCGTGTCAGTATTTTATCAAGTCTTAGATTAAATGTTAAAGACCCAAGTAGTATCATATCTTTTATTATCTTCGCATTGAAAATTATTTTCCACTCAAATGGTTTTATAAAAGAATGATATTTAATTTATTTATTAAAATCAATTTTAGCAGAGTTTTTATAAAGAAATATATTTTGAAACATAAATGTTTATGAAATTATACAATTCAACATGTATATGTTGATACATACAAGTTGACATGTGGACTATTGAAGTGGTTTACAAATTTTCAAAAGAAGCAACATTTGGCACCATCCTTTTTCAAATGGACGCAACTCTTCAACCTCTATTGAAAGGCCTTTAGTTTTGATTTTTTTAACAATAATTCTAACTACTTTCATTATCTCTCTATTCTTTCTCAGTCTCTTTAAGATTTCATCGAAATGCTATCGATTTCTACATTGATTCTCTTTCTTTACATTCATACAAAATGTCAGAGAAGATTCACTTATGTTTCTACACCATCAAATCTCTAAAATTTACTGAATTCTACTCAAAAGCAAAGATATTCAACTACCAAAGGTCCATAGGAAATTGTATCAACAAACTACTTGAAATTATGATCGAAAGATTTGATTTCTTGTAGTCCGGTACTACTACTTGTTATAGGGTAATCTTGACTATCCAAGTGAAAGTTAAGATAAGTTTGTAAAGGGAGCTGTCTTGCCTCTTGAGTCAAAGACAAAATAGGTGTTCTGGTTACTTGGGTGAAATTCCAAAGGATGTTGTCCTGCCTTTTGAGTGAAATACAAGATAGGTGTTCTGGTTACCTAAATCAAATTCCAAAGGGTGTGCTAGTTACCCGAGTCAAATTCTAGTAGGTGTCCTTGCCACCTGAATCAAATTCACGAAGCGTAAAGGGTGTTCTTACCACTTGATTTAGAGTCAAGACGTGATCAGTGAAGTTTTATATGGGGTATAGGATTTAATGTAGGATTGAGAATCTAGAGTAGTATATTTTTTTGATGTTTTCTTTACCTTTACATTTGCTATGTTTACTTACTATTATCTGATTGTTGAGTGATTATATTATTACTTGTGTTTGAATTCTCTATATAAAGTTTTACATTTGCAACTATATTATTAAAAAATTTGAATACACTATTCATCATCCTTATAGTGTAAAATAGTCATATGATCGACTATAGAATAGCTCTGGTTATCACATCTGTCATCATCCCATCCACATTTGGTATTAGAGCATATGGTTATCAAAAAACTAATAATTTGATTTTTGAAAATTTTAATGGCTACTAACACTAGAAACGCACTTTTTAACACTTTTGTAGAAGGCTAATCAACTGCTAGATCCCTATTTTTAACGGTAGTAATTACTCATACTGGTCATGTAGAATGAAAGTTTATTTACAATCTAATGGCTTTGAAATTTGGAATATTACCCAAAGTGAGTATAGGAAACCCAAGTCTACATATGCTCAACGGACAAATAAGCAAAAGGCATAAACACTTATTAACTCAACATATATGAATATATTATTCACTTCACTAAATAAAAATGAATTTAATAGAGTTTTTACATGTAAGTCTACATATGAAATATGGAGAACACTACAAGTTACATATGAGGGCACTGGTAAGGTTAGACAAACCAAGATTTTTATGTTAACTAACCATTTTCAGTTATTTAAAATGAAACCAAATGAGTCTATTTTTGAAACGTATTCTAGGTTTCAAGACATATTACACGCTTTAATTCCTTTAGGAAAAGAATACACTAAAGTGGATCAAGTCGAAAGATTCTTAATTCACTTGTAGGGGAATGAGATCAGAAGACTCTGGTTATAGAATAAGCCTATGATATTAGTGTAATGAATTTAGAAGAATTAATAGGTAATTTAATGTCATATGAAGTTCAATTGCAGGGCATAAAAGATAGCCGGTCAGGTGAGAAGAAAACATTAGCATTCAATGCTACTCATGGAGGTGAAAGATCAAATGATGATGAGAAAATGGAATTATGACTAGGAATTTTAGAAAATTCCCGAAGTATCAACAAAATAAATAAACTGAAGACGACTGATGAAAACTTGAACAAATCAAGGAGTGAAGATACTTGTAACGACCCAGAATTTCGTACACTTTGTATTTAAACATCTGAATTTTTTAAATACTTGAATCATGGATTAAATATTATTAAATTTAGTTAATAACCTTCTTAACACCCTTTTAAATCATAAGTAATGATGGTAAACTTGTTTTTGAATATATTTTTATAAATATATTCTTTGAAGAAAATTCGATAATATGACCAAAATTCGATTTATCAATAAACAGATTCTTATTCAATATAAGTTTTTGAACTCATTTGCACTTGTCTAGTGATCAGAGGAACATATTAGGAACTAATTAACACATGTTGATTCATAAAGCAATTGGAATGTTCTAGAAGCATCTAATGTATAAGAGATATTAGCATGTTAAGGATATTTAAGTATTTTGCTAAAAGAAAGTGGTATAAAAGAGAAGTGATGGGCATGTGTGGAGGTAAGGCTTCCATGACATGAGAAGGGGGGAAGGGGGTGAGAACAAGCTTAGGCAGCACATATGAAGCCTAATAAGGAGAGTTATACTATTGACAATAAATCACAAATTCACTAAAAGCAAGCTCCTTTAATGTCTTCCTCTTCTCTAAAATTCAAAAAAAAAATTTGCAAAACAATTCCAAATCAACTACACTTGCCACAAGCCTTAGGAAAACATTACAACACCTTCTACAATGTTAGATTTTGAAAAGGTGGAGCCAACATCTTCCCTCCCTAAATGCCCGTGAGCAATTAAGGTAGTTTGTCTTGGAAAAGCAAGTTTGAAGCAAGGAAGGAAGAAGGTGGGTGCAAGGTGATGGTAGGAAGTGTTCTTGGGTTTGGTTGTGCTTGAGCATGTGTTTGGCTTGGATCTAAGTGAGTTATCTCACTATCTTGTATGTATATATTGTGTATATATATCGTGTGCTTGAAATATAAAGTTAAAATGACATTAACTAATTAAAGTTATAAACTTTGGACCTCTCTTCCTTTTGAAAGAAAATGACAACTTTATATTTTATAACATTACTTCTATTACCCTCTTAAACATGTCGTGTGGTCTTGAACTGATTTTTAAATGGTTGTTTGATTTGTTTGTTGAATTGAAGTATATTTGAAAGTGTTTTGGAGTGAGAATAGTCGCTATAAGTGCACTTCGATATCCCTTAAATTTAATTTAGGACAATTTGATTTGATTATTCTCTACACATATTTTGGGGTAGTGGATAGTAAAGAAATGATTTGGAAAGTCATAGAAATTGTGAACCAAAGTTGTGAAAGTTAGAATATAAAGGTGGTTATAAATACGCTTTGTAAATATAGCATGTATTTGAGAATCTTTCTAAATAAATTGAAAGATATTCTTATGGGTTATTTTCCATGATTTTTAAGTACCCTACGGTTATTAATTACTATAAAAATATCAAGTCTTAAATCATTTGTTAAAGTGGTTAAAACTAGTCATGAAGATTGTGCTTTTCTATGTTGTTCTTTAACAAGGACTTTTAACAGTATTTATAAATGTTGTAGTAAGTTGCTTATTGTTTTAAGTGTTTAAAAATGATATTTAAATTCAGTATTTTTCTCTAGTCTTTTTAAAGATGTTTACTAACCTATTTTTAAGTATTTTAAAATTGGGTTTGAAATTTAAATATATTTTTAATAATTATATATGTATTCAAAGTAAAAAGGTTTTATAATATAAAACATGTTTTTCATCAAATTATAAATTACTTATTTTCAAGTAATATTATACATAGATATTTAAAACCTGTTTACAAATCAATTAGGGATATGAGTAGTATAACTTTAGCCTACCGGCCTCCCTTTTGACCGAGGAATAGTTAAGTTGTAATGTTGAAAACGTGTTAATATCATTGTTTACTTTTTTGTTTGGAAAGTAATTAACTTTACTTAACGCTAAAAGCCGACAAAGTAGACTTCTCTATTTTTGTGAGAGTTAAGATTCATGTTTGTGTAGGGATATGGGTAATAGAGCTAGAACCTACTAACTTCCTTCTCGCCCAATAAATTGTTTAGTCGGGAATGTTGAAAACGTGTTAATCAAATTGTTTGTTTTCCCATTTATGAAAGTCATAAATACTATAGTTAACACTAAACGCCGACGAGGTAGATTTATTTATTTGAAAGATTCAAGAATGAAATCTCTAGGCAAGGCTTTCATATGAAACTAGTGCTCTAACTTACCTTGCATCACTATTGGACGAGGAATATTTAAGTTGGAATGTCGGAAACGAGTTGCGCATACGTAACATGATTTCTACAAGCAATTGTTTTTAACTGGATAGTCGCTTAGTTGACTATCAAACTTAACCAATTATTAACATAGATCTTTAAAAGAATGTTTTTAAAGATAATGTAAGTATGGAATGATTTTGGGTTTTTTGTTACTGCGTATTAACAGCATTCATCTTCAACCCTTTTTGATTAAACTTATAAATGTAAATAGATCTTTCAAAGGATGTTTTAAATATAAGCATGAGTGAAATTGTTTTGGGTTTGTAGTGACAATGTTTAAGTAACATTGGTCTTAAAACTTTTTGAATGGATTTGTGAAAGTACTTAGATCCTTAAAATGGATATTTTGAAGGAAATTATAATTATGGAATCTTTTAGGAAAAGATAAGTATGAAATCTTGTTAATGATTTATGAATATACTTATAACATTTGAGATAAGTATATGAATATTTTTTGAAGTATTGAAAGAGTACAAACGAATAGTATAAATTGATATGATGTTTTATTAGATAAAAAAAGTTTGACTAACAAAGGATTAATTAAACAAAAAAGGGATTAAATATCACTAGTGTAACTTAATCGTGCTTTGTATGACTTGATCATGCTTTGTATATTTACTTATTTATGGAAACCATTTAGTTGTATACTAAGCGCGATTAGAAATTTCTGTTGTAATTCCGATATTTCTGTATCAAAGTAACCTAAAAATGTTGATATGTAGAATATAGTAATGTAGCATAAATAAGAATACTATAGAGGTGAAACATCTAGTTCATCTTCTCGAGCTTCAAAGAACATCAATGAAAACCTGTCTTTCTCAGACTATTTGAAAGATCATACAAGGAATTTAGGGGAAACAAAAACTAATATCTGACATAAGTCTGGTATGAGAAACTCAAGAAATATGTGATCAACATATAACCGTACTTTTGGGACTACATGGAATGCAATAACGGTTATTCCCTCAAAAGAACAACCATCTAATAAGTACATAAGGTTATATAATAGATAATATCTTAGGAGAAGAATATAAATTAGAATATAGCTGAAATGGTTACATTATTTACATTCAACAACATATTAATGGGCACAATCAAATCGATAAGGTACGTTCACATAACAATTCTTCAGCAGAGATCTCTTCGATGGAGCCGGATCCAATCCCCTGCATAAGGGTCAAAATGTACCTTCCACGCGTCATACATCTCTAGACAAAATATACCATTAAGGTAAACAAAACTGGCTCATCGCCTGAACAGTTTCGTGAACCATATGGAACCAAGTATCAACAAATCCCACGTGCAACATCGATAAGCATACTCTAGATATGGAGTTGATGTACCCTTATGAGTCCGCTAAACTGAGATTGTGAGGCCTATTCTATTTTTAGCCATTTCCGATGTCGAGGTTAAGTTTGGCATCTTTCACATGAGTCTTTATCACTCGAACATAACACGATTCCCTAATTGGATTCCCATATCTCGAACAGATCTTAAAACCACACATCGATTCCAGAATACTGAAAAGGTCCACTTCCAAGAGATAGAACACATATCTTAGTCTTGAAGTGTTTTTCGATAAGTAAAACACTGACCGATCCTGCTTTCTTTAAGACTGAATCAACAAATTTGTCCATATTCAATAGTAATGAGAAGAATCACAATGGAAACCAAGTCTCGTATACTTATCACATTTCTGATATTTTCAGCTCACTCTGTCCTTCGGTCAAGAGTGAAGCCGGTAGGTTAGAGCTCTGTTGCACATATCCCTACTCAAACATTAGTCTTAACTCCCACAGATAGACAAGCCTGCTTCATCGACTTTTTGTGCTAAGTATATGACTCAATGTTTTCCATAAATGAGTAAACATACAAAGTACAATCAACTCATATAAAGCACGATTAAATCACATAAACGACTTCTAATCCCCTTTTTTGTTTAATTAATCTTTTATTAACTAAAACCTCTTTTATTAGTAAAAATTCTTTTATCTAATAAAACATCGTTTATCTATTTCTACTATTCATTTGTACTCTTTCAATACTTCAAAAAGTATCCATATACTTATCTCAAACAGTATAAGTATATTCACAAATCATTAACAAGACTTCTTACTTTAAACCTTTACTTTTTCCGTCTTCTCCCAAAAGATTTCATGCTTAAAATTTCCTTTAAAATATCCATTTTAATGATCTAAATACTTTCAAAATCCATTCAAAAAGGTTTAGGACTAATGTTACTTAAACATTGTCACTACAAACCCAAAACCATTTCGTTCATGCTTACCTTTAAAACATTCTTTTTAAAAATCTATTTACATTCATAAGTTTAATCAAAAAGGGTTAGAGATGAATGTTATTAACACATTATCATAACATACCCAAAACCATTGCATACTTATATATCTTTAAAATCATTCTTTTAAAGACTTAGGTTAATAATTGGTTATGTTCAATGGTCGATTAAGTGATTATCCAGTTAAAAACAACAGCTTATAGAAATCATGGCTCATATAGTTAACTCGTTTTCGATATTCCAACTTAACTATTCATCCTCCAAGATTGAAGCTAGATAAGTTAGAGCACTGGTCGCATATTAAAGTCTTGCCTAGAGACTTCATTCGTGAATCTCACAAATAGATGAAAGTACCTCATCGAATTTTAGTTTTAAGTACAATATTTATGACTTTCATAAAAAAGAAGAGAGACAATACGATTAACAAGTTGCAGACATTTCCGAATTAACTATTCCTCGGCCAAGAGGGAAGTCGGTAGGTTAGAGCTTTGTTGCTCATATCCTTACTCGAACATCAATCTTAACTCTCATAAATAGAGAAGCCTACTTCATTGGATTTTAGCATTAAGAAAAAATCAATTACTTTTCAAACATATAAATAAACAATGAGATTAACACATTTATGACATTCCAACTTAACCACTCCTCAATCAAGGGGGAAGCCGGTAGGCTAGAGCTGTAACGACCTGGCATTTGAACCATTCAAATCGACACTCATCCACTCATGTCAGACTTGAATTGCTTAAAACAAAAAATTGTTAAATTTTATATTGGAAAAACTCAACATATACAGTAAATAAATCAATCACAGAATCATAGACACAGAGTAATACAACAATAAGCAGTGGAATAGATAAATAGTAGTTCATGAAGCTACTATATAAACATCAGAGTCTAAAACAAGATACAATAGAAATCTCAAATACAATGTAGTCTCGAATACAAATAGATGACAAGTCTGAACATAAACAACCGAAATAAACTAAAATAATAGAATAGCCGAGTAGATGAAGATAGATCTCCAAGTGAAGCTCCAAAGCTCCAAAGGCGAGTCTTAAATGCTGTGAAACTCGGTCTGACCCGAGCATAAAGCAAAACAAAAAACACTCGAGTCAGGATTAACATTATTATACCAGTAAATCAACTCAAGTGAAATGCAATATAACTTAGAGGATGATTGGGATTCCCATCCTCTAAAGATCCGTTAAACTATCTACATACATAGTACAATACGCTACATATAATGACTACATTAAAGTAAAATATTAAAATAGCGTTAAGGCGTTACATATATCCTTCTTAACACATTTTATATATTCCCGTGGTCTATACAGATACTGTAAGCTCCACCAAACCGATGGTTTACTCGGGGAGCACTCCATAGGTACGGTACAAAACAAACTCGTAGTGGGCGCGATAAGGCATGCGACAAGTCACACAAGGCAATGCCTAGGGGAGGATACTACCATTTTGCAGATCCGGACTGGTGGTAACGCATAGCAGCTACTACCGCCTACCTCGAGACACACTCCCAAATCAAAGGTGCACCCAATGAAATCACAAAGTAATAGAATGGTATCAAAAAAATGTGCCCGATAGGACAAGAGACCTCACTTGGCCCGGCATGGCTCCTGTTTTAGCCACATCAAGCTGACTCACGGGAGTCAATGATGCGTTAATACCTCATACAGAATCATCGCCAAGCCATCCCACTTCATTCTGGAATCTCCTTGCGTACATAGTTGTTAAAGTGGTTTTTGGTATTGGCAGAGAGTATGACAATATACGATCCCGGTCTCTTTAACAACCAAATGCTTATTTCACACCGTGGTCGTTTTATAGTTTCAAACAGTTCATACTTCATATCAAAATATCATATCCATTTCAAAATCATATCACATTCGAAATCATATTCACTTTCGAAATCATATCACTTTCGAAATCATTATTCTCTTTAAAATCATATTTATTTTCACAATCTGAACCACAAAATAGGTTGAACCATCATATCAAAATATAAGCATTTAATTCCATTAAATCTAAATCATAATAATTCCAACTTAAACAGTTTAAATACTGAAAATAGTTTATATGCATAGAAATAGTTTTAAATTAAAAATAGTTTATATATTCAAAAATAAGTAATAAATTAAAAATAGTTTATATATTAAAAAGAGTTTATATACTAAAATGGTTTATATATTAAAATATATAAATCAAAAATAGTTTCAAGTTAGAATTGTATCTTCCAATTTCACAAATCAATTCAAATCAATTTTAGTTCCAAAAAATCAATCTCAATTCAAATTATCATTAAACCATTTTTAATCGATTTCAAATCCAGGTTCGAACTATAAATTTAACCCACTTCAAATTCAATAGGTTTCAAAGTTTAATTATTCAACATTTACAATAACTAAATTTAATAAATTTAATTTATATTTCAAAATTCAACTTTAGTCCTATTAAATTTTCAAAATATTCACTTAATCATTTTTAATAACACTTAATAAAATCTCAAATTACAACTTTGAGTTAATATTAAATATTCAATCTCAATTTTATTTAAAGTTGAGAATATTCATTTAATCACTTTTCATCAAATCAAGTTATAAAATCATACCTTTAAAAACAAAGTACAACAAATATACATATATATTTATACTAAAACCCAACAAACACACACACATATATATATATAAGCTGTCACATATATATATATATATTTGGCTATGACAGAGATCAAAACAAAGCACAACAAATATACAAATATATGCAACACAACTTCTCACATATATATATTTTTCCAACAGAGAAGCAAGATGCAAAGAAGTTGGAATTCAAAGGACAAAGAAAACAAAGGAGGAGGATATATACATACGAGACATACGTACACACACAGATATATATATATATATATATATATATATATGTATATGTATATATGTGTGTGTGTGTGTGAAGGCTGGCTGCACGTGGCTTACTAGGCGAAGCACAAAATCTGGTTGCAAGGAGGTGATGCGAGGGGAACGGTGGCTGTTAGGAGGGTCTGACTTTGGGCTGTTCGGCTTGGCGGTGAGGCATGGAGACACACAGAGGATATGGTGAAAGCGCTGGCGGGGTGATGCTGTCGGAGTGGGCTGTATGGTAGGGGAAGAGGCTATGATATGGGCTGTTGTAACCGGGAGGTGGATGGGATGGATGCGGTCATGGGGATGGGCGGAAGTCGAGACCATATGGGAGGTTGTGGCTGTATGGAAATGGTGGAGGGATGGTAGGTCTCAGAGTTGTTTTGGAGGCGGTGCGTGAGTGGGTTGACGTGGAGATGGAGGAATGTGACATCCCGGAATTTCGAGGAATTTAAAATGCGATAATCTCTTAATTAAATTATTTAAAATTGATAAAGTTGTTGTTTTCAAATATAAATAACTAATTAATTGATAATGTGCTGTTTTAAATTATGGTTATAAATTGATTTTAAATCAGAATAATTAGTTACAAATTTAATCTGTGATATTTTATAAATAGATTTAAATAGTCCTATTATTTCTAAGTTAATAAATGTGTATATATGTGTGTAGTTAGAAGAAAATTTTAATTTGAGAATTTAAAATAAAAGTGTTCCAATTTAATTACAATAAAATCTATTTTAAATTTAAAGTAAAACTCTACTTATTGCATTTTGATCTATATAATAATTTGTTGTAATTTTGGTAATAATGTTTAAATTGAAATAAATCTTGTCAATATTAAATATAAATATAAAACAAAAATATGGTCTAAAATGTAAGTATTAATATATAAACATATTTAACATAAGTAAAAATAAAAATAAATAAATAAATATAAATGTAGTGTTTGGTAAATTAAGTTTAAAGTAGGAAAATATACACTAGTTTAATACATTAAGTTTTTAAATAGAAATATATAAGTAGTAATGTAAAATTAGAATTTAATTCACAAGCTAACATAATAAAATAAATATAACAACTTATAAAAGCTTAAGTAAGTCTAGAAAATATATAGTATACTTGTAGTTTTGCAAGCAAGTAACATGTATAAACTAACATCATATATATGCAAAGTAACAAAGTCAAAACAAAATAAAAGATATACAAGATTGTACCTGCAAATGAATGGTTTAGTAAACTTGTAGATATGCTAGGCTGAATCACAAGGAAGATATCTTCCTTTATTTGTACAGATATGTGTACATGAATTGTAATAAGAAGATTTAAGCTAAGGCAAAAATATTTGTACTATGGCACTGTCTAGATTGGCAGGCAAAAAGAAGTAAAATATACACAAGATGTACAAAGTTAAATAAATATATGTACTCTAGCAATGAAGCTTTGCAGGCAAGAAAAGAAGCAAGATAACATAAGTACCATACGAAATTTAATAAAAGAGATATGTATGACATTGTTCATTAATGCTTGTGTACAAAATGTTTACTCACAGCCTCCAAAAGAAAAGATCTTTGACCCGAAATTTATTAAATCTTGTACCTGCATAACTTAGCCTCTGCTACTTGTTTTAGTATATATCAAGTTTCCTTTTCTTTTTCATTCATCAAGCAAGCAAAAGCATTTCAGTTTTTTTTAAAGAAAATCAAAGCATTTTCAAAGTTTCATCTTCAAATAAAAAACCTGTAAGCATTTTCAACAATCCCTGTAACCATTTGATAAAGCCTGTAGCATGTTCAAATTTGCAACCAGAGATCAAGCTAGCAGTTCCAGTTTTTAAAGCATTCAGTTTTAAGTCTCATGCAAAACATTGTCTCTGGAATCAAAACAACAAAAGTATTCAAATTTCAAATTTTCAAAGCCTCTGCCTTTTTCAATATCAGGTGAGTAAACATTTTTAATAAAATCTAAATAAGTTAATGATGTTGCTAGCGTAATCTCTATGATAATGATGCCTGTATGTGCATGAATAAGTGTAGAACTCTGATAGATGATTGTATTCATGTTGTATATGCCTGTTATAAATTGTTCTTCTCTGTTTTTTTTATTTACAGAGTTTAAGTTGAATTCAAATTTCACTTTTCTTTCTCCTCTGTTATGTGATAGGCTTTAGATTCATACAAATATAGTTTGTTTAAACTTAAAGTTGGATCTAAAAGAGTTTAACATGTTTACATTTATATAGTGTCTGGAATCAAGCTCTAAAGTAAAAATCAGAAAGTAAATTACAAACATGTTAAAAACTAATGGATTAAATTCTCTAATTCAAGTTTATAACTTGAAATGGCTTGGGAAAATATGGTTTTTAAAATCTAAATCTCAAATTTTAATGAAGTAATGAATGTGGGATTTTGGGTTAACTGGAAATAGGATTTCGAGTGTTTTCTGATGATCTACGTGTCTGGGATGGTCGGAATCATAGCCGGGGATGGACGAAGCTATGGGGTGCTTGGGAAAAATGACTCGAAGTGTTCCAGTTCATCGAGGCGACGTGGAAGAGGGGATTTAGGTTTCTAACCCTAGTATAGTAAGGTCTGGAAATTGGCGTGATGCATCTTCCCTATTGTTTCGAGTGCGATGGAACGCTGGGTATGGTTTCGTGGATGGTCGGGGAGTGTGTGGCCAGAGTTTCTGGTGATCTGGTGATCGGTGTGGGCAGTTCGAGGCATTTTTCTGGTCATGTCGAGTTCCAGGGTCGAACTGGAATGCTCGATTTCGTTGTGGGGTCATGTTGGATGACTGGAGAGTGGGAGACGTTTGTCGTGGCGATGTGTGGCTTGCCGGAGGTGGTGAGGTACGCCGGAGCGTCGACGAGACACTGTGCACGTGCACGTGTACAATTCGATCTGGGTTTGGGGAAGACGAAGTTTCCTGTGTGTTGCTCGAGTTTTTTTTTGTGGTAACGACTCGAAGCAAGGTAGGGGTTTTAGGGTGTTTAACTCGGGTCTGCACTCGGGTATTTGATGGTGGTATGCTTCAGTTTTTAAAAAAAACTATAATATTAAACTTCAAGTTTTGAAAAGAAAATGGTAAGTAGGGAAAACTCGGGTCTACACCCGAGTAGTATTCGGGTATGACCCGAAGTAGATTTAAGCCCAGTTTATAAAAGTTTTAAAAATGTTATTTTTGAAATTTAAACAAATTTTGTTAAAACTTTCTTTTATAACATTACTTTTAAATATCAAATAGTTTCTTAACATTTGTTAAAGGGTTTTAAAATTTATTTAATCTAAATTTTGTTTAAGTTAATTTTAAGATAAAGGGGTTTTAAAATGAAAATGGTAATTAAGATAACGTTATCTTAAGTTAAAGGAGTTTTATTACCTTGGAAATTGTGACGACCGCCCATGACCCCTGCACCGAATCTAAAGATAGAGCGCTGTAAAGTGTGCCAGGCGACCATGGACGATTGTCAAGGTAAGATTTAAAACAAAAGAATCTATCGTATTACTCACAGCGCATGGACAAAATACAATAGAACATATGTATAGTGAAGCTTTACAGAACAAAATGACATCATATAAAACTCCATAATAGTTGAATACAAGCATCCACATAGTCAATACATCCAGCCTCACTACATATCTCTCAGAGAATACAAAACAGCGGAATATCCAGTACATATAATAAGAAGATAATATGCAACCCTCTAGCTCGTCTTCGATATCAGCATCGTGAGAAGAGAACAGCACCTGTCACCTGCTACCTAGTCTGCCCGTCCCAAAATGGACGAACAGCCCAAGGCAATAAGAATTAAAACATAAAGCCTTGAGTCAGACAACAGTCTTAGTGAGCAGTAAATTAACTAACAACATACCAAAAGAGCATAAAGGAAAAGGAATAGGAATACAACCCTCCCACTCCAACCTCATTCTACAGTGATAGCCCCCAGACACACACTAAGCAGAAGCAAACATAGCAGAGCATACAATTTAAAGTAAAGCTACTATCACTCGAGTCAAGGGCGATGTTTTCCAAGTACCAAGGCCTAAATCAGATAAGCACCCAGAAAATACCGCTCTTGAGTCCGAAATGACGTTACAACCAAACATCCATGACTCTGGCTATCACTGTTATCATTGCTTCGATATCACCGTTAATTGAATGACCGGCACATTCTTTCAGCCGACCGTCAAGGGCTAATGGAAACCCCGGTTCTAGACATAACTCCCGCACGTCGTCGCAGCCCGTGCCTAGGACTATCGAATCTGCCCAGAGTACTCGACCATCAACAGTTAGCCGTTGGGACTATCGAATCTGCCCAAACGTACTCTTGCTTAGAGCATGCTAGAACCTTCAACAACGATGCTATCCAAGCCTCCTAGTCATCCTCCTCGACGACTATTCTCATATCCATTCATTATCCTCAACTCGAATCATATCACCGAGTTATCAACATGCTTGGAATGATCCCGTCTGGATTAGACCAAGTCTTCATCACATGATTGCCTCGCTTCATTACATCCTCGCAAAGCCTCATCTCAACATCACATCATCAAATCTATGCATAAGAGCTTCATCATCCCGCTACATATACCACGAGCAGCTTTTCCAATTCAAGAGCCTTTCCCTTAGCTTTTGAATCACCTTCGATCTAAATCTAATCATCAATCATCTAGTTCATAACAATCAATCAAATCAAACATCAATCCAAGCAATCAAGCATTCAAAAATGATCTAAGTAGACAATTATAACAATAATGGCATTTTCGTAATTAAAGAGTTGAAAGTCCAATAAGCATGAAAACATGGATTATATCTCTACAAACTTGATGAATGAACTTGCATAGGTTAACATATGATAAAATGGATGTAACATCATCATGAACAATGGATCTATATGGATCTACACTTAGGATGAAGAAAATGCATGGAAATCTCTATTTAACACCAAATCGAGCCAACGATCCGATATACTCCTTTGGATCCGTGTGAGAGATAACCACCACTCACCAAATCACCTAAACAACCTCAAATCAATACGCTTCAGATATGGACAGCGAAGGATCAAGCTTGATCTAGCACGAATCCGCTTCAAACGATGAAATCTCTCTTGAAAAGATGAAGATCTTCAACTTTAGCTCTTGAATCTTCAATCTTGATCTTTGATTTGGATGGAAGGAAGCACTAGATTAGAGTGGAGAAAAGAAGTGAAGAAGTGTAGAAGTCGAGCTCTCAAAATGGCAGCACTTCGTCGCTTCAAAATCCGGATCCCAAAAATGAAGAGAAGCTCTCCTATTTATAGCTGAAATCCTTATCTCGTCTGTCTCCATGAGTCGTTTACGACTCACGAATCAAAGCCCTACGACTCAACGACTTAACACACTTCAGCCTGTGACTCACGACAAATCAACTATCTCCTAAGTCGTCTCCGACTTATAGTATGCGCCTACGACTCACCAGACCCCCTGTCTACGACTTAAATGCGCACGCCTTACTTGGTTAGACGACTCAACTACTAACTCGTATACGACTCATCACAATGGCTACGACTCATCCACTTGCGCGAGTTATCACCTACGCGCGACTCAACAGCTTACGACTCATCCCTTAACTCGTCCACGACTTAACTGCTAGACGAGATAACCCATTCTACGACTTATCAAACAACAGGGATACGACTCATCAGATAACTGGGTACGACTCATCAGATGACTTGGGTACGACTCATTAGATGACTCGGGTACGACTCATCAGATGACTTGGGTACGACTCATCAGATGACTTGGGTACGACTCATCAGATGACTTGGGTACGACTCATCAGATGACTTGGGTACGACTCATCAGATGACTTGGGTACGACTCATCACCTTAACTCGGTCACGACTTAACTGCTACAACTTAAGCCTTATCTCGCCCAGTCCTTAAGTCGCGCCTACCCCTTAAGTCGTTCAAACGACTTATCCTTACACCCTTAACTAGCCAAACCCCTGAGTCGCTCCTATCCCCTAAGTCGTATACGACTCACGACTTACACTAAGTCGTTCACGACTCAGGACTTAGCATTTTCGCCTAAAATCTGAAATGGCTCAAAAACTCTAAAATTCCAGACTTTGTCGAACTTGTCGATCCGTAAAAATACGGGTCGTTACAGAAATTAATTAAGTTAATTAGGAAATTAAGTATAATTAATTAATTTAATTAACTAAGGATAAAGGTTAATTAAGTGATTAATTTAAGAATAGTTAATTAATTAAATTAATTAATGATTGTGATTGATTAACTAATAATTAGAGATAAATGAATTGGGAATTTATTAAATAAGAAATTAAATGTTGATTAATTAATAATTAAGAAGTACTTAGTTTGTAATTGAGTTTATTGATTAATAATTTGGTTTTATTAATTAACGAATAAGAAATAATAAATCTATAGAGATTAATTAAGAAGTAATTAATTGTTATTAAGTTTTATAAATTAATAATTAAGGTTTATTAATTTATAATTAAAGGATAATTAATCTACAGTTAAGATTAATTCATTTGTTTTAAGTTAATTAAGAAATGAATTATCAATTGTAATGAATCAAATGAATGTGATTGATTCAAGATGATTAATTGTTAATTAATTAAAGATATTCATTTGATGGTTAATTAAGTATAAATACTTAATGAAATTGAATAGTATAATTACTTAGCAAAGTAATTAATGAATAATTACAACATGTAATTAGATAAAGGAAATTACTTAATGGGAAATAATTAAAGTAGAATTACTTTGTAGAAGTAATTAAAGATTTATTACCTAGTGTAATTAATCAAAAGATTTATATAATTAATTAAGAAGTTAATTAATTAAGATAAGTAATTTCAAGATGGAAATTCCTGTATATGATTTGGGTTGATAAGTGGAAGTGAATAATTTAAGTTAATTAATTAATGTAATTAATTAAGGATTAATGTAATTAATTATAGTTAATTAATTAATGGAAGTAATTTATTAAGGATCATTAATTTATGTATTAATGAAGTAATTAATGGTTAATTATTGTGAATGGTTAAGGTTAATTAATTTGTGAAATTAATTAAAAGGTAATTACTGGAATGTAATTAAAGGTTAGTTAATCAAAGATGATTAATTAAGATGGAAATTAGAGAATGATTCAATAATTGATTTGTAATTAATTAATGATTAAGTAAGCATGATTTATAGAATGAAGTAATTAATTTAATTTACTTTAAATTAATTAGAGATAAGATAATTAATTTAATTCATTTTAAATTAATTATAAATGGTGTGATTATTAATCCTTGCTTATGTATGGATGGATGATATTGTTTGCCTTGAATGGTTTGAAATCTCAGATACGAGATAAGTAATGCTGTGTGTTATGGATTATCTATTGATGATGATATTGTGAATTATCTATCTGTGATGTTATGAATTATCTATCTGTGTGTATATGGATAATAAAAATGAATTGTTTTAACTTTAAAACAACTTGGCCTTAAAAGATACGGTTTGGATTTGATGAGACCGGGATCGGGTTTCCAGATTTGGATATCCGAAAACCACATCGATCCAAATTAATGATAGATCGTGAATCTCAAGTGAAGATGAAGATTCAGAGTGCAAGGGTTATGGTCGTTAACTCTGAGGATGTTTCCAAAATGAGTGTAACGAGATAATGCCTTCGGTTTTGTTCGAACCCGGAACGAACTTGTATGGATTGAATGCTTTCAGAACATCGTCAGGTGGACGATGAGCATTCTAAGAGATGTGTTCTCTAAAAGGTAATCGTAGCCTCAAGCCTCATCAACCGGGAATGGCTAAAATAGGGGAGGTGCAGCAAGGCTCCGTGGGTCGCACCCACTAGGGAGTAAGGTCATCCCTGTCTAGATGTCCCTTTTTATTTCGGCTTAGTGTGCGGTTGCTGATCACAACCGTGGGGTGATTTTATTCGGAATTATCCAGTAAGGGATGGTTCCGGCCTTGTGTTGTAGGGGACTTAGGGTGGGTCCTTGGTACGCTGATCTAGGCCAGGTACTGTGATGGGCGCTACCCCGGTAGCCCTGCCATTGTATGGAATCCAAAATCCAATAAGTGCCATCAGATTTGATTGTATTACCCACTTGTTGGCTAGTATGCTGGAATTTAATAGATGTAACAATTTCAGCTATTTTCTATTTACTTGAAAACCCTAGACACTATTATAATATCACTGAATTTCCTATCAAAGTTTTGGTTAGCGTAAGGTAAAAACTTTTCCATGTTTATGTGTGGGAAGTCTTACGTGATACCTTTTGTTTTCAAAGGATTTTCAAAGTTAAGCAACTTTAACCGTTTACTCATACCAGACCCATGTCTGACCCGGAGTTTATTTCTGTTTTTCTTAAACTCTCGGGTACTCAAATTTTTACGAGTAGCCAAGGGATTCAGGTTAGCTTTGACGAATTCTGGAGGAGCAATGGAGCAGGAGGCTTCAGCGTATAGATATATATTGGTTCCGCTGTGTTAGTGTTTATTGTGTATTTCCGCTGTGTTGTATCTCTGTGATGATTGTGAGTTGTATCGAGTTGTATTAACTAGACAGGTGTTTATAACTGTCTAGTATGTGTTGTATTAGCTGTGTATCTTTGATGTATATGTTACTATGTAATCTCTTATGTGATATATTATATTTCATTCGTTCTGCTGTTGAGATTCTGATGTTGTTTGGTTCTTTCTTCTCTATCTTTTCTATTTCTCACCTCTTTCTTTCTTAAAAATGATGCGTCTTTCTATGTGTAGAAGGGCGGGTTATTACAGTGGTATCAGAGCGATAGGTTGAGCGAATACCTAAGCTCTGGAGTGGTGTCCTTCTTGAGAGAGCGTACTTGTAATTTTTATCTATATATATATATATATATATATATTTCTACCTATCTGTTGGGTTACCTGTTCGGGTTTTCCAATATAAGTTATAAAGGTAGATAGGGTAGTGGTGTGTGTAACACGACTACCAATGGTTGGAGTTTGAATGTTTGAGGTTGGAAGTGTATATGTCGAGACTGTAGACCTAATACCGTCTCGAGTGAGCTTTGTTTGATGTAAGGATTTTATTGATCTCTGAAGGAAACCTGTTAAGGATTCGGAGTTCCTCATTGAAGTGCAAGTTTGATTGCGCTCGTGTGAGCGGATTTTTGAGAGTTTGGATCTGTCGGTTGGACAGAAGTAAGTCATGATTTCTTGATACCTCAGGAGGTAGTAGCTGTGTGATGAGACACAGTGACTATGGATGTTTCCGAAGATGTTTTCTTTGGAACAAATTAAGGAAGTGTGTTTGCTTCAGTGTTGTGGCTGTGTTCAGCACAATGTTTATGTTGTTTGAGGTTCGAGTTTCTCGAAGAGCTTTGGATAGGAAGTCTTCTGGCTTGGCAGATTTTCTTGAGGTAATTTCAGAAGCAGCAGAGTGGTTACATTCTTCGATGGATTGGCTTCATAAGCATAAGCTGTTCTGTTTTGTAAAGAGAGAGCAGTTTTTCTTTGGAATTAGGCCGGATTGATCGCAAAAGTGACTTGCGATAATCTGAGTGTTCTCTTGGGTTGTCAGAGATTTTTTCTGGATGTCTTCAGGAAGTCAGAGTTTTGTCAGCATCTGGAGATTGAGTTAGTATCTACTAGATTCCAGAAGGGGTACCGATGGTTTCTTAGGAGTTTTGGTGTAGCATTTGTGTTTTCTCCTCTGTATCTTGTTTCGAGTTTCTTCCAGCTAAAGGTAGTTGAAGATAGTACCCTTGACTGAGGACTCATCTGTTTCTTAGAGCAGTTCATTCCATATGTGGTGGATCTATTGTGTTGTGTGTCCAGGAGGTGTTGGTTAAGATTTTGTTCGAATTCATCGACATTCTTATCTACTTCAGATCAGAGTTGTGCAGCGGAAGCAAGGTGGCAGCTATTCTAGAGTGGAAGCAACCAGAAGTTGCAGTATTTTGGGATTAGAGAATTTCTATGGGAATTTTTCTGGAATTGAGGCCAGATTGGCAAGTGTTTTTGTTTTGTCTTTTCCAGATAGGAGAAGTAAGTTGTAATCTACTGATGATGGTGGAGTAGAGTTGTATTCGGGTTGATTGGGTAAATCTGGAGAGGATCTTTTTGGTTGAGTTATTCTGATCCAGTTTGGTTATTGAAGCATCAGCGAAGTTTGAGCTGGTCAGGAAAGGATGTAGGCAGTCTAGGATCGCTAAAGGAGTTTTTTGGATAAGAAACGGAAGAATTTGGAAGTTGGAGACTTTGATGTTGTTGAGATTTTCTTCGGTAAGGGGAGCAATAAGATTGGGTAAGACTGTGAGGTTAGCTCCGAAGTATATTGGATCTTTCTGTATTCTTTGTAAGGATACGTGTTTTGGATTACAGGAGTGAATTGCCAGTTTGGAAGACTGCGATTTGATGTGTTTCACGTATCTCTGAGGGAATACGTGTAAGATCTATCACTAGTTTTAGAACCAGCAGTTCAGGGAGTTTTGGTTGTTGAGTCAGACTTGTCTGTAGTCTGATATCCTGTCTTATTTTGTAGATCTAGATGAGTAGGAGCTCAGTAGCTTAGTAGTATAGCTAGTTTGGATTCAGTAGAGCGAGTATTCCAGTATCTGTACCTAGGAAACTCGGGGAATTTTAGGGAAGCTTATCCAGATCTGTGTCTGAATAACTAGTGTTGTTTGATTGATTGAAATTGTTTGTTTGGTTGTGTATGGCTGATATGTATGCTGAATTGGTTGAAAATAAAATAAAACTTTGGATTATCTTTTGTTTTAAATTTTGAGGATGAAATTCTTTTAAGGGGGAAGGAATGTGACATCCCGGAATTTTGAGGAATTTAAAATGCAATAATCTCTTAATTAAATTATTTAAAATTGATAAAGTTGTTGTTTTCAAATATAAATAACTAATTAATTGATAATGCGCTGTTTTAAATTATGGTTATAAATTGATTTTAAATCAGAATAATTAGTTACAAATTTAATTTGTTATATTTTATAAATAGATTTAAATAGTCCTATTATTTCTAAGTTAATAAATGTGTATATATGTGTGTAGTTAGAAGAAAATTTTAATTTGAGAATTTAAAATAAAAGTGTTCCAATTTAATTACAATAAAATCTATTTTAAATTTAAAGTAAAACTCTACTTATTGCATTTTGATCTATATAATAATTTGTTGTAATTTTGGTAATAATGTTTAAATTGAAATAAATCTTGTCAATATTAAATATAAATATAAAACAAAAATATGGTCTAAAATGTAAGTATTAATATATAAACATATTTAACATAAGTAAAAATAAAAATAAAAAAATAAATATAAATGTAGTGTTTGGTAAATTAAGTTTAAAGTAGGAAAATATACACTAGTTTAATACATTAAGTTTTTAAATAGAAATATATAAGTAGTCATGTAAAATTAGAATTTAATTCACAAGCTAACATAATAAAATAAATATAACAACTTATAAAAGCTTAAGTAAGTCTAGAAAATATATAGTATACTTGTAGTTTTACAGGCAAGTAACATGTATAAACTATCATCGTATATATGCAAAGTAACAAAGTCAAAAAAAAATAAAAGATATACAAGATTGTACCTGCAAATGAATGGTTTAGTAAACTTGTAGATATGTTAGGCTGAATCACAAGGAAGATATCTTCCTTTATTAGTACAGATATGTGTACATGAA
Source organism: Allium fistulosum (assembly GCA_030737815.1). Taxonomy (NCBI): domain Eukaryota; kingdom Viridiplantae; phylum Streptophyta; class Magnoliopsida; order Asparagales; family Amaryllidaceae; genus Allium; species Allium fistulosum. Next base: position 855,944,084 of record CM060905.1, read on the forward strand.
TTGTAATAAGAAGATTTAAGCTAAGGCAAAAATATTTGTACTATGGCACTGTCTAGATTGGCAGGCAAAAAGAAGTAAAATATACACAAGATGTACAAAGTTAAATAAATATATGTACTCTAGCAATGAAGCTTTGCAGGCAAGAAAAGAAGCAAGATAACATAAGTACCATACGAAATTTAATAAAAGGGATATGTATGACATTGTTCATTAATGCTTGTGTACAAAATGTTTACTCACAGTCTCCAAAAGAAAAGATCTCTGACCCCAAATTTATTAAATCTTGTACCTGCATAACTTAGCCTCTGCTACTTGTTTTAGTATATATCAAGTTTCCTTTTCTTTTTCGTTCATCAAGCAAGCAAAAGCATTTCAGTTTTTTTTAAAGAAAATCAAAGCATTTTCAAAGTTTCATCTTCAAATAAAAAGCCTGTAAGCATTTTCAACAATCCCTGTAACCATTTGATAAAGGCTGTAGCATGTTCAAATTTGCAACCAGAGATCAAGCTAGCAGTTCCAGTTTTTAAAGTATTCAGTTTTAAGTCTCATGCAAAACATTGTCTCTGGAATCAAAACAACAGAAGTATTCAAATTTCAAATTTTCAAAGCCTCTGCCTTTTTCAATATCAGGTGAGTAAACATTTTTAATAAAATCTAAATAAGTTAATGATGTTACTTGCGTAATCTCTATGATAATGATGCCTGTATGTGCATGAATAAGTGTAGAACTCTGATAGATGATTGTATTCATGTTGTATATGCCTGTTATAAATTGTTCTTCTCTGTTTTTTTATTTACAGTGTTTAAGTTGAATTCAAATTTCACTTTTCTTTCTCCTCTGGTCTATGATAGGCTTTAGATTCATACAAATATAGTTTGTTTAAACTTAAAGTTGGATCTAAAAGAGTTTAACATGTTTACATTTATATAGTGTCTGGAATCAAGCTCTAAAGTAAAAATCAGAAAGTAAATTACAAACATGTTAAAAACTAATGGATTAAATTCTCTAATTCAAGTTTATAACTTGAAATGGCCTGGGAAAACATGATTTTTAAAATCAAAATCTCAAATTTTAATGAAGTAATTAATGTGGGATTTTGGGTTAATTGGAAATAGGATTTCGAGTGTTTTCTGATGATCTACGTGTCTGGGATGGTCGGAATCGTGGCTGGGGATGGATGAAGCTATGGGGTGTTTGGGAAAAATGACTGGAAGTGTTCTAGTTCATCGAGGCGACGTGGAAGAGGGGATTTAGGTTTCTAACCCTAATATAGTCAAGTTTGGAAATTGGCGTGATGCATCTTCCCTATTGTTTCGAGTGCGATGGAACGCTGGGTATGGTTCCGTGGATGGTCGGGGAGTGTGTGGCCAGAGTTTCTGGTGACCCGGTGATCGGCGTGGGCAGTTCGAGGCATTTTTCTGGTCATGTCGAGTTCCGGGGTCGAACTGGAATGCTCGATTTCGTTGTGGGGTCGTGTTGGATGACTGGAGAGTGGGAGACGTTTGTCGTGGCGATGTGTGGCTTGCCGGAGGTGGTGAGGTACGCCGGAGCGTCGACGAGACACTGTGCACGTGCACGTGTACAATTCGATCTGGGTTTGGGGATTTGGGGAAGACGAAGTTTCCTGTGTGTTGCTCGAGTTTTTTTTTTGTGGTAACGACTCAAAGCAAGGTAGGGGTTTTAGGGTGTTTAACTCGGGTCTGCACTCGGGTATTTGATGGTGGTATGCTTCAGTTTTTTAAAAAAACTATAATATTAAACTTTAAGTTTTGAAAAGAAAATGGTAAGTAGGGAAAACTCGGGTCTACACCCGAGTAGTATTCGGGTATGACCCGAAGTAGATTTAAGCCCAGTTTTATAAAAGTTTTAAAAATGTTATTTTTGAAATTTAAACAAATTTTGTTAAAACTTTTTTTATAACATTACTTTTAAATATCAAATAGTTTCTTAACATTTGTTAAAGAGTTTTAAAATTTATTTAATCTAAATTTTGTTTAAGTTAATTTTAAGATAAAGGGGTTTTAAAATGAAAATGGTAATTAAGATAATGTTTATCTTAAGTTAAAGGAGTTTTATTACCTTGGAAATTAATTAAGTTAATTAGGAAATTAAGTATAATTAATTAATTTAATTAATTAAGGATAAAGGTTAATTAAGTGATTAATTTAAGAATAGTTAATTAATTAATGATTGTGATTGATTAACTAAAAATTAGAGATAAATGAATTGGGAATTTATTAAATAAGAAATTAAATGTTGATTAATTGATAATTAAGAAGTACTTAGTTAGTAATTGAGTTTATTGATTAATAATTTGGTTTTATTAATTAATGAATAAGAAATAATAAATCTATAGAGATTAATTAAGAAGTAATTAACTGTTATTAAGTTTTATAAATTGATAATTAAGGTTTATTAATTTATAATTAAAGGATAATTAATCTACAGTTAAGATTAATTCATTTGTTTTAAGTTAATTAAGAAATGAATTATTAATTGTAATGAATCAAATGAATGTGATTGATTCAAGATGATTAATTGTTAATTAATTAAATATATTCATTTGATGGTTAATTAAGTATAAATACTTAATGAAATTGAATAGTATAATTACTTAGCAAAGTAATTAATGAATAATTACAACATGTAATTAGATAAAGGAAATTACTTAATGGGAAGTAATTAAAGTTGAATTACTTTGTAGAAGTAATTAAAGATTTATTACCTAGTGTAATTAATCAAAAGATTTATATAATTAATTAAGAAGTTAATTAATTAAGATAAGTAATTTCAAGATGGAAATTCCTGTATATGATTTGGGTTGATAAGTGGAAGTGAATAATTTAAGTTAATTAATTAATGTAATTAATTAAGGATTAATGTAATTAATTATAGTTAATTAATTAATGGAAGTAATTTATTAAGGATCATTAATTTATGTAATTAATGAAGTAATTAATGGTTAATTATTGTGAATGGTTAAGGTTAATTAATTTGTGAAATTAATTAAAAGGTAATTACTGGAATGTAATTAAAGGTTAGTTAATCAAAGATGATTAATTAAGATGGAAATTAGAGAATGAATCATTAATTGATTTGTAATTAATTAATGATTAAGTAAGCAGGATTTATAAAATGAAGTAATTAATTTAATTTACTTTAAATTAATTAGAGATAAGATAATTAATTTAATTCATTTTAAATTAATTATAAATGGTGTGATTATTAATCCTTGCTTATGTATGGATGGATGATATTGTTTGCCTTGAATGATTTGAAATCTCAGATACGAGATAAGTAATGTTGTGTGTTATGGATTATCTATTGATGATGATATTGTGAATTATCTATCTGTGATGTTATGAATTATCTTTCTGTGTGTATATGGATAATAAAAATGAATTGTTTTAACTTTAAAACAACTTGGCCTTAAAAGACACGGTTTGGATTTGATGAGACCGGGATCGGGTTTCCAGATTTGGATATCCGAAAACCACATCGATCCAAATTAACGATAGGTCGTGAATCTCAAGTGAAGATGAAGATTCAGAGTGCAAGGGTTATGGTCATTAACTCTGAGGATGTTTCTAAAATAAGTGTAACGAGATAATGCCTTCGGTTTTGTTCGAACCCGGAACGAACTTGTATGGATTGAATGCTTTCAGAACATCGTCAGGTGGACGATGAGCATTCTAAGAGATGTGTTCTCTAAAAGGTAATCGTAGCCTCAAGCCTCATCAACCGGGAATGGCTAAAACAGGGGAGGTGCAGCAAGGCTCCGTGGGTCGCACCCACTGGGGAGTAAGGTCATCCCTGTCTAGATGTCCCTTTTTATTTCGGCTTAGTGTGCGGTTGCTGATCACAACCATGGGGTGATTTTATTCGGAATTATCCAGTAAGGGATGGTTCCGGCCTTGTGTTGCAGGGGACTTAGGGTGGGTCCTCGGTACGCTGATCTAGGCTAGGTACTGTGACGGGCGGTACCCCGGTAGCCCTGCCATTGTATGGAATCCAAAATCCAATAAGTGCCATCGGATTTGATTGTATTACCCACTTGTTGGCTAGTATGCTAGAATTTAATAGATGTAACAATTTCAACTATTTTCTATTTACTTGAAAACCCTAGACACTATTATAATATCACTAAATTTCCTATCAAAGTTTTGGTTAGCGTAAGGTAAAAACTTTTCCATGTTTATGTGTGGGAAGTCTTACGTGATACCTTTTGTTTTCAAAGGATTTTCAAAGTTAAGCAACTTTAACCGTTTACTCATACCAGACCCATGTCTGACCCGGAGTTTATTTCTGTTTTTCTTAAACTCTCGGGTACTCAAATTTTTACGAGTAGCCAAGGGATTCAGGTTAGCTTTGACGAATTCTGGAGGAGCAATGGAGCAGGAGGCTTCAGCGTATAGATATATATTGGTTCCGCTGTGTTGGTGTTTATTGTGTATTTCCGCTGTGTTGTATCTCTGTGATGATTGTCAGTTGTATCGAGTTGTATTAACTAGACATGTGTTTATACTGTCTAGTATGTGTTGTATTAGCTGTGTATCTCTGATGTATATGTTACTATGTAATCTCTTATGTGATATATTATATTTCATTCGTTCCGCTATTGAGATTCTGATGTTGTTTGGTTCTTTCTTCTCTATCTTTTCTATTTCTCACCCCTTTCTTTCTTAAAAATGATGCGTCTTTCTGTGTGTAGTAGGGCGGGTTATTACAGGTGTGTTTTCATGTGGGTTCAGCTTCACAGGCGCGCTGTTGTCTGGTGAGGAGCGGACAAGGTGAACTTGGTGGTGGTGAGGAGGGAGGGCGAACGGGAAGTGGTGGTTGCGGATCTACTGTAGAAGAATGAAGGCAGTATGGGTTTCACGGCAGGTGCAGGCTTGGAGGCTTGAAGAGCGGAGGGGCAAGGTGAAGGATAGGTGTTTCGACGGTGGTGCACAGCTTGCGCGTGTGGATGAAGCTGACAGGTTCGATGGTGAAAGGCGTTTGTGGGTTTCGGATAGACGAGCATGCACGGGCAAAATAGGAGAAGAACGAGAAGGCAATCATGGTTTCAGAAACAAAGCAATGCAGTCTTTTTGTATACTTTATAATATATATATTATTATTTTATTTACAAGAGAATAGAACAAAAATAAGAAGGAGAGAGAATGGTCGAATATATCAACCAGTGGAATAACCAAAATCCAGCTATATTGAAGTTTGAAATTATTAATAGGTAGGAAATTAATAACAAATAGCCATTTATTATCACCGGTGGACAATGAATGGTCACAGGAAATCAAAAGACTCAAACAGGTACCGATACGGGTAATCGTTTCGCCGATTTCGCCGCGTAGCGGACGCCGAATTACATAAATGAGTATACTACGGAGATCAGCACGATGAGACGAACAGAATAGTACACAGATATCGGTGATACGGTCATCCTATGAAAAGTCGATATTTGCTGCCAAAATTCTGCTAAAATGCCGAAAATAAAATAAACGGAACTAGAGCTGTCCATATTTGATGAAACGAAATACGACGTCTCGCTCAGAAAATGATTAACTTTTTTATTATGTAAAAATTTTAGGTTTCAAAAATATTTTATTTCTATCAAATATTAACTTATTTAAATTTTAAAATTGAAATTTCACAACCAAACAAACTTTCAAATTTTCCAATGAAAATCTGACACTTGCTACGTTTAAATGGACATATTTCAAATATCAAATTTTCATTGCAAAATTTTATATTAAATTTTCAAGAAAGAATTTCAGCTAATTACGTTATAAAAATCGTTAAAATTTCCAAGTCGTTACATTCTCCTCTACTCAAAACTTTTCGTCCCTGAAAAGGAATGAGATAGGAGAACAGAAGTGTCAGAAAGGAAAGATAGATTCAAAATACATAGTACCAGATACAGCAATTTATTTCTAAAACCATATAAATTTTATTTATGGACATCTTGTTATTTACATTTATATTGTATATTATTTAATTACATTTTATCTTTTTAATATTTCAAGCAAGTTATATATGTTCAAGAATGCAATTGAGTATTATGCAAATAAATTTTTATCCTAGTTCAACTGTTTCAAGTTGTTTCAATTCCATTTTTCATTTTAGACACTCCAATTATTCAAAATTTTGCTTCATTTCAATAATTGAAAACCATCACTTAACATAAAACTTAAGAGTTAAATTTCCGTTTTCACTTCAAACTATTTTGAAACAAATACATATATTTATATATATAAATTATACATCAAATCATATTCAAGAAATTCAATTCAAATACATTTTCCAAAACAAAAATGTAGCAAAGCTACTAAGTGGTTTCTCCACTTTGAAACCCGAAAATGATTGTCAATGATGCTGCAATCATCATCGAATTTATTTTCCACCGACAAAAGAGGAGAGTACTAACTCACTTCTTTTAAAATTCCTTGGAAGCAAATTTTCATTCGAAAATACTTTCAAATAATATATTTTCCAAAACTTTGAAAATTAAAGAAAAGCACCGAAAATTTAATTCTCAAAACCTTAATTTAAATTCAATTTATTTGCAAATTAGATTTATAAATCATGCTTTAAAATTTCAACTTCTTAAACATACAACAATGGTTAATTGTTTAGGAATGTTGATAAACAATAACTGATAATCTAATATTATCATTTCTAGCAACCAATCCATTTAACTATCCAATTTCAGAAAATTATACATTTATATAAAATATAATCGTACACAAAATTATTTTATTTACCAATTTCAAAAGCAATATTATGTCAGTTTGCTCTGTTCAAGTGTTTTGGAATTCCTATCGATAGCGTTGGCCAGACGAATTAATCGAAACCCAAAATTCAAACTCAACAACTCAAACAACATAATGTAAAACATTTGTACATTAATTACAAATAAGTTCTCTCATAGGATGATTCAAGAATGGATTTTAGAACCAGGATAGAGATTCAAATTTAGAGGGACCGTGATCAAAGAGAGTTCTAACTAAGAAGATAGGCTCGAAAGGAAGATAAGATAATTAGATTACAAAAGAGGAAGATGTATACACTTATATTAATTGCAGCGACCTTAACCGGGCCAACCAAGACTTAAAAAGACGAGAATATCATCAAAGAAAATGGACGCAAACTTGTTGAGAACATCGTAGAAAACGCGATCCATGAGATTGACGAAGAAGGCAAGAGCATTGGTTAATCCAAAGGGCATGACTAACCATTCATAGAAACCATTCATCTGGGAAGAAGGACAATAGGTCGAGCGCCAGGATAAGATCGATGCCGAATTCAATTTCCTGCTTCGGAGATGAAGAAGTGACTTCACCAAAACATCAAGATAATCCCTGACTATTGGGTGGAGTCAAGATCACTAGGCTGAGAATCAAGCGAAAAGATGAAACTGCCTGTATAATCCTAAGGCATTCGACCTAGATCATAAGAGAATTACCATGGTCGTCTAAAAGAGAAATGGTTTGGGCTTCGCAAAAAATAACGACACCAAGGTTTGCGAAACCGCCGATGGATTAGTCACCCACAAGGATGAAGTTGACAATTGAGGTTGAAGCTATGGGATGCTCCAGTATCAAGGAAAACATGAACCAGAAAAACAAGAATGGATTTCAAAATAAGGGAAAGTTCCAAGATTCAAAAGAAATCCAAATCTAGGAAGATCCAAACGAAGAAATTTCAAGCTCAAACGAATATGATTCTATGATTAATTTTACTCATTCTAGGGTACCACTGCCCTATCTCTAATGTGTTTTTACTCCATATGCTAAGTTTTCCCTAAACCGGAGCCTTGATATCAACTGTAATGACCTGACATTTCGAACCATTCAAATCGACACTCATCCACTCATGTTAGACTTGAATTGCTTAAAACAACAGATTGCTAAATTTTATATTGGAAAAACTCAGCATATATAGTAAATAAATCAATCACAGAATCACAAACACAGAGCAATACAACAATAAGTAGCGGAATAGATAAATAGTAGTTCATGAAGCTACTATATAAACATCAGAGTCTAAAACAAGATACAATAGAAGTCTCAAATACAATGTAGTCTCGAATACAAACAGATGCCAAGTCTGAACATAAACAACTGGAATAAACTGAAATAACAGAATAGCTGAGTAGATGAAGATAGATCTCCAAGCGAAGCTCCAAAGGGGAGTATTAAATGCTTTGACACTCAGTCTGACCCAAGCATAAAGCAAAACATAAAACACTCGAGTCAGGATTAACATTCTTATACCAGTAAATCAGCTCAAGTGAAATGTCAAGTGAAATGCAATATAACTTAGAGGATGTTTGGGATTCCCATCCGCTAAGGATCCGTTAAACTATCTACATACATAGTACAATATGCTACATATATAATGTCTATAGTAAAGTAAACTATTAAAATAGCGTTAAGGCGTTGCCCATATCCCCCTTAACACATTTTTTATATTCCCGTAGTCTATACAGATACTGTAAGCTCCACCAAACCGGTAGTTTACTCAAGGAGCACTCCATAGGTATGGTACAAAACAAACTCGTGGTGGGCGTGACAAGGCATGTGACAAGGCACGTGAGGCAATGCCTAGGGTAGGATACTACCGTTTTGCAGATCCGGACCGGTGGTAACGCATAGCAACTACCACCGCCCACCTCGAGACACGCCCCCAAATCAAAGGTGCACCCAATCAAAACACAAAGTAATAGAATGGTATCGAAGAAATGTGCCCGATAGGAGGAGCACCTCACTTCGCCCAGCATGGATCCTGTTTTAGCCACATCAAGCTGACTCACGGGAGTCAGGGCTGCGTTAATACCTCATACAGAATCGTCGCCAAACCATCCTACTTCGTTCTGGAATCTCCACCACATACACAGTTGTTAAAGTGGTTTTCGGTATTGGTAGAGAGTATGACAATATCCGAACTCGGTCTCTTTAACAACCAAACACTTATTTCACACCATGGTCGTTTTATAGTTTCAAACAGTTCGTACTTCATATCAAAATATCATATCCATTTCAAAATCATATTCACTTTCGAAATCATATCACTTTCGAAATCATTATTCACTTTAAAATCATATTTATTTCCACAATCTTAACCACAAAATAGGTTAAACCATCATATCAAAATATTTGCATTTAAATCCATTAATTCTAAATCATAACATTTCCAACTTAAATAGTTTAAATATTGAAAATAGTTTATATATATAGAAATAGTTATAAATTAAAAATAGTTTGTATATATAAAAATAAGTTATAAATTAAAAATAGTTTGTATATTAGAAAGAGTTTATAAACTAAAATAGTTTATATACTAATATATATATATATATATATATCGAAAATAGTTTCAAGTTAGTATTGTATCTTCCAATTTCACAAATCAATTTAAATCAATTTTAGTCCCAAAAATTAAATTTAAATCAGTCTCAATTAAATTCTCATTAAACCATTTTTAATCGATTTCAAATCCATGTTCGATCTACAAATTTAACCCACTTCAAATTCAATAGGTTTTAAAGTTTAATTATTCAACATTTACAAGAACTAAATTTAATAAATTTCATTTATATTTTTCAAAATTCAACTTTAGTCCTATTAAAGTTTCAAAATATTCACTTAATCATTTTTAATAACACTTAATAAAATCTCATATTACAAATTTAAGTTAATATTAAATATTCAATCTCAATTTTATTTAAAGTTGAGAATATTCATTTAATCACTTTTTATCAAATCAAGTTATAAAATCGTACCTTTCAAAATCTCAAAATCAACAAGTTCAAATCAATCCTTATTTAAGTTTAATTCTAAAAAAATTTAATTATAAATTAATTCTTATTTAAATTCAAGTATTAACCCATTTAAATTACAAATCAATTCTTATTTAATTTCTTCCCAACCTCTATTTATTTAAAGTTATTACAAAATCTATTTAAATATTAATAATTTAAATATATATTTAAGACGTATTATATATATACTAATTAAATTAATTTTTTTAAATTAAATTATATTAAATTTTATTAAATAAATCTTATTATTAAATCTATTTAAATCTTATTTTATATATTTAAAAATAATAAAAATATAAGTAAAATCTTAAAATTTTCATTTTCACAACTTAACTTATAATTTTAAAATTTTCAAAACATATAATTTAAAATCTAAATTTTACACATATATAAAATAAATTTATATATTATTTTTAAAAAAACAATATTTATTAAAACCTATATATTTCCTTTCAAACTCTGGAAATCATTTTTCAAAAATAAACCAACGGTGTCCGTATATAGTCTTCTATCCTATGGTCAAGTGATACGGATATTTATCATTTCAATTCGCAATTTAAATTTAATATTTTACGGGTATTTATATCATTTCAACCCACAATCCCAAAATTCAAAATCAACAAAATCGCTTGGGTTTATCATTTCAACCCATAACGATTTCCCCTAATCTATAAGATCGTTCGGGTATGTATCATTTCAACCCATAGGGAATTCCTAACTAAAAGGGAACTTGCAGAGTGAGAACAAAATAACATTATAAAATGACATACATATCAATAACAGGCATATATCATTATTAACAATTTAGATATAATATATACAACATGTTATGGTGTCATATGTCATAAGTAAACAATTGCAGATAATGGCATATCATATTTAACAATTAAATAACTAACAATTCAAATCTAACAACATATTTCAATCGTCATTTCATGTGAATTAAATTTACTAAATATAAGAATGTTAATCGTGAGTGATTGCTCAACTCTCGAGGCTAGAGAACAAATGAAAAACAACTACGACGAAGAACAATGCAACGAACACGGACACGAAATCGGGCATGAAAAGTCAAGGATCTACGACAAGCACAAATACAGATTTAGCTTGAGAATTCAATGGAAACAAATATATATACATATGTGATATATGTGTACATTTTTTAGAAGAAACAAATATATATATATATATATATGCAACATGTATAACATATGTGAAATATGGATGCTGCATATATAGGTTTATACTAAAACCCAACAAACACACACATATATAAGTTGTCATATATATATATATATTTGGCTATGACAGAGATCAAAACAAAGCACAACAAATATATATATATATATATATATATATATATGCAACACAACTTCTCACACTCACACTCACACACACACACATATATATACATACATATACATATATATATATATATATATTCCAACAAAGAAGCAAGAAGCAAAGACGTAGGAATTCAAAGGACAAACAAAACAAAGGAGGACAACATATACATATGAGACATACATACACACACACACAGATATATATATATATATATGTGTGTGTGTGTGTGTGTGTGTGTGTGTGAAGGCTGGCTGCATGTGGCTTACTGGGCGGAGCACAACAGCAAGGCTCGGCAGATCTGGTTGCAAGGAGGTGATGTGAGGGGAATGGTGGCTGTTAGGAGGGTCTGACTTTGGGCTGTTCGGCCTGGCGGTATGGCGTGGAGACACACGGAGGATTTGGTGAGAGCGTTGGCGGGGTGATGCTGTCGGAGTGGGCCATGTGGTTGAAGAAGAGGCTGTGATGTGGGCTGTTGTAACCGGGAGGTGGAGGGGATAGATGCGGTCATGGGGATAGGCGGAAGTCGAGGCCATAATGGAGGTTGCGGCTGTACAGAAATGGTGGAGGGATGGTAGGTATTGGAGTTGTTTTGGAGGCGGTGCATGAGTGGGTTGACGTGGAGATAGAGGTGTGTTGTCAGGTGGGTTCAGCTTCACAGGTGTGCAGTTGTCTGGTGAGGAGCAGACAAGGTGAACTGGGCGGTGGTGAGGAGGGAGGGAGAACGGGAAGTGGTAGTTGTGGATCTGCTATAGGGGAATGAAGGCAGTATGGGTTTCACGGCAGGTGGAGGCTTGAAGAGCGGAGGGTCAAGGTGAACGACAGGTGTTTCGGCGGTGGTGCAAAGCTTGCACGTATGGATGAAGCTGACATGTTCGATGGCGAAAGGCGTTTGTGGGTTTCGGAGAGATGAGCATGCGCAGGCAAAATGGGAGAAGAACGAGAAGGCAAGAATTATTTCAGAAACAAAGCAATGCAGTCTTTTTATATACTTTATAATATATATATATATATTATTTTATTTACAAGAGAATAGGACAAAAACAAAAAGGAGAGAGAATGGTCGAATATATCAACTAGTGGAATAACCAAATGCCAGCTATATTGAATTCATAAATTATTAATAGGTAGGAATATTAATAACAAGTGGCCATTTATTATCACCGGTGGACAATGAATGGTCACAGGAACTCAAAAGACTCAAACGGGTACTGATACGGGTAATCGTTTCGCCGATTTTGCCGCATACCGGACGTCGAATTACAGGAATGAGTATACTACGGAGATTAGCATGATGAGATGAATAGAATGTTACACAGATATGATGATATGGTCATCCTATCAAAAGTCGATATTCGCTGCCAAAATACCGCTAAAATGCCGAAAATAGAATAAACAGAGCTAGAGCAGTTCAAATTTGGCGAAACGAAATACGACCTATCACTCAGAAAATGTTAACATTTTTATTATGTAAAAATATTCAAGTTTCAAAAATATTTTATTTCTATCAAATATTAACTGATTTAAATTTTAAAATTGAAATTTCACAACCAAAAAAGCTTTCAAATTTTCCAATGAAAATCTGACACCTGCTACGTTTAAATGGACGTATTTCAAATATCAAATTTTCACTGAAAATTTGTATTATTAATTTTTCAAGAAAAAAATTCAGTTAATTACGTTATAAAAATCATTAAAATTTTCGGGTCGTTACAAGAGCTCTACTGCTCATATCCTTACTCAAACATCAATCTTAATCCTATAAATAGAGAAGTCTACCTCATCGGCTTTAATATTAAGCCTAGTCAACTACCTTTTCAATAACTATAAATACTTTAAATAATACTTGTAAATAGGTTTTAAGTATCTATGTATAATATTACTTGAAAATAATTAATTTATAATTTGACGAAAGACATGTTTTATATTATAAAACCTCTTTCATTAAAAATACATATATAATCATTAAAAATATAATTAAACTTCAAACCAAGTTTTAAAATAAATAAAAATAGGTAAGTGTTTTACCGGCTTCACTCTTGATCGAGGATGGTGTGAGATGATAATATCTGAAATGTTATAAGGATACGAGACTTGGTTTCCATATTCGATATTTCTCATTATTGTTGAATATGAACAAATTTGTTGTTTTTCAGTCTTAAAGAGAGCGGGATCGGTAAATGTTTTACATATTAGAAACCATTTCAAGACTAAGATACATATTCTATCTCCTAGAAGTGGATCTGTTCGAGATGCTGGAATCCATGTGTGGTTTTAGGATCCGTTCGAGATGTGGGAATCCTATTGGGGATTCGTGTTCTGTTCAAGTGATGAAGACTCGTGTGAAAGATGCCGAACGTAACCTTAACATTGGAAATGTCTAAAATTAAAGTAGGCCTCACAATCTCAGGTTTAGTTGACTTATGAGGGTATATCTACTCCATATCTAAAGTGTTCTTATCGATATGTTGTGAGTGGAAGTCGTTGATACTTAGTTCCACATGGTTCACTTTTGTAACAGCCCGATATTTTCAACACTTCGCATCCACACATGTCGGACTTGAATTGCTCAAAATATCAATTTGTTAATTTATATTTAGCAAAACTCAGCATATACAGTAAATAAATAAATCACAGAATCACAGACACAGAGTATTACAATAATAAACAGCGGAAACAAATGAATAGTAGTTCATGAAGCTACTATATATATATATATATATAACAGAGTTAAAACAAGATACAACAGAAGTCTCGAATACATAGAAATCTCAATCCAATAGTCAAATACAATATAAGAATATATCACAGGAGTCAACTGAATAACTGCAAGCTGAATAGATAGATGGATCTCCAAGCGAAGCTCCAACTCCAAAGCTGAGTCTCAAATGCTGTGGCACTTAGTCTGACCCGACCGTAAAGCAAAACACAAAACACTCGAGTCGGGATTAACATTCTTATATCAATAAATCCAACTCAAGTGAAATATCAACTGAAATACAAGTAACTTAAAGGATGTTTTGGATAACCATCCTCTAAGGATCCGTGGAACTATCTACTATGTAGTAATATACGCTATTATAATAATGTCTATAGTAAAGTAAACTATTAAAATAGCGCTAAGGCATTACCTATATCCCCCTTAACACATTTTATATATTCCCATAGTCTATACAGTACCGTAATCTCCCCCGTACTGGGCGTTGTCAGAGGGCACTCCATAGGTATGGTACAAAACAAACTCGTAGTGGTCTCGATAGGGTAGGTGACACGGCACAACTAGGCAATGCTAGGGTAGATATACCAATTACACTTCCGGGATGATGGTAACGCATAGCAGCAACTACCGCCCACCTCGAGCCACACTCCCAAATCAAAGGTGCGCACCAAATCAATCACAAAGTAATAGAATGGCAATCGAAGAAGTGTGTCCGATTGGAGGAGCTACCTCACTTGGCCCGTCAATTGCTCCTCTTTTAGCCACCTTATGCTAACTCACGGGAGTTAGGTTCCTGTATATACTTCATATAGGATCGTCGCCACCATCCTACTTCATTCTGGAATCTCCACCGCGCACACGGTTGTTAAAGTGGTTTTCGGCATTGGCAGAGAGTATGACAATAACCGATCCCGGTTTCTTTAACAACCAAACGTTATTATAACACCGCGGTCATTTCAAAATAGTTTATACTTCAAAACCAAAATATCATTTCCATTTCAAAACCATATCAATACTATATCATTTTCACTTCAAGTATATATCCATTTCCAAAATCATAGCACTTTCAAAGTTATAACACTTTCGAAATTATAATGCTTAGAAATTATAACACTTTGGAAATCATAACACTTGATAACACAATGCTTGAAATTCATAACTTTGAAATCCTAACTTCCCACTTGAACAGTTTAGATATTTATAATAGTATAAATAATAAAATAGTTTATATAATAATAGTTACAAGTTAAAATAGTTTATATTAAAATAATTAGTATATTAAAATAGTTTATATTAAAATAGATTATATTAAAATGATTTATAAAGTAAAATATATAAATAAAAATTTAATAATTTAAAATACTTTATATAATAAAATAGCTTCCTCAAATTTTACATATCGATTTAAATCAACTCGAATTCCAAAATCCAAATTTAATTCAAACTCAATTCATCAATTTCAATTCAATTCAGTTTCTCAATAAACCATTTCAAATTATATCGATTTCAAATACATATTTAAAGCACAAATAAACCATTTCAATTTCAATATATTTCAAAGCTTTAAATATTCTACATTTTCAAAACCAAATTTGATAATTTTATATATATATCTAAATATAACTTCATTATTATTTAGTTTTGAAATATTCATTTAATCAATCCAATATCATTTAAATAAACTTTAAATTACATTTGAAGTAAATATGATATTCCTTTAATTTATTTAAACTTGAAATATTCAATTTATCACTTTAAATCAAATCAAGTTATAGAATCATATCTTTAATCTCAAATTCAATAGGTTTCAAATCGATTTTAAATTTAATATAACTCTCAAAAGAATACGATTTCAAATTAAATTAATTTTATCTTCCCAACTTTAATTTATTCAAACTATCATAAAATCTATTTTTAAAAATATAATTTTAAATAAATACTTAAACTTATTATATATTAATTAAATCAAACTTATTATTAAACTTAAATCTTATTGTTAAACTTATTTTATATTAAAAATAATTTATACATATTTTAAAATAGTAAGATTATAAGTAAATTCTTAAAATTTATAATTTCAAAACTAACTTATAATTTTAAAATTTTCAAAACATATAATTTTAAAAATCAAGAATTTAACTATATATAAAATAACATTTATATATATAATATTAAAAAATCAATATTTATATAAAACCATATATATATATATATCCTTTTAAACCTTGGAAATCATTTCAAAATATATATATAGACCAACGGTGTTTGTATATAATTCTCTATCCTATGGTCAAGTGATACAGATATTTATCATTTCAATCCGCAATTTAAATATCTACGGGTATATATCATTTCAACCCGCAATCCCAAATTCATTTCAATGAAAATTGCTTGGGTTTAGCATTTCAACCCATAACGATTTCCTCATATTCTACAGATCGTTCGGGTATGTATCATTTCAACCCATAGGTAATTCTATACTAACAGGGAACTTGCAGAGTGAGAACAGTGATGATAATAACATAATAATAAACAATAGATATATATCATCCGTGATAAAATAAATAACAGACCATGGTGTTAATGTGATAGGTGAACAGATACAGATAATATCATATATATAGCAATTTAAATAACTAACAATAGCATATTTCAATTGTCGTTTCAATTGAAATTAAATTTAATAGATATAAGAACGTTAATCGTGAGTGATTGCTCACCTTTCGAGGCTAGAGATGAACGAGAATGAGATGGTTACGGATCCAAGCACAAATCGACGAACAAAGCTGATAAATATGAATTGAAGAAATCAAATCAGAACTGGATCGATGATGATAAATGGTATAAGTGAACTTGTATATATATATATATAAACACTATATATATCAAAATCATATCTCAGTTCAAACACACACACACACACATATATATATATATATTATCTATATATGTAAGAATTTTCTTCCAAGAATCAATTTAAATTTAAACATATATACATATATCAAAAATTAAAATCTATATATATATATTCCAAGACCATTATAAATTTTAACCCAAATATCAAGATATATATATATATATATATATATTATATACAGTACACAAAATCCTTCCTTAAAACTAATATTTTGAATGCATACTAATACAATTTTTGTACACGTGTACCCTACAATATTATAAAATATATGCTATATACCTTGACATATAAAATATATATACCTTACTGTAGAATTTCAGAAATCTGAACATGCATAAACTAAAATATTATAAACTTTATACATATACGCAGTAGTAGATAAACTTTATTAAATGAACTTTATATGTGAACATACTTTATGATATGCTACTGTTACATAACCTATATAACGTACAACTAAAATGAACATATAAAAATCTTAGTTTAGTTTTATATATATATATGTATATATAAGCAGATAACTATCTATATAATTATAAATCTATATCATTTAGAAATTAGAATAACAAATATCACCTTTATTATAAAACTGCAACCAGACTGTCTACATATCAAAGTGTATAACAACAAACTGTAAAAACATATATGTATATATCAAATACATAATATATATATATATATTACCAAAATCAATAAACATTCCAGTTTAAATACATATATATATATATAATATAACTAACAATTAAAATATATAAAACCTACATATACAATACCTTAAAAGAAGAGCTCGAGGAGAGGAATGAAGGAGGAGGGAGGCTGAGAAAAAGGGTGAGGCAGGCGGATCGTTCGGCTTCAGCTGTCAGGAAAAGGGAAGAAATGTTTCAAGGCGATGGTCGGCTTTATGGCGGTGGTTGCTAAAGATGGGCAAGTCTTGGCTGCTAGCGTGGGGTTGGAGTGTTTTGAAGCTCAACGGGTTGGATGTGGCGGTGGCAGGTGGTTCGCGGAGAAGCCTGTGGAGATGAGAGTGGTCGCGACTGCCAGGTGGAGGACTGGTCGCAAGAAGAGGGGTCAGGGAGATAGAAGGTGTGGATATGGCGGTCATGGTGATGCTCTCGGAGGCTGTCACGTCTGTGTGGTCGGAGATGTGGATGCGTGTTATGGTGTGGTCGCGCGCGGTAGTGGGAATGAGGGGAGGGTGGTCGCCATGGAAGAGGCCAGTGGAAGTTGATCTCGACGGAGGGTGTTTGTTGCGGTGGGGTTCGACACGTGAGGTGCGGGTAAGTGAAGTGAGAGGGAGGAGGTGTAGGGGATGAGGCGCTGCTAGGGGTGCCGAGGCTAGAGGTGATGGCGGACGAGGGTAAGCGATTTAGAGAAGCATTGGTTTTGAAGTTGGGTGATGACAGCCACGCATGGAAGAAAAAAAACAAATGATATATATTGTTTCCTTTTCCTGTGTTGCATAAATTAAAACAAAGAAGAAGGAGGAGAGACAGGTGACTGAGTGGAGCACAGGAAACAGAAGGTGAAGAATGAACTAATTTTTTTCAACAAGAAAATGAAATGGTGGGCCAACAACGAACATATATATTTTTAACATTAGGAAACGAAAAAGTCAGCCCGATTAATTCAAGGAGAAATAATAATGGCAAGTGGCTATTCGATCAGGTGGGTTATTGAATAGACAAAGAGAAACCCAAAGAGCTAAAATATGGAACCGACACGATAAATTGTTTGGCTGATTTCACCGCGTACCGAATACCGAAATGCATAGATGAATATACTGCGGAGATCAGCACAACGAGACGATCAAAACGGTATACAGATATCAGTGATACGATCATCCTATCAAAAGTCGATATGGTACCGAAAATGCTGCAAATCTGTTGAAAATAAGATAAAAGGGGCTGGAGAAGTCCAAATTTGACGAAACGAATTATGACGTTTCACGCAGAAGATGATTTACAAATTTATTATATAAAAATATTCGGGTTTGGAAAACATTTTATTACCATCAAATATTAACTGATTTAAATTTAAATAAAATTACACAAGAAAATAAACTTCCATATTATCTGATGGAAATTTACCATTTGCTATATTTAAGTAGACGTATTCCAAATATCAAATTTTTATTTCCAAATTCAATAATTTAAAATTTCACAAAAATTCAGTTAATTACGTTATTAAAGCTATTAGAATTTTACGGGTCGTTACAACTTTAGGTGATGGGCTAGTTGTGTTTAGCTTAATGGTATATTTTATCTAGAGAAATATGACACTCGAAAGCTACTTTTGATCCTTGTGCAAGGGATTGGATCCGGCTTCACCGGAGAGATATCCGTGGAAAATCCATTATGTACGTACCTTATGGTTTTAATTATACCCTCTAATATGCTGTTGAAAGTAACCAATGTAACCATTCAAGTTATTTTTTGATATATTCTTCGCCCTGGACATTATCTATTATATAACCTTACGTATTTATTTGATGGTGATTCTTTTGAGGGGATAACCATTATGGCATTCCATATGGTCTCAAAAGTATTGTTATATGTTGATTTCATATTTATTGAATTTTTCAAACTTGACTTATTTTTAGGTGTAACGACCCGTAAATTTCAACCGTTTTAATAACGTTATTAATTGAAATTTTGTGAAATTTTAAACGAAATATAAATTTGATATTTAGAATGCGTCTAGTTAAACATAGCAACTGGTAAATTTTCGTCCAAAAATATGAAAGTTATTTCGCGCGTAAATTTACTTCAATTTAATCAGTTAAAAAGCGATGAAAATAAAATATTTTCGGAACTTAAATATTTTTACATAGAAAAATTCTAAACCATCTTCTGAGCAAGATGTCAGTTTGTCGTTTTTCCAAATTCGGACATCTTTGGCTCCGTCGATCTTATTTTTCAGCGTTTTTCTTGCATTTTCCGCCAGTAGAAAATTTCAAATTTTTATAATTCAATCGAACCACTGATATCTGTATACCGTTTTGATCGTCTCGTCATGCTGATCTCTACGGTATATTCGAGTGTCAAATTCGGAGGTCGGAGTACGTTGCACTTTGTGAAACGCCTTTCGTATCGGTACACGTTCGTGCCTTCTGAGTCTTGTGCCTATTCAAATTTTCCTCCATATAAATTCCAACGGTCATTTGCATTTACTTCTCTGAATTTATGAGCGAGACTTTCTCCATCCCCAATAACCAATCTCTCTTGGTACGTTCATTTTTGCTCTGGTTCCAATTACATTTTGGTTCATTCGAAATTACTTTTCATTATTTCTCTCTGTTCATTTTCTGTTTGTTCACTGTTTCTTACTCCACAAACTCTCTTTTTGCTTGGCTTATCTTCCCATTCTTCCCATTTCCCATTTCTCTTCTTTTGATTTACTTCCATGCCCCTGCGGTTCTTCAAAAACAAAACAAAAGAAAATACATAACCTCCCACCTAACCCCCCTCTCGCCCGAAGCCACTTCGCCCAGCATCAAACATCTACCCACGCCAAAGCCTACCGAGCTTCCAAGCCCAGTTCCGCCTTCCCAACCGCCACTTCGGCCACGACAACATGCATGACAACCTCCAACTACAGCCTGTTTCCCTTCCAGACAGCAAAGCCTCCTTTCCCCACCCTACGTGCGCCAGAACCCACTCAACTGCCTTCCGCCTCTTCCCAAACCACATCGGCCTGTCGAACTTTGGCTCATATGCGGCACCTCGCCAGCTCACCTCAAAACCATGCGGAACTTCACCTGGCCTCGGCCACATCCTGCGCCTCCACCAACTCCGACCAAACTACACCTCCACCTCCCCCTTAAACCCGCGTGCCATACTCCATTCCATATAAATCCATGGCAGCCTCCCCTTGATCGAATCCAACACCCACTCAACCAACCCTCGCCCGCCCCTCCGAACTCGGTCCTCCTTCCTGTGCGCGCCTAGTTTGTCAGAGCAGCATTTCTTTCTTTGCTTGCGTACGTGTATATATTGATTATTTATATATTGATTTAGAGTGTTATAAACAGTAGGGTATATATAAATTGTTATATTTAGGGAATAAAATTGTTAAGTACATAGTATGTTATAATATATGTTGCATCACATGAGCATCATATAGCTCGCATAAAAGGCGTACTGTTTTGCCTGGGTCTTGCATAATATATATTATATATATGTGGCATGTGTGTAAATACTTTATTTATAATTTTTTTTGTATATTTTAGTTGATATATTGATTTGGATTTATGATTATTAAATGCATATTTTGAAATTTTGAACAAAATTCAACTGAGAAATTTAGTTTATGTGTTTATAGTAAAATATATACTGGTTTTATACTATACTATGTTTTACAGAGTATTATATATATGGGTTTCATATAAAAGATATAAATAATAGTTTGTACAAGTATATATA
The DNA here is from genome assembly GCA_030737815.1 of Allium fistulosum. Classification (NCBI taxonomy): domain Eukaryota; kingdom Viridiplantae; phylum Streptophyta; class Magnoliopsida; order Asparagales; family Amaryllidaceae; genus Allium; species Allium fistulosum. Next base: position 855,965,306 of record CM060905.1, read on the forward strand.
TATACACACACTTTTGATCTGCTTATATACTTAACTAGGGTAGTACGTAGGTGAGTTGTATAAGTATATATATATAAATTATAGGAGCATTCATAGTACGGGTTACATGTATATTCGGTTATATTTTTGTTTGCATGCATATGGTCTGTTGAGCAAGTAGATATATATGTGAATAAAACGAGTAGTTTATTTCATACTGTATATATATACGCTATTTTATACTGTATTTTTATATGTGTCTGTAAGTTATAATAGGTCGGTTTTCATAATCTGTTAGTTTATATATATATTAATTAAACAAACATTTGCAAGTTATTTGGTTCTGCTAAACTCATCTCTTGGGTTAATATGTATATGTGTAAGTTATAATATAAGAATGTTGTATGCATGGTTACTTTTGACTAGTCTTATTAATCCATGTTTGTTTTGCAGTTAAATGTTTATATTAAGTTTATTTATTTATGTAATTGCTTGAATGTATATATTTTATAGTTTATTTTATATGACTATCAAATATGTTATGTTCTATGTTATTGTTAGCTATACGTATAGACTGTTTTAAACTATATAATACCATTTTAAATATATTATTTAAAACGTTAATTTTAATTGAATATGTTATTTTAATATTTGTTTTAAAGGAATTTATGATAATATTATAATATATATACATTTCTGCTCTATCAAGATGATTCCGAGTATCTTCATCGACCCCGTCCTGATTTGTTCCATTTATTTTATTATCAGCTTTGATCGTTGAATTCGTACCGACTTTGCTTTGCTTCGATTCGTCATTCAAATTTCAGTGTCCGTATCAGTGTGCGTATCCATGTCAGCTTCTGTATTCCTCTCTAGCCTCGAAAGGTGAGCACTCACTCACGATTAACGTTCTTTTATTTATTAAATCTGATGTCAATTGAAACGACAATTGAAATATGCTGCTGTTATTAAATTACACTGTCATATATGCTATTACCTGTATCAGTTCACCTGTGACATCTGACACCATTATATGTTATATATGCAATGATAATCCAGTTTGGTTGTTAAATGATTGATTGTTTGATGTTTATATTGGATGTTAAATTGTTAATGATGTAAATGATAAATAATTTGAAATTGAAATTGACGTAGGATAGTTAGATTTGATATAAATGTTAAATTTGATTAAATGACAATTATGACCCCTTTAACTGTTAACTTTATTGACACGTAGGATTTGTTTAATTACACTTTGAACCACTGAATGTATGTTGTTAAATTGATGATGTATGAAATTGTAAATAGATGACAAGTGAAAAACCATAATGTAATAATCTTTAATCTACATGAAATGATAGTGTAGATTCTAGAAATAATTATATTAATTCGTACAAATGACAATACGAATTAATACGGTTATTTCGGGATTATTTGAATTGATTATTGGATTGTTATTGATTGTTGTTATTGCTTGTTTATTTACTTTGACACCATCCCTGTTATCACACTGCAAGTTCCCTTTGCTATGTTTTGATTTTGAATTGAATTGGAATCGGGTTGAAATGATAAATACCCAAATTGAACTTTGACCTAGGAAAGAAAATTAAATAAAACCCGATTGGTCAATAAATTTGATTTAAAATAAAATAAAGATTTTATTTGAATAAATAATATTGTTTTTGAAATGAAGTTGAAATTGAATTTTCAATGGAAGGAAAATGTTAATATTTAATCTGAAACAAAATGTTAACAATGTAATTGATGAAAGAATGTTGTTTAATTTGAGAAATGATTGAATTAAGTTGAAATTATTAAACTTTGAAATGATTTAATAATTAAGTTTGAAATTATAATTGAGTTTGAAATTTATTAAACTTTGAAATTATTTAATAATTAAGTTTTGAATTATTTAATAATTAAATAAGAATTGAATGATTTAATGATCAAATTGAATTAAATTCTTTAATAAGAGAAATCAAACTTTTGAATAAGTGAATTTACTTTGTAAATAATTGAAATTGAGTTTCCTTGATTAATTAAGTTTTGGAAAATTATTTTAAGTAAGTAAATAAATGAAATTGAATTTCTTTAACAAGAAATAAAATGTGATTTATTGAAATTAATGTAAGACTTGAAATTTAAAGATTTTGGTTTGATGAATATAATTTAATTAAATTGATAAGTTTTGATATAATGAAGTTGAATTTAAATAATGGATTTAATGAATTGGAAATTTAATAGAAATTGTTTTGAATGGAAAATTTACTTAATGAATATTGAATGAAATTGATAAATGAATTTAAATTGATTTAAAGGTTAAATTAAATAAATTTAAATGATTTCGGAATGAAACTTATATACGAACTTGAATAAATATTTGAATTGTTTTAAAGAAAATTGAAATTGAATTATGAGATTTTGAAATGGTAATTTGGATGTTTAGAAACGTAAATATTTGGGAATTGGTTTTGAAAGTCAAATGAAATGTTGGTTTACGAATTGAAATTGATTTGGTTTGAAATAAATAAACGACCAATCGGTGTAATAATTACGAAAGTTATTAAAGAGACCAGAATTCGGTTATGGATATACTCTCTATCTAAACCGAAAACCACTTTAATAACTATACGCGGAGTGATGATCCAGAATGAAGTGGTTGGAATGGTGTACGTGTTGACTGAAGAAAGTGAACGATAATGGATAGCCTTGACACTTGTGTCAAATTGGAAATGACTAAAACAGGAGCTGTGCCGGGCCAATGGAGGATTAGCTACCTCAAGTGGACACACTTCTTCGAACTACTTATACTTGTTGTCGATTGGTGCACCCTTGATTTTGGGAGTGTTGTTTCACGGTGTTGCGGGCGCTGCGGCGTTGCGTTCTCACCAGTCCGGATCAGGCGAACGGTAGTATCACTACCTTGGGTATTGCCTCATGTGCCTTGTCATACTTGTATTCCATTTATGCGCGACCACTACGATTTTGATTTGTACCTTTAGTATATGGATTGCCCTCTGGTGACTTCCGGTTTTGGGGAAACTACGGTCTTGTATATGCTTTTGGGAATAAAAATGTGTTAAGGGTGGAATGGGCCATGACTTAACACTATTTTGATATCTTTATATTACTGATAGACATTATCTACTTAGCGTACATTACTACCTAGTAAATAGTTTGACGGATCCTTAAAGGATGGTTATTCCAAACATCCTTTGAGTTACTTGTATTTCAATCGCTATTTCACTTGAGTTGGATTTATTAATATAAGAACGTTAATCCTGACTCGAGTGTCTTGTGTTTTTGCTTTACGCTCGGGTCAGACTGAGTGTACCAGTATTTGAGACTCACCTTTGGAGTTGGAGCTTTGCTTGAAGATCCAGCCATCTATTCTGCTTTCAGTATTCGATGATTCCAGTGATGTATTCTGATTTGTATCTGATGTATCGTGTTACTCTTCCGTTGTATCTGGTTTAACTCTGATGTATCGTATTACTCTTCTGTTGTAAACTCTGATGTATTTTATATATTCATATAGTAGCTTCATGAACTACTATCTCTTTTATTTCCGCTGCACTTATTACTCTATGTCTGTGATCTGTGATTATTTATTTACTGTATATGTTCAGTTTTGCCAATTTAAATTAACAACGTGGTATTTTGAGCAATTCAACTCCGGCATGAGTGTCTACCTATACACTTATAATGGATGCGAATGGTCCAAAATATTGGGTCGTTACATTAGGCGTGGTTTTTGTTATACCTAAATTCCTTGGGTTCTCTTTCAAGTTGTCTAAGAAAGGCAGGTTTTCACTAATGTTCTTTGAAGCTTGAGAAGATGAGCTAGATGTTTTGCCTATTGTAGTATTCTTATTTCTATTATATTACTATTTTGTACATATCTGAATTTATGAGGACAGGCAGTTATAACTGTCTAGACTGATGATAGTACTTAGGTTTTGTAACTTCAAAATTTTTGTATTGGTGCAACCCTTTGTAGTATTCTTTTGATATTGTATATTATTGTTCCGGTGTGAGATTTTAATATTTTGTTCTCTTCTTTATTGTTTTATTTCTTTTTCATTTTATTTTACCCTAAAAATTCGTCTTTCCAACACTTGGGTACTCAGCACGTGAATACTGTGGATGTATTAGTATTAACATTCGGGGTTGGAAAGGCGGGTCGTTGCAATACCGTCAAATGCTTTGGATGCAACAAATCATGGCACTTTCATAGAGATAGTATGTATCAGAAGAAATCGAAGATCTCTCCTAGCACATACTCCAACAACAAAAGGACGAAATAGGCTTACAATGCAACTTGAGATGATTCAGAATCCACATCAACCAACAGTGACTCAGAGACAGAGAACTGTGCTTCCTAGCAGAAGATGAATAGACACCGATTGATCATACAGAAAAGGCCACGAATACTAGAGAATACTAGGAGTAACTCAAAAAGTCGGTAACTTTTAATTTAATTTATTCATTCATTACTTTAGATAACTAGAGTTCCATAAATAGATAATACGTGTTTCAGATTTGAAATGGTTCTTTTAGCAACATTGTTTGAAATAGTAAAATAGCATTTCAAATTAATATTATTTATAATTAATATATAATTCATATAAACTGAAAAATATTTATTCAAAATATTATATAATATGTAAAATATATGCATAAATAAGAAATACAAATTTTCAAATAACAAAATTATGAAATATACGCATGTATATAAATAATTAAATATCTGGATTAAATAAACATAAAAATATTATTATACGGATACTAATTAATAATAAAATGAAACTATAACATAAAATTAATGCTTTTAAGTTATTTATTACTATGAATATTAATGAAATACTTTACTTTTTTCTATAATAATTCATTTTAAATATTAATCTATCATTTCTAATTTTCTTATATTAATATTAATTTAGAAAAAGTAAAACAAGTTATTCAAATTTATAAAATTTGAAAATTTAATAGCCAATATATTGACAAAACCATTAATAATTTATTAAACCTAGAAGAAAATTAAGAATCTATTTATTCTTCAAATTATATCATATATTTATATATAGTATTTAAATAAAATAAAACAATATAATATGTCATGAAATATGGCTATGTCGACATACAATAATTTCATGTGTCGACATATAGATCACTGAAATAGATTTTCCTCCTTAATTTAAATTTTAAAAATAAAAATTACCAATATAACCGAACTATTTCGACTCTAGACCCATTTTCCCTCATTTCTTACTGTAAATTAAAAAATGCACATATTTAAATATGTCTTGTGGAGTGGTTGCTCCAAGTCAAGAGGCTAGACATAAAACCTGAGTCTAAGGGATCAATGTAGACCACTGAGGTGAGTTAAAATTCTTCGTGAAAGAACAACATTTGGTATCAAGGAGCGTCGCAAGTATCTTTGTTTGTTTATTTAAATGTGTATGTATGCTTGTTCTATTAGAAAATATAACTATATAAATATTAGTCAATAGTGTGTTTGTATAAAAGATCTTTTTAAAAATTTGTAAATCTTTTACGTTTATAATATTTAAATTTTTACCTTGTATAACTGGCACTTTTGTATATAAGATTTGGTTATATAAATGCTTATATTATAACATATTACTAATGAATTATTATAGTACATATAATAAAAACTGATATTGAAATAAAATAGATAGTAATTAACTTTTTGGATCGAAAATTATTATAAAATTTATAAAATAGTAAAATACTTAACCAAAATAAAATTCAGAAATGTTTGAAGAAAAATAGGTATGTCGACAAGCACAAAATTTTCATCAACATATAATGGTAAAATTTCCAATTTTACTAGTTACAAATAGGGAACAGTTAATTGACTAAATATTTCTTCTATAAAAACACATTTAAACACAGAGAAATGACCATATCTTCTTCCCTAAAAAAATTCTAGATTGTTTTCAAAGAAAATGGATTTGTGAAAGGGTGTTTATAAGGAAAATTTAAGTGACAACATGGAAGAGACATTACAATCTTTCAAGAAGGCTTTCCATGTGATTTTGAGAAATCAAATACATATGGAAATGAATCAGAAGCAAATGGTTCATGAACTTATAAGGCATCTCGCACTACTTTGATGCTTTATATGCTATGCCTTAAGTGAACAAAACTTTTCTTTTCCTATAAAGACTGATTATAAGGAGATCAATGATGAAGACCTGGAAATGGATATAGAGAAACTTGAAGATGGGTAAGAAAATTTTATTGAAGGGATTTTTGGTTCAGACGACGGATAGGTAAAAGGTCCATCAAAGAAACCATCATTTGCATAAAATATTTAGTTACGTATTTTTTATTGTAATGTTTTATGTTGTGTTGATTTATTTTATGTTTCTTAGTTTAATGTATTGTCTGTTGTAAATATATTGTACATATGTAAATATATATGAATGAAAGGTATTATTTTGTTGATTTTTGATGCTTCTTTAAAATATTACTTCATTAATACAACAAAAAATTGATAACTCCCTATATATGTCATCTATAATAATCATATAATATTCATCACTAAGCGTAGAAATATTATCACTCCTTATATAATTCATTAACACCGCTTATTCACACATTTCTATTGATGACAAAAGGGAAGAAGTTATATGAAATATAATAGGCAAAAAGATAGAGGGAGTTGTATAGCGTATATTTTGGGGGAGTTAGATGGAGTTTTACTTAAATATTATTATATCCTATAATAGAATATTTAATGGTTGTTATGATCAAAAGGGGGGAAATTGTTAATTCCTTAAGATATTGATTTTGATGAAAACAACTACATAAATATTATCAGTGATGTTTTCTCAAGTTATATAGTATATAATGCATGATAGCAGGAATATTTAGCAAGATTACATAAGTGATGATTGAGTAAAAGCTTGAAGAGTTGATCAGTATAAATCAAGATATGATCGAGAAATATTTGAAGACTATTGAGTTTTGAAGAATTCAAGGATAAAAGCACGAGGAGCTCTAACATTTGTGTCAGTGTTTTATCGCGTCTTAGATTAAATGTTAAAGCCTGAGTAGTACCATATCTTTGATTATCTTCACTTCGAAAATTATTTTCCACTCGAAATGTTTTTATAAAAGAATATTGTTTAATTTATTTACTAAATTCAATTTTAGTGGACTTAATATAAAGAAATATATTTTGAAACATATTTAAAGATACAATTCAAAATGTATATATCTACATATATAAAGTTTGAATGTCGATATATAAACCGTTGAAGTGTTTTTTTAAATTTTCAAAAGAAGAAACTTTTGGTGACATCCTTTCACGAATGGACACAATTTTTGAACCTTTATTTATTGGCCGTTGATTTTGAATTTTTAATAACAATCCTAACTGCTTTCTTTATCTCTCTCTTCTCATTCACTCTTTAAGATTTCAACAAAGTGCTGCCAATTTCTACATCAGTTCTCTTACTTTACATTCATACAAATGATCAGAGAATATAAGCTTATGTTCTACAACATAAATTCTCTATTCTTCACTTAATTCTACTTAAAAGAAAAGATATTCAACTACTGAAGGTCTATAGGAAATTGTATCAACAAACTACTTGGAATTATGATCAAAAGATTTGTATTCTTGTAATCCACTACTACTTGTTAAAGGGTATCTTAATCCAAGTGAAAGTAAAGATGAGTTTGCAATAGGAGTTGTTTTGCCTTTTGAGTCAAAGATAGGACCGGTGTTCTAGTTACTACGGTAAAATTCCAAAGTGTGTTGTCATGCCTCCCAAGTCAAAGAGGATAGGTGTTTTGGTTACATGAGTCAAATTTGAAGGTTATGCTGATTACCCGATTACCACCTAAATCAAAGTCAAGAGGTGTAAAGGGTTTCCTTGCCACCTGGTTTAGAGTCAAGACATGGTTAATGGTATTCTATACAGGGAACATGATTAGATGTAGGATTGGGAAGCCGAACTAGTATAAAATGCTTGGATCTTCTTTATCTTTACTGATACAACATTTACGTACTATTTCCCAATTTTTCTGTGATTATATTATTACCGATGTTTGAATTTTCTTTGATAAAATTTGAAATTTTCAACTATATTTTAAAAAAGTTTGATTACACTATTAACAACCCCTCTTATGTAAATAGCCATATAATCCATTCCATCATAGTATAGATCAGGTTATCACACCTATCGTTCCCATCCACATTAGGTATCAGAGCACACGGTTTTCAAAAAACTCATAATCTTATTTTTGGAAATTTTAATGGCTACAAACACTTCTAACACACTTTTTAACACTTTTGTAGAAGGCCAATCAACTGTTAGTCCCCACTTTTTAGCTATAGTAATGAAGCATGTTGGTCATGTAGGATGAAAATTTATTTACAATCCTATGGCTTTGATATTTGGAATATTACCCAAAGTGAGTATAGGTACCCCGAGACCGCATATGCATAGTTGACAAATGAGAAAATGGCACAAGCACTTAGTAACTCAAAAGCCATGAATATACTATTTTGTTCACCAGATAAAAATGAATTTAATAGAGTTTCTGTATGTAAGTCTGCATATGAAATAACTTCAAGTTACACATGAAGGCAATAGTAGGATAAACAAACCAAGATTTCTATGTTAATTAACCATTTTAGTTATTTAAAATAAAACCAAATGACTCTATCTCTAACATATATTCTAGATTTAAGGACATATTACATGCTTTAATTGCTTTAGGAAAAGAATACATTAAAGAAGTTTAAGTCTGAAAGATACTTAATTCACTTACAAGTAAATGAGATCAGAAGACTCAGTTTATTGAAGAAGCCAATGATATCTGTGTAATGAAAGTATAAGAATTAATAGGTAATTTAATGTCATATGAACTTCAATTGTATGGCAAAAAGGAAAGCCAGTCAGGTGAGAAGAAAACACTAGCATTCAAGGCTACCCATGGAGATGAAGGATCATGTAATGACCCGTGACACCCCACCTCTATACCCACGCTAGCCAAGAACACTACGGTGTAGTGCTGTCAACTAGCACGGAGAATAAGGCTGTTAAGGAGCGACCATCCGTGTAATTGCTTTGTGCGAGCACTGATATGTCAGATAGAATAACATGCATGAGAGGAAGTCCGACATACCGATACAAACTCAAAGCTATCAAACAGTGGCTGTTATAATCCTCGGAAACAAATATAGAAATAAACATAACACAAATCAGTCACAGACATCCATACCACAAAGGCGGAAAAAGATATGAATATATATATATATATAACACATGAAAGTGTACATCAGAGTAGTGGTCTGAAAGATCCATGATAATACAAAAGAATAGCTACAAGCTACACAAAAGAATAAGTATACATCATGGAGTCTATATCTCAAATGTATACAACAAAAACTACTAATCTAAGTAGTTAGCCAAAAGTCAGAGTAATCCCAGAAGAGAAGTCAAGCAGAAGCACCTGTAACATCTCGGTCTGACCCGAGTATTATTTATAAGAAAATAATAAACGGATCAGTCTAGCTATAAATATCAGATGATATGGTATATAATAAAAGATATGGCATGAACATATAATAACCATAATGGCATACTACTATAAGTATGTAATTGAAAATCAACAAGAGATTAATTAATATCACAAGAATCTTCTCAAAGATAAAATGGGGTATCATACCCTAAACTTGTACTCATAACAAGTCAATGACACACAAATTCACCAATGCACAAAAATTGATAAAACTTATCAATGGAAATCACGAAAATTGGTGAAGCACAAAATTCCAGAAATCATCACAAGAAATCCAGAAATCACAAGAAGGGGGAGGCCTATCACAAAACGGGAGTATGAAAACTCACCAACACGTGTATCACAAAACGAGATGCTATCTCATGGTAGCTAACCATTAGTTTTGAGCCGAAGCTCCACAAGAATGGCCCGAAGACCGTGGGGCGCTACCCCACATATGTGATGTAGAAACATCACACAAACGGGGTTTAGTCTCCCTCGTAGACAAAGAGACATCGCAAAATTGCTAGTCTAAATCACAAAAATGATCGCCATGATCATCAAGAAGTGTCAATCACACCAAGCTAGTAAATATATGAGTTTAGCTTCATGTCCCATAACCACTTGCTTAACTTAAATATTTACGAACAAACTGTAAATCTTCACTATAAAATTGTCACAAGAGGTTCAATCGAACAAGTCCAAGAATTAACCGACGAAGTAAACGCAAGCGTTTCATACCACTTGTTTTACTAAGCCGTTTAATTAGATTTCTCATCCGAGTGAGGTAAAGGCTTGTATATACTAATAGATTGGAAAACGGTTTAGGAAAAGAGCTTTGTAATAAAATAGTGTTGGAATCGTTTTGATGGAAGAGTTTTGATATTTACTACTAGTATTGAAACCTTTATATTTTTAAAGTGACAAGTCACAAAATTGAATGTAGAAACAAATCAATTCACTAAAATTCACATTCGAACACGTGAATAAAATCCAAGGAAATTAGTTCCAAAACCATCAAAGTAGAAATACCCACGCGACCTAATCATGGCCGAGCTAAAGTGCAACGACTTAAAGAGGTAATAACTTAAAGTAAAATAGGTCGAACGACCTAATAATAGCATGCCGAGCGACCTAGGGGAAAAACAGGTCGAGCGACCTAGTGATGAGGCCGAGCGACATAAGGTGATACGACCCACATGACGAACGACCTAACTCCGAACGCGACCTAACCCAAGTGGCGAACGACCTAACTCCGAACGCGACCTAACCCAAGTGGCGAACGACCTAACTCCGAACGCGACCTAACCCAAGTGGCGAACGACCTAAGGTGGAGGCCGATCGACCTAGTGGTTGCGACCTAATATGGTAACAGGGTCAAGCGACCCAAGTGGTACGCGACCTAAGGGATACGCGACCTAAAGCGATACGTAAGGCCGAGCGACCTAACGACTAAATGTCGAGCGACCTAACGAGGTAAGTAAGGCCGAGCGACTTAGTGGCCGAGCGACCTACCTCGAGGCGAGCTAAACGTAGGCAGAACAACCCATGGGCTATCGACCTAAGCATGGCCGAGCTAACGACCTAATTCCGAGGTGACTTTTCCACCAGAACGACCTAAGACCAGAAATTCTCCAAGAACACTAAAAATTGGGGTTTTTTGCCAATTCGATTCAAACCGATAGCAAGCGTATATGCTAAAGTGATAGGAATTCATTTCCAACAATCAAAGATAGTTATAGACAAGAATTGTGAGATAAAAATCTCACCTTTGCACCAAAAATCAATGAAGATGAAGCTTGAAGAAAAGCAAGAATCAATCCCTCTTCAATCTCAACACAAGAATCTTGAATCCAATGTCTTCTCTTTGAATTTGGAGTTGAATAATGGATTTGCAAGAGAGTTTGAGCTTGGAGTTTTAATTTCCCATTCCCTCCTCCATTTTTTATGAAGCTTGAATGTTTAAGAAAATAGAATGAAGTTATGAAGAGAAGGGGGGCTGGGCTAAGTTAGTAAGGGGCAAAAGAGTTCAGCCCAAACCAAAGCCATAAACGAAAAAGTGGCAAAAAATTCCACTATCTCCAAACATATCAAAGTTTATACTTAAAAAGATTGCAAACGTCATTCTGAACTCAATGGAGGTGGTTTCGAGTCCTAATTTGACCGTATGCAAAAAGTAGCTTTTTGGACTAAAATCCGACTGACGATAAAATATTTAAATAAAATATTTAAATATAAAATCGATAAATATGCGGGTTGTTACAGACTCCCCTCCTTAAAGAAATTGCGTCCTCGCAATATATAAGATGGAAATAAAAATTAACAACCATAAAAGCATATTAACACAAAAGAAATTTGAAATAAGAAGTTCACCTTAAAGAGCATGAGAAAGTAAGTCGGGATGTGTACGCTCGATGAACTCTCTAGATTCCCTAGAGCAATCCTTAGGATTTGAGGACCATTGAACTTTAACAAGCGGAACATCTTTATTTTGAAGTTGTTTGACCACCGAAGCAATAATTCGAATAGGATGCTGCTCATAAGTTAAATTAGGCGAAACTTCAATCTCTTCCACAACACCGGGCTCAAGAATAGAATCGAAATCCCGAAGGCACTTCCGTAATTGAGAAACGTGAAATACGTCATGAATAGAAGAAAATTGAGCCGGTAATAGAAGGCGATAAGCCATGGAACCAATACGTTCAGTGATAGGAAACAGCCCAATATATTGAGGCACTAATTTTCCAGATCGACTGAAACGTACAACACCCTTCATAGGTGAGACACGAACAAATACATGATCTCCCACAGAAAATACTAATTTCCTTCTTCGGTTATCGGCATAGGATTTTTGTCTACTTTGGGCTTCTTTCATCCTATGTCGAATAAGGTCAATCTTTTCTGTGGAATCACGAATAAAATCTGGACCTAAAACTAGCTTCTCACCGGCTTCAAGCCAACAAGAAGGAGATCGGCATGGCCTTCCATTAAGTGCCTCAAAAGGTGCCATACCAATACTAGATTGGAAGCTATTATTATATGAAAATTCAACAAGAGAAATATAATCTTCCCAACTTCCACCGAAATCAAGCACACAAGAACGAAGAAGATCTTCAAGAGTTTGATTCACACGCTCAGTTTGTCCATCGGACTGGGGTGATAAGCGGTGCTAAAATTAAGCTTCGTTCCCAAAGCTTTTTGAAGACTCTTCCAGAATCCACTAGTAAACAATGGATCACAATCACTAACAATGGAAGTAGGAACTCCATGCAATTTAACAATTTCTTTGATAAAGAGTTTGGCCAGAAGAGGAACGGTTTAATTCGAACGAACGGGAATAAAATGGGCGGATTTAGTAAGTCTATCAACGATCACCCATAAGCTATCATGACCCGAACGAGAATGGGGAAGGCCATCAATAAAATCCATGGAAATTTGATCCCACTTCCAAATTGGAATTTCCAATGGTTGCAATAACCCACCGGGCTTTTGATGTTCGGCCTTGACAAGTTGGCAAGTCATGCAACACTTAACAAAGTTAGCAATATCAGATTTCATTCCCTCCCAAGAATAAAGTCGCTTCATATCCGCGTACATTTTACTACTACCGAGATGAATGGAAAATTTGGAACGATGAGAATCTACTAAAATATCTCTACAAAGATCACTAATATTTAGCACGATAAGTCTACCAAATTTTCGAATGCCGTCACGAGCATCAATATCAAAGTCTTTCAAACCTTCAATATCAATTTTATCCCTAACATTTTGGCCAAGAAGAGCCAATCCGGGATCTAGCTTTTGAGCTTCAAGAATGCGGTCCAAAAGAGAAGGATGAGCCTCAAGGCTACATAGAACAAGAGATGAACACAAATCAGATACACGATCTCTAATCTCCCAAGTGGATAAAACCTCGAGATCATGCCATTCGGATATCATCATAGAAACAACCGCTTGTTGCTTACGACTAAGAGCATCAGCAACCCGATTTCCCTTTCCGGGAGTATAAAGAATATCAAGATCATAAGAGGCAAGGAATTCGAGCCAACGATGTTGATGCAAATTAAGTTCCTTTTGAGAAAATAAATATTACAAAGACTTATGATCAGTATAAAGTATAAATTTCTCTCCCAAAAGATAATGTCGCCAAAATTGAAGGGCGAAAACGATAGCCGCGAGTTCTAAATCATGTGTGGCATATCTAGTCTCAGCCGGCTTCAATTGCCTAGAAGCATAAGCAATAACACGTTCATTTTGCATAAGAATGGCACCCAAACCAACGCGACTAGCATCAATATAAACAACAAAATCTTGATTCCCTTTGGGAATAACAAGAATAGGAGCATCAGAAAGGAGTTCTTTTAATTTCTGAAAAGAAGTTTCACATTTGTCCGACCAAATGTATTTAACACCTTTCTTTGTTAAGCCAGTAAGAGGCACGACAATTTTAGAAAAGTCTTTTATGAAACGGCGGTAATAACCTGCCAATCCGAGAAAGCTACGGATTTCAGTCACGCTCTCCGGTCTCTTCCAATTTTGAATCGCTTCAATCTTTGAAGGATCCATTGATATTCCGGATTCGGAAATAATATGACCGAGAAACTTCACAATAGATTGCCAAAAGTGGCATTTAGAAAATTTTGCTTTTAATTGATTGCTCCTAAGAGTTTCCAATACAATCCGAAGATGATTTTCATGTTCCTCCTCGGTTTTAGAATACACAAGAATATCATCAATAAAGATGAGAACAAACCGATCGAGGAAATCTTTGAAAACTCGATTCATAAGGTCAACGAAATAAGCCGGAGCATTCGTTAAACCAAATGGCATAACTAGCCATTCATAAGATCCATAACGAGTATGGAACGAAGTCAAAGGAATACTATCCTCTGCAATACGAAGCTGATGAAAACCGGTAGCCAAGTCCAATTGTGAAAAGACTCTAGCACCACTAAGCTGATCAAATAGATCATCAATCCGAGGTAAAGGATATTTATTTTTAATAGTAAGTTCATTAAGCTTGTGATAGTCAACGTAAAGCCTAAGTGTACCATCGGATTTCTTCACGAAAATTGCCGAAGCTCCCGAAGGCGAGGAACTAGAGTGAATAAATTGCTTCGTCTCCAATTCGGATAATTGTTTGTGCATCTCCTCATTTTCCTTATTGGACATGCGATAAGGAGGACGAGTAATAGGTTGAGCTCCAGGGGTGAGATTAATTTTGAACTCAATTGCTCGCTTAGGTGGTAGTCCTAAAACGGGCTCAAATATGTCGGAAAATTCACGAACGACGTGAATAAGAGAAATGACATCTTCCTCATCATCATTATCATCATCACGAGGGTTTAAAGAATTAAGGATGCAGCCAAAGTGGAATCCGAATCTTTAAAAATAATTGAAATCTGCTTAACAGATAGTGGATGTCAAAGATAAATAGTCCGCTCAGGACATAGGATATGAGCTTCATAACGGTTAAGCCAATCCATACCCAAAATCATTCCAAAGCCTAAGTAATGCATGCCATGAAAATCGACTAGGAAAGAAAAATCACACAAAATAATCTCGACATCTTTACAAAGCAAACTGAGTGTTGCGGATCCACCAACGGGATTCGCAATTCTCAGAGAAGTCATTAAAGCGACAACACTTAAAGATAAGGTATCAACACGTTCCTTTGATATAAAAGAATAGGATGCACCCGTATCAAAAAGAACTCGAATAGGTTGATCATGAAATATAACAATGCCATCAAGGACAGAATGAGACATACCTTGACCGCGAGATGTGTTGCCATGGGCTTGAGCCACATTAAGCTTTCCCTCCTTCTTGCCTTGAAGTCTGGGGCATAAATGTATATAATGATCCGGGCTCTTACAATAGCGACAAGAACGCGGCTTCGAACACTTGTTCGCAAAATGGTCCTTAGAACCACAGTTAAAACATTGCCCACTACTTGGGGTAGAAGTCTTTGCTGCTGGAAGTGCAGGTTTCCCCTTTTTGTTAGGATAAGGACCTTTGAATTTGTTTGTCCTCTTCTTGTTGTTGAAGTTTGGTTTAGCCCCTACCACTTCAACATGACTTTCCCTATCATCCTCTTCAAGACGAAGAGCGATATCAATGAGTTGATCGAAAGAAACTTCTAATTTTAGAAGTAATGGCTTCTTGAGATTTTTGTTTAAGCCATAGACAAATCTTTGGTTCTTCTTTAATGGGGTGTTGATATATTCAACCCTATATTTAGATAGTGACTCGAAGGATGCGCCATAATCTGTCACAGAGGATTCACCTTGAACAAGGTCTATAAAACGACGAGCCAATGTTACTTTCTCAGCTTCTGGTACAAATTTCAATTCGAAGCGTTCCCGGAATTGCTCCCAGGTGAGATCCGCCTCATTAATTTCGGAGATTAGAAGTTTGTACCAATCTAATGCTCTTTCCTGGAGCATACTAGAGGCCACCTGAACTCAGTGAAGATCAATAAGGTTCATGCGAGAAAAGATTCGGTCGCATGTTCTTAGCCAAGCCTGGACTTTAATAATAGTTTCAGAACCTTTGAATGGTTTCCCACCCAAGTTGGTAAAATCTTTGCACAAGCGTGTAAATCCAGACTTAGGGTGAGTAGGTTCTGGATTAGAACCAGCCGCTTGAGCATTCTTTACTAAATCAAGTAACTGCTGAGCGGTCATAAAAACTCAATCCTAGGGAGCATCAATAGATGGTCCGGCTCTGGGACGGCCTGGTCTAGACATTCTCTTTTTGAAGAAAGAGAGAAGAAGAAAAGTTATTCTCCAAACAAATATCAAGCAAATCTTGATAGATAAAACAAGGATACATAAAAGGAAATAGGATGAATCGGTATGAAGACTCGAATTAAATCCTAAGGCACGACTCCTAAGATGGACTTAGGACGATGATCCTTGTTAAGTTATTCTACATTGTTCCGAAGTTTGGCTCCGATACCAAGCTGTGACGCCCCACCTCTATACCCACGCTAGCCAAGAACACTACGGTGTAGTGCTGTCAACTAGCACAGAGAATAAGTCTGTTGAGGAGCGACCATCCGTGTAATTGCTTTGTGCGAGCACCGATATGTCAGATAGAATAACATGCATGAGAGGAAGTCCGACATACCGATACAAACTCAAAGCTATCACACAGTGGCTGTTATAATCCTCGGAAACAAATATAGAAATAAACATAACACAAATCAGTCACAGACATCCATATCACAAAGGCGGAAAAAGATATGAATATATATATATAACACATGAAAGTGTACATCAGAGTAGTGGTCTGAAAGATCCACGATAATACAAAAGAATAGCTACAAGCTGCACAAAAGAATAAGTATACATCACGGAGTCTATATCTCAAATGTATACAATAAAAACTACTAATCTAAGTAGTTAGCCAAAAGTCAGAGTAATCCCAGAAGAGAAGTCAAGCAGAAGCACCTGTAACATCTCGGTCTGACCCGAGTATTATTTATAAGAAAATAAAAAACGGATCAATCTAGCTATAAATATCAAATGATATGATATAGAATAAAAGATATGGCATGAACATATAATAACCATAATGGCATACTACTATAAGTAGGTAATTGAAAATCAACAAGAGATTAATCAATATCACAAGAATCTTCTCAAAGATAAAATGGGGTATCATACCCTAAACTTGTACTCATAACAAGTCAATGACACACAAATTCACCAATGCACAAAAATTGATAAAACTTATCAATGGAAATCATGAAAATTGGTGAAGCACAAAATTCCAGAAATCATCACAAGAAATCCAGAAATCACAAGAAGGGGGGCCCTATCACAAAACGGGAGTATGAAAACTCACCAAAACATGTATCACAAAACGAGACGCTATCTCATGGTAGCTAACCATTAGTTTTGAGCCGAAGCTCCACAAGAATGGCCCGAAGACCTTGGGGCGCTACCCCACATATGTGATGTAGAAACATCACACAAACGGGGTTTAGTCTCCCTCGTAGACAAAGAGACATCGCACAATTGCTAGTCTAAATCACAAAAATGATCGTCATGATCATCAAGAAGTGTCAATCACACCAAGCTAGTAAATATATGAGTTTAGCTTCATGTCCCATAACCACTTGCTTAACTTAAATATTTACGAACAAACTGTAAATCTTCACTAGAAAATTGTCACAAGAGGTTCAATCGAACAAGTCCAAGAATTAACCGACGAAGTAAACGCAAGCTTTTCATACCACTTGTTTTACTAAGCCGTTTAATTAGATTTCTCATCCGAGTGAGGTAAAGGCTTGTATATACTAATAGATTGGAAAACGGTTTAGGAAAAGAGCTTTGTAATAAAATAGTGTTGGAATCGTTTTGATGGAAGAGTTTTGATATTTACTACTAGTATTGAAACCTTTATATTTTTAAAGTGACAAGTCACAAAATTGAATGTAGAAACAAATCAATTCACTAAAATTCACATTCGAACACGTGAATAAAATCCAAGGAAATTAGTTCCAAAACCATCAAAGTAGAAATACCCACGCGACCTAATCATGGCCGAGCTAAAGTGCAACGACTTAAAGAGGTAATGACTTAAAGTAAAATAGGTCGAACGACCTAAAGATAGCATACCGAGCGACCTAGGGGAAAAACAGGCCGAGCGACCTAGTGATGAGGCCGAGCGACATAAGGTGATACGACCCACATGGCGAACGACCTAAATCCGAACGCGACCTAACCCAAGTGGCGAACGACCTAACTCCGAACGCGACCTAACCCAAGTGGCGAACGACCTAAGGTGGAGGCCGAGCGACCTAGTGGTTGCGACCTAATATGGCAACAGGGTCGAGCGACCCAAGTGGTACGCGACCTAAGGGATACGCGACCTAAAGGGATACATAAGGCCGAGCGACCTAATGACTAAATGCCGAGCGACCTAACGAGGTAAGTTAGGCCGAGCGACTTAGTGGCCGAGCAACCTACCTCGAGGCGAGCTAAACGTAGGCAGAACGACCCATGGGCTAGCGACCTAAGCATGGCCGAGCTAACGACCTAATTCCGAGGTGACTTTTCCACCAGAACAACCTAAGCCCAGAAATTCTCCAAGAACACTAAAAGTTGGGGTTTTTCGCCAATTCGATTCAAACCGATAGCAAGCGTACATGCTAAAGTGATAGGAATTCATTTCCAACAATCCAAGATAGTTATAGACAAGAATAGTGAGATAAAAATCTCACCTTTGCACCAAAAATCAATGAAGATGAAGCTTGAAGCAAAGCAAGAATCAATCCCTCTTCAATCTCAACACAAGAAGCTTCAATTCAATGTCTTCTCTTTGAATTTGGAGTTGAATGATGGATTTGCAAGAGGGCTTGAGCTTGGAGTTTTAATTTACCATTCCCTCCTCCATTTTTGATGAAGCTTGAATGTTTAAGCAAATAGAATGAAGTTATGAAGAGAAGGGGGGGCTGGGCTGAGTTAGTAAGGGGCAAAAGAGTTCAGCCAAACCAAAGCCATAAACAAAAAAGTGGCAAAAATTCCACTATCTCCAAACATATCAAAGTTTATACTTAAAAAGATCGCAAACGTCATTTTGAACTAAATGGAGGTGGTTTCGAGTCCTAATTTGACCGTATGCAAAAAGTAGCTTTTCGAACTAAAATCCAACTAACGATAAAATATTTAAATATAAAATCGATAAATATGGGGGTTGTTACATGACCCACCTTTTAGAATGGTTTAAAATCGACAATAAACCACACATTTCAACTCAAACCATTCAAAAGGGAGGATTGTTATTGGGGTAAATTAGAAAATAAGAGAAAGAAAGAAACAAAAAACCACAGAATCTCACAGCGGAATGACAAAATATAATAATCAAATAAACAGTTCATGAAGCTGTTTTATAAATACATTTACTTACACTTTACAATACAATCAGAGTTATACATACAGCAAGAATAAACAAAAATGCAGCGGAACAACATGATGCAGTGGAATAAATATAATAAATAGTAATAATATACTAAATCTTCGTCTTCGTCTCCAGAAAGATAGTCTTCAACACTGAAATGCTCAGGCTGACCCGAGAGTAATGAAAAGACAAAACAAACGAGTCAGAACTATAGGATCTTATGTAAGTTAAATCAAAATAAGTAAATATTAGTGTAACGGCTTCAGAGACATTTATGAGATTTTACATCTCATATCCAGTGTATAACGTGCGTGCAATAACTTAAGAGATGTTCGAGATTACCATCTCCTAAGGATCCGTTAAACTATTTACTATGTAGTAATATACACTATTATAATATGTCTAAAGTAAAGTAAAGTATTAAAATAGCGTTAAGGCGTTACCCATATCCTCCTTAACACATTTTTATATAAATACCGTAGTCTATATAGATACTGTAAGCTCCACAAACCGGTAGGATACTCAGGGAGCACTCCATAAGTACGATACAAACCAAACTCTTAGTTGGTTCGATAAGGCATATGACAAGGTACGCAAGGCAATGTAGGGGTAGGATTCTACCGTTTGCAGAATCGAGCTAGTGGTAACGCATAGCAGCTACTACTGCCCACATTGGAACACACTCCCATAATCAAATCGAGGGGTTGCCACCAAATCAATCACAAAGTAATAAATATGGTATCGAAGAAGCATGTCCGATCAGGGGTGCGACCCCACTTGGCCTAGGAATAGCTCATGTTTTATTCATATCAAGCTGACCCGAGGGGGTCAGGTCTACATTCATACCTCATAGAGTAGCATTCGCTAAACCATCCTACTTCATTTTGGATTCTCCACCACGTGCACAGTTGTTAAAGTGGTTTTCGTTATTGGCAGAGTGTATGACAACATCCGATCCCGATCTCTTTACCAACCAAACGCTTATTTCATACCGGTTAGTTCTTTTACATTTCCTAAACCGATTTATATTTGATATCAAAATATTATATTCACTTAAAAATCATATCACTTTCGAAATCATATTCACTTTCGAAATTATATCACTTTGAAATCATATTTACTTTCGAAATTATATTCATTTCAAAATCAAACCACAAATAGGTTAAACCCTCATATCAAAATATTGCCTTTAAATCAATTAAATCTAAATCATAATAGTTTCGACTTTAACAGTTTGAATATTGAAAGTAGTTTATATATTGGAATAGTTACACATTTAAAAATAGTTTATATGTTTTAAAAATAGGTTATAGATTAAAATAGTATATATTTTAGAAATAGTTTATATATTAAAATAGGTTATATATATTAACGGTTGATGTATTAGAAATAGTTTATAATAGTTTAAAATAGTTTTAAGAGTTTAAAATAGTTTAATAACTTAAATAGTTTAAGGATTTTAAAACAGTTAAAATATTTCAATATAAAATGGTTTGATTATTGGAAATGGTTTATATAGTAAATAGTTTGAAAACTAAATAATCTTAATTTTAAAATATTAAATTTCTAAACAATTTATATTAAAATAATTAATTTGAAAATAATATCAAATCAAACCGTTTCTTTCATTTCAACAAACCTGGATCATATCTAGATTTCAAATCAACAAACTAAATTTTAATCTATTAATTCAAATTCTCATTAAAACCATTCAATTTATATCGATTTCAAATCCATGTTTGAACTACATATCCAAACCACTTCAAATTCAATAGATTTCAAAGTATAAATATTCAAACATTTACAATAACTCAATCTTGATAAATTTCAACTATATTTCAAAATTCAACTTTAAAATTTTAATTTAAATTCTTTAAACAATTCATTTAAACAAATTTCAATTCCAACATTTTTAAAGCTTGGATTTGGAAATAATTCAGTTCGTATAAATCAAATTTTATTTCATAATATCATTTAACTGGATTCAAAAATTAAGGATTTAAAAATCATTTGATTTAACCAATCCGGTGTCCGTATATAATTTTCTACCCTATGGTCAAGTGATACGGATATGTATCATTTCAACCCGCATTAATTTAAATTTACGGATTTATATCATTTCAACCTACAATCCCAAATAAAAGTTCAAAATCCATAAAATTGCTCGAGTTTATCATTTCAACTCATAATGATTTTTTTCTTAATCTATAAGATCGTTCGGGTGTGTATCATTTCAACCCATAGTGATTTTCTAACAATAACTAAGGGAACTTGCACTGTGATAACGACATATAAAAATAAACATAATATCCAATCGTCCAAATATCAACAATTATGCATACATCACAATCATTATTCAATTCAACCAATAAATCACAACAAATAAACTGGTTATCATTATCAGTTATTCAATTAACAATTTAAATTCAATATTAAATTAAATGACAATTAAAATCAATATAAATTCAAATTAAACTCGAATAACAATTTAAATGTACCAAACAGTAATCAATCAATTTCTAATCACATCATAAATTTAATTTAACCAACATAAGATGGTTTAGTAGTTGTGAGTGGATAAAAACACTGACCTTTGATTTTTTGTCGACTTAAAATCCAATTTAGGCCCAAAATCTAACAATCTTAGAATGCAGCCAAACTAGTTCTATAATGTTCAGAATTTTGATATGATCGCAACGGAGAAACCACACATGAATCCGAGCTCGTACGAAAAAGCTATTCATGTTAGAACATTGAATTTTGAAATTTAAATTAAAATAAATAGTAATAAATTATACCACGTCATTCTCTTGCATGCGAACCCTACAAAAACAACCACGACCAACAGCCGTCAATTTCAAGCCAAAATCGCCACCGCTCCATTCGCTTGACCCACGATCTAACATCGCCATCAAGATGCACGTCCCTAGCCGCACCCCACATGCTTGCGCCGAAGCCTCCGATGCCCCTCAGTCCTTGCGCCACCGCCGCCTTAGGTTGGCCATTTCTGGCTAATTCTAACCATATTATGACAAACGAAGACCAGTTTAGGGCCTGCTCAACCTCCCCTACAAGCCCATGCCATCCGATCGACCCATCGACGATGATCCACCGCTGGATCAAAAACCCTAGAAATGGACGGCTGAGTTTCTTCAACGATTTTTTGTCAAACGATGCATCAAATTAAAAAATGAATTGCTACAGTAGATTTCGCTCGTCGAGAACTTTCCAATGATATATAATATGATGTGGTTTGGAGAGTTTGAAATTTTGGAATTTATTTTGATTTGAAATTAGAAATTGGGAATTAGGTTTTGGTGTTCTGATGTTTAAGAAGGAGGAACAGAGAAGGAAATGTACGTACAGAAATAATAAAATAAGAAACAGCTAGGGTATGTAATAGCCTATATATAGGCAAAGCTGAAATAGAAATTGATGGACCAAATCGATTTGGATCGAAACGATAACAACGACCCGAAAAGCCCGTTTCGTTCCCGAAATGAAAATGGGTCATCCAATATATCGAAATATAGGTTTTCGATATTTTTAAACTCAATGGAACTAGTTTCAAAATGAGATTCCATTGTATACAGAAGTTAGCCTTTTAAAATTAGATTATATTATTTGAATTCATTAAATTGATTTCTACGCGTTTCGAGCCCGCACGATCAAACGACAAGTCCGATTGTTAAGAAACTTGAAATCCTACAATAATTCACTTTTACGGATCCGATAAAACTAGTTTCATTAAAATCCGAGACAGTTGCCAAAATGGCTAATTTTCACGTAAATTAAATAAATTATTATTAAATTAATTTAATCACTTTTAAATCCAAATTTTATTGTTAACAATTTCATCATTCTAGATTACATAGAAATTAATAATCTATCAAAAATAAATTTCTATGTTAAATTCCTTATTAAAATATTTCATTAAATTCAATGTTCAATTACACTGAAATAAAATCATTAATTATAATTTAAATTCCAATAAAATTTATTTATTTTGATTTAAATTCCTATTATTCAACCAACCATACCCTATGAATTTTATTATCATAAGTTTACATTTTATTACGTTTATTATTTTTACCGTTATCATCTTATACCATTTTAATTATAATATTTCAATTTCATTAATTCCGTCAATTACCAATTTAATTTCATATTTACAATTACAACCAAATTAACTTTACAATTATTTCAATTGATTGGAATTACATTAAAATAATTGTAAATAACGTTCAAACAACATTATTAAATCATATTATAATTATTTTCCTCATTAATAAGTCAAAACTTTTAATTTCACACAATTTTAAATTCAAAAAAATCTTATTAAATTTAATAGTTTTAATTATAAAAATTTATGGGTCATTACACTCTCCTCCACTCAAAACTTTTCGTCCTCGAAAAGGAAAGAAGGAATTAAGAAGTATGATATAATTTTATTTAAAATAATCAATTTATAAACACTTTAAACTTACATGATTAAGTATTTAAATAAAATATATCAATTTATAAACAATTAAATCTTCCATATTCAAGTTTAATACAAGTTTGAAAATATTTTCACTTTCACAAAAAATTTCTAAGTCCTAAATTTACGAAAATTTCGGTAGAGTCTCCTTTGTATGAATAGGTCCGGGAAAAATAATAATATCAATATATATATATCATATTTCAAAAATAAAACACCCAAACCACGGGAAAAAATAAAATATCGCCATAAAACTATAGTCTGAAAATGTACCTATTTGTCGGGCAAACAACTTTATTTATGAAACCAAAAGCAGTAACTATTGCTTTCATAAACCTGTATTTCACTTATATAATCCAAAGAGTAAAAATTATGTAAAAGATTAATATATTAGTTGTTCCAATTAATAATACAACAACATAACAATAGTCATATGCAATAAGAACAGTACAACCATTATATGCAATCAAAGTATCCATCACACATCCACTGCAACCAATCTAATGGTTTGTTCAGTTTTAGAAAATTCTCATCGTTCAAGGGTGATAAATAAACTACTAAGTGTACCTTACGCTCAACAGCCTTAGATAATTATTTATAGATTATTCATACAACCTCAAACAAATCGAAGTATCCTTACCCAAACATCCCATAACCCAAACAACAAAGAATTTCAAACATTATTTAAGTTTATTCTTATTAATTTCCTTTCACATCATTTACTGTTCATTTATTTTCATTCATTCAATGTCAATTTTCTTCTTTCATTCATTTACTTACATAAAAATTTTCATGCACTATTTAAAATCATCAATGAATTCATTATTGAAGTATTACATACATTCCATTGCAGTTTATTTAACATTTATTATTTAATTAGCTTGATTTCAACTTAATATTAATATTCATTCATGGATCATTTCAACTTAAGCTTCTTAACTTTTAAAATTACATTCATTTATTCATAGATAGTATAAGTTAATATTACATCTATTTATGAATTAATAAATATTAAATCTATTAATGAATTATCTCAACATCTGCTTAAGACTAAAAATTATCTACTAAATAGTATTCACATTTGTTAATTCAATTCAATTTGTTAAGCATTTCAAAACATTTACTCATGTTTATAACCTTTCTTGTACATCAAAATTCTTATTTATAGAAATAATTCCATTCGAACAATTTCATTACTTAAGTTGTACTTGTATAATATTCTATTACATATTCCTATTTAACATTACAACTTTTTAAACATTTCTGCTAAGTTATATATATGCTTTAAGGATGTAATTGAATGTTACACAAGTTTATCTTATTCATTTTAGTTAACAAAATGATCAATAATTACATCTTATAAATTTTCATATCTTTTGATTTACAAGTTACAAATTTCTAATTTCGTATAAATTTCATTAATCACTTAGCATCTAATTTCTTATTTCTTATTTTAGAAGTTTACAACTATTAAAATAGTTAAGATTTCATTTCATTAAAATAATTAAAATCCCTTATTTATAGAAACTTAAGAACTAAATGTCGGGTTCATTTGAACTCATTTCGAAATAATATATATATTCATATCTTTTATATATCAAATCATATTTAGAAATTTAAAATTAAGATTTATTTATCAAAACAAATGTGTAGTAAAGCTGCTACAGCGGTCTTCCCACTTTGAAACTCGAAAATGAATGTCGATAATACGGCCATCACCACCGAAATTATTTTCCAACGACAAAGAGGGAGTACATAACTTATTTCCTTTTAAAATTCCTTTAAAACATTTCTTTGAAATCGCTTTGGAATATTTATGTCTGAAAATACTTCCAAATAATACTAATATCATATTCCAAAATCTTTAAAAACAAATTTCAAAACCATGGAAATTAAGTTCTCAAATTCCAATTTATATTTACTTTACTTGTAAATCCTATTTTACAATCAATATTTATAAAATTTCATTACCTAACAAACAACATATCACATCCAACTATATCCGTTTATAAAAATTATTCTTTTGTATAAAAAAAATATAATACTAGGCAAAATTATTTCATTTACCTATATTGTGTTGGTCTGCCCTATTTAGTGTTTAGAAATCCCTATCAATGCTATAGCGTCCTATGTATCGATCATAATTTATAAATACTCAATAGAACAAATTAACACAATATAAAAACATTTTATAACACTAACGAGTATGCTATATCATATATATACACTCAGACAAACTCATTCTAGGGTATTATTAGCCTATCTCTAATGAGTTAGACCCGACAAAGCTAAGGCTATCGCTAAACCGGGCTCTGATACCAAATGTAACGACCCACCTTTTTGGACGGTTTAAAATCGACAATAAACCACACATGTAACCTCAAACCATACAAAAGGGAGGATTGTTATTGGGGTTAAATAAGAAAATAAGAGAAAGAAAGAAAAACAAAACACAGAATCTCACAGCGGAATGACAAAATATAATAATGTAACGACCCGTAAATTTTAATAGTTTTAATAATATGTTAATTGAAATTTTGTGAAATTTTAAACAATAAAATTTGAAAATAAAAATTTATTATTTGGAATACGTCTATTTTAATATAGCAACTGGTAAATTTTCATCTGATAATATTGAAGTTTATTTTTCTGTGAAATTTTATTTCAAATCAAACCGGTTAATAACAGTGAATTTAAAAGTTTTCCGAAACCAAAATATGGCAACAGGAGAAAATTTATTCAGATCATTCTGAATTAGACTGCGAAATTCGTTTTTCCAAATTTGGACTTCTATTGCTCCATTTATTTTAATTCTGGCAAAATGGCAGCATTTCTGGTACCGATATTGACTTTTGATCGGATGATCGTACCACTAATATCTGTATACCGTTTTGATCGTCTCGTCGTGCTGACCTCTGCGGTATATTCTTTTCTATGTTTTGAAGTCCGGTAAACAACGGAATCCATGAAACCGGTAATCGTATCGGTACCGGATCCGGGACCTTTTGTTTTCTTTTGCGTTTCAAACGTTTACCGTGTCCTCCAAGCAGAAATAATTAATTGCTTTAATAACTTCAGCGGAATCTCAGCCTGACCGATGATATTACATTCATTTTTGGTTCGTTGAAAATTCTTTTAACGTTCATTTGAGCATACGTTAAATATAAAGGTTTATATTTATATCCTTTGTCTGACTCTTGTTCTTCTCCTCTGTAGTTTCCTCCCTTCTCTCAAATTTGCCTAGCCATTCCTCCACGCCCCTTACAACCGAAGGAAATATATACTTGCATATCAACAAATTTCCAAATTTGTAGCCACCCATGCCGATCTAGGCAACCGCCAACCCAAGTGCAGATCCTCTCACCACCTCCCTGCGTGGTAGCCCTAACCCCAACGACCAAAACCACCTTCCCACAGCCGATCCACCCGTAGCCGCGAACCCACTCACGAAAGCCTGAAGGTTTCCATCCATGCTCCACCTCCCCAGTCTCCACTTCAGCCATAAATGACACTCATCCATGATTCCGAACCTTCGCAGCCGCACCTCAAATCCTCCGCCTTTCACCCTCAACGTACCGAGACCGGAACCCATCAAGCTCCCCCACCTTCTCCCTTGTCAGGCCTCCAACCACCACTCCTCTGGACGTCTTCCTCCTTGTTGCAATCGTGTAAGTGTATATCTGTTTATAAATATATTTGTTTATATATATTTTTAAAATAAGTTATGGCATAGTATATCTGAACAGCTTTGATAATAATATATACAGTGTTTTATATATATTAGTATGTATAAAGTATACATATATGTCTTAAATTTCGAAACATGTGTTTTATCCTATATTCAAGGTATATACGAATGTTGTAAAGTTATATATATATTGGTTTCGTTTAATCTGTTACATAAGTTATATTTGTTATATAAAGAAAATTTGGTACAGATCCCATTGCCTTAAAATATTATATTAGTTTATTATAAAGTTGATTTTATACTAGTTGTTGTTTTAAAGATTGTATTATACTAGTTTCTGTTAGTTTAAAAGTTATATTATACAAGTCGTTATATATATATATATTATTTTATATAAATTGATACTTATATGCTGTATAGTATATAAAAATATAAATTTAATAATGAAAGTTTTGTTGACTGTATATGATAATATAGTTGAAGTAAATTTTGTGTTACTGGATTTATATGCTATTTACAACATAATGAAATAGGTTAATATAGATATTTTTATAACCTGCATTTTCAAAGCATATAGTATAGTATAAATTGTTTGTATGGCATACACTGTAGTAGTTCCAGCAGCATACGTGTTTTACGCTGAATAATTTGATTTGTAAGTTAGTCCTATATAGCTGCCTATCGGTTTATATATATGGTATTGTTTTAAAATAGAATGGATATATGTATAGTTTATATAAGATTTAGTGTAAGATGTTTATCTTTATAAGTGTATATATTCATTTATTCCAAATTTTTCTATGTAAATATGTTATTTTATACGTGTTTTAGTTAAAAGCAATGATTTTTGAAATACATATATATTTGATTTAATATGTGTTTAAATTTATGTTGATTTGAAATTTATAATAATAATATATCGTACATTTCATTTCTGTCCCTATCAACTATCAAGGCTGATTCTGATTTAATTGTCAATGATTTCCCATTTATCAGCTGTCCGTCATGTCTGTTCTTCATCGAATTCACGTTCAATCTTACTTTGCTTTGGATTCGTAACCCCTTTCAATTGTCGAATCTCTCTAACCTCGAAAGGTGAGTAATCACTCACGATTTAACATTCTTGTATTTATTAAATTTGATTTCAATTGAAACGACAATTGAAATATGATATTGTAGTATTTATATGCCTGTTATTACTATTATCTGTATATGTTCACCTGTGACATCTGACACTAGTATCTAGTATTTATATGCCTGTTATTACTATTATCTGTATATGTTCACCTATGACACCTGACACCAGTATCTGTTATTTATATTGATGATATATGCCTGTTGTTATATTTTATATTATCTGTTATCACTCTGCAAGTTCCCTGTTAGTATAGAATTCACTATGGGTTGAAATGATACATACCCGAACGGACTTTAGAATAGGAGAAAATCGTTATGGGTTGAAATGATAAACCCAAGCGATTTTCATTTGAATTGAAATTGGGATTACGGGTCGAAATGATATCTACCCGTATATATTTAAATTTCGGATTGAAATGATAAATATCCGTATCACTTAACCATATGATAAATATATATACAGACACCGTTGGTCCATATATATAAATATTTTAAAAATGAATTCTATGGTTTTGGAAAGAAATATATGGTTTTATTAAATGTTGAGCCTTAAATTATTACATACAAATGGGAATGATTGATTTAAATACATATAATATGTTGAGTATTTAAAATATATTTCAAAATAGATTTTGGTAATAATTTGAATAAGTTAAGGTTAGAAAGATAATTTGAATTTAGTTGAAATTGTATTCAATAAAGAATTTTATTTAATTAAACCGATTGGAAACTTATTGAAATTGAGATGTAAGATATGATTTATAACTTGGGTTTGATTTATAAGAAATTTAATGAATATTTCTTATTTAAACAAAGTTTAAGGAAATATTTAGTAAAGTGTGATTTAAGGCTAGTAAATGATATTGAATCTTTTAAGTGAATATTTAAGGCTAGTAAATGATATTGAATCTTTTAAGTGAATATTCCTTGATTAAATAATAATAAAGTTAAATCAAGTGCTATATTAAACTGTTAAATTTAACTTTGAAAATGTTGAATATTAAAGCTTTGAAATATATTGAAAATTTAAATGGTATATTTAGAACTAAATTGAATTGATGAATTGAGCTTTGAATAAATTTGAATTTGGAATTTGAAGTTGATTTGAATCGATTTGCAAGACTTGAGAAAATTAAATGCTTTACTTTTAAATTAATTAATATATATACTATCTTGGAAAATAGTTATATTTGAAATGTAATGATATTTGGGTTTTGAAGTATAAATTAAATTGAAATGGCCACGGTGTTACAGTGTATATTTCCACCTTGTAGATAGTTCTGAAGATCCTTAGAGGATGGTTATCCCAAACATCCTTTAAGTTACTTGTATTTCAGTTGATATTTCACTTGAGTTGGATTTATTGATATAAGAATGTTAATCCTGACTCGAGTGTTTTGTGTTTTGCTTTACGCTCGGGTTAGACCGAGTGATACAGCATTTGAGACTCACCTTTGGAGTTTGGAGCTTCCTTTGGAGATCCAACTATCGCCTCAGTTTTCAGCTCTTCTAGTTGATTTGTTCAGAGAAGTCATCTGTTGTACTGGAGACTTCACTGCATTTGAGATATTCTGTTGTATTTTATTTTAACTCTGATGTTTATATAGTAGCTTCATGAACTACTATTTTATCTATTCCGCTGCGTATTATTGTATTACTCTGTGTCTGTGATTTTGTGATTGATTTATTTACTGTATATTCTGAGTTTTGCCAAATTTTAAATTAACAATCTGATATTTTGAATTATTCAAGTCAGACATGTGTGGATTTATTGTCGATTTGAATGGTCCGAAATAGCGGGTCGTTACAGTTGGTATCAGAGCTTTGGCTCTAGGCGAAACTTAGCATATATTGTAAATTTCTTTACAGAATCACTTTCGTTCGAGTTTAATCTCTTCCTTTTGACTCGATTTCCTTTGAACTTTGGAACGTTCCTTACGGTTCCAAAAATTCATTCTTGTCTCTCTCGATTGGTATTCTTTTGATTCTGGAGTATCCCATAACTCCACTTCGAATGATCTCTATAAGAATAGGATCCCACCAATCTTTGAATGATTTGTGAAGGGGTGAAACTCCTTCACAATTGGCATTGATTCACCGGAGATTTCTATATCTTTGGTTTAGATGCCGCTAGCTCTTGCAATCGAATGTTGATTTTTCTTGGAATTCTGCATCGATCTTGTTCCTGAAGTCACGGTTGACCCGGTTAAGGTCGCCCGCGATTTATATAAGTATATTCATCTTCTATTTTGAAATTAATTATCTCATTTTCATTGAACTTATCTTCGAATCAGAATCCTATTTGATTAGAGTCCGTCTAAGTTGAATTTCTATCTTTGTTTTGAAATCCATTCTTGAATCATCCTTTTGAAAAATCGGGTTTATTCGTATTTTGGAAATTGTTTATATATCGAAATTTTTATAAGTATGATTATATTCTATATATAAAAGTGAAAATGTTTTCGATAAGGATTATATATACCTTTTAAAAATAAGAATTTGAATTTTTGAAAGGATTTGAAATTATATAAGAAATTGATTTATATAAAAATGATTTATAACTAAAGGGTTTGAAATTTGAAATTCGAGAATTGAACTCCGGTATTTTGAAATTGGTTTTAAGATTTTGAAAAATATAATAATAGTATGATTTAAAAGTATTTTCCGAATAAGAAATGTTTCCAATGATTTTAATGAGTTTCGAATGATTTCGAAGAAATTCCAAAAGAAGTTTGAGAAAATAGAAGTCCAGAACTCACTTATGTCGCTGGAAAATAATTTTGGTGATGAGTGCACGCATCATCGACATTGATTTTCGAGTTTCATAGTGGGGGAGATGCCACTTTAGTAGCATTGCTACTCGAGTGATTTTGCGAAACCGATTTTGATTTCAAATTTCAAAGTATGATTTGATGTTCAGAAGATATATGTATATATATACTTGAAATGATTTGAAGTAAGCCGGTGTTCAGCCCTCGTGTTTCTAATTTGATATAAACCTATCTTTTGAAATTGACTTACTGATTGTTGCTGATTTCCAACTCTTGAATTTTAAAATGATTTCTTCAACTATTTTGAAGGTTCGAGCACTTCCAAATCAAGGTTAACTTTTCAAGGCTAAGAAATTTTGAAAAGTATAAAGTATATAAGTTTGGTATGTATGTTAAAGTATGTAGTAATATGATTTAAATAAGTGGAAACTGTTTTGTTAAGTAAATGAATAAGGCAATTTTAATTTTTTCTAAATATGAAATTTAGATTTGAAATGCTTTGAAAAGAATTTGGTCTTCAAAATATTTTGAATAAAATTTAGTTTAAATGTTTTAACTGGGTAACATCTTTATGAAACTATATATTTAATAAGTTGGAATAAATATATAGGTTGTACGTATGCTACTTGCATAATTAATTTGATCCAGGTTTGAGTACACAAGTTCGAGGTGAATTACACCATTTAGTGTTAGGATTTTTCATTCGATTCTTGATGGCGAATATTTGATATGGATTTTGGGCTTGATTCTAGAATTCTCTATCATAGTATATGACTATGCAAGGAGACTGATGGCTTCTAGTCGAGAAACCATATCGAAATCCGCATTAGGGAAGTCGAATGGACAATACTAGTTCGAAAGCGAACTTGTGTGATCGAGCGAGCGATCAAATGTAATTTTGCGAAACGATGACGTATGTACATCTTATATCCTAATATCATTGATATATTTTGACGCTGAAATTGAAAGCTGTCGAGTTAGAATATCTTTGCTTACTAAAAGAAAATTTCCAATTTAAATTACGAAGATATATAACCCATAAAAGCAAAGATATTCAATCCCATATGGCTCTTCATACAGCGATATTTATTTTGAAAATTTTGATCCTTATATAAGATAGACCTTACGTAAGTATAAGATGATTTTGAAAACATTTGATTTTGGTAATGAATTGGTTGACTTGAATTATATTGATTTGGAAATTTGGATTTATTTTCTAAATCTATTATTTTGGAAACTTTGAAACTAAAGATATTTAATTTGAGAAGAAATAATTTGGTGAAATTGTATATGATTTTGAAATTGAACTAATATTGAAACAAATTGAAATTTGAGAACCTTATGTTACTAAAAACTTGATTTGGGAGTTGTCGAACTTATATAAAATTGATTTGTATGAGTATGAAAGTGATTCGAAAACTATAGATTTGAAAAGGTACTCAATTTGAAAGTGAAATCTTATATAATTGAAGTCTATATAAGTATGATTTGATATACTATTGATTTTGGAAAGTATTTGATTTGAAAATTAAATCTTATATATAATGGATTTTATATAAGTACGATATTTGAAAGTGATTTGAAAAGGTACTATATGATACATATTTTCGAAGTAAAGATATGGAAAGTGCCTTCTGCTTGATATCCGATTTGTGGCCACATCTTGGATTCATTCTATCGATATTATTCTCTCTGATTTTGGTTTTCCGGATATGATACTCGAGTGTCCTTCGAATTCCATGGCGTTACCCATGGTCTTATTGTTCTCTCATGACTGCATAGCGCAACTGCATGGCTGAGTCTTGCCTAGGGGTACGGATTGTTTCCTGGGGGATCCAGGCGTAATCATTGTGTATCCTGCAATCTGTGTAGGTCGCGAATAATAGCGCAAATGCCTGGCTGAGTCTTGCCTGGGGGTACGGATTGTTTCCTGGGGGATCCAGGCGTAACCATTGTGTATCCTGCATTCTACTAGTCATCATGGCGTAACTCGCAGGGCTGAGAAAGCCTACAGATATGGATTGTTTCCTGGGGGAACCAGGCGTAACCATTGTGTATCTGCGAACCATGGTTAGACAAAGGTTTTGTTCGTTTTTGTTTGGATTGTACTTTCCATATCTGTTTTTAAAAGTTTTTCTAGTATTTTCACTGGGTGTTGAAACAAGTCTACTAAGTACCTGGAGAATTCTAGTTTTGCGCCTGATCAACGCACTACCAGAGTCTACAGGAACAAGGATAAACTTGTTGAAATATCGAGTTATAAAAGTATTTTCGAAAGGAAATTTGTTTCGACTATAAAGGTATTTTATTATAAAAGTATTTCCAACA
Source organism: Allium fistulosum (assembly GCA_030737815.1). Lineage (NCBI taxonomy): Eukaryota > Viridiplantae > Streptophyta > Magnoliopsida > Asparagales > Amaryllidaceae > Allium > Allium fistulosum. The sequence goes on from CM060905.1 coordinate 855,999,141, forward strand.
AAGAAATTTTGAATTAATATTTGAAATTGAAATCCTAATGGTTTGAATAAATTATTCATGCCCGATACTAATCTTTTGAATCTATCTTATCTGCTCAGCTTTATTTATTCACCTATATTCTGTTTTTCCAAGTCCCTCTTCTCCTTGTTGACTATATCCCTTTAAATATTGTTTATTTATATACTATATGGTTTAATAGAAATTTTAGTGTTATAAATATTTTGAGTTATTAATTAAATACAACATATTTAAAAGAAATGATTATTGATTTATTAATAATGTTGAAAAGTATCTTGAGATAAATTAATAAATTTATAAATTATGGATTTAATGTTTTCAAATAGCTTCTTTGTAAATATAAGTAATAATGCAAATAATTGTTTTCAAATAGTTTTCATATAATTATAAAGGTGTCATTTAAACATATAAATGGTATTTATAAAGGAAGAAAGAAATTTTACAAATGAGTTTTGAAAAAGTATTAAATTATAAAAAATAATTGATTTGCAAATGAAGTTTTCAAATGAATATTTCAAGTAAAATTTATATAGTTTTAAATTAATTGTTTAATCTTAACTTTCAATCTATTTTTCTTTCTGGTTGTTTATATTCTTCTACCTCCTTTATTTTCGGGGACGAAAAGTTTTGAGTGGGGGAGAGTGTAACGACCCGTAAATTTTAATAGTTTTAATAATATGTTAATTGAAATTTTTTGAAATTTTAAACAATAAAATTTGAAAATAAAAATTTATTATTTGGAATACGTCTATTTTAATATAGCAACTGGTAAATTTTCATCTGATAATATTGAAGTTTATTTTTCTGTGAAATTTTATTTCAAATCAAACCGGTTAATAACAGTGAATTTAAAAGTTTTCCGAAACCAAAATATGGCAACAGGAGAAAATTTATTCAGATCATTCTGAATTAGACTGCGAAATTCGTTTTTCCAAATTTGGACTTCTATTGCTCCGTTTATTTTAATTCTGGCAAAATGGCAGCATTTCTGGTACCGATATTGACTTTTGATCGGATGATCGTACCACTAATATCTGTATACCGTTTTGATCGTCTCGTCGTGCTGACCTCTGCGGTATATTCTTTTCTATGTTTTGAAGTCCGGTAAACAACGGAATCCGCGAAACCGGTAATCGTATCGGTACCGGATCCGGGACCTATTGTTTTCTTTTGCGTTTCAAACGTTTACCGTGTCCTCCAAGCAGAAATAATTAATTGCTTTAATAACTTCAGCGGAATCTCAGCCTGACCGATGATATTACATTCATTTTTGGTTCGTTGAAAATTCTTTTAACGTTCATTTGAGCATACGTTAAATATAAAGGTTTATATTTATATCCTTTGTCTGACTCTTGTTCTTCTCCTCTGTAGTTTCCTCCCTTCTCTCAAATTTGCCTAGCCATTCCTCCACGCCCCTTACAACCGAAGGAAATATATACTTGCATATCAACAAATTTCGAAATTTGTAGCCACCCATGCCGATCTAGGCAACCGCCAACCCAAGTGCAGATCCTCTCACCACCTCCATGCGTGGTAGCCCCAACCCCAACGACCAAAACCACCTTCCCACATCCGATCCACCCGTAGCCGCGAACCCACTCACGAAAGCCTGAAGCTTTCCATCCATGCTCCACCTCCCCAGTCTCCACTTCAGCCATAAATGACACTCAGCCATGATTCCGAACCTTCGCAGCCGCACCTCAAATCCTCCGCCTTTCACCCTCAACGTACCGAGACCGGAACCCATCAAGCTCCCCCACCTTCTCCCTTGTCAGGCCTCCAACCACCACTCCTCTGGACGTCTTCCTCCTTGTTGCAATCGTGTAAGTGTATATCTGTTTATAAATATATTTGTTTATATATATTTTTAAAATAAGTTATGGCATAGTATATCTGAACAGCTTTGATAATAATATATACAGTGTTTTATATATATTAGTATGTATAAAGTATACATATATGTCTTAAATTTCGAAACATGTGTTTTATCCTATATTCAAGGTATATACGAATGTTGTAAAGTTATATATATATTGGTTTCATTTAATCTGTTACATAAGTTATATTTGTTATATAAAGAAAATTTGGTACAGATCCCATTGCCTTAAAATATTATATTAGTTTATTATAAAGTTGATTTTATACTAGTTGTTGTTTTAAAGATTGTATTATACTAGTTTCTGTTAGTTTAAAAGTTATATTATACAAGTCGTTATATATATATATTATTTTATATAAATTGATACTTATATGTTGTATAGTATATAAAAATATAAATTTAATAATGAAAGTTTTGTTGACTGTATATGATAATATAGTTGAAGTAAATTTTGTGTTACTGTATTTATATGCTATTTACAACATAATGAAATAGGTTAATATAGATATTTTTATAACCTGCATTTTCAAAGCATATAGTATAGTATAAATTGTTTGTATGGCATACACTGTAGTAGTTCCGGCAGCATACGTGTTTTACGCTGAATAATTTGATTTGTAAGTTAGTCCTATATAGCTACCTATCGGTTTATATATATGGTATTGTTTTAAAATAGAATGGATATATGTATAGTTTATATAAGATTTAGTGTAAGATGTTTATCTTTATAAGTGTATATATTCATTTATTCCAAATTTTTCTATGTAAATATGTTATTTTATACGTGTTTTAGTTAAAAGCAATGATTTTTGAAATACATATATATTTGATATAATATGTGTTTAAATTTATGTTGATTTGAAATTTATAATAATAATATATCGTACATTTCATTTCTGTCCCTATCAACTATCAAGGCTGATTCTGATTTAATTGTCATTGATTTCCCATTTATCAGCTGTCCGTCATGTCTGTTCTTCATCGAATTCACGTTCAATCTTACTTTGCTTTGGATTCGTAACCCCTTTCAATTGTCGAATCTCTCTAACCTCGAAAGGTGAGTAATCACTCACGATTTAACATTCTTGTATTTATTAAATTTGATTTCAATTGAAACGACAATTGAAATATGATATTGTAGTATTTATATGCCTGTTATTACTATTATCTGTATATGTTCACCTGTGACATCTGACACTAGTATCTAGTATTTATATGCCTGTTATTACTATTATCTGTATATGTTCACCTATGACACCTGACACCAGTATCTGTTATTTATATTGATGATATATGCCTGTTGTTATATTTTATATTATCTGTTATCACTCTGCAAGTTCCCTGTTAGTATAGAATTCAATATGGGTTGAAATGATACATACCCGAACGGACTTTAGAATAGGAGAAAATCGTTATGGGTTGAAATGATAAACCCAAGCGATTTTCATTTGAATTGAAATTGGGATTACGGGTCGAAATGATATCTACCCGTATATATTTAAATTTCGGATTGAAATGATAAATATCCGTATCACTTAACCATATGATAAATATATATACAGACATCGTTGGTCCATATATATAAATATTTTAAAAATGAATTCTATGGTTTTGGAAAGAAATATATGGTTTTATTAAATGTTGAGCCTTAAATTATTACATACAAATGGGAATGATTGATTTAAATACATATAATATGTTGAGTATTTAAAATATATTTCAAAATAGATTTTGGTAATAATTTGAATAAGTTAAGGTTAGAAAGATAATTTGAATTTAGTTGAAATTGTATTCAATAAAGAATTTTATTTAATTAAACCGATTGGAAACTTATTGAAATTGAGATGTAAGATATGATTTATAACTTGGGTTTGATTTATAAGAAATTTAATGAATATTTCTTATTTAAACAAAGTTTAAGGAAATATTTAGTAAAGTGTGATTTAAGGCTAGTAAATGATATTGAATCTTTTAAGTGAATATTTAAGGCTAGTAAATGATATTGAATCTTTTAAGTGAATATTTAAGGCTAGTAAATGATATTGAATCTTTTAAGTGAATATTCCTTGATTAAATAATAATAAAGTTAAATCAAGTGCTATATTAAACTGTTAAATTTAACTTTGAAAATGTTGAATATTAAAGCTTTGAAATATATTGAAAATTTAAATGGTATATTTAGAACTAAATTGAATTGATGAATTGAGCTTTGAATAAATTTGAATTTGGAATTTGAAGTTGATTTGAATCGATTTGCAAGACTTGAGAAAATTAAATGCTTTACTTTTAAATTAATTAATATATATACTATCTTGGAAAATAGTTATATTTGAAATATAATGATATTTGGGTTTTGAAGTATAAATTAAATTGAAATGACCACGGTGTTACAGTGTATATTTCCACCTTGTAGATAGCTCTGAAGATCCTTAGAGGATGGTTATCCCAAACATCCTTTAAGTTACTTGTATTTCAGTTGATATTTCACTTGAGTTGGATTTATTGATATAAGAATATTAATCCTGACTCGAGTGTTTTGTGTTTTGCTTTACGCTCGGGTCAGACCGAGTGATACATCATTTGATACTCACCTTTGGAGTTTGGAGCTTCCTTTGGAGATCCAACTATCGCCTCAGTTTTCAGCTCTTCTAGTTGATTTGTTCAGAGAAGTCATCTGTTGTACTGGAGACTTCACTGCATTTGAGATATTCTGTTGTATTTTATTTTAACTCTGATGTTTATATAATAGCTTCATGAACTACTATTTTATCTATTCCGCTGCGTATTATTGTATTACTCTGTGTCTGTGATTCTGTGATTGATTTATTTACTGTATATTCTGAGTTTTGCCAAATTTTAAATTAACAATCTGATATTTTGAATTATTCAAGTCAGACATGTGTGGATTTATTGTCGATTTGAATGGTCCGAAATAGTGGGTCGTTACAAATAATCAAATAAACAGTTCAAGAAGTTGTTTTACAAATACATTTGATTACACTTTACAATACAATCAGAGTTATACATACAGCACGAATAAATAAAAATGCAACGAAACAACATGATGCAGTGGAATAAATATAATAAATAGTAATAATATACTAAATCTTCGTCTTCGTCTCCAGAAAGATAGTCTTCAACACTGAAATGCTCAGGCTGACCCGAGAGTAAGGAAAAGACAAAACACTCAAGTTAGAACTAAAAGATCTTATGTAAGTTAAATCAAAATAAGTAAATATGAGTGTAACGGCTTCAGAGATGTTTACAGGATTTTACATCTCCTATCCAGTGTATAACGTGCGTGCAATAACTTAAGAGATGTTCGGGATTACCATCTCCTAAGGATCCATTAAACTGTATAATATGTAGTAATATACGCTATTATAATATGTCTACAGTAAGTATTAAAATAGTGTTAAGGCATTACCCATATCCTCCTTAACACATTTTTATATAAATACCGTAGTATATACAGATACTGTAAGCTCCACAAACCGGTATGATACTCAGGGAGCACTCCATAGGTACGATACAAACCAAACTCATAGGTTGGTTCGATAAGGCATATGACAAGACACGTGAGGCAATGTCGGGGTAGGATTCTACTGTTTGTAGAACCGGGCTGGTGGTAACGCATAGCAGCTACTACCACCTACCTCGGAACATACTCCCATAATCAAATCGAGGGGTGGCCACCAAATCAATCACAAAGTAATAAATATGGTATCAAAGAAGCATGTCCGATCAGGGGTGCGACCCCACTTAACCTAGGTATAGCTCCTGTTTTAGTCATATCAAGCTGACCTGAGCGGGTCAGCGCTGCGTTCATACCTCATACAGTAGTGTTCGCCAAACCCTACTTCACTCCGGATTCTCCACCACGTGCACAATTGTTAAAGTGGTTTTCGGTAATTGTAGAGAGTATGATAACATCCGATCCCGGTCTCTTTTACAACCAAACGCTTATTTCACACCGGTTGGTTCTTTTACATTTCCAAAACTGATTCATATTTGATATCAAAATATCATATTCACTTAAAATTCATTTCACTTTTGAATCATATTCACTTTGGAATTATATCACTTCGAAATCATATTTACTTTCGAAATCATAATCATTTCAAAATCAAACCACAAAATAGGTTAAACCCTCATATCAAAATATAGCCTTTAAATCAATTAAATCTAAATCATAACAGTTCCGACTTTAACAGTTTGAATATTGAAAGTAGTTTATATATTGGAACAGTTATACATTTAAAAATAGTTTATATGTTTTAAAAATAGGTTATAGATTAAAATAGTATATACTTTAGAAATATTTTATATATTAAAATAGGTTATATATATTAATAGTTGGTGTATTAAAAATAGTTTATAATAGTTTAAAATAGTTTTAAGAGTTTAAAATTGTGACGACCGCCCATGACCCCAACACCGAATCTAGAGATAGTGCGCTGTAAAGTGTGCCAGGCGACCATGGACGATTGTCAGGGTAGATTAAAAACAACAGAATCTATCGTATTACTCACAGCGCATGGACAAAATACAATAGAACATATATATAGTGAAGCTTTACAGAATAAAATGCCATCATATAAAACTTCATAATAGTTGAATACAAGCATCCAAATAGCCAATACATCAAGCCTCACTACATAACACTCAAAGAATACAAAAACAGCGGAACATCCAGTTCATATAATAAGAAGATAATATAAAACCCTCCAGCTCGTCTTCGATATCAGCATCGTGAGAAGAGAACAACACCTGTCACCTGCTACCTAGTCTGCCCGTCCCAAAAATGGACGAACAGCCCAAGGCAATAAGAATTAAAACATAAAGCCTTGAGTCAGACAACTGTCTTAGTGAGCAGTAAATTAACTAACAACATACCAAAAGAGCATAAAGGAAAAAGAATAGGAATACAACCCTCCCACTCCAACCTCATTCTACAGTGATAGCCCCTAGACACACACTAAGCAGAAGCAACATAGCAGAGCATACAATTTAAAGTAAAGCTACTATCACTCGAGTCAAGGGCGATGTTTTCCAAGTACCAAGGCCTAAATCAGATAAGCACCCAGAAAATACCGCTCTTGAGTCCGAATGACGATACAACCAAACATCCATGACTCTGGCTATCACTGTTATCATTGCTTCGATATCACCGTTAATTGAATGACCGGCACATTCTTTCAGCCGTCCGTCAAGGGCTAATGGAAACCCCGGTTCTAGACATAACTCCCGCACGTCATCGCAGCCCGTGCCTAGGACTATCGAATCTGCCCAGAGTACTCGACCATCAACAGTTGGCCGTTGGGACTATCGAATCTGCCCAAACGTACTCTTGCTTAGAGCATGCTAGAACCTTCAACAACGATGCTATCCAAGCCTCCTAGTCATCCTCCTTGACGACTATTTCCATACTAGCTCGAGCGCCTCTCAAGCATCCATTACCCTTAACTCGAATCATATCACCGAGTTACCAACGTGCTTGGAATGATCCCGTCTGGATTAGACCAAGTCTTCATCTCATGATTGCCTCGCTTCATCACATCCTCGCAAAGCCTCATCTCAACATCACATCATCAAATCTATGCATAAGAGCTTCATCATCCCGCTACATATGCCACGAGCAGCTTTCCCAATTCAAGAGCCTTTCCCTTAGCTTTTGAATCATCTTCGACCACCTTGTCTAAAACCAATCAACAATCATCTAATTCACAGCAATCAATCATGTCAAACATCAATCCAAGTAACCAAGCATTCAAATATAAGCAAAATGGACAATTATAACAATAATGGCAATTTCGTAATTAAGGAGTTGAAAGTCTAACAAGCATGAAAACATGAGAATTATCTCTACAACTTGATGAATGAACTTGCATAGGTTAATCATATACAAAAATGGTTGTCAAATCATCATGAACAATGGATCTACATGGATCTACACTTAGGTTTACAAAAATGCATAGAAATCACTATTTTAACACCAAATCAAGCCAACAATCCGATCTACTCCTTTGGATCCGTGTGAGAGATAATCAACACTCACCAAATCACCTAAACAACCCCAAACCAACACGCTTCAGATCTGGACAGCGAAGGATCAAGCTTGATCTATCACGAATCCGTTTCAAACGAAGAAATCTCACTTCAAAGGATGAAGATCTTCAACTTTAGCTCTTGGATCTTCAATCTTGATCTTCGATTTGGATGAAAGGAATCACTAGATTAGAGTGGAGAAAAGAAGTGAAGAAGTGTAGAAGTCGAGCTCTCAAAATGGCAGCACTTCGTCGCTTCGAAATCCGGATTCCAAAAAAATGAAGCCAACCCCCTCTATTTATAGCTGAAAACCGCCCCTAGGTCGCTCGGAGTTAGGTCGTATACGACCTACGACCTACGACCTATAAACCCAACCGACCTAAAGCCTGTTCAACCTAACAACCCAGGCCACTGCAACCTACGACTTATCACCCAAGCGCTTCAACGACCTAACAAGGTTACGACCTATGACTTAGCGACTTAACCATAGGTGCGACCTAACAGTGCTACGACCTAACACTTAAACACATCAGCGACCTAACGCTTAAGCGCTTACGCGACCTAACAATCGTAGCGCCTCAGCGACCTAATTGTGTTACGACCTATAACCTTAGCGACCTAACACACTAACGACCTAAAGCACTGCGCGACTTAACTATGCGCGACCTAATACTAAGCCAAAACCCAGCGACCTAACAACCTTAAGTCTTCACGCGACCTAAAACATGTTACGACTTAACTCGTACAACTTAACTCCCATAGGTCGTATACTCCCTAAGTCGCTAACCTATAGGTCATACCAAGACACTAAGTCGCTACACAGCTATCTCCTAACTCCTTAGGTCGTTGCCGACCTAACAATGCCAACTCGGAACCACTAGGTCGCTCATCCCTAGGTCGTTAACTACTGGGTTTAACTTGCTACTCCCATAGGTCGCTCCAAACTGTCCACGATCTAACTCTTAACTCGCCTATCCCCTTAGGTCGCAGACTTTCTTTAAGTCGCTCACGACTTATCACCTAAGTCGCTAACAACCCATGACTCTCTTAGGTCGCGTACGACCTAGAACTTAGGAAAATTCCAACCAAAATCTGAAACAACCCAAAAATGCTGAAAATTCCAGATTTTGACAAACTTTTCGATCCGTAAAAATACGGGTCGTTACATTCTCTCCCCCTTAGGAATTTCGCCCCCGAAATTCCAAACAAACAAGAGAAATCAAAGACTATTCTGCACGCCTACCATCCATAGCAATCAACAAATCATGCATCCAATTCTAGCTTAGCATGCAGAATTCTAAAACTAGAACAAGTTACAATATCGTGAGATGACACGACACCTTAGGGCCATACCTTGAAGAGTTCAGGATGAGCTGCCTTCATCCTCTCTTCCACCTCCCACGTACAGTCATTATCATCATCACTCCATTGTATCTTGAGCAACTTATCTACCTTCCTCCTAAGCTGTTTCGTGTCGGTTTCCACCACACGAAGCGGCTTACGAGGTCTCTTATCGACTGGAACAACTTCAAAGTCTTCACAGCTATCAGCAGAAATCACGGTATTTGAGTCGTGCACGTACTTCCGTAGATACGATACATGAAAAACATTGTGCACACTCGACATCTTCTCTGGTAACTCCAATCTGTAAGCGAGCTTTCCAATTCGCTCGATGATCGGGAATGGTCCAACAAATCTCGGAGTCAATTTTCCTATCTTCCCGAATCGAATAACATTCTTCAGTGGAGAAATCTTCACAAAAACCATATCTCCTACGTCGAACTCCAAATCCTTACGACGCTTATCGGCATAACTCTTCTGGCGGTCTTGGGCTGCCTTCATTCGTTGCCGAATGATCTCTATGCAATCCGAAGTCTGTCGAATCATCTCTGGCCCAAGTAACGGCTTTTCCCCAGTCTCTATCCAACACGTCGGAGAGTTACACGGTCTTCCATACAATGCCTCATATGGTGTCATACCAATACTTGACTGGTAACTGTTGTTGTACGCAAACTCCACCAAATGAAGGTGATCTTCCATGATCCTCCGAAGTCCAAAACACATGCTCTAAGAAGATCTTCCAAAACTCGGTTGACTCTCTCGGTCTGACCATCTATTTGAGGGTGATAAGCTGTACTCAAACACAACTCGGTTCCCAAAACTTCCTGGAAGCTCTTCCAAAATCCACTAGTGAACAATGGGGTCTCGATCGCTCACTATACTCTTCGGAATACCATGGAATCGAACTATCCACTTAACATACAACTCAGCCAATTTTGATGCAGTCCTAGTCGATCGAACATGAATGAATCTAGCACTCTTAGTCAAACGATCTACGATAACCCAAATCCCTTCATTTCCCGTTCTGGTTCTAGGTAGCCCATCAATAAAATCCATCGACACTCGCTCCTACTTCCATGTAGGAACTTCTAATGGCTGAAGCAATCCACTTGGCTTCTTCTGCTCGGCTTTTACCAACTGGCAGTTCATACACTTGGAAATAAAATTCCCAACATCTTTCTTCATGCCTTCCCAGTAGTAGGTCTCTTCATATCCCGATACATCTTATTTCCACCTGGATGAATTGTTAGCTTCGAGTGATGACTTTCCTTCAGAACTTCTCTCCTCAATTCATCTATATCGGGAACAACTAATCGTCCTTGCTTCCGAAGCCAACCCTCTCGATCGACCTCGAATCCTTTATCCTTTTCTGGATCCAATCCAGATTCCAATTCACGGATAATCTTGACAAGCTTATCGTCTCGCTTTTGGCTCTCGCCAATCCTTTCCACAAGAGAAGGTCTTATCGATAAGTTTGCCAACATCTCAGGTTCCAATTCACATCTAGGCCTGAAGTCAAATCCAGCTAAATACTCGAGATTCTTCCATTCTGAAAACATGGCTCCCAATCCTGCATGTCTTCGACTTAACGCATCTGCCACTGCGTTACCTTTTCCCGGAGTATAAGCTATACCAAAATCATATGATGCCAAAAACTCTAGCCAACGTTGCTGCCGAAGATTCAAATCCTTTTGGGAGAAAAGATACTTCAACGAATTATGATCTGTAAACAACTCAAATTGAACTCCCAATAGATAATGTCTCCACATCTTCAGAGCAAAAACAATCGCCGCCAACTCCAAATCATGAGTCGGATAATTCCTTTCATGCGGCTTCAGTTGTCGACTTGCATATGCAACAACTTTATCCCTCTGCATCAGCACTGCTCCAAGTCCAGTACCACATGCGTCGGTGTAAACCACCATCTCATCATTCCCACTTGGAATAGTCAAAACAGGAGCACTTGTCAATCTCTCTTTCAGGATTCCGAAAGCTTGCTCACACTTAGCATCCCAACTGAACACTTGGTTCTTCTTCGTCAATCCTGTTAACGGTGCAGCTATCTTGGAGAAGTCTTTGATAAACCGTCGATAATATCCTGCTAATCCAAGAAAACTTCTCACATCAGATGCATTCTTAGGTCTAACCCAATCCTGGATTGCTGCCACCTTAGCGGGATCAACCGCTATCCCATTTCCAGAAATCACATGGCCTAAGAACCTCACTTCACTCTTCCAGAAGTGACACTTCGAAAACTTAGCCTTCAGCTGATGTTTCCGCAAGATTTCCAAAACAATACGCAAGTGTGTCTTGTGCTCCTCCTCAGTTCTGGAATAAATCAGAATATCATCCATGAACACAAGCACAAACTTGTTCAACTGATCTCTGAACACTCTATTCATAAGATCCACAAAATATGCTGGCGCGTTAGTCAATCCAAACGGCATTACCAGCCACTCAAAGAAACCCGATGGTGTCCGAAAAGCAGTCTTCGGCACACTATCCTTAGCTACTCTCAACTGGTGAAATCCCGTTGCCAAATCCATCTAAGAAAACACCCTAGCTTCGTGAAGCTGATCAAACAAGTCATCTATTCTCGGCAATGGATACTTGTTCTTCTTAGTCACCTTATTCAGCTCACGATAATCCACACACAATCTCAACGAACCATCTGCCTTGGTTGCAAACACAACTGGTGCACCCCACTCGGACACACTACGCTGAATGAATCCTTTCTGCAAAAGATCATCAACTTGCACCCTCAACTCCTGCTGTTCCCTAGGCGCCATCCGCCTAAGAGGCATCACAACAGGTCTGGCTCCTTCAACTAGATCTATACGAAACTCAATCTCTCTATGCGGCGGCAACCCTTTGACTTCGTCAAAGACATCCTCGAATCCATTAGCGATTGGCACTGATGACAGTCCATCCCGTGGAACAACCAGCGAATACATGAAGCTCATGAAAACGCCTTCTTCATGCTTACATCGTATCACAACCTTTCGCCCCTCCACATTCTCAACTGTCACTTCCAACCTCTCGCAATCAACCTTTGCCGCATACATCCTAAGCCAGTCCATACCCAAAATAATTCCGAACCCCGCAAAGTTCAGAACAAAACAATCATAAACAAAAGAGCAACCATGACTCGATACAACTAGACCACGGCATAACATACACAAACAAGACGAACCCCTAACTGGATTAGTCACAACCAATGGCCTATCAACAATATCCGGTTCCAAACCTAACCGGCCTACAAGTTCACTACAAACAAACGAATGCGACGCCCCAGTATCAAACAACACTCTAACTGGAACACCACATAAGAAAAGAGTACCTTGAACCACCACACTCTTTCCCTTCTCTTCAGCGGTAGGAGCTTTCGAAGACGACGGAACAGCTCCCAAAGCATAAGCCTGCACAATCTGCTTGTCCCTCCTCGGTTCTGGACAATTCTTCCTGAAATGCCCCGGCTTGTCACAGTTGTGACACTTCATCTGTGCCTTCGGATTCTTGCAATCCTTAGAGAAATGGCCCTTCTGCTGACAATTGTAGCAAGTCACCTCGCCTTTCGGCTTCTTCTGGCCATCCTTACCCTTCTGCTGTTGCTGTTTCCTCTTCTTGTTTCCACCCTGCTGGGGTTTAGACTCTTCCCTGGTCACAGCAACAACAGATCCTTCCCTAGGAAACAGACTCTCATGCCTGAGAGCTTTCTCCACAAGCTTCTCAAACGAATCGTCTAAATGATCCACCAACTGTCTCCCAAGATAACTGTCCAAGCCTGTCACAAACTTCTCATTCTTCTGATATGCAGACTCAATATATGACCGGGCATACTTGGACAAAGCTTCAAACTCAGAAACATACTCAAGGACTGATCTTCCACCTTGCTTGAGCTCCACAAACTTCTTGAACAGAACAGACTTCTGAGCTGTAGAAATGAACTTAGCTTCAAATCTAGCTTGGAATTGCTCCCAAGTAATCTCTTCCTCCGCAGTATTGATGGTAATAGATTTCCACCAATCAGAGGCTCTCCCTTGAAGCTGCCTTGATGCCAACTTCCTCTTAGTTGTATCATCAATTCCCAAATCACCAAAGATCCTTCTACAAGCATCGATCCATCTCTGGACTTCAATAGTTGATTCTGTTCCCAAGAAAACCTTCCCTCCAAGAGCAGTATAGTCCTTACACAACTTAGCAAAATCCACTGGTTTTGGAGTTTGGACTTGAACTCCAACATCAACTGCTTCCCTTGGAACTGGTATCCTTCTCATGATCGAAGTCATCATAGCTTCGAACATAGCTGCATAATCAGCAGTGCCCTCAGTAGCACGGCCTTCCCTAGCAGCTGGTCTCCCTCTTCGACTCATTCTCAATATCTATAAAAAGGAATGATCAGAACATCTAGAGAAACAACTGCATAAAGGACTCAAACTCAACTAAACTACTATATTATATATAGTATTCATCCATCAAAATACAATTACGTCTCTCATACGTAGTTACGTCAGCGAGCGTTGGGTAAAATCGATTAACCAATGCTCTGATACCAAATGTGACGACCGCCCATGACCCCTGCACCGAATCTAGAGATAGTGCGCAGTAAAGTGTGCCGGGCGACCATGGACGATTGTCAGGGTAGATTAAAAACAACAAAATCTATCGTATTACTCACAGCGCATGGACAAAATACAATAGAACATATATATAGTGAAGCTTTACAGAATAAAATGCCATCATATAAAACTTCATAATAGTTGAATACAAGCATCCAAATAGCCAATACATCAAGCCTCACTACATAACACTCAGAGAATACAAAAACAGCGGAACATCCAGTTCATATAATAAGAAGATAATATGCAACCCTCCAGCTCGTCTTCGATATCAGCATCGTGAGAAGAGAACAGCACCTGTCACCTGCTACCTAGTCTGCCCGTCCCAAAAATGGACGAACAGCCCAAGGCAGTAAGAATTAAAACATAAAGCCTTGAGTCAGACAACAGTCTTAGTGAGCAGTAAATTAACTAACAACATACCAAAAGAGCATAAAGGAAAAAGAACAGGAATACAACCCTCCCACTCCAACCTCATTCTACAGTGATAGCCCCCAGACACACACTAAGAAAAAGCAACATAGCAGAGCATACAATTTAAAGTAAAGCTACTATCACTCGAGTCAAGGGCGATGTTTTCCAAGTACCAAGGCCTAAATCAGATAAGCACCCAGAAAATACCACTCTTGAGTCCGAATGACGATACAACCAAACATCCATGACTCTGGCTATCACTATTATCATTGCTTCGATATCACCGTTAATTGAATGACCGGCACATTCTTTCAGCCGTCCGTCAAGGGCTAATGGAAACCCCGGTTCTAGACATAACTCCCGCACGTCGTCGCAGCCCGTGCCTAGGACTATCGAATCTGCCTAGAGTACTCGACCATCAATAGTTGGCCGTTGGGACTATCGAATCTGCCCAAACGTACTCTTGCTTAGAGCATGCTAGAACCTTCAACAACGATGCTATCCAAGCCTCCTAGTCATCCTCCTTGACGACTATTTCCATACTAGCTCGAGCGCCTCTCAAGCATCCATTACCCTTAACTCGAATCATATCACCGAGTTACCAACGTGCTTGGAATGATCCCGTCTGGATTAGACCAAGTCTTCATCTCATGATTGCCTCGCTTCATCACATCCTCGCAAAGCCTCATCTCAACATCACATCATCAAATCTATGCATAAGAGCTTCATCATCTCGCTACATATGCCACGAGCAGCTTTCCCAATTCAAGAGCCTTTCCCTTAGCTTTTGAATCATCTTCGACCACCTTGTCTAAAACCAATCAACAATCATCTAATTCACAGCAATCAATCATGTCAAACATCAATCCAAGTAACCAAGCATTCAAATATAAGCAAAATGGACAATTATAACAATAATGGCAATTTCGTAATTAAGGAGTTGAAAGGCTAACAAGCATGAAAACATGAGAATTATCTCTACAACTTGATGAATGAACTTGCATAGGTTAATCATATACAAAAATGGTTGTCAAATCATCATGAACAATGGATCTACATGGATCTACACTTAGGTTTACAAAAATGCATAGAAATCACTATTTTAACACCAAATCAAGCCAACAATCCGATCTACTCCTTTGGATCCGTGTGAGAGATAATCACCACTCACCAAATCACCTAAACAACCCCAAACCAACACGCTTCAGATCTGGACAGCGAAGGATCAAGCTTGATCTATCACGAATCCGTTTCAAACGAAGAAATCTCACTTCAAAGGATGAAGATCTTCAACTTTAGCTCTTGGATCTTCAATCTTGATCTTCGATTTGGATGAAAGGAATCACTAGATTAGAGTGGAGAAAAGAAGTGAAGAAGTGTAGAAGTCGAGCTCTCAAAATGGCAGCACTTCGTCGCTTCGAAATCCGGATTCCAAAAAAATGAAGCCAACCCCCTCTATTTATAGCTGAAAACTGCCCCTAGGTCGCTCGGAGTTAGGTCGTATACGACCTACGACCTATAAACCCCACCGACCTAAAGCCTCTTCAACCTAACAACCCAGGCCACTGCAACCTACGACTTATCACCCAAGCGCTTCAACGACCTAACAAGGTTACGACCTATGACTTAGCGACTTAACCATAGGTGCGACCTAACAGTGCTACGACCTAACACTTAAACACATCAGCGACCTAACGCTTAAGCGCTTACGCGACCTAACAATCGTAGCGCCTCAGCGACCTAACTGTGTTACGACCTATAACCTTAGCGACCTAACACACTAACGACCTAAAGCACTACGCGACTTAACTATGCGCGACCTAATACTAAGCCAAAACCCAGCGACCTAACAACCTTAAGTCTTCACGCGACCTAAAACATGTTACGACTTAACTCGTACGACTTAACTCCCATAGATCGTATACTCCCTAAGTCGCTAACCTATAGGTCATACCAAGACACTAAGTCGCTACACAGCTATCTCCAAACTCCTTAGGTCGTTGCCGACCTAACAATGCCAACTCGGAACCACTAGGTCGCTCATCCCTAGGTCGTTAACTACTGGGTTTAACTTGCTACTCCCATAGGTCGCTCCAAACTGTCCACGATCTAACTCTTAACTCGCCTATCCCCTTAGGTCGCAGACTTTCTTTAAGTCGCTCACGACTTATCACCTAAGTCGCTAACAACCCATGACTCTCTTAGGTCGCGTACGACCTAGAACTTAGGCAAATTCCAACCAAAATCTGAAACAACCCAAAAATGCTGAAAATTCCAGATTTTGACAAACTTTTCGATCCGTAAAAATACGGGTCGTTACAAAAATAGTTTAATAGTTTAAATAGTTTAAGGATTTTAAAACAGTTAAAATAGTTTAATATAAAATGGTATGATTATTAAAAATGGTTTATATAGTAAATAGTTTGAAATCTAAATAATCTGAATTTTAAAATAATAATTTTTTAAACAATTTATATTAAAATAATTGATTTTAAAATAATATCAAACCAAACTATTTCTTTCATTTCAATAAACCTGGATCATATTCAGGTTTCAAATCAACAAACTCAATTTTAATATTTCAATTCAAAATCTCATTAAAACCATTCAATTTATATCTAATTCAAATCCATGTTTGAACTATAAAATCTAAACCACTTCAAATTCAATAGATTTTAAAGTTTAAATATTCAAACGCTTACAATAACTCAATTTTGATAAATTTCAACTATATTTCAAAATTTAACTTTAAAATTCCAATTTAAATTCTTTAAACTATTCATTTAAATAAATTTCAATTCCAACATTTTTAAAGCTTGGATTTGGAAATAATTCAGTTCGTATAAATCAAATTTTATTTCATAATATCATTTAACTGGATTCAAAAATTAAGGATTTAAAAATTATTTAATTTAACCAATCCGGTATCCGTATATAATTTTCTACATTATGGTCAAGTGATTTGGATATATATATATATATATATATATATATATATATATATATATATCATTTCAACCCGCAATAATTTAAATTTACGGGTATATATCATTTCAAACTACAATCCCGAATAAAAATTCAAAATCCAAAAAATTGTTCGAGTTTATCATTTCAACTCATAATGATTTTTTCCTTAATCTATAAGATCATTGAGGTATGTATCATTTCAATCCATAGTGATTTTCTAACAATAACTAAGGGAACTTGCACTGTGATAAAGACATAAAAAAATAAACATAACATACAATCATCCAAATATCAACAATTAAGTATCCATCACAATCATTATTTAATTCAACCAATAAATCACAACAAATAAAATGGTTATCAGTATCAGGTATTCAATTAACAATTTAAATTCAATGTTAAATTAAATGGTAATTAAATTCAATATAAATTCAAATTAAACTCGAATGACAATTTAAATATACCAAACAGTAATCAATTAATTTCTAATCACATCATAAATTTAATTTAACTAACATAAGATGGTTTAGTAATTGTGAGTGGGTTAAAACACTCACCTTTGATTTTTAGTCGATTTAAAATCCAATTTAGGCCAAAAATCTAACATTATCGGAATGCAGCCAAACAAGTTACATAATGTCTGGAATTTCGATACGATTGCAAAGGAGAAAACCGCATGTGAATCTGAGCTCATATGAAAAAGTTATTCACGTTAGAACATTGAATTTTAAAACTTAAATTTAAATCAATAAAAGTTATACCATGTCATTCTCTTGCACGCGAACCCTACAGAAACAACCTCGACCAACAACCGCCAGTTATAACCCAAATTCGCCGCCGCTCCATTCGCCCGACCCACGTTCTAACAGCGCTATTGCGATGCACGTCCCCAGCTGCACCCCCCATGCTCGCGCCGAAGCCTCCGACACCCCCTAGTCCTTGCACCGCTGCCCCCTTAGGTTGGCCCTTTCTGGCGAATTCTGACCATATTACGACAAATGAAGACCACTTTAGGGCCTGCTCAACCTCCCCTACAAGCCCATGCCATCCGATCGACACATCGACGATGATCCACCGCTGGATCAGAAACCCTAGAAATGGACGGCCGAGGTTCTTCATCGATTTTTGGTCAAACGATGCATCAAATCAAAAAATGAATTGATATAGTAGATTGCGCTCATCGAGAGCTTTCCAACGATATGTAATATGACATGGCTTGGCGAGTCTGAAATTTTGGAAGTGATTTTGATTTGAAATTGAAATTGGGAATTAGGTTTTGGTATTCTGACGTTAAAGAATGAGGAACGGAGAAGGAAATGTACGTGTAGAAATAATGAAATGAGAAACAGCTAGCGTTTATAATAGCCCATATATAGGCAGCGCTGAAATAGAAATGGATGGACCAAATCGATTTGGATCGAAACGATAACAACGACCCGAAATGCCCGTTTTGCTCCCGAAACGAAAATGGGTTATCCAATATATCAAAATATAGGTTTTTGATGTTTTTAAACTCAATGGAACTAGTTTCAAACTCAGATTCCATTGTATAAAGAAGTTAGCTTTTTAAAATAAGATTATATTCATTGAATTCATTAAATTGATTTCTACGCGTTTCGAGCCCGCACGATCAAACGACAAGTCTGATCGCTACGAAACTTGAAATCCTACAATAATTCACTATTAATGACCCGATGAAACTAGTTTCATCAAAATCCAAGACAATCGCCAAAATGGCTAATTTTCACGTAAATTAAATAAATTATTATTAAATTAATTTAATCACTTTTAAATCCAAATTTAATAGTTAAAAATTTCATCATTCTAGATTACATAGAAATTAATAATCTATCAAAAATAATTTTTCTATGTTAAATTCCTTGTTAAAATATTTCATTAAATTCAACGTTCAATTACACGAAATAAAATCATTAATTATAATTTAAGTCCCAATAAAATTCATTTATTTTGATTTACATTCTTATTATTCAACCAACCATACCCTATGAATTTTATTATCATAAGTTTAAATTTTATTTCATTCATTATTTTTACCTTTATCATCTTATACCATTTTAATTATAATATTTCAATTTCATTAATTCCATTAATTACCAATTTAATTCTATATTTACAATCACAACCAAATTAACTTTACAATTATTTCAATTGATTGGAATTACATTAAAATAATTGTCAATAACATTCAAACAACATTAATAAATCATATTATAAATATTTTCCTCATTAATAAGTCAAAACTTTTAATTTCACACAATTTAAATTCAAATAAATCTTATTAAATTTAATAGTTTTAATTATCAAAATTTATGGGTCGTTAGAGATCAGACGACAATGAGAAAATTGCATTTATGAGCAGGAATTTTATAAAATTCCCGAAGTATAAAAAATGATGAAAATTTAGAAGGATAGATGAAAACCCAAACAAATCAGAGAGCGAAGATACAACCAAATGCTTTGGACGCAAAAAAATTAGGACATTTTTAGAGGGACTGTCCGAATAAAAAGAAATTAAAGTTCTCTCCCTATACAGATTCCTTTAAAGAAGAGGAAACAGCTTATAATGTAACATGGGACGATTCAGACTCCACATCAAGCAGCAGTGAATCAGAGACAATGATTTGTGCTTCCTAGAAAAGATGAATAAACACCAGTTGATCACAAAGAAAAAGTCATGAACACGGAAGAAAACCATAAGTAACTCAAAAGGTAGGTAATTTTTTGTTTAACTTGTTTATTCATTTGTTTGGATGATAAGACTTTCGTAAATAGAAAATAAGAGTTTCAGATTTTATTAGTTCTTTTAGAAATATTGTGTGAAATAGTAAAACAACATTTCAAATTAATATTCTTTATAATTAATACACCATTCATATATACTGAAAAATATTTATTTCATATTATATAGTATGTAAAATAATATGTTTAAATATTAAATACAAATATCAAATAATAAAATTATAAATATATGTATGCTTATAAATAGTTATATATTTGAATTAAATAAACTTGAAATTATTATAACACGGATACTAATTAATAATAAAATGAAACTATATTATAAAAATTAGCACTTTTAAGTTATTTATTACAAAGAATATTCATGAAATACTTTAGTTTCTGCTATAATAATTCATCTTAAAATATTAATCTATCATTTCTACTTTTCTTATAATAATAATTAATTCAAAAATGGTAAACTAGTCATTCAAATTTATAAAATTTGAATAATTAATAGCCAATATATTCACAAAACCATTAATAATTTTACTAAATTAAGAAGAAAATTAGGGATCTACTTATTCTCAAAAATATATAATATAATTATATATAGTATTTAAATAAAATTAAAAAAATAAGAATATGTCATGAAATATGGCTATGTCAACAACAATAATTTCATATGTCGACATATTGGCCATTGAAATAGATTTCCCACCTTAAGTTTAATTTTAAAAAGAAAAATTGCATGTATAACTGAACTATTAGGTCTTCAAACCTCTTTTCTCTCATTTCTTCACTGTAACATCAAAAACACACACCATTAAGGGATTAAAACACCTCCGGTAGAGTGGTTCCTCTGAGTCGAGAGGCTAGACATAAAATCTGAGTCTGAGGGACCAGTGTAGGCTATAGAGTAAGTTAAAATTCCTTTTGAAAGGACTACATTTGATGTCAAGGAGCGTCGCTAGGATCTCTGTTTGTTTATTTAAATGTGTGTATGTTTGTTCTATTAGAAAATGTAATTATACAAATATTAGTCACAAGTGTATTTATATAAAAGACCTTTTTGAAAATTTATAAATCTTTTTTTTATAATATTTAAATTTGTACCAAGTATAAGTAGTACTTTTGTATATAAGATTTGGTTATATAAATGCTTATAGTATAACATATTATTGTGAAGGACTATAGTTATGAAAATTGATTTCAATATAAAGTAGATGCTAATTTACTTTCTAGAACTAATAAATATTGTAAAATTTATAAAATAGTAAACTACTTAACTGAAATAAAATTCAAATTTTGTTAAAGAAAAATAGGTATGTTGACATACGTAAATTGTTCTGCCGACATATAGTGGTCAGATTTCAAATTTTAGATTTTACTTATTTCAAAGAGGGAATGTATAATTAACTCAATATTTATTCAGTAGGAACACATTTTAACATAGAGAAATAACCATATCTTCTTCTCTAAAAGTTCCAAATATTTTCAAAGAAAAATGGATATGGAAAAGGATGTTTATGAAATAAATTTAAGCAACATGAAACATTGCAATCTTTTAGGAAGGCTTTGCATGTGATTTTGAGAAATAAAAAACATTTGGAAATAAATCATAAGAAAATGATTCATGATCTTGAAAGGCATCTGGCATCACTTTGATGCTTTATATGCTATGTCTTAATTGAACAGAACTTTTCTATTCCTAAAAAAACTGGTTGTAAGGAGGTCGATGATAAAGACATGGAAGCGGACAAGGAATAACTCAAACACCGAAAAGAAAATTATATTGAAGGAATAATTTATCCAAACAATGGATGGTGAAAGTTCCACCAAAGAAACCGTGATTTCCATAAAATAATCATTTACGTATTTTTTCTCGAATTGTTTTGTGTTGTGTTGATTTATGTTATGTTTAATAGTCTAATGTAATGTCTATTATACAAATACTTATGTACATATGTAAATATATATATGAATGGAAAGTAGTGTTTTATTGATTTTTGATGACTCCTTAAAATATTACTTCACTAATACAATGAAAAATTGATAACTTCCTATATATATAATCTATAATGATCATATATATTCATCACTAAGCGTATAAATATTATAACTCCTTAGATAATTCATTAACACAACTTATTCACCCATTTTTGTTAATGACAAATGGGGAGAAGTTGTATAAAATATAATAGGCAAAAAGATGGTGTAACAATCCTGGTTTTGGAGATTACATGTTAATATTAAATTATAACGGCAGTAATAATTTAATATTATAAATTAAAATAAAATTGGAGATTTTAAATTGTTTATTTGGAATAAATAATGAATTTTGAAAATAAAATGAGAAAAATAAAATTTGGAACTTTATTTTATTTATTTGGGTTAATAATGATTGGAAAATGGGTTTTATTTAGAGAAAATGCAATAATTGAATTAATTATTGCCAGTTACTTCTTATAATAATTTTTAAAAGAAGTATGAGATTTTTAAAGGTTGTTTATTTAAATAAAAAGATGGAAATTGGTTTAAAATGAGTTTAATTATAAATTTGAGTCTAAAATGGTTTAAAATATTTTTCGAAGTGAGAAATGTATTTTTGTGGAATTTTTGAAGTTAAAAATATAGTTTTATTCATTTATTTGAGTAAATAGTGTATTTTTGAAAAATAAAGGATTTTAATAATAAAAATGTTTTATAAATTAAAATTAATCTTTTACATACTTTATTGTGTAAAAATTTGAGGGAAAATACATTGTTTTCTTTTTGTATAAGTGTGTATATTTGTTAAGTATGTTTAATTTAACTTAGGCTTATTGATTAACTCTTTTATTTGGGTCCAAAGCCCGCCTAGCCTAAACCAGTAATTGAGAAAAAGGAGAATTGTTTACCTGTACGTTCAATTTATTTCTTCTCCTTCTTCTAACCAGAGAATGGAAAAATATAGAAAACAACCCACCTTTTCTCAATTTCAAGTTTTCAAACCTCAATCCTTTCAATTCAAGCTAAGATTTTATCGATCTAGTATGAAATGAAAAGGTAATCTCACTCCAAAACATTGTTATTTTATCAAAATCTAAAATTTGAGAATAGTTGTATGTTAATTATTTTCTTCCATGTTGCATGTGTCTGCCTTGAGTTCTAACAGGATAAGAGAAGCTTCTTCTTCCCAAAAGCAAGCAACTTTCCTCCAATTCATCAAGTTTGATCTCTAAATGGCAAAGGTGAGTTTGTTAACTCACAATTCTAGTTGAAACTTGCCTGCTAATGCAAAGATCTGGAAGAAATTAGTTTACTGTAAACGTATTCTGCAAAGTTATTATATACAACTTATATCTTGTTTCTGTTGCTTCTTTGAGGGATGATAACTTCTTGATATCTTGCTGAATCGTTGCCAAATATTTTCTAGATCATAGTTTAGATGTTGTATTACATGCATGCCAAATTTTATAGCATTTCATCTTCATTTGCTATCTCAAAATGCTGCTGCAAAATGACTACGAAGTCTGGAAACAAGTTCTGGATAGTGCGTGAGCAAGGTCGACCTGCATGTCGACCTAGCGGTCGACCGCCTTGCCTCATAGGTTGACCATACGGTCGACCTATGAGAGACACTGGTCGACCTATAGGTTGACATGTTGGTCGACCTATAGCCAGTGAATTTTGCCCCTTTTTTCCATTGTTTTGTGACATGTTTCTTGTTTGTTTTGCCCTTAGTCTTGTTCGATTTTTGATGATGTTTTCATGATGTTTTGTGAGCCATGATGCCTATCATTTGGCTAGCTAAATTTTGAGGATTTGAAATTCAAATCTGAATTGATTTTTAGTTGAATTCAAATTGAATTCGAATTATCGGTTTTGAGGTATTTTTCTTGTTTTTATTCGTTTTCGAACACGATTTTCTCCAAATCTTTTTGAAATGATTTTTAAAATTAATGGGCATTTCAAAATAATTATTATATAATATTTTGAAGTATTTTCAAGTATAAAATCAATTTACTCTCTATAATCAGGGGAATTTTCAAATAAGGCTTTCAAATTGATTTCGAAAATCGGTTTTAAAAGCTTGGTTTCTCAAGTAAATTATTTTATATATAATTTACACGTTTTTGCACTGTTCGAGCGAATGAGAAGGAGAATTAAATGGTTTGGTAAAACACGTGGTATGGGACACGTGCGTTTATCTTATCGGTTAATTCCCAAGTTGTCTGTTTGATCGTTTTGACCTTCGAGTCGAGTTTACCGATGAGATGGGGTAAACTTTTTACCGCTTTGAGTGTGAAATTTACTAGCGGTTAGTAAACCATTTAGTGCGAATGTGTGGTATCGGACACACGTTAACACTGTTCGGGTTCCTATCCGAGAGTTTGTGACACATTTTCCATTGCGGCGTGCCAGTACTGGACCTTCGGGTCATTGCCATTGCGGCGTTTGCCATTGTAGCGTATTTGTCTTTGAGACGCTTGCCATTGCAGCGTATTTTCTGTTGTGGCATTTGCCATTGCGGCGTATTTGTCATTGTGACGTTTTGCCGTCGGGCGAGGTACCTATTTGAGATAACAGTACTTGGCAAGGCTTCGGCCGCATGCACATGCAAATACTTTTGAGATGATTTCTTGACTATTTTCCCTAGTGTATTGTCCCTTTTCGGAATTGGTCCTTTGAACCATTTGATATATTTGTGGTGATTACCTTTCGGGAATTTGAACTCTTGGGAGTTCTATTTTGAGATTTGAGTTGCCTACATTGGCGTTATTTGAGTTTGACTATTGGCGTTATTCTAAGGTTTGCCTTTTGGCGTTTATTTGCGATTATATTCTCTTATGTTGGAGAATTATATTTGATTGCCTTATGGAATATTTTAAGATGGTGATTTCTTTGAGATTTCTTTGAGTTTGCCGATATGGTGGGTTTGGGATTTCTCATTTTTAGGAGTTCTATTTTCCCTAAACCACTATTGATGATTTGTGATTTGCTGATGATATGATGCTTGCTATATTTAGCGTTTTATGGATTGTCTTGTCTCTTTTGAGATTATATGTTTTTGTAAGTGATATCATCTCATCACTTAAATTAACCATACCATACTTATGCTCATGCTTATACTAAGTATTGTTCCTTCTTGTTTAAGAAGAACATTACCTTATCTTTATGCAGCTATTACTGCTTTCCTTATAAACTGATATGTTTAGCTAGACCGACCCATGTATTTTATACTCGGGTCAGACCAAGATTTTTCAGGTTAGATACTTACTTTAGGACTTTACTTGATGCTTCTGCCTTGGACTTCAGCTTGTCTCCTTTTGTAGTTTTATAGTTGTTCTATATAACTCTGATATATATTCATTGTTTTGACTCATGTGAATATTGTGGTCGTCATACCACTTTTGATGTATTATTTGTATTGTATTAGGATTTATTAGTATATATGTGTATATATATGTATGTTTGCTGTTCTGTGATGTGTTATGCATTTGAGTTGTTGTATTTTGTTCTGATAGATCATATAGCCACCTATGGCTTTGTGTTAAGTATTTATTGGATATGTCGACCCACTTGAGTTAAGAAAAAAAATGGCATTTGTCGACGTATTCAATAGATATTTAAGACAAGGCTATAGATGGTCACTCCTAACCAGCCCTATTCTCCGCATTAGTAGACAGTATTACCCAGTAATACTCTTTGTTAACGTGGGTCTCAAAGTGGGGCGTCACAAATGGGGGAGCTGTATAGCATATATTCGGGAGGAGTTAGGGGGAGTTTTTACTTAAAAATCATTACATTTTATAATAGAAAATTTAATGGTTGTCATAATAAAAAAGGAGGAGATTGTTAATACCTAAGGTATTGATTTTGATGGCAACAACCATATAAACATTTATTCTCGAGTCATATAGTACATTATGCAGAATATTAGAAATTTTTAACAAGATTATACAAGTAATGACTGAACAAAAGCTTGAAGAACTAATCACTGTAAATCAAGATATATTTGAAGGCTCGTGAGTTTTGAAGAATTCAATAATAAAAGTAGAAGAGCTTAAGATATTTATGTTTGTACTTTATCGAGTTTTAGATTAAATGTTAAAGCCCCGAGCAAAATCGTATCTTTGATTATCTTTAGTTCGATAATTATTTTCCACTCAAAATATTTTTATAAAAGAATGATATTTTATTTATTTATGAAAATAAATTTTAGTAGAGTTTTATAAAGAAAATTATATTGAAATACAAGTGTTTCTGAAATTATACAATTCAACATGTATATGTCGACATATACAAAATTTGTATGTTAACATATAGACTATTGAAGTATTTTATAGATTTTCAAAAGAAGCAACTTTCAGCCCCATCCTTTCATGAATGGATGCAACTCTTCAACCTCTATTTAAAGGCCTTTGATTTCAAATTATTAACAACAATTCTAACTGCTTTCTTTATCTTTCTCTTCTCTCTCATTCTGTTTAAGATTTCAATGAAGTGCTACTGATTTCTACATCAATTCTCTTTCTATACATTCAAACAAAAGATCAAAGAACATTTAGTTATGCTCTACACTTTTAATTTTCGATCTTCACTTAATTCTACTCAAAAGCAAAGATATTCAACTATTGAAGGTCTAAAGGAAATTTCATCAACAAACTACTTGAAATTATTTCTTATAGTCCACTGCTACTACTTCTTAAAGGGTGATTTTAAACATCCGAGTGATAGTTTAGATGATTTTGTAAAGGGAGTTGTCCTGCTTCCTTAGTCAAAAATAGAATAGGTGTTCTAGTTACCCAAGTGAAATTCCAAAGGGTGTTGTCCTGCCTCCTGAGTCAAAGACAAGATAGATGTTCTGGTTATGTGAGTCAAATTTCAGAGGATGTGCTAGTTACCCATGTCAAATTCCAATATGTGTCCTTGCCACCTAAGTCAAAGTCAAGAAGTGTGAACGGTGTTCTTCCACCTGATTTAAAGTCAAGACGTGATTAATGAAATTAGTACGGGGGGAAAGAATAGATGTTGAATTGGGAATCAGAATGAGAATAAAATCTTTATGTCTTCTTTACCCTTACTTTTACTTCATTTACTTACTATTATCCGATTGTTCTATGATTATATTATTATCTTGTTTGAATTTTCTATGATCAAGTTTGAAATTTTCAACTATATTGTTAAAAAATTTGAATAATCTATTCACCACCCCCTTCTAGTGTAAAATAGCCTTAAGATCCTTTTTGCTATAATATAGATTATGTTATAACACTTATCATCACCGTAGCAATGGGAAACCCTATGTTGGAACCAAATCCTTTATGGATACAAAGGTATCGCTATGCACTTGTGAAAAAATATTTAGATGATGGAATTAGATGATGCCACGAGAAGGCGGCTTGCTTTCTGACACTTACAAGGATAAGCTTTAAACTAGTAGGATACTATAATTGCTAAGATGAATGGGGAGGAAATGACTTATGGCAATTTCAAACATCACTTCGAGATGAAGTTTGTGTTGGAGGTTAAAAACGGAGTCCATACAGAAATATTCATTTATTTAGAGCAAGGAGAAATTATAGTGCAAGAGTATATGAATCAATTAGCTTGCTAAATTTGAATTGGATTTGGTGAACACTCCAGCATATGAGACTATGAAATTTTCCAAGGACTTAAAATCACCGCTTAAAGAATTAGGACTTTGCCCACATTTGAGAGTTTAGTAGAGATAGCATTACTTAACACCATTACTAAAGAGCTTGCGAAAGTGGGGCCAAAAAAGGAGGGTAAAAAGGCAAACACAAAGAAGGAAATGTCAAAAAAAGGCTAGGAAAATATAAGAAGTAGAAGATTACATAGAAGTAATGTCACTTAAAGGGCCATATTGCTAAGAACAAAAAAGTGAACATGAACAACATCAAATGCTATAGCTACAGCCAGTTTGGACACATGAAGCGATAGTTTTATGCTTGGTGTAACGACCCATCTTTTCAAACCTTAGAAGTCGACACTAATACATTAACGCCATTCATGTGTCGTACAATCAAGTGCCGAAAAGACAGAGTTATAGGGGATAGAAAGAAGATAGAAGATATAAGGAACAAAAAAATAATAGAATCTCACAACGCAATGGAATAACATATATTAATCAACATAGTATCTTAGAAAGTCATTTCAAAAATGATACATCAGAGTCATACCAATACAATTCTACCCTTGGACAGTTATAATAGACTGTCCCTACTTAACTAATAAAAATAATATAATAAAGCAGAAACCAGATAATAACTAGCTATCAATGAAGCCTCCTGCTTTCCACCAAAATGCATCCATGGGAAAACCTGAACTACTTGGCTGCCCATAAAAATTTGAGCACCCAAGAGTTTTAGGGAAAGAAAATAAAAACTCTAGGTCAAACATCGGTCTGGTGGGAGTAAACTCAAACAACTAAATTATTTCTTTTAAAACACTTTTAAAATCAGTGGTATGTCGTAAGACTATGCCACACATAAACACAGACGAGTTTTTACATTGCGATAACCAAAACACTTCTATAGAAAGCCTAGTGATATTATAATAATGTCTAACGGTTCAAGTAAAATATGAATATAGCTGAAATGTTTGCATTTGATATATCAACATTGTTGGGTACATCTAAAACCATAAAGGCACGTACTGGAGAATGGATTCCATACTATGAAAAGGTAAGGAACTACCTTCCGATGACACATCTCTAGATAAAATGCACCGGGGCTTGACAAGAACATCTTGTACCCCTACCACAAAGGACTAGCCTACCACTTGACTAGTAATACTGAATATAATCACCCAACTTTAGGCTCCGAAGCATACATGAGTGGATGTAATCGATCTAGATTTAGGATGACCATACCCTGATGAGAGCCATCCACATGGCACTTCTGCATGCCCGATTTTTGTCATTTCCCGATTAATGAGGCTTAAGGCTACATTATACCTTTATTTAGCACTTCCTACACGGAATTTAACACTACTCTCCAGGCATCAATGCAATGCCAACATTCATCCATGCAAGTCTATTCTAGGATTGAACGAAACCGAAGGCACCACTTCTATTTCATCCATCTTGTAATCACTCTTAGGATTAGTAGCAAGTAGTCCTTGCACTACAAAGAACTCCATCTTTAATTCCATCATCTTCAAGATGTCCTCACTTCAAAATGCTTAAGTTGGATCAAAATGGTTTTTGAATAACATATCTGATCCCGCTCTCTTCGAAATAACTTTCGATAATTTCTGGTACACTCAACCCTGATTCTTTTAGGCCATAAACAGACAAAAGATAAGAGCGATGTTCACCTCCTAATCGTTTGTGGAAGGATTTTATTATCATTTACAGAAGAAGAACGAAATGAGATTTATACGCATAGTACAATATCATTAAGAATGACTGCGCTATATAACTCACGTGTTTCTCTTAGATATTTCCAAAGTTACGTTTTTGGTCCAAGTTTGATAGTCAGTTATTTAACTATCAAATAAACAATCATTCAAACATTGATTTAATCTCATATGGAATCCACTAAGCCTTATTTAATTAATTAAAATCAATTTATAAACATTCGATCAAAAGATCTTTACAAAACACTATTCCCAAACCCCTTACATCTTTTTTTACTTGGTAAAACATTTATATACTTATCTTAATGGTATAAGTAAATTTACCAAACTTTACAAAAGTTTCCTTCTTTTCAAATCTCTTTTTGAAAACATTACTTACTCTAAACTGATCCACTTATCCATTACAAAAAGTTCCCTTTTAAAAAGCTCACTTCACATTTGAATATCTTTATAAATTTCAAAAATCAATTTATAAACACTTTTATAAGTCTACAAGTCAATTTACAATACCACTTTACAACCTCTAAAATCATTTCCCTAAAACTCCTTTGATAAATCTTCTTTAAGAAAAATCCTTTACAAAATATCTTTTGCAACTCATCCTTTTAAATCACATTAAATAAAGTGGAAATTAGGTTGGAGGGCTTCTCATTCTAGGGTAATAAGTTTTAAGGACAACACTTTTGAATAATTATTTTCAATGAAAATTTAAAGGAAAATGATAAATTCATTAATCTTTTTAAGTTATATAGGAAAATGATAAATTCATTTATCATTATTTCTACATAACTAAAAACGATAATTTCGTTTATCTTTTTCCTGTAAATTGTCCGTAAAACTAATTTTTTAGAAATGCTGTCCTTAAAACTTATTACCCTGCACAAGTAAGCCCTTTGAGTGAAAATCCCCTTAAATAAACCTTTTTACTTAGTAAAGCCCATTTTTATAAACAAGTTATTATTTATAAATACCTTTATAAAATAATAATATAACTTGAAAAATCATTTATAAACCTTAATCCCAAATTGATTAAAGAATTGAAATTATTTCAAAACCATATTTTAAAAAATCGAAAAGAGCCTAGCAATCCCATCGGTTCTTATTTAAGTTACCTGTAGCGACCCATATTTCCGTACAATTCAAGTTGACAATAAACCATACATGTCCAACCCAAATTGAACGGGAAAGCGGATAGTTAGAGAAAAGAAAGAAGGAAGAAGACAAGAAAAAACTAGACAACACAGAATCTCACAGTGAAACGAAAGATCTATAATAGATAACAAATCTTTACACAAAAACAAAACTGTAATATATGTATATACAAACATCAATCAGAGTATACTAACCTATTTTAGCTCGAACAGTTATAAGAACTTGTCCTCATAATTGCTGATAAATACAACATATATCCAACGGGAATATAATCATCTACGTGAATACGTCTCAGGGCCTCCATCTCCTCTCCTGAAGCTCCAAAATATCCATCTAAACCTGGAAATGTGCTCAGTCTGACCTGAGCATTATAGGAAAACAACGTCTGGGTCAGTCTGGTAAAACCAGCGTGAGAACTTAGATCACAATGAATTTTATTTTTACCCTTTAAAATCCCTTCAAAATCAAAGGTATCTCGTAAGACCACGCAGCACATAAACACGGACGGATTTTTATCTTACGATAACCAAAACATTTATATCAGAAATCCAGTAATATTATAATAATGTCTAAGGGTGAAAATAATAATAATCAAGTAGCTGTGATGCTCGTGAGTGTACATCACAACAATACTAGGTATACAATCGAAAACCGATAAGGCACGTTCGCTGATTGTGTAGGATTTCCATGGAGGTGCCCTTAGTGCTTCGAGGAATGGTCCACCTACACAAAGATTAGAGATATCCTTCCGAAGCAACATACATCCCTAGTGATGTACCATAGGAAAAACATAGCTGGTCCTGCTAGAGTCGAGTGCATTCCCCCATGCATGCATAACAATTGAAGGTAACGTCTAGGTGGAGTCGACTACACCCTATTGGTTTGCAAACCCTACTTGCCATGCCTCCTATCTCTAGTTTTAGTCATTCCCCCTGATGAGACTACGTCCGGCATTCCAGCTTACGCATAACCACCAGATAGATCACGGAATCCCACATGAAATCCAATACCCCAATGGGTCTCGAAATCACATATAGATTCCCACATCTCAATTAGATCTTGGATTCACACCCGGTTTCCCATACCCCAACGGGTCTCGGAATCACACATGGATCCCAACATCTCAATATATTACGATTTCCTCCATAGAACAGTATATGGTTTTTGTAGTGATCACAGGTTGAAGTCATCTCTTACGAGTACACTCTTTCGTTTCCCAAGTACTCCACAAATCCAACCGCCGATTTTCGAAATGCTCAATACCGGTTCTTTAGGAAATAATCAGACAATACAAAAGTGCGGGGATCACCCCCTAACCGTTTAAGTGGACGGATCTCCTTATCATTTATCCTAGAAGAACAAAACAAGTTTATATGTATAGTATAGCACCACTGACGGTAACTATACCATATAATTCTCGTGTTTCCCCTAGATATTTCCAAAGTTAAAATCTTTCGGTGTTAAGTAGGGAATAATTCCGTACCACCGAAATTAAGAAGGATTACATATTTTGTGACGACTCGGGTTTTGCCCGCTCGAAAATCAACATCCGTACTTCACATTGTACTAGAATGCCGCAGATTCGACCGTTCAAATCCGATTCGCCAGAGCTATAACACAATTAAGTAAATAACACAGCGGAAGAAAAGAATAATACATTGATATACAATATCTAATACAACAGAGTGATACAATGAATATCAATATACATCAGAGATGATACAACAAATAGCAGCGGAAAAGAAAATGATAACATCAGCAGCGGAACAATATCAATAGAAATGATAACTCCAAAATGATCTTCAGACAAGAATGAATCCACAACTCCAAGATAAGCAACTCCGATGAATGAACTAGCTCCAGATAATCTACTAAACCTGAATATCTGAAAAGAAACCCAACTCTAGACTGCTCGTGTGGAAAATTATGAGCACCCAGAGTTTAGGAAGGGAACAATAAACTCCGGATCAGTCATGGGACTGGTGTGAGCAACAAAAACAGTTTATCTTTAAACAAACACAAAAGGTTTTAAACATTGAAATCCGCAATGCTTTTGGAAAATGAAACTACCATAAGACCTCCCGCCACACACACAATGCAAACGCAGAATTGGAGGAGATTTCTTCTTATGATAGTCAAACATGTTTACTACGCAAATCATTGGATTATTATTATTAGTGCATAGTGCAGAAAACATTTCGAAAGTATAATATTAATCTTAGCCAACATACGACCAGTATCGTATGCCTACTATAGCTACCATCTAAACAGTGGTGACCACCGTACTTAAATGGCAGGTTCTACAACTAAAACCGTACAAATTCCGTATTGGAGAAATGGATTTCCAACAAATGGTCAGGCTAAGGAACTTCCTTCCGCCGCATGGGATCGCCTCTGGCGGGACGTCCCGAGAGACAAACTGCTCTCTGCCAAACAAGGCCGGGTTACCCCTGTAACAAGTAACTCACGAATATGCCACCCCCCGGTCCTTTGGGACCTTTATCCGAGGCCTCGATAACCAACATCACACATAATAAAGTGTATCCACATGAGTAAGTATCAGGGCTCCATACCATAACACCACCCTTTTCCAGAAGGAAATGACATACCCTAAAGGGCGCGACCCTCATAACCTTGCTGCAACATTCCTGTTTCGACCATTTCCGGGTTGTGAGGCCCTGACGAAGTCTCGTCCACAAAGCTACACTTTGTCACAAAGCCATGCTTTGGGTCAAC
Organism: Allium fistulosum; assembly: GCA_030737815.1. Taxonomy (NCBI): domain Eukaryota; kingdom Viridiplantae; phylum Streptophyta; class Magnoliopsida; order Asparagales; family Amaryllidaceae; genus Allium; species Allium fistulosum. The sequence goes on from CM060905.1 coordinate 856,032,423, forward strand.
AGATGATCAACCTATGATCACAAAGATAAATGATCAAACAAATGATCATATCACAAATGATCAAACGATGATCATCACACAGCTACACTCAGCATGCCACATTACCAAATTGGGAATATATCGCTGATAAATTTCAACTACATAACCTCTGAGCTCATACGTCTCAGAGAAGGGTATTAAGCTAAGAGAATAAATTCTCCGCCACCAACAGAAATGTATTTGAAAGAAATCAGCTTTATATCTCAAAGTGTAATGTCAGACATACAATCCATACAAGTCTGTTCCGGGTTCGAACAGAACCGAAGGCACTTCTCACGAAGCCCTTGCAATTCCGGATAATTTCCAATCACGTTCGGACTTCCCGTCACTAAGGGTGATAAAACCTCTATATCGGGGATCAGCCGATGCAGAGTAACTCGACGGTAATCCTTCCGTTTTCAAAAATATCCGGTCTTCAACACCGGTCTTTAAATGCTATCCATATACGACGTATCACATATTCGGAATGGGTTATACGACCCAAAGGTCCTCTCCCGGCTAAACCGAATAGTGAGCGAAATATTTAAAAACATATGGATATGGGATTTCAATTAAGTCACAACTTAAACCCAACTTTCTTTTCAACTGATTTAATAAATTACCATTTTTAAATCTTCAAACAAAAAGATTCAACCTTTATGGTTTAAATAGTTTCCACACTTTAATCTTTAAACAAAAGATTCATTCACAGATTTTCCAAATTAATTTCCATTTCAATTTGATTAACTCGTTAAATCTTTAAATCAAGATTTAACTTATAGCTTTCAAAACAATCCCATTTCAAATGGTTTAAACAAATCATTATTTTTAAATCTGTTAAAGATAACAGATTCAAATCATAGCTTTTCAAAAAGAAGAATTCATTCATAACTTGGAAATTATCTTCATTTCAAACTAGAAATCATTCAACACAAATTAGAAGTTCATTTCTTATGTGAAAGCTTTTACTATTTGAAAACAAATAGTTTTTATTTCGGAAAATCTTATTCATCCATACGAGTTAAAGTCTTTGGGTTAAATCCAAATTCTCAAAATTTCACTTTTAAATGGTTTAGATTCATACAAACACATTTATAACATTTTCAATTCCTAGTTTCAAATCATAGGATTCAATTTCAACCTTGAATTCAAATTTAAATCAAATTATTTAAATTTTTCAAGACTCGATTAAGTTATTCAAAATAACTTTTATCTTTGAAATTACATTTCAAAAGCTTTTCACTTCAAACCCAAATTTCTAATTCCAAAATCAATTGAAATTAAAATTTCAATTTCAAAAACATCAAATTTAAATTATCTGTGACTTAACTGATTTCCACGTGAAATCCATATTTGTGTGTGTAAAGGTGTAGTCCAGGGTTTCACACAGTAGTGCAACATCATACAATCATCACATATCAGAATACAGAAATATAATTCGATAAGCGGTATAAGAACAACGCTTATCGTTCATTCACAGATCATAGATATATAAAGGTCACAGATAAGTAAACTACAGATCACAACATAAATCAGGATGTATCATAAGCAATTCAAGAATCTCCTACGATAAAATCATTTATAAGTGAGGTCAAGCATTCAAAATTAATCATAGATAAGATTAATTAATTGTTTAACCCTAATTAATTCCATTTATTCCCAATTAAATTAATTGCTTATGAATTTGTTATCAAATCTTGATTTATTAATTACTAATCATTTGATATTAAATTAATGTAATTACAACCTTAATTATTTATCTTAATTAATCACCTTCATTTAATTAATTATCCCTTAATTAATCACATTAAGTTAATTATCCTCTTATTAAGTACTTTAATAATAACCTTTAGTTATTAAGTAATTGACTTTTAATCACTTAATTATCTTTTAATTAATTAACCCTTTCAATTAATTACCACTTTAATTAATTATACTTAATTAATTACATAAATCAATTTACCACAAATTAATTATCATTTCTTAATCACTTTAATTTATTAATCTTCAAATCATTATTTCATTAACTTTAATCATTAATTACTTTTAACAGCTATTTAATTTAAACTTGAATTTATACTTAACTTTTAATTTAACCTAGTTTAACTTTGTCATAATTTAAAGTTAAGCTTCAGAAGATTGAACAGGTTTGTAAAAATAACAGTACAGGTTCACTAACAACACTAGAACGAAATACTCGAGCCTTCCCAGATTTACTTCGAGTCCATCCCCTATTCGCTTCGAGTAAAACTCGAGATAACCCTTAGCACTTCCCTGCTCTACCCCAAGCAAAATTCTGACCAACAAATCGTGCTCGTGCACGTGTACATGGTCGTTGGCCAACTCTGGTCGCCGCCAATACTTCGAGCAGGTCGAACGTCATCCCAGCTTCGCTTCCAGCCACCCAACTCCGGTCAGTTCGCCATCGATCTCGAATTCGAGAACTACAAGCCTGGAACAGAATATACATCGCCATGACCAAACCTGTCAACGCCGACTGCTCGCCGCTCCGACCACCATTCGCTGTCAAACTCCGGCCTCAGCTTCGTCACTCTTCCCTCTACCTTCCCACAAAACCACGTCGAACTCGATGCACTGTCGACGTCGCGCGAATCAAAACTCCGGCCATCCAAAAATTAGGTCACCAGACTTCGATTGCCTTCTGCCGCCACCATGGTCAACGTTCGACCATCAATGCATTTTTCCCGTGACCACCCTAGGCTCCTCTATCTCCACGAGGAAACTCGACCTCCATAGATCACCACATCACCGGAAATCAGTCGAAAAACCCACTCCGTTCAACCTCGAACTGCTACCAAACCACCCCACTAAAAATCATAAAACCCACCTTAAAAATCATCGTTTTTAATATGGATTCCAACTAGATGCCTAAATCAATGATCGGTGCCATTCGAGATTTAGCTAATTATAAGTTTGATCAACCATTTGGGTTTCCAGAGAAGATTCTTGAGTGTTTAAATCTTAAATGAATTCCTATACCTAGTTTATAATGATGCAAACATCTTTTGTTTGAATCTCAAGCTCAACCATCAACTAGGAAGAGAGGAATTGATTTTTGAAATCACAGTTTTGTATTTATAAACTAATAACAGAGAAAGTTTTAAACAACAACATGAATAACATACTTCCAGCTTCCATATGTATACAGATAACTATATATATGCACAACCACACACATATCCAGATATACTTGCACAGATTTAACATTTTAATTTTTAAAGAAAATTGTTACTCACCTATTTTCCAGAGGAAGACAGAGCTGATGATGAAACAGGTTGTTTGAAAGTTGCAAAACTGAAGTCTTCAATTTGATCTTTGCTAAGTTGTTGTTTGATTGAATTTTCTCTTTTCTTCTTCTTTTAGTTTTGAGCTGAAGCTTTGTTTTAAGTATAAAATGGTTTTACTTCATTCATTTTTCTTTTCCTTTCAGTTTTTAAATGGACGAAATGAAATGATGAAGGCTGATATATATAAAAGAGGAGTTGTACAGGGTATATAATTTATTGTACAAAAAAAATCAGAGATTTTATTTCCTTCTTTGGTGGCTGAAATCACATTTCATACAACTCGAACAGATTTTGTTTGCTAAAGGAAATGAGAGCATTAAATGTTGTTGTACTTTATGTTTTTAATTTACACATATTTTATATTTTTTACTTGCCTGAGTCTTCACTTACAAGCTACAACATATTACATGTTTACTTTGTATTTGTTTTCTTTTCTTGGTATTAACTTCGGCTGATACCTTCTCTTATATGCTAGAGGTAGTAGCATTGATTGCTTTGTACAAAACTTGTAGCAGTGATATTTTTCTTTGTGGAGGCTGAGATGATAATATGTTGGGTGCTCAAGATCCTAACATTAATTGCTGCGTACTTTATGTCTTCCTTTGCAATACTTCGGCTGCAACCAAATATGAAGATGTTGATTTGGTGGCCAAACATTAATTAGCTTGTACCATTACCTTTATTTTATTTGCTTTGTACCATACCTCATTTATAAATTTTTCTTTTCTTTTCTTTAGTCTCGGCTGTACCAAAAATATGAGATATTGTTTATACTTGTTCAAGCCTATGCATGTATATATTTTGTTTATACTTAATGTATATGTTGGTCTCTTTTCTCAGCCTACACTTGTTAATATCCCATTCTTGTATGCACTTAGGTTTTTATTGGTTTATACTTGCATATGTATTTTGTTTTACCAGCCTACATATTTATAGTTGAATATACTTGAATATAATTTATTTATCTGGGGAACTCGTATTACTTTGTTGATTAATTTTACTATTTTTATTCAAAAAATTCAATAAATTATTAATTTAAATGTAATTAAAATCCGGGGTCGTTACAGACTTCCCCCCTTAAAAGAATTTCGTCCTCGAAATTCGCAGGCATGAAAACAAAGACGGATGAAGAATGTTTTATCAACTCAAACTGAACATCTATTCTGCATTTGGCTTACCAAATCAGAATATCAATAACAGATACAAGAACGAATCTATTGAATTCTTCACAAGGTACTCGGGTTATCCAGATCTACGAAATATACAGTGGCATTGGTTAGTTCGAAGGGATAACTAACCATTCGTAGAATATATTGGGACCCAAAGAATAGATAGATAGATGGATACAATTTCAAAACTTTTAGTTTAAAAAAAACCAAAATGTACCTATCAACTATAGCAATCAAAGCAACCAAGGCAACCAATACATCCAAACAAACAATTATGGCCTATCTGGAGTTTATGTCCCATATTTATATATCGAATTCCTTTCTGGATCTACCAGAAACTATCGAAGAATTGAGAAGAGATATTTGAACAAAAAAGATTAATAGAGAAAAGATGGCTTCCTGGTTGTTACAGAGTATTGACCATTTCATAGTGGTATCCCCCTGTCCCCTATCTCATCCTCTTCTTGCACTCATACTCACTATCAGTGGATAGCAAGAGAATTTACTGAGGTATTCGAACGGATATCTGAGAATTACTCATTCTAGAGTTTACTTCACTCTATCTCTAATGAGCTACTTAACGTGTTATACTCCTGAGCTAAAGTTCAACCTTAGCTCTGATACCAAATGTAACGATCTGAGACAGTGGGCACCGGTAGGCTTTTCAACCATCCCAGCCCCACCGTGGCTTACACTGGCACCTCGCAGTTGCTTTTACGGCCAGCCTCTCGACTGTCACGGCCTCCGCCTAACCAACCCATCCCTCTCAGGGACATGTAGGGGTAAGAGTCTCCCGTTCGCCACCAAACCGCGAAGCGAGAACCCCCTATCATGTTGTAATATAGCAAGACTGGTGTGAGCAACAAAAACAGTTTATCTTTAAACAAACACAAAAGGTTTTAAACATTGAAATCCGCAATGCTTTTGGAAAATGAAACTACCATAAGACCTCCCGCCACACACACAATGCAAATGCAGAATTGGAGGAGATTTCTTCTTATGATAGTCAAACATGTTTACTACGCAAATCATTGGATTATTATTATTAGTGCATAGTGCAGAAAACATTTCGAAAGTATAATATTAATCTTAGCCAACATACGACCAGTATCGTATGCCTACTATAGCTACCATCTAAACAGTGGTGACCACCGTACGTAAATGGCAGGTTCTACAACTAAAACCGTACAAATTCCGTATTGGAGAAATGGATTTCCAACAAATGGTCAGGCTAAGGAACTTCCTTCCGCCGCATGGGATCGCCTCTGGCGGGACGTCCCGAGAGACAAACTGCTCTCTGCCAAACAAGGCCGGGTTACCCCTGTAACAGGTAACTAACGAATATGCCACCCCCCGGTCCTTTGGGACCTTTATCCGAGGCCTCGATAACCAACATCACACATAATAAAGTGTATCCACATGAGTAAGTATCAGGGCTCCATACCATAACACCACCCTTTTCCAGAAGGAAATGACATACCCTAAAGGGAGCGACCCTCATAACCTTGCTGCAACATTCCTGTTTCGACCATTTCCGGGTTGTGAGTCCCTGACGAAGTCTCGTCCAAGATTTGAATATACTTGAATATAATTTATTTATCTGGGGAACTCGTATTACTTTGTTGATTAATTTTACTATTTTTATTCAAAAAATTCAATAAATTATTAATTTAAATGTAATTAAAATCCGGGGTCGTTACATATTTTGTCCAAGATTTGAAAGTCATTATTTAACTATCAAATAAACAAACATTCCAAACAAATATTATATTTCCCACGGAAATCACTAAGCCTCTTAAATTAATCTTTTATTAATTTAAAGTCACATTTAAAATACTTGGAAATCACTTCCATATACTCATCTCAACTGGATAAGTATATTCACAAACCACAATATTTTTTATACTTAGAAAATATAACCATATATTTATCTCCATGGTATAAGTATATTCACAAACCATTTCACTTTCAGAACTTAAAATTTGAAATGTTCTAAAAATAGATATGGAAAGCATCGTTCAATATCGACTATGGATCGCAATTTACACAGTGGATACGTCGCTATCCCAATGAATCCATAGTAAAGTCTTGGAAATCCCTGCCCCTCAAATTACGCCATGAATATCAATCACCTCTTTCCAAATTTCTTAATCTTATAAATATTTCCAAATCTATTTATAAAGCTCCTTTATGAATCTCCAATCTATTTATAAACATTCTTTATAAATATTAAAACTCCATTTATAAACTTCGCCATTTCAAACCTTTAAACCTCATTTATAAGTTCTTTCATAAATATCCATACCCATTTATAAAACTCTCCCCATATTTAAACAACTTATTTACTAGCTTTCACATCGATAAGGTTCCCTTGGTAAACCATAAATAATTTAAAACAGTTTTAAACAATAAGTTATTATTTAAACATCCTTCTATTTTATTTAAATTAAACCTCATTTAAAATAATAAGTTAAAGTCTCATTAATAATATATTAAATTAATTTTAAACTCTATTATTTTATAAATAAGTTAATTTCAAAACAATATTAAGATAATAATTAATTAACTTTACATTGCCTGATAAAGTATTAAAATTAACAAAATAGTTAAGTCCAAATCATGGCGACTGAAACTTTCTCTCGTGCTCGCAATTCTTCATCCTTGTTTCAATCGTCTCTTTTCCCTACTTCAGATCGTATACATCGCATCTCTCTTCCCTATCGATAATACGCGCAAGTGGTAAAGGATCGACACCCTTCTGATCGATTTCAGAGTCTTCCATCGCATTCTTTAAACAAGAATTGGTTCGATTCAAGGAAAAGAAAAGATTTCTGTTTTAGATGTGGCAATTTTAACCACTATGCTTCTCAATGTCGTGATCCTATCAAATGCTTTGCTTGCGGTAAATCTGGTCACAAGAAATATGCTTGTTCGTCTAAATTAAACGAATCTATCTCCTCTGTAACTTTGGTTGAAAACGGTTTCCAATTTGTGTTAAAGTGTATGCTGTTGAAGGGAATCTTATTGGATCATCTATGGCAAAAACGAAATGATGGTATTAAGTATTTGGAAGATTTGCTGCATCATTTCAACATTATTAATGAGCCAAACATCGGTAAGGGTTATAGAGAAAAATTTGGTGATCCAGAGTTATAATTTGGCAAATCTGATTTTATTCCTAAAGCTTTGAAAAAGGAAAATCCTATAGGCGAAAATGAAAAAGGTTTTCTGGACTTTGACAAGAAAGAGGAGTTAATAAGAATTGATCCAATCATGTATGATCCTGATGTTGTATCCTGCTGTTGTTTCTCTGAGAAATAAGTGTACTCATTCTTCTATCTCAAAAGAATCTAGAATTGAATCAAACAATAGTTATACTCAGATCAAAAAGAAAAAACTCATAATCGAAGATTTGAGAATTTCGAGGTTCCTACTTCTAATAGATTCGAGTGTCTTGAGCCGGCATCTGTCTCTGATTTTATTGAGGGAGAAGTGATTAGTGTTACGAGTATTCATTCCTTGACTGATAGTTTGATTGAAAATAAAATGAGAGCGAATGTTTGTAACAATATTTCTGTCGGTATTGAAGATGGTAGTTTTAAGGATTGTTTTATTGTAAGTGAATTCTTGCTTGAACATGATTTGGATCATCAGAACAGCACGTCAGTTGTTAGAAAAGATCTGGATAATCGAATGGATGTAGATCAAAATTCTAAATCTTTTAAAGTTCTTGGTAGTGATTTGTGGTTGACACCGAAAGATGCTAATTTATCGTATGTTTTAGATATAATTGACCAGAGTACCCTGTTGGATTATAGTAAACGAGATGGTGTGTTGGTGGATAAACTTGAGGATTCACCTGTTTCTGAAGATGATGCTTATCCAGATGATGAACTATTGTTTGAGCTGGATTATTTTCATGAATGGATCTTGTCCTTTGATCAGCAGAAGGATGGTGATATAGCTATTGAATTAGACACTCGAGTTTCTGAAGTATATTCAAATTCAATCTCTGTTTCTTCAGATGATTTGCACACTGCTACAGTTGTGCACAGTGCACAAGTTTCGCCTGTTGGGATGGCCAGTATGGAAGAAGATGCTCTTATTATTATGGAGAAGTTTGATTACATTGATATATATAAGTTTACACACCAAAATTCAAATGAAGGGGAGGGTATTTCTGTTGCTTCTGAATCAGTTATGGGGAATGATTGTGATTATGATATTTCGTTTTTGAGTGGCTCTATAGAAGAGAGGTCTTCAAACTGTGTGAAAGATGGGGATGTTGTTTTAAATATTGAAACTGTTATGAGTCAATCAATAGAGATTGACCTTAAGTCTTTGGGTAAATCTTCAGATGAGTTAGTAGTAGTTGCCTCAGGTCTTGTTCCAAGTGACAGAATAGATCTTTTAAACATTGGCGTAGTGACTATAGAAGTTGATGCTTTGGAGTCTGAAAGGATGGCGAGTGGTATCTACTCAATTCCTAATTCCACAACATTAAAGAGAGGAAAGCGCAAGAAATCAGTAGTTTCTAGTGGTTCAGTTTGTCGAAGTGCTAGAATTCCCAACTGCCAGTCTCCATCTATAGGTGAGTTAACTGGATCGAGTGTACGAATCCAGGCTCAAGTATGAGTTCAATTTTGGGAAGTGCATATTCTACTTATGTTTTAGGCTGTCTATCATCTATTGAGTTTAGTCAGCTAGCTTGCGATACATCTTTTATTTTTTCTTATGTTGAGATTGATCGGGAATATACTAGATGTAAGGAATTAGAGAGGGCTAGTACAGTTCGTTTATGAGGATCATTAGTTGGAACATTAGAGATTTGAATGATTTGAAAAAATGTGATAAGGTTAGAGCGTTATTTAAAGACTTCTCTATAGATATTGCTTTACTTCAGGAAACCAAAATTAACTGTCCTGACTCTCGTTTCTTTAGAAGATTAGGCGGGTATCATTTTAGAAAGTGGGTTTTTCTACCTTCTATGGGTGCATAAGGGGGATTAATGATAGGGTGGCGTGATAATTATTTTAAGTTGCTTCGATGTATTACTAAGCAGCATTCTCTTCATATCATTCTTATTAATCTTTCTGATAATTCTTTTTTAAATATTTTTAATATCTATGGGCCTAATTCAAAAATCAATCGGAGTATTTTATGGAAAGAATGTCTAGAATTTAGATCCTTAGCTCCGGGTTCTTGGATATTGGGGGGTGATTTTAATGTTACGCGCTTCATAGGAGAGCATTCTCCTAGGGTAGGGGATTACTCTACTATGGAGGAATTCAACCAATTTATTATTAATTCTAATTTGATTGAGATTCCCCTTTCAAATAGAGAATTTACTTGGAGTAATGCAAGGGAGTCTCCTTATATGGCTCTTCTTGATAGATTTTTTGTTAGTGATGAGATTGAAGATAAATTTCCTATCTGTAGAGTCTCTAGTTTACCTTACACGTACTCTGATCATTGTCCTATTATCCTCACATGTGAGCCTCATAGAGTTATTATTAATAATTTTAAATTTGAAAAGATGTGGCTTTTGGAATCTAACTTCGTGAACTTAATTAATGGTAAATGGATTTCTTTGAGTTACCATAATATTAGAAATAAGGAAAATTCTGCAAAATCTTTTGTTTCAAAACTTAAGGATCTTAGGATTTTTCTTAAAAATTGGAACAAAAAAGTATTTAGCAATATAAAAATCAAAAAAATAATATTCTTAATGAGATGCTTAAAGTTAATAAGATAGAAGAATCTAGACAACTAAATTTAGGTGAACGCAATGTTCTCGCCAATTTAAAAGATGAACTAAATTCTATTTTAGAAAAGGAGGAGGTAATGTAGAAGCAGAGATCCAGAATCTAATGGATCAACGAAGGAGACAATAATACTAAAAATTTTCATAATATTGCTAATGGTAGATAATGTAGTAATACAATTAACTCTATTATTGTTAATAATGAAGAGTTAGTTGATCAAAGTGATCATAACAAGGCTTTTACAGACTATTATAAGGATATTTTTGGCACTAAAATCAAACATAGAATCAATGTTAGATGGAATGACCTGTATCCCTCCAATTCTATGGTTGATTTAACTGAGCTAGATAATCCTTTTACTGTAGAGGAAATTAGAAAAGCTATTAATGATTTGCCAGGTGATAAATCACCGGGCACTAATGGGTTTCCAATATTATTTTATAAAACTTTTTGGGACGTTTTAAAACTTGATTTAGTTAATATGTTTAATGATTTTTATAATTGTAATTTGCAATTAGGGAGATTTACTTTTGCAAATGTTATTTTGTTACACAAAAAAGTAGGAGCTAAAAACTTAAAAGATTTTAGACCTATATCTTTGATTAATTGTTTAGTTAAAATCATTTCTAAAGTTCTGGCTAATAGACTTAGTACAAGAATGAATGATTTAATTGATTGTTCACAATGGGCTTTTATTAAAGGGAGAAATATCACCGATGGAGTGGTAGTTTTTCAAGAATATATTAATCACTGTTGTAAGAATAACATAACATGTGCGATTTTAAAACTGGATTTTGCAAAAGCTTTTTATTCGGTAGATTAGGATTTTCTTGTAGATATCTTTCATGCTCGAGGTTTCGGTAATAGATAGATCAGTTGGATTATGAATTTGCTTAGAACTTGTAACTCTAGTATTATGGTTAATTAGGTAATAAAATTCAATCTAAGAGAGGTTTAAGGCAAGGGGATCCTTTATCGCCTTTATTATTTAACCTAGCTGCTGATGTTTTTGCTAAGATTGTTAAAAGAGCAGTGGATAATGAGTCTCTAGGATTTGTAGGCAATGACATTTCGCGTAATGGTATATCGGTTCTCCAATTTGCCGATGATACCTTGCTTTTTTCTTCCCATTTACCTAGACACATTGTAACACTTAAGTTTATCTTATATAGTTTTGAACTTCTATCAAGTTTAAAAATAAATTTTGACAAAAGTTCTATTTTAGTTTTAAATGATTTTGAAAAAGTTGAAAAATTAGTTGATAATACTTTAAATTGCAAAACTATGAGCTTTCCTTTTGACTATCTAGGTTTTGTGATTAGACCTGCCAAACTCAAACATGATGATTGGCTTATAATCATTGATAAAATCAAAAATAAGATCTCTAACTGGAATGGGAGATTTTTACCTAGTGCAGGTAGATTAGTCTTAATAAATTCGGTTTTATCAGCCCTTCCGATTTATTGGATGTCCATGCATCTATTTCCATATTGGGTTATTGATAAAATTGATAAAATTAGAAGAGATTTCTTATGGAGTGGGGAAAATCCTAATAATAGTATAAAACGTTTAGGTAAATGGGAAACAGTTTGTAAAACCAAAAAGGAAGGTGGCTTAGGAGTTATTAATTTGCATAATATGAATTTGTCCTTACTAGGTAAATGGTTATGGAAGTTTAAGGATATAAATAATAACGCTATTTGGAAAGAGATCATTTCTAACTATTAATATAATGGTAATAGCAATTTATATCAAATTACTTCTCCAGTCACTCAAAATCTTTCTAACTTTTGGAAAAACATTTTAAAATGTCCTGAGATTTTAACTTAGGTATTAATATGATAGTTCATTCTGGTAATTGTACTTCTTTTTGGCACGACCGTTGGATTTCAGTCTTACCTCTTAAGTTGGAATTTAAAGAGCTTTATGAAATCTGTAATTTTAAGTTTTCTTTAATTAATGAAGTTTATTCTCCTGAAAACGATCCTCCTTGAAATTTTAGCTTTAACAGAATTTTAGTAGGTTCAACCCTTAGGCATCTTTCTTTGCTATATTCTAGATTAAATATTTATAATATTGATAATAATAATGATATTATTAGTTGGGAATGGGATAAGAGTAAGAAATATACTTCTAATTCTTTTTACAGATTTATTAATTTTTCGGGTACAATAAACAACTCTTTTAAATTTATATGGAAATCTAATGCTCCTCCTAAATCTAAAATTCACATGTGGTTAATATTGCATGGAAAACTTAATACAATAGAATTTTAAAGAGAAAAAAAATTCAAAACTATAATAAATGTTATTTTTGTAATCTGCATCTTGACGATATTAAACATATATACTATGATTGCATGGATTCTTATTACATTCTAATTAATACTCTTAAAATTTTTAACTTTAATATAACAACTAAAATTTCGGATTGCGACTTCTACTGGAATAACTTTAGATTTAAGTTCAATAAGAATATTAGATTCTTACTTGACACTTTATTCATTATTATTTGTTGGTATATTTGGTTTGAAAGATATCAAAGAATTTTTAATAATAATAATAGTCATTTTAACAAATTGATTTTTACAATTTCTTCATTTTGTTTTAATTGGATTTCTAATTCCAAATATAAATTAGCTAAAAATAACCTATATAAAGGGTATCTTAATGAGGTTAGTCATAATATTAACTTTTTTAAACACAATAACAATATATTTAACATACACAATAGTAGTATCAATATTTTTTAAAATTCATATCATGAATTCACTGTTAATCATAACTTACTTATGATCAAAGGTTCATAGGAATTTTTTAAGATTTGTCATTTTTCGTACTAGTCATTGTTGGTATTAGTTTATATATAATTTAATTCTTCAGTATTTGTCTAGTTAGTCTTATTTAGGTTTTATTTCCTACCTCTTTTATACATATATATTTATATAAATTATATAAATATACATATATATGTATCATTCTAAATTTTTCCTTAGTCATCCTTCAAACACAGGTATGGGTGATAGGGAGTCAGTTTCACTTTGCAGGTTCTCATGTTTTCAGACTGCAGGACTCCAGATTATGGAGAGGTCATTAGAGCAGAGTTTTTCCCTCTCAGGATCATTAGCGGTTCTTCCACTTATACTAGACACTTTCACCTCCATTATGGCATACTGGTTTCAGGAGGATCTACTCTTCTACTTGGCACTTCTTCCTTTTGTATAGAGTCTTCAGAGCGGATTTCCCATTCAGCATCATATTCAGTTCCACTTCAGAATAGTTGCTTGTCCATTCCTTTTGGAGCAGACGCATGGAGCTTCCTTCTTAGTCTGTGATGTCATTTTGTATTTTTGGCTTTTCCTTAGTTTTTAGGTACTTCTAACACCTTAATATCGGGCAGTGGCCATGCTGGAGCTCGATATCGGGGTGTGATGGGCGGTGGCCTTGCCGGAACTCATCTTAGGGGTACCTGAGCCTTTTTTGATATTTGTATTTGGTTTTTTGTTACCTGCCAGGCATGTTGGCAGCGCCTTATTAGTGTGATATATATATAGTTGCATGTGTGCACTCCTCTATTTATAGAGGATCACACATTTTTCTCAAAATAATAATAATTAATTAACTTTAAATCTTATTAAAACAGTAATTAGTTAACCTTGAACTAATATTAATGTGAAGATTAATTATCCTTTAAATGTAATTAGATAACTTAAATCAATATAATTAATTAACTTAATTAAAAATTAAAGTATCGTTAAATCATTTTAAATAAGTAATTAAATTAAAATTAATTTTTTTTAAAATAATAACTAAATAACTTTAAAACAATAATTAAACATTCATTAAGGGATAACCTTTAGGAGTCATGTTAATAAAATAATTATCTTAAAACATTATTAAAACAATTATAAATTATCTTTGAAATATTATTATTATTATTAAAAAGTTATTATCTTTTTAAATCTTATTGCTAAATAATAATTATCTATAAACCTTATAATAAAAATAATTATTCTTAAAATAACTTTCAAATCGATAATTAGCTTTTCAAATTTTGAAGGAGGCTTAACGATCACCATGGTACTTAACAAGCTGCCATATTATTTAGTTTAACTTTTCAAGTTAATAATAGATATTTACATAATCCACGACTATGTAAATAAATCCAACACTTAACTATCATTGGTAAATATATCACTTATTCAAAACGCCATTTCAATTAAGGATATATGATCGAATGTCCAAATCTATAAAAGAGCGGAAGGTGGATTTATTCTGCTAAATAAATGTCAAATTTAATTTTAATTAGCGGAACGGTATTTTATTCCGCTAAATTAATGTCCAATTACGATATTTGACCCAGTATAACTCAACAGTAATTTATTTAGCCAAATAAACATCAATATTTAACGTATATAAATTTTAATCGACGTTATTATTAAAATAACATTATTTAAATCCTGTCCGTTTAAATACGTCATAAATTTTTACATGTGCAAAGCTATCAACATGATACGCTACAATGTTGTACTCGTCAATACGAGCACAATGCAAAAATTTGCGAGTCAATTGGATTTAAAACGAGCTATAGATCATGTTTTTAAACTTAGCTTCATTATTTAAACAAATAAAAGAAATAAATTGTTCTCACCCAAACAACACTAATGGGCCGAGCCCACAGCTTCTACCTGCAACCAAAAAGCACAGGACACTTCCTACCTTTCCCATACTAGTGTGCAATAGAACACAATAATAAGGACCTAATTGCAAACCATAGTTATATGAATAGTACTTCTTCTCTCCACATTTGCAAGCCTGCAACCTTCTTTCCTCCATTCTCATATACGTCCCCTTCATCTCATGTAAGCTACAACCCACTGCAACATTCTTGGCTAACACCTTCCTCTCTTTTTCCCCTTACACCCTTGCACACACACAGACCCTCCTCGATCATGCACACCCGTTCACAGATTTATATATACATTCACACAAATACGCCAGCCCATCACCAAAACCTCACCCGAACGCTTCACCTTGCTTTCTAAAAGAACGAAACCACCCTCCGTCCAAACACCTCCTATTCATCACCACCTTCACGCACCAAAGTCTCGACCATCTGACTTGCTCCAAGCTTAAGGCGTCAATACTTGCCAATATTGAAATGTTTAGTTTCATGACCTAGCCATCGAAGATATCAAGTAAGCTTAGCCACCGTGAATGTTTTCCCTCAAGCTGGTAAACCCACAAGTACAATAGCTAAGGGAGTATCTTCCTTTTGCCCAAGCATTCACTAGAGTCTCCAATAGGAACAGCTGAAGTCAAAGTAGGTGGAGTGAGAGGAAGCATACTTTTTTTCTTTTGAAAGCGTATAGATATAGAATTTTAAGAAAAAAAGAAACGACAGCAAACGGAAGTCAAGCAGCAGCTAAGGTGAGAGAATTGTTTGTTGTGTATACTTTGAATTCACAGAGAACAAAAATGTCTTTGTTTTTATGCATGTATTGGTATTTATAAGGCAAAGATCTCTAGGGCTAAAGAAAAATGTACAACCATTTAATGCAAACATTAAATGTAAGCAACAAAAATGCAAGCTACTAATGGAACAACAAGTATGAGCATCAAATGAAAAGAAGGTTGCACATATAAATTTTGATTGAGTATAAATCTTTGATTTTGAAAAGTTATTTTTGGGTATCATGCCACACACTATTCCGTTCGTGTACGAGCCACGAATGCAGAAATAAAAATACGGTTGTGATTACATTGTGAGATGATCATTAAACAACAATAAAATAGATAAGTTAACTTATTCCGTGAAGTTTCAAAAGTACCGACGTTTGCCGCAAAAAGCGTCAAACAAAAATTACTTATTTTCCATATTAAAAATTATGGAAAAATCTTAAAAATTAAATTAAAATTACATCATTAAAAATCAAGTCTAAATTTAAAACATATATTTTATTATAATTTAATTCAAATCTGAATATTTATATAAATTAAATATTCTAATTTGAGGACCCAAAAATACGGGTCGTTACACTCTCCCCCCTTAAAAAGAATTTCATCTTCGAAATTTCACCACATGAACAACCAATACTGTTCATAAGCCCGCATGATGTTTATAGATCATTCATATTCAGAATCGGATTTGATCACCACTCGAATACTTGACTCCACTTCCAAACCAGTATCGTTCACCGATTCACTAGTGCGGACCCTAATCAGGCTCCTTGGTTAGGAACCTCTGATCTCCTTATGTAGCTGTAGATGATAGAAAACCCTGGTTCGATATCAAGAACCTTCATCAAGTGCTCACCATCAAAAACCGAGTAATAGATCCTTATTTGGAACGGTGTGAAACACCTCAATGACTTGTACTTGAATATCATACCAAAACTATATGGAAAGAGAAATGATCTACATCCATTCTACGTACTTATTTAATTGTTTATTCCAATACCAATTCTATTCCCATTAAAATACTTATGAAAAACATTTCATATAACTCCATTGGATTTGTAAAACTTATAAATAACTCTACCACATTGCAAGGGTATACACAACTATTAAATTTAAATTTAAATTTGAATTTACTTAATAATTTTAAACACTTGGGTTTTTATTCAAAATACGCTTTTTGAAATAATGCCATATATTTTGGAAACTTAAGGGCCAAATACTTGGATATTTATTTTCAAAAACCTTTGAAATGACATTGTATATATATTTAATCCATAACAAATATATATAGATAGCCTGAGTAACCCCAAAATTATACCAAGGAACTGGGTACTACCAAATAGTATTATATATCCCTTACAATAAGGATAATACTGAAGAGAAACGTTTACCATCCAAACGCATCCCTTACCCATTTTTGGTTATTTTCGAGCCACTCGAACAAGTTAACTAAAAATCACTTCTTTCCTTTCAAACCCATTTTTGAAACAATATCATAAATATATTTCTATTGAAATATTTCAACAAAATATCCAATTCAAATTTTCTTTGAATTTGTTCGGATTCGAACTCGTCCCAAACCGTACAATGATAAAGAGAATAATTTACTAAGTGCACAATACTGTTCACCTAGGCCAATATCCAATCGTCACTTAGAAGATTATTCTGATGATCACAAAACAAATCGGGACTTATTTTCCAAACCAAATTCAAAGGAATACGCATTTATGTAAAATTCCTCTTCAAAGGTATTTATACTTTAATATATTTCTAAGTGCACTATTTCCAAAATATTGATACACCAAAACCCCTTTAAGAAAACTATTATTACCCTTTCCAAAATCATTTATACTCTAAAACTATCTCCAATAAAACTATAATTTCTTTTTCCATAACTCATTTAAAATAATCATATACATATTTACTCTATGGTAAATCAAATCATGCTTTTCAAATCAATTCAAAATTTATTTTATCAAAACAATTTTATACCGAGATCCTTACGGTAGCAATCCCCTACATAGAAATTTTTTTATCCCAAGAACATTTTCAATTACTATTATTAACCTGTAAACCATGAAAACTATTTTACCAAAATCACCGGGATTTAAACTCTTGAATTCCTTTATTTGTAAGACACATTTTTATAAATCAATTTTATAAAATATTCTCCTTTAAAGGAAATCATTCTTCAAATATTTATTTCAAAAATATTTTAGCTTCGTTATATAAATCATTTTCCAAGTATTATTTCTGAAATTTTTACGTTTTCCTTAAATAAAGTCCTTTTATAAAATTTCAATTTAATACAACCAACTTTTATATTCAATCATTTCCAAATATTATTTCAACATATTCCCAATTTCCTTTTAATAAAACAACATTTATTTAAACTTAATCAAATCAATCTTTATATTTCTAAAATATACATTCTAGAAATATTCAAAATTTTCTTTTAAATAAACAACTCTTAGAAATTAAATTTTAACTCAACATTATCAACGAACGCCTTATATTCAAATTTGAAACTTAATTCACAAGGTATTCGTTTCAATGTTCCCAAATTTCTTATCTATCCAATCCAAATTTCAAAAAGAAGATTCTAGATAGATGAACAAATAATAGTCAATGCTCAGAAATGGGCGAGCATGACTAATCGAATTCTAGAAGATAATGATGGAATATTATCATTTCCTATCAACCAAGCAGAACCAAGAATATCCAAAACAAATTTTCGAAAATTTATCCTCTTATATATATAAAATATATTTTCAGGTAAAAATATTTCATTTACCTAAATTTAAAAAAAATAGTGCATCAATTGGCCTTGTTAGAGTGTTTAGGAAATCCTTATCGATAACGTTGGCCAAACGCATCGACCAGAATTCTTAAGCCACTCAACCGATCAAACAACACGATATAAAACATTTTTATATCACCAACAGATACGCGCTCTAAATATATACACACACACACTCTCAAACTCATCCTAGGGTCTCACTTACCCTATCTCAAATGAGTCAACCCCAACACAGCCTAGGTGTTCGCTCAACCTACGCACTGATACCAATTGTAGTGACCCACATTTCTGTACAATTTAAGTTGACAATAAACCACACATGTCCAACCCAAATTGAATGGGAAAGCAGATAGTTAGGTAAAAGAAAGAAGAAAGAAACAGAGAAAAAACTAAACAACACTGAATCTCACAACGGAACGAATGATTTATAATAGATAACCAATCTTTACACAAAAACAAAACTGTAATATATGTATATACAAACATCAATCAAGTATATTAATCTATTTCAGCTTGGACAGTTATAACAATCTGTCCTCACAAATGCTGATAAATACAACCATGTATGCAATGGAAATATAATCATTTACGTGAATACGTCTTAGGGCCTCTAACTCCTCTCTTGAAGCTCTAAAATATCCATCAAAACCTAGAAATATGCTCGGTCTGACCCGAGCATTGTAGGAAAACAACGTCCGGGTCAGTCTGGTAAAACCAGCGTGAGAACTTAGATCACAAGGAATTTTATTTTTACCCTTTAAAATCCTTCAAAATCAAAGGTATCTCGTAAGACCACACCGCACATAAACATGGACGGGTTTTTATCATACGCTAACAATAACATTTATATCAGAAATCCAGTAATATTATTATAATGTCTAAGGGTGAAATAATAATAATCAAGTAGCTGTGATGCTTCTGAGTGTACATCACAACAATACAAGGTATACAATCGAAAACCGATAATGCATGTTCGCTAATTGTGTAGGATTTCCATGGAGGTGCCCTCGGTACTTCGAGGAACGGTCCTCTTGCACAAGGATCAGAGATATCTGTCCGAAGCAACATACATCCCTAGTGATGTACCATAGGAAAAACATAGCTGGTCTCACTAAGACCGAGTGCATTGCTCCCATGCATGCATAACAACTAAAGGTAATGTTTAGGTGGAGCCGACTACACCCTATGGGTTTGCCAACCCTACTGGCCATACCTCCTATCTCTGGTTTTAGTCATTCTCGTTGATGAGGCTACGTCCAGCATTATAGCTTACGCACTGCCACCAAATAGACCACGGAATCCCACATGGATTCCAATACCCCAACGAGTCTCGGAATCACACATAGATTCCCACATCTCAATTAGATCTTGGAATCACACCCGGATTCACATACCCCAACGCGTCTCGGAATTACACATGGATCCCAACATCTCAATATATTACGATTTCCTCCATAGAACAGTATATGGTTTTCGGAGTGGTCACGGGTTCGAGTCATCTCTTACGAGTACACTCTTTCGTTTCTCAGGTGCTCCACAAAATTAACCGTCGATTTTCAGAATGCTCAATATAGGTTCTTTAGGAAATAATCAGACAATACATAAGAGCGGGTGTACCAACCCACATATTTTACGATTGTATATTTAAATGTTTTATTTAAATACAGCATCATTAATCGGATTAAAGTCCGAAAAGCTACCTTTTGTAAACAATTGAATTAGGACTCGAGACCACTTCCATTGAGTCCAAAATGGCGTTTACAACTTTTTTGAGTATAAACATCGATATGTTTGGAGTTGAGTAGAATTTTGCTATTTTCTATTTTGGGCTTTGGGTTTGGGTTTGAGCCCATTAACCCAACTGAATACCCTAACTCCACTCAACTCCCTTCATTCAGTCTCATTCCTTTTCCTAATGTTCAAGCTCAAGAGAAATGGGGGAAAAGAATTGGAAATAGAAATTCCAAGCCCTAGATTCATTTGCAAACTCAAGTTCTAGCTCCAAAATCTAAGAGAAGCTTAGGCAAGCATCCTCTTTATCTTCTCCATCTCATTTCCTCTTCAATTTCAGAAATTTCCTAAACCCTAACTTAGGAAATGTTTTTCTTTTAAGCTTAGATTGAAGCTTCTTGGGTTAAAATTGAAGAGTGATTGTTCTTGCCTTGCTCTATAGCTTCTCTCTTGTGTTTTTGGGTTTAAAGGTGAGTTCTTTAACTCACATCTATGTCTATAGCTATCATTGTTGTTAGGTATGAATTCCTAACACTTGTGCATATTCGTTTGCTTTTGATTTGAATTGATTTGGTGAATTTTCCAATTTTGGTGTTTTGGTCCAATTTTATGAAAATCATTCTATGGATATTTGGACATTGATATTCGAGGTGTATCGAAGAGCCTTTAAGGCCGGGTTGTCGCTTGGCATAAATCCTTAGTCGCCATTGCTCGTCCGATCGCTTCCGATATGTTTTGGCCACTTTGGGTTAGGCAAAATGTTACCCAGACCAAGTGACCAGACGTTTGGTGACCAAGTCCAGACGTCTAGTTTGGACCTAGAGCAAAAATATATGCACGAAAAATATATTAAAAAAAGTCAGAAACTAATTCCAAATGTCTGAAATTTAAGATCAGACGTCTGGATGAGTCTCAGAGGTCTGACTTGAAGTTTCAAACGTCTGGGGTTTCTTTGGATTATTTTCAGAGAATGAATCCAGACGTTTGGATTCTAAACCAGACGTCTAGCCATGACTCAGACGTTTGGTTTTGATATTCCGGATGTCTGGGTGGCTTTCTGAGCTATTTCCAGAAAACAAATCCAGACATCTGGATTCCAAATCAGACGCCTGGAAATGTTTATTTTTGCCTATTTTGGCTGTTTTGTGTGGATTTCCTATTTTAATCGATTGTTGTTGATCCGGATGGTTGTCTTCACTTATTATCGACTTTGATGACTTCTTTCTTTGGATTTTTGGAATATCCATTTTGATGGATTTGGTATCGATTTCTTTGGATTTAATTCACGTCTTTGAATGTGGATTTTGGTGATTGATCGTTTCTACAATCATTTTTGTGATTTGTCACTTTTAAAATACAAAGGTTTTTATACTAGTAGTAAATACTCAAACTCTTTCATCAAAACGATTTCGACACTATTTTAAATATAAAGCTTGTTTTCAAAACTGTTTTCCAATCTATTAGTATATACAAACCTTTACCTCATTCGTATGAGAAATCTAATTAAACGGCTTAGTAAAACAAGTGGTATGAAACGCTTGCGTTTACTTCATCGGTTTATTCTTGGACTTGTTCGTTTGAACTCTTGTGACAATTTTCAAGTGGAAATCTACAATTTGTTCGTTAATATTTAAGTTAAGCTAGTGGTTATGGGACATGAAGCTAAACTCATTTATTTACTAGCTTAGTGTAATCGACACTTCTTGATGATCGATGATGATCATTTTATGGTTTAGACTAGCGATGTGCGATGTCTCTTTGTCCACGTGGGGGACTGTACCTCGTTCTATTGAGCTTCGTCTCATTTCTTTTATGGGCTAGCTACCCATGTTCTTTTATGGTGTTTGGTTCATCGGATGTACCGTTATTGTACTGCGTCGTTGTTCCGAATTATTTGAGTTTTGGTTCATCGAACGTACCTTTATTGTACTGCGTCGTTGTTCCGAATTATTTGAGTTTTGGTTCATCGGACGTAACGTTATTGTACTACGTCATTGTTCCGAATTATTGGAGTTTTGGTTCATCGGATGTACCGTTATTGTACTGCGTCTTTGTTCTGAATTATTGGAGTTTTGGTTCATCGGACGTACCGTTATTGTACCGCGTCGTTGTTCCGAATTATTGGAGTTTTGGTTCATCCGACGTACCGTTATTGTACTGCGTCGTTGTTCCGAATTATTGGAGTTTTGGTTCATCGGACGTACCGTTATTGTACTATGTCGTTGTTCCGAATTATTTGAGTTTTGGTTCATCGGACGTACCGTTATTGTACTACGTCGTTGTTCCGAATTATTGGAGTTTTGGTTCATCGGACGTACCGTTATTGTACTGCGTCGTTGCACCGATTCATTTTATGAATTAGCGTTCCATTTGCATTTTTGGATTTCTAGTTGATGATTTATAGAATTTATGTTTCACCGATTTTTGCGATTGGCATTGATGTGTTTGTCAGTATTTGTGTTTTGGTGAATAATTTAAAGAATGTGATTCTTTTTGGTGTTTTGATTTGAGATATTGTATGATTATTGTTGTTTTTGATGTATACTTGACACAGTATGGCATTTTTGTTATCATACGTTTTTGGTCATATCTCTTATCCTATCTCATTTTATCTAATATTCATAGCTAGACTGATCCGTTTATTATTTTCTTCTTAAATAATGCTCGGGTCAGACCGAGGTATTTCAGGTGCTTCTGCTTGACCTCTTATTTGGGACCATCATATGATTTTGGCTAACTACTTAGCATAGTAGTTTTTATTAGTATACATTTGAGATAGAGACTTCTTGTTGTATACTTATTCTTTTGTCTAGCACTTGTACCTATTCTTTTGTGTTGTAGTGGATCTTATATGACCACTACTTTGATGTACACTTCCATGTGTTATATTCATATCTGTTTCCGCCTTTGTGATATGAATATCTGTGACCGATTTGTGTTATGTTTATTTCTATATTTGTTTCTGAAGGCCTCATAGCCACTGTTTGGTAGCTTTGAGTTTGTATTTGATATGTCGGATTTCCTCTTGAAATGAAAGGTAAATTATATTATCTGACATATCGGTACTCGCACAAAGCAATTACACAGATGGTCGCTCCTCAACAGCCTTATTCTTCGCACTAGTCGACGGCATTACCCCGTAGTGTCCTTAGCTAGCGTGAGTATAGAGGTAGGGCGTCACAACTTGGTATCAGAGCCAAACTTTGGAACAATGTAGAATAATTTAGCAAGGATCATTGTCCTAAGTCTTTCTTAGGAGTCGTGCCATAGGATTTAATTTGGGTCTTCGTACCGTTCTATCCTATTTATTTTTGTGATGCCTTGTTTTATCAATCAAGTTTGTTTGATATTCATTCTTAGAATAACCTTTTTCCTCTTCTTTCTTTCTTTCTTAGAGAAGAGAAATGGTTAGACCAGGCCGTCCTAGCACCGGTCAATCCAGTGTTACTCCTCAGGATGGAGTATTTATGTTAGCTCAACAACTTTTAGATCTTGTGAACAATGCCCAAGCTGTCGGACCCGTTCCAGCACCGACTCACCCTAAATCCGTATTTTCACGCTTGTGCAGAGATTATACCGCTTTGGGTGGAAGGCCATTCAAGGGTTCCGAAACCGTTATAGAAATCCAAGCTTGGCTTAGATCATGCGATCCCATCTTTTCCCGCATGGATCTTATTGATTCACTTCGTGTCCAAGTGGCTTATAGCATGCTCCAAGAAAGAGCATTAGATTGGTATGAGATTTTGATTTCTGAAATTATCGAAGCGGATCTTACTTGGGAGCAATTCCGGGAAAGATTCGAATTGAAGTTTGTGCCGGAAGCTGAAAAAGTAACTTTAGCCTGACGCTTTATTGACCTTGTTCAAGGTGAATCTTCTATGACGGATTACGTCACATCTTTTGAATCTCTCTCTAAATATGGGGTCAAGTATATTAATACCCCATTGAAGAAAAATCGAAGGTTCGTCTATGGGTTGAATAAGAACCTCAAAAAGCCTTTACTTCTGAAATTGGAAGTTTCTTTCGATCAGCTTGTAGATATCGCTCTTCGTCTTGAAGAGGCCGATAGAGAAAGTGATGTTGAAGTTGTGCGTGCCAAACAGATCTTCAACAATAACATGAAGATGCCTATTAAGTTCAAAGCCTCCAATCCCAACAAGAAAGGGAAGCAAGAAACTTGGATAGCAAAGTCTCCTACCTCTAGTCGTGGATGATGCTACAATTGTGGTTCTACGGACCACTATGCAAATGAGTGTCCGAAGCCTTTTTTCGTCGTTATTGCAAAAGTTCGGGACATCTTTTATCTTCATGCCCCAAACTTCCAAACAAGAGAGAGGGAAAGCTAAATGTTGTGCAAGCCTCTACTAGCCCTTCTCTTGGTCAAGGTATTTCTCCTTCTATCCTTGATGGCATAATTTTATTTCGTGATCTTTCTATTTGATTTCTTTTGATACGGGTGCTTCCATTCTTTTATATCAAAAGAACTTGTGGATTCTTTTTCTTTAAATATTATGGGCTTGATGATTTCACTGAGAATTGCGAATTCGGTTGGTAGATCCACAACACTCAGTTTACCTTGTGAAAATGTCGAGATTATTTTATGTGATTATTCTTTTCGAGCCGATTTGCATGTCATGCGTTACTTAGGCTTCGAATTTTTTTTTGGGAAAGGATTGGCTTGATCATTATGAAGTCCATATCCTATGTCCAATGTGGACTATTTATCTTCGACACTCTCAATCTGTTAAGTAGATTTCTATTGTTTTTAATGATTTTGATTTCCAAATTCAGTGGTATCATTTTATTCTTTAAACCCACTTGATGAGGAAAGTGTTATTTCTCTCATTCAAGTAGTTTGTGAATTTTTTGGTATTTTTGAGATTTGTCTTAGGATTATCACCTAAGCAATCTATTGTGTGGTGCTAAGGTCTTTTCTGCTTGACCTTGCCACCGGTTTTCATCGGCTACGAGTTGCGGAGGAAAGCATTCCACTTACTGCATTCTGCACTCGTTATGATTCTTGTGAGTGGTTCGTTATGTCGTTCGGTTTGACGAACCTTCTACCTTATTTCATCCATCTTATGAATCGAGTATTCTACGAATATCTCGATGAGTTTATCCTTGTATTTATTGATTATGGATGAAAACAACAATTTAAATTTTGCAAATCTTTTTAATAAGATATTATAAGTATGATTGGATTTTGTTCTTAAAACGAGCAAAGAATATTTGTAAATTTTATAAGAGGCATGTTTATCATATAGAAGATGATTTTGTGTTATTTTGCCTATTGAGTGCTTTAAGAATTCTGGTCGGTGTGCTTGATCAACGTTATCGATAGAAATCTCCTAAACGCTATGATGAGACAATCAGAAACAATAAATTGACTTGTAAAAAGTAAATTTTTCTAAAAAGATGATGACATAAAGTTAATTATAATTTTGAATGTCTTAGCTTTTCGGGAAAGAGGATCATTTAAAAGAACTTTTTTTCGATGCTTTTATTCTTGCGATTCCCGAAGGGAACCAAGACTTTATTGTTTGTATCGATGCTAGTCGTATTGGTTTGGGTACCATTCTCTTGCAAAAGGGAATGTGTTGTCACCTATGCTTCTTGACAATTAAAGCTTGCCGAGACTAGGTATGCCACTCATGATCTAGAGCTCGCGGCTATTGTTTTCGCTCTTATAATTCGGCGTCATTATCTTTTGGGAGAGAAATTTGTTCTCTACTCCGATCATAAATCTTTGAAATATTTATTTTCTCAAAAGGAACTTAATTTGCGTCAACAACGTTGGCTCGAGTTCCTTGCATCTTATGATCTTGTTATTCTTTATACTCCCAGAAAGGGTAATCGTGTTGCTGATGCCCTTAGCCGAAAGCAACAAGCAGTTGTTTCTATGATGATATCTGAATGGAATGATCTCGAGACTTTATCCACTTGTGAGATTCGAGATCGTGAATCCAATTCATGTTCATCTCTTGTTTTGTGTAGCCTTGAGGCTCATCCTTCTTTTTTGGACTGTACCTCTTTTGGCTAGACACTATGTCAAATTAAATTGCATGGAGTTCCTACTTCTATTGTTAGCAATTGTGATCCATTACTTTACTAGTGGATTTCGGTAAGGTCTTCAGAAAGCTTTGGGAACAAAGCTTAAATTTTAGCACCGCTTATCATCCTCAGTCCGATGGACAAACTGAGCATGTGAACCAAACTCTTGAAGATCTTCTTTGTGCATGTGTTCTTAATTTTTGGTGGAAGTTGGGAAGATCATATTTCTCTTGTTGAGTTTTCTTCCTATAATAGCTTCCAATCTAGTATTGGTATGGCACCTTTCGAGGCACTCTACGGAAGGCTATGCCGATTTCCTTCATGTTGGCTTAAAGCCGGTAAGAAGCTGCTTTTAGGTCCAGATTTTATTGGTATTCATTTGTGTTTCACCCATGAAGGGTGTTATGCGTTTCAGTTGATTAGGAAAGTTAGCACCTCAATATGTTGGTCCATTTCCCATCACCAAACGTATTTGTTCCATGGCTTATCGCCTTTTTTTACCGGCTCGGTTTTCTACTATTCATGACGTATTCCACGTCTCTCTACTACGGAAATACCTTAGGGATTCTGATTCTATTCTTGAGCCCGGTGTATTTGAAGAAATTTAAGTTTCACCAAATTTGACTTTTGAGCAACATTCTATTCGTATCATTGCTTCGGAGGTTGAACGCCTTCGGAATAAAGATATTCTTCTTGTGAAAGTTCAATGGTCCTCAAATCCTAAGGATTGCTCTTGGGAATCTTGAGAATTCATCGAGCAATCACATCCAGACTTATTCTTTCGTGCTCTTTATAGTGAACTTCTTATTTCAAATTTTCTTTTGTGTTGATATGCTTTTATGGTTGTTAATCTTTATTTTCCTCTTAATTATTGTGAGGATGCAATTTCTTTAAGGAGGGGAGTCTGTAACAACCCGCATATTTTACGATTGTATATTTAAATGTTTTATCTAAATATAGCATCGTTAATCGGATTAAAGTCCGAAAAGCTACTTTTTGTAAACATTTGAATTGGGACTCGAGACCACTTTCATTGAGTCCAAAATGGCGTTTACAACTTTTTTGAGTATAAACATCGATATGTTTGGAGTTGAGTAGAATTTTGCTATTTTCTATTTTGGGCTTTGGGTTTGGGTTTCAGCCCATTAACCCAACTGAATATCCTAACTCCACTCAACTCCCTTCATTCAATCTCATTCCTTTTCCTAACATTCAAGCTCAAGAGAAATGGGGGAAAATAATTGGAAATAGAAATTCCAAGCCCTAGATTCATTTGCAAACTCAAGTTCTAGCTCCAAAATCTAAGAGAAACTTAGGTAAGCATCCTCTTCATCTTCTCCATCTCATTTCCTCTTCAATTTCAAAAATTTCCTAAACCCTAACTTAATAAATGTTTTTCTTTTAAGCTTAGATTGAAGCTTCTTGGGTTAAAATTGAAGAGTGATTGTTCTTGCCTTGCTCTATAGCTTCTCTCTTGTGTTTTTGGGTTTAAAGGCGAGTTCTTTAACTCACATCTACATCTATAGCTATCATTGTTGTTAGGTATGAATTCCTAACGCTTGTGCATATTCGTTTGATTTTGATTTGAATTGATTTGGTGAATTTTCCAATTTTGGTGTTTTGCTCCAATTTTATGAAAATCCTTCCATGGATATTTGGACATTGATATTCGGGGTGTATCGAAGAGCCTTTAGGCCGGGTTGTCGCTTAGTATAAATCCTTAGTCGCCATTGCTCGTCCGATCGCTTCCGATACGTTTTGGCTACTTTGGCCTAGGCAAAATGTTGCCCAGACTAGGTGACCAGACGTTTGGTTTGGACCTGGAGCAAAAATGTATGCACGAAAAATAAAAAAAAAGTCAGAAACTAATTCCAGACATCTTAAATTTAAAATCAGACGTCTGGATGAGTCTGAGACGTCCGACTTGAAGTTTCAGACGTCTAGGGTTTCTCTGGATTATTTCCAAAGAATGAATCCAGACGTCTGGATTCTAAACCAGATGTCTGGTCATGACTCAGACGTTTGGTTTAGATATTCCTGACGTTTGGGTGGTTTTCTGAGCTATTTCCAGAAAACAAATCCAGACGTCTGGATTCCAAATCAGATGCCTGGAAACGTTTATTTTTGTCTATTTAGGCTGTTTTGTATGGATTTCCTATTTTAATCGATTGTTGTTGATCCGGATGGTTGTCATCACTTAATATCGACTTTGATGACTTCTTTCTTTGGATTTTTGGAATATCCATTTTGATGGATTTGGTATCGATTTCTTTGGATTTAATTCACGTCTTCGAATGTGGATTTTGGTGATTGATCGTAGTAAATACTCAAACTCTTTCATCAAAACGATTTCGACACTATTTTAAATATAAAGCTTGTTTTCAAAATCATTTTCCAATCTATTAGTATATACAAACCTTTACCTCATTCGTATGAGAAATGTAACGCCCCACCTCTATGCTCACAATAACAAAGAGTATTAAAAGGAAATACGGTCTGCTATTACGAAGAATAAGGCTGGGTAGGAGCGGCCATCCGTAGTTAGGCCTTACACTAGTATTGGTTATCTCGATAGGAGTGGTATATATATTTATCTTTCATCTCTTTGTTTATTTACTCCCATCAGCATATTCAATTCCAGTACAAAACGAACTACGATGGTTCATAATAGTTTAGGACAACATATATAATAATAGCACAGATAAGCTAAACACAGAACCCAGATAATATGAAATCTCATATATAACTGAAGTCAGTTACAATACATGTGATACAACTACAACTATCGACACTGGAAGTTACATATACCAGTACATTATTATAAATAATATACATGAATACATGTTATCCTATAAAATAACACAGACAACTCCAAAAGATATAAAGAGAATTCATAGCTCAAGCAGCATCCCAAAGCGAGATATCAACAGCCTGTAATAACTCGGTCTGACCCGAGTATTAAATTCAAAAGAAAATAATACGCGGATCAGTCTAATTCCAACTCAGTAATTATTGCACGGAAGCAATAATAATTAAATAACAAATAGACGACAATCACAATAAATCCCGCATATCCAATCCTCTAATAAGAAAATCAGATAACGGTAAATATAACGCGTAACAGCATTTAAACAGCGAATCAGCAAAGCCAAATCATCAACAAAGGTAAGTAGAAGGATTATCAATGAAGATAATTAGAAACAACAGAGTTACATAAACAGCAATTAACAGCAAAATCTAATTATCAAATAAATAATTAGAAACAATATAATCTAATTATTTATTAGATAATTAGATAACAATAAAATAATCAAATAAAACCAAATCGTAATACAATTTCAAAATATATTGAATTGGCCACACGAAACAATTCAAGCAATTGAAATTATCAAATAAAGCGTCAATTCTGATTGGCTGCAGTACACGCTCACGTGCACTGCCTCGCCACTGCAGAATATGACGTCATCACTACTCCAAATATTTAAACTAAACTCAATCACACAACTAAGTGCATATAGTTCAGTAAGCGCGTTGCGACAATCAACGCTAAAAAACACACGCATACATAGCTATATACATATACATATAAATATGTATATATATATATACTAGCTGTATATATGTGTGTACAATCATTACTTTATAAATTAAAGTAGCAACTTATAAAAGCGCAATATGTATAAAGATAAATGCACCAGTGACCAATGCAATGCAACAATACCAAAGTGAGGGCACAGTGACCAATGCAATGCAACAAAACTAGTGAATCAAACTGCCCGGGCTAAAAGACTCAGCAACATATAACTAAATATATACATGTGAGAATATATATATATATATGTATTTATATATGCAGTGAAACAAAATGCACAAGTACAAGCAGAAACAATGTCATAGAGAAAACTTCCAAAATATGGAAGAAGGCCAGAACATCAAGTGAAGCAACATCATGAATCAATGGTCAGGCAAAATGAAGACCAACATCAGTGAACCAATGAAAAGTGCAGCTGCCTCAACACCAAATAGACCATGGAACAACAAGGTGATCGAACAAGTGAACAATGAGACCACATAAAAGTACATCACTACGTTGTACACAGTATACAACTCAAAGTGAACAGAGTCTAAGCAACTGACAACAATACAAAGACTACAACAATGAAACAGTGAACAAAGTCAAGCAAAGCAGGATGAACAC
Source organism: Allium fistulosum (assembly GCA_030737815.1). Classification (NCBI taxonomy): domain Eukaryota; kingdom Viridiplantae; phylum Streptophyta; class Magnoliopsida; order Asparagales; family Amaryllidaceae; genus Allium; species Allium fistulosum. The sequence continues at coordinate 856,062,922 of CM060905.1, forward strand.
AAACCAGTTCATATGTATATATATAAACAATGCCAACAATATGGATATAATGAAGTATATAAGCAAATGCAAAAGTCAAAGATATATCAAGACAAAACCAGGTGATGTCAAAAACCAAGTTGAAGCAGTAACAAGGCATCAATATCAAACATTATCACAAGCCGAAGTCCACAAGCACGAAGAACAGAATCAATATCAAGTTCAAACGCAGACATTAGTTTTTAACAAAGTTAAAGCACATCAGGAATTTCAGAACAAACAAAGTCAAGGTCGGAGTAAAAAGAAACCAAATGTCAGAGAATCAAATGTAATAACAGTTCAATATCAAAGCACTGGCCGATTTCAATTTACAGATCAAAATTCAAGTCGAAGCCGTAAGCAATTGACCAGAGTCAAAGGAAACAAAGAACGAATTCAACAATGTCAAAGAAAGCCGTGTTTCAAATCAAAGTCAGAGACGTGGTGACCAGAAAAAGATCGAACAGCTCAAAATCGAAGCCGTGGCAATCAAGGAAATCAACCAAGTTCAAAATCAATGCCGTGAGAATAAAGCAACGAAATTATGTGAATTGGAACAAGTCAGAAATCATCAGCAACATCCATACGAAAATAAATGGCCGAGATAAATCAATTGACAAATTCAAACAAATGCATACGAACGAAAATATAGTGGTCTGAACCCTATATAAACAATCTACGTCATCGGGAATTGATCATCGAGTTCAAGCAAGCTAACAAGATAAACAGAAAAGAAAAAATCACGTACCAAATCACCGAACTCGATCGAGAAGGAGTAGCCGTGTGCAAAGTAGAAGATACAATCGATCGTAAGCAATCACGAGAACAACCCACCTGATCGATCAACAAGTCGGCGGCTTCAATTTTAGAAAGCCCTAATTTCAGAGCGAAGAAGAAGGAACGAATCTAAGCAGCCATTTTGTTTTCTTTGTTTTGGGCTTGCGAAGAGGAAAATGAATGGAGGAGGAGGAAACAGGTATATTCCTTTGATAACAACACAACATCCATAAAAACGTGGGCCAAGATTTTATTTAAAGCCCACATTACCCTCAACAAATTTTTAAAAGAATCTCAACCCGATTAAAAACTCCCAATAAAAAATAGCTAGCAAATTTTTATCGTCTAATGACGATAATTAACTGGTGCAAAACCCCGGGTCATTACAAGAAATCTAATTAAACGGCTTAGTAAAACAAGTGGTATGAAATGCTTGCGTTTACTTCGTCGGTTAATTCTTGGACTTGTTCGATTGAACTCTTGTGACAATTTT